>OX371176.1:6881091-8349641 GCA_947310635.1 Leptodirus hochenwartii | reverse complement strand
AGTTTCGTCATATTGCACTATAATTAATTTTAGACAAATTTCTAGTTTACAATAAATACGTGTTTAGCAATTTCGATTCAAATTTACATAATAATTTCGTTGCTTTAATATATACAGTACGTTATGGTATACCCTGTATGCAACAACATAAAAAATTACAGAATATATTCTAAACTGCCTAAAAATATATATCATCTAATTTAGACATATTCCAAAAAAATGAAAGCAGAAAAACAACAATAAAGAAAAACTTGATAAATTACATGAACAAGTCAAAGGTACAATACAAAAAGGGATTGTACGAATATTTATTTTGTTGCTCCAAAAAGAACAATTTGTTGATGAATGTTTACGTTTGTGGAAAATTAGATTTTAATTTTTATAAAAGCTCTTTTACACAGTGTAGGATATAATACAGATTTCTTTACATTGCTATAGGGTAATTTCAAATTAAATTGGATAAAATTAATTTTGTAATTATTCTAAAAAATTAATCAATTGCTAATATTTTTCTAATATTACGCGGGTTTTAATTTTATATAGAACACGAATCACATTGTATATTGCGATAATCAGTATTCCTCATGACATGTGCATATATAATTGTTCGTGGACAAATCTTTGAACGATGGAAAGCATACAAAAAGATCCCTTAATATTTCCCAAAGAAATAACGCAAGTTTTTATAAGCAACATCAATGTTTTAAATAAATATTATATCGGAGTCTCCATAGGAGTTGCTTGAATATTGTACACCTAAAAGATTGAATCCTTACAATTTAGTTAAAAGTCTTCAGAAAATTTAAGAAAAACCAACTTTTATGCCGATTAAACTAATAGTTCAAAGTTTAAGCAAGCTATCTCTACTTAAAATTACGATTGATTAGTTTTGTGCATTTTTTAAAACTGATATAAATTGCAAGTGAGTTATTTACGCAAATTTGCAATATCTTTTCAATCGGCGCGTCAATTCGGAAGAATCAATTTTAGTAGCATTGATTCTACGTTTAATTAAATCTCTAACGAGATACATTATTCAAATTCAATAATATATACAAGCATCTACTCAATACAGGCTTTGCGATGTATATTTAGTGTGAAATTGGTTTTGAGGAAGAGAAATACACATTCAATGCGGTTGCTTAAGGTACGTATAAAGTACGAGCTCGAGCACTAACTGCTCACGGTGGTAGAAACCGTTATTGAATACAATGTTTAGATAGTACAATAGATATACCGAGGGATTATCTAACTGCCAAATCAAAAATTAAAAAAAAAAAGCATTTTTGTGTTGTTTTATTAAGATTTATGTATGCACTCGTATTAGATTAATTGTTGGGCGATATTTTGTCAACATTAATTTTTTATTGAGATTTTTTTAAATTTATAAATAACCTCCAATAATACATCATTAGATATTATAAAAATCATAAACCCAGCGGCACTTGTTTGACTTATTAAAAATTAATGTAACATATAAAATTGAAATAAACTTATGAATATTAAATTTTAAAATAGCCCATTTTTTTAGTAAAGGGCATAAATAATATTTCGTGATATTATGCACTTAATTTTTTTTGTTGAAAAATGTGATATGAACATGGACTTGTGAAACTTATACAAATGGAACGAATTAATTGAAAGAAATAACAATCAACGTCAGTGAAAAATCGAATTTATTTAAATTTTTAATTACAATAAATACCTAATCAAAACAATCAATATTCCGGATGTAATTATAACTAATATACTAACTCTGTAGTGGACTAAATTAAATCATTTCAATAGTTTTATTTCGCAGCTTTAAGTTTCGTATAATTTCGATAGATATCTTCTGAATTGTTAAGTCATGATATGACTTATGTATTCCTATTTTGTCGCCCAGTATAGAATGATTTAGTTTCGTACGTAAACTCAAGCCATAAGTGTATTATATATTGGCAAAGGGAAGCCACTAACGGCATTATAATGGGAAATTTTCTATCAAATAATAATACCACACTGGGACAAAGCGAAATCCCAAAATTGAGCTTGTACATTATATTAAATATATATCCAAACTGATATGTTACAAAGGTGTAGAAAATATCATACGTATAAGAAACAATAAGGGATCGAATTTTGGATTGAAAATGGCATGAATTTCTAGTTAGTTAAAGAGTCCGCAATCCTAAAGATTGGTTGGAAACAGCACGCCATGCCGATCTATCCTGAGCTAATCCCTTCATCTCCCTATAGCTATTCATCTCAACGTCTTCAACTATCTGACTCACATACTCCAATCTAGGCCTACCTACCCCTCTCTTTCCCTCCACTCTACCTTCTATGATCAATTGCATAATCCCCCCATGCCTAAGAATATGCCCTACTAATCTGTCTCTCCTACGCTGTAACACTCTCCAAATACTTCTCTTCTCCCCTACTAACTCTATTACATCTTCATTTGTTACTTTATCTTCCCAACCAATCCTCATCATCCTCCTATAACACCACATTTCGAATGCTTGTAATCTACGCTTCTCTTCCTTTCCTATAGTCCACGCCTCACACCCGTACAGTGCTACACTCCAAACATATACCTTCAGTAATCTTTTTCTAATACCCAAGTCAATATTTGATCTTAAAATCTGTTCCTTTTCTACGAATGCCTTCCTACCCTGTGCTATCCTACACTTTATATCTACCTTGCTTCGATTATCTTTTGTGATTCTACTGCCTAAATAACAAAAATCTGACACTTCTTCGATTCTATTATCTCCTATTGAGATCCTCATTTTTCTACTGCATTCCTTTTTGTCACGCCTCATCACTTTAGTTTTACCTATATTTATTTTCATGTTAAAATCCCTAGTCAATACTGCCTGCATACCATTCAATACCCTTTCTAAATTCTTTTCGCTTTCTTCCAATATAGCTATATCGTCGGCGAATCTCAACATATATATTTTCTCTCGCTGTACATTCACACCTACACTATACTCTTCTTTTACTTTGTTTATTGCATCTTCTATATATAGATTAAATAATAACGGTGAAAGTGTACATCCCTGCCGAACTCCCTTCCCTATTTTTGCTACCTCTTCTTCCCCCTCAATTCTAACTAAGGCAGTTTGGTGTTTATATAAACTAAAAATTATTCTCCTATCCTTATAAACTATACCCGTTTCTTTTAAAATTCTAAACATTATGTCCCAATCTACATTATCAAATACCTTTTCTAAATCTACAAAAGCTATGCAAGTTACCTTTCCTACCCTCATTCTTTTTTCTACTACTGTTCTTAGTGCTAAAATCGCCTCCCTCGTCCCTCTGTTTTTCCTAAAACCAAACTGATCTTCTCCTAGCCTTTCCTCTACTTTATTTTCTAATCTCCTATAAATAATCTTTAACAATATCTTCGATGCATGTGATAGTAGACTAATGGTCCTATAGTTCTCACACAAATTAGCTCCTATTTTCTTCGGCATTGTTACTATTCTACTACGCTGAAAATCCTGTGGTACTTCTCCCTTCTCATATATTTTACAAACTAACCTGTATAATCGCTCCTGCATTTTTTCCCCTGCGTGTTTTATTAATTCGGCTGGTATCATATCAATCCCCGCTGCTTTGTTATTCCGTAAATCATTTAATGCTGTATGAAACTCTGACCTAAGTATGCTAGGACCTAAGTCATCCTCATCTATCTGTTCCACATTTTCTAGCTCCTCCATGTCCTGCCTACCTTTATATGAATTTCTAAACTAAAAAAAAATCTCTTTTAGCAGATTCTGATTATAATTTAGTATTTTTTTAAATTATCACTACAGTGTTAAATAATAGTATAGAATATCACCCAAATACCGTAACTTAAGGAAAAGGAAATATTGCTTAATAATAAATTTATTTTTGGTTTTAACGCAATCCAATATTTCCCTAAATTTTAATACTTCCCCCCTACGTCACTGTAGCTTTTACTTTTCCATAACCAAATGTTAAGGAAGTTGCAAAAATGTTCCTAAAACGTACATACGCGTTGCTTTGCATATATCCACTAGGACGATTTTATCCTTTACAGCGGAGCATAATATACAGAATATTTAAGGCTACATCCAATTTTGAAATACACAAAAAGTAACTCAATTCCCTTTGTGGTTCATGTGTGTCAAATATTATTTGCAGAATACGCTTTACTTGTTCGATTTTGCTATACAAAGTGGCAATGTATTGTTTTTTTGTACATGTATTTGTAAAAGTAGAAACTGGAACTAATGAATAGTTAAAATTTTTTTTTTAAATTAAGTATAAAATAGAATTCATTGGAGAAGAATCAAATTATCCTTTCAGAAAATATTTATGACTAACGCGAAAATATACGAAATACTACGTTTACTGCAATTTGCTTTCAGCGGAAAACCTTCAATTTATAAGCTCAGCTGTTTTATATGCGCAAATAAATATAAACATAAAAGTTCCGGTTACAGTTCTGGCTTATAAATCTGTCCAAACCACTTGTTGTATTTTGCCCCCAACCTAAATAAAAGCAGCCGTTCGCAAAGCAAATTGAAAACCTTTTTTTTGAACGGTTGCCAATATTATCAGTGGATTTAGTTCGAAATATCGAAATTTTATTAACATCGAAATTAGCATATCTTAAAAATAATATATTGCACACTCAGTATTTCCAAAAACATTAAGATTTTGTTATAGTATAGATTATATTATTATAGTTATATAATTAAAAAATTTCTAATTTGCGTTTCTAATATAGCTGTTAACGAACCTAAATGAGGTCCTTTATAGCGAATTTGAGTTCTCTTATAGCATAGGGCAATTTACTGTTTCAAAGTTGGTAGCTCTGCCTGCCAGTTATCAAACGTCAAACTACAAAAGAAAGCAACAAATAGTTTAATTTAAATTTATTTGACAATTTATTTCAAATATTTCAAATGTGTCAATAGCTACTACCAACAGTAAAAAAATCCCTAAATTTTTAAATTTCGATTTTTTATTTAAAAAGGGCATAAAAGACGCAAATTAGAACAAATTGTATAAAAAACTCATTTCATAAGTCATTTATAACACTTGTTTTCTAAATTTGAACTCGTGCAATAAAACCTGCCTTATGAAAATCCTTCTTTAATATACTATTTTCTAATTTGCGTTTCTAGTCGAGCTGTTAACGAACTTTAAATGTGTTCGTTTATAGCGAATTTGAGTTCTCTTATAGCATAGGGCAATTTATTGTTTGAAAGTTGGAAGCTCTGCTTGCCAGTTATCAAACGTCAAACTACAAAAGAAAGCAACAAATTGTTTAATTAAAATTTATTTGGCAATTTATTTCAAATGTTTCAAATTTGTTAATAACTACTACCAATAGTCAAAAAATTCCATAAATTTTGAAATTTCGATATTTTATTTAAAAAGTGCATAAAAGACGCAAATTAGAAAAAATAGTATAAAAAACTCATTTCATAAGACATTTATAATACTCGTTCTTTAGAAAACTCGTTTTATAAACTTGAACTTGTGCAATAAAATCTGCCTTATGAAATTCGTTCTTTAATATGCTATTATTGCATTGTGGATGTCGGCTTTTTAATCCATCATGAAGGATTCATTGTCAATGTACAAAAAGCACTGTAATTATACATTTTTCAACAGAATATACTTTTTTGTCGACTAGTGTTTATAATTTGAATATATGAAAGTATTTAATTCTGACGAACTATGAACAAGAGTTAGGGTGGATTGCAGCGGCGCGTTATCCTATGGGCAAAAAGGGCCCAAACAGGGGGGCCCTAAAGTCCCCCAAATCAATAATCTATAAACTCATTTTTGTAGTACAAAAAATGCAATTTAGCTGTTAAGATGAAATTTTTGGCCATAAAAGAATCTTTATTTAATTTTTTTGAATGAAAAACCTGTAACAAAATTAGAAGCAAAAAAGCTATATGAAAACTTTGAAGAAACTTTTGAAAAACACTTTTATTTTTCATATGGACTGCAATTGTACAAAGATTGAATGCAACTAGTTAATAAAAGTCTTCAAAATAAAAATTCTGATTTACACAATGCCGTAAATCTTTTAAAATCGTTATCTTTGTACATATCAGAAGACATATCAGAATTTTTTTGATACTTTTGATTGTCAGAATGTTTTGCATTAACAAACAATAAAAATTATGGCAGAAAAAAAAGGGAGAAAACGCAAAAAACAATTCCATTTTGATGAAAAAATCGATGGAGATGAGGATGTGCAATTGGCAGGCAAATAAGGATTTATAGTGAATTATTTGAGGCTAATCAAAATATTTTAAATTATTTTGCCATATTAATAAATACAAACTTAAAAGAAATTTCGCCAAATGAGTACGATGAATGTATTTTTAATTTAATAAATACGTATGGAAACGACATCGACGTTAGTATTTTTAAGGAAGAAGTTACCCACTTTGTACATTTTGTAAAGAAAATGAAAATGAAAATTTCTCATTTATTAATGTATAAAGCGATTCCAGAAGGGCTAGTTTCTACGTTTCCTAATGTGGAAATAGTTTTAAAAATATATTTAACCATATCTGTTTCTAACGCATCGGCAGGGCGTTCTTTCGATGTACTTAAAAGAATTAAAAAATACATTAGAAATTCTTTAGGCCAAGAAATATGATGCAATTGGTCAATATTATGCATTGACGACAAAGATATTACTAGTGGGGTTGATTAGAATGAGCTGATTGATAATTTTGCAGCTGAAAAAGCATGGAAAGTGAACATATAATAATGATCTTAAGCTTTTCATTCTAATTACGACTTTTATTAGGTAATTTGCGATGTTCCGTTAAGAATTGTTTTTATTTTTAATTTATAGAAAGTTTGTTTTGTTATATTAAATATATATTATTCTAATTCTCGTTTAATTAATCTAGTTTATTATTTAATGCAATAAAAGTACTTAAATTGAGTTCATTTGTGACTTTTTCTTGTAGATTATACTTAATCTATATATAAAAATTCTTTATAAATGTCATAAATGTAATTTTTAATAAACTTATATGTACAATTATTATTATTCAGCTTTTTGCATGGGTAACAGTATACCGGAGGCGTGGGATTCCCCCCCGAAGAAAAATTCAACACTATATACATGGGCCCCCCAAATTCAAATTTGGCCGGGTCCCATTAAACCATAACGCGCCGCTGGTGGATTGTGAAGCGACACATTTAATTTTTTTTTTATAAGAGAATTATAACGAATTTGCATGATGATAAAATTTCGGAGTTTTTAATCAATAAATTTCCTGGCAACAACTGAAAATAAATTAACAAAAAATGTTACGTAAATTCAGGGGATGCATTTTTTTTCTTTTAAGTGAGTAGTAAAAAGAAATAAATCGAAATAAACCGTAGGAGATTTTACTAAAAAGTAGCAGAAGTAAATAATAAGTTATCAATTAGGGATTGGATTATCAATTGGATGTAAATTACATACTTTTTGAATATTAAAAGTACTCCAAATATTAATGAAATATCTTTAATTAGAAATTTTAGTTTGGCGAACTTCCACATTCTTCAGTACTAAAATTCTTCAAATATCTAAAATTTCATAAATTTAATGGTTTGTTTAAATCTTCACTCAGTAATTCCATTTTCACACAAATCTCTAATTTTTACTGAAATTTATTTTTGTATTACAATAATTCTTAATCCTTACACTGCCTTAAAACCATCTGGATGTTATTTAAATTACTGCTATTCAATTCATCCTGTATTCATATTCTGCTATAAGATAAACGAGGCAGAGGAATGTCTTGTATCGTATAATATTCTATTTATGATGCGATAAGCTGATGCTTTTATTATGGAAATTCTTGCCACAGGTAATTCTATTGCTCGGGCGGATTTCGCCAATATTTCAATATTGCTTACATTCTTCCCTTCCGATTCTATTTATATACATATTGTACAAGTAGATAGATGAATTGAATATCAGTCACTAACAAAATTGCCTCGAGATTCCTATAAGACTGATCGACATATCGATAATGGATCAAATATTTCAATATCCTGTGGGAAATGTTTTAAAAAGTTTTAAAAATTAAGGCGGTATCAATATGATCGTATAACATTTTGTGATGCTTGGAATTTATTTCCTTCGATGTTGTTTACTTTCCACATTAAAGAAATGCCTTTAAGGGATGGAGCACCCTTATATGCCATAAGAAAAACATTGTAATTTATGCTGCAAATTACTCCTTCATTTTTAGATCGATTTTTTTTTAATTTCTTATGGTAATAGTTTATAGATGTTAAATTGCCCCTAAGATCGCCGTTTTTAGACAAAAGTTTTAATTAGAACAAAAATTACTGCTAAACATAGGCCTTTTTATAAGGGGATAGAGCACATTTATATGCCATAAGGAAAATAGTGTCATTTATTCTACACATTACTGCTTCATTTTTGGATCCATTTTTTTAAAATTTCTTGTGGTTGCAGTTTATAGATGTTAAATTGCCCCTAACCTTGTCGTTTTTGGAAAAAAGATTTAATTTGTTCAAAAATTGCTGCTAAACATAGGCCTTTTTATAAGGGGATAGAGCACATTTATATGCCATAAGAAAAATAGTGTCATTTATTCTACAAATTACTCCTTCATTTTTGGATGGATTTTTTTGAAATTTCTTGTGATTGCAGTTTATAGATGTTAAATTGCCCCTAATCTTGTCGTTTTTGGAAAAAAGATTTAATTTGTTCAAAAATTACTGCTAAACATATAACTTTTTTTAAGGGGATAGAGCACATTTATATGCCATAAGAAAAATAGTGTCATTTATTCTACAAATTACTCCTTCATTTTTGGATTTATTTTTTTCAAATTTCTTATGGTAATAGTTTATAGATGTTAAATTGCCCATAAGATCGCCGTTTTTAGACAAAAGTTTTAATTAGAACAAAAATTGCTGCTAAACATAGGCCTTTTTTTAAGGGGATAGAGCACATTTATATGCCATAAGGAAAATAATGTCATTTATTCTACAAATTACTCCTTCATTTTTGGATCAATTTTTTAAAAACTTCTTGTGGTTGCAGTTTATAGATATTAAATTGCCCCTAACCTTGTCGTTTTTGGAAAAAAGATTTAATTTGTTCAAAAATTACTGCTAAACATATAACTTTTTTTAAGGGGATAGAGCACATTTATATGCCATAAGAAAAATAGTGTCATTTATTCTACAAATTACTCCTTCATTTTTGGATCGATTTTTTTGAAATTTCTCGTGGTTGCAGTTTATAGATGTTAAATTGCCCCTAAGCTTGTGGTTTTTGGAAAAAAGATTTAATTTGTTCAAAAATTACTGCTAAACATATAACTTTTTTTAAGGGGATAGAGCACATTTATATGCCATAAGAAAAATAGTGTCATTTATTCTACAAATTACTCCTTCATTTTTGGATCGATTTTTTAAAAATTTCTTGTGGTTGCAGTTTATAGATGTTAAATTGCCCCTAACCTTGTTGTTTTTGGAAAAAAGATTTAATTTGTTCAAAAATTACTGCTAAACATATAACTTTTTTTAAGGGGATAGAGCACTTTTATATGCCATAAGAAAAATAGTGTTATTTATTCTACAAATTACTCCTTCATTTTTGGATCGATTTTTTTCAAATTTCTTGTGGTTGCAGTTTATAGATGCTAAATTACCCCTGGCTTATCGTTTTTGGAAAAAAGATTTAATTTGTTCAAAAATTGTTGCTAAACATGACCTTTTTTTAAAGGGATAGAGCACTTTTATTTGCCATAAGGCAAATAGTGTCATTTATTCTACAAATTACTCTTTAATTTTTTAATCGATTTTTTTTTAAATTTCTTGTGATTACAGTTTATAGATGTTAAATTGCCCGTAAGCTTGTCGTTTCTGGACAAAGATTTAATTTGTTCAAAAATTGCTGCTAAACATAGCCTATTTATTATTAAGATAAATTTATCCATAAAGAGCTTTCTAAAGACAACCGGTTTACGAAAGTTTAAAACCTAAAAATATAATGGATTGGAACCATTCACTGTAATAATAAGTTTAAAAAATTCTTCGCTTTTTTTTTATTCTCAGATTTCAAATCTGAGTATCCGTGATGGTACTCTAGGGCCTTAATCTTCTCAACCGAATGATATCCAACAAATATTTCACGGTGCAAATTATACATAATATATTTATTATATACTTTAATCTGTATATAATAAATACCTTTTTTTTTTGGTATATATACATTTTCCATCGAAAAGTTGATTTATGTAATTATAAGCCGTCTTTATTATTTCGGCGAAAACTCCTAAAGGCAAAAATTAGAATTTAATGCTACATCCGATACACTTTATTGCAATTCCTTAGCTTCAGTGATTTGCAAGAACATAAAGAACTCCTGTGATAAAATGTATCCTTAGCATTAATATATACCTGCACTTCTATCCTCATGCGACGTTGCAATTACGTTGAATCAACTAGAATTCCATTTCCTCGCTTTCCTCTTTGGTTCTAACCAAAGTGTATAACCATATCGTAATGTCAAAAGTTAGACATACACAGCTGTCTCGTTTAAGCACATCATTTGTTCTTACAACAAGAATTAGAAAAATGATGTATTTTAACATTTATATACGAAACAAGGATCGAATCTTAAGATTCTTGTTCGGCAAATATTATGAATTATTATTTTTGAAATGATTTTTTTAATTAATATAACTGTGGAGGAAGTTTTTATCAGATTTTTATTATTAATCAAGTAGGATTACAAAAGGAAAATAGAAGAAAGGTTGCTATAAAATTGTGCAAGCGAGGAAAGAAAGAGATTCGTAGAAAGAAGCAAGTTATTTGGGATTTAGTAGAAGATTAGTAAATGTATATTGGTGCAGTGAAATGTGAGACGTGGATAATCTAATTTTAATGGAATTTGTATTGTTGTACGTTTGATTTGATAAAACAATATTTTATTAGCGAGACCACCCTGTATACTCGTTGAAACATGTCTGTCTTTAATACTTCCATTTCGAGTCCTTTACTTATATATACACACACAACATCAACAGCGACATCTTCCTATATGTGCACACGGTAAACTGATGGTAATGATGGCGTAATTACGTCATCTCCGACAACGTCTGAAGTAACTGGGCAGGACAGAGTAAGGACGGGGTGGAGGAGGAGTAGGTGACAACGACATGTACGAAGACATGCCGTTGAAGATGCAGACAGGAACGAGCAGGACCCTTCCTGGCACCGGCAGGGCTGTGCGGGCGGACTGGGAAGTGGGCTCATAACTCATGCTCTGCTCTTTGAGTGTATTGCATGTTGAAGAAGTTGATGATGTGATGGTGTGGGGTAGAACCATTGGCTGGTTGGGGGTGAAGGCTTAGGAAGATTGCGAGAGTTTGTGTACGGTTTGTTTATTTCAAGAGCGAGGTTTAATTAATCAATGAAGGTGTAATGAAAGCAGTGGGGAAAGAGGAAATCATGAAGCAAAATCGTTTAAACATTTTAAAACCTTTTGAAATTTTTCTTAGCGTAGAATATAAAAGTAGAATTTTATAAACGTAGAATATAAAGGAATTTTGACCGTTTTTACGCACGATGTTTTTTTGTCAATTTGCATATGGTTCCAAAATTTGAGGTTGTTATACGGATTGACCTTTCCCTATGCCAATTGAAATTATTCCCTTGTCTCCGTGTTATTTCTTCGATGTTCTTAATTCGATGTTTCAGCTATATATTTTATTTCTTCTACGAAACTCTGACATTTATTTAAATATTCCTTCGCACTCAGATCAGGTGTAAAATCTACGACACCTGACCCATAATCTGTATCAACAGAATTAAGCTTCACAACCCTTTTTTTCTTCTTATATTTGTTCTGTGCAAAACTTTTTATTAGAGTTTTGTATTACAGTATTTTACAGTATTATTATATATAACAAATTATTACAGTAAATGGTTCCAATCCAATATATTTTTAGGTTTTAAACTTTCGTAAACCGGTTGTCTTTAGAAAGCTCTTTATGGATAAATTTATCTTAATAAAAAATGGCGTATGTTTAGCAGCAATTTTTGAACAAATTAAATCTTTGTCCAGAAACGACAAGCTTAGGGGCAATTTAATATCTATAAACTTTTACAATAAGAAATTTGAAAAAAATTGATCCAAAAATGAAGGAGTAATTTGTAAAATAATTGACACTATTTTTCTTATGGCATATAAAAGTGCTCTATCCCCTTAAAAAAATGGCCTATGTTTAGCAGCAATTTTTCAACTAATTAAATCTTTTTTGCAAAAACGACAAGCTTAGGGGCAATTTAACATCTATAAGCTGTTATGATAAGAAATTAAAAAAAAATCTATCCAAAAATGAAGGAGTAATTTGTAGAATAAATGACACTATTTTTCTTATGGCATATAAAAGTGCTCTATCCCCTTAAAAAAAGGCCTATGTTTAGCAGCAATTTTTGAACTAATTAAATATTTTTTCCAAAAACGACAAGCTTAGGGGCAATTTAACATCTATAAACTGTTACGATAAGAAATTAAAAAAAAATCTATCCAAAAATGAAAGAGTAATTTGTAGAATAAATTACACTATTTTTCTTATGGCATATAAAAGTGCTCTATCCCCTTAAAAAAAGGCCTATGTTTAGCAGAAAATTTTGAACTAATTAAATCTTTTTTCCAAAAACGACAAGCTTAGGGGCAATTTAGCATCTATAAACTGTTACGATAAGAAATTTAAAAAAAATCTATCCAAAAATGAAAGAGTAATTTGTAAAATAAATGACACTATTTTTCTTATGGCATATAAAAGTGCTCTATCCCCTTAAAAAAAGGCCTATGTTTAGCAGCA
The DNA here is from genome assembly GCA_947310635.1 of Leptodirus hochenwartii. NCBI lineage: Eukaryota > Metazoa > Arthropoda > Insecta > Coleoptera > Leiodidae > Leptodirus > Leptodirus hochenwartii. Next base: position 8,336,775 of record OX371176.1, on the reverse strand, counting down.
ATTTTTGAACTAATTAAATCTTTTTTCCAAAAACGACAAGCTTAGGGGCAATTTAACATCTATAAACTGTTACGATAAGAAATTAAAAAAAAATCTATCCAAAAATGAAAGAGTAATTTGTAGAATAAATGACACTATTTTTCTTATGGCATATAAAAGTGCTCTATCCCCTTAAAAAAAGGCCTATGTTTAGCAGAAATTTTTGAACTAATTAAATCTTTTTTCCAAAAACGACAAGCTTAGGGGCAATTTAGCATCTATAAACTGTTACGATAAGAAATTTAAAAAAAATCTATCCAAAAATGAAAGAGTAATTTGTAAAATAAATGACACTATTTTTCTTATGGCATATAAAAGTGCTCTATCCCCTTAAAAAAAGGCCTGTGTTTAGCAGCAATTTTTGAACTAATTAAATCTTTTTTCCAAAAACGACAAACTTAGGGGCAATTTAACATCTATAAACTGTTACGATAAGAAATTTAAAAAAAATCTATCCAAAAATGAAGGAGTAATTTGTAAAATAAATGACACTATTTTCCTTATGGCATATAAAAGTGCTCTATCCCCTTAAAAAAAGGCCTATGTTTAGCAGCAATTTTTGAACTAATTAAATCTTTTTTCCAAAAACGACAAGCTTAGGGACAATTTAACATCTATAAACTGTTACGATAAGAAATTTAAAAAAAATCTATCCAAAAATGAAAGAGTAATTTGTAGAATAAATGACACTATTTTTCTTATGGCATATAAAAGTGCTCTATCCCCTTAAAAAAAGGCCTATGTTTAGCAGAAAATTTTGAACTAATTAAATCTTTTTTCCAAAAACGACAAGCTGAGGGGCAATTTAGCATCTATAAACTGTTACGATAAGAAATTTAAAAAAAATCTATCCAAAAATGAAAGAGTAATTTGTAAAATAAATGACACTATTTTTCTTATGGCATATAAAAGTGCTCTATCCCCTTAAAAAAAGGCCTATGTTTAGCAGCAATTTTTGAACTAATTAAATCTTTTTTCCAAAAACGACAAGCTTAGGGACAATTTAACATCTATAAACTGTTACGATAAGAAATTTAAAAAAAATCTATCAAAAATGAAGGAGTAATTTGTAAAATAATTGATACTATTTTTCTTATGGCATATAAAAGTGCTCTATCCCCTTAAAAAAAAGGCCTATGTTTAGCAGCCATTTTTCAACTAATTAAATCTTTCTTTCAAAAACGACAAGCTTAGGGGCAATTTAACATCTATAAGCTGTTATGATAAGAAATTTTAAAAAATCTATCCAAAAATGAAGGAGTAATTTGTAAAATAAATGACACTATTTTTCTTATGGCATATAAAGTACTCTATCCGCTTAAAAAAAAGGCATATGTTTAGCAGCAATTTTTGAACTAATTAAATCTGTTGTCCAAAAACGACAAGCTTATAGGCAATTTAACATCTATAAACTGTTACCACGAGAAATTTGAAAAAAACCGATCTAAAAATGAAGGAGTAATTTGCTGAATAAATTACAATGTTTTTCTTATGGCATATAAAGGTGCTCCATCCCCTTAACACCGTAGTGATAATTTTTAAAGTGTTTTAAAAATAATTTTTAAAGATAATTTTAATAGTTATTAATTTTTTTTCAGGCCAAGCGTTTTAGCTGAGGATTACATTGAATTATTTTTTGATATGTGAATGTAGGTGACTTGTACAGGTGCAACGAAAAAAATTGGGAAAGCTCAAATTGAGGAAGAATGTAGCGTAAAATCACATTAACAATCGTTTTATTATAATGGTAGATATTTTGAACATATTTTTTGACTGTACTATAAAATATGTTGGCTTTAGGAAAGATTTTTTTTTAGCAATAATCAATTGAATAGTAATAAATTGCATAACTATTTTTGATTGAAATTTTTATATATTAATCACAAAATTAGTTTGGGATATTTTTAATGTTTGATGTGGTGAAGGAATTTTTATTTAGATATATGTTTATAATAAAATATTATCTAGGGCATGGAATCGACGATAAAAAAATTATTGTATATGTTTAATTACAAATATTACTCAAGGTGTTAAAAAAGTACAAAAAAAAAATTAATTAAAATACACGCGCAAATCGAAGCTATATGTGCATTTTCGAACAGTTTTACAACTTTAAAGTTTAATTTTATACCACTATTTGAGTAAATAAATCCATGGATAAAAGACAAGTTATTTTCACAAAATAAAATTAAGTTTAAAACCTCACACTTAAACTTAGCATCTGTGCAAGAATAATAACAGAATCCCTTTAGAAGAAACTATGCAGATGTTCTATATCAGTGTAAAAATTCTTCCAACTAAAGTTTGTTGTAACATTATAAACACAATATTCCACACATTTTCGGCATAGCAACTGAAATATCCAAGTAACACTTCAACAAACTTACCAAGAATTTATTCAAACTTCGTGCGAAATGGTGTGAAAACATGTTTTCGAATTGACATTATGCTATCGTTAATTTTTTATAAAATAATAGAAATATTTCAAAGGTATGAAGGATTAAAAAATATTTCACTCAAAACTGGCTTTTTCGATCGTTGAATTGGTTGATTATTTTTATTTAACAGAAAGCCATCATTTTTATACAAAACAAGTTTTTAGAAGTGCAGATACTTTCGTAGCTTTCGCTTTAATTATAATATAGGCATCCTTTCGCAGGTTTAACGAGCATATTAAGGATCAGCATTAAAATATTCATAAGTTTTTGGGTAAAATGCCTAAAATACGCGAATCAGTAAGCTTCATCCAAATGAAATATAGCAGGGTGTTAAAACGCCCCAGATTATCTCATGAAGGTACACTTGCGTGCTTTCGTCTTCAGCAGAATTTCGGTCGAAGAGGAATATTTTTAGTCCTCAAAATGCCTTAGAAAATAACAAAGCAATTAATTACTAGAGGATTACATTTTTATATACAAAATCACCGCAAAGCTGTAAATAATCAAAGAATCTATATAACTACATGCGCCTTTCGAAATAAAAGCCACCATCTGCAGTAATACCATTATAAATGGATGGCTTTGCCAAATTTTTATTATATAAATTTTATGAAAATTTACAATAATCTCTGAGAGTAATTTTTGCAAATATACAAATAGATTGATTACTTTAAAAAAATTGTGAATATGAATATTGCCTAAATATTATTATACTTTTTCGCCATACAATAAAATAAAGTAGCCAATTAATCAAACAAAAACCTTAATAAAAAATTAAAAATTCATACACAACTGAAATTGTATTTTTTATTATTCAAATTTTACAGTCATATAATAAAAAATCAATACAGCAGGATAATTCAATAAAATTTATAACATGAAGCATGAAAAAGATAAAATATCGTAATATAACGTACATATTAAGAATTCATGTGGTTATATTTATCGAAGGAAACCTTTCGTCCTGTACAATAAAAAAAGTTAAAGTTAACATAACTGTAATTTGTGACAAAATATCGCTAATTTATTTATTTTTTTGCTTATATACTATGCACAGCAACAAAATACTTTTGGATTAAAAAAATATATACACTACCAAAGTTTTAATCGTATAAATTAAAATAAAATAATATTAACTTGGAAATTAAATTTTAAATAGTAAACTTTGCATATAAATGTTAAGGCGTCGAAAATAGATACTGAAAATGAATTCATTTGAATATCTATGTTTACATTTTAGCCTTAACCTTTAAGTGAAGCTAAATTAGACCATTGTAGGCTTGCAGGAAGCTTAACAAATTGCACGTTCGTTTAGTCGTGATTGGGTTTTTAATTGAATCGGTGCTTCAGCCACATCGCTTATGAGAATTTCACCGAAACAATTGCTTTAACTCCTAGCTAAAGGATCAATTTATTTTATAAAGAAATATTTAAAAATTAGATAATTTTTTGTTGCGAGCAATAGTAGAATTAAGCAATATTTTTTTATATTTTCACAATTTGCATTTGTAGTAGCCAAAAATAAAAAATTACTTCAATTATTTTAACATCTTGATTGCTAATCAATAACATATGTCCTTTTAATCAAGAAAAATCCTATTCAACAACAATTAGTTTAAAGTTTGGTAGTCAGTTTATATTTTCACTTTGATACCTTTATAACTTCGATGAACACATTTTCTAAATGACTCTGCAGATTTTCATATTTATGCAAATTGCAAACGTAATTTAAAAATTGATTGAAATGTCGATTGAATGTCGACAAACTTAATTTACGATCGATTTAATAGCCACGATAAAAAGCCACGACAAATTAAATTAAAAAAAAAACGATGTACCTCGTAGCAGGAAAACGTTTAACCATCTATATAATATAAAATGCAGCAAATGAAGATGCAAACGATCGATTTTATCGTGGCGATGATAATTGAATATTTGATTAACTTGCTAAATTGCTCGAAACTCGCGCTATTTGTGGTCCGTGAACACCTGAAGTAATTAGAATGATTATTTGGCACGAACCGCAATAAAATTTCGTTATGGGTAAATTATTACCCTATTTGAATTAAAAAAATTATTAGGATCTTTTTTACTTGGACAATATTATGAACATTCGTTTAAATAGAATAATTTCAAAGGGATTACTAAAAAAATCGTTTATTCAATTAATTTTAATGTAAGACTGCAAAAACATTAAAACAAAACATATTTCAAGATAATAAATGTTTACAAACATCATGTCCATACTGCCAATATATGAACAGTTTTAAATCATAATTTTTGCAAATATATTTTGTTAACGTGCTTATAATAATTTTAGAAAAGTGTTTGTGATTAAAGGAAAAATTATTAGTTAATTAATTAAAAAGTTAATTAATTACCAATTAATGGGCTTACATTAGGTTATTAATTGAACAATTTTGATGAGATTTTGCAAAACTATTGTTCGTAATCATGCACTAAGTAGAAGATATTTTGATTTAAAAAAAAATTTAATGGAGTAATAATTATTAGCGATGTAATTTATATGTAACAAAAGTGTATTTTAATTAAATCGTTATGAACAAAAAATTTGACTTCAAAAAGAAATAGCTAGCGCAATTTTACAAGGAATTTTTCCCAAAAATAAAAATTGATTATAAGCAAACTTAAATATTAATTAATATTTAAATTTATGAAGAAACGCTAAGTTCATTATATTCTGTCCATTTTTGGTTAAATAATTTTGGGTAGCTTTGCAAAATCATTATTATATATGCTAACTTTACTAAGAAGACGCGAATTTCTTCATAAATTAAGATTTCTGTTGAGATTTATGCGAAAAAGCGTAGTTACTAAGTTTAACAATATAATCCAATAAGGATTATTTAAAAAATATATATACGAAGAAAAAAAATCAAAAAATTATTTGGCAAAACTTGTTAATTTACGAAAATGCAATTATTGCAATTAGTTACAAAATTTCACCCTGGATTTATATTAAATGTTTTTCATTTTTAAGTTTTAAGGTAGCGTGAGAAAAGTCTCACTTTCATAGTATGGAGAAACATTTACAAAATATCCACTGGCGTTATGTCCTTTGATATATTTTGAAACATTTAAATACTCGATTATAAAACTGAATTATACCAACGCATTTTTCTTTTTATGCAATTTTATTATACATTTTTCGCAGCATCTAGGATTTTTCTAATTAAAAAAACGGAAAAATTATTAAGAGTGAACTTAAAACCCTTTATAATTTTTTCATCTTTTATAATCTACCCTATTGTTGTATAGCAAAAAAACTTAGTTGTTTAGTAAGTAATATTATTTCAAAGAAAATTCGTCTTCAAGTTCTAATGAATTAAAATAATATCCCATTGAAGATCAGATCTTGTTTTAGTTTATTATAATCAAATTTTTCAAACAGGTATAAGATTTTAAATCACGAAAATGTGATGTTCACAAATTATAGGAGTACTTGATAATATCAAATATTTTAATTCCTTCTTACTTTGGTTAGAAATTCACAAAATCTAACGAAAGAGAAATTTGCGCAATTCGCAAAGTGTTTGTGTAAATACTGAATTGAATAATTGAAGATCCTCTTAGAGAGTTGGGATTTGTTTACAATCATTTCTCAATAAACGTTATTAAAACATCCAAGAAAATTTGCAGTTATTAATTTTTTCGATATAAACTGAAACGTTAGATATCTTTATCTAAGGACACTATTGTATCCTTTATAACTTGAACATAGCAGAGGATATTTTTTAAGAAATTTGCACATCTTTATAACGAATTTTCGAAACGAGTTCAAGTAAAGGATGATATTCGGTTTAGGTTTCCTTCGGATAGAAATCTTAATTATTATTCTATCGTGATCCTGCACTAAAATTGCCGCTTAAACCAAGAAAGGTTCAACAATTTAGAATGAATAAATTTTACATTTAGTTGGATTCAACTGTACCTTATAATTTTACGAAATCTTTTAAAAAAGATTTTACGATTATTGTAAAACTACGATATTTTAAAGAGGAAGAAGGTTCTTAGTCGTTAATTTTTATGTTTGTTTGAATTGTAGGTAATTAAGGCGATTTATTTTGTTAATAGACGCCAACTTATCCTTCTAAATCTCTTGATAATTTCTTATCTTCATCTACATTCCACTTTTATATACGTTTGTATATACTTTGTCCATATTAAATACACAAACGTTTTGCGCTTCCAAATTAACAATTTTTATATGTTTTTATATTACACAATTAATTATATATGCTAAAGTAATTGGTTTATTTTATTTGAAGCATAATATATCAAGACGTATTTTTATTTTGAATTGAGTATAGCCTCTAAGTGTATACTCCTTGGTATATTAATAAAATCCTTGTTGTGGTGTATAAAATTCTTAGTTGTGCATGAGCGAAAAATGGGCCAAGAAATGCATTTTATTTATACAAAATATCATGGCGCATAATTCTTCTTCGTACCACATTTCTCTTCTCCGACGACGAAGGTGCTCTCGCGCATATTTCATCTCCTGGGTGCGGAATAAAAACGTTTCGCGCGTTTATATTTAACCTAATATTTATTTTGCCTAATATTCGGAGCGGGTTTTAGAGCATTGGTTTATATTCCGCACAATGCCCAAGAAGATGGAAGGAGTATCTTGAAGATTTATATAAAGGTAGGCAGGACATGGAGGAGCTAGAAAATGTGGAACAGATAGATGAGGATGACTTAGGTCCTAGCATACTTAGGTCAGAGTTTCATAGAGCATTAAATGATTTACGGAATAACAAAGCAGCGGGGATTGATATGATACCAGCCGAATTAATAAAACACGCAGGGGAAAAAATGCAGCAGCGATTATACAGGTTAGTTTGTAAAATATATGAGAAGGGAGAAGTACCACAGGATTTTCAGCGTAGTAGAATAGTAACAATGCCGAAGAAAATAGGAGCTAATTTGTGTGAGAACTATAGGACCATTAGTCTACTATCACATGCATCGAAGATATTGCTAAAGATTATTTATAGGAGATTAGAAAATAAAGTAGAGGAAAGGCTAGGAGAAGATCAGTTTGGTTTTAGGAAAAACAGAGGGACGAGGGAGGCGATTCTAGCACTAAGAACGGTAGTAGAAAAAAGAATGAGGGTAGGAAAGGTAACTTGCATAGCTTTTGTAGATTTAGAAAAGGCATTTGATAATGTAGATTGGGACATAATGTTTAGAATTTTAAAAGAAACGGGTATAGATTATAAGGATAGGAGAATAATTTTTAATTTATATAAACACCAAACTGTCTTAGTTAGAATTGAGGGGGAAGAAGAGGTAGCAAAAATAGGGAAGGTAGTTCGGCAGGGATGTACACTTTCACCGTTATTATTTAATCTATATATAGAAGATGCAATAAACAAAGTAAAAGAAGAGTATAGTGTAGGTGTGAATGTACAGGGAGAGAAAATATATATGTTGAGATTCGCCGACGATATAGCTATATTGGAAGAAAGCGAAAAGAATTTAGAAAGGGTATTGAATGGTATGCAGGCAGTATTGACTAGGGATTTTAACATGAAAATAAATATAGGTAAAACTAAAGTGATGAGGTGTGACAAAAAGGAATGCAGTAGAAAAATGAGGATCACAATAGGAGATAATAGAATCGAAGAAGTGTCAGATTTTTGTTATTTAGGCAGTAGAATCACAAAAGATAATCGAAGCAAGGTAGATATAAAGTGTAGGATAGCACAGGGTAGGAAGGCATTCGTAGAAAAGGAACAGATTTTAAGATCAAATATTGACTTGGGTATTAGAAAAAGATTACTGAAGGTATATGTTTGGAGTGTAGCACTGTACGGGTGTGAGGCGTGGACTATAGGAAAGGAAGAGAAGCGTAGATTACAAGCATTCGAAATGTGGTGTTATAGGAGGATGATGAGGATTGGTTGGGAAGATAAAGTAACAAATGAAGCTGTACTAGAGTTAGTAGGGGAGAAGAGAAGTATTTGGAGAGTGTTACAGCGTAGGAGAGACAGATTAGTAGGGCATATCCTTAGGCATGGGGGGATTATGCAATTGATCATAGAAGGTAGAGTGGAGGGAAAGAGAGGGGTAGGTAGGCCTAGATTGGAGTATGTGAGTCAGATAGTTGAAGACGTTGAGATGAATAGCTATAGGGAGATGAAGGGATTAGCTCAGGATAGATCGGCATGGCGTGCTGTTTCCAACCAATCTTTAGGATTGCGGACTCTTTAACTAACTAATATTTAATAACTTAAATGTTTAGTAAAACGATATATATCTATCTATATATATATGAAAGTATATATATATATTGTGCGTATATTTCAGATGTGAGAAGAATTATAAACGAAACACTTACAAGGATTAACAATATTAAATATTTTACTGAAACGCTTCGAGAATATTGGAAATGACCTACTTAATAAATAAAAGCACATGGCAGGATCTTAGTAAATATATATATATATATATATATATATATAATTTCTATTTATGTTGATGTATTTCGAAAATAAACGAAGAAAATATTACTCGAAATAATATTATTAGAAAAATACATAGCCGAATAAATAAAAATATATGAGAAATATTTGTCCATAATACATTATCGAGGCCAATATATATATATATATATAAATTTTTTACTCAAAATTTCTGACGTAAATACTGAGTAATACCATTATTTTTGTCAATACTTATATATCCACATAGCAGGTAAAATTGAAATTGTCTATCGACTTTCCTTGCTCATGCGGCTGTTGGTAAAATAATGCAAAAAGCAAATTGAATATTCCTTGAGACCTGCTTCCCTTCGATATCTAAGAAATAGGGGTATATAAAAGCTATTGGAAAGTGCTTAGGCAGGACAGCAAGGCCTTTATTTTAAACGAAGATTCAACTAAAGCTTTAATGATGAATTAGCTCTGTGGAGAAGATTATAGTAAACATTTTCACTATATTAAGTGATTGTTTAATTAAGGAAGATGTCTTACTGTTATTGCTATTTTGGTAAATATTTTATCAATTAAATTTCAACCCATAGTAGTTTTAATTGTGAAAAGTCTTGAACAATGGTATTATAGAATATAATAGCGCTTATTATTTTTTTTCGCTATTTTTTACAGATTATGTTCTTTTTTAAATCAGTCCCTGTATTTTCGTGCTGGGTTTTTGCAAGGAATTTTTATAGAAATCTGGGACACTGCGAACAATGTTAAAGCATTGTTATACAGACGGTGGGATGTCTTCGGGAAATTTAGGGATGGAGGGAAATTTAAAATTTCCGTAAAATAAATACATTTATTAATTTATTTTTTAGCAAAATTTTAACTGTATTGTGAATTTAATTAATTCGATGTTATAATTTCCTTTTATATATATATATAATTAATTATAATTTAATATATATATAATTATGTAAAAATATTCAAAAATGGGCAATGTATTTAATGATCTTTATCTTTTTTTCAGTTTGTTACCATTTGGAACAATGGGAATATAAAGGTAAAAAAAATTTCTCAAAAAGGCAGTTATAAAAATTATAATCTTTCATAAAATGACGAGGTTTCAAAAAAATTAAATGACAACTCCATTTTCAAAATATATTTTCATTATATTCAAATTAAATTCTAAATTCTATTGTATGTACAATTTTTTCGATTTTTTTTAGTGTAAGTTATATTCTTCGTATATAAAAATCAGATATCAGGCCTTTTTGTATAGGCGAGGGTCTTTTACACTTTAAATGCGACAGAAGTCCTCTCCTCGGGCAATGGAGAGAAGAAATACTTCCGGTGCGGCATGTAAAAGGTGCATGAACATGATTCTTAAGCAGACTGTTCATGAAAACGTGTCCAAAAAATCGTTGTTTATAAAATAATTGGCCAAATTATTATATTTGTTGAAGAATTTATTGTTATCCTTCTTGAACTTGCAAAAAACTTGTAGAAAAAATTCTAAAATGGCAACAGTTATAAGAAAATCTGTTCGCGTATTGAAAAATCTGAATAAATAGGTTCCTCTTCCTAATATACAGTGTGTCCCATTTTCGAGCTGCCACTATTGGTAACTCCGTTATTATAATAGATAGAAACACGGTTAAATGGGCAATGTTTTGCGCAATTTTATGTTGATTTCAAATCTGCTTTTAGATATTGAATAACTTTTTTAGTTCTTTAGATATCTGAAAAAAAACTAAGATTATGCATTTTCTCTAATCGTCGATATTTCCGTTATTAATAATTTTCCAATAATGACACTTTGACTTTCTTAAGACACTTTTCAAAAACGCTTTTAAAAGTGTTATTAGTTTTCTTCTATCTCTTTTTATTTTGAAGATACGACCACTAACTTAATATTTTCTTATAGACGTCAAATATCAAATATATTCTGTCTAATAGCATTTTTTATTTCCTTTTCAATGATGTATACACCCCCCATAAAAAGTTTTATTTTCCGAATAAATGCAAAAAAAGTAGATTTTTAATTTATTAAACAAATGAATGAAGAAAAATTAAAGCAATAGTTGCTAATGATCCAATCCTACTTAAAGTAATAAAGAATTGTAAGTAGCTAGTCATTAGCTAGTTATTTACATTTTTTTATATTAAATCAAATAGTCGAAATTATGGCGTATAATTTTTCAAATGAAGAAAAACTTGACATGCTCACGATCTACATTCGGGCGAATCGAAACACAACCCACACATCCGAACATTATTTAAACACTTAGCCTGAACGTAGGCAACCGCATCGACATTATTTTAAAAATATTGTATCAAAATTGTTAACATATGGAAGATTTGAGAACAAAAGAAACCCAGTAAAAGAACCCAGTATCTCAGTAAGACAAATTCAAGACGAAATTAACATTTCAAAATCCACAGTTCAGCGTGTTAAAAAAAATTTTTTTCTCGCTTATGGCGAAATGTACTCCAAATATTTTCATGGTCTTCGAATTGGTTCCTATTTTTGGTATGTATAGTATTGTATATTATTGGATTAAACAATCTATTCCAAAGGAAAAGATTAATAATATATATTAAAGGTATAAATCTAAATTTCCAAAGAATATAAAATTTTGAAGAGCATTTATTTAAATAATAAAATTGTTGTTTTACATACCGAAGTTTTAATAGAATTTCGCAATTTAAGGGAAACATTTATGACGGTTCAGTACATTGTATAAAAAGTTCAACATATAAACAAAAAAATTCAGAGAAAACAAAACCACATTTTCATTCCTCAATATTTATAATTTGATGTTCTAAATTACATCCAAATGAAAGGTTCTATTAATAAAAATTCTCTTCAACGATGTAAAGTAATAATGGCAAAATGAGAAAAAAAAAATTTAATATATGTATAACTGTTTAAACGTCATGAAAATAAACATAATCTCGTATTTTGATTTTCTTGTCTTTCTATATCGTCATATAAAATATAAATTTCATATTTTCATTAATAATCTCGTAGAAGTTAATTTGAATATGAACTATGAAAGAAAAAGTAATTTGTTCGTTTCTAAAACTATAAAAACGGTCGATAAAAACATTTTTAATTGCATCGCTAAATCTGCGCTTAAAAACATTTTTCAAATAATGGATAAAATGACACTAGACCCAACATTCTTTATATATTGTAAATCGAAATAAATTCCAATTGGACTGAATTTTGCATTAGATTGCACCTGAACATATCGTAGGGAATGTGTTAATTGAGTTACCGTTCATTATTCATATCCCGTACATTTCTATTGTAATCGGTCTTCTGGATATTCTAGTCCTAGCTAGTCCTGGATAGGCGAGAATTAAAATAATTTCCAACGGAGATGTCGAGAGCTTAATTATTCGCGTTTCCACGCGCGTGAGAGAAACGATATTCGAGATTGCCCATGGACTGTTAACAACAGTTCTTGAAAGCGGGAGAATTTGCTTACATAAGCTGTATGGTAAACAAAACTTCTGCATAATATTGGGATTACTTCTCAGCATGTCCTTAGCAATTAAAATGAGATCTGCAGCTGCTTAAATTGTTTATCGAAAACTATATCTTGTACAAATTAAATTACAAACTAATTTAATTTTAGCCCCTATTAATAGTGTGAAATAGAATTTGCTCATTTTTATAAACGTAGACAGAGCAATAATTATTAATTTCAAATGTCTTCTAATAATAGAAAAGATAACTCATTAATTATTACAATAAATACGAATTAAAAAAAAATTGTTCTGAAAAGGTTTGGTCATCATATCGTTTGGTCGTGTAAATTTATCAAATATTTTTCACTGTACTCTTAAATGTACATAAATAATTATCTTATGTATGTTATAATCAAATAATTTTTTCTTGGAAATAAGCTTGAATTACATTTGGTTTTGCCTATGTCTGTTGAACTGCTTAATTTTTCCCTATTAGATTACAATAAAATTTGTTAAAATATATTTAAGAAGCAGTTTTTTTTTTTAATAATAAATAAATGTGAAATTTGCTAAATTCTATTTCTCGTGCATAATTTATATATTTGATCGTTTGTACATGATAAATAGAGATTACTAAGGTGTCAATTGAAGGGATATAATTAATTAATTAATTACGTTGGGGACATAATTAAATTATTTATTTGCAGCCCAAGGTGAATTGGAATTAGATAAAGAGATGGAGATATATAAGGCATATACAAAATGGCAATTATTCCGAAAAATGTTTTATTTAATCTTTTTTCAACGAAGTTTGTTTATTAATAAGTGTAGGAAATTAATTATTTCAAATTAGATTACATGTAAAAAATTGTATATTTTAAAGAAATATTCCTTGAATTTTTTTATGTTTGGAGTTTATTGAAATTATTAATTAATAATTTAAAAATTTCTGTTTTTTCTTAAGTCGCTTAATATATGCATACAAGTTTCAGTTGTTGCACTATTAAAATTCTGAGAAATATATTATTTCATTGAAATACAAATTTTCAGTGAAGATAAGAATTATTCCAAAAAAAAATTAGGAGCAAACACTATTCACGAATCTAATTTTCTTTATCAATTTATAGTCCTCGGCAGAGTGCCTTTAGATTTAAACAATTTGACGTTATTTAAAGACATCGAACGAATATCTTTGCATTTTCGATCTACGATACTCCTCTTCCGCTCGATTAATTTCCATCCCAAGAACAAGTAGATAGTCCTCAAATCCTGCAATCTTTGGCTGGCACACAGCTCAGTTAACTTAGGATTTCTGACGTCACAAAGGACGATATAATATTGATTCCACATTTGATTAAAGAAATTATTCTTATTTATATTTTTATAAAGGATTTATACAATTTTGTGCAAGAAATATAATTTGACGAATATCAAGGACTTCGTCAACTTGCTTTATAATTTAATGCGAATGACGTTTGTTTATCTTTTTGTTAACGAAGAAGAAATTAACTTAAGTTTTTTAAACCTTCTCGCTGTCATTTGTATTATTTTGGTACTTAAAAACTATTAACCAAAAGAAAATAATTGATCGTCCTAATTTGGACGAATTTCAGTTTATTTTCATCGATTTATTTAACTGTAAGATTATTTTGATTAAAAAAATTATTCTTATCTATATTTTTATAAAGGATTTATACAATTTTGTGCAAGAAATATAATTTGACGAATATCAAGGACTTCGTCAACTCTCTTTATAATTTAATGCGAATGACGTTTGTTTATCTTTTTGTTAACGAAGAAGAAATTAACTTAAGTTTTTTAAACCTTCTCGCTGTCATTTGTATTATTTTGGTACTTAAAAACTATTAACCAAAAGAAAATAATTGATCATCCTAATTTGGACGAATTTCAGTGTATTTTCATCGATTTATATAACTGTAAGATTATTTTGATTAAAAAAATTATTCTTATTTATATTTTTATAAAGGATTGTGCGATTTATACAATTTTGTGCAAGAAATATAGTTTGACGAATATTAAGGACTTCGTCAACTTTCTTTACAATTTAATGCGAATGACGCTTGTTTATCTTTTTGTTAACGAAGAAGAAATTATACGTCAATGTTAATTTTTTTAAACCTTCTCGTTGTCATTTGTAATATTTTGGTATTTAAAAACTATTAACCAAACAAAAATATTGGTCATCCTAATTTGGACGAATTTCAGTGTATTTTCATCGATTTATATAACTGTAAGATTATTTTGATTAAAAAAATTATTCTTATTTATATTTTTATAAAGGATTGTGCGATTTATACAATTTTGTGCAAGAAATATAGTTTGACGAATATTAAGGACTTCGTCAACTTTCTTTACAATTTAATGCGAATGACGCTTGTTTATCTTTTTGTTAACGAAGAAGAAATTATACGTCAATGTTAATTTTTTTAAACCTTCTCGTTGTCATTTGTAATATTTTGGTATTTAAAAACTATTAACCAAACAAAAATATTGGTCATCCTAATTTGGACGAATTTCAGTGTATTTTCATCGATTTATATAACTGTAAGATTATTTTGATTAAAAAAATTATTCTTATTTATATTTTTATAAAGGATTGTGCGATTTATACAATTTTGTGCAAGAAATATAGTTTGACGAATATTAAGGACTTCGTCAACTTTCTTTACAATTTAATGCGAATGACGCTTGTTTATCTTTTTGTTAACGAAGAAGAAATTATACGTCAATGTTAATTTTTTTAAACCTTCTCGTTGTCATTTGTAATATTTTGGTATTTAAAAACTATTAACCAAACAAAAATATTGGTCATCCTAATTTGGACGAATTTCAGTGTATTTTCATCGATTTATATAACTGTAAGATTATTTTGATTAAAAAAATTATTCTTATTTATATTTTTATAAAGGATTGTGCGATTTATACAATTTTGTGCAAGAAATATAGTTTGACGAATATTAAGGACTTCGTCAACTTTCTTTATAATTTAATGCGAATGACGTTTGTTTATCTTTTTGTTAACGAAGAAGAAATTATACGTCAATGTTAATTTTTTTAAACCTTCTCGCTGTCATTTATATTATTTTGGTATTTAAAAACTATTAAACAAAAAAATTTAAAATATCATCCTAATGGACGAATTTCAGTGTATTTTCGTTGATTTATTTAACTGTAAGAAGACATAAATTCTGTCTCAATCATATTAATTACCAATATCAGAATTTCTGATATTTTACACGTTCTGTCTACTACTACGTACCTGTACTGTACATTCTCATAAGGTGTAACCTGAATATTTGCATGTACGTTGGAGGTACACATATTTACATATAAATTGATTGTTTACCTTTTCATTCATTGTGCCTCCAGAATGCTTTAGTTATACCGGAAAATCCTAGAGCATGTTGTTAAAACTTTTAGTTGGGCCCTTTCTAGGACTGGTTAGATATGAAAATTTCATTATAATTTTAAAATTTTATATAATTACTAATTTTAAAAAAACGAACGAATAGTTAGCGAATTGATTATGTTTTATGCCAGGCAGTTTTAAAAATTAATTATTCCGAATTTTTATTGTGAGAAAAAATGGAAGTCGAAGAAAATCAATATCTATTATTCATTAATGAAATTTTTGTAGTTATACATATTTGATATGAATTTGATTTGTTTCTTTTAATAATAGAATTAGATTCACTAGTCGTTATATTTCTGAAACGGTTTTTTTTTTTATTTAAGCATATGTCAGACCAAAAACGTATAATAAGCTGTTGTTATTTTTTTTAACAACTAAAGATTTTCAGGCTGACTCTTCCAATTCTCATTATTTGCTCATCTGCATTTTTTAAATTACCCCAATTAAAAGATTCTCAAGTCATTTCCACAATCTACAAATTTTTGTTTCAATATGTGGAAATAAAAGTATTTAAAATTCATTATTGCATTTCTATACCTTCAAAGATCACTGACATTTTTCCAAATTGTATATATTATTTAGATTTTTCGCAAATTGACTGAACTTCAGAGGTCCTGCTTGACAAAAGAAGGAACATTTTAAATTGTTATTTCAATTCTTTTATATGATCCAAAATATGATTTTATATCAGTCAAAAATGGATTAATAATTAATATAATCGTATAAAATGATATCATGTGGAATTTTAATAAAAAATTTGTACGTGCCCTCGTTGGCACACGTGCCAAAAGTTCGCCTATTGCAAATCCATGTTTTAAGAAGACATTCGTTCGATTTTTGCGTACACAAAGACTTCTTCACATAGGATGCGTGTATCTCCACAGTCTGTATAAAATAAATTGTGCTCGGGCTTCAAAGACAGAACGTTTGTGCAACAGGCTGTTTGAATTTTGGGTATTCTGTCTCATCCTGCTATATATCTACATGTATATGAAACAATACCTTTGCAAAATATAGGCGAAGGCAATGGCATAATTCGGTAGTCAACCAGCTCCATTATTAATCCTGATGGGACTTAAGAGTGTTAATCCTAGCCCCATATTAAGTTAGACCTATATGTATTTTGAATTCGAATGTGTTGATTGAGAGTGTGGTGCTTTGGTTGGAAATGTTTGTGTTTTGGTTAGATGAAGAGCAATTGTCACAAAGATCTGATTTGTGAAACGCAATTTAGAGTTAAGTTAATGTTCAAAATTATCACTACAGTGTTGAATAGTAGTATAGAATATCACCCAAATACCGTAACTAAGTAGCTAGATGCGCATTTCGAAGGCTATTCCCCCATCTTCAGTAGCACAAGATAAAAAATAAATAAAATACCTCTGTCACGAATCGTGATTGTATACTATTAAATAAATTAGTCAATATGACAGAAGTATTTAAAAAATTGCATATAATATGACCTATAAATCTTTTAAAAACAGTTCTTATTAAATAAATTAAATAGACAACATGAAATTGGGCCTGAATCTAAATTCATTAAATTTGATTTAGATTTATGTATGTATATACTTTCATAAGCATTTAGTTAGTTAAAGAGTCCGCAATCCTAAAGATTGGTTGGAAACAGCACGCCATGCCGATCTATCCTGAGCTAATCCCTTCATCTCCCTATAGCTATTCATCTCAACGTCTTCAAATATCTGACTCACATACTCCAATCTAGGCCTACCTACCCCTCTCTTTCCCTCCACTCTACCTTCTATGATCAAGTGCATAATCCCCCCATGCCTAAGAATATGCCCTACTAATCTGTCTCTCCTACGCTGTAACACTCTCCAAATACTTCTCTTCTCCCCTACTAACTCTAGTACAGCTTCATTTGTTACTTTATCTTCCCAACCAATCCTCATCATCCTCCTATAACACCACATTTCGAATGCTTGTAATCTACGCTTCTCTTCCTTTCCTATAGTCCACGCCTCACACCCGTACAGTGCTACACTCCAAACATATACCTTCAGTAATCTTTTTCTAATACCCAAGTCAATATTTGATCTTAAAATCTGTTCTTTTTCTACGAATGCCTTCCTACCCTGTGCTATCCTACACTTTATATCTACCTTGCTTCGATTATCTTTTGTGATTCTACTGCCTAAATAACAAAAATCTGACACTTCTTCGATTCTATTATCTCCTATTGTGATCCTCATTTTTCTACTGCAATCCTTTTTGTCATACCTCATCACTTTAGTTTTACCTATATTTATTTTCATGTTAAAATCCCTAGTCAATACTGCCTGCATACCATTCAATACCCTTTCTAAATTCTTTTCGCTTTCTTCCAATATAGCTATATCGTCGGCGAATCTCAACATATATATTTTCTCTCCCTGTACATTCACACCTACACTATACTCTTCTTTTACTTTGTTTATTGCATCTTCTATATATATATTAAATAATAACGGTGAAAGTGTACATCCCTGCCGAACTCCCTTCCCTATTTTTGCTACCTCTTCTTCCCCCTCAATTCTAACTAAGGCAGTTTGGTGTTTATATAAATTAAAAATTATTCTCCTATCCTTATAATCTATACCCGTTTCTTTTAAAATTCTAAACATTATGTCCCAATCTACATTATCAAATGCCTTTTCTAAATCTACAAAAGCTATGCATGTTACCTTTCCTACCCTCTTTCTTTTTTCTACTACCGTTCTTAGTGCTAGAATCGCCTCCCTCGTCCCTCTGTTTGTCCTAAAACCAAACTGATCTTCTCCTAGCCTTTCCTCTACTTTATTTTCTAATCTCCTATGAATAATCTTTAACAATATCTTCGATGCATGTGATAGTAGACTAATGGTCCTATAGTTCTCACACAAATTAGCTCCTATTTTCTTCGGCATTGTTACTATTCTACTACGCTGAAAATCCTGTGGTACTTCTCCCTTCTCATATATTTGACAAACTAACCTGTATAATCGCTCCTGCATTTTTTCCCCTGCGTGTTTTATTAATTCGGCTGGTATCATATCAATCCCCGCTGCTTTGTTATTCCGTAAATCATTTAATGCTCTATGAAACTCTGACCTAAGTATACTAGGACCTAAGTCATCCTCATCTATCTGTTCCACACTTTCTAGCTCCTCCATGTCCTGCCTACCTTTATATAAATCTTCAAGATACTCCTTCCATCTTCTAGCTTTTTCCTTATTTTCTGTGAGTTCCTTACCCTGCTTATCACATATAATGTTACCCTTTGGTTTTACTTTAGAAAAATGTGACTTAATTTTCGTGTAGCCCAAATCTACTTTACCTCTTCTCATATCCTCCTCAATATCCTCACAATTTCCTTTTATCCACTCTTCTTTCGCTAGCTTGCATTTCCTATTAATTAAGTTCCTTAGTTCCTTATATTTTTTCTGTCCTGCTTCTGTGTTTCCAATTTTAATTTTCCTTCTTGCTTCTATCATTTCAACTATTTCTTCCGTGATCCATTCGCTCCTACCTGCCCTTTTCTTTGTGCCTAATACTTCATTTGCTGCTGTAGTTAACCCATTTCTGATTTCCCTCCATTCGCAATCTATGTCGTTCCTAGATGTTCCATTAGCCATGATTTCTACTTTCTGCTTGTACTTTTCACATACATCAGCTAATTTTAACCTATCGACATCTACTCTGACCTGTTTAGACTTCTGTAATTTCTTGAATTTAACTAGGAATAATTCAAAACACTTTTAAATAATTTAAGTGATCTAATTTGAATAGGATGACCTGAGTTAATCATATATATGCTTGGCTACAGCACTTTTATCTTTCTACTTAATCTGAAATGAGCTAAATGCCCCTTAAATCTAGTTTCAATTGGTCTACGTGTTTGTCTTATATATACTTTAGATTTATAGGTATTATATATATATATATATATATATATATATATATTATATATATTTATATATATTATTTGCCATTTTTAAAATACTTCTGTCATGTTGATTTATTTATTTAATAGTATATCAACCACGATTCGTGACAGAGGTATTTTACTTCGTTTTTATCTTGTGCTACTGAAGATGGGGGCATGGCTTTCGAAATGCGCACATACCTACTTAATGCTTTCAGTTACGGTATTTGGGTGATATTCTATACTATATATGATAATGTTACTTGAAAGGTATTCTTCAATCAAATATAAACTCAGTTGTCAGTTAATGTGCGGATAATCTTCGTTTTGAATTTAGAACTGTTGTGTTCTTTTTTATAATTTGAGGCAATTTGTTGTAGAATTTTATGCAATTGAAGAATTTGTACAATGACAAATTATGTCTAGGAACTTGTAGATCGTGTTATTTTTTTGGTATCGTATTTATGTGTTAGTTTCTAAGTATTAAAACGATCGTAAAATTTTCTATATAGAAAAAAATTGTTACCATTGTGCTACTTGAGTCGAACTTTTTGAATTTTTTTGAACTTTTTTTGCACATATACTTTTAAATTAATATTTAATATTATTATATTCTCTTCTATAGTTCGTATTATTTATATTATATTTATTATAAAAAAAAGGACAACTAGAACAAGATATCTCATAAATACCCGATTTTTTATTGAAATCAATCAAATATTTGGGATTTCCTAGTAAATTAGCAAGACTATTAGAATATACGATTAATTATTGAATCCAAGGTAGAAGTACAAGTCAATTTTTGAATTTAATGTGTGGAGTCAACGATGAAAATAATAGTAGAAATTGTTGGATATTAATGTGTTTATTACAATTTCATTTTATTGTGTTTTGTTAATAAAATACGTTATTATTTTGTCGTCATATCCAACAGAAATCACCGTAAAACTCACTTTATTACGGCAATCATCGTAACATTTTAATGCGAAGTGACGTAAAAGTTACGGTGTTTGTGGAAACCAACCAATTATTTATTAAAAGCATTAATTTGATTTAGAAAATGACAGTGTTGCTAAAATTAACCAATGTAACTATTTCTGAAGACGCGCGTATTATTCAAATTTGAATTTGAGGATTTGTAAAGAAAATATATGCTGAATTAAAAAAAAAACATTGTAATTTAATAACTGGCTTTGCGTTCAACACAACATATCACAAAAATACAAATTAAATATTAAATATTTCACATTTCATTTTCACTATTAACTCTTGTATTTTGTGCAATTTAGAAGCCGCGTGGAATAAATGGAATGGAATATTGGAAAATATAAATACAAAAAAAATTGCAATACGTACATAAATGATATTTTCATTCGCAGCGCTTTTGACGGTACATAAGCAAATGAAATATACTTTTTTTCAATTTTCTATATTAATAGAATTTATATAACCAGTTCGTTACATTAATATATTTATTACGTGCAAATGTACAAATAAATATTGGCTAGGAATATGAATCGATTTTTATTACGTCGTTAGATTGAATCAACATCAACATCGTCGATTGTAAAAGTTCATAAAAATGCTTATATGTAAAATGTTAAATTATAAAATGTTGTTCAGAAGCAAAATTTGAACAAATTTGAGCAAATAGGGAAATTTGTAAAATAAATATTTCTAGTTGTCCTATAGCATTTTAAATTGCCTGAATATCAGTACGTCAAAATTAGTACAATAAATATTTAATTTATTTCCTAAGTAAGGAAATAAATTGTTCCTTAGTTAAAGAGTCCGCAATCCTAAAGATTGGTTGGAAACAGCACGCCATGCCGATCTATCCTGAGCTAATCCCTTCATCTCCCTATAGCTATTCATCTCAACGTCTTCAACTATCTGACTCACATACTCCAATCTAGGCATACCTACCCCTCTCTTTCCCTCCACTCTACCTTCTATGATCAATTGCATAATCCCCCCATGCCTAAGAATATGCCCTACTAATCTGTCTCTCCTACGCTGTAACACTCTCCAGATACTTCTCTTCTCCCCTATTAACTCTAGTACAGCTTCATTTGTTACTTTATCTTCCCAACCAATCCTCATCATCCTCCTATAACACCACATTTCGAATGCTTGTAATCTATGCTTCTCTTCCTTTCCTATAGTCCACGCCTCACACCCGTACAGTGCTACACTCCAAACATATACCTTCAGTAATCTTTTTCTAATACCCAAGTCAATATTTGATCTTAAAATCTGTACTTTTTCTACGAATGCCTTCCTACCCTGTGCTATCCTACACTTTATATCTACCTTGCTTCGATTATCTTTTGTGATTCTACTGCCTAAATAACAAAAATCAGACACTTCTTCGATTCTATTATCTCCTATTGAGATCCTCATTTTTCTACTGCATTCCTTTTTGTCACACCTCATCACTTTTGTTTTACCTATATTTATTTTCATGTTAAAATCCCTAGTCAATACTGCCTGCATACCATTGAATACCCTTTCTAAATTCTTTTCGCTTTCTTCCAATATAGCTATATCGTCGGCGAATCTCAACATATATATTTTTTCTCCCTGTACATTCACACCTACACTATACTCTTCTTTTACTTTGTTTATTGCATCTTCTATATATAGATTAAATAATAACGGTGAAAGTGTACATCCCTGCCGAACTCCCTTCCCTATTTTTGCTACCTCTTCTTCCCCCTCAATTCTAACTAAGGCAGTTTGGTGTTTATATAAATTAAAAATTATTCTCCTATCCTTATAATCTATACCCGTTTCTTTTAAAATTCTAAACATTATGTCCCAATCTACATTATCAAATGCCTTTTCTAAGTCTACAAAAGCTATGCAAGTTACCTTTCCTACCCTCTTTCTTTTTTCTACTACCGTTCTTAGTGCTAGAATCGCCTCTCTCGTCCATCTGTTTTTCCTAAAACCAAACTGATCTTCTCCTAGCCTTTCCTCTACTTTATTTTCTAATCTCCTATAAATAATCTTTAACAATATCTTCAATGCATGTGATAGTAGGCTAATGGTCCTATAGTTCTCACACAAATTAGCTCCTATTTTCTTCGGCATTGTTACTATTCTACTACGCTGAAAATCCTGTGGTACTTCTCCCTTCTCATATATTTTACAAGCTAACCTGTATAATCGCTCCTGCATTTTTTCCCCTGCGTGTTTTATTAATTCGGCTGGTATCATATCAATCCCCGCTGCTTTGTTATTCCGTAAATCATTTAATGTTCTATGAAACTCTGATCTAAGTATGCTAGGACCTAAGTCATCCTCATCTATCTGTTCCACACTTTCTAGCTCCTCCATGTCCTGCCTACCTTTATATAAATCTTCAAGATACTCCTTCCATCTTCTAGCTTTTTCCTTATTTTCTGTGAGTTCCTTACCCTGCTTATCACATATAATGTTACCCTTTGGTTTTACTTTAGAAAAATGTGACTTAATTTCCCTGTAGCCCAAATCTACTTTACCTCTTCTCATATCCTCCTCAATATCCTCACAATTTCCTTTTATCCACTCTTCTTTCGCTAGCTTGCATTTCCTATTAATTAAGTTCCTTAGCTCCTTATATTTTTTCTGTACTGCTTCTGTGTTTCCAATTTTAATTTTCCTTCTTGCTTCTATCATTTCAACTATTTCTTCCGTGATCTATTCCCTCCTACCTGCCCTTTTCTTTGTGCCTAATACTTCATTTGCTGCTGTAGTTAACCCATTTCTGATTTCCCTCCATTCGCAATCTATGTCGCTCCTAGATGTTCCATTAGCCATGATTTCTACTTTCTGCTTGTACTTATTTAATTAATATAATTGTTCCTACGAAACATTTATATTTTTTTCATATCGATCAAATTACTATTTAATTTTACCTATCATACATATTATATAGGGCACTTTTAGATTTTTAAGCCATGATAAGGATGTTTATTTAAAAATAAAATTTAGCTAAAATCGCATATTGCCTCGGGATTTAATTTAACTACAATTTAAAGTGACCTCTTCATCTCCACACCTCAAGACAACCACTTTTCAATGTTCTATGTAACTTGAACACAATTTGTCTCGTCGGTGGTATGAACCTGACAAATTACTTTGTTAAATAGGGCCATATTAAGTGGATTAGATTTATCCTAGGCAAGGATCTGCAGGATCTAAAGTACACAGAACAATATACACTCTATATATGTACAGTAATCGACAATAGAACTGTGCTCGAGTAGTGTATAGGTAAATCGCTGAAGAGCTTTATAATTATTACACTCCTACGTTGCCATTGTATGTGCGTCAGTGGGCATTGCGGAGAATGGTAGATAGATAGTCTGCGGAGTCGTAAATTGAATTACCGCAGAGAATTGACAAACTTACGACCCATATAAACAATGTTGTTGTCTACTAGAGCCACGTTTTGTCAATAATTTGTTGACTACATAGACATGGTCGTGTTTAGGTACACACTGACAATTGCAAGCGTTCTTGAAACTGGGGAGGATGATTAATGCGAAATGGAATAGTTCGAATATAGTCATAATATGTGGTCAAATGGAAATAATTGTGGTTGATGAAATATCGTGGAGCAAAACCATAGGAAATTGCATCTTTAGATGCATATTATTTGTCTTTGTTTAAAAAAAATTACGTTTTCTAAATGCATTTGAAGAGCAAATTTACCTTTTCGCATTATTTGTTTACGATAAGGTTCAACAAAAGAAAAACCGTTAAAATATTTTCATATCTCTTATATCAAAAGTACTTAAGGGATTGGAGTACCTTTATATGCCATAAGAAAAACAGTGTAATTTATTTTACAAATTACTCCTTCATTTTAGGATCGATTTTTTTCAAATTTCTTATAGTAACAATTTATAGATGTTAAATTGCCCCTAAGCTCACCGTTTTTAGAGAAAAGTTTTAATTAGAACAAAAATTGCTGCTAAACATAAGCCAATTTTTATTAAGATAAATTTATCGAAATTCAAAATTCTAAGAGCTTAGGGGAAATTCTATGTGTAATATGGTCCTAAATATAAAATTTTGTAAAAATCTATCCAGTAATTAATCCGAAAAACGCAGAATAAATTAGATTATTTTTGTTATGTACGCTAGCGCCAAGTACGGATACATTTAACAACTTTATTTCGTTTACAACCACTTTGAGCTATGTGTAAAAAAAACTTATAATTGTAGTTGTGTGTACTGTATACTGTAACTATAAATTTATCTGCAGGTGGAAAATAACTATCCCATCTAAGATCCGGGTATTAAAATTTAGCCATAAGCTCAGTTTGTATATTTCTCAACTTAGATTGCGTACAATTTTAGCTTTATATGCCATACGAAAAACAGTGTAATTTATTTTACAAATTACTCCTTCATTTTTGGATAGATTTTTTTCAAATTTCTTGTGATTGCAGGTTATATATGTTAAATTGCCCCTAAGCTTATCGTTTTTGGAAAAAAACATTTAATTAATTCAAAAATTGCTGAGGGAACATAGGCCTTTTTTTAAGGGGATCGAGCACATTTATATGCCATAAGAAAAATAGTGTCATTTATTCTACAAATTACTCCTTCATTTTTGGATCAATTTTTTTCAAATTTCTTGTGATTGTAGTTTATAGATGTTAAATTGCCCCTAAGCTTATGGTTTTTGGAAAAAAAGATTTAATTAATTTAAAAATTGCTGAGGGAAGATAGGCGTTTTTTTAAGGGGATCGAGCACATTTATATGCCATAAGAAAAATAGTGTCATTTATTCTACAAATTACTCCTTCATTTTTAGATAATTTTTTTTGAAATTTCTTATCGTAACAGTTTATAGATGTTAAATTGCCCCTAAGCTTGTCGTTTTTTGGAAGAAAGATTTAATTAGTTCAAAAATTGCTGCTAAACATAGGCCATTTTTTATTAAGATAAATTTATCCATAGAGAAGTTTCTGAAGACAACCGGTTTACGAAAGTTTAAAACCTAAAAATATAATGGATTGCAACCATTTTATTGGAGCCTTTAGCTTTCCTTATTCTTCTTCATCAAGTGTTCCTTAATGTCCTAAGCATCTTTGGTCTAATCTTATATATAACTATTTCTCAGAAGTTTCATCATATAGCAAAATATGACCATCAAGAACTCAATATAGGAAAGTAGCAAAAGAAACTTTAATATCGTGATATGCAATACGTAGTCTGATGTGCAATCTAATTTCTCGAATAGTTCTCTAAATGGCTTTCAGTGTGTTTTTGAGAAGATATACAGTCTGCTGGATTCATATTTATTAAATTAATTTATAGGGAATACGTGTTAAAAGGCTCATTTTGTTTTATTATTATTTGGGAATTTAATAATGGGCCATCGCTTTTGTTGAGTAAAATTGTTTTGACCCAAATGTGTGGTTGGAGTATTAAATATATTTAATCACAATCGATGTCATCGATACTTCAATTAGTCTATCACGATTTTACGACTCTTTGTTAAATATTTGTTGTAAAATATGTCTACTAAATGTTTCCCATTTTTTTCATTTCAAAAGTGTTTTATAATTTATGAGTCAAGAAACTTTTGGATAAACTCAGAGCAGTGCTATAAATTTGTCATTCAGACGTTCTAGATATTCTTCATTCGTTTTTAAGTGCTGGGCAAATTTTGCCGATGGTGTGCTAATTTTCGGCAAAATCTTGTAGAAAAAAATGAACAAAAACTAGCTCAATTTTGTCATTTTTCAAGAAAGCGAGTAACATATGTCTGGTACCGCCAAAATCTATCATTGTCTAATTTTAATGAGTGTTTACGCCCTTGTGACCTTTTTATAAAATAATTCTCTTGGCTCAAATCAAAATAAATTTCCGATTTTCGGATACTAAAATAGATAATTGCAATTTTTCACTTACTAGTCTATAGTTCTACAATATTTCTGTTGGTAGTAGATAATTTTATTTTAGTTATGACTATAATTTTTTCCATAATTTAATATTACGTCATATATATTTATTCCGGGTTAAATTATTAATTTTTGCTTCCACATTCAAATTTTATAGTTCCATATCACATTTGCTCCTTAAAACTGCTCTTCTCTTTCGCAATTCTTGTCAACTTTAAACAAAGGATCCGTTATAGCATCATATTGCTGTTATCTATAATTTTTACGTGTGAAAATTGGAAAGTTCGTTCATGGACAAAACGTTAAAAGTTTTTGGGTTATCGTTGAGTTGCCTGAGGGAATCCAGCGAGAACGCGGTCACAGTTTCAATTAGACATAAATCATTTTATCGGATACAAAACTTTGCGGATGCTGCAGCTAAAAGTGAAACATTAGGTCATTATTATT
Source organism: Leptodirus hochenwartii (assembly GCA_947310635.1). NCBI lineage: Eukaryota > Metazoa > Arthropoda > Insecta > Coleoptera > Leiodidae > Leptodirus > Leptodirus hochenwartii. The sequence goes on along the minus strand of OX371176.1, from coordinate 8,309,680 downwards.
TGCGTGGATTTCACATCGTCTAAAGTGCAATTTTTAAGTTTAGTTTTAAAATGATACGAATGAATTTTCAAAAAATATTTTATTTGGAATAAATATGTACATTATTGAAATAATAAATTTAAAATATTATATGAATTTAGAAGAAGAGAAAGACGGATTTAAAATTAATACTGAAATTTTTTTGTAAAATACTTGAATAGTATTTAATCAAGCTTCAAGCTTTCATTAGCGTTTGTGGCATAGCTAAGTAATTTATGATAATAATGAGAAAAGATGAAGATTTAAAATATTAATTTAATTCGAATAAATTATATATAAGAAAATATTACGCCAAGAAAAACATTAATATGATTAAATAATATAATAATAAATATCACTCAATATAAGAAATAGTTGAAATGATAGAAGCAAGAAGGAAAATTAAATTGGAAACACAGAAGCGGGACAGAAAAAATATAAGGAACTAAGGAACTTAATTAATAGGAAATGCAAGCTAGCGAAAGAAGAGTGGATAAAAGGAAATTGTGAGGATATTGAGGAGGATATGAGAAGAGGTAAAGTAGATTTGGGCTACAGGAAAATTAAGTCACATTTTTCTAAAGTAAAACCAAAGGGTAACATTATATGTGATAAGCAGGGTAAGGAACTCACAGAAAATAAGGAAAAAGCTAGAAGATGGAAGGAGTATCTTGAAGATTTATATAAAGGTAGGCAAGACATGGAGGAGCTAGAAAATGTGGAACAGATAGATGAGGATGACTTAGGTCCTAGCATACTTAGGTCAGAGTTTCATAGAGCATTAAATGATTTACGGAATAACAAAGCAGCGGGGATTGATATGATACCAGCCGAATTAATAAAACACGCAGGGGAAAAAATGCAGGAGCGATTATACAGGTTAGTTTGTAAAATATATGAGAAGGGAGAAGTACCACAGGATTTTCAGCGTAGTAGAATAGTAACAATACCAAAGAAAATAGGAGCTAATTTGTGTGAGAACTATAGGACCATTAGTCTACTATCATATGCATCGAAGATATTGTTAAAGATTATTTATAGGAGATTAGAAAATAAAGTAGAGGAAAGGCTAGGAGAAGATCAGTTTGGTTTTAGGAAAAACAGAGGGACGAGGGAGGCGATTTTAGCACTAAGAACGGTAGTAGAAAAAAGAATGAGGGTAGGAAAGGTAACATGCATAGCTTTTGTAGATTTAGAAAAAGCATTTGATAATGTAGATTGGGACATAATGTTTAGAATTTTAAAAGAAACGGGTATAGATTATAAGGATAGGAGAATAATTTTTAATTTATATAAACACCAAACTGCCTTAGTTAGAATTGAGGGGGAAGAAGAGGTAGCAAAAATAGGGAAGGGAGTTCGGCAGGGATGTACACTTTCACCGTTATTATTTAATCTATATATAGAAGATGCAATAAACAAAGTAAAAGAAGAGTATAGTGTAGGTGTGAATATACAGGGAGAGAAAATATATATGTTGAGATTCGCCGACGATATAGCTATATTGGAAGAAAGCGAAAAGAATTTAGAAAGGGTATTGAATGGTATGCAGGCAGTATTGACTAGGGATTTTAACATGAAAATAAATATAGGTAAAACTAAAGTGATGAGGTGTGACAAAAAGGAATGCAGTAGAAAATTGAGGATCACAATAGGAGATAATAGAATCGAAGAAGTGTCAGATTTTTGTTATTTAGGCAGTAGAATCACAAAAGATAATCGAAGCAAGGTAGATATAAAGTGTAGGATAGCACAGGGTAGGAAGGCATTCGTAGAAAAGGAACAGATTTTAAGATCAAATATTGACTTGGGTATTAGAAAAAGATTACTGAAGGTATATGTTTGGAGTGTAGCACTGTACGGGTGTGAGGCGTGGACTATAGGAAAGGAAGAGAAGCGTAGATTACAAGCATTCGAATTGTGGTGTTATAGGAGGATGATGAGGATTGGTTGGGAAGATAAAGTAACAAATGAAGCTGTACTAGAGTTAGTAGGGGAGAAGAGAAGTATTTGGAGAGTGTTACAGCGTAGGAGAGACAGATTAGTAGGGCATATTCTTAGGCATGGGGGGATTATGCAATTGATCATAGAAGGTAGAGTGGAGGGAAAGAGAGGGGTAGGTAGGCCTAAATTGGAGTATATGAGTCAGATAGTTGAAGACGTTGAGATGAATAGCTATAGGGAGATGAAGGGATTAGCTCAGGATAGATCGGCATGGCGTGCTGTTTCCAACCAATCTTTAGGATTGCGGACTCTTTAACTAATGTAACGTGTTTAGATAATTTAAAATAATGCCAAATACAAAGAATTTAAAAAAGTATATGCCATTAAAATTTGTAGGTCTGAATTGGTTTATATATACGATGAAAAATATGTATTAATAATTGTCGGAGGTTTTTCATTTATATATAAAACTACATAATAATTTTCGTCATGGATTGTCTGCTTTTTCATCGTCTTGTATATATTCTAGAATTTAGTAAAGAAACGAAAGTAAATACATGTACTTATAATAATGGCAGCGACATGAAATTTTACATTATTTATAAAGAATGTGAAGCTAAAATGTAACTATTTAAGACCTTGGAATTGTTTCAGGAATAGGAACACTTGGAAATAATGAGTAAACAACAATTGCATTATTTGATAGTGCACAAATGACTTATGATATATGAATAATCAAATATGCATATAGAAAATGTTTAAAAAAAAATTATAATATGACATGGAAAGTAGTTAAGAGCATAATTTCATTGGATTGTTAGAAAAATTAGAGGTACGTCGACTAAATATGCATGAAGATATACATCGTTTTTTTGAAAGTGACGGGCTAGTATCATCCACTACTGCGCATACTTATATACATCACTATATACTTATATACACAAGGTACTCAGCCACACCTAGTTTTTCTATTGACAATACACAAGCGTACCCACAGCACTATTCAATGTGCCGTACGACTGACGCCATACTGTTTTGAATAGCACTGCTCTGTACTGTATTGGTCAAGTCATTATACAGGTCTTGATTTATGATGCGTGACCTTCTGTCACTTTCCTGCCACTTTCAATAAAACGGTGTATACTTGAAAAGATGATATTTGAAAAATAAAATGTATAAACATTTTATCTACTTTCATTCAGTGAAGTAAATATTACAGTTTTTTAAAAAGTTTTATTATGACTACCATTACAGCACTAGTGCTGTAATGAGTATTTATTGCTGTTAAAGCAACTAGCTCTATAAATTTGCTTATATCTGATATCTTCTTACGGAAATCATGGTTCTTAACATGGAATAGTGCGTCTAAAGCGTGACGGCTTTTGTGATTGTTGCTTTTCGGCGAAATACGTCAACAAATTTTTTTCCGACCCTTCTTTTCTATAAGGGTTTTTCTTTTCTAATTTTCTATTCTAATTAAATTGTTATGGACTTATAACTCTAGCTGGAAACAAAATATTAGCTCGAATGAAAAAATCTTGATACATGAATATATGGTCTGGATTTTGCCCTTTTTCATACTGTCGCTTCTGTTGGGGTTGGTGTTGCCTGCGCCAGGGAGAGTTTGACAGATTAGCACAGACACGGTTCACAGAACATCAACAAAATTACTCAATGAACGTAGGAAAATGACGACACCGTACCATACATTCGTAGAGTAAATGTGTATAATAATCATATATAATAATGGAATCAAAATCATATATACCGAATATAACTTACTGCATTCAAAACATGATTAATAAATGGATTAATAACTTGGCAAAACTGAACAGCAATTTTCAATTTAAATTTTGATCAGTTTATTAACGTGATTTTTATAAAATTCACACTTTTCTGGAACGATAAAATAATGGGAATTGAGGGAAAATAATGGTACATAAAATACGATATGGTGGAGGAGCTTTAAAAAAATTCAATTTTGTTAGTGCAAATTGAAATGCTTGTAAAAAGTCTGAGTCGGTTTTCGACGAAATTTTTCGCGATCTGAATATTTTCTCTTAACAATATTCCACGTTCACATAAAGAATTTTTATAAATCACTATGTAAATTTAAACATGTTTACCTGCAGTAAATAGATGAACTAGTCTACGCCCGCTCCAGATAAAATTGTGCAGAATAACTCCGACATTTACAGGATAATTGAGAAAAATATGGCAGTTGTAATTGGGCGAACAATATTTCAACTTCTGCCTTAATTAGATTCGCTTAATGTATAAACTTAGTTCTAATTACATATACAAGGCAGAGAGAAAGGAATGTAATATAAATTCTGGAGGTTAATATAATGCGAATCAATATTTTGTAGTTTTGAAAGGACGACACACTTTTACCGGCATTTTGTTTGGATACATTTTTTTTTGTTAATTTAAAAATTGCTAAAATTAGGTAAGCTTTAGACACGACTAAATTAATCACTAAAAGTAAACATTTTTTTAAAATGAATTTGTAGATTAATAAAAAAGACATAATTACTATACAAATAGCATTTTTGTACCGACGAAATAAATCCTTCTATATAGACAGTTATTTATTACAATATGCATATTATTTTCATGAAGTAAGGGCTCCAATTATGGATTTTACTTTTATCCTGTTATAACTTCACGTGTTATATATTAATCAATACTAGCGTTTATATGAGTATTATATGTATAAAACGTTATATATTAAATCAAGAGATAGTGTCTATTTTGGGCTGGTGGTATGTACATAATCAAAACAGATTCCTACCTGCCCAATACCTACGGGTTTCTACGCTACTGAGCGCAAAATCGTCGTCCTTTGGTAGGATTAGGATTCGCCGGCTCGTCTGCGCCGAAGAACAGTCGGCGGTTGTAAATTCCAACTGCTGGATGCTTGACAATCCATAACAGTTTGGATTTAACCGCTCTGAAACGCCATTAACATTTATTATAATTAAAATTGGATTTTATATTGATTGTAACACGAATATAGAGCTTCATATTGATGTAGCTACTGTATTTTGGTTTCTAATACAACCCTCTGTATATTTTTGGCCTAAAATATACAGAGGGTTGTAAAAGATATAATGATAGTAGCGCGCTGAATAAGTAAATGAAAATAAAGATATTTAAAAAATGGTGCTGCTTTGCGTAGTACATTTTGATAAACAAATGATATACCTTTTTAGACATTTTTAGGTGATTTAAAAAATCATGCTACTTTTGAAATTTCGTGCTTCGACACGTGTATATTTTTAACGTATGTCGATCCACTTCTTTAGAAATGTTTCTAAAATTTTCGCAATTTATGTGATATTTTTTTTATAGTATTTGAATAAAGGATTCGGAATTTTAATAGGAGTGATTTTAATAGGAAAATGAATCCTTCAACGGATACAGACTTTTAAAATGAATAGATGTCCCATGTAAAAATAGTTAATTTTTAATTTAACAGATAAAATAGTCTCAGGATTCTAAATCCGCAAGATGTTTTGCTGTAGGATTAACAATTTGGCAGATATTGTCAAAAAAACTGAACATTGAAAAATAAGAAGGGTGTAATTTTTTGATCATATATTCGTATTTTCGATATGATATTTTCTAATCGTTTTTAATCCGAGGATTTGGATTTTGCAAGTTGTTTTGATGCAGCATAAATATTTCAAGAGATGCAATTTAATGAAATTTGGGATATTGCAATTAGAAACATTTTTATATAAAATTTCTGTCAATATGTTTACAAGAAAAAATAATTTAACGCAATATTTTCTACTAGATAATGTTAATCTTAGAAATCTAAATCTCAAGGTAATTTTTATATAGTACAAACAGATTTTTGCATATCGTAGGCGAAATGAAAATTGAAAAATGGTGTTTGAATTTTTTTCGGGTAGAATTTGAATATCTATTTATGGTGTCTTCTAGAATTGTTTTTTTTTTCAAAGAATTACAATATCATAGCGAATTTGATGGAAGATGCATAATCTACAATATACAGCTTATTGAAAGTTGGGAAATTCTTGTTAGAAATATTTCTATTTGTATTTAAATTACATCGCGATAAAATACAGGCGAAAGTGCAAGAACACGCAGAAGAACATTAAGCGTACATATATATATATATATATATATATAAGAGTATAAAAAAGTATAAAAGTAATCGATTCGTATCGTAAAAACAAACATAATAGCCATTACAAAACATTGTACACACTTAAATTGCTAAGATGCTATTCATAAATAGAATAGAGACTCAAATTGATTAGTACACGTTTGATTTTAGCTTTAAAGGTTATAAAATTTGGTTCACTCTTTAAATAAGTTGGTACAGCTCTTTTTTTTTTAATTTGCGGAGAATTTTGTTAGTCGTCTGCGCATAGGGTTGTGCTTATCGGGGTTATACAGTACCAGTGGTGCCAGACAACAAAAAATACTCTAGGTCTACGAATTTTAATTTGTCACTATTTTATAGCTATCGTAAAAATTAATGATGACATAAATATGATACTATAATAAGTATATATCAACATTTCTTATATTCTAGTACAACTTTTCTGCATTTTGTATTAATTTCATTCAAATTGCATAAAATTGTTATAACTATGCGTGGTGATTTGTCAACATCGCATTTCTTAGGACGCACACCTTCTGCACTAGACACACCTACTTATTCTTTGGAGAAGACAGAAGCGTAGCACTGCTATGTACTGTATTGTATACTTCTGTCATTCTCCGCCAATTTAAAAAAAAAACGAGCTGTAATTTGTTAAACAGTTTTATTCCGCTGCAGAACGGGCTTTTTTGATATATGGATAAATTATGTCGAGGAAGCTGAGGTTCTAATAATTTCATAAGTTCATATGTATCAATTTGAAGACCTTTTTAAATTGATCCCTCTAAGATATAGCAACACAATTTCCAAATTGATTATTTCAATTTGAACATAGAATTTTCAAATTATTTATTAACAGCAAATTTTCTGTTGACAAATCTGACCCACATACAAACATTCTGTGTATCACTTTTCTTTATATTGCTCTTTTTTATGAGATGGTTTTTGTAAAGGCGCAACTGATTTCGCACCAAATAAACGAAATGGTTCTCTTTTCCCGTACAAACGGGGGAATTCTCTTGATCTTATTATCCGAAGGCAGATTTTTCTCTTCTTTGATCGCCTGGCCGTGCAGCGTGCAGCTGAAGAAAACGAACGGTTTGAGACTAATCATAACATCCACGGATTTTAATATTCCCCATGTTGCCGCTCTCTTGTTCCTTTTATGCCCTTATGTTAACAACCAAACCAAAAAGCACACTCCGAATACAGTCAGGCCATAAAACAATACTTAGTGAAAATTATATTTCTGGTTTATAATTTTTTGTCGGCCAGTAATTTTGGAAATCGTATAGTTAAAAAGTCAGTGAAATTTTTTTGATATTTTATCAGAATCGTGATTTCATTTGAACAGAATGAAAGCATACTTTTGTCAAATCTGTATATTATTCAAGTTTATTTAATGACGCTTGTACTAATCTAATAAAAAACTCGACTTCGAAATCGTAAAAATTTTTTATAGAAGATGTTTGTAATAAAATGATACATATTAAGAATTGCTCATATTTAAATGTCACGGTAGTGTAGTGTCCATTAGTTTTTATTATTTATAATATCCGCCATTTTATCGATTGCGCGTTTATTCTGGAATAGAATCAAATATATATTGTTCAAAAATTTTCAAACATTCATATTGAGGCGATCTTTCCTTGGAAATTGATTAAATTTGGCTTTCGATATAGATGTTTTAATTCCAATACATAACTTTGGTAAAAAAAAATACACTATGTTTATATTTTATTACGTTTTGTGTAAAATATTCGTAAGATGACATAAATTTAATATAGTCCATTTATTTTGATCCTTTTATGTTGCGTTTAATCAAATTTTACTTTGCCAGATTTTACGGACAATGTCAGATGTGCATTTTATAATTAGATATACTTTTATATGCACAAGCTTTCATCTTATATGAACGAAGAATAGTTTTATAAATGGATCTTTTGATAGGGAGACTTATTGTTCTTAAATAAAAATGCGTAGGATTTCAAAGGATTTGTACATTTACAATTTAAAAAGCAAAAATTAATTTTGAAAATACGACCCACTCAATTCTCGGCTGCTTTTATACATTTAGATATTAATTTTTTGTGTATGTTGCAATTTAATTAATTAAAAAGTAGATTAATTTAAAAATATTTACTGCTCAACCATTTTTTAAAATATACGTCTGCAACATTCATTGCAACATTCATTATCGATAAATATATTACAAAATATCATTTTTCAACGCAACCTGAAAATGAAATTGATTTTATTTATATGTAAACTCGTTTTCTATTTATTGGCTTTGAGCTATTTACAACAATTTCATTAAAATCAGAAAAGAAGATTTTTTAACGAATTAAAAGTGAATTTATTGAATTAAATTATATATATATTTTTTTTTAAATATACGATGAAAATCGAATAGCAAAAGTATAATTTTTTAAATTATTTTAAAGGCACGCAAAGAATTTTTTTAATCATACCAATACTTTTTGAAGATACCAATTTTTCATTAAAATTCGAGACGATTCGAGCAGCTATAAAAAAATTATTTATAGCTCAACTGTCGGCTTTGAAATGCAATAAACTGAGCTGTTCTTGGAGGGGAAATGCTTTTCCTATAGTTTTCCTATAATCCATCAAATATTCACCATTCAATTCGTCCTTATTCCCACTAAAACCGTACCAAAAGACATAAAAATTGTATGCGCGCAATTTTTTTTTGTAGAACAAACGACAAGATTCTTAGTCATATATTTTAGTCACATTTTACCGTAATAATACCACACTCAAAATATACAAACTTCATTCATTTCTGTTAAATATCATCTTAAATACGACTTTATAATTCTTTAATGACTTTCCTTGAAGGATATTTAATACTACGATTACACAATCCTAGTTTGGCGATTAAAAAGTTTTTAAGAACCAATTCGGCACATCAGTCGTAATAATAATTACCACATACCCGAAACCATTTTCTATATTCTTCTTGGGTAATCCAATAATTCCTTACATTGTTAAAATTGATGATGGGATATCTAAAGTATAATATAAAGTCTTTATGAGCTTACAGAAGCACTTAAATCGCAAGTATATATCCCGGAACGAAGTTTAAATGCAACTACGCTACTCTGCGGTTTGAATTAAAAGCGATGAGAAGAAGTTATTCGGGATAACAGAAGATTACATAACACTAAAACGAATTCTTCTTCGGAAAGATTATGGTATACTATAGGAATAATTGAAAATTACAAAAGGATTAAAAAATAATTATATAAAATAACTGATTATGTACTACCCCCGTGTCTAAGAATATGACCTATATTTTCACACCAGCCAAATTCATCTTATTTTCATAATTCACATTTTTAGTTTATTCTTTATTTTCCTTTTAATTTTAATAATTCAACTGCGAGGTATATCTACGAAATTTTATAATTTTGCGATTGTTCCAGGACTTTAAAGTAATGCCCGCTTCTTAAAATAAGTGCGATCACTTAGTGTTAAGATCAAGGACTAATGAGATGCTTCGGCATAAAAATTGGCTCATTATTCGAAGGCTATTTAATTAATTATAGGAGGCTTTCAATTTTAAGGAATGTACTTGCAAAGGCATAAGTAATTAGCTGTTAATTTTGGCAATTAATTGGCAGAAGGACAATGGATTGATATAATGAATAAGGGATATACAGGAAATTTATTTTGATTATAATTGATGACCCAATTGGATTTCCAATAAAATGCAAACATAAATTACAAATAAATAGATCTCTGATTTAGTAAATTATCTAAATTTATTAGTATGAAATTTTTAGTAAAAACAAATGTTTTGATTAAGAAAATTATATATAAAACTTTACGAAATATTTTTTTCTAAATCACTTATTAAGTTAAGTCAGAATTTTTTTAGATCTAATTAATTATAGAACGTATAAAGAACGATTTGCCTCTTTTTTATAATTAGAATTGTTTTTATTGATAAAAATTATACAAATTAAGTTAAGCCAGAAATTTTTAAGATTTAATTAATTATAGTACGTATAAAGAACGATTTGCCTCTTTTTTATAATTATTATTGTTTTTATTGATAAAAATTATACAAATTGTTTCACGAATCGACTTATAGTGTAAACTAATATACAAAAATAAAGGCACGTGTATTTATAAATTTCGCTCAAATAAAAATTATTTAAATTAAAAATGTTGCCTGCTGATGTTATAATTCGAAATTCCGAAGAAATGGTATGTAAAAGTACCTTGGTACGGTACATAACCGAAATTCTTGTACACATGCGATTGCAACAATTCACAACAAAAGGGTAATCCGATTATATTACCCCCATTGAGGGTAAATGCTCTCCTTTACGAATTTACCACTGAGAATATCAGATCTTACCCTCCGATTGAATTATACTCGAATATAAAGAACACTTTCCCAATAAAGTTACACGGACGGAGATAGTATTGATTTAACGTTTGACCTTTTCTCGGTATATCTAAGATTTAATTTAATTTTTAATAAGAAAAATAAAGATGTGATCTAAACCCATGGTATTATTATTTTTTATTATAGCAGAACGTTTTCGAATTATTTATAAATTCATCGTCAGTGCTAAGAAACCAAATACAAATTATAATTCATTAAATTGTTTGAATAACAGTGTAAAAATCAATTACATCAAATAATAATATGTGTAAATATACCATGTGTTTAGATCACATGGTATATTTTTCTTATTATATTTACAATGGCCCATCACATCCACAACTTTCTTAAAAGATTTAATTTTATTGTTGGTTTTTTTCATGAATGATACGACCTAAATGAAAGAAACAGTTTAATATTGTTGTAAACTTTAAAAATCCATTGGAATGAAAAAATGATTTGCATTGATCTTTCAGGTTGGGAATGCATCACATACAAATTTTGAAAAAAAAAATTTTTTAGTGATTATTGTGAATAAATATAAATAATATCATTGGAAAAACAAAAAATGAACTTTTACTCTCATTTTATCTATTACAAATGGTCCATGTGTTTCTTTACGTCCATAATGTTATTATAAAAGTTCATCGCTCATTAATTTTTAATGAAATTTTACGAAAGTATACCCCACTGACCTTGCAGCTAATAAACCAACCCTTAATATTTTCTATTATTAAATCACCATAAAATCGCATTCCTTAATTTATAAAGTGATTTCAGTTATTTTTAATGGATATTAATTAACAATCTCGACGTTTTATCGGACTTTTCCATGTTCTCTGCCATCCTTTTCGTTCTCATAATGTCAATAAAACTTAAGAAGATTTGGGGGTGTAAAAAAATATAAGCTACGATACATTTTTATTATAATTGGAAACGTTAAATAGCATAATTACTTCTTAAAAATTAATTTTGTTCTTTTTATCGTATGAAACGAAATTTTTGAAGAATTTCCTTATAATATTATAGGATACTAAAATAGATTGACCCTAATTTTTTGTGTTTAATAATTTATTGTTTGATTTTTAGACGTTAGTTTTGTTGAGCGAATATTTTACATGATTTTCCATCCAGCTGATTCATATAAAATGAATTAAATGATATTCATCTCTTATCATACGTCACCATAGATTTCCTTTTATTTCAAATAAATCCTTTCGAAACTTTAAAGTCGCAATTTCGAAATAGCGCCATCAATTTGAATTTTATATATTTTTTTTACGGAAAATTTGCTTCTTATTTCTCAGACCTAGGAAGATATTCTTCTATTTCAAATCAGTTAAAAAAAATATATATATTTATATCTGAAACAAATAGCTTTATATTCGTGAGCGTTTAGTCGGGTTGAAATTTGACCACAAATGAATTTCGTAGTCGAATGAATAGTAATAGTGCATTTTGCTTCAATTATTTTACAAAAAAAAACATAGATAAATGCGTTGGGTGATAATAGTGCAGAATATTTTTTTTTAATCAGCTAAAGGTTTTTTACCAACGCTATCTTCTACAAACAGTTTTAATGAAACTTAAATTGAACAGGATCTGCATATCTAGTTTTTGCCATCTATATACAGTGTGTTGTGGAATGAAAATCATGATATTATAATGATATATACTTTAATTTATGCGTTTCTCCTTAATTACGATTTCGTTAGATTAAATCACGTTAGTTATAATCGTTATATAACTAACGCGATTTTCAAGAATAAATCAAAAACAATTTGAAAATTATTTATTATAAAAATTAAATTAAAAAATTATCACTACGGTATTAAATAATAGAATAAAATATCGCCCAAATACCGTAACTTAAAGCATTAAGTAGCTGGATGTACATTTCGAAGGTTATGCCCCCATCTTCAGTAGCACAAGATACAATTTAAACTAAATAAAATATAGAAAATATAAATAACTAGATAAAAAGCATTTAACTCGAAATAATTAAAAATACTTTTAAGTAATTTAAGTGAACTAATTTGAATAGGATGGCCTGAGCAAATATATGCTCGGCTACAGCACTTTTATCTTAATGTACATCCAGTTACTTAATACTTTAAGTTACGGTATTTGGGTGATATTCTATAGTATAAAAATTAAACTAACGAATTTGTTTAAAAGGATATTAAATTTTCTTATGATGATATAGCCATTATATACTACACTACACCTTCTTTATATTCAAATAATATTTCACGTATTAATTGAGCAGTCATGCGAAATATTTTAAAAAATATGCGAGAGACTCTCGCGCGGTTGAAGTGAAACTTCTTAGCTCCTAGAAAATGTTGATTTTATGCATTGCTTTTTTTCCATTTGTTAACTATTTTAATTTTTTTTCATATATTTATATATTTTTTTTTCACACAATTGAAATTGTCTGAAAAGTGAAATGGAGAAAAAACTAAGTACAGACAGAGTGCGAGCCTTTAGAGAACGGAAGAAAGCGAATAAATCGCCAAGAAAAGTGCCAACAAGTACCTTGAAAAGAAGTAGAGAGTATCGAGCCAGGCAAAGGGCGTTAAAGAAACACGGTGGACAACATAACCTTCCAACGACCTCAAATACACTGGATGAATCGATACCGTCGTTAAGTGAGGACACAGTGAGTGGTATAGAGAATTTGAATGCCACTGATTCAGGCGTGCCACTGATATCTACACGTGAAGATACACGCGGTGTGAGAGATCAACGAAATGAATCTGATACAGCTGAGTGAGCCATCGAGAAATAGAAATGCACCCACTAGTGCATCATACACAAAATTTACATTCTTTCAACCTGCTCATCGCGAATTTGATAAACAAGTTATTAGCTAAAGGATTAAGCTGTGTTTGTGTAATATATAATAAAATACGTAAGCGTCTACTGGTTGCCTTATGCTACGTATACAAACAGTACAGGCGGCGCATGCGCGTAGTATGCGTTTCACTTATCGTGACGTTCAAGTCAATATGCCCTACCGCGCCTATAGAAGTTTCACTTCAAAAATATTCTTGACATCTTTGGTCAGCCAAAATTAACTTTAGGCGGTTCAAAATGTTCATAAATTGAGTTAGGATATAAGTTTCTGATTAAAATGCCTTTTCAGGTTTGTTAATTTAAGTATGTCAGTTAACATTTTCGAACAAAAATTCTTAAAAACATGAATACCAAGAAGCCACTTTTACAATTTCAAATTCTGTTTACGCATCCTCTTTCTTTCTAAATTCCAAACGAATCTTACACTTTAAAATAATACAACCTCACATTAACACCAACTCTCGCTGAGGATATTTCCAAAAATGTTATAAAGCTGCAAACTGTCAGATAAGTGCGAATTGCCCCGAAGCCAGCGGTTCTTCATCATCCGCGCCATACCGTTTCCGTTACGTTCGTTCCAACCGATGGCATTTTCCCATCGTTTTTTTGGCGTTAGTTAGCGGTAACGGTATAACCGACAGCGGCACCGTGCACGGCATGATAAACATGCGAAACTCGTCCATGATATTGGAGATTCCTTCAGGCATGAATGTCGGTCGGCTTTCCGATAACACGTCATATGTGCGTACGTGAATGTAGAAAGTCTTTGTTGCATCACGAGATGCCGTATTGTGTGTTTATTATCGCCTGTAGGGTCGCGAAATGTTGTATGAAGTTTACCACAGTCACTTCGACACGCTATGTGAGAGTTTACCCTGATGGCGTGCTTTTGAAAGATCCGAAAAGTTTCATATTGTGCACTAAAAAATTAACTATAATGAATGTTGCTTTAAGTGTCGCATACAATTTATTTTTTCAACATTGAAACCCAATATTCATGCAGGTATACTGTAATTGAAATGTGTTGTAATTAATTACTAATTACAAGATAACCCCATTGAGGTATACCCATTACCCCAGCGAGGGATCAGCATCAAGATGCCACGTCATCCATGAAATAATTAAATCAATCAAATAGTGGTAGCTATATATTTCTTGATAATTATGGATTAAATACTAAAAGCTTTCGTATATCAATAGAAATGTATCTTGTGAAAATAATTTGAGAAATCTCGTAAAATTTTCATATTTTAACGAAGTTTTAGACTATTTTTTATTTAGAAAATATCATCATTTAGATATTCCACTACTCATCAAAGTCTTTTCAGCTGTGGACTGTCGTCCTTATTGACAATTTATACTCTAGTCTGTATTACAACAATATTTTGTATTTAATTTTCGTAGCAATCGTCGGGACTTTCAAATTTGCATTATCATTTCGCCATTATAAACTGAGGAATGCAAATGTGAGTTAATAAAAATGATTTTGTTCGATTGTTATGTTACATGTCAATTATAAATGCGATTCCTAAAGACTCCTGTTTAAATATGCCTCAGTATAACAATAAATGAATAAAGAAGTCATTCATTTTTGTATTTTTTTATAAAAGCAACTTACATGGCTAATAACGTTAGAATTGATCATTATCTAACCGGAACCTGTCTTAATGCGTGGTAGAAATATTACCACCTTTATGTGAAATTTATTCTTGGCTCAAAACACACCTTCCTATGGAAAGTTAACATGGTAAGCCACTTAATACGTTCCATCAATATATACATAGTGAATTTTATATCTAAAACAATTTGGTTTTGGACAGTAGTGCCCTGAAGAGCTAATTTTTATCCTTTATTATTTGCAGTAGTCTTCATAAGCTAATTAGGTATTTTAAAAATCTTCTATTCTGAAGAACAAATATTCGATTTTGTATTTATTAATAAAAATCAAAATTTTGTTGGTCACAGTACAAATTAGCATCGCGGTGCATTTAAATGTAATTAATATCACGTTTCAACAGTAACCACATATTCATGCGAATGTCAACTGGCAGGCATATCGTGATTATTATTAGTCCCTTTAAATATCATTTGTTCACTGTATGTAAAATCTATAACTATATGAGGAAATGTTCCACAACAAATAGCACATAACTTTCCATTACGCCTAAATGATGAGGGTGCAAATGACAGTCGAATTGAGCCTTTCCTCTCGTTCCAATCAAATTTTGATAGATTGTTGACAAGTTGATCCGAATTGACATTGACGTATACGCATTACACATCAAATATTCATAGAACAATCGCAGCGACTCGATTAAATGGTAAGCGGACTAAATAAGTAAATTTCTATTTTATTCCATACTACGAATTTAAAGACTATATTCACATTATTACTATGAAATATTGGAAGCCGTTCTGAGGCATAATGTGGGATAATGTATAACTCCTTTGATCTGCCCCAAATATTCTACCCAAATGGTAGGAATGAAAAAATTACACTTGCGAAAAACTTTATTAAAACATCGGTACTGGTTTCGAGAAAACGTAGTTTCTCATTTAAAAGAATATATTACATGTTAAGAAAATTTGAAAGAACAAAAAATATCAGAAATATTAGTAGTTTAGTGCAAAGTAATAATTCTACTCTTAAATTTGTTAAATTACCAGTGGCCGCGCGTCCTTCCTGAACATTGAGCGCATCACCGTAGATATATTTGTAGAATTGTATTGCGATATTTTATCTCGGCATTATTTTTCATAAAAGATAAAGCTTGCGCCGCGAACATACTTAACACTCATGACTCAACACGATATGGCGGCTACCAAGTACCAGTCAAATGCATATGCCCTATCTGTTGGAAGCGCTAGAGTTAGAGCGACGATATGCAGTACAGCTATATAGCAAAATACAGCATATACTTCGCAATATAGCTATATCGTTAATATGTAGTACATATTCCAGCGGCACCCAGCCACACAATACAGGTTAAATGCATATGCACTCATCTCACTCTATTGCAAGCAATAGGTGAGAGCGACCGTATGCAGTATGTCTTCTCTATTTCTTCGGTCCGCTTGTACGACTATTACGACCAGTGTGCAACATTCCAGCGGCTTTGGATGAGTCATAGCAACGTGACGTCACGCTGCTTGTAGAGCGAGAATATATATCGTTGTTTATGCTATTCTGAGCTACAATTCTTTAGCGTCCTAACAGAGAAGCCTAGTATACAGTAAAATTGATATAGATATAGTTGAATTATTCTGTGAGTTACGTATGTACGATTTTGCCACGTGTTTCTCCAATCATATATTTAATAAAAATGAATAGTGTTAGTTCTTTATTGAAAATAGAGTTTTGTAGACTTTCCCTTGTGGACAAAGTAAAAATTAAAGAATTAGGTAGGCCATTGCCTGATTTAAATTTATCGCAAACTTGTGCAAGGAGTGCTCAATACCGGACATTTACGCGGCGTTTTGCAAGAGACATTTACAAAAAAAAAACATGGATATGTGCTTGTGAAGTATGCAACTTATTGTACTGCTTTCCATGTATATTAAATTACAACCGTGCAGCAACTGTAATGGATCGGAATTAGGCCAGAATAGGTATGAAAGATTTGCATCACCTCCCTGATAAAATAAGAAGGCATGAATCATCTCGAGTCCATATCAGTTCATGCGCACAGTTGGCTTTACTTGGCAAAGTAAATATCATGACTCAGCTTAGTTTGGGCATATCGCAAACATGTAATAGAATATAACGAACAAGTGAGGAAGAATCGCTATATTTTAAAACGCATTATTTGTTGCGTGAAATTTTGCAGTGGTTTTGAATTAGCTTTCAGAGTTCACCGCGAGAATGAAGAATCGGGAAATTTAGCGAATTGGTCGATGTTTCTGCAGAATTAGATTTTACATTACGAGAACATCTGCAAGACGCTACATTTTTCAAGAGGACCTCTAAAAGAATATAAAATGATATTTTAGATAGTATGCTTGCGGTATACAATGAGGAAATTTGTATTCAAATTAAAAAATCCGATTTTTTAGCTATTCAGTGCGACGAAACTACGGATGTTACGAATTGGTGCCAAATGACATTGATATTTAGATATGTTTTCGATGGAACTGTTTGTGAGAATTTTTGGAGCTTAATTAGGACTCAAATTAAAAACTGAATTAGAAGTCATTTACTTGGGTCCGGATTTTATTAAATAATTGGAGCCACAAATTTTCTTTCATTATTGCTACAAAATAATCTGAATGAAACTTTCTCGGAAAATATAAAAATGTTAAAAATTATTTTAACAACGCCGATGACCACTGCTGAATCAGAGCATTGTTTTTCAACACTTAAAATAATCAAGACTTTTTTGCGAAATACTATGGGTAATGACCGTTTAATTATTTTGCATCCATTTTAGGTAAGATTGATCACTATTATGTTATTTTTTAAGAAATGCGCCCCCCCGATTGAAATGTCACGAGCCGCCACTGTAAATTACCATTTGATCCTATAATTGCACGTGGTTTAGATAGTACTTTAAAGTAACATATAATACTTCTAATCGTCTTGCTTATTTTCTAGGAAATTCAAAGATTTGCTTGATTTCAATAAAAAATCTGGTATTTATGAAATATCTTGTTCTAGTTGTCCTAAAGTATATATAAAGGACAAACACATAGACCAATTGAAATTAGATTTAAGGAGCATTTAGCTCATTTCAGATTAAATTGAAACAATAAAAGTGCTGTAGCCGAGCATATTTTTGACTAACTCAGGTCATCCTAATCAAATTAGTTCACTTAAATTACTTAAAAGTGTTTGAATTATTCCGAGTTAAATGCTATTGTAGTTTCTCATCTTCAGCCGATAATAGTATTCACAAGTCAATATTATTACATCTTTGTTAATAATTAAATAAAAGCGATTTATGGTAACAGATTAGGATCATCGTTGGATGAAAATATTAGAAAATTCGGTTTAAATTATAAGTGATCGAATTTACGAAAAATAGATGCTGCAAAATAAATCCTAAGCAAAAAAAATAAATATAGTAATAATGTGAGATAATTCCTATATATTAATATATTATATTAAATATTAATATCAATATGAGCAGTTTTTCTTGGTTAAATTTTTTCTTTCCTACCATTTGGGTAGAATATTGGGGGCAAATCAAAGGAGTTATACATTATCCTAGATTATACTATATTTTGTTTTTTTTATATTTTTTTGTGGAAACTACCTCAACAGGATATAATATCTCAATTAAAGAGTGTAGTTATAGAGGATTTTAAGAACATGTGGGAAGGGTGGAATATTAAAAATTAATCTGAATTAATTTCAAATTTCTGGTTTCAAACAATTCCCAAATCTCTCTCTTAATCTTTCAAGATTACAGCAAGAATCTTAATTATTATTTGATATTCTTCGGGATTAGATCATTTGAAATTGCTTCCTCAAAGTTACCTAAATATTACACGAAAGATTTATATTAATCCTTCCATTTGGGATTGTTAAATATGAAGAAGAATAACTAACTGGCATTGACATCGTGACATATTAATATTAATATGAATAGTTTTTCTTGAAGAAGTGAAATTTCGCCTAGGCGGGAAGTTTGAACAATCGATTTATTATCTGAAAGTTTTCCTGTCTAAGGATTACTCCTGGACATTCGAGACAAAATATCTTTGTTGTAGCATATATAAAAAAAAAACACAAACACCACAAAGTTGATAATGGAGATTTGTGATTTCGATTTTCTTATGGGCTGCTTTATTTTGTAAGCTTACAGCTAAAAGTAAAATATTGTTATGGTTTTTTTTCGAAATACATTTAAGAGGGTTATTAAGAGAATTATTTTATATCGCATTAATAAAATTTTATTATTAATGTTTATTTCCAAGCGTTGCAGAGGTTCAATTGTTCTCTTTGTTCAATTGTCAATCAACATCTGTAATTTGCACTTCAATTATCCTTTAAAATCGGATTCCATGCAATTACTAAAAGCAACAAGATTATTAACAAAATAAATATAAATTATTTCATGTTGCAGTTTAGCGTTTGCTTTTACGATATTTTTTCAATTTTTTTCCTTTTGATGGAGGCGCATTTGTTCGATTGTTAATACTCGAGTTCTCATCGGAAATATAAATATTTGCCTTCGGGCGATTGCGGCGCACGTATTGATACACATATGAATATACGAAGGAATCCATTGTACGCAAATGTAAACGTATATATACGGGGGTATTCCAATGATTCTCGATTCCAGGATTATCAAGATTAATCCGGCAATTATATACAGAAAAAAAGTGATCGCAGTGAATATACTGAGCGCTAAAGTCTACCAGCGCTTGAAATATATTTATGTCCAGTTTAGGCTGTATTATGTAATTTTTTGGAAGCACTGTGTGTATAATATTTGGTCTGTGATTGAGGTCTATACCTCGGTATAGAATTTCAAGTGGATTTAAAATTATATTTCTGGCGCAAAGAAATGGCGAACCCCAAAAGAAATTTCTTTGATATAGTGTGGAATGGTTAAAAGGTTGATCGAAGGAAAATTGAATAGATTTGTTATGAAAGCTCATATTTTATCCGTACGTATTTTATGACAGCACTACCGTAGAGTCAATATATACTTTCTTTTTTTTCTTTTTTAAGAATATCTTCACATATTCCTTAAACAAATCCTAGGTAGTAAAACGTAAAATATAAAATTTCAACGTTTTATGTTTTTACATTTTATGCCCCCACAAATATATTGCTTTGTTTGTTTTGGTCAACTTTACAAGAGAACTTGGAAAACTGAATTGGATATTTTTAAATTCTTGTATAAAACTATAAACTATAAAAGTTCTGGCGCTTTATCCTCGTTGACAATATTACAATCATTTTAAATGGTTTATGTCCCTGTTTGATAGTTTTTATTCGCATAGCCTAATTAATGTATCTTATATAATTGCGCCTTGTAAATTTTTTTTTTCTGGGGCTACCCCCTCGGGTGGTTTCCTCGAGTGGTTCTCACTTACAGGTCAGTAATTACAACGGTTCATTGCGCCCATGTCGTTCAGTCGCATCAGATAATATCCTGGCTCCTTAGCATAATATATGGTTTAGTTTTCCTTTTTGTTATGTCCTTTAAAACACCTCGTGTCATAACGACGGGACACAAACGCAACTTAATATACGAGTCCAACATAAATTGCAGGCGGATATTTCGTTGAACAAAGTTACCAAGCACTTTGAGGAATATAATTTAAAATCATAAAGGATTACGACGACGAAAATTGCTTAATAATTTAAACTGCGCTTCTAACTAAAACTCGTAGCTAGAAAAGTGAGTTAAAATCCGCTTTAGGGGTCTAGTTTATTCTAGTCCTTTTGGTTTTCACTTTTTGACACCGATTAGTACTCGTGAAGAGAACAGACTTAGGATATTTTTAGTATTATTAAATATTTTACAATCAAAATAAAATAATTACGCAAATTTTACACAGTTCAATTTTGACTATTTTAAGATAATTAATATTCGTTCGATATTTTCAAAGATTTCCTTAGTACATCCTTTAGTTTAGAAAATAATCATTCAACGTATAAAGTACGGTCCTGGCCATATTACCATAATACCAGTATAGCATAGTTAAAATTCAAATTTATATTAAATCTTAGAATATCTATGGAACTTAAATTAATTAATAAAATATTAGGGAAGAGAAATTAAAATACAATGCTTTATACCACAGTTAAAAGCAAGGATTTATTCGACTATAGTTTTGCTTATGAAGCATTATCAAGAAAATGTCAAAATATCAAGAAAATATCAAATTTCCAAAAAAACTATAGTCAAATAAATATATCACACTTAAAAACGTTTTATATCACAGTTAAAAATGAGGATTTATTCGACTATAATTTCGCTTATGAAGCATTATCAAGAAAATGTCAAAATATCAAGAAAATATCAAATTTCCAAAAAAACTATAGTCAAATAAATATATCACACTTAAAAACATTTTATATCACAGTTAAAAATGAGGATTTATTCGACTATAGTTTTGCTTATGAAGCATTATCAAAAAAATGTCAAAATATCAAGAAAATATCAAATTTCCAAAAAAACTATAGTCCAATAAATATATCACACTTAAAAACGTTTTATATCACAGTTAAAAATGAGGATTTATTCGCCTATAGTTTTGCTTATGAAGTATTATCAAGAAAATGTCAAAATATTAAGAAAATATCAAATTTCCAAAAAACTATAATCGAATAAATATATCACAGTTAAAAACGAGGATTTATTCGACCATAGTTTCGCTTATGAAGCATTATCAAGAAAATGTCAAAATATCAAGATATTAAAATTATCAAATTTCTAAGAAACTATAGTCCAATAAATATATCACAGTTAAAAACGTTTTATATCACAGTTAAAAATGAGGATTTATTTGACTATAGTTTTGCTTATGAAGTATTATCAAGAAAATGTCAAAATATCAAGAAAATATCAAAAAACTATAAACGAATAAATATATCACAGTTAAAAACGAGGATTTATTCGACCATAGTTTCGCTTATGAAGCATTATCAAGAAAATGTCAAAATATCAAGATATTAAAATTATCAAATTTCTAAGAAACTATAGTCCAATAAATATATCACAGTTAAAAACGTTTTATATCACAGTTAAAAATGAGGATTTATTCGACTATAGTTTCGCTTATGAAGTATTATCAAGAAAATGTCAAAATATTAAGAAAATATCAAAAAACTACAATCGAATAAATATATCACAGTTAAAAACGAGGATTTATTCGACCATAGTTTCGCTTATGAAACATTATCAAGAAAATGTGAAAATATCAAGAAAATATCAAGAAATTATCATTTTCTTGATAATGCTTAATAAGCGAAGCTATAGTCGAATAAATTCTCGTTTTTAACTGTGATATAAAACATTGTATTTTTATTTCTCTCCCTAATATGAAATATCACGACATAACGTCAAAATCTATAACCAATTAAAATATAATTTAATTTAATATATGTTGATATATTTTGCGATGCATTTTCTAATAAAATTTTTATAAAACTAATTCGAAAAATTAGACGCATACCAATGTGTTTTATAATATAATTTATAACCTTTTTAGTAAAATATTTTTAAGTAAATTTTACATAATATAAAAATTCGATTTTTGCTTACCCTGTATATTACCGATTGCACCGTTCCATGCACAGTTTATGCAAACAATTATTTACGTAAAATTACTATCAAAACAACATGCTAATTAATCTACATCAAAAATCCAAAACCAAAGGAAAATACTATATATATATATATATAATCAAACGTTTAGTTTATTAAATATATACCATCCGTTGTCAATTACAGATTAATATTTAACAGTAGCTCTACTCACTATCTACGATTAATTATAAACATGCAAAAATCTCATTATATCTACCGTATTACAGAATATTAATTTAATGCGTGGTCAAAACATGTTATTTCAATTTATATTTCAAGCAAGACTTTATTAAATATTACAACATCTCAAAGTTTAACCAAATATTGATGTACATGTAAGAAGGCTTTTCAATATTTAATGTAGTGCGCGCTGAAGAGTGATAATAGATCATTTACGTCTTGGCGCATGTACTCGACTTGGGACTTCCCGAAGGCGATAAACACTATCCATTATGTACGTGCGTATGTATCTTTTAGCAGCCTCAAATAGCATGTCTTTTATGGTGGAGTGAAAGAGGTAGCACGTTGTGCCCATGAATAAAAATATGTACGCAATATTGTGTAAATGCAGACTCACAAATTCGTTTAGTTTATCCAATAAAATTAATTCTAGGAAGAGTTTTTTTGCCAAATATAAAAAAAAATTGTATGTTTTACATTATACATTGACAGACTTTGATAAATCCTTCTTGTATTTCCTCATAATTCACGCAGTGTACAATACTCCTTATCAAAGCCTATTCTTTCCTTGTTGTCTTTTCTTGCACACCCTTGTAAAGATATTACCCCATCTGCCTTCACTAGAGAAATATAACATCACGGCCTTCCCTGTTTGCGTATCCACGTTCATCTCCGTCCTCCCATCGGTATGATGGACAACAGGGTCGTTGCTTATCTTCCTCTGGAGTTGCCATAACTTGCACATAACCTTCAATCATCGGTCACTGCAGCTCCGGATTCCAAAAGATAGGACAAGAGGTTCAAATGTAAAGAAAAAAAATTCTTTCGACTTCATTGATTTATTTAATGTTTGTAACGTGGTGACGCAAGATCATTGTTAAATAGAAAATTTGAAAAATGTATAGGCCCAAAACCAACACTGGCTGATAGAAAAATAAAACTGATCGTTCTGTAAATTCTTCTTCATTCGTGATATTATTTTCCATATCAATTTATTTCCAAGAATTTTAGTTTGAGCGTAAAATTAGACATATCGTTAAATTCCTTTCGAACAATTTCAATATATTTAATCAATTTCATATTGATGTAATCGTTTCAATTCCTTATGCACTTCATGGATATGACAAGATTAATACGTACATTTCCGTTCTCCAAAAAATTTCGTACGAGCTGGAATTCCTATAAGGCGAATAACAAAATTCTGTATCCCAAGGACATGATTTTCTTCGGTTCTGTGTTTTAGTGAACTACAATGCGAGTGCTGTTGAAAAATATATAAATCTCTACCCACAGGTAGGGTTTTGCAGTAAGATATGTGAAAGGATAAAGTGGATTTTGTGATAATTAAAAATAAAAATAAAATTAATTGAAAAAATATTCTCGATCGTTTTCTCTTTGTTTGTTTGCCGATCCATAAAAGTATTATCTTTTCTTAATGTTAAAATCATCCATTCTTCACTTTAATGTCATTTTGTCACTTACACGCTTTGACTGAAATTTATTGCGATATATTCGCTCGTGCATATGTTTTACCGAGCGCAAACGAGAGACTCAATTATAGTTTGAAAATGATTGTATGTCGTCTGCTCAGTGGCGGTTCTTATGCAGGCCACAGAGCCGCGCGCCCCTCCTGAACATTGAGCGCATCACCGTAGATATATAATTGTATTGCAATATTTTATTTCGGCATTATTTTTCTTAAAAGATAAAGCTTGCGTCGCGATAATAATCAACACAACACGGTATTGCGTTCGTTGTGGTATCCGTTGCAAGTCTGAGCAGCGACCGATGCTGTATCTATCGTTCGCGTTGTATAGATATATCGCTAATTTGGTGCCGCTGCATATTCAGCGCCACCCAGTCACACAGTACAGATTAAATGCATATGCACTCATCTCACTCTATTGCAAGCAATCGGTGAGAGCGACCGTATGCCGTATATCATCTGTTTCTTCGGTTCTGTCCTTGCTACATCATCTAATATGCGTCATAGATTCCCAGCGGCTATCCAAGGCCAGTACAAGTTAAATACATATATATGTAGTACATATGCAATGAGATGAGTGTATCATAGAGTGCAGGCAACCGATGTACTATATCATCTATTGGATGTCGCGCTTCTTTAACGTCCTAGAGAAGTTCGAAGAGAACAGAGAGTAGTATATATATATACAGAGAGTATATATATATGTATATAAATTGATATAGAATAGTCAGATAAGACAGTAGCATTTGTTCTGTGTATGCACGATATGTACGTATGTACGATTTTGCCACGTGTTTCTCCAGGAATATATTTAATAGAAATAATTTAATAAAAATGAATAGTGTTAGTTCTTTATTGAAAATAGAGTTTGGTGGACTTTCTCTTGTGGACAAAGTAAAAATTGAAGAATTGGGTAGGCCATTGCCTGATATAAATTTATCGCAAACTTATGCAAAGAGTGCACAAAACCGGACATTTACGCGACGTTTTTCAAGAGACATTTACAAACAAAATTATAACACAGATTAAGGACAAATTCTCATATCGTGGCCATCTACAAGCCGCTGAGTTATTTAATACGAAATCGATGCCAACATTTTCCAAACAATTTCCAGTGGACCTTTTGAAAACCGTATGTCATGCATATCCATTTTTGAATAAAACCAGATTAAAAACAGAATTAGAAGTCATTTACTCGCGTCCGGATTTTTATCAAACAATTGGAGCCACAAATTTTCTTTCATTATTGCTACAAAATAATCTCAGCGAAACTTTCCCGGAAACTATAAAAATACTTAAAATTATTTTAACAACCCCAATGACCACTGCTGAATCAGAGCGTTGTTTTTCAACACTTAAAAGGATCAAGACTTTTTTGCGAAATGCTATGGGTAATGATCGTTTAAATGCGTTGGCGATGATTTGTATTAATAAAAATGTGGTGCGAGATATTTACAATTTTAACGAACAAGTTTTGCAAAAGTTTATATCAATGAAAGATAGAAGAGTGGAATTCACTTTCAAGAAATGATTGAATTTAATCATTTTGCATCCATTTTAGGTAAGATTTCTCACTATTATGTTATTTTTTAAGAAATGCGCCCCCCAGATTGAAATGGCACGAGCCGCCACTGCGTCTGCTATTCGTAAATAACATAATTGTTTGATTAACTCGAAATACCTTTAAGTTTAACATATATCTATATCTAAAGAGATTTAATTTTTTGATAGAGTTCAGCTAGATATATAATTTTTCGTTGACATTGACTGTTTTTCGAATTCATTGTATGAAATCAGACGTTACAATTTTTAAAAATTCTATTTATCAAATTAAATTCGAGGAAAACTGTTATAATTTATTTTTACCTTTTCGAAACATATTTCGGTATAACTCGGATGTTGCAAGTCTATATTTTACATATGGAAATTGAATATAAAAATGATGATACATTTTCAACGATGATAACCAAATTTTATTATTTTTAAGTGTATTCGCAAAAAATCTTTGAATTTAACATTTACGGCTTTTCTCACCCTATCCTCAGTTAACTCTTTTGTTCCCTTTCATAAATATCTCCAAGTTTTACGGTATCTCCTTCATGTATTCCAATTTTAAGCGATACATATTTTATTATATTTTTAAAATTTATTTTCCCTACGCTTTACCCTCTTACAAATGCTTCTATGTTGCGCAACTCTATCTAATATATCTCCATTTTGCATTTTATGCAAAATGTTATTTATTTTCAATTTTTCTAATCGTTGTTGAACATCACCCACAAATTCAATAGTTTATACACTACCAAATCGACTTAAGCATCTGCTTTGAAGCCAGTTCTTATTGTGATAATGCACGCCGCGATTTGAATGACGAAAAACCGCACTTTATGCTATAGAAGCATACAAAACAAACATTTATTGCTATATTTACACTCAAATCAAATATTTGCTCATATCAGTGATCTTCTCTAAAATACTTCTGTAGAGCTTGATGGTTTCAAAAAACGCTTTTTCATGTCTTGTGCTCATGTGCGCTGTCTGTAAGGTTTCCATTAAAATACACCGCTGAAATTCTTTGGAGACTGATTACAATCTTTGCCAAAGAGCTGGTGTTATTGTTCCTGCGGTTACCTTTGTATGCCAAACATTGATTGGTACTGGAGGGAGGGATCGTTTGAAAGGTATTGAAAAGCGAATAGAGGAATTTTCAGGAAGTGGAACACATTTTGTCAGCAACTGTCATAAAATACAATCACATTAAACAATAACTTCTTTTAATTAGCTAATCAAGTTTCCAAAAAAAATATTTGTTTTACCGTAAGCTCTCAAGCTAGAAAACTCGAAAAAATTTCATTTACCCAAACTTACTATTTGTGAAAATTTGGATGTTTTTTGTAAATGAATTAGAATTAATATAAAAAATCATACATTTCTTGTAAAATTACTAACATTAGTATTTCGTTATTTAAAACATCAAAATCAAATTTTATTGTATTCCTTTTCCTTATCCTTCCTTTTCCTTTTCCGTTTAAGTTGTGTATATCCTCGTTTTAAATAAACCACAATTACATTTCATAACGTAACAAAAAAATCTAAAATTCTTTTGCTAAAGTTATTGATACCTCAGGAACTACATGTTATCTTTGTGGCAGAAAGGCGAAGGTCTTAAATAAATATGAATGTAGTCGACATACATTATCTTGAAAGCGAGCGTACGTATGCCACGTAAGTGAACACCAAGAGTATAGAAGAAGAGGGTCAGTAGATATGAAGACTGAGGCAGTCTTGATATTATCTAAAAGTTGCAGCGGAGGCCGGAACTTTTTATAGTGCTCCGGTTTTTCAAAATAAATTAATTTTCGGGTTATATCAATTCAGACTAAAAGTAACACAAAAATTAAATATGAGTTTGTAAAAAGGAGTCTTATAGATAGATGCACTATAAAGAAATCAAGTGGTTTTACCAATTCTGGTATGTGAGAAGAAAAAGTTAATTTTGTTTCTTGTCGCAGGCTTTGACGTTAAAGATTAATATACCTATTTCGAATAATATAGAAATCCATGTTGTATGAATTTTACAAAAATATTTTTGATTATTTAATTGGTATGAATTACAAAATTCTGTAATTAATAATTTTTAGGAAATTATATCGCTTAATTAAGTTAATTAGCTATTGTTGGTATTTAGTGACATTTGCAAAATTTCCTTATACTAAAATGATATTTACTCACGAAATATCATATTATTGATCACAACTAACAATATTTCGGCTAATATAAGAATTTCAGCACAAAAGTTTTCAAGCGCAAAATTTAAAAGAAAATGTCTACCCTTGAGATTAACCCATTCTTGAGTCAGAGTGGAATTTTTAAAGCGATTTTTTTTATATGATTTCCCTTTAACACTAACAAAACACATTTGTTCTTGAATGAAATCAATTAAAAAAATGAACTTTAAAATCGGTCCCAATTTACCATCGAGGAAGCAACGAGGAACTATCGCGATTGCACGTCACATGGAATTATATACATGCATGTCAATATAACTATTCGACTAGCATATTCTAGTAGCTTGACTTAGTGACCTCATGGCATGTGATTTAGCAGCAAGGATTGTGACGCATTCCGTAGCAGAGCAAATCTGCTACGGAATGGATTGGTCCAGAGTTGGTCGATTGATCACCGACGCTGTGGGATCGCATCCTTTGGATATTCCAGGATTCCCATGCCGTGCTCTAGAACAACACACTTATACTGCATGATCTTATTACTAGATATAAGATACTGAATGTATTAGTTTTCATCAATCGACTTCATTATCTAACAGTCGCAAAAATCTAATATGAAGATTGATGATAGAATGGTGGATTTAATTAATAATTATCTATGTTGGTATTTAAATTTTTAATGCTTATGTTTTTAATTTTTAATTTTTAATGCTTGCCTGCTACTTCGGTAGCAGGCAAGCCCTCGGATTCTGGGGCGGGCAAGAGATCGATTGCGTCGAGAATTCTACGAGTCGGAGCGTGGAATATACGCAGTATGAATAGGATAGGAAAGTTAGAGAATTAGAAATTAGAAATGGAGAGACTTAAACTGGATATTGTAGGGATTAGTGAAGTTAGGAGGAAAGATCAAGTAGATACGTGGTCAGGAGAATATAGATTAATAACCACAGCATCAGATAATGGGCATACCGGTGTAGGTTTTATAATGAATAGAAAGTTGGGATGTAGAATAAAGAGTTATTGCCAAGTTAGTGATAGAATTATAACTATTAGATTAGACACGAAGCCAACGGACACAGTTATAGTGCAAGTATATATGCCAACTTAAAGTCACGATGATGAGGAGGTAGAATCCATTTATGAGGAGATTGAATCTAGGTTAGCAAACGTTAAAGGACAGGATAATCTAATTGTAATCGGAGATTGGAATGCCGTAGTAGGTAAGGGAAAGGAAGTTTCAATAGTAGGAGAATATGGAATAGGAACACGTAATGATAGAGGGGATAGATTGGTAGAGTTTTGTATTAGGAATAAGCTAGTGGTAGCAAACACGCTTTTTCAGAATCACAAGCGCAGGATATATACGTGGAAAATGCCAGGAGATATAGGGAGGTATCAGATAGATTACATACTGGTTAAAGAGAGGTTTAGGAACCAGATTAAGAATTGTAAGAGTTACCCTGGAGCAGATATTGATAGTGACCATAATTTAGTAGTCCTGGACTCAGAGGTCAAATTCAAGAAATTACAGAAGTCTAAACAGGTCAGAGTAGATGTCGATAGGTTAAAATTAGCTGATGTATGTGAAAAGTACAAGCAGAAAGTAGAAATCATGGCTAATGGAACATCTAGGAATGACATAGATTGCGAATGGAGGGAAATCAGAAATGGGTTAACTACAGCAGCAAATGAAGTATTAGGCACAAAGAAAAGGGCAGGTAGGAGGGAATGGATCACGGAAGAAATAGTTAAAATGATAGAAGCAAGAAGGAAAATTAAAATTGGAAACACAGAAGCAGGACAGAAAAAATATAAGGAACTAAGGAACTTAATTAATAGGAAATGCAAGCTAGCGAAAGAAGAGTGGATAAAAGGAAATTGTGAGGATATTGAGGAGGATATGAGAAGAGGTAAAGTAGATTTGGGCTACAGGAAAATTAAGTCACATTTTTCTAAAGTAAAACCAAAGGGTAACATTATATGTGATAAGCAGGGTAAGGAACTCACAGAAAATAAGGAAAAAGCTAGAAGATGGAAGGAGTATCTTGAAGATTTATATAAAGGTAGGCAGGACATGGAGGAGCTAGAAAATGTGGAACAGATAGATGAGGATGACTTAGGTCCTAGCATACTTAGGTCAGAGTTTCATAGAGCATTAAATGATTTACGGAATAACAAAGCAGCGGGGATTGATATGATACCAGCCGAATTAATAAAACACGCAGGGGAAAAAATGCAGGAGCGATTATACAGGTTAGTTTGTAAAATATATGAGAAGGGAGAAGTACCACAGGATTTTCAGCGTAGTAGAATAGTAACAATGCCGAAGAAAATAGGAGCTAATTTGTGTGAGAACTATAGGACCATTAGCCTACTATCACATGCATCGAAGATATTGTTAAAGATTATTTATAGGAGATTAGAAAATAAAGTAGAGGAAAGGCTAGGAGAAGATCAGTTTGGTTTTAGGAAAAACAGAGGGACGAGAGAGGCGATTCTAGCACTAAGAACGGTAGTAGAAAAAAGAAAGAGGGTAGGAAAGGTAACTTGCATAGCTTTTGTAGATTTAGAAAAGGCATTTGATAATGTAGATTGGGACATAATGTTTAGAATTTTAAAAGAAACGGATATAGATTATAAGGATAGGAGAATAATTTTTAATTTATATAAACACCAAACTGCCTTAGTTAGAATTGAGGGGGAAGAAGAGGTAGCAAAAATAGGGAAGGGAGTTCGGCAGGGATGTACACTTTCACCGTTATTATTTAATCTATATATAGAAGATGCAATAAACAAAGTAAAAGAAGAGTACAGTGTAGGTGTGAATGTACAGGGAGAGAAAATATATATGTTGAGATTCGCCGACTATATAGCTATATTGGAAGAAAGCGAAAAGAATTTAGAAAGGGTATTGAATGGTATGCAGGCAGTATTGACTAGGGATTTTAACATGAAAATAAATATAGGTAAAACTAAAGTGATGAGGTGTGACAAAAAGGAATGCAGTAGAAAAATGAGGATCACAATAGGAGATAATAGAATCGAAGAAGTGTCAGATTTTTGTTATTTAGGCAGTAGAATCACAAAAGATAATCGAAGCAAGGTAGATATAAAGTGTAGGATAGCACAGGGTAGGAAGGCATTCGTAGAAAAAGAACAGATTTTAAGATCAAATATTGACTTGGGTATTAGAAAAAGATTACTGAAGGTATATGTTTGGAGTGTAGCACTGTACGGGTGTGAGGCGTGGACTATAGGAAAGGAAGAGAAGCGTAGATTAGAAGCACTTGAAATGTGGTGTTATAGGAGGATGATGAGGATTGGTTGGGAAGATAAAGTAACAAATGAAGCTGTACTAGAGTTAGTAGGGGAGAAGAGATGTATTTGGAGAGTGTTACAGCGTAGGAGAGACAGATTAGTAGGGCATATTCTTAGGCATGGGGGGATTATGCAATTGATCATAGAAGGTAGAGTGGAGGGAAAGAGAGGGGTAGGTAGGCCTAGATTGGAGTATGTGAGTCAGATAGTTGAAGACGTTGAGATGAATAGCTATAGGGAGATGAAGGGATTAGCTCAGGATAGATCGGCATGGCGTGCTGTTTCCAACCAATCTTTAGGATTGCGGACTCTTTAACTATGTTTTAATGGACCACGTATGTTTGATTAATTTGATTGTGTCGTAATTTTGTGTTATGTCCGAAGCCGTGCTTCGATTAAAATTAAGTGCAGTTATTAAAACGGTGCACATTAAAACAATTAAAACATTTTGCACATGCTACAAAAGCGTATAAATAAAATATACGGTTTTCATTTATATGGTTATACCAACATATGATATCCTAATTCAAAAATTATCTCACTATGGGTTTAGTGGAGTTACAAATGACTGGTTCCGTTCTTATTTAAGAGAATGGAGTCAAGTTGTACAAATAAACAGTAATAATAAAATAACAATCTCAAAACCGCTCCACGTACAACGCGGAGTTCCACAAGGATCCGCCTTAGGCCCGCTGTTATTCAACGTTTACATTAACGATATTACAGCCCTTCAAATTAGTGGAAAATTTACACTATTTGCTGACGATACGAATCTGATGTGCAACATACCACTTCTATGTCAGTGGTTTAATCAAAACAAGCTTTCTTTAAACATGTAGCATTAAATTTCTTGGTATTTACGTGCACTATGAACTTAACTAGAAATTTCATTGCGAAAATTTGCATAAAATGCTTTCTTCTGCGTGCTTTGCCTTAAAATGGACTCATCAGGAAATTGACTTCCAAACTGCTTTAAAAGTTTATTTTGCTTTATTTGAATCAAAAATGCGTTATGGCCTACAATTTTTGAGCAGCAGCAATAATGAACTTGTTTTGAAAATATTTCATTTGCAAAAACGTGCAATGCCCATTGCAATTTAAAGCCCATTGCAAACCTATATTTTGCAAATATAATATTTTGCAAATATAATATTTTAACGTTGACTGGTCTATATATCTTAGAAATGGCAATTCTATCTTATAAGTACACATAAGTACACATAAAATATTCACAGACTTTCATATTTATCACACCAGATTCTCTAAAAATATATATATCGATACAATACCACATTCAACTTTTTATAAAAAATCTGTCATGTTCATTTCACCTTACGTGTTCAATCATATTCCATCAGATATTCGACTAAGTCTTAACATAAATATTTTTAAACATAAATTAAAAGCTTTGATTTTTACTAAGACTTATTATACAATAGATGAGTTTTTTTACTGATACGTTAGTGCATAATTTCAGAGATCAATTTCAATAAGTTCCTACAGTTTATTGTGATATTTTAAGTGATTTAAAAATTTATTCACACTTTATCACTAAATAAATGTTAGTACTGTATATGTAATGTATACTATACTGCATCGTTTACGAGCCTTTGTGATTCATGAACGGTTTAGTACACGAAGGGTTCATGACCTAGTACAAGTACATCATTACGTACAAAGTTGATAGTTCACGAACTAGGTCATAGTGACCTATAGGTCGTTGCAAAACATCGTCACAGTACGCAGGTCATTTGATTGAACCGTTCAGAGTGAACGGTTCGCGAGTGAACTACACATCGCTAATACAAATAGACTCATATAATTACGAGTTACAAAATGCCTCCTTAATGCAAAATAGTATCACAATATAATTTATCATGTAAAATGCATAGTATCATAATAATCCCGAATATAATTTTTTTTAATTCCTTGAAATCAGTACTTGCAAATCAGACATACATCTTAAAATAAAATCCTTGTCCTTAAATTTGATTAATGCTAAAATCCTTACAAATAACAAAAATATATATTTGTTTGATAAACTGCGGGAAAGCTCCCAATATTCTAAGCAGTACTTACGGCTTTAAACATTTTAATTCTTTTAATATTAATGGATTAACTTTGACAAACTCATACTGTATGTATTTTGCATTTATGAGTTGTGATAGTTGGACAGATTCATGTAATTATATGTACCTTAGGGATTTCGTTGTTGGTTATGTGCTGGCTTATTAAACGAGAGAATTCTTTACGAAGTGTCCAGACGTAAATTTCGGTTAGAGTTAATTTAGAGATCGGTAGAATCATTTATGAAAATTCTAAAACTCCAAGTAACGTGAGAATTAAATATCATGAAAATGGAGAAGTCATGTTTTCTATTTTAGAAATATTGAGTTGTAGATTCAGTGATTTGTATTTTGCATTATACTATTAAGTATGGACATGTAAGCCAAGGCAAGTTTTTTTTATGACACTTGCGAAACCTTTTACGGTAAAATCCATAAATTTTCACATTATATATTTGTGCTTAATATCACGTTGAAATAAATTCTGGGCAAAACAAGACACAAATATTTATATAGCCCCATATAATCAAAAATAAATATATAATAACGCTTTGCATTCTATACTAATATTTAACACCGTAGTGATCATTTTTAAAATAGATAGCTACTATATTTAAAAAAGATCACTTTCCTTTTTATTTTCATCTAAACTCTTCCACGTTGAATAAAGCAACTTGTTTATTATGAACAGATCCAGTTGATGTTTATACCTCAGAATGTCTGTTTTGTTTTGCAATTTTCTAATTATCTTTCAGCAAGCACATCCTTCATCCTTCTATACGAGTAATAAGGCACTGCGATCGCATTATACCGGCTAAAAGGTAATTAGTATACGCATCCATCATAACACGTATTAATTACTACTTATTTTGTTAGCCTTTCCCCTATGCAATCTGTAGCCGACACACAAAACGGTTGACGTAATTCTATTTGCATTTAATTACGATATAAATGCGATTCATTACCGGCACAAATGACGTCCGGGGAATCTAAATTTTATGTTGCACAAGAAATTAGCGAGCGAAATAATTGGATGATATATTGCCCGGCAAACCTGAAATATAAACTCTTTTATTGAAGGTATACATTATAGTATGAAATAAATGCTGCGTGAAATATTAGATATGTTTTTAAAAATTATCACTACGGTGTTAAATATTAATATAGAATATCACCCAAATACCGTAACTTAAAGCATTAAATAGCTAGATGCGCATTTCGAAGGCTATTCCCTCATCTTCAGTAGCACAAAATGATAAAAACGAAATATTTTATACAGCGGTATTTTATTTAGTTATATTTACCAATTAAATCTAAGTTGTATATTTAAAAAAGGACATTCTAAAGAAATCTTGAAAATTTTTCATATAAAATATATTTGATATATATTTTTTCGGAATTAAATAAAGAACTCTCTAGTCTCTAGATAAACATAATAAAAATGTGTATATAAAAAAATATATAGAAAAATTTAAGGATATAAAATTATGATGTGCTAGCTTGACTTAAAATAATTAGAGAAATATGCACATTATTATTTTCTATAATTATCACTACGGTGTTAAATATTAAATTGCCTCACTTAAATTGCATCACTCAAATGCCGTAAATTAGAGCATTAAGTAGCTAAAATCGTTTAAAATCCCAAAAAATTACATTAGTTCAAATAAACTAAAGAAATATTTGTGTTTAAATATTTTTCAAACAATAAAAAAATTAATTACAAAGTGCATAAATATAGATATCGATTGTTTCAAATACGATGCCCTTATTTTCATGAAAAAAATACTAAAATCGTTTAAAATCTCTTCATTGACATTAGATCAAATAAACTAAAGAAATATTGGAGTTTAAATATATTTTAAAAGATAGCAAAATGATTTAGAAGTGCATAAATATAGATATCGATTGTTTCAAATACGATGCGCTTATTTTTATGAAAAAAATACTAAAATCGTTTAAAATCTCTTCATTGACATTAGATCAAATAAACTAAAGAAATATTGGAGTTTAAATATTTTTTAAAAGGTAGCAAAATGATTTACAAAATATATTAATGAAGGGAGTTCGGCAGGGATGTACACTTTCACCGTTATTATTTAATATATATATAGAAGATGCAATAAACAAAGTAAAAGAAGAGTATAGTGTAGGTGTGAATGTACAGGGAGAGAAAATATATATGTTGAGATTCGCCGACGATATAGCTATATTGGAAGAAAGCGAAAAGAATTTAGAAAGGGTATTGAATGGTATGCAGGCAGTATTGACTAGGGATTTTAACATGAAAATAAATATAGGTAAAACTAAAGTGATGAGGTGTGACAAAAAGGAATGCAGTAGAAAAATGAGGATCTCAATAGGAGATAATAGAATCGAAGAAGTGTCAGATTTTTGTTATTTAGGCAGTAGAATCAC
This sequence comes from Leptodirus hochenwartii, assembly GCA_947310635.1. Taxonomy (NCBI): domain Eukaryota; kingdom Metazoa; phylum Arthropoda; class Insecta; order Coleoptera; family Leiodidae; genus Leptodirus; species Leptodirus hochenwartii. The sequence continues at coordinate 8,273,842 of OX371176.1, read as the reverse complement.
AAAAGATAATCGAAGCAAGGTAGATATAAAGTGTAGGATAGCACAGGGTAGGAAGGCATTCGTAGAAAAGGAACAGATTTTAAGATCAAATATTGACTTGGGTATTAGAAAAAGATTACTGAAGGTATATGTTTGGAGTGTAGCACTGTACGGGTGTGAGGCGTGGACTATAGGAAAGGAAGAGAAGCGTAGATTAGAAGCACTTGAAATGTGGTATTATAGGAGGATGATGAGGATTGGTTGGGAAGATAAAGTAACAAATGAAGCTGTACTAGAGTTAGTAGGGGAGAAGAGAAGTATCTGGAGAGTGTTACAGCGTAGGAGAGACAGATTAGTAGGGCATATTCTTAGGCATGGGGGGATTATGCAATTGATCATAGAAGGTAGAGTGGAGGGAAAGAGAGGGGTAGGTAGGCCTAGATTGGAGTATGTGAGTCAGATAGTTGAAGACGTTGAGATGAATAGCTATAAGGAGATGAAGGGATTAGCTCAGGATAGATCGGCATGGCGTGCTGTTTCCAACCAATCTTTAGGATTGCGGACTCTTTAACTAATTAATTAATTTTCTATAATATTAATTAATTGAGATGTTGAATATATGTTGTATAATAAATTCTCCAGTGTGGATTTATTTCATGATAATTTATATAGTTTTATAAAAAACGTTAAAAGGGAAATAACCCATAATAATTATTGATTTCGTTATATTCTTGGATCGTGCTTATTTTTCCTATGATTTATGTTTTAAATCTGATATTGTTAATATATTATATATGCTCTTGTTATTAATATTTGCTTATTCAAATCGATTCATATATCATTTCTGTTTTAGCCATAATCTTTTTGTTAATTTTTGTACGTAGGTAGTCGGCTGTTATTGGGCGTAAGCCTATAGCTGGCTCTGCAATGTATAATAAAATAAATAAATAAATATCCAGATATTTCTAAAGTAAATAAAATAAAATAATCCGTGCTGAAATTCTATTCGAATATTACAAAACAAAGCATTGTGAATTGAATATTTTAAAGTTTATCGACACTTTATTATTGTAATAAATTATAAAGTATAAAACTCATCGTATTTTACACTTGAAGTTCGCCGTACATTAAAGAGGATTCTCTAGAACTTTATATCCTGTCGTTGTATGTTTCTAGTTGCAACTACATCCGTTCAATATCTTTTGATCTGTCTCAGGATCAACATTACTTTTATGTTTGCAAATGCTTTAGGTCTAGTGACAAGATGTATGCATATACTTCAGTGCCAAGATTCTAATGTCTAAGTGTTTTATGTTTACGCTAGATATAGTAACGCAGAAAATGTTAAGTGTAAATATATACATTTAATCTTACATATTATATACAGTTGAACAACATTTAAATCTATACACGTAGATGGAATTTAATAACTAAGAAATTATAGATACATATTTTTCGCGATTAATTCACCGAATTCATTCATTGTGGTGTAGAAATATATTGCCTGTTTTCACTATAAAATATATTTGGCTCTATGGGACTTGGATTACTTTTAAATGCCATAAAAATAGCTAATAATATAAAAAAAAATGTAATTATGAAGCCAAATCGACAACTGTTTTAGAATTCCTCTAGATTTTGTATTGAAATTTGTAGTACTTTATAAAAAACATATGTTAGTGGTGTATTTGAGAATGTAGTGCACAGAAGTTTGTATACAACTTGGAATTTCCATTTGAGAGCGGAAAACTCTAAGCACTTTTGACATATCGTGTTATATAGTTGGGTATAAATAACTAAGAGTAGAGTAAATAAGAAACAGGCACATTTAAATAATGCAGAAGAAACTCCAACAGTTTTCGGTTTGTAACGGAAGAGTTTATAAAGTTTTAGAATGTGAAATAACATACGAATGCATATTGACATTTTTCCTCAGTATAAACTGAATCATTTAACAATTGTGCGTTTTATATTTTATATATTTGCGAAAATGTAAACGTAACTCGATTAATAATGCCAATAGATCTGGATCTGTTCATTCGCATCTGCTGATGGAATTAAATTAAATTTCCAACCGAAATATTCAACATATTCAATCATAACCATATATCATGTAGCACGTATTTCAAACACGCATTTCGATTTTCACTTTTGATAAATATGTTGTTAGTCGATATAAACATATATATTTTTTGAAGTGAAACTTCTATAGCCGCGTAGGGCAAATTGGCCTGAACGTCACGAAAAGTGAAACGCTTCCGTCACGAAAAGTGAAATAAGCTACGCGCATGCGCCACGTGCACTGTGCGTATACGTAGCATAAGGCAACCAGTAGACGCTTGCGTATTTTATTATATATTACACAAACACAGTTTCATCTTTTAGCTAACAATTTCCATTGTGTGAAAAGTGAAATGGAGAAAAGAAAAGTACAGACAGAGTGCGAGCCTTTAGAGAACGGAAGAAAGCGAATAAACTGCCAAGAAAAGTGCCAACAAGTATCTTGGAAAGAAGTAGAGAGTATCGAGCCAGGCAAAGGGCGTTAAAGAAACACGGTGGACAACATAACCTTCCAATGACCTCAAATACACTGGATGAATCGATACCGTCGTTAAGTGAGGACGCAGTGAGTGGTATAGTGTATTTGAATGCCACTGATTCAGGCGTGCCGTCTACACGTGAAGATACACGCGCTGTGAGAGATCAACGAAATGTATCTGATACAGCTGAGCGAGCTATTGACAAATAGCAATGCACCCACTAGTGCATCATACATAAAATTTACATTCTTTCAACATGCTCATCGCGAATTTGATAAACAATTTTTCAGTACGATAAGAATGATGTGAAACCTGTTGATCCTAATCGCGAGCAACTTTTACATACTGCGTTTCCAGCCATTATCATTGAAGATGTGATTCATGCCGAAATTCTCTCACTCGGAATAACATTCGAAGTCAAATAGTTTTGTCCACCCAGAATTACCTGGTCATCTACCAAAATTAATGTTCCAATATCTGTGAATACGATGATGAATCATTTGCCAAGAGACATTGATGATGATCATTGTATTAAAGTCCACATAAAAAGAAGAAAAATACACAGATCGAGTTATTTAATTGGTTTGGTGAGAAAAAGAACAATAAAAATATGGCTACAATATTTAATCCAAACTCCTCTTTATAGACTGTACGATATTACAGTTAATAATGCTTTCTTTGATGATCAGAGTGTCAATCAAAATCAATCAAAATCAAAATGAAATCGTTAACAAATGGAAAAAAGCAATGCATAAAATCAACTTTTCCTAGGAGCTAAGAAGTTTCACTTCTACCACGCGAGAGTCTCACGCAATTTTTTTTTTCTTAATTTCGCAAATTCGTTCTTGATATTTATAGTTTCGACACTAATATTAAACCAAATTATAGTACCATTTTTAATAGGCGTAGAGCATTTTTCGTGAATGCTTTTATTAAGATTATATTAAGAACCCATATAACATATATAACAACCCAGAGCGTTGTTTTTCAACACTTAAAAGGATCAAGACTTTTTTGCGAAATGCTATGGGTAATGATCGTTTAAACGCGTTGGCGATGATGTGCATTAATGAAAATGTGGTGCCAGATATTTACAATTTTAACGAAAAAGTTTTGGAAAAGTTTATATCAATGAAAGATAGAAGAGCGGAATACCACTTTCAAGAAATGATCGAATTTAATCATTTTGCATCCATTTTAGGTAATATTTCTCACTATTATGTTATTTTTTAAGAAATGCGCCCCCCCAGATTGAAATGGCATTGATAGTTCCATATTTCATTTTCATTACGCATCATAATAACCCTCTTTTATTAACACAGTAAATAATCTGCATAACGATGAAAGCTTTAATATTAACCTACTTTCCTTTACGTTTACTATTTCACCATTCCAAATTGATTTGATCTTTATATTTTTACTTAGGTTATATATCGCCTATTTATAGCGTACAGCCTTTATATTTACACAGACATTTTGTCCGTCCGTTGATTTTAGATTTTCCTTTTGGCGGCTCAGCAAATCGAGTAAATCGTACAACTCGGCGAACGAAGCAATTCTAGCAAACGGAAATCTGCGCGCGGGTTTCTTATACAAGCAACCTGATTACAAGACTTGTTACTATTATACAAAACTTTTGCACGAAGAGGTAATTATCCTATATCTTTCTGTTCTTGATACTTCCCCGCAAATCCTGCAAATCTAGTGTCATATTTTGTCCTTAATGGAAGATCGTTGCAATTTTCATAGCGAATTCTCAAACTATTCGAAAAAAAATGGTTTCTTAAGATTTCCATTAAAATTACGTTATATATAAACTAGATAAATTAATGAATATTAAATTAAAATAATTTACGAAAATAAAATAAAATGGTACAAGGACGATTGCGTTCATTTACGAACATAATTCATATATCTTCTCTCAAACAAAAACACTGCGTTTAAAATGCGCTTCATGTTGGTGTAATAGAAATTGACAGTAGTTTGGTACATTGAGTATATGGCTATAAACTGACTTGTAATTTTAATTGCGTTGCTATCTTAGGGAAGGTAAGAAGATTTTGGACAATAGCAGAGAAACAAAATAGCCGAGTTCGAGGTATTAAAGTTTAGTGGGATGGAATCAGTACCTATTATAGTTTCATTAGAATCTTTAGAGCGGTGCTTCGTTGCTAAAGTTTTCAGTTAATTCTGATTAAGCTTTTATATAATAAAAATTATTTTTGTCTTGTAAAGACAATTATTTATCGATTTTTAATACGAAACAATTTTTATAAGTTTATAATTAGTCAAATTGATATAAGATGAACATTTTCAATACCTTAGGTTTATGAGTAGTCAATATAAGGGAGATGCTTCTAAATCTAAATTTGTATTTAAAAAATTCAACTTTAATTTCTATCAAAATTGACGAAAACTTTACGTAGTTACTAAAGAGATTGTTGTTTATATATAACGCAATTGTATTCTCTTCGCAGTATTTGGAACATTACCAAGAAAACTTTTGAAATAACGAGTATTTCGATTCGTGCATTTGAAAATATCATTCACGTAAATTTGCGTGTGAAATGTGAACATACGAAAGTAATTTAGATGGCGGAAGTTATAAACCTGACCTTGATGTGAATTTTGGCACGCACGAACCAAAAGTTAATAGTATAATATCCTTACTGTATTTTAGGAAAATATACATATCAATTACGATTCGTGACAGAGGTATTTCATTTAGTTTTATCTTGTGCTAGTGAAGATGGGGGCATAGCCTTCGAAATGCGCATCTATCTACTTAAGTTATGGTATTTGGGTGATATTCTATACTATTATTTAACACCGTAGTGATAATAAAAAAATAAAAACATATCGTAATTAAAAATTAGTTCAATGTAAATATTTTTGATGCCCTTGCATAATCTGATCAAGAACAACCTTATTTTGCGTTAGTTAGTTAAAGAGTCCGCAATCCTAAAGATTGGTTGGAAACAGCACGCCATGCCGATCTATCCTGAGCTAATCCCTTCATCTCCCTATAGCTATTCATCTCAACGTCTTCAACTATCTGACTCACATACTCCAATCTAGGCCTACCTACCCCTCTCTTTCCCTCCACTCTACCTTCTATGATCAATTGCATAATCCCCCCATGCCTAAGAATATGCCCTACTAATCTGTCTCTCCTACGCTGTAACACTCGCCAGATACTTCTCTTCTCCCCTACTAACTCTAGTACAGCTTCATTTGTTACTTTATCTCCCCAACCAATCCTCATCATCCTCCTATAACACCACATTTCGAATGCTTGTAATCTACGCTTCTCTTCCTTTCCTATAGTCCACGCCTCACACCCGTACAGTGCTACACTCCAAACATATACCTTCAGTAATCTTTTTCTAATACCCAAGTCAATATTTGATCTTAAAATCTGTTCCTTTTCTACGAATGCCTTCCTACCCTGTGCTATCCTACACTTTATATCTACCTTGCTTCGATTATCTTTTGTGATTCTACTGCCTAAATAACAAAAATCTGACACTTCTTCGATTCTATTATCTCCTATTGTGATCCTCATTTTTCTACTGCATTCCTTTTTGTCACACCTCATCACTTTAGTTTTACCTATATTTATTTTCATGTTAAAATCCCTAGTCAATACTGCCTGCATACCATTCAATACCCTTTCTAAATTCTTTTCGCTTTCTTCCAATATAGCTATATCGTCGGCGAATCTCAACATATATATTTTCTCTCCCTCTACATTCACACCTACACTATACTCTTCTTTTACTTTGTTTATTGCATCTTCTATATATAGATTAAATAATAACGGTGTGAGTGTACATCCCTGCCGAACTCCATTCCCTATTTTTGCTACCTCTTCTTCCCCCTCAATTCTAACTAAGGCAGTTTGGTGTTTATATAAATTAAAAATTATTCTCCTATCCTTATAATCTATACCCGTTTCTTTTAAAATTCTAAACATTATGTCCCAATCTACATTATCAAATGCCTTTTCTAAGTCTACAAAAGCTATGCAAGTTACCTTTCCTACCCTCTTTCTTTTTTTCTACTACCGTTCTTAGTGCTAAAATCGCCTCCCTCGTCCCTCTGTTTTTCCTAAAACCAAACTGATCTTCTCCTAGCCTTTCCTCTACTTTATTTTCTAATCTCTTATAAATAATCTTTAGCAATATCTTCGATGCATGTGATAGTAGACTAATGGTCCTATAGTTCTCACATAAATTAGCTCCTATTTTCTTCGGCATTGTTACTATTCTACTACGCTGAAAATCCTGTGGTACTTCTCCCTTCTCATATATTTTACAAACTAACCTGTATAATCGCTCCTGCATTTTTTCCCCGGCGTGTTTTATTAATTCGGCTGGTATCATATCAATCCCCGCTGCTTTGTTATTCCGTAAATCATTTAATGCTCTATGAAACTCTTTTTTGCGTATCAAAAAATTTTGCGTATCGAACTTATTTTTTTTTATGCTAAAATAATCAGAATATGATTTGATTCTTTTTTTATTAGTTCATATTGTATTCCATTTACGATTGGTTCTTAACAACTCTGTATACGTTGGTCTATAGTTTATGCCTGAATAAACGATTGAAGGATGTTGCTCCGTTTCGCATGACTACCGCAAATTTAACCGGATTTCGCATATTCGTGATATTCCCTGTCTAAACTAAGCTAAATGCTGAACATATATCATTATTTGCATGACATCAGGAATTATTCACAAGCCATATACACAGGTGAAAAACAAAAATGTCTGGAAAAGGATTTTTTGTTTCATTTAGAAGTTTAAATTCAAATTCGAATTTCTTTATTGTTTCAAAACAAATATTATTTCATAATATTACCTTAATGCACTAGATATCATATTAACTTAAGAAACAATGCGTCGTGAATATAATACATTAATTAACACTACAAGATAGAATGATATAGAATAAAATTCAGTGAAGATTTGCAAAAACTTTAAAAATATTTTATATATTAGAATAGCGCGTTAAAATCAACAAAAAAATAATAATAATGACTAAAAACAGTTGGGAGGTATGGCGACCTCAAAAGGCGACATTCATTTAAGAGGAACAAAAATGCAATAAAGTAATTTTTTAAATATTAAATATACATGATAATTAGAGACCGGATTATAGGCACTAAAAAATTGCCAAAATAGGCGGCAAATAGGCACTATAAACTTTAAAAAGGCGCTAAAAAAGGCATTTATTATTTTGAAAAAAACTCAAAAAAGGCATGAAAGACAACATTTTTCCTTTAGTTATTTGTTATACGATTCTATTTATTTATACACATATTAGTTATTATTACAATTGTAATACAATTTAATAATTCATTTTATAATAATGTAATATTTACTTTATTATATTAATTAATACGATTAATTTTGATTACAAGTTACAACTATAAATTTTCTTAGGTAATCAAAGATTAAGTTTTCCCTTCTATGGCTAAGAGTATATTTCAAAATAGAAAAAGACCTTTCCACATCCACAGAAGTAAGTGGGGCATACTTAAAATTAGCTAATTCATTTGGATTTCTTTCCAAACGTACAGAATACATTACAAATGTCACGTAACATCGCTAAGCCACTATTTGCATTAAAAACTTTGTCGCATTTTTCTTTTACAAATTCCCCTCTTATGCCATTTACTTTATTTAAATGAATTATAGCAGAATCCAATATGTCAAGAGATTCCAATAGCGTAATATTTTGTTGTACAAGTCGTTGAATAGCTTCTACCAAAGATCTAAAGTGCAGTTCAATGAAAACTGAATCTCCTTTCAAATTCGTCTTTAAAACAATTTCTTTTGCGTCTCGAACACATGCTGCATCATCATCATTGATCATTTTAAATCTTTTAAAACAATATAAATTAATAATTAACGAAACTGACGCGTAACAACAATAAACATTGGTTTGTCAAATCTAAAATAACCAAAAATAAAAATAAATTTAAAAACAGTTCTTATTAGATAAATTAAACATACAAGATGAAATCACGATTCGTGACAGAGTAGTTTATTTATTTTTTATCTTGTGCTACTGAAGATGGGGGCATAGCCCCTGAAATGCGCATCTAGCTACTTAATGCTTTAAGTTACGGTATTTGGGTGATATTCTATACTATACATGATAATGTTATTTGAAAGGTATTCTTCAATGGAATATAAACCCTTGTCAGTTAATGTGCGGATAATCTTCGTTTTGAATTTGGAACTGTTGTGTTCTTTTTTATAATTTGAGGCAATTTGTTGTAGAATTTTATACAATTGAAGAATTGATACAATGACAGATTTATCTGTTAGTTTCTGCGTATTAAAACGATCGTAAAATTTTCTATATAGAATAAAAATTGTTATATTTTTCTTTACCATTGTGCCACTTGAGTCGAACTTTTTTGAACTTTTTTTGCACATATTCTTTTAAATTTTATTCTATTTATATTATTATATTCTCTTTTATAGTTCGTATTATTTTTATTATAAAAAAAAATCTTTTTCACATTTATTACACACAATAAAAGCGAATACGCCGCAACAATTTACGTTTAAAGGAATTTGCAACAGAAATAAAAGAAATTTGATTTCAGTTGACGTTGTCATTTTTATTTAAATGAACGCATTTATTGGTTAATTTGCTTCAAAAATTTTAACGGGTCACTTCGTGATATTTATTCCAATTTATGTACACGTATACAATTGTATATTTACTGCTAAGTTTAAAACAAATATTTATATAAACCTAGATTTATTCGAATGTCTGCAATTCAACCAAAAGAAAAAGTAAAATAAATATATTACACAGAAAAAAACGTATTTATTCTGACATAATTATTATAGACCTTCTTAATTAGGTAAACACAGTTCAATAATTTAGCAATTTGTTGAGTTAGATCGTGAAAATCGATTCATCTTCTGCCTAGATAAAAATATGACATTTTATTGAATTACGCATTTTATCCATTTTTTTAAATATTATAATCCAAACGTTATAATACAAATATCGAACGTATATTGTTGGCATTATTTGCTTGCACATAATATATACTTTAATGCTAATTACTTAATGCCTAGTTCACCGAAATAAACAAAATATTACACGAATATAACAAGAGAAACAATCACACAAAGCACGCGTCTCTAAAAGTGCAAAAATTTTATGAATCGTCTGCTCGATTTAGATAATATAATTATATGTAATGGAAAACTAAAATTTTCACGCATTATGTAAACAATGTTTTATAAAAATATGAGGGTTTGTAAAATATTCAACTTTATTTGTTATTTAGTTTGAATTTAAAAAAAAAATTATTTATTTAATTTTAATTAATTTTTAATTAAACCGCTTGTAGCACACTGACGTTTATTGAGCGATTAGTTAAGTCCCTGAACATATTAAAGTCCATTAAAAACTTTAAAAAAAAAAATTTTAATTAAAAAGTGTTTTTATATATAAAAATACAACCAAAGAATAAAATTAGATAATATTGTACTACTTTAGACTCGTGCTAATTTATTTCACGAACAAATTAAATTATTTTTAAAGTACTTTTAGAAAATACCATTAAACTAAAACAAAATAAAAATACTGTTCATTATAAATACCTATAATTGTAAAAAAAAAAAAAATCAAAATGTTGATTACTGATTGAGTTTAGCCTTTTGTCTACTTTCCCAATCAAAATGTTAAATTTCATATCCATGGTCACATATTCCAGTCTCTTGTAATTTTCGATATTATTACATGGCTATAGCAAACGAACAGAACAACTAAGAAACATATATAGCTAATATTTATCTAGGGTTGCATCAAAACAGTGTAAACATTTGTTTTGTGCACGATCTGAATTCTGTATTTCCGGGATTCGGATTATATATATCCTCGAGCTAATATCACTTCTCTTAGTTAAAGAGTCCGCAATCCTAAAGATTGGTTGGAAACAGCACGCCATGCCGATCTATCCTGAGCTAATCCCTTCATCTCCCTATAGCTATTCATCTCAACGTCTTCAACTATCTGACTCACATACTCCAATCTAGGCCTACCTACCCCTCTCTTTCCCTCCACTCTACCTTCTACGATCAATTGCATAATCCCCCCATGCCTAAGAATATGCCCTACTAATCTGTCTCTCCTACGTTGTAACACTCTCCAAATACTTCTCTTCTCCCCTACTAACTCTAGTACAGCTTCATTTGTTACTTTATCTTCCCAACCAATCCTCATCATCCTCCTATAACACCACATTTCAAGTGCTTCTAATCTACGCTTCTCTTCCTTTCCTATAGTCCACGCCTCACACCCGTACAGTGCTACACTCCAAACATATACCTTCAGTAATCTTTTTCTAATACCCAAGTCAATATTTGATCTTAAAATCTGTTCTTTTTCTACGAATGCCTTCCTACCCTGTGCTATCCTACACTTTATATCTACCTTGCTTCGATTATCTTTTGTGATTCTACTGCCTAAATAACAAAAATCTGACACTTCTTCGATTCTATTATCTCCTATTGTGATCCTCATTTTTCTACTGTATTCCTTTTTGTCACACCTCATCACTTTAGTTTTACCTATATTTATTTTCATGTTAAAATCCCTAGTCAATACTGCCTGCATACCATTCAATACCCTTTCTAATTTCTTTTCGCTTTCTTCCAATATAGCTATATCGTCGGCGAATCTCAGCATATATATTTTCTCTCCCTGTACATTCACACCTACACTATACTCTTCTTTTACTTTGTTTATTGCATCTTCTATATATAGATTAAATAATAACGGTGAGAGTGTACATCCCTGCCGAACTCCCTTCCCTATTTTTGCTACCTCTTCTTCCCCCTCAATTCTAACTAAGGCAGTTTGGTGTTTATATAAATTAAAAATTATTCTCCTATCCTTATAATCTATACCCGTTTCTTTTAAAATTCTAAACATTATGTCCCAATCTACATTGTCAAATGCCTTTTCTAAGTCTACAAAAGCTATGCAAGTTACCTTTCCTACCCTATTTCTTTTTTCTACTACCGTTCTTAGTGCTAGAATCGCCTCCCTCGTCCCTCTGTTTTTCCTAAAACCAAACTGATCTTCTCCTAGCCTTTCCTCTACTTTATTTTCTAATCTCCTATAAATAATCTTTAACAATATCTTCGATGCATGTGATAGTAGGCTAATGGTCCTATAGTTCTCACACAAATTAGCTCCTATTTTCTTCGGCATTGTTACTATTCTACTACGCTGAAAATCCTGTGGTACTTCTCCCTTCTCATATATTTTACAAACTAACCTGTATAATCGCTCCTGCATTTTTCCCCTGCGTGTTTTATTAATTCGGCTGGTATCATATCAATCCCCGCTGCTTTGTTATTCCGTAAATCATTTAATGCTCTATGAAACTCTGACCTAAGTATGCTAGGACCTAAGTCATCCTCATCTATCTGTTCCACACTTTCTAGCTCCTCCATGTCCTGCCTACCTTTATATAAATCTTCAAGATACTCCTTCCATCTTCTAGCTTTTTCTTTATTTTCTGTGAGTTCCTTACCCTGCTTATCACATATAATGTTACCCTTTGGTTTTACTTTAGAAAAATGTGACTTCATTTTCCTGTAGCCCAAATCTACTTTACATCTTCTCATATCCTCCTCAATATCCTCACAGTTTCCTTTTATCCACTCTTCTTTAGCTAGCTTGCATTTCCTATTAATTAAGTTCCTTAGCTCCTTATATTTTTTCTGTCCTGCTTCTGTGTTTCCTATTTTAATTTTCCTTCTTGCTTCTATCATTTCAACTATTTCTTCCGTGATCCATTCCCTCCTACCTGCCCTTTTCTTTGTGCCTAATACTTCATTTGCTGCTGTAGTTAACCCATTTCTGATTTCCCTCCATTCGCAATCTATGTCGCTCCTAGATGTTCCATTAGCCATGATTTCTACTTTCTGCTTGTACTTTTCACATACATCAGCTAATTTTAACCTATCGACATCTACTCTGACCTGTTTAGACTTCTGTAATTTCTTGAATTTGACCTCTGAGTCCAGGACTACTAAATTATGGTCACTATCAATATCTGCTCCAGGGTAACTCTTACAATTCTTAATCTGGTTCCTAAACCTCTCTTTAACCAGTATGTAATCTATCTGATACCTCCCTATATCACCTGGCATTTTCCACGTATATATCCTGCGCTTGTGATTCTGAAAAAGCGTGTTTGCTACCACTAGCTTATTCCTAATACAAAACTCTACCAATCTATCCCCTCTATCATTACGTGTTCCTATTCCATATTCTCCTACTATTGAAACTTCCTTTCCCTTACCTACTACGGCATTCCAATCTCCGATTACAATTAGATTATCCTGTCCTTTAACGTTTGCTAACCTAGATTCAATCTCCTCATAAATGGATTCTACCTCCTCTTCTCTAGTAGCGTAAATATAATAATCTTGTTCAATATTATCAGTCGATAAATACATCGAAAATTAGCTTCATGGTGTTGTGTGATTTTTATTTAATCGGGATGTTACTGCTGTATCACTAATGGTATTAGGATTATTGCAGGGACTGATGATTTTTATGTATAAGAATGAAAAATGCAGTATATAAGAAATATATTTTCTGAAAAGTTTTGAAGAGTAAAGCAGTGAATTTTAACGTGAGCGATTTTTTTTTAATTAAAAAAAAAATCGTACATACAGACATTCTACGTTTGTAAGCTTAAAAAAAAAAAATCTAATAGATCATGTCGCAATAATTACGACCATAATACTTTTTTCCATTACAAAAAATCCGAAAATTTCGTATTCTTAAAATAATCTTAAAAAATCACCCGCCATCAAGAATCTTTTTCTTTATTCTACAACACAGCTGTTGAGTGAATTGATTAAGAGAGCACTAGGCCAAATTACGTGCTAATCCAATTACGGGCGTGGCATTTGTCTTCAGCACCGTCCTCCAGTCTCATTGACGTAAGCTAGCAGTTTTTACAACTGTCAGTAAATGCTTGACCATTTATACGTGTACGTTGGTTGTGTAGTCTAACTCGAATGGACGCTGAACGTCGCGACGAATTGTTACCATTCGTCCTTCCTTACCACTCTCTTGTACGTGCGTGTGTGTGTGTGTGTAAATGAGATGAACAGTAAAAAATCTACAACATTTGTGCGATGTAGAGGAAAGAAGATTAAGAAATTGCTATGATCTGGAAGGAATTTAGTTGCCTTTTTCTAAGATCTCAAAATAGGAAGCTACAATCGAATTTGCGAAATAGCAAATAGTATATTAAAGAACGAATTTCATAAGACAGGTTTTATCGCACGAGTTCAAGTTTTCTAAAGAACGAGTGTTATAAATGACTTATGAAATGAGTTTTGTATACTATTTTTGTCTAATTTGCGTCTTATATGCCCTTTTTAAATAAAAAATCAAATTTCAAAATTTAGGGAATTTTTGACTGTTGGTAGTAGCTATTGACACATTTTAAACATTTGAAATAAATTATCAAATAAATTCAAATTAAACTATTTGTTGTATTTCTTTTGTAATTTGACGTACAATTGTACATTTCAGGGACGAAATATAAATTAAACTATTTGTTGCTTTCTTTTGTAGTTTGACGTTTGATAAATGGCAGGCAGAGCTACCAACTTTGAAACAATAAATTGCACTATGCTATAAGAGAACTCAAATTCGCTATAAACTCATTTACGTTCGTTAACAGCTTTATTAAAAACGCAAATTAGAAAAATCTCAATTATATAATTATAAGAATATAATCTATACTATAACAAAATCTTAAAGTTTTTGGAAATACCGAGTGTGCAATATATTATTTTTCAGATATGCTATTTTCGATGTTAATAAAATTTCGATATTTCGCACTAAATCCACTGATAATATTGGCAACTGTTAAAAAAAAAGGTTTTCAATTGGCTTTACAAACGGCTGCTTTTATTTAGGTTGGGGACAAAAAACAACAAGTGGTTTGGACAGATTTATAAGCCAGAACTGTAACCGGAACTTTTATGTTTATATTTATTTGGGCATATAAATCAGCTGAGCTTTTAAATTGAAAGTTATCCGCTGAAAGAAAATTGCAGTAAACGTAGTATTTCGTATATTTTCGCTTTAGTCGTAAATATTTTCCGAAAGGATAATTTGATTCTTCTCCAATGAACTCTATTTTATACTATCGAAAAATGATTTCTTAAATTACAATGTACAAAACTTCCTATTCTCAAATTATAACAATAATTACTACAAAAACGTGCAATACGTAATGAAGAAAATATAAAATTGTGTATTATCTTATTTGATTTATATCAAAATAAAGAGTGGAAATTTGTACATATGTACATATTTTGAAATTCCAACAAATTTTGCAACAATAAAAATCACTTGCAATTTTGTTTAGCTGATTTATTTTTTTCCTCAAAATTTTAATAATTCCCTTAATTTATTTTGCAAATTCTTACACAATAATAATATAAAAAAATAAACAAGTTGACTAAATTTATTTTTTGTTTAAATAGTTGATCAATGCAAAAATGACACAAGTCCGCTATTATCAACGTCAATTCTGTCCTCATCAAGCTTTAACTACTTACCATCTTACCTTTATAACATAAGCTATGGCGTCATATATGTCCCTTCTACATTTGTGTTCTTCATGAACGTACAAGTAGATGGCACTTCCACATTTATTTAATGTATTAATCCACCATGACACTGACACATCTGTCTCCTAGGATTGCAGCTAACATAAATTCAAATTTATATGCAGAGCGTTTCTGGCTTGTATACCGAATCTTGTGTCACATTATGTCGTGGTCCTTTATTTCAACATGAGCCTCGTGACAGGATCTAAAGTTTAATAATTTTTGTCTACCATCATCGCTTTTAAATTAATATAATTTTTAATAATTACATGGCAGTACATCATGCAAAAAATAAAAATAATTAGAAATTACCACGTAAATTCTTCGCAAATGCAACTTGAAGAAGACGAATGACACTTTTGACATCCATCGCCATCATGAATGGTTTTGCATTTTAACTTGTCTCGCCATATCTCTTCTCCACTAATTCACGTTGCATGTAGACCATCCACGTAGGGAAAGAATATCGATTCCCTATTCATAAGGATAATTAATGATGGCTGCGGGCGAATATTCCACGAATAGGTACCCAGCCAAAGTATGGAAAAACTAACAGCCAATTTAATAGCCAAGTAATACAAAAAAAATGCCAATTTCATATTGCAAAATTTGCGAAATTACATTCATTTTTAATATGTATTATTGATAGATTTTTAAGCAGATTTTTAGTTTTTAACATTTTCGACTTAGAGTAATTTTAGTTTTGGCTCATCCATGAAATCTGACGTATCAAATTAAATAAATCTCACTAAATTTTTGCAAATCTTGACAAGTATCAGTGAGTTAATTTCAATATATATGAAAACAGAATTTTTTAAAATTTTTATAAAGGTGAGTTTATTAATTCTAGAGCCATATATGATAATTTAGTAAATTTAATTTTGGCGAATATTAGATGAAATCGTTACAAAAATCTCAACGAATTCTACTAAATCCTAAATATGTTACTTAAAATCATGCCCAAATTTATGTACGTAATTTGCCCGCAGACAATTTATCAATCCTCACCAATTTCGCGTTATCAAATCTATATTTATTTGTCCACTACGACATATTATTGTATAATTTTTAACCATTGATTCAGTGGCTTATTTATAGTCTCATAGATCCCAATCGTGAAATAAATCAGAACTGAAACCAACGCGGCGCTATAACCTCTTCCAAGGATAGCGTTAGCTCGTTTGTCTTCACTTGTACTAGACGTTAAGAACTATATATTGTTTGATAGATTGACTCTTTAGTTAATCTACCAGAACATCGAAAATCGGAGTATTGGAGTTTGGAGTAATAGTTAGACTAAGTAGATTATATAACATTTAATATTGATTTTGCAAACTATCGAATGGAACATTTTTTTAAAGATATTTTAACAAGAAAAATATTTTTTATGAAAAATTGATGATTGTTTAATTTATACTGGAATCTATACGAAATCTTATAGTAATAGAATGAGATTTTTTATTCTGTAGCTTTTGTATCAGTAATTCTATCTAACATGTAGAAAAATTAAAATACAAACGACAATTGCAGTAAACTAGATTTTAAATATGGAATAGCATAGGGAAGAATGATTTTTATATAAAATGTGAAAAAAGCTAATTGATTATTCAAAAATTTCACCATTCCAATATAAAATAAAACGAATAGGGAAATAAATCAATCAATCAATACTTTATATAATAAAATATTTTCTATACTTTGATGTGTAGACTTATATATGCAAAACTATGCCAATTTTTTGATCTTTGTAAATTTATCGTTGGTGAGAATTTATAGAATGACTGATTCAATATTAAGCTGCAGAAAATTCATGCAAATATTTCCTCATATTACTATTATTAATTATTAAGATAAACTTAACCGGCATTTAACAATTTTTTTAAACATTGATTTTTTTTTGCTTATATCCTTAAGGTAATATATAAAAATAAAAATATATGAAAAACAGTGTAATATATTCTGCAAATTACTTCTTCATTTTTGGATCGATTTTAAAAAATTTCTTGTGATTGCAGTTTATAGATGCTAAATTTCCCCTAACCTTGTCGTTTTTGGACAAAAAGATTTAATTTGTTCAAAAATTGCTGCTAAACATAGGCCCTTTTTTTAAAGGGATAGAGCACTTTTATATGCCATAAAAAAAATAGTGTCATTTATTTTACAAATTACTCCTTCATTTTTGGATTTATTTTTTTCAAATTTCTTGTGATTGCAGTTTATAGATGTTCAAATGCCCCTAAGCTCGTTGTTTTCGGAAAAAAAATTTAATTAGTTCAAAAATTGCATTCTAAACATAGGCCTTTTTTTAAGGGGATACAGCACTTTTATATACCATAAGAAAAATAGTATCATTTATTCTACAAAATACTACCAATATTTTTTTTAATACGCAAGAATATATATACCCCGCATCTTTATTTATAATAATATACTTTATTGTATAGTATTGTAGTTTCTTGTCATGTTCTGCTTACAACCAACTATTAACCAAGTTAAAACTAGTTCTTGCGTTCTAGCTTATTTACATACAAGAAGCTGCAGATGGTATATGTAAATCATATTAATTTACTCCACCCGTTCATAAGCATTATCTGACACGCTTCCTGTGGTTAGAGAGCATATAAATCTATATTAAATTTACAGCAAATTGTTTAGAGGTAAGAAGTCGACTAATCAATTTAAAAATTGTCATGTAGAAGAAGTTTGTAAATATATGAGCAAATTATCATTCATTTACTCAATTAGGCGTAGTGAAGAAAAAAGTAATATGAGAATTTCTTCTTCTTCTTCGTCTTCTTCTTCTTCAAATAAAAATTGTTATAATTTCTTATTACTATTTTTATTTGGAAAATGTATTCTTAAAGTAAGCTATCTTTATATTCTTTTTGACACTTAAAATGCTTAGCCATTTGAGTTTTAAAGCACTAGTAGATTTTATTGTCGCCGCACAGGTTTTTTTTTCATCTTGAATAATTAATGAATTTTTTGCAATTATATACCGTTCTTATGTTATTTAATTATTTCTTATCTTCTTATTTTCCATATTAATTTGAAAGTATACGTACAGTTTTTAATAAATAAGTTATTTTGCTATTCAAGTTGGTCAGAAATTTTATCATTCCCACTATCTGTTACTTTTCCAACGACTTGTGCCATCGGAAGCAACAAGTCCCAAGAACATTTTAAACAAATCACGAAGTCTTCGGCGTGTATACTTATTTCTCTTGGATATATATACTCAGCATTCAATGAACTCTGTTCGGCTGCCATTGATTTACTTTTACATTCAAACGAAAATGCTGCTGGAAATATACTTTTTCGGTTTCGCAAATTCTGCAAAGGACATTGATGTAAATGAGTTTCTTAATATTACATTTGAATATTAGTGTTTTTCTGAAGCTACAGAAATTTTATATATGTTGGAATGACTTTCAATTTAATGGCTTTACATACAAAATAATAATTTAACGGTTTAAAAAAATCTAAATCTTAAAATTAACAGAATATTAATTTCTTCTGAAGAACTAACATACATTATATTTCGTATTTTTATATAATTCGATATTTATTATCTGAAAATTGGTTTGTAAAATTGATAAATCGTAATTTTTGTCTTCTTGCCTTAAAACACGATTAGTCGTAATATTAACAACATTGCAATCAATCCTATTGACTTTCTGCGAAATATACAATATTAATTTCGATTTATATTGCAGTATGGTAAAAAAAATTATTATATTTCTTTATAATATTGGGTGTTTCTATTATATAAAATAGAATTTGTCCTTAAACAGGTGGTGAAACTGAAACAGGATAAGATAAATTAGTTTATCCCAGGCACAATACAAACATATCATGCTTATCAGTAGTCTTAGGAGATTGCCGCAGTTATCTTCATATCACGTGGCCCAGGTAATTGCCCAGGTATTCGACACAAACACACTCAAATAGAAACACATATCCTGTCACAACATCCATTCCAGAAATTATTTTGTTCACTCAATTTTTAAGATATACTCAGTTTTTTAAAGAAATTTAGTTCAACTTTTATACAGAAAATTACTTTCACAAAAGGAACTCTCGAAAGGATACAAGTAGGAGTAATCTACAATAAAAAATACATATACAAGTCCCTATTCGTTTTTTCGTTTATGTTCCCGAAAATATTCTTCAATGGTTTGGCCGGAAGCTTGCTACGATGTTGACGCATGTACTTTGACAAAAATAGACAAACTGACTCCGCTGGTTATTGTCTTCTTTGCACACAATACAAGACGAAGATAGTAAAAGGGAAAGCAATGATGTGAAGAAGAACCACATTCGGATTTTTAGCATACACGAGGTTAATTTGGATATAAGGGAGAAGTCTGTTCGCGTTTAACTTGCCTGGCCATGAGATGCGCACTTGTCCAAAAATAGCGGCTATTGCTGAAGACGCGCCTACAAACATTAATTCCTTGGCACTACCCTTCAGTCTGTGTACTATCAGTTGCGTAACAACTTACTACCAAAATAAGTTCGCTTTTAAATGGTAAAGTAATCCATAGCCAATCAATGGAATTAATTTTCAATGTGTATAAATATTTTAAATCTGATGGTAATTTGACATCGAAGGAAGTAAAGGGAAGAGTGTCTGCAGCAACCAAAGTGTCTATAAGAACGGTAGCTACAATTATAAAGGAAGGTGAAGCTCTAGGTAACGAAAGTGAACCGAAATTTTCTACACCAGGAAAGAAGCGTATTCAAAAGGCGACATTTAGAAGATTTTGAAAAGTGTGACTTTCGAAATATAATATATAATTTTCACAAAACCGAAAATACAAGAGTTACGCTTAAAACTTTACGGGAAAAACTATACAATGACTTAGGATGGGAAGGATATAAAACTTCCTTAACTCACATTGTACATGATTTAGGATTTAAGTTAAGAAGCACAAAAAAGAATCGTAAAGTTTTAATTGAAAGGCACGATATTCGAGTTTTACGAATTAATTATTTACAATTGATTAAATATTATCGACAATTAGGAAAATCAATAATTTATATCGACGAGACATATATTCACGTCGGACATACTCAGTCGAAATCGAGGAGTGATAATTCCAATGAAGGACTGCATACGAATATCTCAAAGGGTCAACGATTAATAATAATTCATGCCGGTGGTGAAAATGGCTTTGTACCAAATTGTTTGACAATATTTCAGTCGGGTATGAAAAGTGGAGACTATCACCATTAAATGAATGGTGACAATTACTGAAAATGGATCAATTGTTACCAAATTTACCGGAGGATTCCGTATTTATCATCGACCTTACCATAATATGCAAATTAATCGTGCGTCAAACAACAATTCTCCTAAGCAGGAAATGGTAAAATGGTTGTCCGAAAAAAAATTCCATTCACGCATCTAATGTTAAAGCCCCAGCTGTACGATATTATAAAGTCTCATAAAAAGACCCACATTACATATAAATTTGGCACACTTTTCACAGACCATGGACACAGAGTTTTACGTTTACCTTCTTATCATCCGGATTCGAATCCTATACAACTAATATGGGCATAAGTGAAAAATAGTGTTGCTAAAAGAAATTTCTTTAAAAGATGTGAAAGTGTTAGTAGAAGAGGAATTGTATTTATTTAGTACTGTAGTAATTTGAGTAAAAGTTATGGTAAAGTCTCTAGTTTTATGTTAATACTTTAATATTATAAACTATTTTTTTTCAAGATTTTCCAAAAATCTTGAATTCCAATTTCGATAACTGAAAATACAACAAATTTGAATGATTTTTTTACAACGATATGATATTTTTTTTATTTAACACATTTATCATCCAATCGATGCTTATCAAATAATGCATTCGCTGAAAACTCGTATAAAAGCTAACATTCAGAAGAGCTATGATTTGAATTGTTTACTGAATTCGGATGTCCTCTTATGCGAAACACTCAAACATACATATGGAAACTACATGATCATCACAAAACATGAATATTTAACAGTATGGAAAACCAAACCAAAGCAGTTATTGTGGCTGTGAGGGAAAGAACGGAAATTAGGTCATTTGTTTCCTTGAATAAATAAAGCCGCCAATTCTAGCAGATAGAGTTTTGACTATATTAATATTGCGTCCATGCTAATTTTTATAGATTACAGCATGTACTAAAAAGGACAAATGTTTTAATATGGAAAGACAAAATCAAAATATAAATTTTAATATGGAAAGACAGATCAAAACGCAATATAATTAGAATTCTAATTTTGATGATTTTTTAACTATCAATCGACTGTTTCGCTTGATGTATCAGAAAAATGTTTAATTTCTTTGCACTTTTCATTGAAAGCCTTGGTGCAAATTAATCAATTTCTTTGCTCCATCAATCTGGGAATTTATTATCTTCAGCTACAAAGTAACGTATTCATTTTTATTAGAAGTTTTAAGGTATAGCTAGTACAAAAACTTTTTTAACAGGCCTGATAATAATAAAATAATCAACATTAGATCATAAATCATCATCATAGATATATAATGATTAAACTCTACTTATATATCTAATTGAATGAGATTTGTTTTACATTTTGGATAGGTTTGAAAATTTTCTTTAAAAAAAGTCTAGCCGACTTTCGGACTTTCTGGAATTCGCATATTTTGGAAAAATATATCTTTGGCTTATTCCTTAATTCATTAACTTTTAGTTTAATGTTAACGTCAAGACAGATGAAGTTCATTCTAAAATTGAAATATGAAAAATTTGAATTTCTACCAGGTTTTTGAAGCTCGTTAATTTTTGTTATATTCTCTATAAAATTTTAATTGTAATACAATCATTTCTTTTAATATATAGGAAATAAATTACATATATACTTTTTTATAAAAGCATTTTTTTTTGTGTGATAATTTTAGATATTGAAGTTTATATAATGTTTTTGGCACTTTATAATGCGATATTTAGATATCACTCTTAAAACAATTAATTTCATGTAATTTTTTAATGAAATTTCATTAATAAAAAAAAAATCAATAGTATGTATGATAATATACTTACAATACTTATTTTAGAAATACGTTTTGTTTACTTAACGTTGCGATGGTAAAGAAAAGCCCATTACGTTTTCGTTTCATATTTTAAAATCCACTCGCAGAATTTTTATTGTCTTACTTTACAATTTCTCACGGTTTTATTAAGATATGAGTGCAATTTAAATTCGCACCACGTTTTTTATGTTTTCGCGGCATAGCGCATATAACTCAGCAGATAAGCGCAGTAATTGAAAAATATTCAAATTAACGCAAATTTTTGCTCTGGGAAAACTAAAATCGGAACAAGAGGGACTAACGTGTCGTCGGCAAAATGCCAAACTTGTTAAAAAGCAATAAAGTCCTAACTAATTCCGTATAAAAACTTCAGATAAGTACAGGTTGTTCGCTATAAGTTTGCCTCAGGTCGCGCAGATAGCGAAGGGATATTCGGCAATCTCCGTGAAGAGAAGGCGGTTCTTCTCTTTAACTCTGTCGACCAGTGGCGTTCCCAATACATTTGTCGTTCTTACCATGTTCGTAATATAAGAATTTTTTTGGGCAAAAGTACCTACTTTATTACATGTAACAAACTAAGTGACAAAGATACAAGTCAAATAATACAACATAAATTAAAGGCCTATAAAATGCCGTCGTCATATGCTATTATTACATACATAAATAACATTTCTTCAGTGAGATATTATAGGTTCATTTAATGGATATTTAAAGAGAAATAGAATAATTTACAATTCTTCTTCACTGTCACTATTTAAAAATAAATTACTGTCCTTTTCGTCGGATTCTTCGTTCATTTTTATAATTAATTGTTCAGTTTGTGTATCCACTATAGTTTCATTTTATAAATAAAAATCTTCTTGTTTAATAACGTTTTCACAACACTTTTTCCAAAGCTCCCGTGTGATATTGTTGAATTCTACTAACACTTTCACATCTTTTAAAGAAATTTCTTTTAGCAACACTATTTTTCACTTATGCCCATATTAGTTCTTAAAAGAGTCCGCAATTAGTTAAAGAGTCCGCAATCCTAAAGATTGGTTGGAAACAGCACGCCATGCCGATCTATCCTGAGCTAATCCCTTCATCTCCCTATAGCTATTCATCTCAACGTCTTCAACTATCTGACTCACATACTCCAATCTAGGCCTACCTACCCCTCTCTTTCCCTCCACTCTACCTTCTATGATCAATTGCATAATCCCCCCATGCCTAAGAATATGCCCTACTAATCTGTCTCTCCTACGCTGTAACACTCTCCAGATACTTCTCTTCTCCCCTACTAACTCTAGTACAGCTTCATTTGTTACTTTATCTTCCCAACCAATCCTCATCATCCTCCTATAACACCACATTTCAAGTGCTTCTAATCTACGCTTCTCTTCCTTTCCTATAGTCCACGCCTCACACCCGTACAGTGCTACACTCCAAACATATACCTTCAGTAATCTTTTTCTAATACCCATTATTAGTTCTATAGGATTCAAATCCGGTTGATAAAGGGGTAAACGTAAAACTCTATGTCCATGGTCTGTGAAAACTGTGCCAAATTTATATGTAATGTGGGTCTTTTTATGAGATTTTATAATATTGTACAGTTGGGGCTTTAACATCAGATGCCTGAATGGAATTTTTTTTTCGGACAACTATTTTACTATTTCCTGCTTATGAGAATTGTTGTTTGATGCACGATTAATTTGCATGTTATGGTAAGGTCGATGATAAATACGGAATCTTCCGGTAAATTTGGTAATAATTGATCCATTTTCAGTAATTGTCACCATTCATTTAATGGTGATAGTCTCCACTTTTCATACCCGACTGAAATATTGTCAAACAATTTGGTACAAAGCCATTTTCACCACCGGCATGAATTATTATTAAACGTTGACGCTTGGAGATATTCGTATGCAGTCCTTCATTGGAATTATCACTCCTCGATTTCGATTGAGTATGTCCGACGTGAATATATGTCTCGTCGATATAAATTATTGATTTTCCTAATTGTCGATAATATTTAATCAATTGTAAATAATTAATTCGTAAAACTCGAATATCGTGCCTTTCAATTAAAACTTTACGAATATTTTTTGTGCTTCTAAACTTAAATCCTAAATCATGTACAATATGATTTAAGGAAGTCTTATGTCCTTCCCATCTTAAGACACTGTATAGCTTTTCATGTAATGCTTTAATCGTAACTCTTGTGTTTTCGGTTTTGTGAAAATTATATATTATATTTCGAAAGTCACATTTTTCAAAATCTTCTAAATGTCATATAGTCGCCTTTCGAATACGCTTCTTTCCTGGTGTAGAAAATTTCGGCTCACTTTCGTTACCTGGAGCCTCACCTTCCTTTATAATTGTAGCTACCGTTCTTATGGACACTTTGGTTGCTGCAGACACTCTTTCCTTTACTTCATTCGATGTCAAATTACCATCAGATTTAAATTATTTATACACATTGAAATTAATTCCCTTGATTGGCTATGGATTACTTTACCATTTAAAAGCGAACTCATTTTGGTAGTAAGTTGTTACGCCACTGATAGTACACAGACTGAAGGGTAGTGCCAAGGATGAATGATTGTGGGCGCGTTTTAAGCAATAGCAAATGCACCACCACTATTTTTGGACAAGTGCGCATCTCATGGTCAGGCAAATTAAACGCGAACAGACAGTACGTGCCTTGCTACACCCAAAAAGGCTATATAACAGACATAAGCACACTTTCCCAAGGATTTAGTGATGTTAATTTTTTTTTAAGGAAATTATTCTTGTATATCCGGCGGAAAAAAAATCTTTTACAAATCTATCTAAAAGTATTATTAGAATTCTAATTTAAAACTGTGATTTACTTTTCAAATAATTGACTTCTGAAGCAAACCCATAGAATATATAAGAAAATTGTTTAAATCGGTAAAATTTAAGATTATTTATATAAAAAAATCCATATGGTACATGAGACCAAATTTTAAGGAAATTGTGTTAAATCAATAAAAATTTAAGCCCCTAGATTAATATCAACCACATTTTAACTCATAATATAGAATATCACCCAAATACCGTAACAAGCATTAAGTAGCTAGATGCACATTTCATAGGCTATGCCTCCATCTTCAGTAGCACAAGATAGAAACTAAATAAAATACCTCTGTCACGAATCGTGATTGATATACTATTAAATAAATAAGTCAACATGACAGAAGTATTTCAAAAATGGCATATAATATGACCTTTTAAAACAATATACATTAATAATTAACGAAACTTAAATAAAATAAAATAAAAATACTCATGTTGACTTATTTATTTAATAGTATATCACGAGTCAATCACGATTCTTGACAGAGATTTAGTTTTTATCTTGTGCTACTGAAGATGGGGGCATAGCCTTCGAAATGTGCATCTAGCTACTTAATGCTTGTTACGGTATTTGGGTGATATTCTATATTATAATTTAACACCGTAGTGATAATTTTTAAAACATTTTAACTCGATTTAACAAGCAAACATTTTTCACCTCTCTCAAATTAAACTCGCACAAATCGGCAGAAGAGATTTCCGCCGAAGAGAAATTAGTCATATTGAATATCACCCCCAAATCACACAGTGTATGGGTGTGTTTCACAATCATAAGTTGGGATAATGCAACTGGATTTCGCGCATCAAATTGCGAATCTGTGTCGGATATAATTGTACCGGAAGCGGCAATGTGCTAGCGGCGTCGCGACGTCTGTTTCTGACCATTATCACCACTAACTTCAACTTACCACCAAACGGACATAAAATCGAAACTGTCATATATAGATATTGAATGAAATAGACGAAATTGAATTTAAATATTTAAATTGCTATACAGTTGAGAAATTTTTATAAAAGTTACTTTGAATTTGTATATAGAGCCATATTATTGCAAAAATCGTTATGTTCATTTCCAGTTCATTTTCTCACCCATAACACTTTTTTCGATCGTTCGTAAGCAATTACTTAATTGATTTTTTTTCCAAGGATAAATTGAAACATTTGATAAAGATATTTAGCTTCTTATTGATGCTAAATATAAATGTAAAAAATAAATAACTATTATATATATAGTATAGAATAACACCCAAATACTGTAACTCGAAGCATTAAGTAGCTAGATGCACATTTCGAAGGCTACGCCCCCATCCACAGTAGCACAAGATAAAATAAAACTAAATAAAATACAAAATGGCTATTCTTATAAAGAAATATTGGAGTTTAAATATTTTTTAAAAGGTAGAAAAATGATTTACAAAATGCATAAATATAGATATCGATTATTTCAAATATGATGCCCTTATTTTTATGAAAAAAACACTAAAATCGTTTAAAATCTCTTCATTGACATTAGATCAAATACACTAAAGATATGTTGCTTTTAATTTTTTAATTACCCGCATATTAAATTTTCTTTTATTCAATGATAAATATAATATTGAATTAAATAATATCCGAAAGATAGCAGTACAAAAGGGCTATTCTTATAAAATTATAAATAACATAATAAGAAAATTTAAAAACACAAGAGATATCAGAAATATTAGTAGTTTAGAACAAAGTAATAATTCAACTCCAAATTTTGTTAAAATACCATTTGATCATATAATTGCACGTGTAAAAGATAAAAACGAAATAAAGTACCTCTGTCACGAATCGTGATTGATATAAATTGATATGAAGATGGGAGCATAGCCTTCGAAATGCGCATCTAGCCACTTAATGCTTTAAGTTACGGTATTTGGATATCAATTCTATACTATTATTTAACACCGTAGTGATAATTTTTTAAATATTATATATATATTTCTTCTAAATGATAGAACAATTAAATAAACGCTCGAATTAATAATGTCTCTATTGTCCATTCGTATGATTTAATATAAGAAACTGTTTCCACTTAATTCGGGGCACCGAATTAAATTCTCGCCCGGCGCATTTTAACCGAATTAAAAATGAAGCGTACAGCGAAATTATTGACGAGATCGAAAGCGATGCTTTTAATGGGGGATCTTTAAATTTGACGAATAATTTAATTACTTACGAAAGGAAACTACAAACTCAAATAAATAGAACTTCAACTGTCAATTTAATATAATTTTGTATTGAATTAAAATGTCACATATTTTAATGTTCCATTATCTAGGAAAAAATCTGATTATATATATTTTTTGTTGTAATTATTTTAATGAGAAGTTACATAAACGTAATCAGATATATTTTAATCTGCAAAAACGAATCGTACCTACTGTATATGATATGGTATGCAAATTCTGAACTTTAGCGAAATAGCGATGTGTAGTTCACTCGCGAACCGTTCACTCTGAACGGTTCAATCAAATGACGGGCGTACTGTGACGATGTTTTACAACGACCTATAGGTCACTATGACCTAGTTCGTGAACTACGAACTACATGGTGCACGGTGTACGTATTGATGTACTTGTACTAGGTCCTGAACCCGTCGTCTACTAAACCGTTCATAAATCACAACGACTCGTAAACGATGCAGTATAGTATACATTACATATACAGTACTAACATTTATTTAGTGATAAAGTGTGTTGGTGAACGGAACGAAATAGGAAACTAGATGCAATATTCCAACAGCAGTATTGCCGAGCTGAGTCACAATTTATATGTTGGTATCAGATTTCATTTGGAATAATTAGTTAGTTAAAGAGTCCATAATCCTAAAGATTGGTTGGAAACAGCACGCCATGCCGATCTATCCTGAGCTAATCCCTTCATCTCCCTATAGCTATTCATCTCAACGTCTTCAACTATCTGACTCACATACTCCAATTTAGGCCTACCTACCCCTCTCTTTCCCTCCACTCTACCTTCTATGATCAATTGCATAATCCCCCCATGCCTAAGGATATGCCCTACTAATCTGTCTCTCCTACGCTGTAACATTCTCCAAATACTTCTCTTCTCCCCTACTAACTCTAGTACAGCTTCATTTGTTACTTTATCTTCCCAACCAATCCTCATCATCCTCCTATAACACCACATTTCGAATGCTTGTAATCTACGCTTCTCTTCCTTTCCTATAGTCCACGCCTCACACCCGTACATTGCTACACTCCAAACATATACCTTCAGTAATCTTTTTCTAATACCCAAGTCAATATTTGATCTTAAAATCTGTTCCTTTTCTACGAATGCCTTCCTACCCTGTGCTATCCTACATTTTATATCTACCTTGCTTCGATTATCTTTTGTGATTCTACTGCCTAAATAACAAAAATCTGACACTTCTTCGATTTTATTATCTCCTATTGTGATCCTCATTTTTCTACTGCATTCCTTTTTGTCACATCTCATCACTTTAGTTTTACCTATATTTATTTTCATGTTAAAATCCCTAGTCAATACTACCTGCATACCATTCAATACCCTTTCTAAATTCTTTTCGCTTTCTTCCAATATAGCTATATCGTCGGCGAATCTCAACATATATATTTTCTCTCCCTGTACATTCACACCTACACTATACTCTTCTTTTACTTTGTTTATTGCATCTTCTATATATAGATTAAATAATAACGGTGAGAGTGTACATCCCTGCCGAACTCCCTTCCCTATTTTTGCTACCTCTTCTTCCCCCTCAATTCTAACTAAGGCAGTTTGGTGTTTATATAAATTAAAAATTATTCTCCTATCCTTGGAATAATATAATTAATATATTCGCAAGATTAAATATGTTCTTAAATATGTCATGCCATAGCAGATTTTTGCAATAATGCAAAAATAAACATCTAAATCTTATAGTTCTTCTATTTTGTACTGAGTGCAATGCATTCACTTAATATCAAATCAAAGCTTCGAAGTTTGAACAGAGAAGATTCGGAATAGAAAATATAAATTATAACGCCAAACAAAACGATTCTATCTAGTTCATTTTATTATAGTTTGTACATTTAATTTTCAAGTATTAGTAAAGTAGTAAACATTTTCATCAGTAACTACCAATAAGTATTTTAGAACTTCATATAAATAATCGTGAGTACCTACCTAGAGAAGATTATATTTCCTTATATATATATTTTGTATAAATTATAAACATTGTTGTCTTTTCATCCGCATTCCTAATTCAAAATAAGTATTGTAATATTTCAATTTATTTATTTTTTACCATTTAATATTTTTATATTGAGAAAAAAAGAGATTATTTTCAGTATGTGCATGTATTTCATATAGGTCGTGAACTAGTTCATTTTTAAAAGATGTAGTAGTTCACGACCTATAGTTCGTGAACGGTACATTGAAATGAACTATGAACTACGAACTAGGTCCTCAAAGTGACCTACAGTTTGCCATCGCTATAGCGAAATGATGTGATATTTTGCCTAAATATACGCAATTACGTATTTCGATTAATTCAGTATAAATATGAAATATTTACGCGACTATAGTTTAGATGATAAGCTTTGCAGTTGACATTTTCTATAAGTACTCTTCTTGTCTCGTTAGCTCTTACTTATTTTATTAACTTATTCAAAATGTCTTACAAAAGCATGTAATTTCGTGCAATATATCTCAATATGAAATTGTATATAAGAATCATCACACGCACATTTGGCGATAAATATCTAAACTATTGAAATTAACATACAAGAATTTTAAAAAATTCTCTCCATCGAAAATATCCCATCATTCTATTTTATACTTTGTATAATAAGTATATTGCTTCATTATTTGTTAATTAATGTATATTAAAAAAAAAACATTATTTTCGTCCAACTATCATGATATATTTTCTTTAGAATTCCTATAAAAATTCAGAATCGGACCAGTAATATGCAGTCCTTTCAGATTAATGAACATGTAGTATACATTTCTTTGAATAAGTATGATATATTATCCTTCTTTTGCATATATGTCTACGTGTCCATTGAAATTCTACTTCCTGTAATTATTCAAAGTATATCCGGAATTATATATTTCCATTTGCGGCTCTTCTCTTTTCCATGAATGAAAAGTACGAAAACCTCGTTTGAAAATTCATATAACTTTTACGAATCTTGAAATTTTAATCATTTAGTCTGGGATTATTATTTGATATTTTCTAAATTTTCATGTTTATTTTTTGTTTTTTTCTATAATATAACTATTGCTAATTAAAAGCATAATTTTATTTCGCAACAGATCACTTTTAGAAATCCAAAAATTTGATGAATTTGATTATCGTTCCCATCAAAATCATTGTCAACTAAAAAAGATTTTTACTATTGCATACCAATTAAAATCAATGTATACAATAATGAAATTACTTATTTTTTACATTCGATTTTCAAAAATAGCGTTTTAAAAGTTTTCAAATATAATTTACATTAAAACACGAACGCAAACATATAAATAGTGAAAACGCTTATTTCAATATGTATTTTAGTTTAATTAAAGGTGGGCCATTTATAAAAGCTTATTTGCGATGGTAATATTAATATTGAGGACCTTTAATATAACCTTAACTTTCCCATGAATTGAAATACTCCAACATAGTACAAATAAATATGATTATCATGATTACCATACGAGTAATTATTTTATTGACATTGCTTCATCAACGAAACATTTCCAAGCACAGAAATTAGGTTTTCAAATTTTCAAATTTCAGTGCAGTTAGTTAGTTAAAGAGTCCGCAATCCTAAAGATTGGTTGGAAACAGCACGCCATGCCGATCTATCCTGAGCTAATCCCTTCATCTCCCTATAGCTATTCATCTCAACGTCTTCAACTATCTGACTCACATACTCCAATTTAGGCCTACCTACCCCTCTCTTTCCCTCCACTCTACCTTCTATGATCAATTGCATAATCCCCCCATGCCTAAGGATATGCCCTACTAATCTGTCTCTCCTACGCTGTAACATTCTCCAAATACTTCTCTTCTCCCCTACTAACTCTAGTACAGCTTCATTTGTTACTTTATCTTCCCAACCAATCCTCATCATCCTCCTATAACACCACATTTCGAATGCTTGTAATCTACGCTTCTCTTCCTTTCCTATAGTCCACGCCTCACACCCGTACAGTGCTACACTCCAAACATATACCTTCAGTAATCTTTTTCTAATACCCAAGTCAATATTTGATCTTAAAATCTGTTCCTTTTCTACGAATGCCTTCCTACCCTGTGCTATCCTACACTTTATATCTACCTTGCTTCGATTATCTTTTGTGATGCTACTGCCTAAATAACAAAAATCTCACACTTCTTCGATTCTATTATCTCCTATTGTGATCCTCATTTTTCTACTGCATTCCTTTTTGTCACACCTCATCACTTTAGTTTTACCTATATTTATTTTCATGTTAAAATCCCTAGTCAATACTGCCTGCATACCATTCAATACCCTTTCTAAATTCTTTTCGCTTTCTTCCAATATAGCTATATCGTCGGCGAATCTCAACATATATATTTTCTCTCCCTGTACATTCACACCTACACTATACTCTTCTTTTACTTTGTTTATTGCATCTTCTATATATAGATTAAATAATAACGGTGAGAGTGTACATCCCTGCCGAACTCCCTTCCCTATTTTTGCTACCTCTTCTTCCCCCTCAATTCTAACTAAGGCAGTTTGGTGTTTATATAAATTAAAAATTATTCTCCTATCCTTATAATCTATACCCGTTTCTTTTAAAATTCTAAACATTATCAGTGCAGTAAGTATTAGAATTTATGTATTATAGAAAGTCATGAATTTACAATATTTTTACTATTTAGTTGAAAAAAAATAGAGGTGAAAGCATTTAACGCAGTACTTGTGCTAAATACTATATTTATAAAGTTTTCTAAATAATGGATACAAAAAAAAAAATTATTCCCACTCTATCATTAGGATTTTTTTCAATATTCTTAGTTTTTGATGTATTTTTTATTTGTTCAAATATATGTGGAAAACATGTATTGTTTAAATAAAGTTTATTACAGATTTGAATCAAGTTACAAATTTCTTTTACGCATAAGCTCGTTCAATTTTTCTAAGGTCTAATAACATATCATTATAATATCTTTTGCCAACATGAAATCGATTACCTCTTAAATAGAAATCAATTCCAGCAGCTTCGATTGAGGAAAATCGCCCTCTTTACGTTGTGTGTTTACTTTTTACGAGAAGAAAAAACTGATGGCTGCTGATTTGCGCTTAAATTCAAAATAAATACAATACGATCGTTCTTTTCACTTAAAATATTTCTATTTCTTCACCATTCAAATCGACACTGGACATAAATACTTAGAATCGA
Source organism: Leptodirus hochenwartii (assembly GCA_947310635.1). Lineage (NCBI taxonomy): Eukaryota > Metazoa > Arthropoda > Insecta > Coleoptera > Leiodidae > Leptodirus > Leptodirus hochenwartii. The sequence goes on along the minus strand of OX371176.1, from coordinate 8,241,310 downwards.
AAATATGTTTCATTTTTTACAACTAGAGACGATAAGGTAACATAAATTAACTTAATGAAATTATTGCTGTAACTTTTTAATTTCCGGTTAAATAAGTCAATCTTCCACACCACAAGTCAAGGGTGTATATAGGCAAGGGGTAGCCATAATCTGCCTCAAACCCCTTTGGTGGGATCATCCATTGGTCCTCTCATCCTCACGGCACAGATAAATTGCTCCGAAATCCAATTTTCTCACCGATCTTCTACGCTCTAGCTGTATGCAGTTAAATTCATATTATATGGGCTCGTTAGGCCCGAAGAGGCTTATCAAGATTATTGGACAGGTTGTGGCTGCTGCTGCGGAGATGTTTGAGATGATCCAGACGATTAGATTGGGGATGATGATATAGACAAACTTGTGAAAAATAAGCCTGGATATCAATAGTTTCGCAATTTGTGCTGAAAATTAAATTAAATCTTCTTCCATCATAACCAGCTTTTATGTTAAAAATATATAATGCGCAAAAAAATCTTTGTTGCTTCTAATATAAATAATGAGTAAAAGGAAAAAGTTTTACTGCATATTAAGGATTCTAAAATGATTTTCAGCACATGAAAAGATAATGGATATATTTTAGACGTTATTATTATTAAATTAAAAAATCATTGATTAAAAATAGTTTCTATTAAAATATTACATATCTGAACTTCAATTATATTAAAAAAAAAACACTGAAAACATTTTTTGATATCCAAATATTGACAATCGTAAAACTGATTGAGTCAAATGTGATTGAAATGTTGTTCTGTACGCAATCTTTTATTCTGCAAATAATATATATTGAAGCTTTTGTTCGACATTCAAGTGTCGATTGCATAACATGGCTAGCTGGTTATTTATCTTCGTTTATGTGCTTTGTGTTGAGTTGTAGGTTGTATCGTAACAGGATCAACTCTAGCAAGGTTGATAGATTGGTCTGTCAACAATCACAGAATGCACGGAACGACGTTGTCTGAGATATACCTTGAGAACTTTTAAGGTATCAAACAAATCAATAAAATTTAACCAAAATTAAAGACTCCATTTGTACCATTTTTAGACACAGATCTTAAGAATTTCCTTTCTTCAACGTATTTTTTGTAAAACATCAAATGTTATTTTATAAATTCGAACTAATATTAACCTGAGCAATTGGATGCAGATAAAAGTATTAATTAAAAAGAAAACTGAATCAAAAACGGACACACCATCGAAAAAATTTAATAACATCTTCTAATATCTAAGTTTGAATATTTGGGGCGGCCGGGTGATAAATTTTCATTACATTATGTTTATCATGAATTTCTTCAGAATAGTTTTGAACTAAAAAATGAAAATTTTATAATTTGTCACAAAAATCTTGGTCTAATAATGCGACAATAAACACAAAATTATTTTATCAACTTAAAAAAACTATTTTATATCATAAGAATTTTAATATATACTTAGAAGTGAAATGGGATAGTTTTACAAACTTTTCTTCACCTTGTATGAAGATAAAAACTCGCAGCAAAATCTAACACTGTTGAAATGAAAGACACTGCTAAGCGCCCTCCGAATAAATTCATTTTGAAGTAGATATAAAAGTTTTAAGGACTCATACAATGGAAATAAAGTTAGAAAGTGTCGAATGAAGCTAGCGTTAAAGAGCAAATATTTTTCAAATTAGACTCGCACAATAATTTACAAATGAAAGGAGTAAATACGTCACAACATTTATTATTGTAGATTGTAAATTAAAAACACTAAATTTAAAATCGTACGTTTTTTTTACAAACAGTGTTTCAAAACATTTATATAATAAATAGCGCCTTGCATGAAATAATACAACAAAATATCATTTTTCAGTTAGCACAAGAAAGGGAAATTCCTACAATAAAAATGCCACTGTAAAATTACAGCACCCAACAATCTGTCGACAAATATGTATGGTCTCTTATAAATATTCAAATATGTATATATTCTTGCTCTTTCGTATATATAACGACATAAAAATACACTAACCCTTCACATATAAACGAAGCGATTGAAAAATCTATAATCAACATAAATCGGATGCAAACTTTAGGGCTGTAAGATTTATTGAAATACCTATTATGAAATGCAAAATTGAAAAATACCTAGCGATAAGACAAATATTTTAATTTAACTTTCATGCAAGTTTCAATTTATTTCGTAACATGGAATATTAATTATAATAGACAGTTAATCAATTTAAATTTGATTAAAGAGATGAAAGAGCCTTGGAGTTGGTAAATGAAGTTAAGTCGTCCTGCAAATCAAATTCGTTTTTACAATCCAATTATAATTATGCACTTTTTTCGGTCGCATAGTATAATGGCATAGGTGTCATAGAGGAAATAGGTAGGGTATTTTTTTTTCACTTTTCACGTTCTCTCGATGCGTTCACAGCTCAGTAAATATGAATCAATTTTAGAAGGGATTTAGAAATACATGTATATTTTGGGGAATAGGACGGGCCAGATAGTTATCACTTATCAAATCTACCCCTAGTTGCTTGAATATACATTCGAGCTGATACCGAATATCGATCTGCATTAGAAAATAATTAATCACGTATTTATAAAAAGAAAATCGGACATGGTTCTGACGTGGTTATAAAAATATATGAAAAGTCTTGACGTTTCATTGCAATATGATAGTCGATTTTTAATACTGCATATTATTTTTAATTATTTACCAGAAGGATCTAAAATTTTCGATTAGAGTGCGAAAAGTTAACATAAAAAAAGCTATACAGTTTGAAATGAAAGCGAGATATATTAAAATAATTTTTCAAATTTTTGGCATTTATGCAGGAATTACGAAGGATAATGGAAGCATTGTAAAACATGTAATAGCCAATGTAGGGAATTATTTGCCAAATATATAAAAAAAATTGTGGATCCAGCATTTATTTTGGGAGTAACAAATAAGTTGGTAGAGGCAAATCGTTTACGATAATGGAAAACGTGAAAAACGTGGGACAGATTCATTTAAAATTTAGTGCTATATGAAGATGGTGAGGAATGAGTGATAAATAGATAAAATGAAGAATTGGTAAGGTGTTACTGATTAGGAGAAATAGAGTACAGCAAATGTTCTTAGATATATAAGAAAAGTCACGCAGGATAAATTGAAATGGCTGATCTTTAACTGCGCTTAAATTTTATTACCGGACTAAAAGATTCTCTATTTGCGCCAACAACAAAACTCCGACCGAAAATAGATACATCAACTGCGCACACACACACACACCTGACCTGACCGATATTACTGTATACTGACTTATATATATTTTTCTACCGTGTTCTAATAAATGTATTGAAATATATGTGAAATTGGTGAACTACAATGCAAATCTATTTTTATTTTACCCATTATTAAGAATGACACTATGAAAAATACATTCTCTTGTTGTTCCACATTATTCATTTTTTTTATTAGAATATTATTAATTGTTAATAATTTGTAGCCAGCCGTCCGTATACCTGCCTATATCTGTGCGCAATCGAATAGTAGGATTAAGGGTGCCGCGCTGGGTCGTAGTTTATGATATGGGATTAGTGCGCAAATAGAAAACTGCCATTGAATATTATGCTATAATTGATGTTGATCAAAAAATTCCAAATATATTCAGATTCCTTCAATTTTCTTAAGAAACCCGTGCGCGTTCTATAAAATTAGTCCGATAGCGCTTGTACACATTTAAATTAATATTTACCACAAAATTTTACTTCTCCGAGTAAAGTAGCGTTCTTACAAATTTTAAGTAATATTTACCACAAAATTTTACTTCTTCGATTATTAGATAAGTACTATAACTCCAAATATCCCCATTACTCCAATGTCGAACTACAATCAATTCTATTACACAACAACACTGTAAATTGTTAATGTATAGAAATTAGTATTAATAACCCGGTAGCCCATTGAAGATTTAGTAGATAAAATGGAATATCCATAGGATTGTATGGACCATCATAATATAAGCCTGTCATTGTTGTTTTAAAGATGGACAATGAAGGACAGTAATGGACGCATAATGGGTTTAATGCGAAATTAATATTACTCTTTGCCATCGTTTACCAAATCGGTGTTACCTAGTTTTCATCGCTTAGAAAATAAATGGCAAATGGATTTGTAGCCCAAAATTTATTTGTAGCTATTAATAAAGATCAGGCTTTAGTAAATTGTACAGATATTTTTTTATGTTGATTAGATATCAATGTAGTTAAAAAAAATTGCGTGAGACTCTCGCGCGGTAGAAGTGAAACTTCTTAGCTCCTAGGAAAAGTTGATTTTATGCATTGCTTTTTTCCGTTTTGATTTTGATTTTGATTGATTTTGATTGACACTCTGATAATCAAAGAAAGCATTATTAACTGTAATGTCGTACAGTCTATAAAGAGGAGTTTGGATTAAATTTTGTGTATGATGCACTAGTGGGTGCATTTCTATTTGTCGATGGCTCAGTTGTATCAGATTCATTTCGTTGATCTCTCACACCGCGTGTATCTTCACGTGTAGATGGCACGCCTGAATCAGTGGTATTCAAATTCTCTATACCACTCACTGTGTCCTCACTTAATGACGGTATCGATTCATCCAATATATTTGAGATCGTTGGAAGGTTATGTTGTTCACCGTGTTTCTTTAACGCCCTTTGCCTGGCTCGATACTCTCTACTTCTTTCCAAGGTACTTGTTGGCACTTTTCTTGGCGGTTTATTCGCTTTCTTCCGTTCTTTACCGCGCCTATAGAAGTTTCATTTAAAAAATAAAAAGCCTAAAGAAAATTATTGTTCTCTAGTTGCAGGAGTCAATTTTTTATTAAATTTGAGACTAGGCTAAATATTTCTAAACTTTGAATTCCTCGTTAATCGATTTCAACTCTACCAATGGCTTCATTAATTGTTATGATCACGCAATATAAATTGTTAAATTATATTAATTTTGGAATATTTACGCAACTGCTTAAAACTGAATACAATTACAAAAGTTCATCTAAAATTGAAAAGTAAACTTGTCTGTTCCATAGTTCCTTTAAAACTTTAGTCAATTTGTCGTGAGTCCTGTCGCGTTCATTTAATTAACAGTAGACAGCTAAATGATGCGTATTATAAATAATTTGTGTAAATTTAACGAACTCACTCCAGTTCTTCATCACACATTCTCTACTTAAACTACCGAGCAATTAATTACACCGCTATTATACATGCGTTTATTAAATTATGTCCTTATTAGATATTATCAATCATAAGTTGTGTCAATTAGGACCATCGAATGATTACTTCGAAAAGAAGCAGTTTTTAGATATAATTTCGCAATTTAAGTTTTAATTAGTAATCGGAAAGACGTAAAAAAACAAAGTTATAGCTGTTATCAATATGATAGTTTATTGTTCATTTTTAATTGAAATAGTTGGGACATAGTTCAAAATTTTACGGTTAAAGCCAGGGCTATTTTTCTGGGGGTACACACCTTTTTTGTTGAAGACTTTTTTTTTAGCCTATTTAAAGTTATCTCTCCTTTTTCTTGCGATATAAAAATATCGCTAGAAAAAAGTCTACTCGCCGATGAGGAAACTCATTTGCCTAAGTAGATCAGAGTGCTAGATCCGAAGCAACGGCCAGAGGAAACACAAAATCATTTGACGTTTGGGGAAGATGAAATCATAAATTTGTGTAAACAATTTCATTTGAGTGAAAGGGAAATGATCCAGAGTTTCCGAATATACCTGGAGGAAAATAGAATTCCAGACCGATTACGTAAATTGTTACACACTCTCGATACCATTGCAATCTCATCAATGCGAAAGAGGATTTTCACAAATGCATCTCATAGTAACCCCTTTAAGGTCTTCGTTGTTGACTAAGACAATATTGGCATTGCTGTTCATCAAAACTGTTGGACCTTCTCTATGTCAGTTAGTCCTGCAAAATATTTTGATTCTTGGTTGCTTTTGGGACATCGACACAAAAAGCAAAAAAAGAAATCTGGACATTGAAGCTTCTAAAAACATAACCCAAATTTGGAGTTTATTTTAAACATTTTTCAAGTGAATATTATATCGTTATATCATTGTAATAGAATCCAAAATATAATTGTTTCAAGGATTTTCATTTTTTTTGTATAGTGTATAAATTTGTTCATTTATTTTTTAATGTGAAAATAAAACGCACTTCTTTATAGATTAGCAAGAGGTAAGTGATTCTCCAATTATGTAACACGAATAAGCGGTTTTATAATTTTGGAAATTTAAAAAGAAAACACCACCTTTTTTCTAGAAAAAGAGCACTCGTTAAAGCAACAAAAATGCATTTGCTTCTAATAGTAGATCTTTTATTATCCCTATTTAATCTATGATGAAAAAATGTACAAAATAATTAATAAATTCCAAAAACCGTTAAACACAGGAACCTTTTCTTAACCCTGTCTACAATACCATGAACATTTCACCATCTTACTATCCAAATCTAAATAATCACCAATACTTAAGACGTATTTCTCTAATGACGATTGAAGGGTTGCGGCAAACGTAGCGGGTCATCATCATTTCATTCGTGTGAAGCCGCAGGATGCTTACAGTAGTCATTCCTTACATTAGTCATTCCTTACATTAGTCTTAACATTCCGCCATTTACTTTGGTAGCTGTTTCTGCCTACGATATATTAGTTCTGTCGAACTAATTGGCATCTCTATGTTTGTTGCAGATGGTGACTAATGACACGACGCTGCTCCAACAGCAGGATGGTCTCGAAGAGCAGGATCCTATGACGACCATGTCGATCCTGCTAGTCGGTGAGTGATTAGATTGACTGTGATATGCAGAGGACGTCTGAAATCTCACTTGTGATATATTTTTTTGGCAATATTTTATAACTACATAATGAAAAGTTTTTTTTTTTTAATATGTCTAGTAGCGATGGCAAACTGTAGGTCACTTTGAGGACCTAGTTCGTAGTTCGTAGTTCATTTCAATGTACCGTTCACGAACTATAGGTCGTGAACTACTACATCTTTTTAAAATGAACTAGTTCACCACCTATATGAAATATATGCACATACTGAAAATAATCTTTTTTTCTCAATATAAAAATATTAAATGGTAAAAAAATAAATAAATTGAAATATTACAATACTTATTTTGAATTAGGAATGAGGAAGAACAGACAACGATGTTTATAATTTATACAAATACATATATATAAGGAAATATAATCTCCTCTAGGTACTCACGATTATTTATATGAAGTTCTAAAATACTTATTGGTAGTTACTGATGAAAATGTTTACTACTTTACTAACACTTGAAAATTAAATGAACAAACTATAATAAAATGAACTAGATAGAATCGTTTTGTTTGGCGTTATAATTTATATTTTCTATTCCGAATCTTCTCTGTTCAAACTTCAAAGCTTTGATTTGATATTAAGTGATGGCATTGCACTCAGTATGAAATAGAAGAACTATAAGATTTAGATGTTTATTTTAGCATTATTGCAAAAATTTGCTATGGCATGACATATTTAAGAACATATTTAATCTTGCGAATATATTAATTATATTATTCCAAATGAAATCTGATACCAACATATAAATTGTGACTCAGCTCGGCAATGCTGCTGTTGCAATATCGCATCGAGTTTCCTATTTCGTTCCGTTCTCCAACACACTTTATCACTAAATAAATGTTAGTACTCTATATGTAATGTATACTATACTGCAACGTTTACGAGCCATTGTTCATGACCTAGTACAAATACATCAATACGTACACCGTGCACCATGTAGTTTATAGTTCACGAACTAGGTCATAGTGACCTATAGGTAGTTGCAAAACATCGTCATAGTACGTCCGTCATTTGACTGAACCGTTCAGAGTGAACGGTTCGCGAATGAACTACACATCACTAATGTCTAGTGCTAGAAAAGCAGCATATGCCTCTAGTTATCTAGCTCAATAATAAACCAGCAAATAATTCATCCCGGTCTATAGGAAAGATTCAGGCTAACCCACGGTATTAGGGGGATTAGGCTGAATCGGTGGGGCGACGGCTAAAATATGCACTCATTGGTCGGTGCAAGGCAAGGAGAAACCAGCACTGTATCTTTCTCAAGATTACACTATGAAATGTCGATATTCTTTAATGTATTACCCCAGGTGAGTAGAGCCAATGGCTCAGAATCTCACCCTGCTACTTCGGTAGCAGGCAAGCCCTCGGATTCTGGGGCGGGCAAGAGATCGATTTCATCGCGAATTCTACGAGTCGGAGCGTGGAATATACGCAGTATGAATAGGATAGGAAAGTTAGAGAATTTGAAATTAGAAATGGAGAGACTTAAACTGGATATTGTAGGGATTAGTGAAGTTAGGAGGAAAGATCAAGTAGATACGTTATAGTGCAAGTATATATGCCAACTTCAAGTCACGATGATGAGGAGGTAGAATCCATTTATAAGGAGATTGAATCTAGGTTAGCAAACGTTAAAGGACAGGATTAATCTAATTGTAATCGGAGATTGGAATGCCGTAGTAGGTAAGGGAAAGGAAGTTTCAATAGTAGGAGAATATGGAATAGGAACACGTAATGATAGAGGGGATAGATTGGTAGAGTTTTGTATTAGGAATAAGCTAGTGGTAGCAAACACGCTTTTTCAGAATCACAAGCGCAGGATATATACGTGGAAAATGCCAGGAGATATAGGGAGGTATCAGATAGATTACATACTGGTTAAAGAGAGGTTTAGGAACCAGATTAAGAATTGTAAGAGTTACCCTGGAGCAGATATTGATAGTGACCATAATTTAGTAGTCCTGGACTCAGAGGTCAAATTCAAGAAATTACAGAAGTCTAAACAGGTCAGAGTAGATGTCGATAGGTTAAAATTAGCTGATGTATGTGAAAAGTACAAGCAGAAAGTAGAAATCATGGCTAATGGAACATCTAGGAGCGACATAGATTGCGAATGGGGGGAAATCAGAAATGGGTTAACTACAGCAGCAAATGAAGTATTAGGCACAAAGAAAAGGGCAGGTAGGAGGGAATGGATCACGGAAGAAATAGTTGAAATGATAGAAGCAAGAAGGAAAATTAAAATAGGAAACACAGAAGCAGGACAGAAACAATATAAGGAGCTAAGGAACTTAATTAATAGGAAATGCAAGCTAGCGAAAGAAGAGTGGATAAAAGGAAACCGTGAGGATATTGAGGAGGATATGAGAAGAGGTAAAGTAGATTTGGGCTACAGGAAAATTAAGTCACATTTTTCTAAAGTAAAACCAAAGGGTAACATTATATGTGATAAGCAGGGTAAGGAACTCACAGAAAATAAGGAAAAAGCTAGAAGATGGAAGGAGTATCTTGAAGATTTATATAAAGGTAGGCAGGACATGGAGGAGCTAGAAAGTGTGGAACAGATAGATGAGGATGACTTAGGTCCTAGCATACTTAGGTCAGAGTTTCATAGAGCATTAAATGATTTACGGAATAACAAAGCAGCGGGGATTGATATGATACCAGCCGAATTAATAAAACACGCAGGGGAAAAAATGCAGGAGCGATTATACAGGTTAGTTTGTAAAATATATGAGAAGGGAGAAGTACCACAGGATTTTCAGCGTAGTAGAATAGTAACAATGCCGAAGAAAATAGGAGCTAATTTGTGTGAGAACTATAGGACCATTAGCCTACTATCACATGCATCGAAGATATTGTTAAAGATTATTTATAGGAGATTAGAAAATAAAGTAGAGGAAAGGCTAGGAGAAGATCAGTTTGGTTTTAGGAAAAACAGAGGGACGAGAGAGGCGATTCTAGCACTAAGAACGGTAGTAGAAAAAAGAAAGAGGGTAGGAAAGGTAACTTGCATAGCTTTTGTAGATTTAGAAAAGGCATTTGATAATGTAGATTGGGACATAATGTTTAGAATTTTAAAAGAAACGGGTATAGATTATAAGGATAGGAGAATAATTTTTAATTTATATAAACACCAAACTGCCTTAGTTAGAATTGAGGGGGAAGAAGGGGTAGCAAAAATAGGGAAGGGAGTTCGGCAGGGATGTACACTTTCACCGTTATTATTTAATCTATATATAGAAGATGCAATAAACAAAGTAAAAGAAGAGTATAGTGTAGGTGTGAATGTACAGGGAGAGAAAATATATATGCTGAGATTCGCCGACGATATAGCTATATTGGAAGAAAGCGAAAAGAATTTGGAAAGGGTATTGAATGGTATGCAGGCAGTATTGACTAGGGATTTTAACATGAAAATAAATATAGGTAAAACTAAAGTGATGAGGTGTGACAAAAAGGAATGCTGTAGAAAAATGAGGATTACAATAGGAGATAATAGAATCGAAGAAGTGTCAGATTTTTGTTATTTAGGCAGTAGAATCAGAAAAGATAATCGAAGCAAGGTAGATATAAAGTGTAGGATAGCACAGGGTAGGAAGGCATTCGTAGAAAAAGAACAGATTTTAAGATCAAATATTGACTTGGGTATTAGAAAAAGATTACTGAAGGTATATGTTTGGAGTGTAGCACTGTACGGGTGTGAGGCGTGGACTATAGGAAAGGAAGAGAAGCGTAGATTAGAAGCACTTGAAATGTGGTGTTATAGGAGGATGATGAGGATTGGTTGGGAAGATAAAGTAACAAATGAAGCTGTACTAGAGTTAGTAGGGGAGAAGAGAAGTATCTGGAGAGTGTTACAGCGTAGGAGAGACAGATTAGTAGGGCATATTCTTAGGCATGGGGGGATTATGCAATTGATCATAGAAGGTAGAGTGGAGGGAAAGAGAGGGGTAGGTAGGCCTAGATTGGAGTATGTGAGTCAGATAGTTGAAGACGTTGAGATGAATAGCTATAGGGAGATGAAGGGATTAGCTCAGGATAGATCGGCATGGCGTGCTGTTTCCAACCAATCTTTAGGATTGCGGACTCTTTAACTAATCATAAAAAAACCGAAAATTAAAAAATTGGAAGGATATCGCTTTGAATTTTGTCCATGGAATTTTTAAATTACGAATGCATGACATTTTTTGTGTTTGACCCAAGAAGTTAAAATCTGCAGATATAAATTGATGAATATATCTTATTAAAAATTGAGAAATGCAGACAAAAAACATTTTATTTATATGGAGTACCCATGTTGAAATTTCACTTTTATAATCCTTTGAGAAATATGATTGAATGGCATTTTCCAAAATTTATAATAATATATGATCTCAAGATTCTAAATCCGCAATAAATTTTCCTGTAAGATTCGACAATTTAGTAGAAATTTAGAATTCATTCTGTAAAATATTCACAATGTCAAATGTCTGTTCATCATGTTTTGTATTTTTTTATATATTTTTATATTTTTTCCTATTTAATGGGTTTATCTTTTGACTGCCTACCAATTTCTTATTGTATATGTTTTGTTATAGTATTTAATATTAACCCAAGAATTTAGAATATAGTAATTTTTACATGAGGAGTGAATATTTCAGAAAATAAATAACTAAATACTGAAATTTCGGATATTTTCATATGGAGTTTTAAAAGTTTTAAAATTTTTAAAATTATTAAAAGTTTTCACTTATAATTTGAATCGAGAGAATGATTGACTAAAACATTTTCTATCAGAAATTATCTTGGGATTCTAAATCTGCAGGTACATTTACCAAAGGATTAAAAAAATGATAGACATCGTTAGTGTACTGATAATAGAAAACTGAGAAGAGTTATAAAAAATATAATCTTTTTCACATTTTCGAATGTATGTTTATGATATTTGCTAATAACTTTTGACCCAAAATTTTAGAATGTATAAATAGTTTCGTTCGGAAATTTATTTTTCGTCAGATTCATGTGAAAATTAAAGTAATCAATTTCATAAAGTCTTTAAATCGAAGGTTTCCTAACGAAAATTGATCGCAATATTCTAAATCGGCAAGAGATTTTATATTATATAATTAAAAATATATATTCCGGAATATAAAAATTAGTCAAGAGGCGTTTAAAGAATTTATGGTGTGGCTCGTAAAATCAATTTACGGCAGCATTATTTATGATACAATAAGTAATTTATATGCTAATCCCTCGTATTATCTTTTAAAAATTAATGCTTCCATCCCTCTGACAGTTTCCTGATTAAAAAATATATTGCTAAAACTTGTAAGCGCTTTACATGAACTAAATATATTCCAGGACTTTTTGCAACAAAAAGTTACCGCAAAATAATATCTTTACTTTTTAAGCTTACGCTTCAGAATATTAGCTAATAATTGTAATTTTGAAATATACAGGGCATTCATATTATTTATGCTAGGTATGGTATTAAGAAAAATAGTTCCTTCATTTTATACTTTGTATATGCACCAAGAGTAGCAAATTCAAGGTTTTTTTTTATCAACTATAAGAAAGAACATAGCATTACACCATCTCTCACCAATTAAAAACTTTTATAAATGCATTAAAAGTTTCTTCTGTTATATTGTGCAGGAATTCGAAATTATATCCATTTACCACCCTCGCTCAGACACTAAAAACAGGAAATTGCGATATTGTCTGCTAGTTTTATAAAAGTTTCTAGTCTAGATAAAGTTTGTAGTGGTGTAAAATGCCCGTGAAAATTTATTTGATAAATTTCTCTGTCTGGATTTTTATTTCTGCTCTTATAGTTTAACAAATTCTTTCCAAAAAAAAAATTATCTGCTCTAAAACAATAATAATTTATCAAATTCAATTCGGACAACTCCCATTATTTTTCCGTTGATCCTATTTTTTAATTAAAGCAATATGACTTATGCTGTTACACATAAGTCAAAATATTTTTTGTAATAGCAAATGCTATTCGAGAATACCGTTCTCTCATAAATATCCATGCCTGTTGACGTTTCATATTTGCGCTGCAGCTGGAAAATAATTTATTCTTCTTCAGTGGTGTAGTTTTAAAATATCGTTAGCGCTGCATATATATAGTTCGAAAAATTTTGTACAATAATTAATTTTTGTCAATTAAATTGATCAGCATACAAATGCTAATTTAAATGCCTTTTAAATACATAATTTTGTGTAGTAAATAAAATATTTTTTAAAAAAAGATAATAATAAACGAAAGTAGGATTTTTATATGTCACTGTATTATAAAAAATTGATATTCGTAAATGAAAATTTTAACTAATTAATATAAATTTATTTTTATATCTTCCATATGTTTTTTTACTGTTTTTATTCTTGTATTATTCTTCTACCAGTTCATTTAACTAATATTGCAATCCAACAGTTCTATAAATTCTCACGATTATATTTCTCGACTAAAAAATTTTAAATATCCCATTAAAAATTACACTCTTTGCCAGTTATAGGCATGTCCAACTTGAACTTTCCACGTTGTTCCTTTCCCCCGTTCTTCTGTCATCCCAATTTGATGCACTATTTTCTGTCACCGAATTTCACTTCTGCTCTTGTTAGATAAATGTAATTGAACTGTTGTGTTCAGCGACGACGATATTTTTAACTATTAGGCGGAGTGTTAGAATTAGCGTATTGATTCACCTATTTTTAGATGCTTCATATAGTCATTCAGGTAGGTAGCCTGGGGTTGCCCTGTTGGGGTTGCGATTGTGACGACGATGACGCGTTTAATCCTGATATGTAAATGTGTTCACTGCGACATTAGCCTGTGCAGAATTTAAAATATTTACTTACAACAAGTCCATATAATTGATTGCATTTAATTCGGAATAAACCGTCGAGTAAAATATGCAGCGCGAATATCGCCAATTTCAATTGATATCAATTTTTTTTTCTGAAACTCAATCGATTATTTTATAATTAAATTAACTAATTGATTTTTTTTAATAATTTATTTATATCAATCCAAACTTACTATCCTTAAAATAAAACACCATTTTTGTCCGAGGTATTTTTTCCGTATCAACGAAAATTTAAATTATTTCTCATAAATAAAAACTATATTGCATATAGTATATTCTCACCCAAATACCGTAACTTAAAGCATTAAGTAGCTAGTTGCGCATTTCGAAGAGTATGCCCCCATCTTAAAGCATTTAAATCATTTCAGATTAAATAGAAGAGATAAAAGTGCTGTAGCCGAGCATATTGTTGACTAACTCAGGTCATTCTATTCAAATTAGTTCATTTAAATTACTTAAAAGTGTTTTGATTGAGTCCGAAAAAATATAATATTATTTTTAAAAGATTTATAGGTCATATTATATACCACTTTTGAGATACTTTTGTCATGTTGACTTATTTATTTGATAATATATCAATCACGATTCGTGACAGAGGCATTTTATTTAGTTTTCATCTTATGCTACTGAAGATGGGGGGCATAGCCTTCGAAATGTACATCAAATGCTTTAAGTTACAGTATTTGGGTGATATTCAATACCAATATTTAACAACGTAGTGATAATTTTTTAAATATATCGCATATATATCATCCATTCTTTTTTGCAGGTATATTCCTGTCTACGTTGATATTTCTGTCCATCGCGGGAAACATCCTCGTCTGCGTAGCAATTTACACCGATCGAGGCCTCCGTCGAATCGGGAACCTCTTTCTGGCCTCATTGGCCATTGCAGATCTATTCGTGGCCTCGCTGGTCATGACCTTCGCCGGTGTAAATGACCTTCTAGGGTACTGGGTCTTTGGGGCGCAGTTCTGCGATACCTGGGTCGCCTTTGATGTTATGTGTAGCACTGCTAGTATATTGAACTTATGTGTCATTAGTTTGGACCGGTATATACATATCAAGGATCCATTAAGGTGAGAAAGAATTTTTTTTTATGTATGTTATAAAGGTCAATCACCAATCAATAATGCACATGATCGTGATCAATATAAGCTGTAATATTTTTTGAAAATTTGCGAAATGTGAGTCTTTTTAGATGTGTTTTTTAGTCCACCTTTTAGCACTTATTTTTGTATGCAAATAACTTATTCTTTGTTAAAGAGTGACGCTTTTCGTGTGACATATCTTGTGTTCACAATTCTTTTGTATATTTAATACTGTGAAATTTCTATTTTAGGAAATATCTTTTGCTACTTTTTTTATTTATACCATCCATATCTTCTGTCTGGTTGAACCTTTATATTATTTGATACACTCACTTTAAGAACTCTTCAAATTTAACGTTTACTCATCATAAAGATAAGTACTAAACCACGTCATATTCACTATAAAAATTTATTTATGTATTATTTCTGTTAATTTGTTCAGTACATATACAAAAACTAAATCATCAATTTTACCACAATATTTTACTATAACAAAATCTAAAACAAAATTTTTAATGTAGAGGAAACTTTCAATATATCATAGAGTTCTTATACCAAATAACTTCATGGCTATTTCTGAGATGTACTAGGATCAATTTCTAGTCTTGTGCCAGATGTCATATCTTCAGGGAGTTGCTCATGTGTCGCCATATTCATATAAAATTCCTGCCAATATGCAGATAGGATAGCACAGAATATCCATTTCAGTAGCTAGTCGAACGGATCTAATATGATTCCGATATTTTGATAAGTTGAATAAGTTTTGTATAAAAAGTGGAATATCCATTTTTTTAAATATTGCGATGTTGTTGCATTTATATCAGCTAAATTGACAACATTTAGGAACCCATATCAAAATAGTTTAATACATTAATAGCTCGTGTCGATCACTAACTCAGAAAAACATAAAAAAGTTTTGGACTACAATAAGTTTGAAGAATACGAAGGATAAGATTGATGGCCTGTTAGATAGAAGATAGAAGTTAGATATGAGATAGAAGATAGTTAGATAGAAGATACCTTTTAAAGTTAAGTTAGTTAAAGAGTCCGCAATCCTAAAGATTGGTTGGAAACAGCACGCCATGCCGATCTATCCTGAGTTAATCCCTTCATCTCCCTATAGCTATTCATCTCAACGTCTTCAACTATCTGACTCACATACTCCAATCTAGGCCTACCTACCCCTCTCTTTCCCTCCACTCTACCTTCTATGATCAATTGCATAATCCCCCCATGCCTAAGAATATGCCCTACTAATCTGTCTCTCCTACGCTGTAACACTCTCCAAATACTTCTCTTCTCCCCTACTAACTCTAGTACAGCTTCATTTGTTACTTTATCTTCCCAACCAATCCTCATCATCCTCCTATAATACCACATTTCGAATGCTTGTAATCTACGCTTCTCTTCCTTTCCTATAGTCCACGTCTCACACCCGTACAGTGCTACACTTCAAACATATACCTTCAGTAATCTTTTTCTAATACCCAAGTCAATATTTGATCTTAAAATCTGTTCCTTTTCTACGAATGCCTTCCTACCCTGTGCTATCCTACAATTTATATCTACCTTGCTTCGATTATCTTTTGTGATTCTACTGCCTAAATAACAAAAATCTGACACTTCTTCGATTCTATTATCTCCTATTGTGATCCTCATTTTTCTACTGCATTCCTTTTTGTCACACCTCATCACTTTAGTTTTACCTATATTTATTTTCATGTTAAAATCCCTAGTCAATACTGCCTGCATACCATTCAATACCCTTTCTAAATTCTTTTCGCTTTCTTCCAACATAGCTATATCGTCGGCGAATCTCAACATATATATTTTATCTCCCTGTACATTCACACCTACACTATACTCTTCTTTTACTTTGTTTATTGCATCTTCTATATATAGATTAAATAATAACGGTGAAAGTGTACATCCCTGCCGAACTCCCTTCCCTATTTTTGCTACCTCTTCTTTCCCTTCAATTCTAACTAAGGCAGTTTGGTGTTTATATAAATTAAAAATTATTCTCCTATCCTTATAATCTATACCCGTTTCTTTTAAAATTCTAAACATTATGTCCCAATCTACATTATCAAATGCCTTTTCTAAATCTACAAAAGCTATGCAAGTTACCTTTCCTACCCTCATTCTTTTTTCTACTACTGTTCTTAGTGCTAAAATCGCCTCCCTCGTCCCTCTGTTTTTCCTAAAACCAAACTGATCTTCTCCTAGCCTTTCCTCTACTTTCCCTGCCGAACTCCCTTCCCTATTTCCCTAAAGTTAAGTAAGTAAATTAATTAAGTAAATATTGATTAAAGCAATAGAATGGCAGCGAATGGGAAACTGAAAAAGCAACTTTCTATAAATATTGGAATATATATTAAAGACGTAAAAAATTACCTGAAATAAATTAAATAATTATGATAAGCAATATTTAGAGACTGTGCTTTGAGGTCCAAATTTTTATAAAAAAAATTGATATCGGTTAACCATATTTAAAATTATTTAGTATTATTAAAATATTTTATTTAAATCTTAAACTCACCAACAACACGGATTTCGCAACTTAATATTAATGGCGAGCTTATCGCAAACTATCAATAAGAAAGGACAACGCAATCAGTCACATTAAATTCAATAAAAATGCATCTCCCACAACGTCATCCCCAACTACATCCAAAATCAACATCGCAACGAAACACCACAGCAAAAAGAAAAATTCGTCAAATTTTGAAATAAGAAAATGGTATGCTCAATTACATGATTTATCCTATTCTTGGCTCATTAAAATATCAATATATGTAATAACATTAGTTTTATTATTCAAACACTGAGGTAAAAAGCGGTATCAATAATACATCCTGATCACTAACAAATTTATATACTCAATCAAAATTAAATTAATATATTTATAAAAGATTTATAAGCAAACAACAAATTTACGTTTGATTTAAGAAAATTGTCGTGTAAGTTAGATATAATAAACAAGTATATACTTTATTGAAAATTGGATACTTTGAAATACATTAAAATTTTAGCTATGTAGAAGCAGCAATGAAGCTTAATTTAGAGCGATGTGTTTAGTTTTAATTTTTAATTAATACAATTGGTGGATGTACGACGTATCTATCGACAGTTTTGTAATTCGAAATAACTTTTCGAGTTTTTGTCAGATTTTCTTGAAATTTTAACACATTATAAAGCAAACAGTTTAATTTTATTACTCTTCATTTTTAGGCACCTAAGTAATTATTTCTTTAATATATTCAAATTAATATGGCGTATTCAATTCGCGAACGTGCTAAAGTGGCGAGTTGCTTTGAATGGACCAGAAAACCTATTTTGGTTCAATAGAAATTTGAAGAAGAATTCGATCGTGACCCGCCATCAAGGGATACCATTTACAAATGGCACAATGCCCTAATGGAAACAGGCAGTGTCCTCGACGTCAAAAGAAAGCGCAGCAGATCAATTCGTTCTGATGAAAATTTGGATCGGGAACATTCAAGAACATTTTACTAATAATCCGCATTCATCCTTACGCCGCGCCTCCAATGCTCTTCAAATCGGCCGTACCACAATCGGGAGGATTCTTAAGGAACCTCAAATGGCATTAAAGTTGTGCAAAAATTAACTGAGGAAGATAAAGCAAACCGACTGGAATTCGCGCAGGATGAAAAGAAGAGTATTTCTGAAAATTATGATCATTTATCCAATTTGATGGTTTCGGATGAAGCTCATTTTCATCTTGATGGTGATGTCAACCGCCATAATCATCGTTATTGGGTTAGTGAAAATCCTCACTGGTTTGCCGAAGAATCGTTGCATTCCCCCAGAACAACAGTGTGGGCTGCTGTCGGACAATTTTTTTTCGATGAATCTGTCAACAGTGTTCGATTTCTCCAAATGCTGCAAAATGATCCCGAATTGGAAGCACGAGAAATCCAAAACAATGTAATCTTTATGTAGGATGGGGCTCCTCCACACTGAGGACGAGTGGTTCGAAATTGGCTAAACGAACAATTCCCGGATCATTGGATGGGACGTGGATCCCCAAATATGCCTTGGCCTCCTCGATCACTGGATTTGACACCGTGCGATTTTTTTTCTGTGGGGCTTTATTACGTCCAAAGTCTATACAACACGACCGGCGAACATTCAGGTGTTGAAGGAACGCATTATCGTTGCTTTTCAGCAAGTTACTGTTCAAATGAGAATGAACATTTTATTAGAATATCACGAACGTTTGTTCAAAATTGAAGAGAATAATGATGACCACGTTGAGATTTAGTATGTTGGTTAAACTATGTTGTGGTAAAGTTTTGTTTAATTTGCATAAAAATTACAGATATGTGGACTGTAAAAAAAGTAAACTGTTGATAGATACGTGGGACACCCTGTATTTTAATGTAGGTGTTGAAAGTTCATTATAAAAAGTTCACATCAGCTATCAAATGTGAAATGCGCAAAATGATATTTTTCATTTTTATTTGAATGGCACCACATTCGCGTGGGTTCAAGTATTATGGATTTTTTGATACACTATACGTGAATATTGAAGAGTTCACAGCATTATTCCTATAAATGAACAACAATAACATATACAAGGCCACAATTCTAAAAAAATGCAATCCCTGACAACAAAAATTGAATAAATAAGTAAATAAAATTGCCCGAAACTCTTTCGGTATATGACTTGAATAATGTCACTCAATTGAAAAAGTCTCATATTTCAATTACCTCTTTGGACAGTTTAATTTAATAATTTTTGTTTAAATACCAAAAGTTGACGTTTAAAATGACGGTTGCTTTTATGAAACTTCAAAAGTATACAACTGAAAATTGTTAAAAATGTGAATTGGCTCGATATAATAAAACTGAAAATTATTATCGGTCTTTCCGGTAATATGGAATATGTGGAATGTATTTCGTAAGAGGATATAGTTGAGTATATGTACTTTATAAGTGCATTTTTATTCAAATACAAAAGGTTAAAATTTAAAATTACTTTTACTTTTATGAAATTGCATAATTAAACAATTGAAAATTGTTAAAAATGTGAATTGGTTTGATATAATAAAATTTGAAAACAATTTTTGAGCTCTCCGATATGCAATAAGTGGCATGTATCTGTTTAATTTTTTTTTAATCGCTTATATTTCCTCTTAATATCACTGAAACGATTCTGGACGATTTTCAATTCATTTTGGTCCCTGAGCCAAAATTCAACGAAATTTTTCAAAAAAATCTATCCTAATTGGTGTTATAATATAGTATAACTGTATTTTTACTAATTTAAGCTATGAAAAATTGTCGTTTTTGACATATTCAAGAAATTAAAACAATTTTGTATAAAAAAAAAAATATATATCCAATCGTCAACATCGTATTCTATTTTATTTTTAAATAAAAAATTAAGATTATTCGAAATTAACCCTATCCAAATTACATTTAATGAATTCAACTTTAAATCAAATCAACATCCACATACATAACAATAATATTACAACATTTCAAAAGAATTTTACGATATCCTTTATACCTGTGCCCTTTTCTATATTATATTACTAGATTAATTTTTCAAAACCTCAGAATTACATCCCCTAGGTACATATCCATCCAGTAATAGTTAACTATTTTATGACAATATAAAATCCATGTACCTAAAGGGGCTAACTTAAATTTTATGCACATCTTCCCAACCATCCACTGTCATAAACTTCGTCGTGGAATTATCCTATTTTGAATAATTTTATAGGACGCTGAATAGTATGCTGAAAACACACTACGTCAATTAAAAATTAGCTTAATTGATCCTGTTAAAAAAAATATTCTTACATAAACGAAATTAAGAAAATGCAAATTCAATTAAATAAGTTAAGTCGATTTGAATTGTAGGTATAAATGTATCAAGCTGTACAAATATAATTTTATTTTCTGTAAATCGAATTTCGATCAATCAGTAATTTTATTTATCATTTTATCAAGTTGATAGTAATCGCTGTAATGGTTAAGAGTGCGCTTCAATAAAATCTGCAGTACGTAATAAAACCGCAGGAATCAATCACGATTCAAGTGTTGGTAAATATCGTTATATTACGGTTAAGCGATGAATTTAGAAGTAGTCAACAGAGTAAACGTTTCTACTGAGTGTCTAATATATGTATGTGTGTTTTCGAAACAGAATTACGTGCCGAAATAAATATTATATTATAGAAAATGGATGATAGTGACATCAAAATCCATTTGCGGCTAATTCGAAAATTGTAAAACGGTATATAGATTTTAAGGATAAAAAAAGGACATTCGAAAAAATATTCATAGTAAAATTTCTTATACTTTACACATGGCACTAATGCCTTGAACTGGTGAAATTTTTCAAGTTCATTCTTCTTTTAGGCAACTGTTCGCTGTTTAGAGAAAAGATTTTTTTCTATATTGGTATTTTGGCCTGGCATTGCAAGAAATTAACAAAAAATTTTGTAATTCAGAATGCACTTGTTTATAAGTATTTTATCAATTTGGAACAAGACATCATATTTTAATAATTTTCTCTAAAGGCTCAAATTCGCAACATCTTCGGCAACAATAGTTTTGAAAGCAAACTAATCTGCAATTTCTTCTCATTTTCGAACCCTACCTATTTTTTTAAATGTAAAACTTTTAAAATTTGAAGGTTCTATAGATTTCAAATATTTGTACTATTTTTTATAGCAATTCATTTTATTTAATTAACAGATTAATTTAATTTAATTTAATTTTTCTGTTTCATTTTTCTATCCAATTTCATTATTTTTAACAAAATAATTTTGCTTTGATTGGATTAAATGATTTTTCATATATATACTTTAATGAATTTATTGTAGCTATTTCTTCGAGCAAGGGTATGACAATCCGCAAATTATAAATTTGTAACTTTTGTATCTTTTTATTCCTTTTTTATCTATATGTTATAATGCCTTCTTTTTTGTGTACAAAAATTCTGGTTCTGAATAAAGACAATTTATTATTATTATTATTATTATTATTATATATAAATAAGCTTTGCTAAAATCATCTTCAAAAGGGGTTTTAAGATAAAGGGAGTGTTGTCGACTAATAAAATACGCTTTTAGAGCAGAATAGTTAAAAGTTGGTGAAACTCAAACTTTGAGTATAATTTAAAAAAAATAGAGATACTAAAGAACTATGCTAAAAATGAGTATATTCTTTTTAAAAGAGACCTGTTAGCAACCCTAATACAAGTGGTGGGAAGAACTTTTTTTTTTGTACGTGCCAAACATTTACAAATAATATTTATCAAGTTTCTGATGTACCGGGAAATTTTTAACAGGGAGAAAAATTAATTATAGTGGATTGTTATATTGAGACAAATTTAAAAAAAAAAAGTAAAATTCTGTAATGGAGAACTTATCCTAAATTCTGTCGGATAAAAATTAATAGCAATTTTTTTATTATTAAAATTGATTACTAATGTCTTAAATTTAATTATTTAATTTATTTATACGTATAATTTGAAATAAATTGTCATATAATACAAAACGCATTCAGAATTAAATATTTTTTTGTTTATTGAATTTTCTCGCTGTGTTGCTCTTTAATTTTTTTTAATTTTAATTTTTAATTTTCATCTATACGTTGATAAATATAAAATGTGATACAAAAAGTGAAAGATATATTTATCTTTCATCATTTCAATTCAATCAATGAAATACTGCGCTTGTTTTAAAACTTATTATAGTCTCCTTGAACTTATTATCCTTGAATTTTAAATTAATAAAATTTTATAAAACAGAATAATATATGCAAAAATAAGCATTGCTGATTTAATCCTCTTAAATCATTTATTAAAGCCATCTATTATTATATATCTTTAAATCTTATAACTATGCTTATAAAATAATTAATGTTCCAAGTGAAGATATGAAAAACTAACATATTCGTTATAACTAGTGAAAGTTTTTTTTTTCAAAACGTTTTTTATACACTTTTTGATATAGATATAATTAGAATTTATTAACAGCTCTTCTTGCGTATCATTTTGTATAATTATTTATTGTTCTTAAAGTAATATTTTATTTCCCGCATCTGTTGTACACTGAAGATTAAATGCATTCAGCAGAAACTTGTAATAAATGTCAGATCGTGAAATCTGTCTTGAAACTATATAGAAGCTAGACAGGATGTCCAACTAGAGTGAAGTTTTCATTTCTAGCCGACGGCAGTTTGGAATTGAAATAGTCCATTAAGTAAGTAAGTGCATTTTCTAGCGAAATTAAAATAACGAATGACGTGCCAAGTTATATAACATGCTAAACTTAAAATTTTGTACATCCAAAAATTTTCTTCTAATAAAGAAATTATATTTATTCATTATAGCAAATTAATCATTAAGGCGTTAAATCATCAACAATCTGTAACTCGAAATACTTATAAGCTAGATGCGCCTTTCGCAGGCTAGGCCATGATCTTCAGTAGCACAAGTGGTGATTTTCTATTAATTATAATTGAACAAGTAAGTTCGAATAGTAAGATTTTGTTAAAATAACTAAAACGTAAGAAAAAATTGTAGTTTTTTTTTAGAGTTTTAAAAAAGCTGGTAAATTTTACAGTAAATTCTGAGACTTATAAAATATAAATCTTTTGCAGTACCATATATAGACGTGTAGAAAAAAACAGCAACGGTAAGTTTTTACCTAATATGGCCAGATTGCTGCACTTAATCCTTAAAACGATTTAGATTTCAATTTTGTTCCGTTATTTTGACTGCACATTACTCTCTTAGAGCTTGGGATAAATCTTATACACACCATACTTAATGCTATATAGTTCTCGTAAAAAGTATTTAGAAATATATTCCCGCAAAGAATGCGTACAAATAATTCAAAGAACAATAGCAACATATTTTTAACAGATCCCTGTATACAATTAAAAACTCAGCAATAAAGTGTACTTTTAAGCATTCAAAAAGCTGAAGGTAATCATCAGTTTTACTAAATTTCTATCTTTTACACCATCGTTAGATATATTAACAAAATACAAAAAATATTATATATCTATTTATTAATAATTAGTTAAAGAGTCCGCAATCCTAAAGATTGGTTGGAAACAGCACGCCATGCCGATCTATCCTGAGCTAATCCCTTCATCTCCCTATAGCTATTCATCTCAACGTCTTCAACTATCTGACTCACATACTCCAATCTAGGCCTACCTACCCCTCTCTTTCCCTCCACTCTACCTTCTATGATCAATTGCATAATCCCCCCATGCCTAAGAATATGCCCTACTAATCTGTCTCTCCTACGCTGTAACACTCTCCAAATACTTCTCTTCTCCCCTACTAACTCTAGTACAGCTTCATTTGTTACTTTATCTTCCCAACCAATCCTCATCATCCTCCTATAACACCACATTTCGAATGCTTGTAATCTACGCTTCTCTTCCTTTCCTATAGTCCACGCCTCACACCCGTACAGTGCTACACTCCAAACATATACCTTCAGTAATCTTTTTCTAATACCCAAATCAATATTTGATCTTAAAATCTGTTCTTTTTCTACGAATGCCTTCCTACCCTGTGCTATCCTACACTTTATATCCACCTTGCTTCGATTATCTTTTGTGATTCTACTGCCTAAATAACAAAAATCTGACACTTCTTCGATTCTATTATCTCCTATTGTGATCCTCATTTTTCTACTGCATTCCTTTTTGTCACACCTCATCACTTTAGTTTTACCTATATTTATTTTCATGTTAAAATCCCTAGTCAATACTGCCTGCATACCATTCAATACCCTTTCTAAATTCTTTTCGCTTTCTTCCAATATAGCTATATCGTCGGCGAATCTCAACATATATATTTTCTCTCCCTGTACATTCACACCTACACTATACTCTTCTTTTACTTTGTTTATTGCATCTTCTATATATAGATTAAATAATAACGGTGAAAGTGTACATCCCTGCCGAACTCCCTTCCCTATTTTTGCTACCTCTTCTTCCCCCTCAATTCTAACTAAGGCAGTTTGGTGTTTATATAAATTAAAAATTATTCTCCTATCCTTATAATCTATACCCGTTTCTTTTAAAATTCTAAACATTATGTCCCAATCTACATTATCAAATGCCTTTTCTAAATCTACAAAAGCTATGCAAGTTACCTTTCCTACCCTCTTTCTTTTTTCTACTACCGTTCTTAGTGCTAGAATCGCCTCCCTCGTCCCTCTGTTTTTCCTAAAACCAAACTGATCTTCTCCTAGCCTTTCCTCTACTTTATTTTCTAATCTCCTATAAATAATCTTTAACCATATCTTCGATGCATGTGATAGTAGACTAATGGTCCTATAGTTCTCACACAAATTAGCTCCTATTTTCTTCGGCATTGTTACTATTCTACTACGCTGAAAATCCTGTGGTACTTCTCCCTTCTCATATATTTTACAAACTAACCTGTATAATCGCTCCTGCATTTTTTCCCCTGCGTGTTTTATTAATTCGGCTGGTATCATATCAATCCCCGCTGCTTTGTTATTCCGTAAATCATTTAATGCTCTATGAAACTCTGACCTAAGTATGCTAGGACCTAAGTCATCCTCATCTATCTGTTCCACACTTTATAGCTCCTCCATGTCCTGCCTACCTTTATATAAATCTTCAAGATACTCCTTCCATCTTCTAGCTTTTTCCTTATTTTCTGTGAGTTCAAAATATAAATAAACACCATATTATTTATTAATAATATGGTGTTTATTTGTATAAATCTACATATACGAGTATGTTCCAAAAATCTATTTTTTTAATAATATTATGTTTGCAGACACTCAACTAGAAATATTAATGTAATATTTTGATGTCTATCAATTACCGCTGTCGAGGAAACTTTTTCGCTCGTTCGAAATATTTTCGCCAATGTGATTTATCTGATGGATAGACGTGCGAAAGTGCGATAGATTTCACGGTGCAATCAAATCAATCCCGGTGATAATTTGAAAACTTTTTGCACCGGATGGTGCCAACTTGTAACGTATGAGTACGCATCTATATGGAAGAAGCAGTTAAATGCAATTCATCCTCGTGCCAATATATGTGGCAATATTTAATTAATGGCATCATCTATTAATCAATCTGAACCGCCAGATGAAATAAAATTTATCTTTGGAACGTAAATTTAACTGCCCACTGAACTTGTTATTTGTGACAACATCTTTTGCGAACGCGTGAAAATAATTTGAGGCACTATATATTTTTCAGTGTAAGAACTACAACGAGAACAAAAATAAGGGATATAATGTAGAAACGTTTAATAAACATTGACATAACATTATCCCCTTGAAAATTCATTAAAAACACTAGATTTTCCTTCCAATTACCTACTGAAATTGTCAGGATGATTTTCCATTGGTTTCCCTAGGACATGGTGTGAAAATTTGTTAAAAAATTACATTCTTCTTCTTGCGACGTGCATATCTGAAGGGTTTTTTAACACTTTGGCCGATGAATGTAATCTGCCGTCAAGTAAGATTAATGAGGTGATTTTCAAAGAAGCTTTAACGTTTAACGTTTACGTAAACATGTCACGTAAGCCACTGGTCCAGAATTATTTTTATAATACTCTATACTGCTTATATTTGCAAGTTGAAGGCCATTTATAATATTTATAGAATAAAAAAAAAACATGCGTGGTAGAAGTGAAACTTCTTGGCCCCTAGGAAAAGTTGATTTTATGCATTGCTTTTTTCCCATTTGTTAACGATTTGATTTTGATTTTGATTGATTTTTATTAACACTCTGATCATCAAAGAAAGCATTATTAACTGTAATGTCGTACAGTCTATAAAGAGGAGTTTGGATTAAATTTTGTGTATGATGCACTAGTGGGTGCATTTCTATTTGTCGATGGCTCAGCTGTATCAGATTCATTTTGTTGATCTCTCACACCGCGTGTATCTTCACGTGTAGACGGCACGCCTGAATCAGTGCCATTCAAATTCTCTATACCACTCACTGTGTCCTCACTTAACGACGGTATCGATTCATCCAGTGTAGTTGAGGTCGTTGGAAGGTTATGTTGTCCACTGTGTTTCTTTAATGCCCTTTGCCTGGCTCGATACTCTCTACTTCGTTCCAAGGTACTTGTTGGCACTTTTCTTGGCTGTTTATTCGCTTTCTTCCGTTCTCTAAAGGCTCGCACTGTGTCTGTACTTATCTTTTTCTCCATTTCACTTTTCACACAATGGAAATTGTTAGCTAAAAGATTAAGCAGTGTTTGTGTAATATATAATAAAATACGCAAGCGTCTACTAGTTGCCTTATGCTACGTATACGCACAGTACACGCGGCGCATGCGCGTAGGGTGATTCACTTTTCATGACGTTTAGGCCAATTTGCCTTACCGCGCCTATAGAAGTTTCACTTCAAAAAAAATGTACCCAAGTTTTTGTATTGTTTAAAATTTAAATACAATTTTTTTTTTTGTAAAATTGGATCAATATCGTTGCGATATGTCTGTAATTAAATTTCAGGAAAATTAATTATTAAAGTAATTACTACCATTTTTAATCTGCTTAAGTTGTAAAAGGAAAGTTACGTTTTCCATTTTACAGCGGGATAGATATAATATTCTAGGATATTATATGTAAAAAGCAATTTATAAAATTACCTTGACTGTGTTATTTAAATTGTTTCGCTTCCTGCAGGGGCTGCAATTTCGAAATATGATTTAAAATATAATATATTTCGTCGTAAAACTGAAATCCATTTATATGTAAATATTATGATCGTATAATGTTACATTATTTATACTTTTTTCGACAATAAAATATTGCACAAGGATAATGAAAATTTTATGTAAATAAAAACGTATTTTAATCGATCGCTGTTATGTGATATATTTCTTTTGGTATGATATATAACAAGTGATTAAAATATACACAAATTAAGATGAAATTCATGTGATATGCAAAAAGTAAGATGATAATGTAGGTTAAAATAGTTGAAGATTTTGAGTATTTGTGTACCAAAATTACAAAAAATTACAAGATTACAAAAAAGATATCTTTATTTACTTGAATATTAAACATAAGCTCAAAATAGATTCATCTGACGATTCAAGAGCATGATGAGCAGATTCAAGAGAATGATTCATTCATTCTCTTATCAATCTTCACGATTGATGACTAAACTAAACATTAAAAACTATATATATCCAATATATTACTATCGCAAACTTTTTTACTTTTTCTTCGTAGTTGTATTTAACAATTATTTAACACCACCGTGACAAATTTACAATCAAACTTCTCCAAATTCCTTAAGAATCTTTCAAGCGAATGAATGTATTTAATTGAATTGGCAAATCCTCAATGGTCGTTCTTCTTTAGGTATGGTCGATGGGTGACCAGACGAGTCGCTGTGGGAACTATAGCCACAATTTGGCTTCTCGCTGCGCTAATATCCTTCGTGCCAATTTCACTAGGTCTACATCGGCCACCCCAACCCCTGGTGGTAAACGCCGGTGGACAGAATCACCCTACCTGCGCACTAGATCTTACACCAACATACGCTGTAGTAAGCAGTTGTATATCATTCTACGTACCATGCATTGTCATGTTAGGTAAGTACAAGAAGAACGATTTTTTTTCTAAATTTCGTTGAGGTCAAACGCCAACAGGATCGGACACCAAATGGGTATTCTTGAGTTTAAACGAGAGTCATTGATTTTTTAAATTGACATTGTGATGGGAAGAAAATTTGTTTGTTTCAGGTATATATTGCAGGTTGTACTGCTACGCGCAAAAGCACGTGAAGAACATCCGCGCTATAACGAGACCAATCGAGATTCCTTGCGACTCCTCCAATACAAACAACACGCCATTCAACAAGAAAAAGAGTATGAAGCAAGCGAAAAAGAACAAAGCGCTTCACATACATCTGCACAATCACCACAGTTCACCGTACCACGTCAGCGATCATAAAGCCGCCATAACTGTAGGTATCATTATGGGTGTATTCCTAATCTGCTGGGTACCGTTCTTCTGCATTAACATCGTGGCGGCATTCTGCAAAACTTGCATCCCCGATATAACGTTCAAAATACTAACGTGGTTGGGCTATTCGAACTCGGCGTTTAATCCGATAATCTACTCGATATTTAACACGGAATTTAGGGAAGCGTTTAAGAGGATCCTGACCGCGTACCATCCGCCATGTTGCGGTTGTGGCTATCAGTCAGTATCGTTGAATAATGAAAAGTATGTAACTGATTACGGGACGAAAACAATTATATTGAACGCGAGGAAATTCGGGTCGTTCGGAGAGTTTTCCAGTTGCGATCGATTTAGTACGGAGTCTGTGAGACAGACAAGGGTAAATTCGGCTGAGAAAGACTTGGCGGATGATGTGAGTGCGTTATGACATAGCGAGATGGATAACAATTTTGGTGATACAATGGTTTGAGAAATAAACATTTGCATTTCTGTGAGTTTTATAATTTTGATGGTTTTTTTTTAAGGGACAGGTGAAACGGTTTCACGCTTTTTTTACGGTTCCATAAAATACCCATTGTTTATATTTTGTGTGACAATATTCCATTTTCCATCATTTTTAATTGATTTTTTTCCTTATTTAATGAATCGATCTGCACTCGTACCTGATGAAAATAAGAAACTCCCAAGATTTTTGCATAATACATATGCAATGGGCATTGTTTTGAAAGCAAAAAGTTAAAACAGCAGTAAAAAATTATTGTTGTGAATGTAAAAAAAAAAACATATTAAGGCTGTGCTTAATAAATTAGTAAAATTTATAAATCTGATTATCAACCAAAGATATTGAGAATGCAGAGGACAAACATGGTATAGATTTTAATTTTGATGTAAAAAAATCTCGGTATAGTAATTTATATCCTATGTATATATTCATTTATAAATTGTTCCCTATAGTCTGCTTTTATTTTTTGATTTAACATGAACTTTTCCAGAATATATTGCTATTAAAAATTTTTTTAGCAACTTTCTAATAGACCGAAACTAGGACTAAGTAGATGAGTTTCAAAAACATCTATGTTGATCACTCCAAAAAAAAACGGGTAAGGTGCGAAAAACTCGATATTTTCTAAATTTTCGCAATTTCCAATAAATTACGTTTCTAAAATTTAATATTTGAATTTACATATAGATTTTATACATTTCATTCTATTTCAACAGTTCACACTACGCTTATACAATTCATGAAAAAACAACTATGACATTTTTGAATAAAATTCAATTTTCGTAACGCGTAACTTTTACAGAAAACTACCAGCTACTAGTCAAAGTTAAAATTACATTTCATGGTTGAAATTTCAGCCATCGGGAAGTGAAAAAGTATTATGAACAAAATATATTGAATATGTCTTCGTACCAGCACAATACAAAAATTCAAAAGTTGTACAATACATGACTCAATAATTTGAATTTTACTACAAACTGTCATATATGCGATGAGGGTGCAGGGTCATTAGAGTGATCTATACACTCTCATAAGCAACTCGGTCGTAGCCAACACTGCTATGACCAAGCTCTCTTGCAGCCTGAACGTTCTCATAAAATTACATACATTTAAAGGAGCAACAACAAATATGTAATTAATATTGTTGTAAATAATTAGAAATAACTTTTGTAATTAGTTTTATCGCTTGTAAAGTGTATTAAATATTATACATATATAAAAATGTACATAGAATCATATATTATAGATGTTAAATATAGGATATATATGTGATGTTGAGTAATACAAAGCGAATAACGCCAGTTACCATGTAATTATTACCAAAACTATGAAGAAGTCCAATGGTCATTTGTTTCTAGTCGGGTTTAGTGATTTTTTGGAATGAAATTTGTACATATATCTACTTTTACGTTAAAATCTATCAAATTATGTGATACTAAAAACTCATATCTAGTCACAATTTTATATAATAAAAATAATTTCTCCAAGAGAAAATAATTAGGTACCTATATAGGCCATTTTAACTATAAACTATCTATCGAGATTTATAAAATAATTGGATCATCTTCAACGGTATACTCTATATATTTTTTCTTCGCTAGAGTAATTTCAAATATAATATTTCAAAAAGTGTACAAAATCGAAATGAAAATTTAGTAACATCCATTTACGTTTCAAAAGGCATTATCTTCGTTTTTATAACATTTCATTTTCAAATATAAATAAACATTGTAGTTGAGATTGTACAGTGGCGCACCTACAAAATTTAATGCCATTTATTTGAGCCGATTTAAAAACTAAAATTTTCAGACAAATGGCATATTTCATTATCTATATAAAAGAATGTGCAAATGTATAGTTAATTGATCAAATAAATATACACTTCTTAACGATTGATAAGTTACTATTATAAGAAAAATATATTCGCGCACCATTCATTTAAAAAAAATTTAAGATAAATTTTCAACTACAAATACGTTACTGTACACAGCTACCTATACGCGTACATTTCCTCATTGTGAAAGGAAAGCCAATTTACCGTGTTATTCACAGGCCGGCCATAAAAATATTTCGATTTTGCTCTCATTTCGAGAATGACAACAACCCTCGATGGCGCAACTAAACCGCTAGTCGTTTCGCAACCGGACGAAATGGAAATATTATTTCGCCGACGTATTATAGAAACCACAAATCCATACATACTGATCCAAGAACTCTACACGAAGCTGACAATTACTATCTTCAACAAAAATCAAGCTTTTCTTACATTTTTTCGGGTTCTAACCACTGCGCATGTTCAAAACATCTTTGCGCATGCTAATCCAAGTTAGAACAAGCTTTGATCGATTTTTATATTCGGTCTCCTTCATCAATAAAATAAACACGGCAACATATAATATGTTCGAAAAGTTATATTTCAAGTTCGATTTCGAAAGGTTTCCTTGTACTCGACAATTTCGTGAAGAGTTTCAGCAAATGTATGTATATATTTCCAACCTTTCGCTTTTGAATAGGGCTTCTTGGATGCTGCAAGAGCGTAATGTATTAACTTTCCAATATTAGACACATTGTGTACTGTAAGGACGATTTCCACGTTCTCTATCAACTTTATATAGAGTTCCATTCATTCCGCCGGTACCATCATTATCGGTTTATATGACGCATAAGCGGACTACCATGGAACATATTACGAACTCTTCCAGCCTTGATTATACTTTGATATATACAGGGTGTTCATTTAGTAGCGATTTATCTTAGGGATCGTATATGGAAAATGGGCCACTAGAAATATTTCGCTAAAATTGGACCACTAATTTTACGTTTTTTTATTTATCACCTCAGAGTTTATTTGTAAATATTTAAATAATACTCTTGGTTCCTAAAGTATATTTTTTCACAAAATATGCTATTAATTTTCGATCGATTTTTAGATATTCGCAGCCCTAGATTGTTTTCCTGTTGTGTGAAGATCACATTTTATTGTGATTATTTTTTATTCTTCTTAAACTTTTAATGTACTGATAATTAAAAAAAAATTACTACATCATTTCGTTGGTTGTTCATTTTCCATACAACTTAATGAATATGGATTACGACTATAATATAAACTGTAAATATATGAATAAATAATATAAAAACTGTCTGTTTTTAGGAATTAAGTAGAAAAATAATTAATAAACATTATGATTTTTTGCTTGTCAGGACAAGCGCTTATCACGTACATATCTCACGTTAATATAGAGTATATTTTTCTACGTAAATAGCAGCAAATATTCTCGACAGCAAAAAAGTTTCGACTCTTAAGCACAACCAATAATTAAATTAAATAAAAAAACAAAACAACAACAGCTTTTAACATTGTTTTATTTACGTCGACTTACAGGATCATATATAAATATTTTAGAAGAACAATGCTTGTTGTAAAATGGATATTATATATTTGTTTTGTAAATGAATAGATAATCCCAGTTGAATTTTGTATTATTTATTTGGAGAAATCAATATTATTGTATATAGCACTATAAAATCTTTATTCAATGTTTTATACCCTTTTATTATATATTGAATAAATGTTTACTGAATGTAAATATAGACAATGCAATAAAATATTATATTGAAATTTTTCGTAACAAATAATTAGAACAAATGATATTGTTTTAGTAGCATTTTGTCAACATTCGATATTTCAGTAGAAATTAAGATAATCCAAACAATTTCTTCACTATTACTTTTTTCTAAGAACTACACATCTTTATTTATTATTTTGTTTTTACTTTTATCTTATTTTGGGGCTCTATTGATTTTTCTTCTTTTTCAGGAATAATTCTTTTGAAGAGGACGAAAGTTTCTGCACTCAATTTTCTTGATTCCGTTTGCTTTTGATTCCAAGAAATTTCGCACAAATTATTCCAATTTCTTTGTTGTATTGGCACCTATGGAAATGCACAAAAAAATTATAGAAAAAATGAATTTGCGAAGAAGGTATGTAATATATATTTCTTGTATTTTTATATTATTTTACCTGTAATTTATTAAGTAATTGTTGACTGAGCTCAGGTATAATCGGTTGTAAAATTATCCCGGAAATACGTAAAGATTCTTGGACTATATTAATAACGACTTCTAATTCAAATATTTTTGAAGGATCTTTTTTTAATTCCCATGGCTTCATGGTCTCAAAAAATAAATTACCTAGTCGTAAAGTAGCCATTACAGCATCCACAACTTTATAAAAATTGAAATCTTTATAATGTTCAAAACACTCGTCTAAAAACAATAAAAATAAACAATAAAAAAATTTAAATCTTTATTGGTAGATTTAAAAATAAATCATCTAACACATGTTAGCATCTAATTTATTAATCACTTTGTATATTTCCATTAAAATATATAACAATCTGCGATAATAAGAAAATTTTCAAGTTCAAGTAATTGAGATTCACTTAAATTTTATTTTGACTAATGACTTGAAGATGGAAAGTATAAAAAGTAGCATTAAATACGTATCGGGCATAAGTAATGAAATTTTCATAATGAATATTAATTATACCGAAAAAAGATTGCTAACTTTTCAAGCTTAAATATTCAGAGCGTGTAAAATGAAGAATAATTTCAAAAAACGACTCTCCGTTATGAAGATAGCTTTCTGTAAGGAAAAGTTTCCGAACATTTTAATGTGTTTTATATATTTTTTAAATGAAAGTAATAAAGGGGCAATAAATAAAAATTAAAGAAATTTTATACCTGGCAACTTCTCTACGCTTTCAACAAAGTTTTTCGTCACATCCAAGTTACTAATCTTATCAAATTCGGCTTGAATAAATCCTGTAAAATGTTGCTTAGGATTTATGGCTCGCCCTGTGCATCGACTTAACAAATTTCCAAGAGTGTCTGCTAATTCCGAGTTTAAGATTCTTAAAATTTTTATATCGCTGTAGTCTAAAATGAAATACATGTGCAAAATCCATTTTTCCTTAACAAACCAAGCTAATCCTTTCTATGTCGATAAATTGAAATTTTTTCTTCAATATTCTTACTTCCGTCACTATGGCTCACACCTTCCCTTAATAAAAAATATCGTAATCCGTCATTAGAATAAATTTCGCTTCTTTGCATCGGACAAACAACGTTCCCTTTAGATTTAGACATTTTCTCAGCATCGACCGTCCAATGCGAGTGACAAAAAATTGTATTAGGCAGTTCTAAATTTGCAGCCATTAAAAAAGCCGGCCAATAAATTCCATGAAATCTAATTTACAAAACTTTATGTTATTACAAGAATATTTACTTTAAAAACAATAATATTTTTTAATTTACAATTGCAGCTTTTTTGCAATTTTTTGAATTTATTTTTATGCAAGCACTAGCGTCTTTATAATTTTGCAAAGAAATATCTTACTTCAGGATATCTTTCCCTATTACATGCACATCTACTGGCCAGCGGCTCTTAGTCTTCCCTTCGTCGGGATAACCGACGGCTGTTAGGTAATTAACCAAAGCATCCATCCACACATAAATTGTTTGGGAACTATCACCAGGTACAGGGATGCCCCAATGTACCCTGCGAGCCGGACGAGACACGGAAAGGTCCGGAATCTCGTCCGTTAAGCTCTCAGATAAGATCTTATGGAATTTATGCGGTTTGATAGCGTTATCTGTTAAACGGAGAGAAGGAAAAGACTTGTAAGTTGTTGAAGGACGATGCCAAGTTTTTACTAAAGTTTGAACAATCTTTGTAATATATTGTAATGATAAATTTATTAGTTAATTAGTAGCGAGGAAGGTAATTTTTTTCAATATTATTTAAAATTTGTTTGAACATATTGCTAGGCTTTACTTTGCAGATATTCAAAGGGGCAAGCCAACGCAATTTTTCCAAAATGTATTTTTAAATATTTTTCTTTGTTTATATGAAACATCCGGTATATTATTACGGTTTTTCAAAATTTATTTTCTTTCTCAAAATATTGTTCGCATATCTGCATTTTTCAACATTTAAGTTTGTTCAAAAATATCTCCTGTTTAATTTGATAATGCAAATTAATCAAATTCTTTAATTTTCACTGAAAATATATTCTTTCTTAACATGAAAATTATATATATATAATATTAAAATATATATAGAAAGGTAACACAATTCTATAAAAGATATACATCGTATTATTAATTAATTTTTTTAGTAAAACAGTATTTGTGGTAGAAAAGTAGCGTAAAAATATTTTTAAAAAAAATATATATATATACCATTTTCTTTAAGCCAATATTTAATATCATCTTTAAAATTCGATAGACGGAACATAAAATTTTCTTCTTCAGTCCATTCGACAGGGTGTCCGCTTTCCTGCGAAACTAAAATTTTCTGACCATCTTTAAAGACTTCTTTTAATTGACTTTCTGTTAAAAAAGTTTCATCTGATAAACAATACCAGCCTGTGTAATTAGTTTTGTAGATGTGACCATTTTTATCAATCGCTTTCTGCAAAATCCCAATTAAATTTTCAATATTTTCTGATATTTTCAAAACAATTTCTTACCCAAAATTGCTCCACAGTATTTTTATGGTCCCTATCACTAGTACGTATAAATTTTGTGTAGTCTATATTAAATGCTTCGCATAATTGTTGATACTTATTGGATATGCCACTGCAATAAGTTTCTAAAGAAGTTTTATTGCTTTCAGCGGCTTTTTGAATTTTCGCGCCATGTTCGTCGGTTCCGGTAGTAAATATGACATCGTTATTTGGATTGCATAATTTATGGAAACGTTGATAGCAATCAGCAATCACTGAGCTGTATAAATGACCTATATGCGGTGCTGAAATGATTTTAATTAACGTTTATAACAAATTATAAACTGCAATAAATCGAGTCAAAAAAATTGGTAATAAGAATGAATTATAAGAAGCAATACGGACTTGCGTGCAAATCTTGTTACAAAACTCATTCTAAAGTTCTAAACCGATTTTAATATAATATATTTTATATATTTTTGTCATCGTGCTCGCCCAATTACGGGGCTAACTGATAGGGCAGTTATTTTGCTTATTATGTAGCGCGTTAACTGAATACACGATTATATTGATCGACTAAGATTGCGCCCTCTAGTAGTAAATAGTATTAACTAACTTCTGTATTTATGTAATATATAACCTATATTAGGAAGTTTACAATGTCAATAAAACATTGCAATTAATATTAAAAACATTTAAATTAACGACAGAAGCAAAACATGCTATCTAATCGTATGTGCACTTCGCTACACACCTTCCCAAGTTAAGATTTACTGAATTACAGTATTGAAATGATTAATAATTGGAATTCCTAAAGTGAGACTTACTTGCGTTCACATAATAAATAGGTGTTGTAATAAAGAAATTGGCTGAATTCGTTACACTATAACATCTACGTAATATTAAGTTGCGTAAGTACATTGTTTCACGTTTTTTTTTCGTATAAATTCCACTAAAATACAAAAATTCTGCAGACGTGACTTTACCGAAGGAAATCCAACCTCAAAAGAATGTTTCCGCAAACTGGAACATCGGACGAAAAGAAACTAAGCTGGATGTACCAAGGAGCTAATAGTTTAGTCGACAGAGAAGATTATTTACTGGGCAAGACCGTAGATAAGTCCCTAGAACAGCTGAACATTGAGGAAAAGCCAGGTACAGTACCTAAAAATCACGTTGAGCACGAATGTATTCCCCCTTCGATAAGAGATTACAAGCAACAGCAATTGGGCGATCAAGTAGATATACAGGCAAAATTGCAGGAAGATCCTTTGATCGCAATTAAAAAACGCGAGGAAGAATCTAGAAGACAATTTTTACAAAATCCTGTACAAATTGCTAAATTACAAAAAGCTTTAAGGAAACGTGAAAAGAAGTTGAGAAAGTCCAAAAAGTATCAACTGGACGCGAAATTGGCTAAAAAGATTAAAAAATTAACGGGGAATGATGTAAGAATTGGTGACGATGATTTTAACGATGAAGCAGCTTTGAATATTATTTTAATGCACAAGTTTAATTCATTGAGAAAGTTAATATCGGAAAAAGCTCTGCAAAAAGTTTTAAGAGGTGATGAATCGGATTCTAGCAGCTCCGACGATGATTGTATGAAAAAACGAAGAAATAAAAGGTCTAGCTCGAGCTCTTCCAATAGCAGTAGTGATGATAAGCATAAGAGGAGACATAACGTCGAAAAGCAAATGAGACCTAAAAACCATGATAGGGGTATTGAAATGTATAATAACGCTAAAAGACAGAATGAAGATCGAGAAAAGCGGCAACAAAATCATGATTCAAAGGACATGTACCACGTTAAAAATTCAGAAATGGACAGATTTAAAAATCCCGCTCCCGTGTTATACTCCTCTTCGTATAGACGGAACGACTCGGATGATGAAACAGCATCTACATCGAAACACCAAAATTTCGGTTTAGTACGTGCCGATGGCACTAAAATCGATTTGCAGCGCAATAATCTCGAGCAGATGCAAACATGCGCAAAAAAAGAACCGCCCAGGAGTTCACATTCCCAAAAAAAGGAGAAATTAACCGACGAAGAGAAGGAGAAAAGGCGATTAGAGATGGTGGATAATGCGGCTTGGCGTGCGAAGGAACGGGACAGGAATGTGAAGAGGTACAATGAAGAAGATGCGAAAGAAACGAAGGAGACTAAGAAGGAATTTCACAGAGAATTTGTTCACAAGCAGTTGCTGCAAAGTGTTAACGCGCAAAGTGTGGAGAGCCGAATCAAAGCGAATAGAAATAATATACAAAGAGCGAGTGGAAGTATGAACACGAATTTTTCAAAAAGGTAGGTAAAATAACGTTTATATTAGAATGTAACGTAATTACAACTATCAATCTATATGTCTGTCCAGAGGCTATAAATTAATATAGGCAACTGTAAGAATTCTTGCATCAATACTCTTTCATCGTTATGTAGATATTTTCAAACAGAATCGTAGCAAAACTTTATCATAAAATAGAGAAAATAATATGATCTATAGTCCCCACACGATGATCGAATGTAATTAGGATGTTAATAATTTAAATGGAATTCGTTTTTATACACATCTTTATTCCCACTACTTTAAAAAATATGTACAGTGATTATCTATTAGTCCTAATATATAATAAATAATAATCATAAATAATTGCGCTCTTATTCTATTTTTCAAAAAAATGCAAGTGTCATGTAAATATGAATTGTGAAAAACAAAAAGTACAATGTCAAAATACTCAGTGCAATTTTTATAAAATCGCCGTGTATCAATTACAAATAGTTTTTCACGTTTTTTTTTTTTGCTTTCTTAAAACTTACAGATCTTAAAGCTTAATATTAATCACTCAAACGCGAAGTATTTCTAAACTTTTATTATAGCATATAGCTATCCAATCAGGTTGTGTTGCACCCCATTGTATCTGATTCACCTACAAACAAATTGGCAGCCCTTCAGTTAAGTAAAACATCTCATTTAGAGTTTTTACCTCTCCTTCTGCAGCTGTATAAGCCAAAATTGGATCTTCTATAGCCCTGGGCATTTGCTGAATATCCCAAATTAAAGCTTGATGATCATCACCTTAATAAGTTACACATATACTACAAAATGTATTTCGATATACAATTTATGCGATTGGTATACCTGCTGTGCAAATATGACAGCTCGAATGGGGAGCCCATGCGATGCCATTAACGCATGCGCGGTGATTATTTAGTCGCGCCACTGGCGTACAAGGAACGCGCACGTCTAATATAATCACCTCGAAGGCGTCCATAGCAATTGTAGCTAAATAATTTGGGTCCTAAGAAAAGAGTGAAGACATTTTGTATTTTCCAATTCCGAACAATTCTTTTAATTCTCTTGCCTGTTTATTCCAAGCCAGACGTAGCAAAGGAGTGTGCGTGGGATCTTCGTAAATAATAGTGCTATGTTCTAAATGACGTAAGTCAAACATGCGCACTGAACCATCTGCTCCGACCGATGCAAACATATCTCTTCCACCTTAAAGACACATGAAATCATACCCCTTCATATATAATCACCCAAGGAAAGAATTTTATAGCATTGTATAGCTATCATATTATAAAACGCGCCTCGCGCCAATGATCTCTGAACATTTTGTACATATATTCTTACCTCCTGCTCTGCTAAAGGCAATGTCGTACACCTCTTTGTCGTGCGCAATCAACTGTGTTTTAACATGCCCCGATATTGGATTCACTCTCCCAATAAGCTGACCTGTTTCTAAGCCCCATATAGTACATGTAGTATCAATCGAAGAAGTCCCCACAAGGTTTGGGTCAACTTCGTTCCAATCGAAACTTGTCAGGGGAGCGCAAAAATCGGAATTTTTATTATTATTTAAAACACATTCGAGACGAGTATCCGGTTCGCCAGCCCTCCAAACACTGAAGGAAGAAAATATCCTCTGCTTATTTTTTTACACATTTGATATATCCAAGAACAGCAAAACAGTGGCACGTTGATGTAGTGCACTCGAATAAAGGCAAAAAGAACTTCAGCTACAGTATAACAAAATGCCACTAAAAGTGAGGGAATTGAGACCCTACAGTGCAATGAAGAAACACATAAAAACGTTTTAGTTAATTAGCATAGCAGTGAACATATAGTCCTATACACTACATTACATTTTGCCCTATATACCAGCCAATGAGCTGCTTAGGGTCAAAATACCAGGATAAACTAATTGAGTAGCATTGTGCAACATTTTCATTTATAATAAAATTCTTTAAAATGAAATGTACGCTTACTAATCAATTTTTATTATTCTAATTCCAATGTCGCTTACCGCAAATAATCCCCGCTAGTAGCCAATAGATCTGGAAACACCCCTTTACTATCGGGAATCCACATGATCTTAGTCGTAGGATATGGATGATCAAATGTACTTTTAGCGGTGAATTCGCTATTGTCCTCGTCTAAGGAAACGATCTGCACTTTGTTGTTGTATTCCTCAACAAAACTGCCAAGGGCCAGGCGAAACCGTTTATCGGGCCTCACAGACCAGTTCATGCTATAGAGGGGCCACGGGGCTACGTACTTGTAAATCTCTTTGCGTTTGCCCGGCGGACCGACCCCCGAATGTGCCATACTCATCGAAGAGAATTTCAAGTTGGTAAATTGTTTGAGGGTTAGTTTTCAGCTGGCTTTCTAGCGTTCTTCTGTCGGCTGTAATTTGGGAAATATTTTCGTAGTTGTGCGTTGTATGTTGTAATTGTTTAATTAATAATTGTAAATTACAAATAATGCACTTCATATGATAATAAACAAACTATTTCCTATGTCATAACTATTGATAAATATAAAGTGACAGCAGAATTACAGTGTTGACTCTTGTATTGATAAATATAAAGTGACGGGGGATTACAGTGTTGACTCTTGCGTAGAGTAAAATTGAGTATATAAAAATTCAGACGGATTTTTTTTGGTAATTTCGTATATATAAACAAAATTATGCTCCGATTGCTAAATATGCTAAAAAAATAAAATACAACATGATTTCTATTAAGAAATATTGATTTACACTTTTATGGTTTGCATTGTACATGCCTGTTAACGATCTGTCATCTGTGACGTACGTTGATTCTCCACCTCTTGTATTGTTTTTCACTAAAAACATGTAACACCTCACGCTTTATCTAGCGGAAAACAAGAAAAGTCCATGTAGTTCATTCATAATCGCCATGGAAGTGTTTCGTACGGACGATTTCTACATTCTCGTGAAAAATGAGCATTCTCTGTGGTGGGATCGTCAAGCGGGAGCATTTATTCCGAAAACAGGTGCGGAAATCAATTAAAAAGTGTCTCGTCGTTATATATTAGGGTTGTTTCGTTGTAGGGTGGGATTTAGCCGATGCTGATGATCCGCAGTGTATCGGAGTATGTTACGGCTTAATTGGGAAAGTGGAACATCCATCTGTCTTTGATCCTCGATTGATTTTGATAAAGGATTGTGTAGCGATAGGGAATATACACGGAAATAACGAAGTTTACGAAATAAAGGCAATTGCCTTTCTGCATTTAAGTAGAGATAATAGCGATGTAGGTCTACATCCTTGTCCGAAACACAAAGCTATGCCTACACAAAAGAAATCTGGTAAAATAGTTGCATATAATATACTAGAATTAATTTGTCTTTATTATTGTAATATTAATTATATAGATTTCTATTTTGGGACTAGCTTTCCAAGCAATTCTAAATTTACTATTAGTAAACAATTCTATTTATGGACTAATAGGAAACTATTGATTTCCCGTCCCCATTTTATATTCTGGGAATATTAATTAATTTTACAGTCAATAGAAAAGTATTCATTCATAGTAGATGGTAGATCCACGCATTTGTAAATGGATTATTAACTAAATATGTAAACTCATACGGTATAATCGCTATTTAGTATATTATTAAAACTGGTATATGAATATAAATCCCATTAAATATAACACTGTTTGGTGTAAAGTGCTTTGGATATGGAACATAGGTACTGTTTAGACGGGTCTGTAATTAATTTTATTAAAGGAAACATACTTTGTATAAAACATCACCCAAAAACCGTAAGACACAGCATTTATTAGGTTGGTGCGCATTTCGGAGGCTATGCCCCCATTCAGTAGCATAATAGTAGAACAAATAAAGAAACCTCTATCACTCACCAGGATTGCTATACAATATTATGTTTTTCTTTATTTGTTCTATTGTGCTACTGAAGATGGGGGCATAGCCTCGGAAATGCGCATCTAGCTAATAAATGCTTTGTGTTACGGTTTTTAGGTGATGTTTTATACAATATTATTTAACGCCGTAGTGACGATTTTACAACGAAACATACTCTGTTCTCATTTTCATATTATCTATCACACGGATATTCTATAATTCACATTTTTGCACATGCATTTCATTATGAACTATATTTGTAGCTTTATTAATAACTTTTTTATATCTTAAGAATACAAAAATAATTTCCGGAAGTTTTATGAACATATACAGGAAGATTAAGGATCTAGAATCATAAAAAAATTTGCTGACGCTAGATACACGATAAAATGTTGAGAATGAGAATTACACTGTATATATCGCCCTTTGTAGGCCCATCAATCCCTTTCATGACCATTCAAAATACGGCGGTTGTGTCGAAAACGCTTGGCGGCCTGAAATCCGCAGGAAATGCTATTCGGAACACGACCCAACAAGCGGCTGCCGCCATGTCTGTTGTCTCACCGCTACGTAAGGACGCCATAGATAAGGAGAAGTTCGAGCGGCAGATCATCGATGAGTTCCACAAGATTTTTACCGATACGAGTTCGTTCTACTTCAGTCCCACCTGCGACGTAACGAGCAGTTTACAGAGGTTGTGTGCAGCGGGGGAGGCTCGGGGTAGGGAAACAGGCGCGATGTGGAAGACCGTTGATGACAGATTCTTCTGGAATAAGTGGATGGTTGGCCAGTTGATGGAGTTGAATGTAAGAGTATTCAGTTTGTAAATGTAAATTTAAATATTAATGTGCTTTATCATTAAGAAATGTGCGCAAAATAGTCTATTTAGTTGTATTTTATGTAGTCAGTTCCAACAATTATTTAACGCCTTCGTGATTAATTTACAATGTTATACTATACAAATAGCGACAATATTACGAATTAGGATTCAATATTTTAATGGAAAAGTTATTTGCTTAGAATAATTTGGTAAATCCGTGGATTTTACCAATAATTCAAGGATATATCAACATAGAAGAGTGTAAAGTAGAAATTGACCAAGATTACAATACAGTCAAAACTAGTCCGAAGTACGAAATATTTAAGATTTGTATATTATCGAGAAGAAGTCGATTCAGAGCTGGGACAAGGTACGAATATAATCTGAAAATACTCATCATTTGTAGAAATTAACTTATATTATATATATTTTTCAAATGTCTTGTAAAAAAGTGAAACTTTTGGCAGTTATATGAAAAAATAATTACACATATTTATTAATTAAATATATAAGGTTTTATATATATTTTATATATTATTCCTCTTTACTGCATTTTTTTGTTATGTTTTACAAGTACTAATAATATTGTAGGAAAAGTAAATAATCTTTTTTTCAATTACATTAATAGATACAAACGACGTGGTGTTGATGAACAAGGCCAATGTGCAAACTACGTCGAAACGGAACAAATAATCGCTTACCAACATCACGAA
This sequence comes from Leptodirus hochenwartii, assembly GCA_947310635.1. Lineage (NCBI taxonomy): Eukaryota > Metazoa > Arthropoda > Insecta > Coleoptera > Leiodidae > Leptodirus > Leptodirus hochenwartii. The sequence goes on along the minus strand of OX371176.1, from coordinate 8,197,777 downwards.
GTATCTTTTGTACAGGTTCGAGGTTCCGTACCGGTATATTGGTCACAGCCTGGTTATAAATACAGACCACCTCCGCGGATTGACAAAGGTTAGTTGAATAGTCGTCAATCCTAAGGATTGGTTGGAAACAGCACGCCATCTGTCGATCTATCCTGCACTAATTCCTTCATCTCTCCATAGCTATTCATCCCACACGTCCAACACTATTTTCTAGATTAATGGCAAACTTGCAATCTAGGCAGTCATACACATGAATATTTATTAAGTACAAAATACTGACTACCGAGTTCACGTATTTTACAACGGTTGCTATATATAAGACGTAAAGTACATAGGTTCAATTCTTTCGAACATTCTTTTGCCACTAGAAATTATGCAAATATAATTCCACCTCTATCGATTAACATTGTCACAAAAAAGACATGCTTATTTAAGAATAAGGCTTTAATTGTCTAGACATAGAATTAAGGCAGTTAGATGTACATACTTTTAAGCGCAAATTGAAAACATGGCTACTAATGAAAGCTTTTTATTTTATTGAAGAATTTTTATCTGTCAAAGATTATAACATATAATTGAGTAATTTAATTTATAATAACGCAGTAATTTTGCATTATACTGTGTCTGACGTATCTATTTTGAAATTTTACATTTGTGACTTCTCAACAAAAAGATGAATAAACTATACTATACTACTATACTATTTGACCCACATACTCCAATCTAGGCCCTACCTACCACTTGCTTTCCCTCTACTTTACCTTCTATAACTAATTGCATAATACCCCATGTCTAAGAATGTGACATACTAGTTATCTCTCCTGCGCTATAATACTCTCCAAATACTTTTCTTCTCCCATACTAACTCTAGTACGGCTTCATATGTTACCTTACCTTCCCAACCAATCTTTATCATCCTACTGTAGCACCACATTTCAAATGGTTCTAATCCACGTTTCTCTTCTTTTCCTATAGTCCACACCTCACACCCGTACAATGCTACACTCCTCACATGTGCCTTCAGTAATCTTTTTCTAATACCCAAGTCAATATTTGATCTTAAAATCTGCTCCTTTCTTACGAATGCCTTCCGACCCTGTGCTATCCTACATTTTATATCTACCTTACTTCGGTTATCCTTTGTAATTCTACTTCCTAAATAAGAAAAGTCTGACACTTCTTGTATTCTATCAGCTCCTATTCTTGTCCTCATTTTTCGCTTGCATTCCTTCTTGTTACACCTCATCACTTTGGTCCTGTCTATATTTATTTTCATGTTATAGTCCCTAGTCATTACTTCCTGCATACCATTTAGTACATGTTCTAAATTCGGCTCCCTTTCATCCAAGCTAGCTATATCATCCGCGAACCTCAACATGTATATTTCGTGTCCCTGAATTTTCACACCTACACTATACTCATCTTTTACCTAGTTTATTGCATCTCCTATATACAGATTAAGTAACAACGGCTAAAGTGTGCGTGACTCCCTTTCCTATTCTTGCTACCTCTTCTTCCCTCTCAATTCTAACTAAAGCCGTTTGCTGTTTGTATAGGTTGAAAATAAATTTCCTATCCATATAATCCATTACTGAAGATTACTGAAGGTATATGTTTGGAGTGTAGCACTGTACGGGTGTGAGGCGTGGACTATAGGAAAGGAAGAGAAGCGTAGATTAGAAGCACTTGAAATGTGGTGTTATAGGAGGATGATGAGGATTGGTTGGGAAGATAAAGTAACAAATGAAGCTGTACTAGAGTTAGTAGGGGAGAAGAGAAGTATTTGGAGAGTGTTACAGCGTAGGAGAGACAGATTAGTAGGGCATATTCTTAGGCATGGGGGGATTATGCAATTGATCATAGAAGGTAGAGTGGAGGGAAAGAGAGGGGTAGGTAGGCCTAGATTGGAGTATGTGAGTCAGATAGTTGAAGACGTTGAGATGAATAGCTATAGGGAGATGAAGGGATTAGCTCAGGATAGATCGGCATGGCGTGCTGTTTCCAACCAATCTTTAGGATTGCGGACTCTTTAACTAATAATCCATTCGCGTTTCTTTTAAAATTCTAAACATTATAGCCGAATATACATTTTCGAATGCCTTTTCTAAATCAGCGAAAGCTATGTAAGTTGTCTTTCCTACTCTCATTCTTTTTTCTACTACTCTTCTCAGTGCTAAAATAGCCTCCCTCGTCCCTCTGTTCTTCCTAAAACCAAATTGATCATCTCCTAGCCCTTCTACTATTATTATATAAATTTCGTAGGATTTTGCGATGGTATAATCTTATCGCTTTTAGGTGGAGTGGAAGCGAAACTAGCTTTCGAGAAACATGTTGCTCAAGAAATTGATCGATATGGACCTGTCTGTATTGTAAATCTAGTCGATCAATCAGGGAAGGAAAAAGTTATTTGGGACGCTTATTCTCATCACGTTTTTGAGTATAATAGTTCCGAGGTTACTTACGTTACTTTCGATTTTCACGAATATTGGTAAGAGAAATGAAATATTGACATCCACCACTTTAAAATATATATATACCTATAACCGTGTAACTTAGGGCCATATATAATAGCAGACACGTTTTATCGACTAATTTTCCATTTATTTTAAGTTGTATCAAAGAATTTATGAAGAGTTTACGGAAAATAGTAGAGATACAATATTGATAGCTTATATTTTTAAGATATAGTTTAGAAAGATGTTGAGTTGCGTTTTGCACGTATGAAATCATATTTTTTTAATGAAAATTCAGGAATATTTTGAAGTATGCAGGGGCTCAATTAAGAGCGTAGATTGAATTTTGATACGAATTTTCAAACCTCTTTGAACTAGCAAAGAAATACTGAATATGATGATGATTATACTCAACTTTTATCAACTGTAAAGAAATTTCAAGATTGTTCCCGTTCTCTAACTAATAATTCTGCCGAGAATAATTAAAAAATTCAATGTTTCTCTTCTAAATTTGGTTAAATTTTACATTCTCCTGTTTAAGCTATAAAGATTTCGAATAACTGTACTATTATTGTTATTTTTCAAGTCGTGGTATGCATTTTGAGAATGTCTCAGTCCTAATACACAGTATTGCGGATATAATAAAAGATATGAACTATTGTTGGAGAGATAAACATGGAACAATCTGCACGCAAAGTGGAGTTTTTCGCGTCAATTGTATCGATTGTTTAGATAGAACGAATGTAGTACAAGTAAGCATACTAACACGCTTTTTTTTTTATAGATTATTACAGGGATGCAGTTGGTAATGACAAAGTAAAGCTGTTTTACCTATTGCATCCCATAAATTTCATTCATTAAATTACTCATTACATTTGCACGTACGGTTTTATTTATTGATTTAGACAGCTTTAGCTAAATCTGTGATGGAACTTCAATTTTGCAAATTGGGTCTAATTTCGCCGGAAGGTCAAATACCGGAAACTATTAAAGCTACCTTCCAAAGATTGTGGGCGAATAATGGCGATATTATTAGTAAACAATATGCTGGTACAAACGCTTTAAAAGTACGTTTACTTGAAACTGCGAAAGCATCGATTTTTAAAAATAATTTTGGACGTATTTTGTGCATTTTAGGGTGATTATACGAGAACAGGTGAACGAAAATTCACAGGAATAATGAAGGATGGGATGAATTCTGCAAATAGGTAAGTTCTGTCAACATTATATGTACAATCAAAATGTCAGTGTAGGGAAGTAGAATATGTCGTGCGCTCAATGGATAGATAGATAGACGTTTTATTTTTCAGTTAAATATTTCACAAATGTTTGCGAAATACAATACCCAGCTATAATATGCGAATGTACATTTGCAAAATTCATAATTCCAAGTGTATTTTTATTCACATATCTTCTTGCAATTCTGATGCAGTATCCCCAGCTTTTGCTACCCTTTTATTAATTTCTTCCACTTTGATTTTTTTATCTATCATACATACCAAGAATTTTGTGTTCTCTTGTAATTCCATAACGTTAACCTTTACTTTGATCCTTGTGTATTTACATCCATTCTTCTCTAGTCTACTATTACCTTTTGTGTTCTATTACTTAAGTATGATTATATCCATTTATATGCATTAACCCTTTGCTGTTTCCAACCAATCCTTACGATTAAGGACTATTTAACTAACTAACCCTTATCCCATATTGTTCTAGTTTTTCTAACAGTATATCATGATTTAAACAATCATATGCTTTGGATAAATCCAAAGCTACTATTCCCAATCTCTCCCTCCACGATAAGAGTATTTCTATATAGGTACTACCGTTCCCATTTCACTGACACATTACGTCAATGCGCGTTGGATCTGTTACTCGGCCAAAGTGTGAACCAACTGGAAATGCGGCAATTATGCGAGATTGGCTATCGTCTGCAGACAGTTGGAAACATTGCCAGCGAACTGCTACCAGTACCAATCGCCACATCTAACGCACACTATTGCCAGATGGCCTTGCAACACGAGTACGATACGGCCAATATGGTGTATCACATGTGTAGGTCCGTGCAGTTGAAAAGACGGCGCCTAACGATTTACACGTTTTGAATTTGCGCTGCGGAACGGGATTTTATGTTTTATTTTGGGAGTCGGGTGGAAGATTCGATTGATCTTTTTCCGTTTTCAACTAAAAAATTTCTCCATATAAAAGAATTTTGGGTTTGTTTAATTAAAGAGAATATACGGGTTTGTTTAAAAGTATCGGTAAAGCAGAATTGATTCATATTGATCCAGAAATGTGGTCGACTTAGAGGTAATTTTGCTCGAATTTATTCTACGCGCTGAAAGTTTGAAATGAAGCTTTTTTTCCAACATATTTGGCAAATTACCAATTCGACTATATTTTACGAAAAGTTGTTCAAATTTATTCTTTTTAGTTTCTAATGATAGTTTCTAGGAAGTAGAAAAATATTTCAAACGATGTATCTATTTACATTTATACAGACCTATAAGCCGACTATTGCAAATTATATTGCTCATTTTTATCCATCAAAATTCACAGGGTTTCATAGAATTTCAAAGAATGCTGCCAAATATTCTTTTATTGAACGAATCAATATCTAATTACCTCTAATTTTCTAATCAATATCTAATTAGATAGAAATAGTTTTTTACAATCTGAACATTCGATTTCGAATGTAAAACTCCCTATATATATATATATATATATATATATATATTCCTCTGATGTTAAAATTATATGTATATACCCGTAATAACATATTTTATTTCTAATTTATTTTTAGTTTTATTTTATTTGTGTATTAATAAAATATATATTAACACAAGCTTTGATATATTATCTAATATTTTTTGGATTTAATTGTTTTTTATTAATTCTGTTTTATATCTCAACAATTTATTTCGCTTATCACTATTTTCCGTAACATATTAACTTTAATTGAATTTATTTTCTTACAGGTATTATTTAAGTCGATTTAAAGATGCGCAACGTCAAGCAACAATTGATCTCATGCTGGGTAATTCGATTCATTCCTGAATTAGTAACAAATTAACTACTAATTTGTTGCAAATTTCCTAATATTAACGTTTATATTTTTTAAATAGGCAATTTTGAGGAAGAAACGTTTATCGATGGTAAAACGGCTAATTTTGAAGAGGACGTTGCAGCAACTGCGGAACATGTAAAATTGTTGATTGAAGATTGCAAGAAGATGTTAATAAACAACCCACAAGTACACAAAGATATAAAAGTATTTTTTTTTATATCGCAATGTATTTAATTTTTTTTTCAGATTGTTTTGGGCGCTTGGGGCTTAATAAACGCTGATTTCGTTTCGGGAGATCCAAGTGAAACCGAAATGGACTCTATCTTAATTCTAACAAAGACTTCGTATTACGTAGCAGATTATGACGATCAAGTTGATAAAGTTACTAAATATCAAGAGGTGCAAAGATACGTTAAAATATATTTTTTGCATTTATATGCATTTATTTTTATTTAAACAGGTTTTACTATCTAATTTGACGCTGTTAGAGAGTGGATTTCCAGATACGGGAAGCACTCTATTTAAAAGTAACAAGCCGCATTATTGCATCAGGTTGAACTACAAAGTAAATGGTACAGGTGGTTATTATCACATGTTCAGATGTACAAATTTAAGATTTTTCAATAATATGGCGGTACAAATTAAGAACGAAGAAGAAGAAATCGGTACTTTTCTTTCATAAGCATAATTCTTTGTGTAGTAGGTTTTATCGCTGTAATTTTTTTTAGCAATATATATTTTTTAATATTTTAGAATCTTTGAAAGCAATTTGCGAAGCTTTTTTGGTAGCTATAAATGTAGTTTGTGGTTGCTCTAAACTCATACCATACGTTCATGGCCGCAAACTAGACAAAAGGAAATCAAAAGTCTTAAGTTCGGGCGGTCATGGGATTTATTTAGATATAAGTGGCTTGCCGCAGATAACAAGAAATGTATCAGAGACGCAATTATTAGCACTCAAACATGCAGGTAATATAAAGTATTTACTTAAAAATAGAAATTTTTATTAAATCGATGAGCAATTTATAGACCTATCCATATGTGAATTTATTTTTAATTGTTATTTAAGTATATTAATTGTATCCTCTCCCTTTAGGCCCTTCAAAAAAATCTAAAGTAAAAACGAAATGGTACAGACTTTGACAATAGAAATTAATGTTTGGTAATTACCGTTTTGTAATTTGCTATTTTACTTTAATGTTTCTAATTTTTGGCAATTTTAATTTATTTTCGAGTCTTAACACTTCATCCTATAATGAATTCTATAAACCTATTTTTCATTCTTTAGAATGTAAGTAGACTTTGATTTGTCTGAACATTTCTATTCAACACAATAAATGTACTCATTGTCTGAAAAAATCTACTTAATGTCTCGAAAATCTGTTTAATGTTGACTTTTAAGAAAAATAATTCTAATTTTACCAATTTTTACGTATCAAGTACTTGCAGATATTTTTCTCTTATTTCGGCCAAATTATCGTATCTTCATATAGGTTCTTCTCGAATAATACGCAAATATAATCGAAAATGTATTAAAACTAGGAATGAAAGCTATGAGGAAAAGAAATAAAGTTGGATTTTTTGCACAGCATTTTAGGGGTAGACATCTTCTAAAATATCTGCAAGGTACCTTTAATTTCCCTCAACACTTTTTAGTCTATTTTATCGACTTTTGTAGATTTGTGCAAATTTCGCATTGCGTTATATGAATATCAGCAAAAAATGTGGAAACGAAACAATCTACCTCTACATCTATCTCTACACAATGCATTATTCTTACCACGTACACATTGTTTTTCTCCTCATATTTTCTTCAACCGATATATTTAGCCAACCCTTAAAATAATCTTGCAGGATCGAAAGCCCTATCCAACGTCACTCAGCAATTCTCTAAACTCAACAAACTCTCCTTTAAACCCCGTAAAAACCAATCCTCTAACAACTCGTCGCAACAACCCACGCCTAAGTTCCACATCGGTTCTTCTCCCACCTCCCATAACTCTCATTCTCCCGATGCGTCCTCCGACGACTCCGAGGAGGAATCCGACAATTCTATCTTCCAACCAAACGTGACCACGACAATCGTGGACGGGAAGTTGGTCACGTACAACACCGATTCAGGGTCGAGTGTCGATACAAGAAATGAGATTTGGGGTGGCGGACTGGGAACCAGTAGGAGCACGGTAGAATCGGGGATTGAGGCGATGGAGGGAATGAGTGCTGGGGAGGGGTTTTTGGAGAGTGTGGGGATTGTCATGAGTGGGATTGAAGTTACTGCGGGTCAGGAACAACATCAGGCGATTCAGCAAGGTGATGTTAGATATAGTTGTAGTAATTAGCTGAGGCAGAAGACTGTTAGATGTCAATTATATATTCTTCTAAGTTAATCTGAAGCGAATTTTGGAACAAAACCTTAAATTTGCATGAATTACTTCATCATGGACCAACAATATGTAAAATTTATTAAACATCTTGTTGTTTAATATTTCGGCAATTGAGATTTATTAAAATTTCCATACAGTTTTATACATATTAATTGTCAATTAGAATTACTGTACAATTTCATCCATTGTACATCTTTTATGCACAGGGCTTGTTCATAAATATACTTGATCCATGCGTATTTCACACGAGTGCTATAAAATATACAGACAAATAATTAATTTGAGATTTTTATCCTTTTCATATTATAATATACATACAATTTTTTTGGACTAGGTTAATTTAATCACAAATCTTCTAGATTAATTTAAATTTATTCCTAACATTTCGCATAAATTTCGGCTTATGAAGGACCTCATAAAGCCTGTACAATTTCATCCATTGTTTAATAATCATACATTTTTTATGCACAGGCCTTGCTCATAAATATACTTGATCCATGCGTATTTCACACGGGTGCTATAAAATATACAGACAAAGAATAAATTTGAGATTTTCACCCTTTTCATATTATAATATACATACATTTTTTTTTGGATTATGTTAATTTAATCACAAATATTTTAAAGTGATTTAATTTATTCCTAACGTTTCGCATAAATTATCGGCTTTATTCAAAAACTTTAAAAAAAAATAAAGGGACATAATTAATTGAACAATATTGGTTAAGTTGGAGTGTGTTTTTCTTACGAAATACCATGCAATAGTGAAATTTTAAGTCTCCGATTGAAACCCTTTATAAAACCGATAATTGAAGCGAAACGTTGAGAATAAATGAAACAAATTACATTGTCCTAAGAAAAAAAAAGTATATATATATATATTCAGGCAAATATCATAGTAATTTATTTGATATAGAATTGACTCTAATTCAATTGTTTCTTAAATGTGCTTATTGTTCTGCTATAGAAAATATTTAATATATTTTATTTTCTCATTTTTAGTTGTGTATGACAAAATACTCGAACTGTACATGCTTACGGATATATTTGTAGAAATTTATATCATAGTGGCTTCCATTAAAAAAAAATAAATAAATACTTTTGTAGCTGAATGAATAGTAGATGCATGGCCTTATTAACTTTTGATTTTCTGGAATAGTTACACGTACCATATTTTTAGTAACTATTCATTCATCATAATTTATATAGGGCTCATAGCTATCACATTTTGGGTGATCCTTCATTTTGTATTATGACCTTTGCTTTTCTATAGATTTTTCATATCGCACATGTATTTCTAAAGTGACACAATTCAAAAATCTGTATTTTTGTGTTATCACCTTGTGTTTGAGGATCGAAATGGACAAAAATGACAATTTGAACGTTTTTTTTCCGTGGCGTCCAACTTTTTTCAAAACACTTGTTTTGTAAGTATTTTTACCAAGCTTCCAAAAAACAGTTTTTCACCTTTTCCCACAAAAAAAGTTTTTGTGAGTTATGTCACTTAAGAAATACATGTGCGATATATTATTTTCTTTATATAAGAAACCACCAATTTTCATCAAATCTCATATTTGACTTTAGAATTTTTTACTTTAGTCGGTGACTGCAGTTTGCACGCTTGTTTTGTTGTGTTTTTATTTAAGCATCATTTGTACTTATGATTTTATATTGCAACTCCCTTCACAAATAATATCAATAGAATTAGGACGATATTTGATGACATTTCGCGGTTTTGGAACAACCATCTTTACATCAACTATTGATCATCTAACGAATGCACTCATACTTCACCGTAAATTACCGAATCCATGTTAATCCTCGTGCTTTTACTGACTCTATCCCCCGCAGCAGGCGGCCCATCCCAAGTGGACAGCCTCCAATTGGCCCGCGTAATCGATACTGTCTCTCTACAGAGCAAACCAGAGATCTACATCAACAACGAACTGACCGCTCCAAACACCTACCACCTCCAACCCCACGGCTTAGACCGCACACATAGCCATAGCACCGGCAACGTGCAACCGTCGCACGACACGCAATCGGCCGTTTCGATCGTGACCAAGTCATCGGAGATGATGCGCTCGAGCTCAGAACGCGACGTGACCCTCAATATCTCCACCAGTCAGAGCGAGTCGGCACTGAAAAACCGCATGACGAACTTGACTAGTCCTGTTGCGGCGGTGACTAGAGACTTGATGTTGAGTCCGTTCAGTAAGATTGGCAAGGGTCTGCAGACGTTGGGCGCGAACTTAGATCGCAGGATTGGGTACGGTGGGGGTGGGATGGTTAGGCAAGTTACGGAGAGAGAGTACGAGGAGCACAGGCAACTGCAGGAGAAGTGGCGGAATAGTAAGACGAGACTTATCGCTTTGTAAGAAGATTAATGTGCCGATGAGCGTGGGATGTGTTAATTTGTAACGGGTGGTCGAATTAAACCTCCTGTAGTAAATTAAAATGAACTACTTTGTCAATTGAGATTGCTATACAATTGTACAATTTTATAGCAATGTCCGCGAGAAACATACATATCGCCTATGCACAAGAAAAGCTTGATTCATTCATCATGATTTATATTTATATTCAACAATTCTATAACCATAGTGTTTTCTACATGAGAGTACTGAATGCCAAATCAGCGTCTCTTCCTGCTAATCACAATGTTAAGAAGCAGATATCGGATATTAAGAATGTAATCCGACACAAATTACGCCCACTCAAAGCGATTGATGTACAACGGCAAATGTCTGCTGAAAATTCTCTAAAGCCCATAATTGATCCACTACAAAAAATGACGCATAAACTAAATGTGAAATTATTAGATCACGCAGAAGCATTAAAACTACAGACAGTGCCGTCAAATAATGCCCCAACGTACAAAATCGAAAAGGGTACTTTTCCATAATCTACAACATAAGAAATATCGGAAATTCAAAGCTGATCGTAGAAATTATAAGCGACGGCAACGCACATTATATGACCAAGATGACAATGGGAAAAGACAAGTCGAAAATTGGCATTTTGCAGGAGAAGCAATTGAAGTTTTTATTTGCTTAGAATTTGCTTTGTAATCGAATGCAGCGTGAATTTTCATGTATTTTCAACTAATATAATCTATGCAGTCTATGCATATAATCTATCTCTAATTCGAACACATAACATCAATACTCGAAAGAAAATCTCAAGTTTTATGTAAAAACAAAATATTCAACCCGTTTGTTGAAAATAAATCCCACCTTTTCGGACATTAGACACTTTTCTCGAAAATTTATATGAAAATGAGTGGAGCACATAATGTTTATTTGAAAAAGTTGATTACATGAAATCAAATACACTTAATAAATGAAGAAAATGTAATATGACAACAAATAGAAAATATATACGAAAATACAAACAATTCGAAAAATAATAATTACAGAATGTTGTAGTAATTGAAGTAATACTGAGGAATAGGATTTTTTTTTAACTATTTCATTACAATATAGAATATCACCCAAATACCGTAACAAGCATTAAGTAGGTGTATTTGGGTGATATTCTATATTATAATTTAACATCCTAGTGATCATTTTTTAAATATTTCATTACAGTTTTATCAGTGCCGCTTTTACAATTTCCGCTTGAATTTCGGACGCGTTTTAATCCAATTACTTTGAACTTATTACAAAATAAGTCTTTCTGTTCAACAACACTTAATAGTGTAACAACTCAAAATATGATACTCAAGACAATTCATACTTCCTATGATACTCAAGACAACTGATCTGTGCCATTTTCATATGTGAATTTTTCCAAATAAACAGCTGATTCGAACATTTAACTGAATTTCGCAGATTCTTGAGTCACTTTTCTTGTGCATATGCGATATAATATTTATCTGATCCTAAAAGCTCAACAGTACCGGCTGTTAAACTGACTGTTCTAAGATATTGATTCAACCAATTCTCAATTAGCGAAAACGGGTAAGATTAAATGATTTACGAAGACGTTCAATTTGACTGCGTGTTATATATTCTTGCTGTGTATGACGATTTATTTCTTTGATACAGAAGATGAAATCCAGTATCTATAATTTTTTTACAACACGTTTAGTAGTAGCGAAAAATCATACAGACAGTATTGAATCGAAATCATCGATTTTTTTATTCTGATGAAAAGGTACCAAAGATTAACATTAAAAATGAATTAATCCTAAAAATTTTAATTTCATTTTATTCATTGACTAATATTCAACATTAATCATTAAACAACAAATCTTTACCTAGTTTCCTATTGTACAAAGTATAAACATTTATTTTAAGACTACTTTTACAACCTATGTAGTTTATTAATTTTTGTATAACTTTAAAATTTGACTAAAATTTACATCCAATTATTTTTTACAAACATACCTTTTGTATTTGAATATGATCATTGATTTATATGTTATGTCGAAAGTCGAAATTTAATTAAGTACAAAATTTGGTTCTATCGATTTTTTCATAATTTAGAATATTAAAATTTTATTTACATTTTTCCTATACGAGTACAGGTATTTTTTAATATACCAAGAAAGAATTCTTGTGTGATCGTAGAAGTAATTACGACAGTATTATTCTAGTAGTTTTTAGCAAATATTTATATAAAAAATCAATGTGTATAAATTAGCCATTACTTAATTTTCTAGCAGATAGATACATACTTTTATTGTTTAAATTAAAATCGTCTTTGTTTTAAAGTAATCAAAATATCGGTGATATATCCACTATAAAAACCACCTAAAAAACTTAGAAAATAGTTTTTAGAGAAAGAAGCTTTAAGTGACAAAAGCATAATGCTTTTAGTAACTCAATGTGATATAATTTATGTTACGCTAATACGTATCGAAGTAATTTATCAATTTTAAACCATATTTCTCTTACGAACATTTTTTAATATAACTTGAGTTGAAAAAAAATCATGTCAAGCCAGTAAAGATCTAAACAGTTTGATTATAAATTAATAAATACACGTAAAATTCGATTAAAACACTGTTAATTTGGCACATACATTATTTTATATTTTAAAAACATTAATGAAACCATTTAGTTCATTCTATTAATGTTTTAAAATGTATTTACTAGTATAATTCATAATAGCAAAATTGCATTTTTTTAAACTATTTATTTTTAATTTTATGAATCAACTAGATATTTGCAATCAATGTTGTGAATTTAGGAAGTAAAAGGTTACTAGTAGTTGTGAAAATTATTAATTTAGTGGACAATAACGCAAAATTCGACTAAGAATCCTTCCAAAAATTGAATGTCCAAAGCTAATAAAGCAATTAAAAACACCAAATGTTCGAACAAATAGTAAATAATCGTGTTTAAAAAGTAATTTAATTTGATTTCCTTATAATTTACATTAGTATAATTTAAAAAAAAATATTACGTGTATTAATGAGAAAATTTCATCTCTTCAATTTTACTTAACTTAATTTTATTTTCTCATCAAATATGAAAATTTTAAGAAATATTATCTAACATTATTAACGCTATTATAGTTATCCTTTGAACAATAAAAAAAAAAAAACACGTAATACAGGGTCTTTATTTAGAACTGCCTGAAAAAAATCATTTGCTCTGGTCCAAATAAAAACTTGACATGTAGTTCTAAAGAAAAACCCATTATCTAAAATGTAACAATGTCAATTACCAAATTCCTGCAAGTAGTTTCTCATTATGAAATATCGTGTAGTTTTCGTTCTAGTTCTAGAAACAATTATAGGACTTGGAACGCAAATTAAAATATCAATTTGCATAGATGTGACTATCTTAATGAAAGCATAGAACTTTAGAAAATGCAGCACAAATATTAATTTAATTAATAATAGTAATTAAATTAAATATTTATTTTGGTATAAAAACTTCTATTCATTTTTATTTAAATATCAATATTATTTATTCAAATAATATTTTTATTTTAAAGTCATGCTCACTCTAGCAGCAACTCCTGTTGTTATTTTCAGCCGATATTATTTTGCGAGATCGATTAATTTCTAATATTTTTTACAAATAATTTCCCGCAACAAATCTATTTTTAACTTACCACAGTTAAAAAATGTGTAAGTATGATCTTAAAGTTCTTTATTTGATTTAATATACAACTATAATATTTAAAGCCTTGGGCTGTAAATTAAATTATAATTCTATATGCCTATAGTGTGATAATAGTTACATGAATGTTATATATTATAATCTTATTTCTTATAATATTGTTATGAATAATACCAATATGTATACATGCATAATAATAGTTCCAACTAAATATACAAACACAAATGAAAATTAAATGAGTTTATTTAAGAGTAAGGGTTTATCGGAGGTAACTAGAAAAAAATTCAAAAGAGAAAGTAAGTCAGATGCACAAGAATCGCTATGCCTGAATTTTGTATGAATTTTTAGATATTTAAAAACATTATTTCAACAGACTCGTCCAAAGTAGTGCGTATACGATATATTTTTTGCGATTTCGATTTTTCCATAATGTTAAATGATTTCAGGATTGTATTATATTTTCAGTTATTTTCTGATTTTATAAACTTACGAAATTTCCATGTCCGTTTTTGTAAAAAAAAACGCAAAATACTTGTAAATCTTTTATCTACCGGTTCTACTTCATAAATATATCATAAAATTCTTGTTCCCGTATCATTCTCCCTATGTAGATTTCAAATTTCCTCGAGGGACGACAATTGTCCTGGTATTCTGCCATTCATTTATATTTTATTCTACCGCGGAAAATTAGCAAAAGAAAAGTTCAATCAGGCATTTTACTGAATTTTCAGACGATGGAGAAAAAATGGTATAGTATTGCTTAGTTAAATAGTATTGCTGACGAGAAGAATATTTTTCGTGTGCACTTTCTTTGAAAAGCTTTCCTTTATCTATGTATTCCTAATTTTACGTTATGCAATATTGTAAAGTTCAAAAATAAAAGTCCGTATTTTATATTCAAACCACTGCGAATATTATTAAATTATTGTCTTTCAGTATTACATTTAATCCTTCAATGAAATATCTACAAAACAGTTAGTATCTTTTAATGCCCTTGATTCCATGAATTAATTAAAGGAACTTAAAATTATTCAGAGCACTAGGTATATAATTTTTTTTTTACATATTTCTATACGTTTCAAAACTTTCTTTAATATAGTATTTATTTTTAAGTGAGGATTATTTATTTAACATTTTTTAAAGCTATTTTGTCTTTGGAAAAATCAATCTGAGCTTGTCTTCAGAATACAGTCAAATGGTTTTATTTTTTGGACATTTTTTGATATAAATATACATTTTCTAGTTTTCCAATTCACTTTGATAATCAAGTTACAATCTGGCTTCAGTATATTTTTTTTCAGTTTTTTGTATTTATATCCATAAAATCCTCATCTATTTTAGGAATTTTAAAAGTTTCGTCATTATTCTTTATTGTATCCAACATTATTAGTAGAAGAAGACTTTTGTTTAGATTTTTTGAGTATTTTGTTAAAAAAAGTTCTACATTTCCGCCGAACTTATTCTAAATTCACCATATACTCAAAATCCCCATATACATACATTATTCATGAACAACGAATATCTAGGTAATATATAGAGAAGTTTGAAAAACTCGGAGAGTAAATGCGATTTACCTAGAAACAATGTGTTTAGGGAAAACACTGAAAATTTATTGAAATTTTATGAAAAATTTACATGTACTACGCAGGAATTCCTCAGCTATATTTTAAGTATGGTTCGTAGAATTGCATTTTTTTTTGCTTGTTATAATACTACATCTATTAGGCTCTAGTTTATTATATAATAGTTCGTTTGATTTGGGCATGAACTAGGAATTATTAAACAAATACAAAATGCACTTCAACAAATGTGTACACATGACCCTCATTCTGTTGAATATCTTCAGAGTAAAGCGTTTCTGAATGGTATAAAATTGTGATAACATGCCCAATATCAAGATATGTATTCGTGCCTTTTGTTTGAAAGCGTACACATTTGGAAAATGGGTCTATTGAGACAGCTGAAGGTTAAATTTATCGGGTAGGCAGCGACAATTGGTTATGCGAGTACAAACAATGAAAAAGTTATTCATGCAATTGTTTCCAAGCGTAAATAGAGAAAGGATATCAACTCGGGTATCAAAAGTTGTTATTCGAAATATGTTCGTTACTATATTTAGAAGGATTTCGAATGGTTTGAAAAAAAAATGAATCGTAAAGCTACAGCCGTTTTGTTAGTGAGATTCATGTCGAATATTTCTCTTCTGAGCTACGATTTTGTTGTTAAAAAACGAATTTATGTCATTATGAAGCAGGTCAAACATTTTATCCGTTTTCTCTTTCTCAATTTAAACTATACATTCAACATCCAGATGTCCTACATTTCTATATGTATTTAAATCGATTCCCATACCCCGAGCGGCATATCAAGTAAAAACAATAAATTATTTTGTCCGGGATATATACGTTTAGAAGATGGATCCGCTTTTCAGCAAGGAGTGCGCTCTATCTCCATCAAAGCTGCATAATGAATGTAGGTTAATGTTAGTAATCTATAGAAAATTGGAGATATCTCCAATTCTATCCGGATATTCAAACGCTGTAAAAAGGAAGAATGTATTTTTTTTGCGAGAGTTTTTCCTAGAAGACAGTTGTAATTTTGAATCCAACTAAATAAGAAGTAAATATTTCGAAAGAAACAGATTTTTGAATTTTTTGAAAATTGCAGTATGTTTAAATGGATATCTCATGTTATTTTTTAACTCGATAATATGATGAATGAATGAATTTGTCAATACTATCTTCCCAATTTTTTTTTCGCAAAATACTTAATAAACATTTTTTCGTTTTCCAGCATTTTTTTGAAAATTGCAGATATACAAACTTTATGTCTGTGTCCACAAACAAGTCTTTCACTCTTTTAGTGCATCAATTTTCCTAGCGTTATCCCTTCGAGATCTATTGTATTTTAATTAAGTGGCCACTTTACGCTTTCACACCTTCAAAAAATCAACTTTTACCACTCTCCTAAACACCACTTTTACAATCCTTTTAACAAGCGCTGGCAATCTTTTGCCCAAACACTTTCGTTTTGTATATGTACCATATATCAACTTTTGAAGTTTGACATAGAGTTTCTTAACAGTTTTGCAATATTAGAGTTAAAATAGCAGTACTAGAGTTAAATTTGTCAATTATTGTTTTTATATAAAATCTCAAATATGCCAAAATTCAAACTCTCGAATATTAGGCACTTCATTTTTTACACCATATTGAATCTAAATGTAATTTGTGTAACTTTTCTCCTCTTACAAGACATAATATAGGCTGAAAAAAAAATTTAGGAAGAAACTACTCAAATTCTATATATTTTACTAGGAACTTTTATATACAATAAAAACGTTAAACGATTTTTTAAGTTAATTTACCATATACTTTTCTCTGAAACATATCATGCTGTATATTTATAACATTATAGTTTGGTTGCGTGCTTATATTGGCGTAAGCACGTTGTGGAACGTGAAAACTATATAGCTATAACGAAGACTGCCATCATTCCTTTTTCTAGCTGAAAAATATATTTCTTGGCCTTAAATGGGGGCTCTTAGACTGGGGATTATTTCGGGGTTAAGTGTAAATTTTACAAACTATAAATATTGTATATTTAACAGTGTTTAACCATTTGTTCTTTAATTCTGCATATTCAGTTAACTGTGCCGCGTTTTACCTTCGTGCGTATTATAACACATGTCCTTCCACGAATCCTCGAATATAAAGTAAATTTGTAGTAAGTGCATATTAATAAAATAATTAATTAATGAGTTAATAATAGTAAAAAATGTGTTGTTGCAACAATTTTATTTTTAGTACTAGGTTGTTCTCAAAAATATATATGTTTTGCTTTTTTCTAAAAGCGGATAATATTTTAATGCAACATCAGTAATTTTATTTTGGGTAAAAATAAAAAATAAAAATAGCTTACTTTCAAAGTGCCGATTTAATGGTAAAATAAAAAATTTCACAGTCAGCAGAATTATTAAAAACTAATTGAAAATAGGTCCATATATTTAAATGGGATATAGATATTGGCGTTACTTTGTGATAGTTCATCATAAATTAGGAAAAAAGGACGTTTAATTTTTTTGTAATATTTCGTAAAAAAAAAATTAAGCAACCACTTTTCTTACTCTATGTAAATTTAATATTTGCGAAGCTTTTATGCAAGAGTTATAAAATCTCCTGTATGGTTTCTTTTTGTATAATATGAGATACATTTTAAATGTAACGTGGTAAAAAATTGCTCTAGTAATATAATTTGCTGCGTGTATTTTAAAAATGGCAAGTTAATTTATATTTATCTGTCAAAAGATAAAGTGGGTAAAATATATAGCGACGTTAAATGTTTATCGCACGTCTTTCCCTAAGTGATGAATGCAGGAAAGTCTGTATAAAAAAAGACTACGTTACTTTATAAAAACTTTTGCTTCAAGCGGTATATTCATAATCCTTTTTGCAAATCCTTTTATCAGCAGTAGACAAATTTATGTCATATTCCAATCAAAGCTGGAACACAATTTTAGTACATTTATAATATTGTCTTTTCACAATCGCGTATTTTATAAAAATATATTTATATCGCAAATAAAATTTATATTTTATAATTATATATACCAAGCGTACATCAATTTTTGAGTTGTTCAAACAAACACCTGCATTGAAATTTTGTCTAGATCAATTTAGAACATTATATATTCCGAATAAACAGCAATATACAAAGCTAAATCTATTTCCCGAATACATGTTGAGTGGTCCCTTTCTAAGAATTAAATAAAAACGACACTGACAGTATCTTTCACTGTGCTGTACTTTATTTCTGGGCAATTCCCAGGCGCAAGCTGTTACGTGATACTATTCTGGTACGTGCAAAGCTGTGAAATACAACCGCTTTACCGCCTTTCTCTCAACCTTCGAATTCCGCTGCAGAAACTCTTACAAGCATCGAGTCGAAGGGAAAGCTCTGCTTACGTTGGTTGGAGATGTTGCAAGAGATTTGAACAGGATGCTGTCCATGCGCTTCGTTGGTCCGACAGCGAAATTGCCATCGGGACAGAGAGCCGCTCAATATTATAAAATGTCTTTTTTTACTTATCTGTTAAATTTAAGAGATTTTAAAATATCATACGCCCTATTATCAAATTTTGAATAGATTTTTGCAAATGGTTTCTATCAAATCAAATGAATCTCTTTGCACGCTTAAGCACAACTTAAAGGATTGCCATTTTAACTTGTCAGGATTCAATTCGGTACTTTTATGGTGGTGAGTGAGACTTGTAATGAGTCTCACAGTACGAAGTGATGCGAACACAGCTCTAACAGCTCTTAAGCTGTTATGAAAGCCTTTAGCCTCTCCTTCGTAAAGACCGTAGTGCGTGGTGAAGAGCCACATCCTACCAGAGGTACCACTGTTTTCCGAAATCAGAACACTACGGATCTAGACTGGGAGGTCGATAAATATCCCCTGCGACAAGCGCCTTGAATATAAAAAAAGTCACGATCAAGAACTTATTAAAAAGGTTGTAGAAGTCCATTTGTAAGGTTCAGATTTAATAAAAAGGCTGACGAGAGGTAAATCCTTACACGTGTATATAAATATAATTTAAATCCTCGACTAGTTTCGGTTACATAGTAACTATCTTCACTGACACTTTCCTCCTGAAGATAGTCACTATGTAACCGAAACTAGTCGAGGATTTAAATTATATTTATATACACGTGTAAAGATTTACCTCTCGTCAGCCTTTTTATTATTAAAAAGGATTAAAAATGAATATGACAAAGGCAAGAAGACCGATGGAAATTGGAACAGAACAAAGTTTATTGCTGGTACAAAAAGTTTGAAGAATCTTACTTAGAAAATGGTTTCCGAAGAATTAAAGTTGTGGATATTGTAATATGAAGAAAAAAAATTAAAGAAGGATAATTTGGACCTGTTGCAGCCGTACTGCAGAGGATGATGTAATAAATTATAAAGATCTAACAAGAAATCAAAAATTTGCGAGAGCTTATAAATAGTTTTATCTATTTAATACAATCAGGACGGAAAGTTTGCAGTGGCATTTTGATATTGTGATAGTTCAGTGGTTAAACCTTTAAGCTAGAGGCAATTAATAGTTGAAAGTGGTTCGTCAATCGATACTTTATCTCTAAAAATAGATCGTCTAGTTCAGAAGATTTCATTCCGTGCATTGTAGGAACGTGCATATGTGAATATATTGTAGATGCAAAGGATTACAGGTGTGATAATATCTGATAAATGGAACTACTCTATCGAAAAGCATGCATTTATTTTTTTAAATATATTATTGATGTTAATGTGAATGGTATCTACTTTTAAAGAGCTAATCCAAGTGTAATGATTTATTTTTATTGCTTAAAATTGTTGTTAAAAAATATACATTTAAATTTCATAGCTTCGTAGTAAGCACAATGAAAGTATCTCCAATTATTTTTAAATTTTCGCAACTAACGTTCGAGGAAAGCTTCATAACTCCCTTTGTAGAAACTCAAGATTTAATATACTAATGTAAATTAAGTGCAGATTTCGCACAACATAAAAATAATTCTCAAATTGATTTATAAAAATTCAATGTTAAGTTAAAGTGTTGAAATGATATATGAACAATTGGAAGAATCTAAATTAAGTATATATTTTTCCTATATAATTACGTTGTTCTTATCGATAAAATAATTAGTTTAGTTAAAGAGTCCGCAATCCTAAAGATTGGTTGGAAACAGCACGCCATGCCGATCTATCCTGAGCTAATCCCTTCATCTCCCTATAGCTATTCATCTCAACGTCTTCAACTATCTGACTCACATACTCCAATTTAGGCCTACCTACCCCTCTCTTTCCCTCCACTCTACCTTCTATGATCAATTGCATAATCCCCCCATGCCTAAGAATATGCCCTACTAATCTGTCTCTCCTACGCTGTAACACTCTCCAGATACTTCTCTTCTCCCCTACTAACTCTAGTACAGCTTCATTTGTTACTTTATCTTCCCAACCAATCCTCATCATCCTCCTATAACACCACATTTCGAATGCTTGTAATCTACGCTTCTCTTCCTTTCCTATAGTCCACGCCTCACACCCGTACAGTGCTACACTCCAAACATATACCTTCAGTAATCTTTTTCTAATACCCAAGTCAATATTTGATCTTAAAATCTGTTCTTTTTCTACGAATGCCTTCCTACCCTGTGCTATCCTACACTTTATATCTACCTTGCTTCGATTATCTTTTGTGATTCTACTGCCTAAATAACAAAAATCTGACACTTCTTCGATTCTATTATCTCCTATTGAGATCCTCATTTTTCTACTGCATTCCTTTTTGTCACACCTCATCACTTTAGTTTTACCTATATTTATTTTCATGTTAAAATCCCTAGTCAATACTGCCTGCATACCATTCAATACCCTTTCTAAATTCTTTTCGCTTTCTTCCAATATAGCTATATCGTCGGCGAATCTCAACATATATATTTTCTCTCCCTGTACATTCACACCTACACTATACTCTTCTTTTACTTTGTTTATTGCATCTTCTATATATAGATTAAATAATAACGGTGAAAGTGTACATCCCTGCCGAACTCCCTTCCCTATTTTTGCTACCTCTTCTTCCCCCTCAATTCTAACTAAGGCAGTTTGGTGTTTATATAAATTAAAAATTATTCTCCTATCCTTATAATCTATACCCGTTTCTTTTAAAATTCTAAACATTATGTCCCAATCTACATTATCAAATGCCTTTTAATTAAAAAATAAAAAAATAAAAAAATAATTAAGAATAAACATTAGTTTTTGATGAATTGTTTGATTATATTCTATAAATATTTCAGTAATTCATAAATAGTTTCATATATGTACTAATTAAATTACTAAATGATTTTTTTTCCATTTTCATTACACACCAAGAGTTTTTTTCGAAATGGCATAGAGCGTAGGGCTTTTTCAACATATATTTAATTGTAGTGAAGGAAATCGCACGTAATTGCAGCAAAGGCTAGGAAGCAGAGAATTTACTCTTTTAGTACACACCAGTTGCTAATGAAACTTAGTATGCATCTATTTAATTGAATGATGAACATTAAGAGGATTGAATGTACGTTGCGAAAAGCTTTTCATATTATTCATACGTAGATGTTAGAAATTGGAATTTTTAGGAGTAACATGGCATACA
Source organism: Leptodirus hochenwartii (assembly GCA_947310635.1). NCBI lineage: Eukaryota > Metazoa > Arthropoda > Insecta > Coleoptera > Leiodidae > Leptodirus > Leptodirus hochenwartii. The sequence continues at coordinate 8,175,608 of OX371176.1, read as the reverse complement.
AATTTCTTATTATATTTGATCGAAAAGGTCAATATTTAATTATATCAATTTAAATAATTTCACTAGAAACAGTTGGCTTAATTGAAATTTGCTGAGGCATATTCACAAATGGGGTTCTTAAAAGAGGCGTTCGTAAATGATTGGAAATGATTAAAAAATGCAAATGTCAATTTAAAATATATTTCGTACGTAAACTAAGGTTTTATATTTATTGCTTATAACATACGGACATCAGGAAAAATGCATAGAAATAATATTCTTTTCTCGATTATATCTGAATATATGCACAATAATTGAATGAGCAATATTATTGGAAAAGGAAACTATGATTTCTTCAAAATAATATGCAAAAATTCTACGATTTGTATACTTTATTTGAACATACCATAATTGTCAGATGCGTAGAGAGAAATATTTACAAAATATTATAGGGGGGCTATTATGAATATCTTTTAAATTACAAAGTAATGTTTAAAATAATTATACTAAACAAAAAGCTGTTAAGGAGATGGTAAAATAAATAAAGTGTCAGATATGATATATTTAAGAAGTAGAATTATAAAGGATAATTAATGCAAACTATTTATAAAATATATGATAGCATATAAGATGAAAAACATTTGTATAAAAAAGGGCATATTTTAAGGTCTAACATAGACTTAGCAATCAGGATCAAATTTAGCTGTGAGGAGTGGAAAATAGTTCAAGCTCTTTTTAAGTTGGTGCTATAGGTAGATTATGAGGATTTTGTAATTAGACAGTAACATAATAAAAAATGTGTAAGACTCTCGCGCGATAGAAGTGAAACTTCTTAGCTCCTAGGAAAAGTTGATTTTATGCATTGCCTTTTTTCAATTTGTTAACGAATTTTTTTTTTCATATATTTATATATATTTTTTCACACAATTTCCATTGTGTGAAAAGTGAAATGGAGAAAAAGACAAGTACAGACAGAGTGCGAGCCTTTAGAGAACGGAAGAAAGCGAATAAACCGCCAAGAAAAGTGCCAACAAGTACCTTGGAAAGAAGTAGAGAGTATCGAGCCAGGCAAAGGTCGTTAAAGAACCACAGTGGACAACATAACCTTCCAACGACCTCAAATACACTGGACGAATCGATACCGTCGTTAAGTGAGGACACAGTGAGTGGTATAGAGAATTTGAATGCCACTGATTCAGGCGTGCCGTCTACACATGAAGATACACGCGGTGTGAGAGATCTTCGAAATGAATCTGATACAGCTGAGCCATCGACAAATAGAAATGCACCCACTAGTGCATCATACACAAAATTTACATTCTTTCAACCTGCTCATCGCGAATTTGATAAACAAATTGTTAGCTAGAAGATTATGCTGTGTTTGTGTAATATATAATAAACTACGCAAGCGTCTACTGGTTGCCTTATGCTACGTATACACACAGTACACGCGGCGCATGCGCGTAGCGTGTTTCACTTTTCGTGACGTTCAGGCCAATAGGGCAACTACCGCGCCTATTGAAGTTTCACTTCAAAAAAAGATTTCAAACTCAATTGTCGACGCTTATATCCTGTACAATCATAACCCACATATATAGCCGCTGCTACCATTCTTCGGCTGAGTCAACCTGACGTGTTGCACATCAATAAATAGTGAATCTCATGTAGGACAGAACGCCGATGCCACACATCGCCTTTGATCCTTATATTCTTCTTCCCGCCTCGTTGACGTCGTTCGCTCTAACCTATAACGCACTTCGTATTTTCTCGTTCTATTAACAGTTCTATTCTCCTTTTATACTTACCTTGCGCAATGGTTGACATTATCTTAAGTGGTATTAGAACAACAATTGATCTGGCAATACTTTGGTAGAATTAGGCAAGATTGTGGATATATATAATTGTATTTTATATATTTTAGTGAATTTTTTGCTCATTCTTTTGAATTTACACATATTTCTTTAAAAAAATGTACCCAAAATATATAAATTTATTTTTATAAAAAATCGCAAATTTTTGGATACCATTATCAATATTTGAAAACGTAAAATAAAATCATAAGTAATAAAAACATAATAAAATTTGTCTTTCAAACAATCACTAGTGTTGTATGAAATAAGCTAAAATACCAACTCGAATGATTAAATCCAAACGATTTCTGCTTTATGATTTCGACATTCAGGCAAAGATAATGTTATACAGATTCAACATATTGGTCTTCAAATTGCTTGCTTTGCTTTGAGCGTGGTCGCTCTCAGCTAGTTCAAATATGGCGGAAATCAGTCTCCATTGGCCTGCTGCCCACGTCCATGTCCTCTAATATTTCCTGTTTCTAACATCATAACGTTAGCTCTGGAATGCATCTAGTAGACCCAATATCCATCAACATAATAATATATAGTTCCGGTAGGAACGGAACTGGTAGGAGCAACAGATTGCGTGTGATGTGGGCAAGGGAAATAGGGTCATGGTTAACCGGAAGAACGGAAAAGTGTGTGTGCTTTTTCTTTGTCACAAAGACCAAGATGGATTTCAATGGAAATTCAGAGCGAGTATTGCACGGTACGATTGATATGAGGATAGAAGTTCAGTTTAGGAAATTGCGGGATTTTAAATTAAAACGAAAAGCTGTCGAAGACCGAAGTGAAAAAAAAAATAGTTAAAATATAGCACAGTTACAAAAAAAGGATTTTAGTAGCAAATGCATTATAGAAGATATTTTATTTTATTTTCCACCGCAAGAAAATTATTATATGCCGAATATATTAAAAACTAAATGTATTATTATGAACAATCAATTTCATTAATTGAAATAGTCTTCTGGAAAGATTTTATTATTTTTTAAATATTATTTATTTTTATATTCATAGCACCTTTACATATTTTTTTAATAACGATTAACAAACTAATCGCGCATTACTATTAGCCCAACTTTCTCAATCATTCTAAAGAAAATTATACAGTCTTAAAATCCTTCAATTTTATTAATACATTAAAATTTTTTTTTTAGTTCTGTCAATATATTATTGAAGATATGTGTATTGCAGTGGCGGCTCGTGTCATTTCAATCTGGGGGGGCGCATTTCTTAAAAAATAACATAATAGTGAGAACTCTTAATTCTTTAATTTTTCTACCTAATCCTTTAATTTGTAATTTGTCCACAAGAGAAAGTCTACAAAACTCTATTTTCAATAAATAATTAACACTATTCATTTTCATTAAATTATTTCTATTAAATATATTCTTGGAGAAACACGTGGCAAAATCGTACATACGTAACTACAGAACAAATGCTACTGTCTTATCTGGCCTATTCTCTCTCTCTCTCTCTCTCTCTATATATATATATATATATATATATACTCTATGATACACTCATCTCATTGCATATGCATTTAACTTGTACTGGCCTCGGCTAGCCGCTGGAACGTGTGAAACATATTAGACGATGTATGCGACAAGCGAACCGAAGAAACAGAAGATATACTGCATACGATCGCTCTCACCTATTGCTTGCAATAGAGTGAGATTAGTGCATATGCATTTAATCTGTACTGTGTGGCTGGGTGGCGCTGAACACGCAGCGGCACCAAATTAGCGATATATCTATACCACTATATACCACTATCTATACTATAGATACAGCATCGGTCGCTGCTTTGACTTGCAACGGATACCACAACGAACGCCACATCGTGTTGTGTTGATTGTTATCGCGGCGCAAGCTTTATCTTTTAGGAAAAATAATGCCGAGATAAAATATCGCAATACAATTATATATCTACGGTGATGCGCTGAATGTTCAGGAGGGGCGCGCGGCCCTGCGGCCTGCATAAGGAACCGCCACTGCTTTTATGATAAAAAAATGAAAGTTTTGTAAAAAACGAAGTAACTGTCTTATTACAGTTTAAAAACGTTTTTTCTCCTCACATACTTAGTATATTTTTATAAACATAAACAATATATTTGTCGTAACATTTCTAAATATTTAGCATTTGAATTTCTATATTGTTATACCTGGCGTCTGCAAGTGTCCCTATTTATTTGTTTCTATAAAGAAGAATGTGCGCCGCGTAATTTTTTGAACTTTTGACGTTGTATTGTATAATATATATACCAACGCCCTTATATACCCATCGTATTCATACCTGGATATTCTGTTAACCAGAAGTTCTCAATATCTTCGTAAAAAGCGATTTGCCAAAAATTATTTATCTATGAAGATGATGTTATAATCATTATAGATCCTGTTGTTGATCCTTACGATTTTCATAATCTAATTTTTCGACTGTCTCCAATCTACTTTATTTATTACTTATATAGAATATTTGTAATATAAGAATAACTTAACATGCACGAAATTAAATTTTGTAGATCCTTTAAATTCGTTTTCATTGCTTGGTTCACTTTTTGGTGGTATTTAAATAAATTTTCACAAACTTGAAATATAATTCAATGTATGAAAAAAATTTATCAAAAATACGACTTCATAAAACGTCGTTCTGCAAACATGATATTCTGCCTGTTGAAACAAAACTTCATTTTAACATATTTAGGATAAAGTAGTGACCATATACATAACATTTTTTTTCCTAATGAAAATAATAGAGGTTTTCTTCGAATGTGTCCTTTACGACTATGTTGAAAAATGATTTTATATTAAATGACCAATACTTTTATATTATCTAACATATACCGAAGCTGAAGCTACATTGAAAGGCAAAGGTTATGACACGAATCAATAAGCGTCCCAAATGCCACGTGACATGTCAAATGTCGTTAGGTATAAATTATTCATGGCGATAGAGTATTTTACGTGCAAATTTGAAATATTGCTTTCAATCGTAATATTTCCTTCACATGTACTTTTTGCGCTTCTTTGCAATGCAATTCTGTATGCATTGCTTTTTATTACAAATTCACAAAGAGCGATTTCAGAACGAAAATCCAATTAAGGAATTGTTCTGAACTAGCATTCGTTGAAATCTTTTTCACATCAATGCGCATCCTAGTAATATACCATTGACTTCGGATGGAGAAACATAAATCCTTTAAAGCAATAATAACCCAATAACCATTAGACCCGTTCATTTGTTCCTGCGAAGGAGAAAGTGGACTAGGTTAGCAGGCAAAAGGACCGAGGACAATAAATTTGTAGGGTCTTTAAAAGTTTATGCTTCATATTACGGTATACTGCACATATGCATTCTTGCGTATGTAACCCCAATGTGCTTGTGCAATCTCTTAGAATGGTTGAACCTTCGGCTGAAGACCTAAGTTCCACTTGAAGTGAACAGACATCCAAGGTGAAGCGAAAAGAAGTGTGAGTCCTTGTTGGGATCATTTAGTCGAGCTATTAAATATATGCCCCTATGATTTCTTTAGCTATATAAGATGTTTAAAAAAACTTACATTTTGCTAGAAATTCTTTTGTATTAGATTTATTGATTATTAGATTATTATTTTCTGTATTAATTCTGACATTTATATCTATTACACATTCCATGGTTTTTTTTATAAAAGGTCGCACTGAATGGACGTAATTACTTTTTACATAAACGAAAGAAAAAAATCTGTTAATCGAAATCCATCAACTGTATTTGCAAGACATTATTTTCTAGATATATAAAACCTAAATTCTAAAATAGTTCACACAGGACTTCGTAATAATTCATTATATTTAACGATTTTAATAAAACTCAAAATGTGTATAATTTCTTCCTTACAACGAGTTTTCAGGACTCTATACGCTACCGTTTCTGATCCAGGCTGTTGACTTTATATCTTATCATTTATATAAAGAGCAAATTATATTTGATGGCGTACGGTTATATGAATCTATCGTACGATCCTGGCGTATGATAAAAATAATCGCTTATGTTCCCTAAGGAAGTTAGGCGCACTCCATAAAATGGTACAGAATATAATAAAGGATCATATCTAATAGGGATGTAGATCTCATGTAATTCGAGTTGATTAGAACAGTAGGAATATTTGTACGATCAAATGGAAGTATTTGCAGTTTTTGGAACAGTTGGAATAAAGTATATTTTTATAGTAAATTAAGAACTATTTCATTTTTTTTTTGTAAAAATGTATCAATAATAGTTTGATTGCATATGGTTCCATATCCAAAGAGAAAATTTTACTAGCAAAACGAAATATGTATGTATAATTCACGATGAATGCATGTGTGGACAAAGTCGAATTAGAATCGGTTGAAAGGGCGAATATTGAGGATAATGGCGAATGAAGAAGTGGAAACATCGTACTGGTAATATACTGCAGTATATACCGAAGCCGTCGAAATAATTCCGGATGAAATATCAATAGAATAGTAACTAGCAAAAAGCAAGTGATTCTAAAAATAAAAAATTGCGTCAGACTCTCGCGCGGTATAAGTGAAACTTCCTAACTCCTAGGAAAAGTTGATTTTATGCATTGCTTTTTTTCCATTTGTTAACGATTTGATTTTGATTTTGATTGATTTTGATTGACACTCTGATCATCAAAGAAAGCATTATTAACTGTAATGTCGTACAGTCTATAAAGAGGAGTTTGGATTAAATTTTGTGTATGATGCACTAGTGGGTGCATTTCTATTTGTCGATGGCTCGCTCAGCTGTATCAGATTCATTTCGTTGATCTCTCACACCGCGTGTATCTTCACGTTTAGACGGCACGCCTGAATCAGTGGCATTCAAATTCTCTATACCACTCACTGTGTCCATACTTAACGACGGTATCGATTCATCCAGTGTATTTGAGGTCGTTGGAAGGTTATGTTGTCCACCGTGCTTCTTTAACGCCCTTTGCCTGGCTCGATACTCTCTACTTCTTTCCAAGGTACTTGTTGGCACTTTTCTTGGTGGTTTATTCGCTTTCTTCCGTTCTCTAAAGGCTCGCACTCTGTCTGTACCTGTCTTTTTCTCCATTTCACTTTTCACACAATGGAAATTGTTAGCTAAAAGATTAAGCTGTGTTTGTGTAATATATAATAAAATACGCAAGCGTCTACTGGTTGCCTTATGCTACGTGTACACGCGGTGCATGCGCGTAGCTTATTTCACTTTTCGTGACGGAAGCGTTTCACTTTTCGTGACGTTCAGGCCAATTTGCCCTACCGCGCCTATAGAAGTTACACTTCAAAATTTTCTTTATATGCAAATATTTAGCCAATATATTTTACTTAACCATTTGAATTTGAGACACAAAAGAATGTACTTAAAATCGCATTTTACTTGTGAGGAAAACAGAATTGATTAATGCTATATTTGAAGGTCTATTAGTAATTGTTTGAATAGCACTGCTTTTTCGGCTTTCTAAAACAATCTCGAGGGAGATTAGTATGTAGGAGAAGAGAAAGAGGTAGAGGAAGCTTCCATTACGTTTCTAACGTCTGTATTGAATTCCTGTCATTTTAATTATATTTTGAAGCAAGCTCACGTAGAAATCGACAATTTCAACAGTTCGACAGAAATTCAATTATATTTTTATAGATTGTAAAGTTTAAAAATAAATAAAAATCTATTTTTCAAATATATTTATGTATATTTATGTAATGCGGGAAAAGAAAATGTAAACGCATTTGATGAGGCAAATATTGTCGAAAACGAATACGGAGGAATTCTTCCTGATTGGATTAAAGTTTACGTATGTTCTTTTCCATCGATTTATAGTCCTTGATGCAGATTCTATTTACATTTATTTCAAAGGTTAAATCAACGTCATATTGCCGTGCGATATTTCTCACATTTCCTCTTCCAACGTTTCTGTCAATAAAACTGAAAAACACTCGGCGTTAAAGAGAGGCGAATTTTGAGTCCCATGTCGTACAGCTGCAGATGTTCTATAACTTAATATATACCGGATGTTTTGATATAGCTATAAAGTGTTATTATAGAAAAAGCGCTGGAATCTTTTCTTTTCTTTTTAACCGAACTATGCTTACATTTCTCTTATACCTCCTTCCATTATAATCTTGTTTGAAGAATTCACTTTATTTTTTAATAAATAAACTTTCGATCGGGGGTTCTGTTCCTCAAATTTTTATTGTGGTAATTAACAACCATTTCTTTTCCAGATAAAATAGTTATTTAACGAATGTTCTATATCGTACGGTAATATATAATATTAAATTTGGGAAAATGTGTTTCACACGTGCCACGTATTGTAAAATGTCACAAGGGTCAAGCTTAACCTGTTCAAAATGTGAAAGGAAAACGTTAAATAATATTAATGAAAAATGAAAGACATCGATCAAGATAGATATAGAAAGTGGAAATAGAAATATGAGATATATTAAGATTTATTACGAAGACACGGGATTTTATTCGCTTCTTCCATTATATATGAAGAAGTTTCAAGTCTGCGAAGTTGAAAATTACGTTTGTCCTTCTTTCTATACATGAAAATAAAACAAATACAATATTTGGTATTTATCATTTTGTATTGCTATTGGTGTTTCTGTACATTTACGTATATTTCTCCTACATAATTTCTTTGACATTAATATCATCTAACAGCAATAACATGTTCTATATTCAACAAAATATTACAAATGTACAATCTATTCCTATGTACAATATAATACATTAAGAGGAGAATTATTCACTAATTAAATCTATTATATACATTCAGAATTAAAAATTAAAATTAATATAATATCTTGCTATATAATATAAAAAATACTATTCGCCATTTACTTAGGATATAAGTATGTATTAATATTATATTAGTTGTTCATAGATATTAATATTTGGATTTTTCATAATAAGTTTGCGACTTTATATTTTTACTTCGACCCTGTATATATATATATATTTTTTACAAGTATACGTTATAGGACTGTTTAAGTAACAGTCGTTTCTAAATCTACTATTAATTATATTGATGAAGCATTTTGTTCTGCTTAATAATAATTGGTCATTTTAAAAATAATTGGTATAGAGGAAATTATGGCCTGTTTTAAAGTAAAATTATAATTTTTTTTTAATAGAACACACTGTATTTGTATCCATTGAATTTAGCACTTTATAAAATTTGCATTTTACGCAATTTTACATAATTGATACTGCAACTAAAATTAACACTTAAAATTTGTCGTTTTTTTAAGCTTTATTTGATTATTTAAGCGAGGTAAGGTCTGTATAAATTCAACTACTGACACGGCACTCCATCTTGTCAAAATGGCTACGTATTCGGTCTTAAATCACCACGTTCCGGTACCTAGTTTATATCTGTCTCACTTCGAGAAAACTAAACCTACTCCCTTAAAATGTTTCACAGTGAGTTCTATTTCAAAAGACCTACACAAACGTTTTTTTAAATGTAATATGCCAAATGATTTATAATAATGTTTATCCATTTTACTGCTTCGTTTCGAATGCAAAAATTAAGACACCTTTTACAATATTGCAACCGTACGAAATCAAAAGAAAATAATTCTGAAATATTTTGTAAATATCGATGCCGAATTTGTGTTTTTTAATAAAAATGGATCATCACCGTCACTTTCAAAGGTTGCTTTGAGCTCTCTGCAAAAAGATGAATTCTTTTAATATTTCCTCCCAGTCGAGAATGTAGCTAAAAGTAGGTACAATAAAGATAACAACGTGTTAGAGAAACTGAAGAATATTTGTTGTTGTTGTTAAAAAAACTAAAGAACGATTTAATATTTCATTAAATGATCTAACAAAATATATTTTGTGCAGATAATTTGGCAAGAAGTTTAAAAGAGCGTTCGATTTAAAAGCGAGTACAATTTTGCAGTTCGATTTATTTCTATTAAAAGTTAAGCGAAATACTTTCTATATGTCTCTTTTATATAACTTGTAATAGAAAGAACATATGAAGTTATCTTGTAGTTCTATTAAAAGTTCTCCTGAAGAAAATATGGAACTTCGTTCCAGAAATAAATATAAAAGAAACATAAGAATATGGACAGTTAGAAATAAGTTTTCTTCTATAGTAAATATTTATATTGTTGGTTGAAACCTGCCGAAAGAAATATTTAAGGCATTTATGAAAAGTAAATTATACTCGTCTCGTACATATTTATTATCAAAAATTGTCCGAAAGTTAATTTTCTACATACATTTTAAGATAACTTTGTATTTTAGAATATTTTTGCAAATCGAAAGTCTTTTCTCAAACATAAACGGTTGCAAAAAACTGGAAGTATCATTCTTATTCGACGAATGTATACTTTCTACACTAGTTATAAAAATAATTATTATAAAATCTGAAATGATAGTTTTTTTTAAAAAATCACAGAAGTTTCGGTAGCAATTTTGAAAATATTTTCTAACTTCTAATTATATTTAATTAAATTATTATAACTTCTTACAGAAATTTCAATGAATTTCATTTATCATATAATCAACATTTGATAAGGACGACATTAAAATACTTAATTATAGTGGTATGGTTGACGAATTTATTTTTACCTTTCTGAAAAAATGATAATTAATCATTTCTTCACGCGTACAATTTTCCTATAAACCTTAGCGTTTAATATCTATAAAAACTGCATATTTAGATGAGCTATGAATCAAAATACCTCCAGGATCTTATTAATTTTCATCCTGGCGCAAATATTCCCATACGAGTCTAACTACGAATATTACATCGTATAGTTGCTCTTCTAGTCTACTTCCTTTAATAAACTGGAGACAATAAATTATACTACGCCTAAGTGGGAATTCCTGACCTTCCAAAAATACCGAGTGATTCAAATAGCTATAAAGAAAAACTACAATCTTTTGCATTTCAAATCCGATTTTCTACTTGATTTTAATTTCCATGTTATACCTTCTTATAAAACTTTCCATACAGTAACATTTCAATGTTAATCATAAGCAAATTGTTACAAACTTAATTATAATTTTATTAAATTTAGCATAACTTTTGCATACGAGTATATTCTTTATATGGTGTAAATATTTTTCAACGAATATGAAGATGTACACGGAGTTTTAATATAAATAAAAATTGTTTTCCATAATAGTAAATAGTTATAAGTGCTATGTTGTTGATACAACAAAGTGAGTTTTCATGCTGTATATATTTAGTTCTCCCTGAGAGCGTCCCGCTAATTGCCTCGTTGTTTTCGAGGACCTCCACTTTGGGGAGGTCCTTAGCAGGTGTGGAGCCTCATAGCCTCTCACTGCATATGCAATATTGCTAACAAAGGAACTCTCTTAGTTCTTGAAAATTAGATTCTGTTCTAAGATAACCACCGGGTCAAGAAAATTAGTTAAAAGCAATTCTAATTAGGGTTTTATAGAAGTTAGTTGTAAGTCGGTGAATTTTGAATTTGTAATACAGAATAATGCAATTTGCGTATATATTCTTTGGTTATACAAATCGTGCTAGAATGCATTGATGAATTATTTCAGTTATAATTTATTTTTGATATCAGAAATCGTAAATAATATTGTTTATTTTAACTTAGAGAATAATCAGGTTTTGATAAATGCTATACATAAGTATTAAAAAAATATTTTTCTGCTATTCTTTCTACCTCTACCTCCTAATGTATTTAGATCAAATGTAGGTAGAGTCTCTGCCTTTTTATATTAAGAATATACATTGACAAAAAAAATTGTGGTGGCAGAGGATGTGGCGTTTTTAATATATTATGTAAAAACATTTACAACTTCAATTAATACGCGAGAAATTGGAAATTTGAATATTTGTATATATATAATTTTATAATTATATGTAATAATATTTGAATATATTTGAATATTTGAATATTTTTCTATACTAGCTAAAGTATATATTTATTTAAATTTCAATTGTCCAAAATTACAATACAATTACAATTTATTTAATAATAAATTACAATTTCGCCGTTTCTCCCTATCTTTTTTTTCGTTTTCCTTTGCATCGTCTTTTTATTACTTTTTTTCTTCTTTTCCACTCCTGTTTCTTTTTTTTTGTTTCAATATCTTTACAAACACATGAACGGATTTACTCATGATACAATTTTAAACGCTGATAAGTCATTATTTTTACTATTAAAGTATGTAGAAGTAAAATTGTGTTATATAAAGCAATTAAAGAAAAGTAAAATTTTGTAAGAAAAATTGTAGAAAATTTTGTTTTATCATATTTTACGAAAAAAACTAACCGATATGATTTTTTCTTCTCGCATCAGGCGAGTTATTGTATATACTCAATAAAATGTACTTTAAATTCAGAAGAGTTAGACGATTATAAAAAAAAACTTAATATGGAGATTTTTGAATAGTTTAGTTTTGAATATATTGAAAAACAATAGGTTGACTTTCAATTCGAGCACAAATAAAAAATATTTGCCTCTGATGCATTGCAAATTAAGTTTGTCGTTTTGAAAAGAATTGCAAATAATCTTCTATTGGGCATAATCAAAAATAATGTTGAATAGGAAATAATTATAACATGGAATGTCTTCCCTGAATATTTCAGTTTGCTTAAAAAAATAGCAATGACTATATTACAATTTTTTGCATATGCTTAAATTGTATCGAAGACACGTTTAAAGATTTAAAAAAAAATACTGAAGATACATCGTGTGTATTACTGAAAGTGACGAACTACGGACCTGATATAAAGTTTCGCGCATGCAATATATAGCATGAAAAATTTCATCAATAAATCATTGATAGTTATTTTGCATACGATACAGTTAATGATACGTTATGAATTCTTCTATACGAAATGTTAGTTTTTAATTTTGTCGCGATAAAATTTTTTTTTACTAATAAAAACGTTGAAATATTATTTACAAATCTTTCTGCAAATTTTTAGCACACACATATTTGTGTTTCTTAATAAAATGGATCATATGTTCATCACCGTCGTTTTCAAAGTTTGCTTTGAGCTCTCTGCAAAAATATAAATCTTTTAATATTTCCTCCCAGTCGAGAATGTAGCTAAAAGTAAGTACAATGAAGATAACAAAGTGTTAGAGAAACTAAAGAATATTTGCTGTTGTTAAAAAAAATAGAGAATGATTTAATATTCCATTAAATGATCTAACAAAATATATTTTGTGCAGATAATTTGGCAAGAAGTTTAAAAGAGCGTTCGATTTAAAAGCGAGTACAATTTTGCAGTTCGATTTATTTCTATTAAAAGTTGAGCGAAATACTTTCTATATGTCTCTTTTATATAACTTGTAATAGAAAGAACATATGAAGTTATCTTGTAGTTCTAATAAAAGTTCTCCTGAAGAAAATACGGAACTTCGTTCCAGAAATAAATATAAAAGAAACATAAGAATATGGACAGTTAGAAATACGTTCTTCTATACGAAATGTTAATTTTTAATTTTGTCGCGATAAAAAAATTTTCACTAATAAAAACATAGAAATATTATTTGCAAATTTTTCTTTCGTTCAAATTTTTAGTGCACACATATGAAAAATATCGCGACCACTGCGCTCTAGGGATACCACAATTGCCGCGTACCACAATTTGGAAATCTCTGGACCAAACCAACATATTCATCGTTGAAAATTCGGTATTCTACGCGTGCATTAGAGCCCCCTTGAATATAGACACTAACTTAACGATGACCTGAAAAATGACAAAATATATACATAGAGCAATGAAGGAAAATGTATTTAGTGCTTACAGGGACGAACACGCCTCGCGGATTTAACGTCCAGCGAGTAAAGACCAAGTTTAATGAGAGATTCTTGACGTGAAAAGTAATTTAGAAAATGATGATGATTCTTTGAAGTTGACGTTGCGTGGGAGAATGCTGGAATTGTAATTGCAAATTGTTTAGTTTATTTTCCGTATATTTAAAGTTCAGCTTAGCCTTAATGGATTTTAATGGAAACTAAAGCAATAAATTTACAATTCTTTTATCAGCCACTTTATATTCTCTTGTACATGCTTACATTACAAAATATACCGGCATGTAAATAATAGAGCAGATCTTTTTTAATCAGGTCTCATGGTATCATTATAGTGAATAATGCCAGAAGTTGTTTCTAATTATGCGCCTTTTATTCTGTTCTGGGGTATTATTTGATACAAGAAAGTTACATGCAACATACTCTTGGAACTGTAACGAGGGAATTACTTCGATTGAATGCTAGCGGTCTGTTAAAATTGTTAAATTTTAGATTCGATTCGTAATTGTATAAAACATCACCCAAAAACCGTAACACAATTGCAGAAGTGAAACTTCTATAGGCGCGGTACGGCAAATTGGCCTAAATGTCACGAAAAGTGAAACGCACGCTACGCGCATGCGCGGTGTGTACTGTGTGTATACGTAGCATAAGGCAACCAGTAGACGCTTGCGTATTTGATTATATACTACACAAACACAGCTTAATGTTTTAGCTAACAATTTGTTTATCAAATTCTCGATGAGCAGGTTGAAAGAATGTAAATTTTGTGTATGATGCACTAGTGGGTGCATTTCTATTTGTCGATGGCTCGCTCATCTGTATCGGATTCATTTCGTTGATCTCTCACACCGCGTGTATCTTCATGTGTAGATGGCACGCCTGAAGCAGTGGCATTCAAATTCTCTATACCACTCACTGTGTCCTCATTTAACGACGGTATCGATTCGTCCAGTGTATTTGAGGTCGTTGGAAGGTTATGTTGTCCACTGTGTTTCTTTAACGCCCTTTGCCTGGCTCGATACTCTCTACTTCTTTTCAAGGTACTTGTTGGCACTTTTCTTGGCGGTTTATTCGCTTTCTTCCGTTCTCTAAAGGCTCACACTCTGTTTGTACTTGTCTTTTTCTCCATTTCACTTTTTTTTTCACAAAAAAAATATATAACTATATGAAAAAAAAAAAACGATGGTGAATCATTTGCCAAGAGCCAAGATCAACGAAATGAATCAGATACAGCTGAGTCATCGTCAAATAGAAATGCACCCACTAGTGCATCATACACAATATTTAATCCAAACTCCTCTTTATAGACTGTACGACATTACAGTTAATAATGCTTTCTTTGATTATCAGAGTGTCAATCAAAATCAATCAAAATCAAAATCAAAAGCAAATCGTTAACAAATGGAAAAAAAGCAATGCATATAATCCACTTTTCCTAGGAGCTAAGAAGTTTCACTTCTACCGCGCGAGAGTCTCACGCATTTTTTTTTGTTTTTGTTTTTGGGTGATGGGTGATACAATGGGTTATACAATAATTTATCTTTGTGTTACGGATTTTGAGTGATACTTTATACAATTATTTAACGCCGTAGTGACGATTTGATTCATAATATTAAATAATCGTCAAATAGTGAGTACAAATAGCCTAAGTACGGTTCTGTTCGCTGTGTAGAGAAGGTAATTAATTAAGGATTGTTGAATAGTTGTCTATTGCCAATTATTACTAATCAGGTGTGATTATTACTAATCGCATAGTGAAGTTAGTTTGTACAAAATATAATTGTGATTAAAAAAGCCGTATTTAGATGTTTTACTACTCACAGGACTAATTTTTGACTAGAAAAAGTTATCAGTTTTGATAAATCGGGTTATTAATTAGGTTAGAACAATGAAAATGTTTAAGCTCACTCATTTGAATCGAAAGCAAGCGTTTTTATACATTTTCTGGTGCAAAGATTAAAACCGAATTTTTGATGAGAAAAATAAGCCAATATACATTTTTAAACCTTGTCAATTATTTAATAAATTTGATAGCATAATTGTGGGCGTAACTATTTTTTATTGTACATGTGTTTTTTTTTAGATAGCACAAATTTTATTGTTAACTTTTATAGTAATTATATTTCTATTTTATTGCGCTTTTTGAAGCTCAACAATTAATAAATTATTAGGGTGATTAAAAAAATGTTTAAAATATTCTATATATGTTGTCCTTACTCAAAAAATTAACTTATATAATTAAATTTTTTAAATTTTTAGAACTTTTTTCGCGGACCACAAAAATATTTGAGCGGCTCAAATGCTGCCCGCGCATTTCTTCAATGTAGTAAGATAAAAGAATGACAAAATTCAAAAAAAATTGACCTGAAAACTTTATATCCCACACTATTATTACAAGTGAATAGAAATTCACAAAAGGATCACTAGTGAAATTAAAAAAAAAAAATTTTAGTTGTGTTTTTTTATACGAATCGACTTAACTGAAAAAGCGTATAATGTTAGATTCAAAGATACATACTTATCAAGGTTGGTAAAAATGCTTAAAATTTTTTTTTACCAATTACAAATATTCCTTTCTCAACCGTAAATTACATCAGGAAGAGTTATTTTACTTGAATTTATCCCTTTACAAAAGCATAGGCACAAATAGCTCGATGTGTTTACCATAATCTATCTACGACTTCAAGATGTGGAAGAATACATTACGCATTTTCTTTTGAGCAGTCTCGTAATAAGGAGAAGAGATTACAAAGTTAGTTAGGAATTATTCTACAGGAACATATTTACTGTAATATTTATTTTAGCTTGCGAGTACATTTGAAACATTTTGCACATTATCCTTAAAATTATTACAATATGCCCTGAAAGCTGAGACAGTTAAATATTGGATTCAAAACTGTATCTAGATCTACTGTAAGTACCTACACGGAAAATAAGAAGAAGTTTCCAAAGAAACTTGTGCTGATAGATGGGAATATATTTAAATTGACCATCTGCTTTTAGCGGGGGACAATCCAGATTTTCGGTAATTTGTCACTCGAGATTTTTGAAATGGTTTATAGAAAAAAAAAATCAATATTTCCAAGTTTACTACAAAAGTTTACAATTTACTTGTGGTCCACATAAGCTACTATCGTCCTGCTTATTTGGACAACAAAAAATTCCAATATTTAAATTGCGACGACGTTTCTTTCGACAGTTGTTTTGCGAAAACGGCTGGACCGATTTCAATGATTTAGATGTTATATTAAAGCTATTATGGTCTATATTTGCCCATTTTGTTTAAAATTAAAAAAATATATTAAGTAAATTGGTTGGAAATTAAAAAAAATAAGATTGTCTAATTTTCCTCTACATTCAAATAGACTTGTATATCTTAATCAAAGGCTTAGCTTGATCATAAACAATCGACTCAAACAAATGGTCAATATTTGTATTTTAGTTTGTTTTTAAACTGTACATTTATGTCTGCTTTTGCCATATTTTGGCTTACTAGTGTTTACATAAAATTCTGTTTATAAAAACACGTATACGTATTTGTTGATAATAATACTCAAGAGTTGCTGCAGATGTCGTAGCGAAGGTCGTCTCGCTTCAACTGTTAGATAAGGTACCATTGGAACTGCTCGTATAAAATAGCATGTGCAGATAAGAGATTACGTTTATGTAACAATGTATGCTAAGCCTGAACTGAGCGCTCTGTGCGTTTGAAGATCGAAAAAAAATTCAAAAATCGATCGAAAAAGAATATGAAAAAGCGTGTAATTTGTGTGTATGTCCATCGTCGTTGTCACATACATGTAATATTAGAATTTACAGCCACCGATATGTTCTTGGTCACTGTTAATTATTACTTCTTCAAATTAATACGCGCTGTTAATTGCCTCATCGATTTCAAAAGTTACATTTTCAAAGTCAGCATTTAGAAATTTTTTTATATGGACTGCCAATGTAAAATTTTTTATTTTACGTGAAAAAATGATTGATTGGAATATTTTATAATAGGAAATGTTCCCACGATTCTAAATCTGTAACTAGTTAAATATAAAAACTTATACATCAAATGTACAATCGAATATAAAATAATATTCGTGCCAAAAGTTTTATGAAAATTTAATTAATAATCTGAATCGTTTGAAAAAAATCGACCAAATGAAAAATATGTGCAGCAAAAACAAAGGAAATGATTTATATGGTAAAGATTAATGAGGTAATTTTTTTTCTAGTTCCTAATATATTAGTTTTTACAATTTACCGTCATATAAAAATTTTTTTTTAGCGTCTCGCTTGACTCGTGAAATATTGTCGCTTTAGACGTACTATATTATTTAACTTGGATATTATACAACTTTTTCGCTAGAACTTAAAACTTTTTCGTTTTCGCTTGACCGTTAATTGAATTTAATTTCATAGCGGGAACGTTAGCTACGAGGAAGCCAATCGTAATGAGAATGTCGACGGAAACGTCGATCGTCCTTATTTATTCACGTTAAGATTGACACAGAGTCAATTGCGGAAACCATAGGTCCGAATATCATACTTAAACCATGCTGAATTATTATGCAACATTCATATGACAAGGAAATCCTAATTTGGGTTATTCTATTTCAATAGAAAAACAAAAAATCGTCGCAAATATGTCAATAGATATTTTAGTCTTATTAATAGTTTGACAAGGAACAAGAACAAAAAAGATAGAGCATACTCTTTATTAATATCGAGCCAATTGAAAAAATGTTCAAAGTTTTTCTTACAGTGATTGTCATCATTTTTTTAAGTGATTGAATTGTAATGGGATTATTTCACAGTTTCTTTAAATAGAACATTTTCCCATATACCTACAAAAATGATGATTAAGTCATGAAGACCTCTCAAAAAAATTTGATTAAGAAAGAATTACTGCCACTTTAAATGAAAATCATTTAAATTAAATTGTTCAAAGCGCATGGCCCGAATTTGCGTTTCTTAAGAACCCAATAATCCCATTTAAAGATTGTCTCTTTATGAACTATAGCAATTCTTGTAGTGTTAGTTTTAAGTATTTATTTGTTTGTTTTATCAAAAACTACATATTTATTTATTTATTTATTTTTGTTCGCAATATGAGTTTAGGAAAGTAGGATAAGCTTAGAACATCCGTTGAAAACTTATAGCTCCTTTACTAAAAATAAATATTTCAAACTTACAGAATTCTTCTAATACAAAAATCTCTTGCATATAAGCAATTTTTGTTTAAACATCTAATTTTTAAAAACGTACATGTATATCCTCAGTCCATATTTCTAAACCAAGAAAATTATTCCATACAACTCAATTAGTAAACTTTCCAAATGTTTACTTACCTCCTATATATAATAATAATTACAACATCGGCAGAATTTTAGTTATCAATTCTTAGGATCCTCATTGCTTAGAAGTATATTAGGTTACGTGTTAAGTTTGCCTTTCTAACTTGACCATCCAAACTTCTTGCAACATAATTAAATTTTCCTCTTAAGTATTGACCTGTATAAGATATATATTAAATTCGTAAATTATAGCTAAGTGCTCTTACAAATATAACCATTAATTAATCAATTTTATAAAATAATTCAATCCTTCCGTGATTTCTTTTATCCGATTTTAGTATATTAAATATTCCGAAGTATATTAAAATTTTAGCCAAATTAAAGTTTGATGATTGATGGCTTAAATTGCTGTTAAATTAAAAGTCAGTTCTAGTTTTTTTGAATAATTTATTGACACTACCTAAATGATCTATTCTCTACCAGCAAGATAAGTCACATAGACTTAAATATAAGTCATATAGACACTAACTTTGCAATTGTGGTTAATACACTAGTTTTACCATCTTCACATCCTCAAGGATAATTCCCAATATCAACTCTTATATACCATTTTGGATCATCGTTCAAAGCTTTTCGATTCTGAAGTCTTTAACTGATAACGAATAATATAGAAGGTAAATTACAAGAAAAAACATATGTATCTGGATTTGTTTTTGAAGTGAAACTTCTATAGGCGCGGTAGGGCAAATTGGCCTGAACGTCACGAAAAGTGAAACACGCTACGCGCATGCGCCGCGTGTACTGTGTGTATACGTGGCATAAGGCAACCAGTAGACGCTTGCGTATTTTATTATATATTACACAAACACAGCTTAATCTTTTAGCTAACAATTTCCATTGTGTGAAAAGTGAAATGGAGAAAAAGACAAGTGCAGACAGAGTGCGAGCCTTTCGAGAACGGAAGAAAGCGAAGAAAACGCCAAGAAAAGTGCCAACAAGTACCTTGGAAAGAAGTAGAGAGCATCCAAGCCAGGCAAAGGGCGTTAAAGAAACACGGTAGACAACATAACCTTCCAACGACCTCAAATACACTGGATGAATCGATATCGTCGTTAAGTGAGGACACAGTGAGTGGTATAGAGAATTTGAATGCTACTGAATCAGGCGTGCCGCCTACACATGAAGATATACGCAGTGTGAGAGATCAACGAAATGAATCTGATACAGCTGAGCGAGCCATCGACAAATAGAAATGCACCCACTAGTGCATCATACACAAAATTTACATTCTTTCAACCTGCTCATCGCGAATTTGATAAACAATTTTTCAATAATCCGCTAGGTACAATGAGTCCCATATGTGATCGAATATGGTTTAAGAACGATGTGAAACCTGTTGATCCTAAGCACGAGCAACTTTTACATACTGCGTTTCCAGCCATTACCATTGAAGATGTGATAGCTTGCAATTCATGCCGAAATACTCTCACTCGGAATACCATTCCAATGTTAACGAAGTAAAATGGTTTTGTCTACCCAGAATTACCTGGTCATCTACCAACATTAGATTTAGTGTCAGAGAGGTTAATTTCACCCAGAATTCCATTTATGCAAATTCGACGTTTACGACATGTACATCGTCAACATGGGCAAATTATTAATATTCCAATATCATGAATACGATGGTGAAACATTTGCCTAGAGACATTGATGATGATCATTATATTAATGTCCACATAAAAAGAAGAAAAATACACAGATCGAGTCATTTAATTGGTTTGGTGAGAAAAGGAACTATAAAAGTATGGCTACAATATTTAATCCAAACTCCTCATTATAGACTGTACGACATTACAGTTAATAATGCTTTCTTTGAAGAACAGAGTGTCAATCAAAATCAATCAAAATCAAAACCAAATCGTTAACAAATGGAAAAAAAGCAATGCATAAAATCAACTTTTCCTAGGAGCTAAGAAGTTTCACTTCTACCGCGCATATTTTTTTTAAATATTAAATTTTAGTAGGAAGAAGTGGGCATCAATATTTAGCCTGTTCATTTGATTCTGGAATTATCTTCTGAATAAAAACAGGATGTATATTACGCGATGGTTATAAGTTCAGAGTGATTTTACGCTATTACGCCTTAATGTATTCGGTTTAAATTCATTTCCCGTTAATGATAAGGTGGGAGTTGGAGTTGGAGTCGGGTCATATAGTGGTGGTGCTTTGTCATCGTGATTAATTACCATTGTGTCTAACTCCGGCAAATGGTCAGTGGTGATGTAAGGTGCGGGGGTGAAGGAGGTCCTGCTAGGTGTCAGTCATTACAGTTTACAATATACAGCATAGACTATGCACAGATTGTTGACATTCTGGATTATTGTATTTTATTTAACATGTTAATTGAGCTAAAGACGTCTCTGGTTATTAAATACGATTTTATAGTTTGATTTAGTGAAAATATCCCAACAGTAAATGTTGTACAATCTGACCGACCAATTAATTTGTGCACTATTTTCAGTTAAATTATAAAGAATTAATTGATTCGTCCCTATATTTCGGTTGAATCGTTTTTTTTTTTGTATTAAAAATGCTTTGTTTTATTTCATATCTGCATAATTGAATTTTCAATACTTACTGTAGTTGGATATTATATCGCGGCTTCGCAATTAAAATGCTAAAATAGTCAAAATAACACTTCGGTATTTTTATTTTTCATCGAATTTATGGTTCAAATATATTGATTGCGCTACAATCCCTGTATAATCCCTGTAAGGGAAAACAATATATATTTTTAAATATTGCCAAATATGATACAAATACAGTGTTTTCGTTCTCAAAGATTATATACTTAAATTTGAAGAAATGTTTAAATTAAATTTAAAAAATGCAACGTTGTGGATTGTCTTTTTTGGACATGAGGTTAAATAATATTCTTTCTAAATATGTACATGGCTTTGAAAAATACTTGTACCAGTATATAATATGAATTTGTTTGTTATTTTTTATAGTTGATTGATTTGTGATGGATATTTAAAAATAAATCTAGTAATCGATTTTATCACATATTTTGGTACTATTTTGGATTTTTCAATTAACTGTTGATATGTCACTTACCGCATTAACGATTCAAAAAATATTCTCGATTATGTTCAATTTAATCATATTGCATAATACCGACCTAGACTTTGTATTGTTTTTCGTATACGTAGATTTCTGCTTTAATTATACTACCATCATTTTTTTGATAAATTCACGAGTTTCACGAAACCAATGACACAATGATTATAATTTTATTACATTATTAACGTTTTTATATTATGTTGAAAATTTTCATATACCGCTTGTTTTACTTTTGCAACTATATTTCTTTTTAAGCACAACTACAACTGAATATCCACTCTATCAAGTAATTACGTCTTTCAACGTTTAAAACACATCTACAGTGAAAACTGACATTCAAAAGCATCTTTGCCGCACTTCACTATACATTTTGTACTTTCCACACAATTTTGTCATATTTGCACTTCCTCAACTTCTTCAATCGCACTCATCCGGCCATAGCTATCACTGAGCTTCCTCAGATGCTAGATCCCCACCTCGGTACCCCTCAGATGTACCACCTCACCCTCATGCGTCCCTAATAATTTCGGATTTTCCGGAAGTAAGCAACTGCTGGGTGTCATCAATATGCTGTGTTGCGCTGGTTGTTGTCTCACCACGTGATTGTTCATTTGAACATCACTGCTGGCATTGCTGTACGCCACCGAAGGGTCACTTCTGTTAGGGCAACAACAACAACAGCAACAACAACAGTAGCTAAGGTAGTTCGGGCTGATGGAGGCGTTTGTTGAGGCGCTGGGTTGCGAGTAATGATGCGCTCCGCGATTGTGGTGATCACGATGCTGGAAAAGAACGCTTTTATACAATGTCAACTTAGATCTTTTCATGGATTTATAAATGAAAAGATAGGTTATTGATTTTGCCGGTATGTTGTGATATTCTATGTTAGGGAAGAGAAATAGTACAGTGTTTTATATCACAGTTAAAATTGAGGATTTATTCAACTTGCATCTTACAAATCATTAATACATCCTTCAGCCTTCCCTCTAAGTATTTAATATGGTTCAATGGTTTACGGGAAGGTAAATTTAAATCAGAGTTTATTTAGGATTGTGGAAGTAATTTTTAACCTAGAGATTTCGAATATTCTTGAGATTGCTTGATGGTTGAATGGTTTTCAAAAAACATCCATTGCTAATCTTGTCCATAGGAAGCGTAAGCAAATGATTTTTAAATGATCAATTTAACAATTTTACATGTTTGATCAAAGAGTCATAAATTAAATTTGTTTAAATCACTACAAATTCACAAGCACCATAAAACATTAATTATAATTTACTCAATGACCAAACTCCTCGCCATTATTTGTAGGTAGATTGTTTATATATAAATACATTTTTCATTTCTTTATAATGTAAGAAATAATTATTCTATAATAATTCAATGCAGAATTTGCGGCTAAGATTTTTTTCTTAATTTTTTGATCAAAAATATCTTTAGTGTACAATTTGAATAAGCGAAACTATAGACGAATAAATCCTCGTTTTGAACTGTGACGTAAAACTTTGTACTTTTATTTCACTTCCCTTCACATTGAGAAGATTTTCGTACAAGATAAATACAACGATTTTGAGTATTAAGGATTAGAATCTCACCTGAAATCGTAAACAGCATATAAATTGCGATAAAACTCTGCAGCATGATTGTAGCGTTTTTTTGAAGGCGACTCGAAATTCCCGATTAAAGTATGCGTAGATGAGTGGATTGAGCGCTGAATTGAAATAACCCACCCAAAAAACGAGGGTGACCACCGAGGGTGGACTTGAGCAATAGTCACTTCCACATACAGACGTGATGACATACCTAAGCGTATTAATATACATATTTTTTATTTGTTATTTTATTTTTTTCACGTTATATAATTTTATTTAGTTAAAGAGTCCGCAATCCTAAAGATTGGTTGGAAACAGCACGCCATGCCGATCTATCCTGAGCTAATCCCTTCATCTCCCTATAGCTATTCATCTCAACGTCTTCAACTATCTGACTCACATACTCCAATCTAGGCCTACCTACCCCTCTCTTTCCCTACACTCTACCTTCTATGATCAATTGCATAATCCCCCCATGCCTAAGGATTTTAATTTTAATTTTATAACTGTTTTAAATTTAAATTTTTGAAAAAAGACAAATATACACAATGAGTTGTTATTTTTCATAATTTTACTAAAAAGATACTGAGATAACTAAATTCTTCTTATTATAATTAAATTCAAAATTTATTTTACAAACTCAAAAATAAACCACACCATTTTAATTAATCGCAATGTGTGCACAAACTATTTGACGCGTTCAAATTGGATATTATTCCCACCATGAAATGAACCAAAATTATCTATATCTATGCTAAGTCTATTCTCAAAAATTTGAACACGTTTTAATTTAATAATTTTATTTAAATATATAATTTTGCATTGTACTCTGCTTGTGTGTATCCTAGAATAAATATTATAATCTAAATATAAACTAAATAAAATACCTCTTAATAAAATAAAAGACTAAAATAATAAAATAAAATAAAATAAAATACCTTAACGTAATTTTATCTTGTGCTACTGAAAATGGGGGCATAGCCTTCGAAATGTACATCTAGCTACTTAATTACGGTATTTTGGTGATATTCTATACTAATATTTAACACCGTAGTGATAATTTTAAAAATATTAAATCAGTGTTTTCGGGTTGTTCATTTTTGACTCGCGCTATGACGATTTTTAGTGATAATTTCGGTTTTTATTTTTGCATTTATTCCCAGTTTTATGTGATAAGGTAGTCTAGGTATAATCGCTCAATAAAATATCCACTTCAGCTGCTATAAAATACTCTATAAATGTATGTACCATATTTCCCTAGCAATATTGTCGGTTATCAAATCAGCCCATTTCTAAAATTTTCATTTTCCAATCATATGAGTTCATTAATACAGTGCGGATTTTTAATTCAATCGAATTTGGGATATTTTAAAAAGATTCGCGATGATGGTTGTGCAATCGTGAAATAATAAATTCGTTTCGGAATAATTTACAATATAAAAACTTTTTATGTACAATCATGGTATAATAAATATTTATCCTTAGCACATAAATTTTTTTTTTTTTAATATTGCCTTAAGGGCAATATTCTTCGCTTGAAATCGGTTTCTTGTTGGCAACAAGTTCTTTTATTTGATATATCAATTGTGATGATAAGGGTAAAATTTATACACATTTATTTTTTAGTTGTTTCAAAAAAAGTGTTTTATTGTTGCTTTATAATGCTGAAACTTTGCAATATTATATTAAGAAATTTATGCTTATTTCTTTAAATATACCATGTCGTTTTAGTTGAATTAGTTAAGGCTTTTTAAAGTGAAACAAATTGATTTATAAATCGTTGCTTTTAAAGAATTTAAAGTAATCATTCATTTCGTAAAAATTCTCATTTAATTCATGTATGGTTTTGATTCTTCTTTAACTTGAAAAACGAAATTAAGGAATTCTTCTTTTTAAATCTCCTAGAGGTTGAAATAAACTATAGTGTGGGAGAGTTTGGATTTACATATACAATTATAATAAAATAAAATAAAATAAAATAATCAAGTAAATTTTCATTATCAACTAAAAATTAAGCATGGTCTTTGGGTTAAAAATAATAACGGCCCATTACATACAAATATTGTTCTTTGACCTTCTGTTTAGAACTAAATGTAGATTAAATTCAAGGCACTTTTGGAGAAATTCACATGTTCATTATTATTATAATTGCCCTTTAAATACATATGTGTTACATTGTCGTGCTTCCGCAATATTGCACATTATTATATAGGCCTGGTCAGGGTAATAATACGTTAATTTGTATATTAAAATAATTGAGCAAGCTTCTAACACTCTACTCAACTGGAGCTATTTTCAAATTGCATATTAAAATAAATTTATTCCACGTACAAAAAATCGAGCAGCAAATTTTAATTATTTTATTTATGATACCAGCCGAATTAATAAAACACGCAGGGGGAAAAATGCAGGAGCGATTATACAGGTTAGTTTGTAAAATATATGAGAAGGGAGAAGTACCACAGGATTTTCAGCGTAGTAGAATAGTAACAATGCCGAAGAAAATAGGAGCTAATTTGTGTGAGAACTATAGGACCATTAGCCTACTATCACATGCATCGAAGATATTGCTAAAGATTATTTATAGGAGATTAGAAAATAAAGTAGAGGAAAGGCTAGGAGAAGATCAGTTTGGTTTTAGGAAAAACAGAGGGACGAGGGAGGCGATTTTAGCACTAAGAACAGTAGTAGAAAAAAGAATGAGGGTAGGAAAGGTAACTTTCATAGCTTCTGTAGATTTAGAAAAGGCATTTGATAATGTAGATTGGGACATAATGTTTAGAATTTTAAAAGAAACGGGTATAGATTATAAGGATAGGAGAAGAATTTTTAATTTATATAAACACCAAACTGCCTTAGTTAGAATTGAGGGGGAAGAATAGGTAGCAAAAATAGGCAAGGGAGTTCGGCAGGGATGTACAATTTCACCGTTATTATTTAATCTATATATAGAAGATGCAATAAACAAAGTAAAAGAAGAGTATAGTGTAGGTGTGAATGTACAGGGAGAGAAAATATATATGTTGAGATTCGCCGACGATATAGCTATATTGGAAGAAAGCGAAAAGAATTTAGAAAGGGTATTGAATGGTATGCAGGCAGTATTGACTAGGGATTTTAACATGAAAATAAATATAGGTAAAACTAAAGTGATAAGGTGTGACAAAAAGGAATGCAGTAGAAAAATGAGGATCACAATAGGAGATAATAGAATCGAAGAAGTGTCAGATTTTTGTTATTTAGGCAGTAGAATCACAAAAGATAATCGAAGCAAGGTAGATATAAAGTGTAGGATAGCACAGGGTAGGAAGGCATTCGTAGAAAAGGAACAGATTTTAAGATCAAATATTGACTTGGGTATTAGAAAAAGATTACTGAAGGTATATGTTTGGAGTGTAGCACTGTACGGGTGTGAGGCGTGGACTATAGGACAGGAAGAGAAGCGTAGATTACAAGCATTCGAAATGTGGTGTTATAGGAGGATGATGAGGATTGGTTGGGAAGATAAAGTAACAAATGAAGCTGTACTAGAGTTAGTAGGGGAGAAGAGAAGTATTTGGAGAGTGTTACAGCGTAGGAGAGACAGATTAGTAGGGCATATCCTTAGGCATGGGGGGATTATGCAATTGATCATAGAAGGTAGAGTGGAGGGAAAGAGAGGGGTAGGTAGGCCTAAATTGGAGTATGTGAGTCAGATAGTTGAAGACGTTGAGATGAATAGCTATAGGGAGATGAAGGGATTAGCTCAGGATAGATCGGCATGGCGTGCTGTTTCCAACCAATCTTTAGGATTGCGGACTCTCTTTAACTTTTTATTTAGTAGGATAATTAATATGAATATTATTTTCAAGTTTTTCTCTACGTATAATGATATCGTCTATTTTCTGTGAGTATTTATTTTTTCTGTTTTCTTAGTAGATATATGGATCGAATGAATATAGATTGGGATAGTAACTTATACTTGTAATTTGAAATCCAGTTGTATGCACATCATCAGTTTGCCCGGACAAATTTCTATTATATTCTCCTCTTTTGTTGGTGGATTATCCTGATTTATGAAAAAATCCAAACAGTACGGTTAAGCTGAAGTTTCAACTACGCTGCGAGTTGTATTTTGATTCTGTAGCTATTTTTCCAATATAATTTTCAATATTGGTCATATTTTTCGTGAAAAAATCATTTTTGAACATGACTATATTTTAATCGTTTGAATCAGCTTTTCAGAGCAATACAACAATTTCAATTTTTAGAAAATGCTCTTTTCTATGCAGAAAAAAAAGGTACTTAACGTTAATATATATTTTATAATTTATAATTTATATCGTAATCATCCTATGGACGAACTAATGATAATTTCCCTATTTTCCTTGATAAATTAAACATCATACATAAATGTGGTCACGACTTATGGAAAGTTCAGTTGTTAATAGAATAATTTTCCTAACATTAATATTGTGGCTGACATTTATCAAAAAAAAAAACAGTAATGTCCATGCTATAAGTCATATAAAAATAGATATGGAATTATAGTTTAAAAGTGAAAATATCCAATGATTTTTCTTTGGAAAAAAAAAACTATCAAAGTGAATGCTTAATTGGAAATGTAGATAAATGGAAATAATCTCTTTCAACTTAATTAACAAAATGATATATAATTTATTTATAGAAAAATGTATAGCATGCAATATAGAAATTAATAATGATTAGATAATATATCTCGAAAAATATATAAATTTATGAAACTCTTCTATCAATTACTTTAAATGTTTAATAGCATATCAAATTGAAAACGAAATTAATTAATTCAGCGTTATAAATCGACTGAAGATGGCATTTTCAATAAAGATAAAAATTCGCAAATCAACCAATTTTAATTCGATTGAATCACTTTTGCAAAATTAATAAATAACCAAAAATTGAACACAATGTGCGATTTTATATACAATTCCATTTTACAATATAACTTTGAAATATTTATGATATCTTTTAAAATTTCAATAAGAATTCAGAGAAAAGTCGAAGTTCATTCATAGACTTCTTGTATAATACAATATATATTCAATAGGGCGCAGGACCGAGGGATATAAAATATACTATCGCACTGACCGAAAAGGAAGAAAATTGCATTGTATTTTGGACATGAATGTCCCAACAATTCATGCCAATATCCCTTTTTGTAACAAGTATCTAATCGTAACATAGATGCTAATATTAGGTCCTTACGAAAAGTCCTTACAATTTAAATGGTTTTGTACTTCGTCCTAAAAATGTATGGTATATTTCGAGATAGCGAGGACTGGGACGAATTCTATGACCATTGCCCGCAGGTTATTACAAGATTAAACTGTCCCAGAAATGAAATAAAAGCCAGAGGAATACCTTTATGGTACCGTTACACACAAATATAGTTATTTCAAAATTATTTAAAAGAAAAATGTAAAAGTCAATATATAAAACAGAAATGTGTTGGGAAACGTTTTCTTTTCGTTAGTTAAGTACATTTTACATTTTTAATATATCATAAATTCTACATGGTATTTTTTTTACATATCTAAATGATAAAATAACTGAAATATTTTAACATTTTAACGGTATGAATTCATAAGAGAAAAGGAAAACGTGAACTAGATATTAATAACATTTATTCGAACCATTCTAAGAGCTCTAAATATACGAAGCTTTCTGTATATATTATACATATTTAATACTTTTGGTCCTTACGCTTCGGGCATCTGCAAGCTTCGTTAAGAACTTTAATTTATTTTCATTAATAACGATCTGCATACATATGCAGAGTAATAAGAGCAATATTTGTATGACTGAAAAATGTATTATATCCTCGGAAGAATACTTCAAGGCCTAGAAGGTTTTAAAATATTGACTTTATTAAAAATAAACTATATATACATATAAGGAGACGTAATACCGTGTGTCTCTAAAGAGTTTTTGAAGTGAAACTTCTATAGGCGCGGTAGGGCAAATTGGCCTGAACGTCACGAAAAATGAAAAACGCTACGCGCATGCGCCGTATGTACTGTGTGTATACGTGGCATAAGGCAACCAATAGACGCTTGCGTATTTTATTATATATTACACAAACACAGCTTAATCTTTTAGCTAACAATTTCCATTATGTGAAAAGTGGAATGGAGAAAAAGACAAGTACAGACAGTGTGCGAGCCTTTAGAGAACGGAAGAAAGCGAATAAACCGTCAAGAAAAGTGCCAACAAGTACCTTGGGAAGAAGTAGAGAGTATCGAGCCAGGCAAAGGGCGTTAAAGAAACACGGTGGACAACATAACCTTCCAACGACCTCAAATACACTGGATGAATCGATATCGTCGTTAAGTGAGGACACAGTGAGTGGTATAGAGAATTTGAATGCAACTGATTCAGGCGTGCCGTCTACACGTGAAGATACATGCGGTGTGAGAGATCAACGAAATGAATCTGATACAGCTGAGCGAGCCATCGACAAATAGAAATGCACCCACTAGTGCATCATACACAAAATTTACATTCTTTCAACCTGGCTCATCGCGAATTTGATAAACAATTTTTCAATAATCCGCTAAGTACAGTGTGTTCCATATAAAAGAACTATTAAAATATGGCTACAATATTTAATCTAAACTCCTCTTTATAGACTGTACGACATTACAGTTAATAATGCATTCTTTGATGATCAGAGTGTCAATCAAAATCAATCAAAATCAAAACGTTAACAAATGGAAAAAAGGCAATGCATAAAATCAACTTTTCCTAAGATCTAAGAAGTTTCACTTCTACCGCGCGAGAGTCTCAGGCATGTTTTTTTTTTAAATTATGATTTTCTGATTTTGTAGCAAGCAAACCTTCAAACACTGATTTTGTAAGTTATACAAATGACTGGAAAAAACCTTGCCAATGAATGTTTCCGCAAGGGAATGCTCATAGGTCTTTTGCCATAAGTATAGTTAATAAATTCTTACCACAAGAAGAATGGTAACCAACATGCTAAGAAAGCGGATACGATAATGCCTAACGTTCTGGCAGCTTTCCGTTCACGTTTCATTTTGTTAGTGCCTGGATCAGCAGTCTGTCCAGTTGCACTTGTAAGATCAGCTGATTGTCGCAAGGATGTCAGTCCCGCTGCTATGCCATTGATTTGCAGGTGTTTATTGAGCAAGGCTGCCGCCACTTTACTCCTGCAACAATAAGACAGAAAAAAAGGTGGTTTCAATTACATTTTTGCCCAGTTTATGGAACTATAATTTTTGTTTTAGTATGAAAATGAACTGTGGATATTTGCATATAGTCGAAGAACTTTTTTCTATCACTCGATTTATGATATTTTAACAAATAATAATATCCTGATTTATCCCGACTTGCGCGTCAATGCACATAATTTAATTAAACAACTATCAAAATCCAGCGATTATATTTTACATCAAATTATGTTCACTTCAAATAATAATGAGCAACCGAATTATTCAATTGATATACTAACTCAGGCTGAATCCATTATAGCATTGATTATTTAATAGTCAACTCGATATTCAGAATATTCCATTCATAATTTAACAGAATTTACTTCTATATACTAAACTTTAATACAGAATATATTTTTAGTGGGCATTTTTTAGTAGGCAAACAGAAAACATCAAAATATTCATGTTTCAATAAATTGGTATAGTACTGTATATTTTTATTCTTTTTAACTATCGCTATTGAGTGCCGTTCTTTCTACTGTCGAACAGCGACTTCAATCTTGTGCCTCACTGGTAGTATCAAAGGATTATTTCATTTAATACCACAAAAGAACAATCGAGCCTTTGGCAATCCGATTACGTGAAGCTTACGCCTACATCAGTAGAAATTGCAGAAATCTATACATTAAGGAAAGATTTAGAATGGAAGTACAGTTCTTGCTTCGTTAAAATGATATTCAATACATTTTGCAGACAAAGAATAAGTTTACGTGCAGTGGGAATGTTCAAATCAAATGTATAATTCAAAATCGAAATGTAATTTTGTGTAAAAACATTTTGGTTAATTATATATATAAGAAGTGCTTTATTGGGTGTTGGAAAATTACAAAAAATAAAAAGTATGTTACAATAATTTTATAATTAAAATAAAATAAGGTGGTCCAGCTCCATACGCAATCGGCCATCGATCAATGGTCCTTCAGCCACTAATAATAATAATTCACTACATATCTGAAAATGGAAAATGAAATATTTACAGGCTGCATAGAAAAAAAAATATTTTTTAAATTTATGAAATGAAACGAAAATTTCTCCATTCAATTATCTCCATTTCTAAATTGAGTATATCTACATAGTATAAAACTATTTTATAAAAGAGTTGAAAAATACTCTTATAAATTTTTATTTTTTATTAATATTTAACATAGTCTTTATAGTCTCTATAGGAAAAACAGAGGGACGAGGGAGGCGATTTTAGCACTAAGAACGGTAGTAGAAAAAAGAATGAGGGTAGGAAAGGTAACTTGCATAGCTTTTGTAGATTTAGAAAAGGCATTTGATAATGTAGATTGGGACATAATGTTTAGAATTTTAAAAGAAACGGGTATAGATTATAAGGATAGGAGAATAATTTTTAATTTATATAAACACCAAACTGCCTTAGTTAGAATTGAGGGGGAAGAAGAGGTAGCAAAAATAGGGAAGGGAGTTCGGCAGGGATGTACACTTTCACCGTTATTATTTAATCTATATATAGAAGATGCAATAAACAAAGTAAAAGAAGAGTATAGTGTAGGTGTGAATGTACAGGGAGAGAAAATATATATGTTGAGATTCGCCGACGATATAGCTATATTGGAAGAAAGCGAAAAGAATTTAGAAAGGGTATTGAATGGTATGCAGGCAGTATTGACTAGGGATTTTAACATGAAAATAAATATAGGTAAAACTAAAGTGATGAGGTGTGACAAAAAGGAATGCAGTAGAAAAATGAGGATCTCAATAGGAGATAATAGAATCGAAGAAGTGTCAGATTTTTGTTATTTAGGCAGTAGAATCACAAAAGATAATTGAAGCAAGGTAGATATAAAGTGTAGGATAGCACAGGGTAGGAAGGCATTCGTAGAAAAGGAACAGATTTTAAGATCAAATATTGACTTGGGTATTAGAAAAAGATTACTGAAGGTATATGTTTGGAGTGTAGCACTGTACGGATGTGAGGCGTGGACTATAGGAAAGGAAGAGAAGCGTAGATTACAAGCATTCGAAATGTGGTGTTATAGGAGGATGATGAGGATTGGTTGGGAAGATAAAGTAACAAATGAAGCTGTACTAGAGTTAGTAGGGGTGAAGAGAAGTATTTGGAGAGTGTTACAGCGTAGGAGAGACAGATTAGTAGGGCATATTCTTAGGCATGGGGGGATTATGCAATTGATCATAGAAGGTAGAGTGGAGGGAAAGAGAGGGGTAGGTAGGCCTAGATTGGAGTATGTGAGTCAGATAGTTGAAGACGTTGAGATGAATAGCTATAGGGAGATGAAGGGATTAGCTCAGGATAGATTGGCATGGCGTGCTGTTTCCAACCAATCTTTAGGATTGCGGACTCTTTAACTAATAGTCTTTATTAATATTTAATACTC
The DNA here is from genome assembly GCA_947310635.1 of Leptodirus hochenwartii. Classification (NCBI taxonomy): domain Eukaryota; kingdom Metazoa; phylum Arthropoda; class Insecta; order Coleoptera; family Leiodidae; genus Leptodirus; species Leptodirus hochenwartii. The sequence continues at coordinate 8,142,381 of OX371176.1, read as the reverse complement.
GGTAAGTTGAGACAGAATTTTGTATCGACGTACATGAAATATGTAAATGGATATCAGCATTCAATATTTGCCTGAGAAACATTCAAAATGATTATTTTATATTCATTTTATTTCCGTATCTCATTCAGAGAGACGATCTAAATTTAACTTCTTACCGGATCTCATTAAATCGATTGACCCGCTTTATAAGAACGGCTCAATGAATACCATCTACAACAAAATGTCTAAAAGTATATTCGATAGTTTTATATAAATTTTATTATAAAACATAAAACGTTACAACAAAAATATGTAAACAAAATAAAACATACTTCGAAAATGGCATTATTTATATTTGAAACGTGAATATTTCTAATATATAGATTTTTTAATATCACCCAATAATATGTAGAATAATAAATACGTTATAAAAAAATACAAACAATTTATTTCATTCGTTTCAATTGTATTTTTAAACAATCGAATTCATGCTTCTTCATTTTGGTGCGCATGTACTCTATTTTAAAAGAATGTTGAAAATACATTTAGGGTTCGTATTTTCCTTTTTTTATTAAAATTCGAATGAATTTTTTCAATATCTATACTACGGCATGTACTGATATATAATCTCAAAGAACGATATGTAAATAAAAAAAAACAAATTACTTGTATTGGATCTGATGGATATTACGATTATAACGGTATGTAATTTCGGAGAGATTTTAATATTTATGCAAATATTTTTATATTCAAATTTGTACAAGTATATGCTTGGAAATGTTTTTTTATCGAAAATTTGGACTAGAAAATGATTTTTTTCAATTCATTTTCCCTTGCAGCCCAAATTTTATATTTGGCTTCTCTGCCAATGAAAAATGAATGATAACAAAAATGAAAATATTCCACACTTTTCTAATATTCCAATATTATTACATATCCATTTTTTTCTTCTTCGAAAAATATATACGCTGTTTTTTGATATTTTTTTTTAGAATAGTATTTAGTTGAGGTCGCGATAATATATAAAATAGTAAGACTCGATTATAGGAAGATAAAGTCAATACAATTACTTAGAAAAATCGAAAAAAAATTATTGAAAATCAACTAAAATAAACTTGATTATGATCTTCAGTTCGTTGTCTAGACTGCTTCTTTATCCATATATTTGTATTTACATAATACAAAGAATCAAAAACAGCCATGTGTAGATTCTTATTTTTTTGTGAATTGAAGCAAAATATTATCCAGATATATTTAAAAAAGTATATAATCTTCAGATTATGTATCTTCAGATATGGCGAGATTTACCACGTTATTTTAGACTACAATTTTTTAATTGAATTTACAAACTTTGGTCTTAAGTAATTTCCACATAGCAAACGAATATATTAAAGAGTTCCATTAACTGTGAAATACTAATTACAAGCTCCCACCTAGACAAATTAGAAATTAATTAAAATGTCGAATGTAAAGGAAGAAGGAAATTTTCCAACCTGGATTCACATCTCATATTTTAATTAAGAATGTCTCGTATTTTAACTGAGCAGATGAAATAATTTTCTCGTTTTGGATATTGTAATTTAAGTTAATATACTTCAACAAAATTAATTCTATTACTAAAAAGATTTTGCTGAATACATTTTAATTTGAAAATGGTAGTTTAATAAATCCTTTCTAATATAAGTTTTCTTTTAAACAAATCTCTTAGTAAAAATCTACGGTAAAATTAATTCTATTACAAAAAACGATTTTGTTGAATACATTTTACTGTCAAAATGAGTTTAATAAATCTTTTCTAATATAAGTTTTCTTTTAAACAAATCTCTTCGTAAAAATCTACGGATGAATAATATTTTTTCATTGAATGAACCTTTCAAAATTTTCAGGATATTCTTCAGATTCCAACGCAATAATTATTGAGCGAATTTTAATTAGTAGGTACTTCATCATACTCGCATATCTCCAGAGTCTTTGGAATACATTTTTTAATGGGCGATGCTCAAAATATTAGTTTTCGTGTATAGCTGAGTCGATTTCACCAAATTTGCAATACCAGAAGAGTGACGTGTACGACAGCTTTCATGATTAATTTCGAGCTGTCATCGGAAAACTACTCTCTGCAAATGCAAATGAATTTGTTTTTGCGAAAATTACTATATCTTTAAACAAAAGGCTTATAATAACTTCGGAACTTGACTAGATTAGAATATTATACACGCGAAGGAATAAAGAAATAACACATTTGGCCCATTGGTAGCTTTATACACTGAAGTTAAAGGTTTAAACTTCGAAATGCTCATTCAGTTTGTGCTTATGCTTCGGTTTTATTTTACAAAACCTTTTGGAACTCTCAATTTGGAACTTACACGAAGGAAAATTGTCCCTAAAGTTTGAGCACGTTACATTTCCTCCTCATCTTTGATATGCCCAACGAATATGACGTGGAAAGTCTGTGAAATCTTGTGCTAATTCAATGCTGTTGAAATGCAAAAACTCTGGTTGAAATAAGCTGGTTTGTCCGCTTGGCTCTTGGAAATGTAAAACGTACGCAAATTAGCGATGGCTTTGAGAAGAAGCTGCGTCTTCATTTGAATTAAATAAAACCAGAATTGAATGTACGCTTTCTAAAATTAAATTACGACGATACGATGGTGATTTCTACCCTTGCTTTTATAAAAAATAATAGAGATGAATGTTCTGCTTCCTTGATTTATACTCAGTGTATTATTACATGCGCAAATATTGCATTTGGATCAATTTACTTCTATTGTGTTTTCGAAGAATTTCCTCTAATAAAAATCCTTTTATTCGCAGGATTTGGTGAAATAATTCTAGCAAATATTTCATAAAAATTTCGAATATCTAATTTCGAATTAACAATCGACAAGTTATATATTTGTTAATATACAAATGATTTAATTATCGCATATTTTGGTTACGTCATTTAGCTTTTTCCAAATATTTGATTAATCCCCAATATTTTTTTAACATCACTGTGTATAGTTTCAATTTCATTAAGTATGCACATAAATTACCTTTACACTCTTATATTGCTGTTAACTTTTTCCTACACGGTGCTAGCAAGGAACTGAACCTTTACCTCGTGAAAAAACGCTGCCAATTACAAGACCATCGCCAATATATTACTCTTAGCCTACATATACTATATATCTATACCAGATCCATGATAAGATCGTAAAAGCAATGAAGTGGCTATAATTTATTTCTCGAAGCTTTCGTAATATAAAATATACAATGATTATAATTCTTACTCGTGGATTTATTAATATGAAGTGAAAGATCAACATTAGAAAAAAAAGGATTAATTGCGTTTTTTGTTAAGTGAAACTTCTATAGGCGCGGTAGGGCAAATTGGCCTGAACGTCACGAAAAGTGAAACGCTTCCGTCACGAAAAGTGAAACACGCTACGCGCATGCGCCGCGTTATACGTAGCATAAGGCAACCAGTAGACGCTTGCGTATTTTATTATATATTACACAAACACAGATTAATCTTTTAGCTAACAATTTCCATTATGTGAAAATTAAAATGGAGAAAAAGACAAGTACAGATAGAGTGCGAGCCTTTAGAGAACGGAAGAAAGCGAATAAACCGCCGAGAAAAGTGCCAACAAGTACCTCGGAAAGAAGTAGAGAGTATCGAGCCAGGCAAAGGGCGTTAAAGAAACACGTTGGACAACATAACCTTCCAACGACCTCAAATACACTGGATGAATTGATACCGTCATTAAGTGAGGACACAGTGAGTGGTATAGAAAATTTGAATGCCACTGATTCAGGCGTGAAGATACACGCGGTGCGAGAGATCAACGAAATGAATCTGATACAGCTGAGTGAACCATCGACAAATAGAAATGCACCCACTAGTGCATCATACACAAAATTTACATTCTTCCAACCTGCTCATCACGAATTTGATCAAATAACAACAACTTTTCCTAGGAGCTAAGAAGTTTCACTTCTAACACGCGAGAGTCTCACGCATGCTTTTTTTAAAATTACTGTATTATAACATTTTTTTTCTGAAACCGGAGATGGATAAATTTAAAGAAAATATTATGCAACAAATTAATAATTAAATTATTTTATTGGAAAAAAATACTTGCCGTTATATTTTTCAATTTTTCATCAATGGTTATTATATCTTATATAATTTTGTTTGTATCGATTCATTTACCTATATAGTATAATTTTCTAATCTGAATCGTATTTTTAAAAAATACCCTTATATTATAAATGATCGAAACATTAATTGAGTTCGATGAATCTACAATATTTGAGTCACAATCTGCGATTTTTGCTGGAATAAAGTATAAAATACATAGACGTGGTGCTTACGACCTTCCAATAAATGGAAATCAATCGGACCTCAATAAAATCATGATGAACTGCCGATACGGTGGCAATTTGTTACTGAAGCGAATGTGACGATTTATTTGTAAAAGTGGGTGATAAATTTCATGCGTTGTAAATGATATTATTTGTACGTCTTGGCTATAACAAAAATCAATCTGAAATGATACTAATTGTCCGCGAGCAGATTTTTATATATTATTCGGAAATGCGGCTTTGTTACAAACTAGCTGAAAAAAATTATAAAAATTTAAAACTTCAACACAATTTCAGAAGTAAGTGCATACTTCTAAGTTTTGATTAAAATGATTTTTAACTGCATTTTTTAAAATCGTATTGGTTATAATTAGGATTTGTTCTCTGTCGAAATTCGGTATCCTCGGTATATTTAATATTGCACATTTTTGAAATGTTTTAAAGCAAGCCTAAAACATTGCAAGAAAAATATATTCGGTTTGCTTTTGTTATGTGGCAAAACGAGCTGTGGGCAAACAATCAATTTTCTCCCTACATTCAAAATTAAATTTACTTATTTTAGTTTACATAATTGGTAAACTTATGATTAAAAAATATGTATATAGATTTTCATTATAGACTGATTAAAATCTATATTTCGTACTGTTTATTCTTTTATCATACATTGATTTATTCCACACTATTCAATATGAAAATTTCAAATTGCAGATCGAAAGCTTCTAAACTGTCATTTAATTCTAAAGTTTTTAAAACAATATTTATTTAATTTCTAATTTTTATATTGCATTTATTTCGGCTTCTAATAACACACACTTGCTAAAACTTTAGAAAACGAGATGTCAAGACATACAATTCCTAATAATTTTCTCATTGAACACAAAATTGAAATTGACCATTCTTCTTCTTGTAATACCTTGTACATTAATGAACGTTGGCGATGATGACCTTATTAACTATAAATCGAAACCGTTGGGCTGTCGATTTGTTAAACCATTCTTGGAGATTTTTAAGCCACGATGTTCTTCTTCTACCAGGGGGTCTTCTACCTTGTTGAAGTATTTTTGTATTTCTGTATTTTACCCAGCATTATTTGTCGTAGAACTTTGTATTTTTCCTCATTCCTCATTACATGTGCGAAATATTGGTTCTTACAGCGACAGCAATCTCTTTCAATTTTTGGACTCTTTGCAGGCCATCTTCATTTGTTATTCCTTCATTTATATAGCTAATTTTTAACTTAGGTTACATCAAAAATTGTTTTTAATACTGCTTAATGTTTTACTATATTTTATTGCTGGATATCATAAAATTTATACTTTGTATTGCACACAATTTTTTTTTTACTAACATACTAATTCATTTCGCAGATTTCGGTGGGTAAATTATACATTAGTTTTGCATAAACTTTTTATTTCATAGAACAAATACAATTTCTATCATAATATATACATTATGAGATATTATTTTACTTGATATTTTCGCACATAGTATTTTTTTTGGTTTCTAATACCACACATTTGATAAAACTTTACGTTCGTCCTTTGCAAGGTTAGTAAATGTATTAACAATAACAACTCGACCAGTTTCATATCTAGAACTGAATACAGAGTGAACCATTCACTCTATGCCTATTAACTACTGACCAATCGGTTCGTAACTAGACACAGCCGATGTGTTTACAAGAACTCTGCGCCAATATTTACATTAATTGATAACACTGTTGATGAGGCCACAGCGATATCGTTTGATCGGGGAAGAGGTACGACAATAGGTATACCAGTAGAGTACCAACATATCCACGAGCAACATGTAGCGATATACGTTAAAAATCTTGTGATATTTTTGAAATTTTGTGTAGCTTTCGATGATTGATTTTACGGTGGATATTTTTGTGCAAAATGTGATTATTTTGTTTGTGTCTTTTGGATCATTTCAAATTCAAATATATTTTTTAAGTGTTTTAGTAAATTTAGTGTAAAATGAAACTACACAGGTTCAATATCACTGGGTAAGGTAATATAAAATATTCGACTTTTACTAAACGCATTAGTAAATGTCTGTTTTTTCTTCATTGTGAAAAGATCTGCCATCTAAAGATTATAGCAACTTCTAAGATGCATTTATAGGAAACGTGCAACGATTTTCGAACATCTTCAATGTTATTCTTGCGTTGCACGTTATACTTTAATGTATAATGCTATAATGATTCTTGAAGCTCATCGGCATGTACTTTTTTTATTGCTGAGACATTTACAACTCAGCTCGTTTCTAAGACCATTAACTTTGACAAAGATGTGCGAAAGAATCTCACAAGTACCACCATCAAAACGAACATTACGTTAAAATCCTGCTATAAATAAATTTCTTATTTTTTTTATAATGCAAGTTGAAGTAAGTGTTCTTATTGGATAAGGGCTTTAGAAAAAATCTTTGAAAGATGAAAGGAAAATAAAATGTATCTTACTTTAGCATTATAGTAGTAGTTAAATTACGCGATGATATTTTTAGATAGATACCGTATAAAATTTAGAATGTTTTTCGTTCTTTTTGTTATATACATTTTAACAATTTCTTACAAATTCCATATATTAATATAATATGTCCGAGTACTCATTTGATATATGATCTAAAATGACGTAATAGCCACATTATATTTTATTTTAACGTCAGAGAGCTGGAAACGTCTAAAAACGACCACTTTCAAATAAAACAAAAGTTTTTAGACATTTTTGTGCTTCGCGAATTAAAAATGTATTTTCACGATAAAAAAAACCTTTTTGTCCCTGAAAATAAATTTATTAACGTCAAAAAGCTGGAAACGTCTAAAAACGACCACTTTCAAAGAAAATAAGCGTTTTTAGATATTTTCGTGCTTCGCGGATTAGAAATGTATTTTTCACGACAAAAAAACATTTTTTTATGTCTGAAAATAAATTTATTAACGTCAGAGAGCCGGAAACGTCTAAAAACGATCACTTTCAAAGAAAATAAGCGTTTTTAGATATTTTCGTGCTTCACGGATTAAAAATGTATTTTTCACGACAAAAAAACATTTTTTTATGTCTGAAAATAAATTTATTAACGTCAGAGAGTTGGAAACGTCTAAAAACGATCACTTGCAAAGAAAACAAGCGTTTTTAGACATTTTCGTGCTTCGCGGAGTAAAAATGTATTTTTCACGACAAAAAAACATTTTTTTATGTCTGAAAACATATTTATTAACGTCAGAGAGTTGGAAACGTCTAAAAACGATCACTTGCAAAGAAAACAAGCGTTTTTAGACATTTTCGTGCTTCGCGGATTAGAAATGTATTTTTCACGACAAAAAAACATTTTTTTATGTCTGAAAATAAATTTATTAACGTCAGAGAGCTGGAAACGTCTAAAAACGATCACTTTCAAAGAAAATAAGCGTTTTTAGATATTTTCGTGCTTCGCGGATTAAAAATGTATTTTTCACGACAAAAAAACATTTTTTATCTCCGAAAAGTATATAGCAGTACAATACCAACATATCCATGAGCAACATGTAATTCGGTGCATCGCACGTCTTTTTTTTAAGATTTTGCCAAGAGCAATGAAAACATTATAACAAAATTTGGTGTAAAATGTTGCAAGTTTTTAAAACTGTAAAGTTGGTGATTTTAAACTATTATTGGGGTATAATTCATGCCTATTCTGCAATGACTATATAGATAAGGTATTGTGATAAGTACATTTTAAATTAAAATATTTTTCGCATATACTCGTAATTATTTTATCGCATTTATTTCGGCTTCTAACAACACACACTCGCTAAAACAAAAATTTTAATACCAACTTTAATTAATTTACCGCCCGTACATCACCGATGTAAAAACGATCGCTTATTGAAAATCTGTTTCTACACGACTTAGTTCCCACAAAAGGATTGAGGCATAATCCTGCTGAGATCCCTACGATTTCATTGGTTGTTTTATGTTTACATCAAGTGTATTACTTGACATGAAGCTATTATAAATTATCGGAAAATTGCAGGTAGTAAAAATAATTTGAAAACAAAAATTTTCAATCTATCACCTAAATATTGATTCGGTAAAAGTCCGCTTTTATAGAGAATGATGTCGAATAGATAACACATTTTATTCTTTAAAATGTGGTTCGGTATAAAAAAATGTTCCTATAATGTTTGTTTATTGCATGTATAATTTTTAAATAATTTTCAATTATGACTTAAATATCTTGTTTAATGTGGCTTCTTATATAAAAATTATATTCTTCTTCAGCGCATTAAAATTGTCGTATTAAACTATAGAACACCGTGTATATGTGAAGTTAATTTTTGCGCAAGTATGCAGCACCTTCCAATAGGTAACCGATATTAAAAATGAATGTAAATATTGTGTACTTTATTCGAAAAATATATTTCAATTTCAATTTATTTTTCCAATTTTTACATATAAAGTGTAAATAAATACAGTATTTGTGACAAAACCAAAAGGTTGCGTGTGTCTTTTTATCTTTTAATTGTATAGATATACACTTAAAATAACCTAAAATAATTCTTTTAATAAATTTTTATAAATCAGAGAACATTTTCTAGAAACTTAAAAAAAAGTATGGAAATACAAAAATAAATGACGATAAGATTATAATATGTTAAAAATTTCGTTGTAATTTTGTGAAATAACTCAGGATCGGACTTCATATTTAAATGTATGTGTATTTCTTATTTCTCGGATTATTTCAGGAAGTAGATTGTATAATCTGGGGCCCAAACACTCAACACCACGTGCACAACATTTTTTTGAGACTTTTAAACTTATTTTGTTTTAACTGCTTTGTAATATGACTATGGTCTATTTGCTATTCGTCTCTTCTGCAGTTGCAAATATCAATAAAGTGCAAAATTAATGCTTGTATTAATTAACACTAGCAATTTTTAATTTTTAACATTTTTAACACTAGCAATTTTATACTCAGTAAATAATAATTCGCTCGTATATCTCTTAGCTTTTCGTAGTATTTTATTATAATATATTTTTGTGTGACTTCTAATATTGATATAATATTCACTGTTGGTCCACCTCAAGTACAAAAGTTATAAGATAATATTGGTAGAACTATTGCAAAATAAACAGACTTTAGCAAATTAATATCGAGAAAAGTTTTAATAGATTTGTTTGGAATCTTTACAACAGTGAATTTTAATTATTCGTTCGAGTGAGAGACATTTCCAATTTCTTTATAGTAATATTTAAATAATTATATATATATATGTATGTAAAATTGAATTGGCAATTAAGTTAAGGGACCTGAGAGAAAATTGCATGTTTCACCCAAAGTGAATTTTTTTTTTCACTTTGGTTGAAACATGCAATTTTTTCGCGACTCGCGACTCGCGGAATTTTTATAACAAATTACCCAATTTATTTTACTTAACATTACAGTAAAAAAATTGCTGTTAGTTAACCTGATGGCTACGAAAGTAAATAAGTCGTCAAGTGCGAGGCTATATTTCATATGTTGATTTCATTGAAAGCACGACCTATTTCGCGCTGTGCGTGTAATGAATTGAATTGAATTTACCTCGCAGGGATTTTTCTGCTTTTTATATATCCTTGAAAGAGTTATTTTTGACAGGTTCGTTCAACGTTGTACTGCCATCCCGCTCAGGCAACTTATAGAGCTTAGAAACGCTTTTCCACACGTCCCTTTTGATAAATATCATACCGTTGGTTCTGTGCAAACACAAAGTTCGTTTGACATAAACAAGGCCCAAACATAAAGATAGATAAATATGTTTACGCGAAAGTTTATACGTTTACTTCATGGGTCACTGCGAAAGTTGAAATATACGACCATAAAATTACTGCGCAATCGCTACGCATTTCAAAGTTATTAAACAGATATTGCGACTTCTTCTGTATATGGAAGAATTTAAGTTTCATCTCTTCCTAGATGATTAGGGAGACATTTTTTCTGGATATTTCATTATTGTTCCGATGTATTAAATTATCCTATAAATTAGATCTTTATTGCCAAGACATCCTTTTTACTTTTTACCATTTTACCTTCTTCGATTGTCCTTTCTAATTCTACTTATTAAAAATCTATTAGTATCGTTATTTTATCGTAATCAATTGCCATTTTCTACCCTTATTTTTCTTAACCTTCTCTCGGTGGATTTCCTTCTCTTTAGTTATTAATATCTGCATAAATCATTGCGATTCCATTCGTTCCATAAATTGTTTTCTATTTTAAATCTCGTTTAAGTTCAGAGTGTTTATTGTTGTGGAAATGCAAACACGTTAAGCTCACTATTATTATACTATATCTTTCGGTGAGATTTGTCATTTGTTACCACGCCAGTCGACACTAAACTCAACGTAATTGGCGTAAACTACACCATCAAGCCCTAATTTCATGTTATTAATTTACTTTAGAATTGCACACAAATATTGCATATGAATTTTGATTAGCTAAAAGCTTTTGAAACAAAAAATTGGGTTGCGAGAAAAAAATTGAATTCAGTGCACGTATATTATAATTGTAAGTGATATTTTTTCTTATAGACTTTATAAGGATAGGAGAATAATTTTTAATTTATATAAACACCAAACTGCCTTAGTTAGAATTGAGGGGGAAGAAGAGGTGGCAAAAATATGGAAGGGAGTTCGGCAGGGATGTACACTCTCACCGTTATTATTTAATCTATATATAGAAGATGCAATAAACAAAGTAAAAGAAGAGTATAGTGTAGGTGTGAATGTACAGGGAGAGAAAATATATATGTTGAGATTCGCCGACGATATAGCTATATTGGAAGAAAGCGAAAAGAATTTAGAAAGGGTATTGAATGGTATGCAGGCAGTATTGACTAGGGATTTTAACATGAAAATAAATATAGGTAAAACTAAAGTGATGAGGTGTGACAAAAAGGAATGCAGTAGAAAAATGAGGATCACAATAGGAGATAATAGAATCGAAGAAGTGTCAGATTTTTGTTATTTAGGCAGTAGAATCACAAAAGATAATCGAAGCAAGGTAGATATAAAGTGTAGGATAGCACAGGGTAGGAAGGCATTCGTAGAAAAGGAACAGATTTTAAGATCAAATATTGACTTGGGTATTAGAAAAAGATTACTGAAGGTATATGTTTGGAGTGTAGCACTGTACGGGTGTGAGGCGTGGACTATAGGAAAGGAAGAGAAGCGTAGATTACAAGCATTCGAAATGTGGTGTTATAGGAGGATGATGAGGATTGGTTGGGAAGATAAAGTAACAAATGAAGCTGTACTAGAGTTAGTAGGGGAGAAGAGAAGTATTTGGAGAGTGTTACAGCGTAGGAGAGACAGATTAGTAGGGCATATTCTTAGGCATGGGGGGATTATGCAATTGATCATAGAAGGTAGAGTGGAGGGAAAGAGAGGGGTAGGTAGGCCTAGATTGGAGTATGTGAGTCAGATAGTTGAAGACGTTGAGATGAATAGCTATAGGGAGATGAAGGGATTAGCTCAGGATAGATCGGCATGGCGTGCTGTTTCCAACCAATCTTTAGGATTGCGGACTCTTTAACTAAACTAGACTTTTCGAAACTTTCTCGGTATAAAATCACGTTAGTTCAATTACGAAACGTAATTCTCTGTAACTGTCATGTTAATATTCGAAGTTGGGATGCTTCGTAATATCGCAAAGTAGAAGCTTCAAGCGATGAAGAAGACAATGGTAGAAGGTAGTAGAAGCATAAAAAATTCATCCAAGGACTATTACGTTCGTTAATTCAATTTTTGCGGTGGGGTCGCGTAAAATAATAAGAAATAATTCGCTGGCGCTCGGCAGAAATTAAAAATCGGTAGCCCGAATATAGTCTAGAAATAGCCCGCAGCTGTACGGAACGAAAAAGTGCATAATATGTAATGGATAGCCTCGGTTGCCTCTTTCCATTATTATATCGTGTACATATGAAATGAGATCACACAATACAATATACTGCGTGAATCAAATTCGGTGTTTTTTACGGTCAATTGTAAAGAGAGGGATTGTTAAATCATTGTGCATACAAATTAATATTTATGTTTAAATGGTCAAAAAAACCTACAAAGCAAATTTTTAATAATCAATCGAATGTCCATTAAACAGTCCATTAAACAGTCAATATTATATTTTGAAATTATCACTGCGGGCGTTCAATATTAGTATATAATATCACCCAAACAGAACTCGAAGCAGTAAATAGCTAGATGCGCATTTCGAAGGCTATGCCCCTATCTACAGTAGCGCAAGATAAAAACTAAATAAAATACCTCCGTCACGAATCGTGATTGATATACAATTAAATAAACAACTCAACATGAAGGAAGTATTTTAAAATAACAATTAACGAAACCAAATACTAAATAAATATTAGCTTGTCAAATAGAAATAGAAATCAAATGAAATAAGCATTTCATTATTTGATAGTGTTAAATCTTTAACATTATTAATGAATTCTAAAGAATTTTTTACAGCGAAACTATAGAAATAAAAATTATTAAGTACATTTGTTAACCATTGTGTTAAATTGGATTGAATTGTTTGTTTGGATGCTGCATTTTTCAAAAATATGTCAATATCTCAGAAACAACTAGTTTTAGGTATAGGACATATTTAATGAAAATGGTTCTATTATAATCGAATTATCTTACAGAATAATAATATATGGGGTGTTCTATTTAAAAAATCGGACTTATCTGTCAAGGAACACGCCCCAATTGAACATGACTGTTACATATGCCTGTATTTTTCAGGAGAAAAATCGATTTACAGAAAATAATGCCATGTTAGTGGTTACTCAGATATAAAACTGTGCTACTTAAATTCGCTACCTAAGTAAGTTATGATTTTTTTAAATCTGGCTTGCAATGAACCAATTTTTTACAAAATTGCTAATATCTTGGCAACACCGCATTCTAACAAATTACAATTTACGTGCTCATAAGTACTTAAATGTCTGATATGAAATGGGATTAAAATATACATAGTGTTCCATTTAAAAAAATAAGATCAGTTTTAATTATGCTTTCATGGTTCATCCTGTATACTTGAAATTAATTTTGGAGTGTGCAGCTCGTAATTCTATATAAGATTGCAATTTTTCGCATTTCTATTTGAATTAGTTTGGGCACGGGATTCCGATTCGTTAGAACTGCCCAACCCTGTATATTGATCAAATTTAAATCGAAATTTCAAAATTATACTTCCGTGCAAACAATTTCTTCACACCGTATGGCAAATTGGTGTCCTGTAATGGATATCGCACCAGATTTCCATGAATGCGCACTACCATCACCAAAATGGTTTGGTTTGTGGTTTATTCCAAAACTCTGCAAACATTCAACTGGCGTAATTTTCATGTAATAAGATTCCGACACATTTGTTATAGGATATAGAATAGCTTAGTTATAGCTTAGAATCATAGAATAAGATCATGTTAAATTTCTTGTTAAATTCTAAGACTAATAAAAAAAATATTACCAAAAAGATAGAGGCAAAGATTTTTTCGGGTCTATCAGTAGTTACCAATTTTTACCTCTTATTCTTTCAGTCTTTTAGTTTTAGTTTTTTTTATTATTGTACCAATATGCAATTTTTTAAATTAGATTTTATACATCTTAAACAATTTGGTCAAAAGAATCTATAGAATGATTTTTTTCTAATTGTCATTTTATATTTATATTGGTAATAATATATATGCGTAGTAGAAATTTTCAAATACGTGGGTTTAATTTGTTATTAAAATCTCTCTTACTTTTCAAAAATATCTGCACGTTTAATACGACTCAGTTAATTAATTGCGTCGGTTAAATTAAAGACAACTCCTTAATTTGTGAATCTCTAATACAAGAGAGAAATAATCCTGTGCAACCAATTCCTTCTATATTTATTTCTTGGAGATTACATGATGTTTTGTTATACAAAAATATATTTTTTAAATTGTATGAAATAATAATAAAATTACGTATTTAATGTTCAGATTTTTTTGTGTAATTATTAAGTCGCAATTGGATGGAAATATTGTAAGTTATTTTATGATTTGTTGCACTGACGACTCAAATTAATTAAATTCATTTGCGTTCCATCTAATTTTCCGCTAATTATTTCAAATTTCCTCTTCCCCGCTTCTTCGTTTCAAACTATCGCATCATACAACATTTCACCTCATCTTATTCGTGTAATCCCTTCGCACTAAAACGCCGACTTTCATCCCTAGTTAACAATCTAGAACTTCAAATCTTACAAACTAGAGTTACTTGGTTGCATGTACTTCTTGTGCTGATTTAAACTTGTTGTCAGGCCGTAGATTCTTGTTGCACTGCGTGAAACTTTATTAAACTACCATTAACATCATTTTAGTTTTTGATGTCTCTAAGAAATACAAAATGTCGCAATGAAGATGAATCACCAATAAATTGGTCCGAAGAAATCCATTTATCTTGGAAAAACTTCTTTAGAAAAATGGTTGTTTTATGGCACGTGTTTACGAGAAACTTCGAAAAATTATCTTTATTGAGCACTGTCTTTGAATAATCTATTCAATAAATGTCAATGTGAACATCCTTCGTCAAATCTTCGTGTAATATTTAAAAAATGAGACAATTTTCTTGAAATTGAATTAAGTCAATATGTCAACATAACTTTGTATAAACTTGCACCTATCCGTAGATAGTTTTCTCATGTATACTGAGTTTAGCAAAGATTTATCGAATTAGTATTTGCGGCTTACAAAGTCAGGTGACTTTGTAAAAAAAAATTTTCCCCGACTTTTCACGTCCATACTATTCTTTAATCTTGTTTATTACGTCTTCTATATATAGATCGAATAATAACGGTAAAAGTGCACATCAACTTCGTAGAACCTTTCTTCCTCTTCTTCGGTTAGAATTCTAACTAGAGCGGTTCTACAAAAATGACACGAACCAAAATGTTATACGAAAATAACATCGTTTCCAATTTAGGACTTGCCTCATTTTTGTAATAGCACGTACAGTGGCTTAATGCAATTAAAATCCGTATAATTACGCTAAATTAATAATCTTTCCGTTTAATGAGCGACAGAGTTTCTAATTTTAAGGTCGCCACATTTTAACGGGAAATAATTTAATACCAACTACATATTGCCTTAATTACGCGACTGAAATGATATACAGCGGATTAAAAACTGTTTTTATTAGAAAAGTTTTAATTAAATATTCTTGTTAATAGTCATAAGCTAAAATTTCAAATTCGAAGCGCGCGTAAAAGCACGTAAATATTCAAACTATTTGAACGGGTTTCAGTGAAATATTTATCATTTTTAATCCCTCGTTATTCAAATACTTTCACTTCGATAGATTATTTTCCAAAGTACTAAATAGCTCGATAATTAATACCTATATAAAGACTCGCGCTTTATTCTGGTATTATTCCTTTGTGAAATAATAAAGATATTCATACAAATATCAATTCCACAATTTATTTAACCTAATTGACGTGCAATCGATATTATTATTTCTCACTATATATATATAATACAGTGTGTCAAACATACAGGTTTCTTAACATACAGGGCACACGTAATATGCAGTTTTAAACTAAAAACTAATTTTCTAGGAAATCCCAAAGATTTGATAAATAATCTGGTATTTATAAAATATCTTGTTCTAGTTGTCCTAAAGTATATATAGAAGACAAACACGTAGACCAATGGAAACTAGATTTAAGGAGCATTTAGCTCATTTCAGATTAAATAGAAAGGATAAAAGTGCTGTAGCCGAGCATATTTTTGAATCCTATTTTGGCTCAAACTCATGTAAACTACTCTGAAAAGGAATTTTTTTTTACGATACTTCAATTTTTTTATGATATCTACCACAAATAGTAGCAACATATTAAATACAACTAATAAGTTTTTTAATAAAAATATTTTGGATTATTTTTAAATATAATTTGACGATTTACAATAAAATGATTATATTAATAATTTGCTCTGATAATAATAGTACTTTTATGTAATTGAAGATAATTTCGCATAATTTAATATAATTTATGGTACGTTCCTAATCAGTAGAGACCGGATTATAGGCACTAAAAAAATGCCAAAATAGACGGCAAATAGGCACTAAAAAACGATAGAAAAAGGCGCTAAAAAATGCATTTCTTATTTTGAAAAAAACTCAAAAAAGGCATGAAAAACATAGTAGAAAACACAAAATATATTTGTTCATGTTTCACTTTTGTATCGCAACCTTACAAAATAATATTGTACTGTCACCATTAAAAATATTAACTCCCGAATTATTTTTTGGATCTTGGATTCATCTAAACTGCTAATTTTAGGCATTTTGAATTTATTTTCGAATGTATTCGTGCGCTAACTAAACACAGGCTGAAGAAATGAAGGGTGAATTATTTATTGAAATATTAGCTGTTACAAAATAACCACTATTGGTACTTAAGAGTACATTAAGAACGATTGGGGACTTTTCCATTGGTAATGTAGCAATGACACAAACAATTTAGAAATTTTTTATCATCGAACAAACTAAATTATGGTAAAAACCAAATAAATATGAAAAAAAGGCGCGAATGCGTCAAAAGTGTCGAAATAGGCAAAATAGGCGCTAAACAGAAAAATAGGCAAAATTTGATCAAAATTGTCGAAATAGGCAAAAAAAGGCAATTTGCTTAAAATCCGGTCTCTACTAATCAGGTTTATATATTTCATAAGACCCGAAAACATATAGTAACTGTCTAATACATAAGGGAATTAATTAATTACGTATGTTTGGGGTATGAAATTTGGCTGGAGATATACATGATAGTAGATACAATTTTACAGATTACGCTAAATAAATAAGATACGTACATTATTTTGAAAAAGTGAGTTTTTAAACAAACCAGAAATTTTGGAGAATTTTTTATTGAACTTTCGTTGAACTTAAGAATAAGCCCATATTTCATTTTCCAAAATAGAGATGTACTGCAATCTTTATTCCAGAATAAATATTTTCAAATTATAATTTTTGTCATATACAGTCGAACTCGGTTAGGAAGTCATCGGTTAATAAGTCAACTCGGTTAGTAAGTCAAAATGGCTTGGTCCCAACCCAAGGCTCATATACTCTATGTATTATGACTTCGGGTAATAAGTCATCATACCTCGCTTAATAACTCATTATGTTGACGACTTTATGATTTCATTCGTTTAGGAGATTAGACGGGTTTTCTGGTAATTACCGACTAATTAGGTTGTTTAATAGCTTGCAAGCTAAATGCAAGCAGATATATCAAATCAGTTTTGAGTTTGATCTCTTAGAAAACGAAATGGCAAGCCTTAAACGTAAAGCAATATCCTTAGAAACAAAACTGGCAGTGGTGAAAATGTTGGAAAGCGGTGTGAAGAAAAGTGAAGTGTGTAAGCATTTCAACTTAGTAAACTCATCGGTAGGTTCAATATGGACGGCTCGAAATAAAATCAAAAAAAATTAAGAAAGCAAAAGTGTGAAGCGTATGAGGAAACCTACTCACGAGGATGTAGATGCTGCTTTATTGAACTGGTTTAAACAACAAAGAACCGTCAATTTACCAGTAAGTGGACCTATTCTCCAAGTAAAAGCTGAAAAATTGGCTGAATTGTTGGGAATAGAAAAATTTGAATGTTCCCCGGCATGGATAGACCATTTTAAAAAACGGTATGAAATCAATTTTGGAAAAATAGTTGGCGAAGCTAAAGACGTCAATTTGAATATCACCAGTGCGTGGATTCAAAATGAGTGGGAAGAAATCCGGAACAATTTTAATGACGAAGACATCTTCAACGGGGACGAGACAGGCATTTTCTTCAAGCTGACACCAGACCACACTTTAAAGTTCAAAAATGAAAAATCCATTGGCGGAAAACTGCCAAAAGAAAGGATCACTGTTTTTGTTTGTGCTAATGTAAGCAGCACTGAAAAAAAGATTTGTTAGTGATCGGCAAATCAAAAAACCCACGATGCTTCAAAAATGTAAAAAGCTTGCCTGTGACCTATGAAACCAATAAGAAGTCTTGGATGACAAGCGAGTTATTCGCAAAAGAAATCCGACGTTAGGAAGAGGACCTAAGAGGAAGCAAAGAGAAAAATCGTTCTACTTTTGGATAATGTCCAGCTCATCCTCGCATACTAGGATTGAAACTTATAACTTTGAAGTTTTTGTCTCCAAACACAACCAGTATTCTACAGCTGGTGGATTAAAGAGTAATTATAAGCCTGAAATGTGCATACAGAAAAAGACTGGTTTTAAAAATGATGGAAACTTTAGCTTGAGCAAAGTAACTCTACTTGATGCTCTGAAATTTCTGAAAAAAGCCTAGAAGGACGTCACCGGTGCTACAATTATGAACTGCTTCTGGCATGCGGGTTTATGCGATCATCATTTTGTTGAGGAAGATGATTTACCTCTGAAACATTGGCTACAATCTTTCGTTATTCCCACTTCAAATAATTTAGAAGATTTTATCGAAATGGATGAAGACCTTCCAACGACTGGAGAAATGTCTGATCTCGATTTAATAAGAGACGTACAAACAAGAAATGTAAAATCAGACGACGAACAAGTAGAAGAAGAGATAATACCATACCCCAAACCTACCACCTCTGAAGCATTATTACGGGGTCAAAAATTACTTACATATTATAAAGCCGAAGGAAAAAGTCTACATTTAGACAATTTATATAAAATAGAAAAGGATTTAGAAACAAAAAGTTGGAATTCTAGAAAATAGCAGACAATGATAACCGATTTTTTTTTAATGTTTTATGTTTAAATGTTAGGTTTTATTGAAATAAATTTCAAATAAAAATCTAATTCATTAAATTTGTATCCGTTCCCTACCTCGGATAATAAGTCACCTCGGTTAGTAAGTCAAAATTGCTCGGTCCCTGCAATGACGTTATAACCGAGTTCGACTGTACTTGTGAATCATAAACTTTCCTACTCATATATATTCTTCATTTATAATTTTTCAAATATTCTCACATTTTCCGTAACTCTATATAGCTTTTTGCGTAATAACAATCACTTCTTAAAAAAATGTATATAATTAGAATTGACATAAAAGTTTTTATGATCTACCAAATATGAAATATTGAGCCGAGTTTAAAAATAAGTTGTTGAGCAGTGCGAGGTTTTTGAGTTGTAACAATCAGCATGATTTGTACGCTAAAGTATTTAGTTTTTATTTTGAAAAAATCTTTTGCATATACAGCAAAGTCACCGCTGCTAAACTTTGTACGAAGAGCAATAGTTATACATAGCGTTGGCACAACTTTATTTTAATGGAGTTACCTTCAAACAACAATAAGTCGGCAAATGGAAAAGTTTACGTTCGCCGCTTGCGGCATCATTGTGTGTTTAATACACATTGACAAAACTGAAAATTCTCGAAGATTTCTATATACAAAGTATCCCAATAATACTTTGTTGAATGTTTATTGGTTTATTTTTCTGAACTTTAGAAACATCTAAATACCAGTACCTAACATCCTTTCTAGATCGATCAGCAATCATGTTTCTTGTAAAGACATTTTAGTTTTCTAAGCGAAACATTAGAATTGTAAATGATCTTATCAATAATCAAACATTTCGCTTCATCCTGTGCGCATTTTCTTTGAGGTGAAAATTTGGTCGGGTATACGTGGAACTTTATTTAGTTCTGGTATTGGGGATACAAAAAATAAATCGAAATCCAAACGGAATTAGCGGGAGAAGAGTTGGGCAAGGATCGGGAAGCAATATTAAGTTTTTCTACCCGATTTATATACTTCTCTGCACCTTAAGCCCGGAGATACCTATATAGATGTCTGATGATGTACTGGCAATCAGAAACGTTGCAGTAAATCCACGTTGAGCCATACAAAATGATTAGATTCCGTACATAGAAGAAATAAAAAACTAGGGGAAATTAAATCATATAAATGATTCAACTGATTATTGGATTCCAATGACAATAAGTTTTCTTATGATAGTAAACAGACACAAGGGAATTCCAAAAATATACAACTTGGTTTAAAATTACTCTACATGTTAATTATGTAACAGATGACAAATGACATCAAATAAACCGCATATAATCGATCATATCGTTATTAAATGTGGCCTTGATGAAGAGAATGAAAAATGGACCTTATAACATTCCTAAACGATTTGTAGTCAAATTTCTCGCAGATATAGGCTATTTTTTTTAAGTGGCGGGCCCCCT
Organism: Leptodirus hochenwartii; assembly: GCA_947310635.1. Taxonomy (NCBI): domain Eukaryota; kingdom Metazoa; phylum Arthropoda; class Insecta; order Coleoptera; family Leiodidae; genus Leptodirus; species Leptodirus hochenwartii. Next base: position 8,121,812 of record OX371176.1, on the reverse strand, counting down.
TCTACTGCGCATTACAAATTAAGACTAGTTTATGCATAAGACCAATGATATTACTATACAATTCAAAAAAATTAAAAATATACTGGCCGCTTCAACACCCCGAAACCTTATGCTCGTGAAGAGATGCTCGCCACTGCATTTTTGTCATTTGAGGGTGTGGTCAAAATTACTGCAGTGTTGTCATATCGACAGCCAACATATACAGAGAGTATTATATTAGCATAATTGATCAAAACAAATAATAAATAACTGGAAACTTTTTACTAAATAGTGGACTTTAATCGAAGCCGTATATATTCATACATTAAATATTCTCAATCTGAATTTTGCTATGCAGTTTACAATTTGAGCACTTTGTACTGAAGTTTGTATTCATATATGGCAACAATGGTACTGGAAGCTCAACCCTTATGCGCAGTAGAGGATGAATTAGTTCCGCCAAGATATAAAAAATGACTTATATCACTGCATCATATATGATTATTTTATGCTTCAAGGAAAATTGAAATTTTATCAAAATATACTGCACTGAAGGCATTTTAGGAATATTGAACTAAAGTCCTCTTTTAGGCATATTTTCTTTCGTTTTTCCTTCTCTGCTGTTCATGCAATATGGTAAAAATTAGAAATTATCGAACAGTAAAAAATATCTAGAAAATGTTTTATTTGAGAACAAATTTTACATGAAAATTTTAATATACCAAAAGCCGAAAATGTTGAACAATTATGCGAATTTTCTACGATAAACGAATTTGTAAACTATTTAACTAGCACTATAATTTAATTGATAATTTTAGCTGTTGTAGAATTATTGCAAAAAATAAATGTTCTAAATCCATTTTTTTTTTAAGAAGCAAAACTTTAAATTAATCTTGTAAACTAATTTCAATTCGCTTCTCAAATCATCAAATACGTAGTACTATTTCCATTTAATTAAACCAATCCAACTAACGTAGATTTCCTTGTAAATACGTTTGTTAAGTTTTCTCTTCTCTCGAACTCAGGTTGATTATCTTTAGCAGAGGCGCACACGCACAAGTATCAACTAATCTGTCTAAATGCTTTATATATGGTTCGGTACATCACCAGGAAGTTTAAATTCGATTAATCTTAAGACGACGATGAAATCGCGATTGCGAACAGCCCTAATATTCAGCACACGAGAAAACACTCTTGGATTGGACACAAATAACATATTGACACTTTAAAAGCAATAAGCTCTATAGAAAATGCCCAAAATCATATTAAATACGAAAATTGACAGGGTGTGATTATAATGACGAGGAAAATATTTTTACAATTATTTTGAATACAATTTAACGCAATTTTTTAAATTTTTACTTTATTTACTTACACAACCCTCATTTCACGGTATGCGTACCTTTTTTATTGTCTCGAACTGTACTTAATGAGAGAAAAACTGAGATTTTTGGTAGTCGTCTGCGCATAGGGTTGTGCTTATCGGGGTTATACAGTACCAGTGGTGCCAGACAACAAAAAATACTCTAGGTCTAAGAATTTAAATCTGTCACTATTTTATAGCTATCGTACAAATTAATTATGACATAAATATGATACAATAATAAGTATTTATCAACATTTCGTATATTCTAGTATAACTTTTGTATTAATTTCAAAGAATTCATTCTAATTGCATAAAATGGTTATAACTGTGCGTGGTGATTTGTCAACATTGCATTTCTTGGGAGGCTCACCTTCTGCACTAGACACACCTACTTATTCTTTGGAGAAGACAGAAGCGTGGCACTGCTATGTAATGTATTGGTCAAGCCATTATGCCGGTTTTGATTTATGATGCGTATACTTCTGTCATTCTGCGCCAATTTAAAAAAAACGAGCTGTAGGTCTAAACGAAAGAGGTAAACTTTACCAGCCCCGGTCCATATTATGTCCTCCGTTTGGGAATTTATTCTTCACGTATGTGATTCGTATTCTCCCTGTCCTCTGCATATTTTCTCGCAATGTCACAACACCGTGTCATCTAGATATCGCGCACATATGCCTGAAGACATATTACTTGAGTTCGTTGCACAATTTTCAACTTGAAAGTACAGCAGTTGATCTTAAAAACTTTTCCATGTGTGTGGAAATATTTAAATACACATTTGAGAAATCGAGTTGATATTGCGAATTTTTATGATACCTTTATTTATTTATTTATTCTTTATTGCAGTTAATATATAAAAATATTTTACAAACGTCACAATTATAATAGGTAAAATACACATCATTTATACACGTTAAAAGAGATTAAGAACATAGACTATTTGATATTGAATTCATGCATTCATTAATATTATAAAGCGATTTGGATAAAAGAAATTTCTTTACAGTTATTTTTATTTCATTTTTACTCAAGTTTCTTATATTTATCGGTAGCGTATTAAACAGCATTTTACTTTGGTATTCTATACTTTTTTGTGATGTAGTTAAACGACAGTTAGGTATATGAATATCATGTCTTTGCCTGGTCAGGTGGTCATGGAAGTCATCATTACACTGATAGTTATCTGATGATATATAGATTGCTCTGCGCTGGAGTCCAAATAATCTCTTAGCTGAAGCATAATTCCCCAAAATATGTTACCATAATTTATATGACTGTGGACCAAAGCGAAATATGCACACTTTAGAACAGATTTCGTAACATTTGATGCAAGACAACGCAAAACAAATATATTCCGACTTATTTTTGCTGCTACTTTTTCTGTGTGTTTATCAAATCTTATAGATGGGTCAATAGTTACACCTAAGAAATTACATTCCTCCTTATTTACATAATTAAAATATTTGAGGGATAGTAACATATTCACAGTCTTTTGTTCATTTAAACATAATTCGTTAGTAACACACCAGTCCGATGCCTTCAACTGCGCTCTCTCTGCTTTCGCAAATAAGTTGTTAAAGTTTTTATTTGATACAAATAGAACAGTATCATCGGCATAAAGGAGACTACTGTGCAAATTCACCAACATATTGCGGGAGGTCATTAATGAACATTAAAAAAAGGAGCGGGCCCAGAATAGACCCTTGTGGTACCCCTCTAGATACTGAAACAGCACTTGAACATTTACTATTGCATGTTACAATTTGTTTCCTGTTTGAGAGATAAGAACTCATTAAGGCTAGGCTTCTCTCGCCAAAATTGAATTCCCATTTTAATATTTTTATTAGTATCTCGTTGTTAATTTACATTCTTGTCACAAAGATGTAATATGATCATAATATTTGTTCATGTGGTAATACAAGATTTTGTACATTTGAAAAATCGAGTTAATTAAATATAGTTAAGAAAAATATTGGGGACTTTTAAGATGTTGTTAATTTAAATTGTTATCACAAAGATATAATATGATCATAATATTTTTCATGTGGTAATACAAGATTTTGTTGAGCCATAATTGTTCTTCTTTTAATCAATGGCTCTATATCAAAATATCACACAGATTAATTGCTCGTAAAATAAAAACGCGAACATTCTTCGCGACAAGCCATTATGAAGTCTATTAAATATATCGCATATTTTTCCATTCTTCTACGCATATTGTGCTAAAATTATATAATATACATATGACATGTCGCATTAATGAATGAAATGGTAGTTAATGCGACATAGGTATACCCAGTAGAATTTGCGTGGAAACTTCTTGGAAATTTAATAGGGGTTCGGTTAGTTCCCAAAAAATCTTGGGAATCATGATTTGGGAAAATCACAGTTGGTATGTGGGAGAACTGATGGATTTATAATTGGCATAATTACGGAATTTAGGGAATTGATTGCGGCCATACATGCTCAACTAACCGATTGTGTTCTTTGAAATTGTTCGCATAATCGGTGGTTTGATGAAATTCGTGCGATTAAAATTGAAAATCGATGGAAAATATATGAAATCAATTGAATAGATAAAATTTAGGAATTGTAGAGATATGGATGAAATGAATTATAATTGGAAAGATAATTTTTTATATTATTATTAAATAGTTACGTTTAAATTTACTATTATTATGAAGAAATTAGAAGCATAGTAATAAAAAACGTATCGTCCAGAATATCATATTATTGATATCTTCGAATATCGTAAATATTACATGATCCAAGTTTATGTCAGGATATTTTGGGAAAAAAAAATATATATACAGGGTTGGGCAGTTCTAACGAATTGGAATCCTCTGCCCAAACTAATTCAAATAGAGATACGAAAAATTGCAATCTTGTATGGAGTCGCACACTGTAAAATTAATTTCAAGTATACAGGGTGAACCACAAAAGCACAATTAAAACTGGTCTTATTTTTTTAAATAGAACACTATGTATATTTTGATCCCATTTCATAGCAGACATTCAAGTACTTATGAACACGTAAATTGTAATTTGTAAGAATGCGGTGTTGCGAAGATATTAGCAATTTTGTAAAAAATTGGTTCATTGCCAGCCCGATTTCAAAAAATCATAACTTGCTTAGGTAGCGAATTTAAGTAGCACAGTTTTAAATCTGAGTAACCACTAATATGGCTTTATTGGTTGTAAATCGCTTTTTCTCCTGAAACATACAGGCACATGTAAGAGTTATGTTCAATTAGGGCATTTTAATTGAAAGGTAAGTCCGATTTTTTAAATAGAACACCCCATATATTATTATTCTGAATGATAATTCGATTATAATAGAACCATTTTCATTAAATATGTCCCATACCTAAAACTAGTAGTTTCTGAGATATTGACATATTTTTGAAAAATGCAGCATCCAAATAAACAATTCAATTAAAATTAATATAAATGTTTAAGATTGCCATGGAAGATAATGTCCACTGTAATATTTATGATTCGACAATTAAAGTCTACTTAAACCTACTTTACATTAAATACCATAAAGATATGGCATACTCTTTGCAAGAGAAGATCGACATGATTTGGTGTTTAGGAGAGTGCCAGAAGAACCCTCTATTGACCAATAAAATATACAAAGCAAATTTTCCAAATAGAAAACATCCACATGCAACTAGATTTCAACATTTATTAAATACTTTCACAACAACTGGATCTGTTAAAAATGCAACACACGAAAAACATAAAACTGTAAGAACGGAAGAAAATAAAATAAAAGTACTTCAGTCTGTGATTGAAAATCCCCAAAACTCTTCTACGGAAATAGAGAAAGAGGAAACTATTTCCCGACGTACTGTTGGAAGAATATTGAAGGAATGTGAATACCATTCATATAAGGTGAAACTGCAACAGGATCTACAAGAAACCATAATATAATATAATCTACATTATATTATATTATGTCATATCAGGTCATATTATATGTCATATTTGAAATACTTCTGTCATGTCGACTTATTTATTTAATAGTATATCAATCACGATTCGTGACACAGGTATTTTATTTAGTTTTTATCTTGTGCTACTGAAGATGGGGGCATAGCCTTCGAAATGCGCATCTAGCTACATAATGCTTTAAGTTACGGTATTTGGGTGATATTATGTACTAATATATATATAGCTCAATAACTTGGCGTAATTTCCATTAATTTGCTTGGCCAAACATATTTTACGATACTCGAGAAGAACCCCAAGATATATTAAGGACAGTATATATATATATATATATATATATATATATATATATATATATATATTTTATATGATCTTATTACTAAAAGCAAAAGGTCATAAAATATTAGAAGATTTTTTTATTACAAATGTAATAAATAAGTAGAAATATTATTGTCAATATTTTGGTTTTATGCATCGTAATACGTAGAAATTGTTAATATACTAAGGTTGCCTTATGATTTTATTTCATTGCAATACGGGAAATATTTGACGTAAACAAAAATGATGGAAATTTTGCAATTTTCATGCGAATATATAGATGGGCTTCAACTATATTAGGGCTTAACTAAATCAAATCATAATTTAAAATGTTTGAATGAATTGAAAAATTTATATTTAGATCATATATTTAGACTATAGCTAAATTAATTATATATTGACGACTAAAGGAGTATTTTTTAATATTAAATTTTCTAATACTTTTTTTTCAATTCTGTTGCGTTTCTGTAAAAATTACTTTTATAAATCTCAGATTTATTTTCAATATAGTAATGCGATTCATTCTTTCAAGCATATTTGAAAGTTCCTACTTGAAAGACATTGAATAGATGTAATATAAACTCTTTGAACATATCTCTACACGCGCATTTCTTACGAATATATATTTGTAGTTAGTTATATTTTTTCATGATTGCACGTTACAATAAAAAGTTTCTGGTATGAGCTAAATGTAGACTAAATAGAAAATATTGCGTGAGACTCTCGCGCGGTAGAAGTGAAACTTCTTAGCTCCTAGGAAAAGTTGATTTTATACATTGCTTTTTCTCCATTTGTTAACGTTTTTTTTAATTCGATATTCGATCACATATGGAACACACTGTACCTAGCGGATTATTGAAAAATTGTTTATCAAATGCGCGATGAGCAGGTTGAAAGAATGTAAATTCTGTGTATGAGGCACTAGTGGGTGCATTTCTATTTGTCTATGGCTCGCTCAGCTGTATCAGATTCATTTCGTTGATCTCTCACATCGCGTGTATCTTCACGTGTAGACATCAGTGGTATTCAAATTCTCTATACCACTCACTATGTCCTCACTTAACGACGGTATCGATTCATCCAGTGTATTTGAGGTCGTTGGAAGGTTATGTTGTACACCATGTTTCTTTAACGCCCTTTGCCTCTCTACTTCTTTCCAAGGTACTTGTTGGCACTTTTCTTGGCGGTTTATTCGCTTTCTTCCGTTCTCTAAAGGCTCGCACTCTGTCTGTACTTGTCTTTTTCTCCATTTCACTTTTCACACAATGGATATTGTTAGCTAAAAGATTAAGCTGTGTTTGTGTAATATATAATAAAATACGCAAGAGTCTACTGGTTACCTTATGCCACGTATACACACAGTACACGCGGCGCATGCGCGTAGCGTGTCTATGATGTATGCGACGGAGAGAGTAGAAACAATTCTCCCTCTCTTTCCTTCCGCTGATTTGCCCAACCGTGCCTATAGAAGTTGTTTCACTTCAAAAAAAACCTTTTGTTTTATGAATATAATATATTTTTCTAAATAATAATGACATTTTTTCTTTATGGTTGCAATCAATTGCTATTCTAATTAAATGAATTCAGGTAGTTGAGATCTTCATTTCCAACCATGCTTCTAAATTCGATTAAAATCTGCTCATTTCGCAAATAAACAAGTAATTTAACTTCCGGTGCTTCTTCGTCGTATCCTTTGGTTTAGCCAAGAAACATCTTCTGATGCTACTATAGTGTATATATTACAATGTAAAATCGAGAAAAGCAGAGAGCAGAAGCGCGGCTCGCTCCAAACGATTACATTTCCCGAAGACTAATTAAAAAAAGAAAGCGAAACGTCTTATTCGAAATTAGTTGGTCTCGTTGCTGATGCTGGGACAGCTTGCGTTTATGGTGTCCTTGTTTGCTCGGAGGGTTCGCGTGTTTAATTCTAAGTATTTATTTGCTACAGAATAGCTAAACGAGAATTTCATGTTGAGTTTAAGAGTGACAGTTAAAATTGGAATGAAAGAATTTAATTAGCTCGTTTCACGATATATTTTTCTTTGTATGCCTTTGTAGAAAAAAATCGATAGTAAATCTAATTAAGCTGTATGTTAAGATATAGATTTGTTTGAGAATAAGAATAAATATCCTTCCTATATTCTGCTTTTTTTACGAAAATAATGCAACCATTTTTTGGTAAAACAAGTAAATATTTTAGACTTTAAAAAATCTCTATACTATATGATGCATTTTCAAATTCAGCATAGCAAAAATATATGTTAGTTTGATGATAAAACTGACGTTGCTATTCATAATTATAAATGCGTATGAAAATTAAGTTGTTGTAATATCTAAAAAGTGGAAGACCCGATGAATTTTAGGACTGTAATAAATACAATGCCACAGAATAGAAGACTGTTAAAATATTTACAGGACTGAAGAATGAGCGTAAAGGGTGGAAATGTAATTTTGCTTCTTTTAAAAGGAATAAAATAATAGAATTATGACTGAATATAAAAATGTTCGACGATAAAGCTTGAAGACATTTTTATATTTTATTGCTTATCCTCGTTCTAAAACTACATTAAGTATTTGTTAATTCATGTTTAAATATGAAGAGCTTTTATAATATAAATTATAAGATACTTCCACTATCAAATTGAAATTCGTATTGTATAGTTATTTGGGTTTCTGAAGATGAATACATTTTCATTCAATTTGAAAACACAATTGAAGTTTGAAAATCAGTTTGAGTGTTTACATGTATTCTTTCATTATATTTACGCAAGGCGGAAATGTTTCATTGAGGAAATGTTAGCCATTTTCTAAATATAGGAACGTAATATAGGGTTACCATTTTTTTGACATCTTTCTTTAAATCCCGAGTTAGAAGTATGAGAATATTTTTTAATTGCTTTAAAGAAATATGAATTTAAAATGATGGTACTATTTATTTGATACTAACGATTGGAAAAAGCTTAATTGTGCCGATATTCAAAGAATTTTTTAAAATTGTTAATTGCTCTTCAATTTCAAAGGTTACAGATTTTCAAAATCACCATTTAGAAACATTTTTATATGAACTGCCCATGCTAAAATTTTCAATTTTTATTTGACATGAAAAAATTATTTAATGGCACATTTTCTAGTGGGGAATGATCTGAGGATTCTAAATCTGCAACTAGTTAAATAGAAAAACCTTAAAATGTATAAATTTATTTCAGCTTTAATTTAATTTTTTGATTGTAAAACCAATAATATTGAACAAATTCGTGCCAAAAGTTGAAAATTTTGTACGACTATTTAATTAATAATCCAAATCTTTGGCAGAAAAATCGACCAAGTGAAAAATATGTGTACCAAAAACAAGGGAAATGATTTATATGGCAAAGATTAATAAAGTAAACTTTTTTCTAGTTCCTAATATATTAGTTTTTACAATTTACCTTGATATAAAAATTTTTTTTTTTAGTCTCGCTTGACTCTCATAAAATATTGTCGCTTTACACAGAAGCAGGACAGAAAAAATATAAGGAACTAAGGAACTTAATTAATAGGAAATGCAAGCTAGCGAAAGAAGAGTGGATAAAAGGAAATTGTGAGGATATTGAGGAGGATATGAGAAGAGGTAAAGTAGATTTGGGCTACAGGAAAATTAAGTCACATTTTTCTAAAGTAAAACCAAAGGGTAATATTATATGTGATAAGCAGGGTAAGGAACTCACAGAAAATAAGGAAAAAGCTAGAAGATGGAAGGAGTATCTTGAAGATTTATATAAAGGTAGGCAGGACATGGTGGAGCTAGAAAATGTGGAACAGATAGATGAGGATGACTTAGGTCCTAGCATACTTAGGTCAGAGTTTCATAGAGCATTAAATGATTTACGGAATAACAAAGCAGCGGGGATTGATATGATACCAGCCGAATTAATAAAACACGCAGGGGAAAAAATGCAGGAGCGATTATACAGGTTAGTTTGTAAAATATATGAGAAGGGAGAAGTACCACAGGATTTTCAGCGTAGTAGAATAGTAACAATGCCGAAGAAAATAGGAGCTAATTTGTGTGAGAACTATAGGACCATTAGTCTACTATCACATGCATCGAAGATATTGTTAAAGATTATTTATAGGAGATTAGAAAATAAAGTAGAAGATCTAGGAGAAGATCAGTTTGGTTTTAGGAAAAACAGAGGGACGAGGGAGGCGATTTTAGCACTAAGAACAGTAGTAGAAAAAAGAATGAGGGTAGGAAAGGTAACTTGCATAGCTTTTGTAGATTTAGAAAAGGCATTTGATAATGTAGATTGGGACATAATGTTTAGAATTTTAAAAGAAACGGGTATAGATTATAAGGATAGGAGAATAATTTTTAATTTATATAAACACCAAACTGCCTTAGTTAGAATTGAGGGGGAAGAAGAGGTAGCAAAAATAGGGAAGGGAGTTCGGCAGGGATGTACACTTTCACCGTTATTATTTAATCTATATATAGAAGATGCAATAAACAAAGTAAAAGAAGAGTATAGTGTAGGTGTGAATTTACAGGGAGAGAAAATATATATGTTGAGATTCGCCGACGATATAGCTATATTGGAAGAAAGCGAAAAGAATTTAGAAAGGGTATTGAATGGTATGCAGGCAGTATTGACTAGGGATTTTAACATGAAAATAAATATAGGTAAAACTAAAGTGATGAGGTGTGATAAAAAGGAATGCAGTAGAAAAATGAGGATCACAATAGGAGATAATAGAATCGAAGAAGTGTCAGATTTTTGTTATTTAGGCAGTAGAATCACAAAAGATAATCGAAGCAAGGTAGATATAAAGTGTAGGATAGCACAGGGTAGGAAGGCATTCGTAGAAAAGGAACAGATTTTAAGATCAAATATTGACTTGGGTATTAGAAAAAGATTACTGAAGGTATATGTTTGGAGTGTAGCACTGTACGGGTGTGAGGCCTGGACTATAGGAAAGGAAGAGAAGCGTAGATTAAAAGCATTCGAAATGTGGTGTTATAGGAGGATGATGTGGATTGGTTGGGAAGATAAAGTAACAAATGAAGCTGTACTAGAGTTAGTAGGGGAGAAGAGAAGTATTTGGAGAGTGTTACAGCGTAGGAGAGACAGATTAGTAGGGCATATCCTTAGGCATGGGGGGATTATGCAATTGATCATAGAAGGTAGAGTGGAGGGAAAGAGAGGGGTAGGTAGGCCTAGATTGGAGTATGTGAGTCAGATAGTTGAAGACGTTGAGATGAATAGCTATAGGGAGATGAAGGGATTAGCTCAGGATAGATCGGCATGGCGTGCTGTTTCCAACCAATCTTTAGGATTGCGGACTCTTTAACTAACTAACTAGACGTACTATATTATTTAACTTGGATTTTTTTACGCTAGAACTTAGAACTTTTTCGTTTTCGCTTGACCGTTAATTGAATTTCACGAAAAAATTCATGGAAGAAAATCCATCAAGTAAAAAATATGTATACCAAAAACAAGGGGAATGATTTATATGGCAAAGATTAATAAAGTAAACTTTTTTTTAGTTCATATTGTATTAGTTTATGGTCACTCTAGCAAAAAAAGCACCAGAAAGAATTGAAATATAATAATTGTTGTGATAATAATTTTTTTAAATGTTGAAACTCTGAAAGTTGGTCACCCTAAAGATCATTCGCGTGAATAGCAAACTTTTCTCATATAGCGAATTTAGTACAGTCCTTGTAACTACCCTTAATCTGCATTTATTACTGCATCGGAATTAACCAAAGCTGTTTCTGCGCAGATTACGTTCACAACATCATTAATATTAAACAAATCGTCCATATTTATGTAAATATAGAAATGAGAGAAATATTTCAATGATGTTACTGATTTTTGAAACTATAAAATATGCCGTGTTAAAAGCGTAAGATTCATACACTCAAAATTGATAATTTTTACAGTTTCTGACCAAAAATAATATTATTTATAATTTTATCGCAGATATTTCGCATTTTTTTTAATAAAATATAAATTATACAAATTGCAGATTATACCAAAATTATACCAACAATTTCTCTTGATACGTGATCCGCTTTTAAAGGCTCACTTTTATTTTATTTTTCAAAAATTTGCATACGGCGCCCTCTCCTGCTTACTCTTCTGCTGCGGCCTCGGTGTTAAATGAATTCTTAATGGTATTCATATTCAGATCATGACAGAAGTGCTCACGCCTCAAAATTATGGAGGTGTTCGCGCCTTAATGAAAGGACAAATACCAACAATGGCATCTAGATTGAGGACTTATGAGGCAGGCATTTTTTCTTGTTATCGCTATATAATCATCCCTGATTGATATAATTTGAATTTTATATTTTTATTTGCATATGTATATTTCGTATAATTTAATGAAGCCAAAATTATTGGCACAAAAATTAAACTATACTCTCGATAAGGTTAAAAACAAGCAAAATCAAATTAAATCAAACGAATTATTAAATTCAAGTTTCATTTTGCAATTTTTGAGTGGATTTTTTATATGAAATGATTAACCTATTCGACAAATAGTCAATTGTAAATAATCTTCTATGGATTTTATAGAACGATGATTTATATCTGCTAATATATCTCATGGTTTTTAGGCTTTGATGTGGTTAAAATTATTATTTTATCGATTTTTGATTTGAATCAGAATTTTATAACATATACAAATTATTTTAAAGTATCTTAAGGTCTGGAGAATTTTGATAATAGGAGAATTTGTATATTTTGTACGAAAAAATGAAAAATAACACACAAAATAAAAATTAAACAAAAGAATTGTGGGCTTCAAACAGATTTTTTCACTCATAATATTAGTAAATGATTTTGTTTTTAAAATAAATTTACAACTTAGTAATATAAACTAAATATCTATTTTAATTAAATACCAGTTGGCAATTTAGAGTGGGTCCCACAAAAAAAAAATGATATTAAGAAATGTGGGCTTTAGATTCAATTAAATTAAAGAGAAATTATTAACTTTTTTTGGATAATTCAATCATCTGTGTTTTGATAAAACAATTTTTTTTTATCAAATACAATAAAATCACATTATCGTATATCATGGCAGTAGTAAATATAAACTTTGATTACGTTATACACAATAATATCTTTTATTCCATAAACCCACGATCTCGGACTTTTTTTTATAATATTGCGGGATTAGCTCTCAATATAATATAATCTTTATTCAAATTTTTCGTCCCACAAGAATCGTACATTCGCTTTTATTTCCATAATCTCTTCGAGTGGGTAGAAAATTTTCATATTCACATTCAATATATTCTTTGTTTTTCTCGCTCGAGTTTTCAATAAATCTGCTTCAATATTTCCAATCCATTTAATGGGTTATTATTCCTTCTAATGCACTTTACGCTGAACTCAGCACAGTCAAAATTATACACATGCACATCATATTATTTCTTCAGATTGTGTGTGACCAACGAAAATTCATCGAAAGCATAAATTATTTAAATTCATAAATTACAATATAAAATGCACGCACGCAATCAATAAAATAGTATTGAATTGAACAATTTTTTATTAGTAATTTTATACTTTTCTGCATATTCCTCAGCTGTTTCAAATTATTGTATTTGCCCTGGTTTGACCATGCCTGTCTAGAATTTGCTAACCGCTCATAAAAGTTTTTTCATTTCTTCTAAGTTCCGCGACATGAAATTCCTTTTATTGCTTCAACATTGCAAAAAGGACATGAATATACAATCGCAAATTATTATTTCGAATTGAACTTGAATTGATATATTAAAAAAACATATATAATTTATTTTTTACTTCGAAAATGCAGATATTGAAAATGTTACATAATTTTCTATACGGGGGAGGGGGCAATACGTTGTGTAAAGGGTTAATTTTTTGAATATGTTAGTGGTGCGTGTTTTTGCTATCATGTCCCTCATTTTGGTCGATTTGGCTTGCCACCAAAGCTGCCATTGCAATGTATACCGGCAAGACAAGTTTCCGAAAAGTTTCTTGCATGTCTTTAGGTAATTTGGCTTGCTCTGGAATAACCGACTGTTCCAAAACCAGCCTTATATGCAATATATAGTACTTTATACTATAAAACTATCCTGGTAGATTTTAGGTAAAGTCAAATAATCCTATCGTAATATTATGAGGTAAATAATTATATATGGATAAAACAAAGAAAGTCCATAACTTACAATAGATGCGCATTTCGAAGTCTAAGTCCCAATGTTCAATGATACTACAATGACTCAAGTTTTGTCTAATTGTAGTGTCGTTAAAAATGTCGGTTCAGAAATTATAACATTTTTACAACAGTTAGGGTATTGCATAAAAAAAATTATTTTCATGTACGAGTATATTTGTTTAATTTAAATATGCTGTAGGATTTGATCATTTCTTTGTTTTAAAAAAGCTGTCATCTACGTCGCTCAAGATGTTAAGGCTTTCTACTATATTAAGCTAACTATTAACTAGTTCCTTCACTCGCAATGTTAAGTTGAGGATATATATCAGATCCAGAAGATTATTATACACATGTGCGTTGTAAATCATATTTTCAATTCAGTTGGCATTTTTGAAGAGAAAAACATTTAAATTAATAAAATTAAGAAGGTTTTACAGTGGATCCAGCCTGTATCATATTTTTTTAAATTATTAATTCGATATACGCTCAAATACCAATCAGATAAAATATTTACATGCATGTTTTTTGGTTTCTGCGATTCGAATAAAATTTTTCCTATATAATCAAATTATTCCGCGTATTTTGCAACTATGGTGCTTGCATACCTCATGCAGATACTCAAAATACATATTTAGGTTATAGCTGGAGGACAGGTACATATGTATATGGCAGATATGACGATATAAATAAAGAAGGGTAACTGCTTTGAATTTTATTGTTGATTGTTTCGAAAATAAGTTTATAGTACTTTCTAAAATATTTAGGATCTATGCGTTGTTTTGATGGGGAATAAATATAAAAAAAAATTCAGATCTTTGAAGTAGCCAGTTTAATCGTCCTATGTTTAATTTTTCAATTTTTTTTTCATGTGATTAAAGGATCGAATAAAATATTTCGCAATAATTTCGCAGGATTTCTCTATTTTTTTAAATGTTTTTGAACGTCTGTTTTTGAATGTCTGTTTATGGTATTTTCTAATAGTATTTTCGGATTACAGGTTATATAAAATCAAAGTGTTTTTGATATGAAAGCAATATTTCAAAAGATACAAAATCTAGAAGGATTTAGAGCAGTTAGAAATATTTTTATAAGGAAGTCCCATGTAATAATTTTCAATTTTTAAGTTGACATGATAAATGAATAAATGGGGCATTTTCTATTAAAAAAGAATCTCAGGATTTTAAATATGAAATTATTTTTTCCGGCATTAACAGTTTGGTAAATATCCTAAGAAATTTAAATATGAGAAGGGAACACGCTATGTTTTTTTTGGTAATTTTTTTATAGTTTGAAGTGTCTGTTTATAACATTTTCTAATAGTAGTTGAACCAAAAATTTAAAATATTCAAACAATTTTCATTGCTATTGATATATTGAATAACGAAATTGAATTGTGGATGGAAAATTGCAGCTAAAACATTCTTAATGGACTTTCTATGTTAAATTTGTATGTATATTTTGAATAAAAAAATTTCAATACAAATTTACCTCGAGATTCTTAATTAGCAAGCAGTTTTATATTCAGGCGCCGTTTTGGCCCTTCTGCAAAAGTGATAAAAGTAAATAAAGGTGGGTGGGTTGTAAGATATGAGGGTGCGAAAGAGTATTTCGCTTTGGTAGGCTTTACGTCTCAAGATATTCCTTTAGAATATATTCCGTTCACTTGCTATTTTTCTGCTAAAAGTTCGAGTAGTAAATGGTTATGTTAGGTCAAACCAGGCAACACCGAGAGGAAGGAATATATAATTTAAACGCCGCCGCGGCGGTGCATGAATAGATGAAAGCGCCGCCAATATACCAATCACACACGCAAAGACATGTTATATGTCCGAATGCCGGGATACCCGGTCCCGGTCCCACGATGGCCTAAAGTAGTCACGCATATAAAATCATGTACAAGATATTTTAAATATCACATATTTACAGTGTAGTAATATTTAAAATTTCTCACGCATTATTTTCGATGCAGCTTTTATATTAAAATATTTGAGATTTAGATCTCTGTGTCGCTTCTCTGGTTTTGTCTTCTCGACATGTCAAAAAGGATAATTCTTTCTGGTGGCTCAAAAAATCTTTTACTTCTTTCACTAATTTGAATAAATTTGTACATAAAAGGCAAATAGGTTTGCAAAAAAAATGTTTTGATATAATGACGACTTTTTTATTCAATTTCTTAATTCTTTTTTATACGTTCTTTCCTATCTTCCAATTATCTGAAGGCGAAACTTATTCAAATTTTTTTTTTTAAAGAAATAGCTTCGCACTGTATAAAAGCACGTAAAAATAGTTTCGTGGATACCTCCATGTTATGTCCGCATTGATCGCTGCCGAAGGATCGATTAACGAACTTGATCTTATCTTATTACGAAACCTTTATATATGTTGGATATATATAAAGACTTCCCATATTTTGACCTTATTTACGTACATTCGAATATTCGATAAATGAAGTTGACAAAGCTTTCACATGTTTATTGCATTTTGAATTAAATATTCAAATTAATATAAATAAATTTATGTTTGAAAAGGCTTATTTAAACATTTATTAATCCCGATTTTTGGGATTATAAATCATTAAACCCCATTGAATAGAATAAAATTTTGTTAGATATGCAAAAGTTAACAATACTTTGTCGTATTTTCATATTTGTGTTTTGTAAAATATATCATTAATTTTCCTCGCAGAGATATTTGCTAAAATTCATTAATAGTAGTTTAAATATGCTGAATTGCAAACTGGATTTCTGCTTTTGGTTAATAAATAGGCATATAATTAGTACCGCTAATTTTATGGTATATTCACATAAACTAGTCCAAACAAATCACGGAATCCTTGAATATGTAATGATATCCTTCCTCTGTTTAAATGGAATGAAATTCAATTAAGCTTGTGCAATGTATAATTTGTTATCAGAACTTTGAAACTGTAATACAATTCCATGTTAAATTTCATTTATTCTTCTAAAGGTAAAGTTATATGAAATTAAAATGTGTTAATAACGATCATGTAATTTTGCCATCTAGTTTTATTAGTTTGTTTTTCACATTCTACTGTGGCTATTTTTTGTAAGGTAACAAACATAAATTAAATAGTAGATAATAGTTATTTACAATATAAGTGTTGTAAAGATTCATATTACGACACGAGATGTTGAGTTGACAATACGTCGAGTATCATAATATGAATTTACAACTCGAATATTGTACGAAATTTTATCTACTTTCGTAAGAATCCGAAAATTACTAAAAAAATATTTGACAAGAGTTGTCTAACTAAATTTTAAAATGATGTTATGTCCTAAACAAAAATGATACCTGCTGTTATAAGGATTTAAATTTCTAAGTAGTCTTGAACTGTATGTTGTTTCTGAGTTGTCTTGGTTACGATTAAACACGTCCGATTTATAGCAAAAGTTTGCAAAAAAAGTACTCTTTGAAAATGTCTGATTCTGAAGAAAGTTTATCCTCGGAAGTAGAGGAAGCTGCAAATGGAGCAATTTCAAGTGTAATTCCCACAAAATCAAACTTACGATATGAACTTGAATACCAGAAATTTGAAAAATGGTGTGATTCTAAAAGAATAAAACAAGTGTCGGAAAAAAATTTGTTGGTGTATTTCGTTGAAAAGCAACAATCACAAAAGCCGTCAACGCTTTGGACGCACTATTCCATGGTAAAAATCACGATTTCCGTAAGAAAAAATCAAGATATAAACAAATTTATACAGCTAGTTGCTTTTCTCAACAGAAGTTCAGACGGATACACGGCAAAAAAGTCTAGCATTTTTTCTAAAGAAAAAGTATGTAAGTTTTTGGGCACAGCAGAGGATGAATTGTTTTTGCTTATGAAAGTTGTGTTGATCGTTGGCATTTTGGGGCTTGTTGACGAGACGAACTTACGAAGTTAATATTAGATCACATTGAAGACAAAGTATCATATGTTAAAATCGCGATCCCATCTACAAACGCGAAAATCATACGAGAATTTATAGTTACCGAGGGAAACCTGCCAGGTATTAACTGCTTAACCATTTTTCGAAAATATGCTCAGCTTCGTCCTCCTAGTGCTACTCACAGGCGTTTTTTTGTCTTCTATAAGCAAGGACAATGTAGCTCGCAGTCTATTGGACTCAATACCTTTGGAAATATACCAAAATTAATGGCAAAGCAGTTATACTTGAAGAGACCCGAGAAATGTACCGGGCACTGTTTTTGGAGGTCTTCTGCTTCCATGATGGTAGGTGGTGGGGCGGATATGTAAATGCTTAAGCGTCACGTAGGTTGAAAATCCTCTGCTACTGCAGAGGTGTATGTTGAGAGTTCTTTAAAAAATAAGAAAGGAATAGCAAACAAGATTATGGGTTCTAAAAAAACCATGACGGTTCAAAACACCAACCCGAATAACTCAGTGATGTCTACCTCTGGTCTGCAAATTGCAAAAAATGTGTTATAAATGTATATAATAAATAATTTTAAAATGTTACTCTATTAATCAAAAACTCATTACAGCACTAGTGCTGTAATGGTCATCATTACAAAACTTTTTTAAAAACTGTAATATTTACTTTACTGAATGAAAGTAGATAAAAATTATTTAACGCATGTATGTAGAATTGCATGGATGATGGATAAGGACGATAACTGCATAAAATAAAGTATGGAAACGTGATGCAATATGAAGAGGATAAAGACTTTTTTTGGGTTCGGAGTGACTTTCTTTTACAAGATTAACGTTATGCGAATGTAATTTTTTTTTCTTTTATAAACGTTCGTTCTAATCTTTATTTTCCAGCAGCATTACACAATTACATTTTACAATCCGCAATCATGATAAATCGTAATTTAAGCTACCGGGCCATTAACTCGACTGCAGAATAAAACAAAATCGGAAATGTTGGCATTTATTGCTTTCACGTTGTAGTAGACACTAGACAAAACAGCATGGTAGACAGCGTGACTAGATATACACCAGAGGATCCAAAAATATTTTAGTAATAGTATTAGCTATTCTCTTTAAGTATTAAAAAGTAATGAGACTTTTTTTTTTATTGTACATGTACAAATTTAGGTATATCAGTATTGTAGATTACAAAAATCATGTTCAATATTTCACTTGAAAATCAAAAGATGACACAGTTGGCAAAATAAAATTTTTTAGCCCTGGGTATATATTTGGGAAACACTGGTTTCAATATAAATCGCTGGATCGAGGTGGTTTTGTCCATCGTTGTTTGTATCTGCACCTGTGTGATGTATTGATCTGATCTGTGCTCAAGAAATGATAAAAGTAGCAGTTTATCTTATTTGAAGCTCAATTTACAATAATTTCACAATGTAAAAAATAAAAATTATATTAGTAACATGATGGGCCTTATGTACTGTGTTTTGTGTGAAATTATTATTTGCATTTTTTGATTAAAAAACAGTCTTCTTTCTCTTTGGAAAATCTCATTTTGAAACAGCTTTTTTTGGAAGACTATGACTTTTTTTCCAAATACCGTTTTCAATTTACGACCTCCGCTGTAAGAAAGCTACCAAATCAAATTATTGCACTACATAATATAATGTCTAATAGGCATAGACACGGATTTATTGTAGGCTGACCTGGATTGCTCGCTTTTCTTCCTGCATGTTCCCGATTGTACCGAAACGTAACCACAAGGAATACTATTATGAACGTTGTTGTACGCGGTCATGGTACACCAGCTAAGCTGCTATATAAGCAAGTGAAGAGCGATTTTCGCCTGCTTCAGCTTGGATGGGGAAGCGAAGAGCGCAACTTCGGCAGGTTGGCGCTTGCTTCCCGCTTTCCAGTTTCACCGTGAATAATCTACATCACATAGACGTCGATATTTAATTGGTTCTACTATTTATAGTAGCTACTCCAAATATGGTTCAAGCTTTGCCGAGATTCCCGAAAAATGCCACATATATTTTCAATTACTCTGTGGCTTTTTGGTGCGAAGATCGCTTCTCTTCAGTTTCATTTAATAGGGTGATTCCCTATATCAAACATCTCTTATATTATCGCCGCCTATGTTGTTGGACTGACTGTAGTCATACCGCAAAGCACAGAGAAACACACCACAGCCACCGTACCATCATCTCGTAAAGCCCAATCAATTTATGTTAGCGTAGAATTCAATGTGAGGATGTGCAGCGATATACCAAGCGTTGCGAAAGGATATCCATTAATCGTATACTTCAAATAATACAACAATTTCATAAACAAAATTTAGGAAATTAAGGCAAGGCTGCAATATTTTTGCAAATGCACATTTTTAAGGATTTTGTACAAGGAAAGTTTACAATTTTTTTTAAGTCAGATAATAATTATTTGGCCAATAATTTAGTCCCCAATATAAATCATATTTTTGGATTATCTTTCGAGATCCTCGGTATAAAGAGTTCCGCATTGAGAGTTGATACATTATATTGGAATAAACCAAAATGTGCGTACGCTGCAGTTTACTTTGTGAAAAGCGGTTTTAACACGTAGCAATATTTTAAATTAGAATTGGTAAATAGAGGCTTGTTCGATTGTTGTACGATTCTGCTCGCGAGCATAATTAAAATCGCTGTCCCGAATAAATGGAATGGGGCCATACTACTCAATTTAACGACTAAATATGGATTTGAAAGGGGAAAGCGCTTTATTGTTATGTTGCATTATTTGTGAATTAATAATCGCCGTTACTCACATTTTAACATCTGGTACAGGTAATTAGTTTGGTATTTAGAATTCTCCAAAGACTTGCATAAAGGTACCTCAATGTTTGAAATATATGTCGTAAATCATATAGATTGGTTGGGGAGGTTTGTAAAAATATATCAAAATTGACCAATACTTCCTAGACACAAAAGTGACCTTCTCTTCTCTGGTTTCAGCCTCTACTATATACCTGAAAATTTCCACCGTCCAAAATTACTGGCGCTAGCTTTTCTGAAATCTTATTTGACAGAATACAAGTGGAATCTCTTGATAGTTGATCATTTTTCTTCGAAAATACAGACAACAAATAAACACATATATACACGTCGTAGAATAGATTGTTCTCGATATATGGGAAAAGTATGCCCAAGTTTCATTTTTGTATTCTATATATATAGACAGGACAAAAGAGTTCCAGTTGACGTGTGGAATACTGAAGAGCAGCCACTCTACGCTTTCTTTGAATATAATTTTTTTAATGGCTCAATTTTACGGAAAGACAAATGAGCATTCTGCAATAAAGGTGTTCAACTAAATGTTTAACAAAACGATACTTGACTATTACGTAAGTTCAAGTGAAATCATTTAAAATAAAAACAGAAATACAACATAAAAACTTATAAAATTGGAGAATGTACAATTTGTAGTCTAGTTTATATAAATGAGAAATATAAGGCAAGTTGTTCAAGTTCGACAGTTCCATTTTAGTACTAAACTTGCTTAAAGCAAATCTTACCAATTGTTTATTTGTTTATTTAAATAAATAAATAGAAATGTTCAAAAAGTGATGAACATTTTTAAGGCAGCTTAAGTGATTGTGTATATCGAACTAAAATATTATTTTTTTGTATATTAATAATGTGCTACATGAAAAAAAAAGGTCAATCAATATTTGATGCGATAGTTTCATTTTCTACAGGCATATCTTTTATTATTATTTCTTTTACAATATCTTTGTATTACTACAAATATTCTTTAAGAACTTTTCCCTTATATAGAGCAACACAGAATTTATCTTTATTGATTCATGCTTCTTAACAGTAACTATCTTAAAGTCCTATAAGGATGCACTATAGCGATGGCAAACTGTAGGTCACTTTGAGGACATAGTTCGTAGTTCGTAGTTCATAGTTCATTTCAATGTACCGTTCATGAACTAGTTCACGACCTATATGAAATACATGCACATACTGAAAATAATCTCTTGTTTTCTCAATATAAAATACTAAATGGTAAAAAATAAATAAATTGAAATATTACAATACTTATTTTGAATTAAGAATGGGGAAGAAAACACAACAATGTTTATAATTTATACAAAACATATATATATAGAAATATAATCTTCTCTAGGTACTCACGATTATTTATATGAAGATCTAAAATACTTATTGACAGTTACTGATGAAAATGTTTACTACTTTACTAACACTTGAAAATTAAATATACAAACTATAATAAAATGAACTAGATAGAATCGTTTTGTTTGGCGTTATAATTTATATTTTCTATTCCGAATCTTCGCTGTTCAAACTTCAAAGCTTTGATTTGATATTAAGTGATGGCATTGCACTCAGTATGAAATAGAAGAACTATAAGATTTAGATGTTTATTTTTGCATTATTGCAAAAATTTGCTATAGCATGACATATTTAAGAACATATTTAATCTTGCGAATATATTAATTATATTATTCCAACTGCAATCTGATACCAACATATAAATTGTGACTCAGCTCGGCAATGCTGCTGTTGCAATATTGCATCGAGGTTCCTATTTCGTTCCGTTCTCCAACACACTTTATCACTAAATAAATGTTAGTACTGTATATGTAATGTATACTATACTGCAAGTATATATATAGTACAAGTACATCAATACGTACACCGTGCATCATGTAGTTGATAGTTCACGAACTAGGTCATAGTGACCTATAGGTCGTTGCAGTACGCCCGTCATTTGATTGAACCGTTCAGAGTGAACGGTTCGCAGGTGAACTACACATCGCTAATGCACTAGAGAACTACATTATGCGTAATACGTTTGAACGAACGATTGATACTTCTTAAGTGACTACCAAATACAGCCACAATACGGCAACTTTGCAGTGCTTGAAAATACTTTTCTAAAAATGCAAGGATATCTATGCAGAGGGTGATAGTAAAGCAAATATTATTATTTTTTGGTTTAGTTAAGGTTTGTTAGTAATATTAGATACTTTATTTCTATATAAGTTAACAAACTGATCTCATTAGCGCATGTACACCCAGAATTTATAATATGTGCATTTAAAAAAGCATCGCTATTAACAGCTACTTCTTTGTCGAATCTTCCTTAGGCAATTTGGCTTAAGATTGCCTTAAAATATATCGTAAAAATAGCAAATTGATATATAAAGTTTTTGCTATTTACGAATTATTTTAATTTTAGTCTTTTAAATTAAATTTTGATATTATTTAAAAAAGAAAATTTCATTCTTCCATATTGTTGTCGATTTTCACGTGTTCATGAAAATGCGCGCTATCATTCTTGGCTTGGACTATGAGAATAGTTGCAAACAAGCAGCTATACAAGTTCAGCGCTAATTGATATAAAAAAACGTAAAAATAGCTCGGTATCAGATCAAACAATGCTCGAGTGGTATAACTAAATTATGTACATTTTTCGCTACGTTTTTTTTAGATTTAGCATACACGGAGAAAAAGTTCAAATGTCTATTAAAATTGAAATTTGATTTGCATTTATAAAAACAACCGAGCATCATTTTTTGTATACATAAAAAAACACAAATTCTTACATTGATTACTTTCGTTTTTCCTCGACAACCAAAATAAAAATAAACAATAAGAAATCTTTTCATAACATCCGTACGGGGCAGCATACTGTTTCTTGAGAATTTTTAATAATATCGAAGAAAACGAGCATCCTCGTCGTCCATTTGTCGTGGTTTGATATACTCTTAAAGATACCAATAGAGATCCAGATTGAATAGAAAATCTATTCTATATGTAATATTTCAACGTTGGTATAAAAATAGCTAAAGGCTACTATTTTTTTCACGTCTTCAAAAATCAGAGGACACAATACCAAGCGTACATATTCGATTTATGGATGGTTGCTTATTTTGCTATTACATCAGCTGTTTTTTGCTCCACATCAAGGGAGTATAGGCAATAAAATTTGTGATACTTTGATATCCCAAGCAAGAAAATCGAACAAAAAGCATTTTAAGCGGCAACCGATGAATATGAAAGGCATACAAATTTAGTGTATATATTTTGAATCTTTTCAACTTGATTAAAAAAAAAAAACATGCGTGAGACTCTCGCGCGGTAGAAGTGAAACTTCTTAGCTCCTTGGAAAGGTTGATTTTATGCATTGCTTTTTTTCCATTTGTTAACGATTTGATTTTGATTTTGATTGATTTTGATTGACACTCTGATCATCAAAGAAAGCATTATTAACTGTAATGTCGTACAGTCTATAAACAGGAGATTGGATTAAATATTTTTATAGTTCTTTTTCTCACCAAACCAATTAAATAACTCGATCTGTGTATTTTTCTTCTTTTTATGTGGACATTAATACAATGATTATCATCAATGCATAACTAGAACACACTGCACTTAGCGGATTAATGAAAAATTGTTTATCAAATTCACGATGAACAGGTTGAAAGAATGTAAATTTTATGTATGATGCACTAGTGGGTGCATTTCTATTTGTCGATGGCTCAGCTGTATCAGATTCATTTCGTTGATCTCTCACACCGCGTGTATCTTCACGTGTAGACGGCACGCCTCATTCAATGGCATTCAAATTCTCTATACTGTGTCCTCACTTAACGACGGTATCGATTCATCCAGTGTGTTTGAGGTCGTTGGAAGGTTATGTTGTCCACCGTGTTTCTTTAACGCCCTTTGCCTGACTCGATACTCCCTACTTCTTTCCAAGGTACTTGTTGGCACTTTTCTTGGCAGTTTATTCGCTTTCTTCCGTTCTCTAAAGGCTCGCACTCTGTTTGTATTTGTCTTTTTCTCCATTTCACTTTTCACACAATGCAAATTGTTAGCTAAAAGATTAATCTGTGTTTGTGTAAGATATAATAAAATACGCAAGCGTCGACTGGTTTCCTTCTGCTACGTATACACACAGTACACGCGGCGCATGCGCGTAGCGTGTTTCACTTTTCTTGACGGAAGCGTTTCACTTTTCGTGACGTTCAGGCTAATTTGCCCTACCGCGCCTATAGAAGTTTCACTTCAAAAATCCGTGTATTAGAAGGTGTTATGTAATTGATCCGTAACAATTAAAAAACAATAAATAGGTTATAGATTTTGCCGTTATGTTTAGGGATATTCCATATTAGGGAAGAGAAATAAAAATACAATATTCTATATCACGGTTAATGTATTATGACTTATTAAAGACAATATATTATATATGACTGAAATGAAAACTTTTAAAAAATTCCTAGTTTCCTTGATTTCAAATATATTTTTTAATTACAAAGTACTTTACTTGTATTAAGCTATGGGAATATTATTTTTTAAAAATTATATTATTAATCGGTTCAAAGATAATGTAGATTTAGCTTCATGGTTCAGTTTTCAATGTAAATCATATAAATTTTTTTTTAACTATGTATCAAAAAAATCGACTGAAAACAGTCTTTACATAAATAGATTTCAATCACCCAAAGCAGCGTAATTTAAGAAATATATTCAGACAGGTATTAGAAGTTGTTGTTCTTTCATTCATAAAGTCACATTAAAGTCAATCAAAATTTTCAAATTTGTAAACTAACATGTATGTACGTAAAACGCAATTTCACAAACAATTTATTCACATGATCAGCGAGGCCATCAATTCTTTTCCGGTCTAGAATAACTCGGCTAGTGTGATGCCAGAGATACCAACATATAACGATAAAAAATTGCCATATACTCAGTCACTTTGATATCAGCAAGGAACTTCATTCGACGCTAGATTAAAACCTCATTATTAAAAATGAGTCGAAAACTCAATTTGCAATCGCCGCAGCGGATTAAAGTAATTTATTATACCCTTGTCAACTTGCTGTACCAAATTTTATCGCAATAGATGTTTTAATAAACACGGGTATAGAAAATTTCATTATTTTACCTGCGTTTGATACAACTTCAATATTCATTACAACAAATATTCAGTTTCATAAGCATATTGATGATTTCAAAATCTACATATACGTACAAACGTCTAAAAATATCTTTATACACATCAATTTATTCAGTTATTCGCCGAGAATTTCGCAACGATGCAAAAAGTTTTAATCAATTTACGTTATGCGTACCTGTGTATTTGAAAAGTTTCTTTAATTTGATTCCGTACGGCTGGATGAAAATGTTCATTTTTGTCTTTCAACGCCAAACAAATATCAAATTCGTACATGGACAATATAAACATAGGTTGTGGGTAAAATATTTTGATAGTAATAATCATATAAAATCGTTAATTAGAAAAAAATATCATTCATTAAAATATTGTAAATCTGTTCATAAAATCTTTGTTTCTTGTAAGTATGGAATAAAAATAAGGGATCTAAGATATTCAAAATTCTTCTTATACTGAATATAATATAAAATGCGGTATACAAACTGTTTAGAACCTCTCTTCTTACAGCCTCATAATTAGATTTTTACTCTTAATGTTTGTGAAGGGCATGTAAGAAATTTAAACACATTTACAATCTATTAATTCTGTATAACTATTTATATATACTGCACATATACATATAAATATATACAGGACAATACGCGAGGGTCCTACAGGGCAGTTATTTAATGTTCCCTAATAGCGGCACAATCATCAATTATCATTAGAGTGCGACTAACGTCAAAGTACGTTGCCACCAGCACTAAGAAAAGGGAAAAATAAAACGGGGATGAAAAACAGGGTACAGGGAGTTCGGGATACGATTTGATAATGACCATTTAGACGAAGGACTATTAAAAAAATAATCGCTTTTTATTTCAAGAGATTGTATGTAGTTTCGTAATGTTAGATATTAGGGGAAATTTAAGAAGATTTTTAATTATTTTTCGAAATTACTCCACTTCCGAATTGTTAAATATAATCGTATATAAATTTTTATCTATATATTAAGCCGCTGTGTGTGGATTTTAATACAAATTGTTATATGCAGTTGTGTTGATATTATATTAAATATATTTTTATGCAGTTATATGAAGAAACTTAATTTTAGGCGCAGTTTTTGCGCCTAAAATTTAAGCTGGTAATTAAATACCAACTCTAAAATCCACGTTTCATTAAACATCTTTTCAATTTCCTTCGTTGTGACAATGTTGGAGACAAATTTTGTTTCTCGCGTGCCTCTACTTCATAC
This sequence comes from Leptodirus hochenwartii, assembly GCA_947310635.1. Taxonomy (NCBI): domain Eukaryota; kingdom Metazoa; phylum Arthropoda; class Insecta; order Coleoptera; family Leiodidae; genus Leptodirus; species Leptodirus hochenwartii. The sequence goes on along the minus strand of OX371176.1, from coordinate 8,094,915 downwards.
CATTGCATAAAAATTAGGTTCCTTAGTAAAGTATCGCTTGCGTTCAGAGTCTTGAAAAGAAGAATTGTATCCCTTGAGGATTGAATAAGTGGGGCTAGTCAACGATTCATATCCTTCACGATTGTCTGGATCGCGTAACAAAGAAGAATAGAGGTCTACATTTGCTTTTCTGAGACTATGCTTGAATCTGTAACAAAAGGTATTGGTAGTTTCCAAATTTTGCATTAAATAGAAATTAGAAATTCGATTTAAGTGGATTAATAACTTAATGATGCATTAATAACTTAAAGATATGTATGCAAATAGTAAGAGCGAAGAATAGAATAATGCGATAGAAATATGTAAGAAAGAACATAGTAAAGATTGATAGAGGGACTAGGAGGAATTCGTATTTTTCGAAGATTATCGATGAAATTATATGCTTTTACAGGTTTGCTTGTCCCAAACAACTGCTATAAGAGTACTATATAAGAAAAGCATGAGCTGAAAGAACGTAGAGGATCTCCTCTGGGGATTTTAAATACTGATGGGCTGTTTCTTTTGGTGTTCACTCAAAGATATATTTTAAATGGACGATAAGATTATTTGTGGACTTGTAATGCAATGAATAAGAAAGCACTCTGCATAACATTAGATTATTACAATCGCAAATATTGTTATTTTATTTTTTATTCCAAAAAATAAAAATTTTCATTGTGTTGTTGTACTGAACAGTTTTAAATTAATTTAGTAAAGTATCAATTTTATTCCATTTCAGACACATAATAATGTTTTCATCTAAACCTCTAAAATTTGCATAAATATTCGGAAGTATTTATTTCATTTACAACACCACCTATAATTCTCGCCCCTATTAAAAATTCCTTGAAACTTTTTCTCAAGTATTCATGAGACGTAACGAACGAAAGGCCCAGAATAAACCAACCGCTTAATTTGTCGTCAAACGCAAGAAGAATATTAATTTGAATAAAACTCTTTTCTTCCTCCAATTAATGCGTAATTCTTGTCTGGAATATTCTTGTTCCTCTATTATTCGCTGTTTGTTCGAATAATTACTTGTTTTCTCGGCCATTTTCTTCACTTTAAACAACGCACTAATGTTACGCAAAGAAAACTTTTGCCTGTTGTTTGTTCGTATAATTAATGTAACCAAGCGAACATTAGCAAATCGTGATGTAAATGATATCGGAAAACAATCGGAAATGATTGCTTATTTTTGGCAAAAACTTATTCCAATTACTCTGCCAAATAGTCCATGAATATATAAGTTGCCTAGTTGAACTTTTTTGAAGAGAATAAAGTAACCTATACTAACTAATTCCTCGTCGTATTTTAGTTTGAGATATATTTTTAATATCAAGAGTATAACATTTTTTTAAATCGATTGTACAAAATATTTATTGCAATTCTTTCAAGACATGCGAGTAGACTGATTTATTTTATATATAATAAAATGGTTTTTGATTTTGCTGTTAGTTTATTTATCGCCGAGAGTAGAATGAGAGATATATATGAATTCCGAGCGGAATTTTTGAACATCTTTTATCTATTGCCAATTTAGCGCAATTTTATATGCAAATAAAACAAACTTGTCGCATACTTATTTGCAAACGATCCATTTTTCAATTCACGTTACAAAATATGATGCAATCCACTACAGGGTGAACAATAATTAAACCAAACTTGCATTTTCTCCAAACTTCTAGAGTTTTAACATTAACATTTTTCATTTTTCCGAGCTTAAACCAGAAATCGCATTACCAACCCCAAACACTCCTCCTTCATTTCAATCAACGCAGCTTTGACGAGCTATAGACTTTCTAATTAAAAAGTGCGCCTTTAAATATTTTTTTACTCTCATTCCATCGGCCAAGCTAAATTGCGCTTGATGCAACCTTCTTCGCCTTCATCTTTCTCGCAATGGAAATTGTATAGAACGCTTTGTATTATTGTTTGTTGTTTGTTTCTTGTTCAATTTGTCTTTCTCGGGCGAGTGTAGTTCTATCGAAGAACTTTGCCGACAATGAACGAAGCACAAGTTGGCAAACAATCGCGAATATTAATATGCATGAATAGTTACATAACACAAATCTATATACAGATCTGAACATGCAAACGAAAAGAAAGTCCTTGATATAATACGTCGCATTGAGATTGGCAATAAAAGAGTATTTTATCAAAATATTTGAACCCAAATAAAAATGTGTTTGTTATCGTTTAAAGTTTACGTAGGAACAATTTTTACTCTCGAACTTACTAGCGATTTAACGAATTACACTCTTGAGTTCTTCTGAAGAACAATAGCTCAATTTAATGATATGTTTATTCGAGTTGAATAAAGTGGTTTTGTATGTCATATTTTGCTATTAAAATATAATGTAATGCCAGTCGTATTTGCTTTACCTTTATATTTGCTACAGCCTCCGCTGGAATATATTTCAGTCAAATATTGACAAAGGGATCGGCTGTAATTGAGGATTATAATTCAGTTTCATTCAAATAAAATAGAAACGCAAATATAGTTAAAACGAATTTCATATTATAGTTCAAATAATAATAATTTTTACTTGAAAAATTGCTACGTTGGGTGGCAACTACATTTCATCACACATATAAGTAAAAAATATATTATTGCAAATTATTGAAACAAGTAGTATAATTTTTAAAGCGATTTACGATTTGTAATTTTTTACTTATACAAGCACATATGTTATAAAGATTTATTCGGCACATGGAGATTATTTCTTATGATTATTCTTAAAAATATTTACACCAGAAGCTATCATTTTGGATGAATTTAAATTTAATACACTACATTCAATTCATTTCGATTTAAACTTTTATTATCATTAAACAAACATATGAATGCAATACTTTCCAGTCTTTAATTGAATGTTTGATAATCGATATTTAGCTTAATCGATATATATCTTTATTTTCTTCCCATATCCATATAGATGCAGTATAGGAGAATATCTTAAATTTAAACATTATCCTCGGTTCGTATGAGATAAAATCTATAGCCGCCACGTTCATATATAGAACATAGAACCTCCAGTATTAATTAATATAGTAAATAGGTCATAGAAAGATTAAATCCGATCCATCGCATCAACTTTATGGAGATAGGAAGATGCTAGGAAAGCCTTATTATTAATAGTAGTAGTGAACGTACACTGATATATAAGTGAAGAAGTTAATATGATATATATTCATGTTTGATTGCATTTAATTACTAAACAGTTCGTTTTCCGATAAATATACTATATGTTTTTTTTGAATTTTTATTTTCTTATGTTTATTTTAAAACATCATAGTAACAACAAAATTTAGTCTCGATGCCAGTTAATATTCGATACATAAAAAAGAAGTGATTATATTTTGCATGTGTCTTCTGATGATTGTTTTAGTGTATGTAAATATAAATTTAATATGTAAAATCAACAAAGATCCATTTACATAGGCAATTATATATATTGCTTTGGTAAAGACGTGGCGAATCTATGACAAGCGTGCCAGAGGTGGCACGTAAAAAACTTTTTGTGGCATAAAAATTCCTGTTGGACATTTTCAAATTTTCTATTATATATAAAGCATAAGGATATATTTATATATAGAAATTTTAAATTCCATGCAGTCAAGTAAACGTGTGTCGACTTGCAAAGAATTAAAACGAATTTTTTTATTGAGGGGTAATTTAAAAATATCTGAAGAAATTGGGTTACCATTCTGAAAACTAAATATTAATAAACCAGAACAGATATATTATAATTTTGTTTTCTATAATGATTGAATTTTATAAAAAATAGAAATAGAATTTTTGATAAATCTTCATCGACTTGTGTGCTACTAAAAGAATAAAAAATTATTTATATCGTGAACACGATATAAATAAATTCATTAATAAAGATTAATAAGATAGGCGTTCTTTTTTATGAAATTATATGATAGTGAAAATTGACTGCAAAAACACTTAAACGACAAACGTAAATGGTAAATACGAAGTAGGATTCTAGATACTCAAAAAATATTTCGGGACGGTGGTGTCCCTTTTCAAACCATTTATTGACAAAAAAGATTTATATTCAAGTTTCAGATTCCAACTACATTATTATTAAATAACATTGAAGTGAATTAGAGCGTTAAATAAATAAAATTGAAGTCATTATGGACTTAATAGTATAGATGATAACCCAAATATCGTAATTTAAAGCATTAAGTAGCTAGATGTACATTTCGAAAACACTTTTAAGTAATTTAAGTGAACTAATTTGAATAGGATGACCTGAGTTAGTCAAAAATATGCTCGGCTACAGCACTTTTATCTTTTCTATTTAATCTGAAATGAGCTAAATGTTCTTTAAATCTAGTGTCAATTGGTCTACGTGTTTGTCTTCTATATATACTTTAGGACAACTAGAGCAAGATATTTCATAAACACCAGATTTTTTATTGAAATCAATCAAATAGGTCATATTATATGGCATTTCTGCAATACTTTTGTCATGTTGACTTATTTATTTAATAGTATATCAATCACGATTCGTGACTGAGATATTTTATTTAGGTTTTATCTTGTGCTACTGAAGATGGGGGCACAGCCTTCGAAATGTGCATCTAGCTACTTAATGCTTTAAGTTACGGTATTTGAGTGATATTCTATATTATAACTTCTCCGAAAGGTGATAAAGATAAAGCTTTGGTTAGGGTTAAGGGACACCACCGTGCCCGAAACATGTAATTTATTGAAATCATCTTGGGATAAGGAGACACATTTTATTCGTAAGTGGTAAATTTGAATTTTATCATGGTAGACTTATTTTTATCATGGTAGACTTATTTTAAATGGTTAAAGACATTTTAAAACAACCATATTGTGAGATGGTTTCATGTCACGACGATTACAACTTCTCCGAAAGGTGATAAAGATAAGGCTTTGGTTAGGGATAAGGGACACCACCGTGCCCGAAACATGTAATTTATTGAAATCATCTTGGGATAAGAACATACATTTTACTCGTAAGTGGTAGAATTTTTATTTTATCATGGTAGACTTATTTTTATCATGGTAATAATTTTTATCATGGTAGACTTATTTTAAATGGTTAAAGACATTTTAAAACAACCATATTGTGAGATGGTTTCATGTCAGGACGATTACAACTTCTCCGAAAGGTGATAAAGATAAGGCTTTGGTTAGGGATAAGGGACACCACCGTGCCCGAAACATGTAATTTATTGAAATCATCTTGGGATAAGAACATACATTTTACTCGTAAATGGTAGAATTTTTATTTTATCATGGTAGACTTATTTTTATCATGGTAATAATTTTTATCATGGTAGACTTATTTTAAATGGTTAAAGACATTTTAAAACAACCATATTGTGAGATGGTTTCGTGTCAGGACGATTACAACTTCTCCGAAAGGAGATAAAGATAAGGCTTTGGTTAGGGATAAGGGACATCACCGTGCCCGAAACATGTAATTTATTGAAATCATCTTGGGATAAGGAGACACATTTTATTCGTAAGTGGTAAATTTGAATTTTATCATGGTAGACTTATTTTTATCATGGTAGACTTATTTTAAATGGTTAAAGACATTTTAAAACAACCATATTGTGAGATGGTTTCATGTCACGACGATTACAACTTCTCCGAAAGGTGATAAAGATAAGGCTTTGGTTAGGGATAAGGGACACCACCGTGCCCGAAACATGTAATTTATTGAAATCATCTTGGGATAAGAACATACATTTTACTCGTAAATGGTAGAATTTTTATTTTATCATGGTAGACTTATTTTTATCATGGTAATAATTTTTATCATGGTAGACTTATTTTAAATGGTTAAAGACATTTTAAAACAACCATATTGTGAGATGGTTTCGTGTCAGGACGATTACAACTTCTCCGAAAGGAGATAAAGATAAGGCTTTGGTTAGGGATAAGGGACATCACCGTGCCCGAAACATGTAATTTATTGAAATCATCTTGGGATAAGAAGATACATTTTATTCGTAAGTGGTAGAATTTTTATTTTATCATGGTAGACTTATTTTTATCATGGTAATAATTTTTATCATGGTAGACTTATTTTAAATGGTTAAAGACATTTTAAAACAACCATATTGTGAGATGGTTTCGTGTCAGGACGATTACAACTTCTCCGAAAGGTGATAAAGATAAGGCTTTGGTTAGGGATAAGGGACACCACCGTGCCCGAAACATGTAATTTATTGAAATCATCTTGGGATAAGAAGATACATTTTACTCGTAAGTGGTAGAATTTTTATTTTATCATGGTAGACTTATTTTTATCATGGTAATAATTTTTATCATGGTAGACTTATTTTAAATGGTTAAAGACATTTTAAAACAACCATATTGTGAGATGGTTTCATGTCAGGACGATTACAACTTCTCCGAAAGGTGATAAAGATAAGGCTTTGGTTAGGGACAAGGGACACCACCGTGCCCGAAACATGTAATTTGTTGAAATCATCTTGGGATAAGAACATACATTTTACTCGTAAGTGGTAGAATTTTTATTTTATCATGGTAGACTTATTTTAAATGGTTAAAGACATTTTAAAACAACCATATTGTGAGATGGTTTCATGTCACGACGATTACAACTTCTCCGAAAGGTGATAAAGATAAGGCTTTGGTTAGGGACAAGGGACACCACCGTGCCCGAAACATGTAATTTATTGAAATCATCTTGGGATAAGAACATACATTTTACTCGTAAGTGGTAGAATTTTTATTTGATCATGGTAGACTTATTTTTATCATGGTAATAATTTTTATCATGGTAGACTTATTTTAAATGGTTAAAGACATTTTAAAACAACCATATTGTGAGATGGTTTCGTGTCAGGACGATTACAACTTCTCCGAAAGGTGATAAAGATAAGGCTTTGGTTAGGGATAAGGGACACCACCGTGCCCGAAACGTGTAATTTATTGAAATCATCTTGGGATAAGAAGATACATTTTACTCGTAAGTGGTAGAATTTTTATTTTATCATGGTAGACTTATTTTTATCATGGTAATAATTTTTATCATGGTAGACTTATTTTAAATGGTTAAAGACATTTTAAAACAACCATATTGTGAGATGGTTTCGTGTCAGGACGATTACAACTTCTCCGAAAGGTGATAAAGATAAGGCTTTGGTTAGGGATAAGGGACACCACCGTGCCCGAAACGTGTAATTTATTGAAATCATCTTGGGATAAGAAGATACATTTTACTCGTAAGTGGTAGAATTTTTATTTTATCATGGTAAACTTATTTTTATCATGGTAATAATTTTTATCATGGTAGACTTATTTTAAATGGTTAAAGACATTTTAAAACAACCATATTGTGAGATGGTTTCGTGTCAGGACGATTACAACTTCTCCGAAAGGTGATAAAGATAAGGCTTTGGTTAGGGATAAGGGACACCACCGTGCCCGAAACGTGTAATTTATTGAAATCATCTTGGGATAAGAAGATACATTTTACTCGTAAGTGGTAGAATTTTTATTTTATCATGGTAAACTTATTTTTATCATGGTAATAATTTTTATCATGGTAGACTTATTTTAAATGGTTAAAGACATTTTAAAACAACCATATTGTGAGATGGTTTCGTGTCAGGACGATTACAACTTCTCCGAAAGGTGATAAAGATAAGGCTTTGGTTAGGGATAAGGGACACCACCGTGCCCGAAACGTGTAATTTATTGAAATCATCTTGGGATAAGAACATACATTTTACTCGTAAGTGGTAGAATTTTTATTTTATCATGGTAGACTTATTTTTATCATGGTAATAATTTTTATCATGGTAGACTTATTTTAAATGGTTAAAGACATTTTAAAACAACCATATTGTGAGATGGTTTCGTGTCAGGACGATTACAACTTCTCCGAAAGGTGATAAAGATAAGGCTTTGGTTAGGGATAAGGGACACCACCGTGCCCGAAACGTGTAATTTATTGAAATCATCTTGGGATAAGAAGATACATTTTACTCGTAAGTGGTAGAATTTTTATTTTATCATGGTAAACTTATTTTTATCATGGTAATAATTTTTATCATGGTAGACTTATTTTAAATGGTTAAAGACATTTTAAAACAACCATATTGTGAGATGGTTTCGTGTCAGGACGATTACAACTTCTCCGAAAGGTGATAAAGATAAGGCTTTGGTTAGGGATAAGGGACACCACCGTGCCCGAAACGTGTAATTTATTGAAATCATCTTGGGATAAGAAGATACATTTTACTCGTAAGTGGTAGAATTTTTATTTTATCATGGTAAACTTATTTTTATCATGGTAATAATTTTTATCATGGTAGACTTATTTTAAATGGTTAAAGACATTTTAAAACAACCATATTGTGAGATGGTTTCGTGTCAGGACGATTACAACTTCTCCGAAAGGTGATAAAGATAAGGCTTTGGTTAGGGATAAGGGACACCACCCTGCCCGAAACGTGTAATTTATTGAAATCATCTTGGGATAAGAAGATACATTTTACTCGTAAGTGGTAGAATTTTTATTTTATCATGGTAGACTTATTTTTATCATGGTAATAATTTTTATCATGGTAGACTTATTTTAAATGGTTAAAGACATTTTAAAACAACCATATTGTGAGATGGTTTCGTGTCAGGACGATTACAACTTCTCCGAAAGGTGATAAAGATAAGGCTTTGGTTAGGGATAAGGGACACCACCCTGCCCGAAACGTGTAATTTATTGAAATCATCTTGGGATAAGAAGATACATTTTACTTGTAAGTGGTAGAATTTTTATTTTATCATGGTAGACTTATTTTTATCATGGTAATAATTTTTATCATGGTAGACTTATTTTAAATGGTTAAAGACATTTTAAAACAACCATATTGTGAGATGGTTTCGTGTCAGGACGATTACAACTTCTCCGAAAGGTGATAAAGATAAGGCTTTGGTTAGGGATAAGGGACACCACCCTGCCCGAAACGTGTAATTTATTGAAATCATCTTGGGATAAGAAGATACATTTTACTCGTAAGTGGTAGAATTTTTATTTTATCATGGTAGACTTATTTTTATCATGGTAATAATTTTTATCATGGTAGACTTATTTTAAATGGTTAAAGACATTTTAAAACAACCATATTGTGAGATGGTTTCGTGTCAGGACGATTACAACTTCTCCGAAAGGTGATAAAGATAAGGCTTTGGTTAGGGATAAGGGACACCACCCTGCCCGAAACGTGTAATTTATTGAAATCATCTTGGGATAAGAAGATACATTTTACTCGTAAGTGGTAGAATTTTTATTTTATCATGGTAAACTTATTTTTATCATGGTAATAATTTTTATCATGGTAGACTTATTTTAAATGGTTAAAGACATTTTAAAACAACCATATTGTGAGATGGTTTCGTGTCAGGACGATTACAACTTCTCCGAAAGGTGATAAAGATAAGGCTTTGGTTAGGGATAAGGGACACCACCGTGCCCGAAACGTGTAATTTATTGAAATCATCTTGGGATAAGAACATACATTTTACTCGTAAGTGGTAGAATTTTTATTTTATCATGGTAGACTTATTTTTATCATGGTAATAATTTTTATCATGGTAGACTTATTTTAAATGGTTAAAGACATTTAAAACAACCATATTGTGAGATGGTTTCGTGTCAGGACGATTACAACTTCTCCGAAAGGTGATAAAGATAAGGCTTTGGTTAGGGATAAGGGACACCACCGTGCCCGAAACATGTAATTTATTGAAATCATCTTGGGATAAGAACATACATTTTACTCGTAAGTGGTAGAATTTTTATTTTATCATGGTAGACTTATTTTTATCATGGTAATAATTTTTATCATGGTAGACTTATTTTAAATGGTTAAAGACATTTTAAAACAACCATATTGTGAGATGGTTTCGTATCAGGACGATTACAACTTCTCCGAAAGGTGATAAAGATAAGGCTTTGGTTAGGGATAAGGGACACCACCGTGCCCGAAACGTGTAATTTATTGAAATCATCTTGGGATAAGAACATACATTTTACTCGTAAGTGGTAGAATTTTTATTTTATCATGGTAGACTTATTTCTATCAGGGTAATAATTTTTATCATGGTAGACTTATTTTAAATGGTTAAAGACATTTTAAAACAACCATATTGTGAGATGGTTTCGTGTCAGGACGATTACAACTTCTCCGAAAGGTGATAAAGATAAGGCTTTGGTTAGGGATAAGGGACACCACCGTGCCCAAAACATGTAATTTATTGAAATCATCTTGGGATAAGAACACACATTTTATTCGTAAGTGGTAGAATTTTTATTTTTTGTTATTAATTAATCGTTCACCACCACTGCTTTAGTAGCTAGTAGATAAATCTGATAAATCGCTCACTAATCCCGTTTACATCCCCGTAGACGTATTAGCGACGCCCGTAGCGCATCCACGTCGTCGCGACGCTATTTGACTATGCTCGCTCGGTGCTGAGATATTCAACCGACGAACACCGTATCCATGTTTCCCTGTTGGATGGGTACTCCGCTTGTGATAATTTGCCATGCAGCAAATACGCAAACAACCAAATAGAATAATAGAACCATGTCGTGATCTTAATACTGTCAGGAATAGGATAGATCGGGATAAATTATGAGGGGATCCAGATACAGGACGATAGAGAATTTAGTAGTTATGTTGGTAATGTAGCTATACAAGCAATTTATTCAAGGATAATGAACGTTTTCGTGATAATTACGCAATCACTTCAATGAACAAAAAACGGAAGTGATACTATTTAAACAAAGGAATAAACTAAATGTGCAACTGAAAAATTTAATTATTAGTGTAGACATTAAGCAAGTTAAATAAATCTCGGGCTTACAATGGACGAGCAACTAAACTTAAAAAAATATCTGGGTAATATGAAAGACAAAATAGTGTCGTTAAAAGGAGATATTAGAAGATGTGGAAAGTTACCGGCCTATATATCAACACTCATTTACAATGGTTATATTAAATCGCAAGTTACATATATGATAGAATTGTGGTCCCAAACAAACAAACAAAATTGCGACTTAATAAAAACATTAATGACTAAATCGATAAAAATATTACACAATTATCCTCTACTGACCAGTACAAATTCGATATATGAAGAAACCAAAATCATGGATATTAATACGTTAATTATGTTAGAAAACTGTAAGCTTATATACAAATTTAAGAATAATGTAAATAAACATAATTATTACTTAAGCGAGAATAGGCAAATTTACAATTTTAATACAAGGAATGCGGAAAAAGTTCACTCGTACATTGTTAGAACTGCTAAGGGAACGAATAACTTCAGTTTTGTAGCAGTTCAACAATTTAATAGGCTACCAAAAGATATGCAATATTCAAAATGTATCAAAGAATTTATAATTTTTTTATTTTTATTTATTTACTTCCCATTTATTTACAATCTGTATAAATAATAACAATAAGTAAATCGTATGATAATTAGTAAAACATGTAGATATAATATCATAACATATATAATCTTAGACTAGCTTAAAATATTTATAAATTATGGATTTTGTATAATTGAAATAATTAAAATCTAGTGGCTAAATCTATTGGCTTAAATCTTCTCAGTCTGCGTCGATGGATTGAGTTTAGCAAAAGAGTTGCAAGTCGATTTGGATGTGCCTTTATCCTTGTGCTGTATTTAGCTGCATAGTTACTGATTTCTTGCTTCACGCTAAGAATTATTAACATATTACATATTTGTTCATTTGAGACGAACCATGGAGCGTTTACTATGCCTCTTAGAATTTTGGACTGAAATCTTTCTAAGATCTCAATATTGGAGTTTGATGCTGAACCCCAAAGATGAATGCCATATGTCCATATTTGCTTCAATATAGATTTATAGATTAAGATTTTGTTATGTAGTGACAGTTTTGAATTTCTGCCTAGGAGCCAGTACATTTTATAAACTTTCAGATTCGTTTGTGTTCTCTTTGTCCAAATGTGTTTCTTCCAGGTTAATCGGCGATCTAAGTGCATACCAAGATATTTAACACATTCTGCTTGGGGTATTGGTTTATTGTATAATGTTACCAGTGGGCATGTTTCATTTCGAGGCGTGAACGTCACATGTGCTGATTTTGCATCATTAACTTGTATTCTCCACTTCTTAAACCAGTGATGAATTTTTTTTTAGATTTATTTGCAGATGTTCTGAGGCTACTCTAGGATTTGTATGAAAGGCTAAGACTGCCGTATCATCTGCACAAGTTGCCGTTGTAATTGCATTCATTGTAGGTAGATCAGCGGTATAAATAAGATAAAGAATTGGACCTTAGACGCTACCTTGCGGCACCGGATTTGATCGTAAGTAGGTCTGTATACTCTTCATCATTTTTGACTTGGAAATGCCGATCGCTTAAATATGTCTTCAGCATTAGGTATAGATCGTAAGGGAGATTTTTTAAAAATTTGTATAATAGACCTGTATGCCAGACTTTGTCGAATGCTTGGGTTACATCGAGGAAAACGGCAGAGCATTATTTTTATTGTTCTAAGTCTCTGTTTATTTTATTGGTTATACGATGAACTTGTCTATCGTAGCATGCTCCTCTCTAAAACCAAACTGGTGGTGTGGAATAAGTTTCTTCTCCTTTAGAATAAGCTTTAGACGCATAAGAAGCAATTTTTCGAATACCTTTGATATTATAGGGAGCAGACTTATTGGTCTGTAGGATGTCACTTCAGAAGGATCTTAGCTAGGCTTTTAAATGATGATGATATGAGCAACTTTCCATTACGCAGGAAAGTAGCTCAGTCTTATTGCTACATTAAATAATATAGTAGTGAGTCTAACACATTTGTTTGGAAGTTATTTGAATATTTGTCCGGTTATTAAGTCATAAGTCATTAAGTCATAACCTGGCGTTTTATTTGCCTTAATACTTCTATTAATGACGCTCCGAACTTCTCTTATGGTAAAGTTTTTCATAGGTAGATCCATTTGGTAGGATGCTTCCAAAAAGTTCAGAATTTCCGTGTCCTCCTCGATGCAGATTTCGGAAGTGATTGGGGTAAATACTTTAGTAAGATGGTTTCCAAAAAAATCGGCTTTTTCTTTACCATTTCGGGCCCAAGTAGCATCTTCTTTTCTGATTGGTGAGGTGAACTGTTGTGCTTGCTTTAGGTTTTTTGTAGCTTTCCACAAAGAGTATTCAGTTGCTTCAGTTGCGGTTAATCCTTCCAGATACTTCTCGATGGCTGTATTTTTCTCTGTGCACAAAAGTAACTTAAGCTCTTTGATTGCTTTGTTAAAATTGGTTTTGTCTTGCGGAGATCTTGTTCTCTGCAATTTTTTCTTTTATTGTATTTGAGCAACCTTGACATCTTTTTGTTTTTGAGAGTAGTGGGCTCGCTTCCCAAGCGGCATCTTGATTGTTTTTATTGAATTCTTCAACGGCAGTTTCTAGTTCTGTCTCTGTTTTGAGAGAAATATTGCAATTGATATTTTTATCTAGGATGTTTCTGAAGTAGTCCCAATTTGTGAATTTGTTAGAGAGTGATGGCGGCATAATCTTTATAATGAAAAAAGAATTTATAATGAAACTAAAGAAATATTGATCTGATATCGATATTAATAAAAAATATATTTAAGCTGTCATAAGATCTTAATAATGTAAAATATAACAGCATATATTGTAGACTGGTTGCAAATATTACTGTAAATAAATATAATACCTAATTAATTTTTAACAAGTAAAACTGTTTTTGAATAAACAAATTTAAAAAAAACTTGTTTTATGTCCCTCATATTACTTACTATTGCAATATTAATTGTGCGTTGTAAAAATACAAATTATGGGTAGGTCAAATTTCTAAACTGCTTCTAATAACTGGCAAATTTATTATCGAGAATCATTAGTCGAATGAGCTAGTTCTTAACTTCAACATTATTCTTTCTTTTTATAGATTAACTGTAATCAAAGATAGCAACTCTTTTTATAATCTAATACATCATAGACTATTAGGACATATCTAAATACATGGATATATTGATTTGGTTTCTGTTGTTTCCAATCGGCATTTTGGTGGTCATTAATCATTCATTCGGTACATATCGACACACGACACGATGTGCGCAACTTCTGACCGGACAATCCACCACTCGAAAGAATCTTTTTTTGGAGTCAACTCCAGATCTTTATTATCGAAATAGTCCGGATAATATGTTCAATTGTTTGTGTATAATTCTAAGAAGTTCGAAAAGCTTCTAATGCGAAAACAAATTATGAAAAGTCAATTTTACCGATCGCCATCTGATTTAATTAAGGCGATTACATTTATCTGCATAGCATGTGTATGAGGTGTTAAATGATCGCTTAGAAAAGTATAAAAACACCATTGATCTTTGGAAGGAAATATCAGTGAAGCTAAATTATATATAGAGAGCATTTTTAGTGGAATATTTTTTGTCAATATAAAATTTCGTATTAAAGTATTCGTTTTTGTTGTAATTCGTATTTGTTGACAATGATCTTCCACCGCGTTGAGTACTCTCGAGGATTCTTAACACGAATTCGATACAATTGTAAAATATGTCGTATAATTTGATGTCGTATATATGATTGCAATTTTGTCAATTCAATTTATTATTTCTTCATTACTAATATGAAAATTCGAAATTAATAGTCTTGAAATTCTTTGAATTATCGATCTCTTGGATTCGGACTTATTTTGCAACCAATCGATACACTCCAGAGATCTGTATGTATGTATATATGTATGTATAGTCGGCTTGAGTAATATCAACATTATAATTGATAATAGGCCCGTATGTCTACCTAGTGTGAATGATATCCATTAGTTGGTTGGTCCTTGGAAATTTATATTAGTTATAGAGAAAGAGCTGGGGGCCGCTGCATGGAACGTCTATTTATGATATAGGGGTAATTTATTTAGGATGATTGAATATTGAAATACAATAATATACCCTGATTGTTTTGTTACACGCTAATTATGAGTTATATATATATATATTTTTGTGATAGTCCTTCCATCATAGCAATTGTTTGGAGACTGCAGAACGCTATGTTTATATGACTTAAGATAACTGCTTCATCTCACAATAGCAATTCAACGTTGCATCCTGCAATATCTATCACTTATCCCTTCTAAAATTAACACCTCTGTGTCGAAGAATGTCTCATATTCTAGACTTTCTCTTCTTCATTGTAATGTATTCCAAAGCGACTTTTTCTTCAATTGCTAACTCTCTTACTCTGTCTTCATTTTTTATTTTATGTACTCATTTAGATGTTATAATATCTTCTTATTGTCCACATCTCACACCTGTACATAGTTAACCTCGACATATAATTAAAACTTAGTAAAACTAATTACTTTGCACCTCTGTATCTAAGAATGTCTCATATTCTAGACTTTCTCTTCTTCATTGTAATGTATTCCAAAGCGACTTTTTCTTCAATTGCTAACTCTCTTACTATATCTTCATTTTTAATTTTATGTCCTCATTTAGATGTTATAACATCTTCTTATTCTCCACACCTCACACCTGTACATAGTTAATTTCGACACATAATTAAAATTTAGTTGCTTTTTATATATGATAATTTTGCCTATAATTTAAAATAAAAATTTTATTTTGTTATAATTTTATAAGTATTTAGTTTTGGCCGTTTTAGAAATGAAAAAATTCAATTGCTTTGACTGTCTTCGTACTATTTTTATCAATGAAGAAAATCATATACTAACAGTATTTGCAAATTCGTCACTACGGTGGCTTTAAAATTATTTAGGTGATATTCTGTGCAACTAAAAGTAAATATTCAATTAAAATATTATAATGCGGTGGAAGCTACACTTTATATTTAGTCATCGTAATATTTTAGTTAGTTAAAGAGTCCGCAATCCTAAAGATTGGTTGGAAACAGCACGCCATGCCGATCTATCCTGAGCTAATCCCTTCATCTCCCTATAGCTATTCATCTCAACGTCTTCAACTATCTGACACACATACTCCAATCTAGGCCTACCTACCCCTCTCTTTCCCTCCACTCTACCTTCTATGATCAATTGCATAATCCCCCCATGCCTAAGAATATGCCCTACTAATCTGTATCTCCTACGCTGTAACACTCTCCAGATACTTCTCTTCTCCCCTACTAACTCTAGTACAGCTTCATTTGTTACTTTATCTTCCCAACCAATCCTCATCATCCTCCTATAACACCACATTTCGAATGCTTGTAATCTACGCTTCTCTTCCTTTCCTATAGTCCACGCCTCACACCCGTACAGTGCTACACTCCAAACATATACCTTCAGTAATCTTTTTCTAATACCCAAGTCAATATTTGATCTTAAAATCTGTTCCTTTTCTACGAATGCCTTCCTACCCTGTGCTATCCTACACTTTATATCTACCTTGCTTCGATTATCTTTTGTGATTCTACTGCCTAAATAACAAAAATCTGACACTTCTTCGATTCTATTATCTCATATTGAGATCCTCATTTTTCTACTGCATTCCTTTTTGTCACACCTCATCACTTTAGTTTTACCTATATTTATTTTCGTGTTAAAATCCCTAGTCAATACTGCCTGCATACCATTCAATACCCTTTCTAAATTCTTTTCGCTTTCTTCCAATATAGCTATATCGTCGGCGAATCTCAACATATATATTTTCTCTCCCTGTACATTCACACCTACACTATACTCTTCTTTTACTTTGTTTATTGCATCTTCTATATATAGATTAAATAATAACGGTGAAAGTGTACATCCCTGCCGAACTCCCTTCCCTATTTTCGCTATCTCTTCGTCCCCCTCAATTCTAACTAAGGCAGTTTGGTGTTTATATAAATTAAAAATTATTCTCCTATCCTTATAATCTATACCCGTTTCTTTTAAAATTCTAAACATTATGTCCCAATCTACATTATCAAATGCCTTTTCTAAATCTACAAAAGCTATGCAAGTTACCTTTCCTACCCTCTTTCTTTTTTCTACTACCGTTCTTAGTGCTAAAATCGCCTCCCTCGTCCCTCTGTTTTTCCTAAAACCAAACTGATCTTCTCCTAGCCTTTCCTCTACTTTATTTTCTAATCTCCTATAAATAATCTTTAACAATATCTTCGATGCATGTGATAGTAGGTTAATGGTCCTATAGTTCTCACACAAATTAGCTCCTATTTTCTTCGGCATTGTTACTATTCTACTACGCTGAAAATCCTGTGGTACTTCTCCCTTCTCATATATTTTACAAACTAACCTGTATAATCGCTCCTGCATTTTTTCCCCTGCGTGTTTTATTAATTCGGCTGGTATCATATCAATCCCCGCTGCTTTGTTATTCCGTAAATCATTTAATGCTCTATGAAACTCTGATATTTATAAATGATATTTGTCATGTTGCTGATATTTTTGGCTGTTTTTATTAAAGAAATTTTTTTTAATATTAAAAGGAAATTTATAAACAGATAAAAGCACAGAATTTTATTGAAACAAATCAAAAAATAATAATATAGAATTACCCCAACAAAAATCGTTTTTTTGGTGCAATTCGATATTATTTATTCGAAAAACTCAGTCCTGTGCCATTTCAAGTTCTTATTATTTATGATTCTATATTATCTTTAGTTGCATCCAATAAAAGATTATATTCAATTCATTCAAAATCGTTTTCCAAATCGACAAACTTTTCTTTCAATATACGCAAACAATAGATTCTATTTATACAACTGGATTTAAAACAGATTAATTGAATTTCTATATCCTTAAAAGTCATTCATTCGAAAATATCCAAATCGTGTTTATTTATTAATTTGTTGTTTAAAAAAAATTCGTTTAATATCAACAATATCTCAACTGACGCAAAACAGAAAATCATACTTGCTCGATAGTATTTTTGGTTTAAAAAAAATTTTGGTTTAAAAAAATGTTGGTTTAAAAAACCACCAGTTTTGATGCTATGTTATGCTTCATAGAGTGGAAAATGAGGATATCGATTGAATTAAGTGCTTTGGTGACTGATATATCAATTTGGACAATTAACACAGTTAGTTCAAAAATTAGACTATAACAAAATTCTCGTATATTACATGATATATTTAAAATCGTTTTTATTTGACCATTTAAACGGATCTATTTCCAAATAAATTTAGGTCGATGATTTGAATTCACATTACACTCGCGTAGGTACTTGAAATTTAATCGTTATTTATCAACCGCTACAATAGCAAACTATAATGGGTAGTGTGAATTCATGAATATGCAAGAACATCCTGTCGTTCTGTTCTGTCATGTACAAATGGAAGTGACGAAACGCTTCTCATCTGTTATATCGGCGATGTGATTTGCACCATGATGGGTTACTTAGTTGGAAATCCCAGTCAAATCTTACGCAAAATCCATAATTTTGTTAATGGATTTCGAAACGAATACCATTGCAGATTAACACTATGACGTGGTTGTTTGCAAAATATTATACCACTCCCCCATTCGTCAGTCGATCATTATACGAAAAAAAATTTCATTCAACTAAGTTTGAACATAATAATTTAATTCACTTCTTGCGAGTTCCATTTATATCAATCAAAACTATAATTTTAATCAAACAATTTAAATGGTCGTATATACCTGGAAGGTATCTATAATTAAATCTCGCCTTGTGAAATTGTGTTAGGTATATCTATGTAACTATATGTCTTAAAATTTTCAGCGGCTGAACTATGAATACTGCAATATTGATTAGCTGTAAATTTTGAATAATTTAGGTGTTTGTCAGACATTATGTTCAATGCTCCTTAAATGTAGTTTTTTTCGTCTAATGTCTAATATTATTTCTTAATAATATACCATAAAATAAATAATATTAGCTGATGAAGTCTGGCAATTGTTTTTACTGAAACTAAATATTGTCTCCTTAAAATCGGATTTTAGTTTTCATCGAGCAATTTCAAGTACTCGTTAACTAAATTGGCAAAGCCCAATTAAACTGTCGATAGACACTGACACTGACATATACTTTATGATATATGTCATCATGATGAGAATTCATTTTCCACGCAAATATGGTTGTTACTCTCGCGATATTTGCAAACATTTCACTCAAGCGGATCGAATACTGGCAGGGAATCAACTCTGAAAAGGTTATTGCCTGTCGTTTCTGTTTTTTTTTGAGAAGGGAAATGCGCTCAACAAATTGTCAGCGAAATATTTGGGATACACTTAAAAAGCAAATAGAAGTGGAACGGCAGATGATGTGTAGAGTAATAGCTCCATTTGGATTTATTTCTGAATGTGATCGGAAAAGGGCAAAGCTTGCTGTTGAAAGAAAGGTGTCATTAACGTACTTGAAAAAGATTTTTTTTTGCAATGTGGTTTTGATAAAACATTTTTCAATTTTTTGACATGACATGACTTGTAACATGACCAAATATTTGCTATATATTTATATATAGATAAATTCCTGGCATCGAAAATTATTAGCATAATCTTGATAGTCCATTAACAGGAACTTAATTTGCTTTTATGGGACCTTCGAATATTTTGAACTGGTGGATATATACGAGTCGTTGTGTTTTGACGTTAAACTGATTTTTTTTGTATTTTAACAACAATTTGTTACTTTAACAGACTAACTCGAATAAAATACATAGTACGGCCAGATTTTTTGTCAATATTTTTGGTATATATATGACGTATTAATATGATGCCAAAAATAAATAAATACTAAAATTGCAATATGCAATCGCAGCTCTAAGTTATAGCGGAAATATAAATGGATTTTTAATGTGTGACAGCTTTATACCCTAACTCCACTACTATCGCTATTCTGGGACATATTTATATTGAAAACTCGACAATAATATTCCATCTGGCAGACAAGTCCTTTGAAATATCCCAAAATGCATTTTCAGCAGTATCATGCATAGATATTATATAAATGTCGTAACAGTTTGCTATATACGAAATACGAAATTATTTTTAGGTAATTTTTGAATAACCCAAAAAGTACTTATTCGAATTTAACGTGATTAAAAGAAATTACCTGCTACCGATAATAATGAGTCAAGCTATAATTCTCAACTATTAAATGCTAAGTTTAAAACAAAATTATTCATTCTTCTAATTCTAATACTGTAAAATTTGTTGCTTCAATAATCATTCTCTATTTCAACATTAATCTTGCACACCATTCCATCAATTATTTCTTTTATTGATGACACGTCGCACGTTATTTTGTATATTATTTTCTCAAGTTCTGTTTAAAAACATGCGTGAGACTCTCGCGCGGTAGAAGTGAAACTTCTTAGCTCCTAGGAAAAGTTGATTTTATGCATTGCTTTTATTCCATTTGTTAACGTTTTGATTTTGATTTTGATTGATTTTGATTGACACTCTGATCATCAAAGAAAGCGTTATTAACTGTAATATCGTACAGTCTATAAAGAGGAGTTTGGATTAAATATTGTGTATGATGCACTAGTGGGTGTATTTCTATTTGTCGATGGCTCGCTCAGCTGTATCAGATTCATTTCGTTGATCTCTCACATCGCGTGTATCTTCACGTGTAGACATCAGTGGTATTCAAATTCTCTATACCACTCACTATGTCCTCACTTAACGACGGTATCGATTCATCCAGTGTATTTGAGGTCGTTGGAAGGTTATGTTGTACACCGTGTTTCTTTAACGCCCTTTGCCTGGCTCGATACTCTCTACTTCTTTCTAAGGTACTTGTTGGCACTTTTCTTGGCGGTTTATTTGCTTTCTTCCGTTTTCTAAAGGCTCGCACTCTCTCTGTACTTGTCTTTTTCTCCATTTCACTTTTCACACAATGGAAATTGTTAGCTGAAAGATTAAGCTGTGTTTGTGTAATATATAATAAAATACGCAAGAGTCTACTGGTTGCCTTATGGTACGTATACACACAGTACACGCGGCGCATGCGCGTTGCGTGCCTATGATGTATGCGGCGGAGAGAGTAGAAACGATTCTCCCTCTCTTTCCTCTCAACTGCCGGTTGAGTCTCACGTGTTTCACTTTTCGTGACGTCAGGCCAATTTGCCCTACCGTGCCTATAGAAGTTTCACTTCAAAAAAGTTTTATTATAAGATTTCGTATATCCCTTAAAATATAAGCTTTCATAACGGTAACATCTTCATTACATTAATCTCATGGTTAGTCTTAAAATAGAAATAGAAGTTTTGGTTGGTACTTTGACTTTTTTTAAAACAAAACTCTACTTGTTGATTTATTTTCGTCCCTCGTATTCAAACGTTCATCTTTCGAAAGCTCTATAAATAAAATATCCTAATAATATATCAATCTATAGTGATGATTTTATTTAATTCTGTGAATCCACGAACCAAAAAACCACTAACCTGTATAACATGCGTTCTTGTCGATCTGCCTCCACATATATTCTATAGTACATGCAGATCATGACCATTCCGGGTACCCAAAAGCTAACGCTACTCGATATTACGGAGTACCATCTATTCACATTGAAGATACACAAATGCGGATTACGGCGACGATAATCCAGATTCTCCTGGGTGGTGTACCATTGCATGAAAATGGGTAGGAATGATACCAGGGCCGGACTGCACCACACAATGGCTAACATGATGGCCAAACGTGCGTTGGTCATGATTAAGGGGTAGTCCAGTGGTTGGACGATTGCATAGTACCTGAAGAATAAGGAGGTTGCGAAATTGAGGCGTTGAATGCAATATGGGCCCTTCGCAGGTTAGGACCTTTTTGTGTTCAATGGCTTTTTATAATCGTTATACTTTGGCTGCAAACATTTTGTTTAGATATTTGAACACCAGTGGTTAGGAGAGACTTTAAAATGAACGCTTGCGTATAATGTAATAATTATTATGAAGGATGAAGTTATTACAATGATGAAGATATTACAATTACAATTGTAATATTATAAAGATATTATAATAATGAAGGATCTTTTTTATGTGTGCGTGCAATTAAAATTTTTATACGTGCCAATTCTGACAAACGTGCCATGTCTAGAACAATATATAATAATTTCACCTATAATCTTTTGAACGTCTTATTTCTTATAGTCGAAATTTTCCAAAATATACCTAATACTTTCAATAGATCTTTACATTTTTGGGAGATCAGATGGGAAGTTGATTCATAAATTTCACCAACGTGAGAATATTGTATTTCTTTATTCTACCTTACCTAAGATCTCGCCTTCAACCAGAAGGTATTTTTCACGAAACCTGTCTTGTTAAAAAATTATTTCTACCACAAAGATTGAAGATTGAATTATATATAATCTTACCTATCCACACTGATACAGCACAAATGCAATATACTCGCGGTGGAGAAATACACATCCAAAGAATTCCACACGTCACACATGAAGAACCCAAACAACCACCTGCCCCCAGTCACTTCCACACTAAAGTTGAAACACATCGCCCATATGGCGACCAACATATCCGCGAGCGCCAACGACACAACGAAATAGTTGGTTATTATCCGCAATTTTCGATGGCGCATCACCGAAACAATCACTAGTAGATTGCCCAATAAGGCGGCCAATATGATGAAGGCCATCACGCTGCACTTGAGCACCATAAACGCGAATAGGAGCCATGATGTGGTTGAGCTCGGATTTAGCAGCGATGGGGTGAATGATGACAGATCGTGGGATGGCAGTGTGGAAGAGGTGTAGGTGTAGAAGAGCGAGTGATTGTGGGTTAGGTTATTTGGATTGGCAGGGAGGTCTATTTGGGTGGTGTTGGTGTTCACTAGTTCTGGCACGAGAAAGACCTCGTTCATGATGTTTGTGATTGTGATGTCATTGCGGTATTGGTTAAGTCAGCACTAACGATTGATTACTGGAATTATTTTTTTATTAATTGTCTTCATCTGTTCAAGTTTGATTAAGTCTCAACAAACGTTTCATTGTGATTCGTTTTGCACTCGTTTCTTGAAGAAATGCATTCAATATAAGCTGAAAGAAATGAGAACCAAGTTTATTTTAAATGCATCAATTGTTCTTTTGAAGAGCTCTTATCTATTCGCCTGGATTGACTCTAATAAGAGACTCTATCTTCTTCTACCCAGACCTAATTTAATTTCCTACCATTAATTTTTCTACATCACATATGACTCTAATCGATAATTTTGACACGTTTCTGTTTTCAGCTTTTTAGACCATAAGGTCAAGAAGCTTTTCCTCTTATTTTCCTCAAATTTCTTGGGAATTATTTCCAATTGCGAATTTGCGAAAGTTTCTTACCACGAAATAAATGATTTTTTTTCTATCGAAGAGTTAATGTAATTTACGAACTTATATAGCGTAATATTTTTGATCGATTGAATAATTTAAAATATATAAATATGGTAATCAATAAGCACTTTAATAAACTCGCATTTGCTATTTGGGAATTATTATTGTCGTAATAAAAGTATCAAAGTATCAAATAAAAGAAAAATTTGAAGAAACACAAAAGTATTCAACTAGAAAGAACCCGCGGACATTCACAACATTCCCAAGACGAACTTAATTTATTTAAATACTCTATATTATGACTAAACTATTATTTATACAAATGTAAGACAGTGTTGCAAAAAAATCCTTGTTTTAAGTACGTCAAACTTACACCGATGCCATTATAGTCATGTTTCGTATATTTACAATGCTTTTTTTCGATTTGGGCGGTAGGCGTTTTTTTCTAGTCGCTTTCGGTTAAGATCTAGTATAAATAAGGAAATATCGTACAAGATAGACGTCTCTATCTCCTGTATATCCATCATGCATGCGGAAGAGAATTGACAAGGTAAATAATTGAAGGTGGCGCTCGTTGGGCATGCGAGTGTCCCTAATCCTCCCTTTGAGCTTATTTGAACTTATAAATATGACCCGCTCTAGGACTGTCGGTCTTCATAATATAATGGGTCCCTATAAACGTATTAGATAAAACAGAACAGAACTGTAGTTTTGAAGCAGAATATTTTTGATTAATTTCATTAGTCTTTTTTTCTGCGAATTTGTAGAATAAGGAGTCAATTTTTTATTGATTTTTAGCTGTAAGAATTTTATTAAATAACGGCATATTCAATATTTTTAGTAAATGGCCAATTAAATTATAATTAGACCTTATGTCGTCAGGATTTATATCTATACAATATTTCTGCAGCAATATATATTTTTAATAAGATCCTTTTATCCAAATCGACTCTGAATAACGATTATCCTTGTAAGAAAAGAGGAGGTGGTTAATCTCTTATATATATTTTTCACTATCGTAAAAATCATATTTTAGGTACGGTCCTGTTGTAAGGCTTTGTACCATCCCGCAGGTGTGCAGTTCTGTTTTCTTTATAATTAATTACAAAGTTACAACAAAGTTATTACGAAGTTTAGGGTCCTCGATAATTATGTATGAGTTATGAAGGTTTTGACTTAATATAAAATTTAGAACAAGTAAAAAGTAGATCATTTTTCAAATTGGGATTAAGTTTTGAAAATTTAAAATTATTTTCCATAAATAGCTGGTCACTTTATTACTATAGATAAAATTGGCTTTATCTATAACATATGTCAGATAATTTGCCATTCGTGTATAAATATACGTATTCTTGTATAATACAATTAATGACGGTAAATCGGAATAGAATTTTAAAATCAGTAAACTGAAAACTCACTGTATTTTTTATAAGGTATCCGCACGCGCAATATGTTGCGTTATGAATGCAAATTATATTTAAATATACGATAAAATGTAATGAACATTGTTACATAAATATTTTCATTCAGAATTTTCACACCTGGTTAATAAACAACAATTATTTTCCTATAGTAGGTGTATATAAATATTCCAATCATTCTATATTCAACAAATTTATAATTCTTTTATATATCGATTTATGTTCGTAATAAATTATTAAAATAATTTATTAATTCGCGAATCCTTGACTTTTGAATTATTCTTGGAAAATCGTTTAAGCTACCGTCTTTTTTAATTGTTTTGATTATTTTTTTTAAAAGCTGGAATTACACAATTTCCATCAAAGATTATAAAGTATAAAAGTTATATTAATATATTTTCTATTTTCTGATTATATTTTCATATATATATTTTTAAATACGTTATAGCTGAAATCTTCTAAAACCAATTACGGGAAACTTCGCAACGTTAATTAAATACTAGACATGAATATATCAGATATTTTCGCAGTCAATTTTGCCCGACATTATTTAATCTCATTCTATAAGAAGCTTCTCAAATTATATTTACTTATTGCATACTATAAGTTATTGCCAGTTTCGCATTTGGCTGAACAATTGAGTTATATTTTTTGCATTAAATCAAGTTGTTTTGTTTGATTTAGGATTCTATTAGAATTTTTATTGTTCTTTTACATCTATCCACTTGTCACTATTTATGTTCTTTGAGCCAAATATCTATTAATATAAAAAACAATTGTTTTACACTTACTAAAGTAGATTATATAGACGTTTTAAATATGTACAATTATTTTGTTAAATAGTTAGCAAAGGTAATGGTATAGCAATTACCTTTTTCCAATTGTATGTTATTTTTCTGGGGTTTCAAGAAGCGTAATCATTTGAAATATTATCTTACCGTAACACCCATTAAAAAAGTTTGCTTCATTTATTTTTAAACTAGTTCATAGAAAGTTATTTAGGTAAGGAACATTCTTAATCCTTATCATGAATAAAACGATTCTATTGTACATTAATCTTGCTTTTTTATTTTAATCTATACCCATTTAATATTTTTAATATTCTAAAAAGGCTTATTTTAATTCCATCGATCATATTATACGCAAGCAAAGAAAATCGTTGTTTTTCTTTAACAAATAATCATAGGTAGAGCCTCACTAGTTATTATCCATATTATCCCATTACCAGTAAACAAGCTAGTTATTGTTATCGATCCTATTCAAAATCATTTACGATATACTTTAACATTTATCTCGAGTCACGATTTTTGATTTAGGAGCAAATAAACGATTTTTTAAATCACATGCTATATACATATCGTTATATCAATGATTAATGGACAATGGACAATTTCGCATCTTTAAAAATATCTATTAATAAATTTGAGTAAAGATTTGGTAGAATATTGAATGTTATATGCAAATAATAATGATGTTTTGCTAGAAAAAAAAAAGTTATAATAACAATATTAATAATTAGTTTTCTCCCGAAGATGCTGTTTTTTAATAAAAGCGAGACTAGTAGGTAATATAAATAAAAATAATATACAACGAAGACTTTTTTATTTATTTTACGCAAACTTGGCCATATTAAAAATTAATTTATAAATAATAATTCGGTGAAAACGCACATAAATGATTTTTTGGATAAAATGTATAAAAAAAGAAATGCACTACTTTGAAAATAGTTTATAAATGGAAATGTTTGAAAAAGTAAGAGCTAATTCAATGATTCAATCTTGTAATTTTGATATATAATCTAATATCCTTTCGAAATTTAATTCGAAATTCCTTTCGAATTAAAACATCTTCAGTATATTCAAATACAAATTAGATAAGTTGAAATTATAACTATATTAAGTTATCTGGGTATCATAAAGACAAAATAATGTCCTTGTTTTGTAACTCGATAGATTTTTGGATAAAGTTTACGATTGTTAGAAGTTATGAGACTAGAAAAACTTTGGTCTAACGGGAAAACTTAATTTCGACAAATTAATGCTAACATATCATTAGTCTTCTTGACCATTTGCTGTTTTGCTAATACAAAAATGAATATAAACTTTTATATAACATTCCAATATACGAATTTGTTTCTTTAAAATTTTTAGTGCAATTTTATATAGATACATTTTTTAGATACATGAATCATTTTTTGAACAATCTGAATTAAAAAAAAAAATGATTGAATCACTTAATGTTACCTTGTGGTAGTTCATATATTAAATGGGTTTGTAGGAAAATAACTTAGCTACATTTTAAATGGTATTATAACTAAGTTATTTTCCTTCAAACCCATTTAATTTGAATTTTATATTATCAAAATAAGTGTTGTTACCTTACTCATAACATTAATACATCCATTTCGAAATAGTTATTTAAAAAATTTCATATATTAAACAAACCACCATAAATATTCTACTTATTATAGTTTCCTTCATCAATACTAGATATTTTCCTAATAAATCAAACACTAAACATTTTATTTCGCCATTATTATCTAATCCAAAAACAGTTTCTTCACTTCTCGTCACTTATGTGTATCAATATTACCGACGGACGCTCACATCCGAGAGCACCTAACAATACGACGCCGACGCTTCTACACGCAATGCAAAGAGACGGTAGCATCACCCTCAGACGGCGCGTCGCGCTGTACTAGCTCCCGTGCTCTGCACTGCACTGTATTAGGCTACTGTATGTCATGCGTCGCGACGCCTCGTGCTGAAGATACCGTATCGTGTATATGCACATGCAACCCATTCCGATTTCACCTGGGATCCGTAAAATGGGAGGTATCTAGGCAGGTAGTTTAAGATTTGCCTGGGGGATGGTATGCGAAAGGTTATCGTAGATAATATGGTTATGACCGTAATCATAGTTATATAGTTAGTTAAATAGTTCTCAATCCGAAGGATTGGTTGGAAACGCCATCTGTCGATCTCTGCTCAGCTAATTCCTTCATCTCCCTATAGCTATTCATCCCACACACGTCCTCCACAATCTGACCCACATACTCCAATCTAGGCCTATCTACCCCTTGCTTTCCCTCTACTTTACCTTCTATAACTAATTGTATAATCCCCCATGTCTAAGAATGTGACCTAGTAGCAGTGGTGGTTCTTTATGCAGGCCGCAGGGCCACGCGCCCCTCCTGAACATTGAGCGCATCACCGTAGATATATAATTGTATTGCGATATTTTATCTCTGCATTATTTTTCATAAAAGATAAAGCTTGCGTTGCGATAACAATCAACACAACACGGTGTGGCGTTCGTTGTGGTATCCGTTGCAAATCACAGCAGCGACCGGTGCTGTATATATCTGTATCTATCGTTCGCGTGGTATCGATATATCGCAATACCGCTGCGTGTTCGGCGCCACCCAGCCACACAGTACAGGTTAAATGCATATGCACTCATCTCACTCTATTGCAAGCAATCGGTGAGAGCTACTGGATGCAGTATATCTTCTGTTTCTTCGGTTCGTTCCTTGCTTCATCGTCTAATATGTGTCACTGATTCCCAGCAGCTAACCAATGCCAGTACAAGTTAAACACATATATACAGTACATATGCAATGAGATGAGTGTATCATAGAGTGCAGGCGACCGATCTATTGGATGTCGCGCTTCTTTAACGGCTTAGAGAAGTTCAGAGAGAACAGAGAGTAGTATATATATACAGAGAGTATATGTATAAATTAATATAGACAGTAGCATTTGTTCTGTGTATGTACGATATGTACGTGTGTCATGCATATTCATTTTTGAATAAAACCAGATTAAAAACAGAATTAGAAGTCATTTACTCGCGTCCGGATTTTTATCAAATAATTGGAGCCACAAATTTTCTTTCGTTATTGCTACAAAATAATCTCAGTGAAACTTTCCCGGAAACTATAAAAATACTTAAAATTATTTTAACAACCCCGACGACCACTGCTGAATCAGAGCGTTGTTTTTCAACACTTAAAAGAATCAAGTCTTTTTTGCGAAATGCTATGGGTAATGATCGTTTAAACGCGTTGGCGATGATGTGTATTAATAAAAATGTGGTGCGAGATATTTACAATTTTAACGAAAAAGTTTTGGAAAAGTTTACATCAATGAAAGATAGAAGAGTGGCATTCACTTTCAAGAAATGATTGAATTTTGCATCCATTTTAGGTAAGATTTCTCACTATTATGTTATTTTTCAAGAAATGCGCCCCCCCAGATTGAAATGGCACGAGCCATTTACACTCTCCAAATACTTATTTTCTTCCCTACTCTAGTACGGCTTCATTTGTTACTTTATCTTCCTCATCATCTCTATAGCACCACATTTCGAATGCTTCTTTTCTAATTATTATTTATTTATTTATTTGAAACCGTTCATTTTAAGACAAAAACATCTATTCGTTACATATGAATATAAACAATTCAGTATGGAGCCATGTATACCTATTAGACTTAATTTATTCTTGAGGATGTTGTGATGGACTCTGTCGAAAGCTTTCGTGAAATCCGTATACATACATATGTTTCTCTTCTTTTCTTATAGTCCACATCTCACACCCATACAATGCTACACTCCACACATATGCGTTCAGTAATCTTTTTCTAATATCCAAGTCAATATTTGATCTTAGAATCCGCTTTTTCCTACGAATGCATTCCTATCCTTCGCTATCCTACATTTTATATCTACCTTACTTCGGTTATCCTTTATAATCCTACTTCTTAAATAACAAAAGTTTGACCCTTCTTCTATTCTATCATCTCCTATTCTTATTCTCATTTTTCGCTTATATTTCTTCTTGTCACACCACATTTGCCTATATTTATATTCATGTTAAAATCCGTAGTCATTACTTCCTGCATACCATTTAATACATGTTCTAAATTCTGCCTCCTTCCTTCCAAGATAGCTATATCGTCAGTGTACCTCAACATATATATTTCCTCTCCCTGAATTTTCACACCTACACTATACTCTTATTTTATCTTGTTTATTGCATCTTCTATATACAGACTAAATAAAAACGGCGGAAGTGTACATCCCTGCCCGACTCCCTTTCCTATTCTCGCTATCTCTTCTTCCCCCTTCAATTCTAACTAAAGCTGTTTGATGGTTTCATAAACATTAAAAATAATTCTCCTATCCTTATAATCTATTCCCGTTTCTTTTAAAATTCTAAACATTATGTCCCAATCTACATTATCAAATGCCTTTTCTAAATCTATGAAAGCTATATGAGTTGTCTTATATATATATATGGTTCTATAAATGACAATCAATTAGTCGTTTTACAGAATATTTAATAATTACCGCCCTTTGGTTTATGTAAGTTTGGATACGAAAATTTAATTGTTTATTTCTAAAAATGTTATTTGCCCTTGTGGCATTTATGAATCAAAAATAAATTTCCTGCCCCATTTCTCTGAGTACAGTTCTTATTTCTTGAATTGAAGGTTAATGTAGAAAAATATTGTCACTCGCGGATTTTTTTGTAAATTTATTCTAAGAATCATTTTACTTCATCGTAAATAATCGTTAAAAATGAAATGAAAAGTAACAAAAATTCTTCATTTGTCTAATAAATAGATCAAATCTGAATAGGAAATTAAAGCATTATTACTTTTCAAATCAGAATATTCGTAGCGAGGTTTGTGTATTAAATATTGAATTTTCTAGATTTTCTTTCGAATATAAGATTTCGCATATTCCGTTTTTTTGCAGAATATTCCGAATAAAATCCTCTCTGAGATTTCGCATATTCCGATTTTTTTTGCAGAGTTATTGCTGCGTATTTTATATTTTCTAGGCGTACCAGATTTTTCTTCGCATTACATTTTCTTTTATATAATATCAAAGAAGCCTTTTGGAAAAACAATATGATACATAATTAAATGCAAATTGTAAAATTAAAATTGCAGTAATATTTTTTTTTTATGTATGTTTGTATAAAACTTTACGTATTCATGTCAACATCTTAGTCATATCATTTTATAGTGCAGTAAAATTTTCAAACCTTAAAACAATACTCATCTTCATATTATAGTTCATTTACGATAGGTAGTATGAATGAATTAGTGATGTGTAGTTCACTCGCGAACCGTTCACTCTGAACGGTTCAATCAAATGACGGGCGTACTGTGACGATGTTTTGCAACGACCTATAGGTCACTATGACCTAGTTCGTGAACTATGAACTACATGGTGCACGGTGTACGTATTGATGTACTTGTACTATATATATACTTGCAGTATAGTATACATTACATATACAGTACTAACATTTATTTTGTGATAAAGTGTGTTGGTAAACGGAATGAAATAGGAAATTCGATGAAATATTTATATGTTGGTATCAGATTTCATTTGGAATAATATAATTAATATATTCGCAAGATTAAATCTGTTCTTAAATATGTCATGCTAAGCAAATTTTTGCAATAATGCAAAAATAAACATGTAAATCTTACAGTTCTTCTATTTCATACTGAGTGCAATGAAATCACTTAATATCAAATCAAAGCTTTGAAGTTTGAACAGAGAAGATCCGGAATAGAAAATATAAATTATAACGCTAAACAAAACGATTCTATCTAGTTCATTTTATTATAGTTTGTGCATTTAATTTTCGAGTGTTAGTAAAGTAGTAAACATTTTCATCAGTAACTACCAATAAGTATTTTAGAAATTCATATAAATAATCGTGAGTACCTAGAGAAGATTGTATTTCTTTATATATGTTTTGTATAAATTATAAACATTGTTGTCTTTTCTTCCTCATTCTTAATTCAAAATAAGTATTGTAATATTTCAATTTATTTATTTTTTACCATTGAATATTTTTATATTGAGAAAAAAAGAGATTATTTTCAGTATGTGCATGTATTTCATATAGGTCGTGAAGTAGTTCATTTTTAAAAGATGTAGTAGTTCATGACCTATAGTTCGTGAACGGTACATTGAAACGAACTACGAATTGGGTCCTCAAAGTGACCTACATTTTGCCATCGCCAGAATGAGTCAAATTCCAGTTTCATTTGCAAATAAACTGTGTTCAAAAACACTCATGGAGAGTGAAAATGTTAGGAGATTAAGTACAATCTTAACGTAAATAATAATAAATGATAAATGATAATTCTATCATTATTTAGAAAAAGTATTTTTTCAGTACACCTGAATTATTTATAAATATATTTGTTTTATTGCAATTGAAACGGTATAAAAATGTTACTTCATATATTAGAGTTTTTTTCAAACATGCCAATTTATAACACTGTACTGAAGATGTATTTCAGATAGTAGCTAACGACAAGATATTATCATTATCCGCGTTCGTACCTATAATGTACCGTAAAATTAAATTTTCAATGTCACCGTTAATGGCATTTTATGCAGTATTTAGCATGTACTTACAATTTTTGTTGATTTTCCACGGAGTTTCATTTGCTTATACTTTCCAGCAATAACGAAGGCATTAATGTCGCATGTCACACGTGATTTCATATTACATTTTTAAAAATCCAAACATGACTGTGTTAGGTTCGTTTTCAGAATAATTACCATAAGAAAGACATTTGTTATGTTTGTAAAACTAAAATGTGATTGCCCGAAAAAAATACGATATAACATCAATATCCATTTTCCGTGTATGTGATTCATGCTGACATAAAAATTATTTTTGATGCAACTTTATTCAACACTACACATTATACGGAGTGTTCAAATAAAACAAACGTACGTTTTATATTCATACTATTCTCAATTCCCATTCAATCACATTCGATCATTCAGTTTATTCATTTCAAATGTGTCAATACTAGAACGTGACATACAAAACACTGGAGTTCAAAAAATATAATTTTTTAACACCTGTCAATTTGTTCTGTGTTCTGTTTTCATATAATGCGAACAAGAACTAAAGAAAATGTCTCAAATAAATCTCTCGGGTAAAAAACATTTTTCGACGCTTATGTCCCATCATGATTGATAGATATCCCGCAAATGGGCATCCATGAGTCCTTGTGGATCCAATCCTCGTGTATACCGCAATCTATCAGAATTCTTTTGAAGTAAATAGGTATAAGAATACGCTTCTTCGCAACGACTTCAGGGTTCCAAATCCCTGAAAGTTTGAATGTGTTGTTCACCGAATTGTTAATATATTCCCTCGTTCACTTTAACGAACCAGATTAAGAACAGGAAACGGGTCCAAAAGGACCAAAAGGTCCTCATTATGTTTCATTTCTTGAAATTGTAAGCATGATGCTGTTGTCGTCTTTACACCAAATGTATGCTAATGGGAAAACAATGTTATGTGATGTTATGAAGAATGTATCAATATTTCAGACGATTTGAGTATAATAGGCAGTAATTTTGGTAAAAAGGCAACTTATATTCTGTACAAGAATGTTTTAATTTTACATTAGTAACTATATTCATAGCCATTTGGTTTTTGGTAAATAATAACTTATAGAATTATTTATATTATATGTGATAAGCAGGGTAAGGAACTCACAGAAAATAAGGAAAAAGCTAGAAGATGGAAGGAGTATCTTGAAGATTTATATAAAGGTAGGCAGGACATGGAGGAGCTAGAAAATGTGGAACAGATAGATGAGGATGACTTAGGTCCTAGCATACTTAGGTCAGAGTTTCATAGAGCATTAAATGATTTACGGAATAACAAAGCAGCGGGGATTGATATGATACCAGCCGAATTAATAAAACACGCAGGGGAAAAAATGCAGGAGCGATTATACAGGTTAGTTTGTAAAATATATGAGAAGGGAGAAGTACCACAGGATTTTCAGCGTAGTAGAATAGTAACAATGCCGAAGAAAATAGGAGCTAATTTGTGTGAGAACTATAGGACCATTAGCCTACTATCACATGCATCGAAGATATTGTTAAAGATTATTTATAGGAGATTAGAAAATAAAGTAGAGGAAAGGCTAGGAGAAGATCAGTTTGGTTTTAGGAAAAACAGAGGGACGAGGGAGGCGATTCTAGCACTAAGAACGGTAGTAGAAAAAAGAAATAGGGTAGGAAAGGTAACTTGCATAGCTTTTGTAGACTTAGAAAAGGCATTTGACAATGTAGATTGGGACATAATGTTTAGAATTTTAAAAGAAACGGGTATAGATTATAAGGATAGGAGAATAATTTTTAATTTATATAAACACCAAACTGCCTTAGTTAGAATTGAGGGGGAAGAAGAGGTAGCAAAAATAGGGAAGGGAGTTCGGCAGGGATGTACACTCTCACCGTTATTATTTAATCTATATATAGAAGATGCAATAAACAAAGTAAAAGAAGAGTATAGTGTAGGTGTGAATGTACAGGGAGAGAAAATATATATGCTGAGATTCGCCGACGATATAGCTATATTGGAAGAAAGCGAAAAGAATTTAGAAAGGGTATTGAATGGTATGCAGGCAGTATTGACTAGGGATTTTAACATGAAAATAAATATAGGTAAAACTAAAGTGATGAGGTGTGACAAAAAGGAATGCAGTAGAAAAATGAGGATCACAATAGGAGATAATAGAATCGAAGAAGTGTCAGATTTTTGTTATTTAGGCAGTAGAATCACAAAAGATAATCGAAGCAAGGTAGATATAAAGTGTAGGATAGCACAGGGTAGGAAGGCATTCGTAGAAAAAGAACAGATTTTAAGATCAAATATTGACTTGGGTATTAGAAAAAGATTACTGAAGGTATATGTTTGGAGTGTAGCACTGTACGGGTGTGAGGCGTGGACTATAGGAAAGGAAGAGAAGCGTAGATTAGAAGCACTTGAAATGTGGTGTTATAGGAGGATGATGAGGATTGGTTGGGAAGATAAAGTAACAAATGAAGCTGTACTAGAGTTAGTAGGGGAGAAGAGAAGTATTTGGAGAGTGTTACAACGTAGGAGAGACAGATTAGTAGGGCATATTCTTAGGCATGGGGGGATTATGCAATTGATCATAGAAGGTAGAGTGGAGGGAAAGAGAGGGGTAGGTAGGCCTAGATTGGAGTATGTGAGTCAGATAGTTGAAGACGTTGAGATGAATAGCTATAGGGAGATGAAGGGATTAGCTCAGGATAGATCGGCATGGCGTGCTGTTTCCAACCAATCTTTAGGATTGCGGACTCTTTAACTAGAATTATTACACATAGAATTTTGAATTTCGATAAATTTATCTTAATAAAAAATGGCCTATATTTAGAAGCAGTTCCGAAACTTTTCTCTAAAAACGGCGATCTTAGGGGCAATTTAACATCTATAAACTGTTACCATAAGAAATTTGAAAAAAATCGATCCAAAAATGAAGGAGTAATTTGCAGAATAAATTACAATGTTTTTCTTATGGCATATAAAGGTGCTCCACCCCCTTAAGAGTGTTCATATCGATGTTAAAAACTTTTAGTGAGTTAAATTTAAAATTAGATATAGCATTCATTAAATTTTCGATGTTTTTGAGACTCGCTATAATAATTAGACCAGTAAAACGAATTGTAATGGAGAAATATTTTGCAGAAAACCGCTGCTGAAAATGATGATAATTAGATGTTAATATAAATGAAGAGTAATCTCCAGGTGTTTTTAGTTACATAAACCTTATCTTTTAGTCTTCTGCACAGCTTGTCTTATCTAAATTCGTGGAATATATAAATAAAGGCTTGGGCAAACTGGTTTACCTATACAATAAATTAAAAAGTCGAATGTGCAATTTTGTTCCTCTAACATTAAAATATAATTTCAAGATATAAACGAGAAATATCGTAACAATATATTTGTTGCCATTTCAACTAATTTTTCATTACATTCGTATTATATAACTGATTAAAATAATTTTGTAAAAGGATCAAATTGTAACTGAAACACAACATTTTTTTTACATAATATTTAACATATAGTAATTCAATAGGGTCTTTTATAAAGAAAACCAAAAAATATTTTTTGCACAAACAACGAAAGCATTATTTATTTAACAGTTTATAATGTATGAAAATACTATGAAAATTCTTTGGATTCCATTGATTTGTTCGTGTCTGATTGAAGGTCCTTGCAGATTCGTCTGCGCTCCTCTTGAATAGTAATTATGTATATATTTACATGTGGCTATATACGGTACGAAGTCTAAATAGATATTTCGGTAGAATTAGTAATTATAGAACTAACTACGTGGAGCTTTGTGCTTGCAAATCAAGATTTTCTTGTGTGGTGAAACCTAAGTACAGAATACGAAAGGTGAAACCAGTCATCGTATAGATGAGTGTTCCTTAATAACATTGTCCCCAGGTCAAAGTAAGTGCATCAGCTTTTTAAGGTCCTGAGGGTTTAAAGAAAGCGCTACTTTACTTAAAAATTAGTTATTATTAAATAAAGCGCTGGCTTTAAATAACACGCTTTTGAAATATTATTATGTTCATTTATATTAGCTACGTAGCTATTAATTTTTAACTTATAAGTTATTTTAGTAATTATATACAACGATTTATTTGTTATCCCAGGATGGTCTATATTGGAATTTTGAAATAGATGAACATGCCAAAAATATTGTAAAAAATAATTTAAAGTCGGTAGATTTTTCTGCTGTAAAAATGGATTAGAGTTTAATAAAGTTTTGTTAGCACTGGTGTAGGATTCGAAACCATAAGGGTACGGTAGGTTAGGTAAGACCCATAAGACTAAGACATATATATGTGTACGCTGATAATCAGTTTTAAGCATATCATTATCTTAATTAACCACAATGCGGCAGTTGCTAATACTGTCGCTGCTCATATTGTCTACGAAATGCACAAATTCTTAGTTAATATAATAATAGTCGGTGTTGTAGTGTCGGAAAAATCTTTACTCAGATATAAATTGCAGAATTTCATCAAAGTGTAATGTAAATCATTTAAATTGTACATGTAGATGATTTTCAAAATGTAACTCTCATATTTTTCAAACGTCACTTATAATAATATTAATAATAAATGTCTTTATTCAACAAGCAAATGCAATAGTTACATACATATAGAATATAGATATAAGTTTTGTGAGTCACGAAAATAATACATCTGTTTGCAGAACCACAAGGCGAAGTTTAGGTTATGGACATAGTCCACGTCCTATTCTACCACTTAACCTTGATAGTTATTAAATTTAACAAGTAAACCTATCAATTCTATATCAAATGCACAAAGAATTTCATCGTACTTATTCTATACAGATTACATTTACTTTATACTACATAAAGAACAACATACAAGTTGAATTATTAAAAGAAAATAAGAAGAAATTAAGACTGTCATTTAATATGAGCAATATTCATGCCACTTGGTTATTGAAGATGGATTCTTTTGGTTTATACTTAAAAGAAGTCGTAGATAGGCGTTTGTATGGGATTTTAATGTTGTTATAAATCCTGTAGATCTGGTAACTGAATGATCTTTTGTACATTGCTGTTCTATGAGGTGGGGGTCTTATAAGTTCTTTATGCCGAATATTTATATTGTGCACATCGGTCCTGAATATAAGTTTCTCATATAGATAAGGAGAGCATTTATATTTAGCTATTTTGTGATACAATACTGACGATGCATATAGGAATCTATTAGTAATATTTAACCATTTTAAGTCTTTGAGTTTGTGAGAGATTCTGGAATATTTTCTATTGCCATAGATAAATCTGAAGCAATTATTTTGAAGTTTCTGTAACCTCACCTTATCCTCGTTGTCAATAGCAGCTCCATAGATTGGTAGACAATAATTTAAATATTAAAGAACCAAAGATTCACATAATAGACCTTTGGCTTTTATAGACAAAAATTTCCGACTTGGATACAACATTTTAACGTACTGTATCCGTTTTTTAAGATATTATTAACGTGATACTTATACCTGAATTTGTTGTCTAGTATAAGTCCTAGATTTTTGGCCTCACTTTTGAGTGGTATTTTGGTGTCATTAATTTCAATATTAAATAGATCGATAGGATTACTTAAAAAATAACTTGGCCCAAATGGGATTAAGACGGACTTAGATGGATTTAAAATTAGATTGTGTTCGCTCGCAAGCGTAACCAGATCATTAAGATCCTTATTTAACAATTCACAAGCTTCATTAGCTTTGTCTTTGTCAAATGAAAGATAGAGCTGTGCATTATCAGCAAACATATGGATTTTGCAGTTTTTTACGGCATCAGGCAAGGTCGAAGTGTATAGGCAAAAAAGCAGCGGGCCCAGAATGAATACTTGTGAAACACCTTTATCGATATTGCGATTTACGACGATTTTAGATTACCTTTTAGAATGACTTTCTGCTTTCTACCAGTCAAATAACAAGTAATTAGTGATACCGTATCATCAGAAAATCCTAGATATTGTAGAATAGCTTCGAGAACTTGATGATTAATAATATCAAAAGCTTTGCTAAAGTCTAATAGTACCAGTAGCGTTACCTTGCCCCTATCAGTTGCAAGATGAATATCATCAGTTATTTTGCTTAAGGCAGTTGTACAGCTGTAGTTTGGACGGAACACAGATTGATTCTTAGGCAAAATCTCATAAGCATTCACATGTTTTCTAATTTGTTTGTTCATCACGTTTTCCATTATCTTAGACATCGTCGGCAAAATGCTTATAGGTCTCAACTGTTTTAATTCGCTGGCATCATTAATTTTAGGTATAGGTAGAATGTTAGCCTCCTTCCAGGCTGAAGGGAAAGAGCCAGAGAAGAGGCAGAGGTTAATGATGTGAGTAATATATTTTACAAAATGTGGGCAATATAGTTTTAACATAGTTATGTCAATACCATCGGTGCCAGTTCAGTTACTTTTAATGTTATGTATAAGTGATGTATAGCTCTGTAATTGCTGAGAAAGAAAACTTCACACAGAAATTTAATTTTCAGTTATTGCTACATTTATTACCACCAAAGGAAAAATTGTTTGAGAATTTTGGAATTAAATTGTGAGTTTTTGTCACATGTACATCCTTCCTCAGATGGATTTTTTCCCGAAATTTCTGTGGGATATAGAAATTTGTTTGATTGTTAAATTTTCTTAATTCATAAGAATAACAAAGTGGAAAAACGAAAGATTTTTTCATCTTTCTTTGAAGAAAAATAAATTCGGTTCTTAAATCGAATGAAAATTGTTCAATTTAACGAAAGACACGCAAAAATAAATCAGAAAAAAACGTGTGCAGCATTGAATGAAGAGTTTGCTGTATTCATTAATATTATCTACAAGTTATGATAGCATAAAAAAAAATCTATATATGAATAGCATGTCTCTTGTATATCCATTGCCCTAGTAATGTCTGCAATTCTCCAGAATGAATAAATAATGCGGCAGAAAACGTATCGATCAAGTTGAATGAAAGTGCACTTACGATATTACTAGATTTGAAATAAATAGAATTTCAGGATATAAATAGAATATCAATTTATATCTCAATCTCACTTATCTAAAAAAGTTTTGTTCATATAATAAATAATGTTATCTTCGAGAATATTTTTCAATTTAAATATATTTGAAATATACGTTTGAGAATTTATAATTTCATGTTTAACAACGTTTTCGTAATGTTTTATTTGCTATGAAGTGTAAATTTAGAAGAAATATGATCGTAAATGGAATATAGAATGCAAAAGATTTTTTTTTAATTGTCTGTAAGCGTCATAATACTTTTGTTGTTAACTCTGTAAGAGATTAACGTGAACAATTATTGTTTTAATTTTTATAATGGAATTATCATATTTTCTAGTTTTATTTTGGATTAATCTCTAATAAGTAATATTTATTCTGCAATAATGAAGTTTTAAGTTAATAAAATCTAATAGAAAATGACATTTCTCTAATTAAACATAACAAAACATCGTTTTGAAGACACAATTTTGGTATGCCTCCCTCAAACTATTCGTTAATAAATACACAATTTCGCGATTTACTAAATTTCAATTAGCCTTTGTGTGAGAGCAATATATTTTGGACCAAAAATATATTTGGGTCTTTTTGAATAATTTAATAATACTAATATAATTAAAGTGTCGAAATTTACCGACTTTCTATTCTAAACGATATTTAGCTGATTTTATGTCTTCTATTCAAATATCAATATATATTATGTAGAAAAAAAAGTTGACAGAAATAATTGTTGACGGTACAAAAAAAAAACCTTTCAGGTATTATATAATTAAAATCTTATTGTGACTATTCTGTTATTTTTAAGATGGCAAAAAATATATATGCTGTGTCTATATAATTATAAATGGTAAATTAAACTGAAGATAATAACTACCCTTACATCTATTAATCATTGTCATATAAACAATGATTTATTTCCCTTAGATTTCTTGACGGAAAAGCAATCCCCCCAAATGGGAATTTCCACGCTTATTAATAGTCCAATATGAGAATCCGAAACTAATCGCACGAAAGTAATCGTTGAAATTATATTTTATAATTTTTGAATTAATATCCCATTTTCACATTTGAAATCGAACTTTATGTAAACCTTGAAAATGTAGCATTTCATTTCAAAACGGTTTCTCTAGTTGCCAAACTAAAGAAAAACTTTTTCCTCTCTACTAAAGATTTTTGAGATTAAAAATATTACAAGTACTAAAATTATTCTTCGAAACATTTGTTTATTAAATCCTTTTCTAAAGAGAGTTTATATAAATATACACTTGCAATTATATAATTTTTTTATTCTATTTATTACACGACCAACTAACGTTGTTTCAAATTGTCGTCATGAACTAAAATGAACAATAGAATCCAGGACAAATTGTTGTGGGGTTGTTCTGTTGATGCACTTCTTGTGAGGTCCTTTTATTTAATTATATACTATTCAGTCCTTCTATAGAGCCATCTAATTCTTTAACATAATACAACAAACTCTGGCAAATTATTAATTACACACGAACTCAGAAATGAAAAAAATATAATTAACTAAAAACGATTCATGAACTTATGCAAGGAAATATTTTTTAATATGGATTTATTGCAAATGCATGTATACTGTTTTTCATTCGAATTAATGCGATTTTTTTTAAGCATATCTTGCAAAATACAATTGATTAACAATCGCATAAAACATGAACAAATAAATCAATCTTTGAAAACGTTAACATTATTTCTAGGGCATATATAATTTACAGTATTTTATGGGGATTTCTAGGAAACTATTTGCTTCGAAAGTAGGTTAACAACACACAAATTGATATTCAAACACTATCCACGAGTATCTTCTTTGGTCATAGATATATTGCGGGAATGGAACATTGAAGACAGGCTTAGAATGAGGCATCGATGGCTTTAATGATATCGGTTGTTAAAACGTTTGGATGTATCATGTACATTTGTTATAATATTATTGTGCTGTGTTAAATTATTGTGCTGTCTAAATATCTAATATTTTTCTTCAAAATCTGCACGAAGACATGTCTCTTATTAGATATATCGATCGAAGCGATTTAGCATTTTTTCTATTTCAATGCGTATTACGAATCAGATCCTGCGAAGACATATTTTCTTTGTAGATGCACACCTCAAAAGAAAAGTCGGTAAAAAATCTTATCGACACAAAAATAAAATTACTACCGACTAG
Source organism: Leptodirus hochenwartii (assembly GCA_947310635.1). Taxonomy (NCBI): domain Eukaryota; kingdom Metazoa; phylum Arthropoda; class Insecta; order Coleoptera; family Leiodidae; genus Leptodirus; species Leptodirus hochenwartii. The sequence continues at coordinate 8,053,524 of OX371176.1, read as the reverse complement.
CAAGAAGCGTTATATTTCGACTGTATTGTAAAGTATAAAAGAAGAAATGTGAATTCAGTCACACTGTATTATTGAATCGTGTATATTTGATACTATGCTGCATTCTGAGACTATAATTCACCTGTTCAGGTTTGATTTGAACCGATTATATGCAATTATCACGCGATCTGTGCATAAATAATATAATTGCAGGTTAAATGCAAATTCAAATTTCGCAGACGGTATAATATACTTCTGCGAGGAGATTGAACTTTAACAATTTATTTAATTGGGGCGGATTGGGTGAAGAAACTTACTACAAAAGGAAATACGTAATTTTGGCATGTCGAGCAATCATTTGCAGATCTAAAAGATTACAAGATTACTTGATGATGGAATTTTAGTTGATAAAGGCAAAAATATTTAGATCTTTCTGATATGTATTTAATATAACTAAATAATTAAATTTTAAATGATAACTTTTATTGCAAATTTAATTAGAAGAGATAATTAAAATTGCAACAACTTCTTGGTTGGAATAACGAAGCTTGAAAAACATTATCTCAAAGATTTTATGCATGAAGATTTGTGGAATATTTGTGAATACATTTTTAGTATATGTGGATATTTTCTCGGATGATTTCGGACATTGAACTAAAACAACTTCTTCTTGAGCAACGTTTCGAAATATTTTCAAATTTCTTCAGCAGGCAAACTGTTGAGCTACATCTTCATCAAAACCCATTTATTTGTAATAGTTTAAATTTCTCTTCCGTAATTAATTAATAGTGAATATTTTCTCGGGTGATTTCGGATATTCAAATAGAACAACTTCTTCTTGAGCAACGTTTCGAAATATTTTCCAATTTCTTCAGCAGGCAAACTCTTGAGCTATATCTTCATCAAAACCCATTGTATTTATAATAGTTTAAATTTCTCTTCCGTAATTAATTAATAGTGAATATTTTCTTGGGTGATTTCGGATATTCAAATAAAACATCTTCTTCTTGAGCAACGTTTCGAAATATTTTCAAATTTCTTCAGCAGGCAAACTCTTGAGCTATATCTTCATCAAAACCCATTTATTTGTAATAGTTTAAATTTCTCTTCCGTAATTAATTAATAGTGATTATTTTCTCGGGTGATTTCGGACATTCAAATAAAACAACTTCTTCTTGAGCAGCGTTTCGAAATATTTTCAAATTTCTTCAGCAGGCAAACTCTTGAGCTATATCTTCATCAAAACCCATTTATTTGTAATAGTTTAAATTTCTCTTCCGTAATTAATTAATAGTGAATATTTTCTCGGGTGATTTCGGATATTCAAATAAAACAACTTCTACTTGAACAACGTTTCGAAATATTTTCCAATTTCTTCAGCAGGCAAACTCTTGATCAATATCTTCATAAAAACCCATTTATTTGTAATAGTTTAAATTTCTCTTCCATAATTAATTAATAGTGAATATTTTCTCGGGTGATTTCGGATATTCAAATAAAACAACTTCTTCTTGAACAACGTTTCGAAATATTTTCCAATTTCTTCAGCAGGCAAACTCTTGATCAATATCTTCATAAAAACCCATTTATTTGTAATAGTTTAAATTTCTTTTCCGTAATTAATTAATAGTGAATATTTTCTCGGGTGATTTCGGATATTCAAATAAAACAACTTCTTCTTGAGCAACGTTTCGAAATATTTTCAAATTTCTTCAGCAGGCAAACTCTTGAGCTATTTCTTTATAAAAACCCATTGTATTTGTAATAGTTTAGAGTTCTCGTCCGTATGAGTATATGTTTGTACCTTAAAAATCAATTGAAGTTTGATTAACAAAAAATGATTGATCTAGAAGAAATGAATGCATTTCTGTCACTCGCTGGAAAATATTAGTCAAAAGTGTATTAATTAATTATCTGATTTACTGGTAATGAAGATAGAGCTTTGCCTCTGAAATACATATCTACTTTATAAATGATTTCAGTTACAATTTTTGATTGCATTGAACGCTGTAGTTACATTTTCTCAATAAAAAGGACTACAGAAGAAGTTTGGAGAAAAACTGAGTAAATGTTTCAAATGAATTTTGTATAATGTTCCGTTTTTTTCCAGTTTCGAAGATTTTAAAACAACAAAAGCATTTACAAGTTCATAACATTATACTGTACTATATATGTATAAACATATATAGCCAGTGGCGTGCGCTAGTGAGTTTATTTACCAAACAATCACTCAGGACTAGTTCACGGTGGTTGTGTTTGCTTCCTGCAGTCGCTTGCCTCGGACAGATCCTTCTTGCAAAGCTGTCAAACCACCTGCACGTAAGGATGTGTCACATATGCGATGTAAATAGTGTAAACAGATAGGGACTGCCTAGGCAGCAAATGTAACTTATTATTTTTTTTATCATCTAGTGGATATTAAACGGAGCAATGGAATATAAAAAAAAATCCGGGCTGAAGGACCGTAGGTAATGGGATCACTATATAAATATATATTTAATTAGTTATCCATTTGTCTTAAATTATTAGATGTATACCTATTTTTCTCTCAACAAAAATTACTCGTTTTATAAATAATTTAAGGTTGTGGATAGATGTTAACTATTTCACCTCTTGTCTTCTTGTTTCGCAAAATTAGTTCTTTTGTATTTTCTGGAAATATAGAATTTATTTTTGTATATAAAATTATCAGCAATGATCAAAATTAGATATAAATAATTTTGGACATTTTTAGACATTTATAAGGTATGTGGTTTAAAATGCGCCATATGCCTCTAAATGTGATGTAGATTTATAAGATTTGAGAAAAAGATGATTAAACATACTTTTATTCCAATAATGTTAAATTTTAATAAACAGAAAAAATCTTTTAATAGTAAAACGAGGTTCAATAGTAAAATAATGATATGCAAGTTTCCGACTTATTCTAAAATTTCCTCATTTCACAATTCAGAATTGAGCGTTAGTAATATTTCCCAAAAAAATTTATAATTGTATATCCTGCTGTAAAAAAGTATACATGAAAAAAATATCTTTCCAAAAGCATAATTCCATTAATTTTGAACAAAATAATTTAAAAACAAGGTTAGTGTGAATACGAGAAAAATTGTACCTAAACATATCTGCACAAATAAAAGAGGAACTCTTAGAATTTTTCTTCGATTTACATTTTTCGGTTTTATATAAATCTGCAGAAAGCTTTTAATTTCAATACTAAATCAATTTCTTAGTATGTAAAACGAAATCTGGAGCTTTAGATGAAAAATCAATACTTGGTCCTGGAATTATCCTAGCATATTCGTTAGTGATTCAACTTTTCAACAGGAGATGAAGCTACTAGTCAATTGCTCTGGAAAAATCTAGGGAATTCCACCTTTATATAGGTTATGACGTAATGTGTAGGGATTATATTCTATAAATAGATCGTATGCCAAATATCACTATATTTACCCAAATTTAAGAATTGACACAATAATTTTTTTCTAAAAATTATTTCGGTTTATATTGCAATATTATTATTTTAAATTGCATAAAGCTTTTCATATTTATAAAGCTTATATATATAAAAATTACAATGTTATTTTTTAAGGATAATATCTCCCTTATTTGTGGAGATATTTCTGCGTTATAAGAAATTAACGACTTTGTGAATAATTGCTAAGTACCCACATTTTTTTAAATTTTATTAAATATTTTAAAAATGTATTTTCAAAAAAGAATTAATAATAATAATATTTTTTTCAAAAAAGTGAGCTAGATACCATAATTGGAAATATAGCCACAAAATATTGTTGGCATATTAAAAGTCGTTTTCTCAAAATTATCTCTAAAATATTACCATGTTAAATTTAATGGATAATATCTCACTTATTTTAAAAGATAATAATAAGATACAAAAAGGATCTATCTTATTGCTTCCATCTTAAGAGAACGCAATACTTTAAAATTTTCAAACAAAATTGAAAAGTAGTTTAAAAAAAAATTTAATCGAAAAAATTTTTTTTTTGATAATGTGAGCCGCCTATTCCCTAGATACAGTAATTGTAAATATAGCCACAAAATATTGTTGGCATATTCCCAGTCGTTTTCTCAAAATTATCTCTGAAAATTTTTCTGTACCTTTAGCGCAGCTTTAAATATACACAAATTGAGATTTTTATTCCTTGGTTTTAATTCTGAATTTATGGTTTTGTGTCAATAGCTTTCGAAAATAATTTATGGATTTAATAACTCTGGTAAATGTATCTTAGGGCAGTTATCCTGTTAAGAAATTATATCAAAAATATATACAGAATGGCGCGAAAATATTTGTTTAATTAAATAATCTTAGTATATAAGGATATGAATTTTTTTCATAATGGACATGTTTTTAATAGACATAGATAATGGTCGGTTCTGCAAGTAGTTTTTTTAAGGGTCTTCCCTCGCTAATTCCAAGGGTTTTTTGCAAAAATATTGACAAATATCTATCAATGAATATGTGTTAAATAACAGACAGTAGCAATATAAAATACTGAAGACTTATTTGAGGATTAATCGATGTATATTTATTTATCATGTGAGTTTTATAGACCATTTTAAATTGTATATAAAAAAATTGTCCGTTCTTCTTGTAAAGGTTGAGAAAAACTGTTTTAACCATTTAACAAACAATATATTTGCAATATCCTTTAGATACATATCACATGTAACATATAATACGTTATTTTGTTACTATATATAGAGTACGTATATTACGTTACAAGTGTCTTATTACATAGGCCTATGCGCGATTGTCTTTCGTGCTTAACTATTGCAGATGTATCTCTTCGAATGCTTGTAAAAATGTATTGAACTTTTTTTTGTTCTGCTTAAAACTTCCAATGTCCATACATTCCGTTTAATGTTTATTTATTTTGGGGATTTAATATGAAAGCTTGCAATTATTTCAAGAAACAAATTCAGTAAACGACTACAATAATTAATCCAGTCAAAAGTTTAATTCATTTAATTTTGTTGCTAAATACCAGTACAAGGGTTCGATATTTTCTTACCAAATATCGAAGCTTTTTACACTTAGCTTATATCATTTACTGTTATAAATTAAATCCTTAAAGCTTAGACCGGACTAATTTTGTAAGAAATTTAATAAATTAAATCAATTTTAGATATTAGGTACATATACAAATTTAATCGTAGCAGTATTTTTTCTTTATTAAGCTCTGAACTATGTTATAGAAAACTATATTTCATACGCTAATTAAAAAATAAACAACTAATTTGTTTATACGATACGAAAAATACTATATTTATGTTTATGTTCTTTATTTTAATTCGGTGATTTTTCTGTCGATAGTATCTCATCTACGATGAATATGTTTTTATTATGTATAATGATATTTTATCTATTTTTGTTTAGGATAATTTACATTTAACAACACTAAAATAAAACATATAAATTCACGTTGAAAATAAAACCTTTACAGCAAGTAAACTAAATCCACGCTTTTTGGCCCGTAATTGTTTCACGTTCAATTCTTTCGCAAACTTTCCACCAATGCACAAAAATTTACGTACTGACGTAGGACCGATTTGTTGTTTGTAAATTTTTTTGCCATAGGAATAAATGGAAAGCCATTGAGAGATGTATTATTATTTATCAGCACCATTTTATAAATACAATTAATTAAGGGCAGAAATAGCAAATTTCAATACTTGCTGTATTTGTTCCAAAAAAATAGTAGTGGCACCAATTATGTGCTATAAAAATATGCTTACTAAAAATCATTTTCAAACTCGTATACTATATTATATTTTAATATAAAAAGTTCGCTAACAAAATTTTTAAGACATCACTATATAGGCTTTATTTACAAGACCAATTATTAAAAATAAGTTATAAAAATATATACAAGAACATTTAATCACATTCAGTTCTATACAGGGCGTTTCATGTTATAATATTAAACAATTTACCAGAAAATAATCTTAGCGGTTTTGATATCAACTGAAGAAAACAATTTTTTTCTACAATATTTGTACAAATTTTTTACATATACATTTTACAAGATGCTCAATTTCTCTGTAATTAATTGTAAGTTAAATGAAATAGAATTTAAGATCTGAATGAAAGTATAATAATATTATTCGCATAGAATTTTGAAACAAATTTTATTGATTTATCAAAAGTAAATTTAATTTTCGAAAAGTTTAGCACCTTATACAACATGAAATATCACAGAAATATAAGTGATAATGGATACATATCATTAATATTAATATTATAAATCTAAAAGAGTGTTTACGCCAATTTTAAAAAATTGTAGCATGACATAAGTCATGTTATTTTAAAATTGCAGTGGATAATTACACGCTGTAAATTTCGGAACATTTTCTTAATAATTTTTTTTTAATTATTTCCTTCCAATTTGGAAGATAGTTCTAAAGTTTATTTCAAGCTGGCACTACGAACATTGGCCAAGAAAATTTACGTATTTTATGTATATCATGGGCCAAGTTTTGTTGAAGAAGACATAAATTATTTTGTCTTTTGAACGTTGCCTATTCTTACAAGTGTTGTGTATATACCCAATATCGAATTATTGTGATATTCTAATCGTAATACATAACAGTGCCATGAAAAACGTTTTAAAAATTAGTCTTTCGTTATTGCTTTGTTGGATTTTATATTAATCTATTAAAGATAAATTTGGTTTGCCAACAAATGTACATAAAAAATATTTTCAGAAAATACGCATGTCTAAAATTATTAAATAAAAAATTAGGTGAATAGATATTCCAAAAACTCTTCGCGTATAATTCCAACATTTTTCATACTTATTGGAAAAATACTCTTGAATGTATTCCGATAGTATTTTTAGATAATTAAAATATTCATCTTATCATTTTGCTTGTTCATTTATCGTCCACTCGAGTTTTGTGAACACAATGGAAAATAGCACTTAAGTTTACTTGAGAAAGGGAAGCGGGAAAAAGTTAATTATTAAAAGGCTTGTCAAGTTTTCAGTGCTTATATAAAGTTATTTTACAGTATGATTTAAAAAAAGTTGCTATCGATACAATCGTAGTATAAATCGCTATGCTGTGCATATTTTTTAGCAAATAAATTTAAGAAAGATGTAGTAGAAATATAAACGAAATATCAATTTAATATTTTCATCAATTATGTGATTATTTTACTAGTAAATATATCAAATTTCTATTTATTTAGCCATGGTATACTCTCATCATTAATACTTGTGAAAATTTTATTTTTACTTAATATAATACCGCGTAAGTTAATTAAGCGATATCTTTTCAGAGGCAAGCCATTCCTTAAAAGTTTTACATTTTCAGAAAAACTTTTATTGATGAAAATACCCAATGAAAAGGTTCTGTTTAAAAACTAAAATATCTAAATTGAGAATTGTTTCAAATATTTTCATTTTCATATAGTATTTAATTGATTCACTGGGTGTACTTTATACAATTTTACATTAAAATTTTACATCCGTTTCATTTAAAATTCAGCGATTTCAATACAAGTTTCGATGGAAGTTTTCATTGCTTAATAACGAGAAATAATACAAGAATTTATACACCTAAAGAAATGATCAGGTGCTGCATATTTTACCCGGAAAATGAAAATTGTTTCGGGATTGTGAATTTATTCCAATAAGTTTTCAGTTGCCGCTAAAAGGTAACGATGAAAATTATAATAATAAATTTAAATACTTAATAATAATTTAAACGAAAGGATCATAGAGAATTATATAGTTCTATTGAAACTACAATATTTAAAAAGAAAACGCACCAAAAAAAAAACAGGAACAAAGCTTGAGCTCTTATTTTATTATCGCTCGAATTGTTTTAATGTAATTGTAAAGGATATCTATTAAAAAATTATCGCCAGAAGCTTTAATGGTGTGTGCATCTCTAAATTTTTTTGTATGAAATGCTAAATTGCAATGTTCCTACAGACTATTTGTCTGTCACGTAATAAATATTCCTCTTCGGCTTCGTAGCTCGATATATATCATTGTGCCGTAAAATTTAATCAGAACCTATCTAGGTAAAGCGTGCTTTGCAATATTTATGGTAATTATGATTCATGCATAAAATACGATCGGAAACAACTAGAAACATTAAGCAGTACACAGAAAAAAGTGCATGTCAAATTTAACGAAAATCTAAAAAATATGAACAATACAATTTGAAAAAATAAACCTAATAAGCTCTTTTTATATCAAATGTCTTTTTTTTGTTTGTTTTTTGACTTCACTACAAAATCTTTCTTTATTAGCGTCATTAAAAAATAGTTGCATAATATGCGAAAAAAAAAAAAAAATGTATAGTTATTATATGGAATATGTTTCCATATTATTCGAATATTATTATTATTGATTTTTCAAAGTTTTAATCAATTCTGTTTATTAATATTTTTCCTTCTATTATTTGTGGACATTTTTCAAGCTTTTGATTCAATGATTATGTTTAAAAAATTAAATGCATTTTTATAATAACTATTAGGCGTCCGATTGAGTGTTATATTTTGAAAATATATTTTAATTGAAGATCAAGGATAAAACGATAAATTTTTTTAATAAAATAAAATTTAACACACACCATATCGGGGACGTATTTCTTCATTTTTGACGATAATTGAAATAAAGCTCTGTGCGAACGTAAATTTCCTCCGAACATAAAAATAAACATAAAAATTTTTCGGTACTCAAAACGCAAAGCCTAATTTCTCGTTTAAAATTACTGTTTACCTTCTACAAAATAGGAATGTTGCATATGATGTGAAATATCTAATTTTTACAATATTATTAGTTGAAAGCTAATAAATTGCACACATAAAATGTATAAAATGTTTCGCAAAATATCCTTTTAAGATGCCTTTTTTTGCTATTTATTTGCAGCGACATAAAATTATAGTAGGTAAAACTTTTTAACACAGCCAAATATTACGTCTTTTATGCATTTCAATTTAAATGCTTTCATGAAATAGTTTTTACGCTATCGTTAGTTATCAAATGTTTATTTCAAGCAAGTATATATTTCGGTTAACTCATAAATAAATCAGCTCAAATATAAGATGATTCAAATTTCGAGAGATATCCCTTTAACATGTGCATGGTGTCAATTTTCAGCATTATTTTGCCTTTACGGTTTGTAATTTAATCGAGATATGGAGATAATATAATATATAATATGGAGATCCTTCACGAAATTTAAGCCCATTTACATTTGAGATATAATACTTACGAGCTCACAACAAATCCTTTAGGATACTATGGTATATTGTATTACAAATAATCTTACTTCTTAAGGCTCGTCTAAGTAGCAACTAAATATTTTACAAAAGCTTATTTTTAAGTGCCGGTTTAGGAACAGTTTTTTTGGAGATAATTTTTGTGCAAATTATTATATAAAATATTTTCGCATTGTAAGAAATATTTCAAGTTATAAAGTCAGAGTGCCATTCAATCGTATATATTTCTTGGTGTTTCAAATGACTTCGTATTAAAATTTATTCTTTATTTTCTTTAAATTCATCTTTATTCATTGACCGAAAATAAATCTAAAAATATTTTATTTCTTGCAAACTTTAATGCAATTAAACAGTTTTCATATAATCGTTTTCTCATCATATTTATTCAATTTTTTTTTGTTTAATTTCAAAATAAATTTTGATTTTGAATCTACCGATATATTTGAAATTAATTTCATTTGAAGCGAACCACCAAAAAATATTTTTCGCCATCTTCCTTACACGTAAAAAAAAACATTGATAATCACGTGGAACTTTTAATTACATTTTCTTTAATCTTATACCAGATATTTACATTCTCATTGACCCGGCAGTGTTTGATATGAGGATAAAATATTTAAGATAATCCTTGCGAAATACTATTCAATAACGTTAGGTCAGCTCGCACCACCTTTTCATAATTCATCATTTTATTTCATTCAATAGAAACAACACAATACTTTAGTCATTCCAAGTGATTAATCAACACAATTTTCCACTACAACTTCTTTGAACAATCTCTTACTACAATCGCTCATCTCGATACATAACCACCCTTCTCTGATGCTCATAGTACCTTCTCCTGTGCTCATCCTCAATCTGCTCGGCAGTACTCAGCCCCCCTTCGGTCCCATCCTGACCATCCACGTCACCCCCATCCCGGTGTTGCTAGAGGAACCTGGCCGGGTTCTTCCAGCACCCGAAACAGCATGGCAGTGCGCATAAAAGGGTGTCTTTGAATGCCTCCCGAAAGTCACGGTTAAAATATGCGTAGATCAGCGGGTTTAGGGCGGAATTGAAGTACCCTATCCAGAAGAACATGGCGACGACTGCGTCCGGGGTTGGGCACGTCTGTTCGCCACATAGGGTTGTTATGACGTACCTAGACATTAAATGACATTTATTATTTTGTACAATTGAACATTCGCTAACATATATTGTGGAATATGGTAAAAATTGAATACTCAAAATAAATATTATACCAGACGATACTCATTAATGGTATTAATTTTTCAATTGTTTCTAACAACTGACGTTAGTACGAAAATTATTCGTGAACCGGTACAAAGCGAGGGGTGATCAAAAAGTTCGAGGACTTTTTTAATTGAGCGCCAATTGGAGAGCGGTACGGTTGAAAGCATTAGTTGTTGTGACTTGTGACATTATTATGCTTTTGTAGATTCTCTACAACCTTCTTTGTTGTGCAGTGACAGACGTTACTGTGAAACAAGTTTTTCGTGTTTGGCTATTTTGATCAAATGAATCAAAAAGAAGAGCAACGTGTTTGTGTCAAGTTTTGTGTGAAGTTGGGTAAAACTTTTAAAGAAACTTCTTACATGTTGCAAGAGGCTTTTAGGGATGAATGTCTGAGTCGATCACGGTGTCATGAGTAGTACAAGAGGTTCAAAGAAGGCTGGACATCGTCAGAAGACAATCCTCGTTCAGGACGTCCATCAACTTCGACTGTTGCCAGAGTGAACGTTCTCGTGCGATCAAATCGTCGACTAACCATCCGTGAAATGGCAGAGGAATGCAACATTTCATTTGGCTTATGCCAAGAAATTTTAACTGCAAAACTGTAGATGCGTCGAGTGGCGGCAAAATTTGTCCCGAGACTGTTGACCGAGGATCGAAAACAACACCGAGTTCATGTTTGTCAGGAACTTGTAAAAATGGTAAATGATGATGAAAACTTTTTGCATCGCGTCATTACTGGTGACGACACGTGGGTTTATGGGTACGATGTGGAAACAAAGGTCCAATCATCACAATGGAAGACAAAATCCTCTCCAACACTCAAAAAAGATCGTCAAGTCAAATCAAATGTGAAGGTCATGATCACTATTTTCTTCGACTGAAAGGGTGTTGTCTACTACGAATTTCTTCCACGAGGTGAGACAATCAATCGTTTTCGTTACCTTGAAACCCTGAGACATTTGTGCGAGGCTGTGAGGAGGAAGAGACCTGAACTGTGGCGAAGCGGGGAGTGGGTGCTGCACCATGACAATGCGCCTGTTCATTCTGCGTTGCTCATTCGCGATTATTGCACAAAAAACACCATGACCGTCATCCCCCAGCCCCCGTACTAACCAGAACTGGCCCCTGCGGACTTTTTCCAGTTTCCGAAACTCAAGAGACCCTTGAAAGGGCAAAGATTTGAATCAATTGGCGAAATTAAAGAAAAATCATTGGAGGAGCTGAACACCATTCCAGAAGATGAGTTCTCGGGGTCCTTCCAGCAGTGGAAACGGCGGTGGGAAAAATGTATAGCTTCCCAATGAGAGTATTTTGAAGAGGACAATGTCCAATAAATTGTAAAAAAATCTGTCCTAGAACTTTTTGATCACCTCTCGTATGATGTCTTCTATAAAATATCGCATACATGTTTTTTTTTTACTGTTTCGAAACGGCATTTATGTGCAGCCGCAACAACAACCCGCGGAGCGGTAATTTTTTTTTGCGCGTCCATTTCTTGGCCACTGATGATGCTCCAAAAAAAAACGGAACGGCGAAGCGGTAATCTAACTAGAACTGCTAGAGCGAAAGCACTAAGCGCTTCAGCGCCACTCGTAAGCTTCGACCAGAGGGAGTTTTGAGAGTGCAGCAAAGTAATGTTTGTCGTCCATCGATGCACACTCATGAAGCCCCCATTACGTACTTTTCCCCCCAGTGTAAAACTTGGTCCGTTCAAAACCGCTCCATAAAAAGAATTTATTAAGCACCACAGAGACGTCTTGTTTAATTGATCGCCTCTTCTTTTGGGCTTGTTTTTAACACCGTTTTATCATTCGTCCAGCAAACGATTGAACGATTGCGGTTTGGATTTTTTAATTTTTTATTTTCACTTGAATTTTGAATAGAAAAAGAAAAACAAACGGTAGCTGATCATGAAACTCATAACTCCTCTTTCACAATAGCATCATTAAATCGGGACTATTTTTACCTCATCAATTCTGTAATAAAATTTTATTTAATTTTAAAAAATCTTCCATTTTCTGATAACTTATATATTTTGATCCTCTTCTACTAATGGAATCACATACGTTATTCTTTAAAAGTGTATCTTTACAGACGGGCATTTTATCTTTTATTATTTTATCTTAACTTGCTCCTTTTCCACAATCTATATATGGCAACTTTAGTTCATGACGATGTTAAATCTAGCCAATTTAAACTCTTCACGCCTGAAATCTTTACTATAAATCACTTCTATTCCCTTCTCTGTAGCCAGGCGGTTTAAACATTAAACTGAGTTTTGAAAATCCCTTCAGCGATACCATCCCGTGTCAGACCCTGGAAAATACTGCAAAGTAGAAATAAACAGATAAATGGTATGTAGGACTCTCGAACTAAATTATGAATGTTGAAAGGAAACACATCAACTGATCACATTTGTTTTTAAATCGTCTGAAATTTTTGGGTTTAAAAAACAGAATGTCTTCAAAATCTTCCTACTGTTTCATAGAAATATAAAGAGCCTTACATGCAAACATTGATTGTTTATTAATTTTTAGAAATCCGTATTTTTTACTGTAATATATCTGTTCTTCCAATTTAAAATAAGCTAACAGATGATGCTTTCATGCGTATATTTTTTCTCAGGCGATTTAAAAGAATTTTTTATGGGTAATCTTTGCCATTCTGTTAATTCTCTAGAGTTGTCAATATTTCGCGAAAAGGAATTTTATAGAACTGCGTAATGTTTAATTTTAATGAGACATAAAGCGGCAACAGATCGTGCATATAAATAATAGACATTTTTGAAATAGTTTATCAAATTTATGGTTTATGAGAAGGTTTAAAAGAGAAAACTGCGTTAAATTTCGACTATATAGTCGCTTGGAAAAGATGCGCTCGCGATTCTTGACATTTTTGATAATAACCATAACTCAGGAACGTGTGACATTCCGACCGTTGGTGTCGCTGCCGTCGGCTCGGCATGTAAAATGGGGCAATAGTCCTTGGATAACTCAACGGTTTTATTCCTAGGTTAGTGAAATTCCTACGTATATCTATATCCTGACATCGTGCAAATATAAGTAGATACGACGCTAAAGAAATTTTTTGGAAAAATTATATATTAACTCAATTAATATAAAAATAGAAAAAGTACGCATATTTTCGAAAATTAATAATTTGCTTTTTAACATTGCTAATTTTATCAATTGAAGCGAAGTAATTAATGAAGATGTGCCTCTTGACTTTCGGTGATGTTTATATAATTAATGAAGCATCAAACTATTTTTTTCCCAAACATATTGCAATTTCAACACAGCCAAGTGAAGAGATGATGAATCATCAAAAAATAAGGCGAAGGTAGAGTTCAAATTTTTGTATTAGCTGCCTCATGTTTAGTATTAGTACTGCGCAAGTATTGAACAATATTCATCTTTTTCTTAAAGATAAGATTTTAGATAAAGTAGTTAAATTTTAAAAAAAATGTTAAATTCGGTTAAATGATGTAAGAAAAAAAATATATATTTTAGGAAAACGATATACATGGTTTCTAGTATGTCGGGGAAGCTAAAGATTCATAAAGTAACTGTTAAAAAATGCACAAAATGAAGAATTATGCAAGAAGAGAGAACAAACGAAAAATATGAAAAGCAAATAATTAAATATATCGAATAAATGAACTTTTTCCACTAATCACAAAAAAAAATATTGGAACTTTATATTTTATCTTTTCATTTCATGAAATATTAAAATATTAAAGGAAGTCGAGTTGCAAAATATTATTGAAAGAAGAGGAAAAAATATTTCATTGCGAAATACATCATTGGAGGATTTTGTTTTCTCTCGCACTTCTTCATATCAACAACATTTTTTTCTTTATATATTTATAATAAACTGCTTGGAATTAAAAATGATTTAAAGCTCGAATTATAACAATTATGAAATAAATCACAACTAGAAGCTGTTAAATATAATTGCAAATTTCCCGCATAATTGTAATACTAAATATTTTAATGCTCGATAAATTATAATTTATTGTGCTATTATGAAATGATTGCGGAATTAAACAATTTTAATTTCGTAATTAATTCATGGCATTGTCATGCCTCTTGATTTGAAAATACTCTTTAAATAATAACGAATATGTTTTACTGTACGTATTTTTTAATAATTATGCTGTACGGAATAGCGAATTATTTAAATTAGATTTCGGCAACTTCACAAGAAAAAACTAAATTAACTATGCATTATAAATTATTAAACACTAAATGAGTAAATTTGAAACATAGCAATCCGTTTTCTGATTTGTCTGTTTTTTAAGTAATTCCTTTGCTTTAAATACCACTTCCTAAATTTTTTATTAATTAAAAAAAAGATTCAGATCAGAAAATAATATATACAAGCGCCAAAATAATAAATTTCACACAAAAATACCAACTGTGATTTGAAACACTCTTGAAAGCTTAACAATTTGATTGACACCCAATTAAACAACCCCTCAAAAATCTATGCTAGCTTACCTGCACACCCTTCTTGTACTTAGTTGACGAAACTCACTCTAATAGTTTTTCGACATGTGCTAAAATATGAAACCCGGTGTTCTAGAAACCCAGTTTAAAAAGTACTAATGCACTAATGCAAAAAGTTGCACTAATTACAATTATAATCGAAAAAAGCACTTTTTATGTGTTTAAAAATGGATTTTAAAATATAGTTTTTTTATTCCCTATTAATCATTTTATTTACCATATTTTTATTTAGTGAGTAAAATTTAGACACATCACTATTTGAAACAAAAATATTTTTTTTACGGCGAAAGAATGAATATACTGAGTGATTGTAAAACATCAATCCTTCTAACTATTTTTTAAAGCAGAATATCCTTACAAGTATACAAGTTTTAAATTATTATTTTTAATTCACGAATATGTTCAATTAATTAATACAAAAATGGTAATAGCTGTTTGTCTTGAATGATATTATACATTTATTCAATTGCTTCAAGAAGTATTATTTAGAATGTAAATAAAGAAAATAAATATACCATCAAGTGGTGTTAATAACCATACAGTATAGAAAATTGTAGTTTTTACATCGGTGCATTTAATCAGCAACAAAGTCCCAATTATTTCAATCCTGATAGAAGATCATCAATCGCTATACTAAAACCCGAAATCCCACAGAATCATTGATTCACTGTTGAATGTTATTCACAACAATTCTCATTGTTGATGTCAATTTTACACGTTCGTTATTGAAACAAAGCTACGCAAAACCATAAAGCGATGAATGATGTAAAAGTGCATTTTCCATTTATTATTATGAAGCATTGCAAACTAACTTCGGAAAGGGATAGTGAAGCTTTATTCTATTTTAAATGCGATTGTTTTTTTTAATGTCCATTCAGTTTTCAGGAAGGATTGCAGAATTATAATCAACCGATATATTAAGCATACAATTCACCTTCATGATAGTACGCTAGTTTTTTTAAATTAAAATTATATTGTAACAAATTGTTGGTAATTTGTTATTAGAATCCTTTCTGAAAAATTGTGGATGAATTAGAGAGGCATTTTCATTGTATTTGTATTTTATTGGATATAGATTTGGAGTGAAATCTACGTTTAAATTCATCCTGAATTAGGTTTCGACCCTTGGCTTCTTCTCCACGAAACACTTTGATCCCCTTTAAGTGCGTTTTGCGATGCTGAAAAGTTCTGAAAAGTTAGCATTCTTCATGAGTAGGACTACGATGATTATCGCACTCGTACTCATTTATTTTGCAGGCACGTTTTAGTCCTTTGAATATTTCATGTAGGTCTGTACTGTCTGGATAAGTGCATTTATAATGATTTTCTGAAGATATTTTTAGCTATATTGTAGGATGCTATAATTTTATAATAACCTTAAAATTTTTATGTCCAATATAAGAGTTTACAGGTTTCTTAACAGCTATAATCGAAATCGATATTTCATCCCAGAGTCATAAACACATTTCTCTTTTTTTTCAGAGGTCAAGTGCAAAAGTTGGAATCAATGGAATGACTAGTTTTCTTCTGAAGATTGTAAAAACCGATTGTCCAGTGGTAAATCCATATCAAATGTAAGTAGAGTTTGTACGACTTTACTTCGCAATTAAAAATTAAATGTAGCTGCTTATCTTTGTAATTAAATTCTCATCATCGATCTTATCATTGCATTTTCTTCAGTGTTTATATATTGCGATTTTTTCTTATTTCGGTATCAGGATTGACCCTGTATTTTTTTCAAATTAGTATTTCCAAAAAGTTTCAATAAATCTCAATAAAGGTTTTTTTAATTTGATTTCTTAATGGCGGAAATCGTTGAATTGTAGCCCAAGTTAAATATTACCTCTTATATTTTCTTTTCTACCGTTGAAGATGTTTTATCTTTATGTTAATCTCTTTACAAGGTGTTTGCCTTATTTATATTTACCGCAAAATCATTTGAGCAACTGCAAAACCAAATTTTTCAAAATCCTAACAAAATTCCTCGAAGTCAACTGCAATTATTTCCAAAATAATACAAGAGCGACTAAAGAATATATATTTTCAGAATTTTTAAGAATATATAAATTAAAAGGATTTTTTGATATAAACTTCATTATATTTCATTTAAATTATTTTATTTTGTGTTAGTAGATATTTAAAAATTTTCAAAGACTTCAAAATATTTGCTGAAAACAATATACGCAAATACTATCAGTTCTTGTCAATATAAATTTTTTTTCCTTACCCGTTTAAGGCGTAAACGATTCATGAAAACCCCACCTTGAATAATTTTTCACTGTTCAGAATTTCGCCGAAGGATTCCTCTTTGACATATGTAAAATCATATAACAAATTTCAGGCTATCAAACAAGATTCCTACGTTCCTATAAGTTCTTAAAACCTCTCTTAAGTGACAAAATCTGAGCAGCAAAAAGAAGAATAACTTTCAGGTGGTAAAAAATGGACAGAATATTTTCGCCGCAAATATTTATAAATATCCTGTATAATTACATTTGATTAAAAACTGAAATAAATATCAAAAATACTACCAAAAATTTTATAAAAGGGGGAAATTTGTTCTATTATTTTAGTTATTTTGTAATTTACTCTAAAAAAATATATTTTTCTAGTTATACATCCTTCTGCATTTTACACGGCAATAATGTAGTCTTTATTTGATTAAAATTAATTATACAAGGATAATATTTCAAAATAATTTACATCGATGTTCAAATTAATTTTCCTAACTTTGCCACATTGAAAACTGAACCAACATCATCTCAATCTCTAAAGTGAATAAAAGCATTCATAACTTCCAAGAATTTCTATACCCAGCTTGTTCAGTTGGAAATGTTTTTCTTTATATAAAGCACTTACAACAATATTGTTGTAATAATGAGGGAAGTCACTTGTTTACAAAAGGGATTCCAAACCATTATTAACTTTCTGTATAAGATATTTTCATATTAAAATCATCAGCAGACATTTTAACTTCACTTTGATGGTTATGAATTTTATTTTTATCACAAATAAATATATGAAATTGATATTGTATCAGAGCAAAGTTATTATAAACAAATTGAAAGTTCATGGTGACTATGTTAGTTTAGTTAAAGAGTCCGCAATCCTAAAGATTGGTTGGAAACAGCACGCCATGCCGATCTATCCTGAGCTAATCCCTTCATCTCCCTATAGCTATTCATCTCAACGTCTTCAACTATCTGACTCACATACTCCAATCTAGGCCTACCTACCCCTCTCTTTCCCTCCACTCTACCTTCTATGATCAATTGCATAATCCCCCCATGCCTAAGAATATGCCCTACTAATCTGTCTCTCCTACGCTGTAACACTCTCCAGATACTTCTCTTCTCCCCTACTAACTCTAGTACAGCTTCATTTGTTACTTTATCTTCCCAACCAATCCTCATCATCCTCCTATAACACCACATTTCAAGTGCTTCTAATCTACGCTTCTCTTCCTTTCCTATAGTCCACGCCTCACACCCGTACAGTGCTACACTCCAAACATATACCTTCAGTAATCTTTTTCTAATACCCAAGTCAATATTTGATCTTAAAATCTGTTCTTTTTCTACGAATGCCTTCCTACCCTGTGCTATCCTACACTTTATATCTACCTTTCTTCGATTATCTTTTGTGATTCTACTGCCTAAATAACAAAAATCTCACACTTCTTCGATTCTATTATCTCCTATTGTGATCCTCATTTTTCTACTGCATTCCTTTTTGTCACACCTCATCACTTTAGTTTTACCTATATTTATTTTCATGTTAAAATCCCTAGTCAATACTGCCTGCATACCATTCAATACCCTTTCTAAATTCTTTTCGCTTTCTTCCAATATAGCTATATCGTCGGCGAATCTCAACATATATATTTTCTCTCCCTGTACATTCACACCTACACTATACTCTTCTTTTACTTTGTTTATTGCATCTTCTAAATATAGATTAAATAATAACGGTGAGAGTGTACATCCCTGCCGAACTCCCTTCCCTATTTTTGCTACCTCTTCTTCCCCCTCAATTCTAACTAAGGCAGTTCGGTGTTTATATAAATTAAAAATTATTCTCCTATCCTTATAATCTATACCCGTTTCTTTTAAAATTCTAAACATTATGTCCCAATCTACATTATCAAATGCCTTTTCTAAGTCTACAAAAGCTATGCAAGTTACCTTTCCTACCCTCTTTCTTTTTTCTACTACCGTTCTTAGTGCTAGAATCGCCTCTCTCGTCCCTCTGTTTTTCCTAAAACCAAACTGATCTTCTCCTAGCCTTTCCTCTACTTTATTTTCTAATCTCCTATAAATAATCTTTAACAATATCTTCGATGCATGTGATAGTAGGCTAATGGTCCTATAGTTCTCACACAAATTAGCTCCTATTTTCTTCGGCATTGTTACCATTCTACTACGCTGAAAATCCTGTGGTACTTCTCCCTTCTTATATATTTTACAAACTAACCTGTATAATCGCTCCTGCATTTTTTCCCCTGCGTGTTTTATTAATTCGGCTGGTATCATATCAATCCCCGCTGCTTTGTTATTCCGTAAATCATTTAATGCTCTATGAAACTCTGACCTAAGTATGTTAGGACCTAAGTCATCCTCATCTATCTGTTCCACACTTTCTAGCTCCTCCATGTCCTGCCTACCTTTATATAAATCTTCAAGATACTCCTTCCATCTTCTAGCTTTTTCCTTATTTTCTGTGAGTTCCTTACCCTGCTTATCACATATAATGTTACCCTTTGGTTTTACTTTAGAAAAATGTGACTTAATTTTCCTGTAGCCCAAATCTACTTTACCTCTTCTCATATCCTCTTCAATATCCTCACAGTTTCCTTTTATCCACTCTTCTTTCGCTAGCTTGCATTTCCTATTAATTAAGTTCCTTAGTTCCTTATATTTTTTCTGTCCTGCTTCTGTGTTTCCTATTTTAATTTTCCTTCTTGCTTCTATCATTTCAACTATTTCTTCCGTGATCCATTCCCTCCTACCTGCCCTTTTCTTTGTGCCTAATACTTCATTTGCTGCTGTAGTTAACCCATTTCTGATTTCCCTCCATTCGCAATCTATGTCGCTCCTAGATGTTCCATTAGCTATGTTATATATTTTTTATCGAAGATGATATTTACGAAATTTTTACGTTTCTATTTTTCAAATTCCCAAACAAAATGTTAATAGCTTCAAACCTAGCGTGCTTTTTTGGGAGGAATCTCTCTTAAATATCAGGCTATAGTTTCCCATACCTTAAAAAAATATATATCATTTTACGAAAGTTCTAGTATTGATTTCGATTTTATCACAAAGTTTTGCAACTGGATATTAGACATGGAAAATGCTTTTCCAAACTAAAAAGACAATTGCTGCAGGGCAAATGGTTAATTCTAAACTTACACACTTTGTGTACTTAAATTGTCTTGTTATTGGTCATATTTGCAAAAGCTTAGTTGATTTATGGATCGCTTAATTTATATTATGCATTTCATATTTGCCAAGTTTTACTACGAAACTAATTATACTCATTAGCATCTCGTGCTCACAATTTTCGGGGTATGTAAAAAGTTACGCTGAATGTTCGATCGAATATGTACGAAGAAAAGGAAGAATGACGAACAAGAAGTATATCGTCGAATATATAAGTCGAAAAATCATAAATATTTATTTAGTTCGTTAAACTTGTTCTGTTCATTTAAATATGAGTAAGGTTAGTTCTGAGTATTTTCCATCTGAATTTTGACATTGGTCATGTACTTGATATTATAGCCTTATTTTGTGCTTGGTTATATTATTACTTAACATTTTTTGCCAATTTTAGTCTTCATAAAAATGATCCTTCATTTATTAGATTCGAATAAATTTATTGCGATCATATAAAGATTTTTCAATACTATAAAACATTTATTACGGACGAGATATTTCATTACAAGGAAAATTTTTAAGGATACGATTAGGCTGGAAATTCAACTAACTAAGAAAAGTCTTATTTGATAAAGGATCCATCATCCATCTACAATATATTCGTGTGTGCGTATATTTTACTATTTAACTGCAAAAATAGTATTAAAGTTAACAAAGAATCGCAAATGAACTAAAAAAAAATTCCCTGCTTAATAACATTTTCATCCTCTGAAGGTGCACTACCATACAGTGCGAAACTAGTAAGGACATCAATACAAAATTATAAATACAAAAAAAGTGCCGTTTGAAATCATTCAAAATATATTTAGTCTTGTATTAGTCAATAACAAACATCAACTATAAAATCACCGCTAATAAAATATCATCGAAAAGTCTTCGTAAAACAGTTTTTTACTGAAAATTTTGAACTATTGCATATTTATACGAACGAAATAATGTTTCTAGCATTACAATTGTATGGTCGATTAACCCATTCTGTTTGCATATTCTTATAGTAACATTCTGTAAATATCTTGACTGTCGAAATCTAACTATCCAGCTAAGGAATGATGCTCAGTGGCGGCAAACATTTTGACATGTCTTGTACGGGCAGCTAGCTTGTGTTTGTTTGAAGGTGGCTGTGACGACAACAAACGCCATCATATATTATCTCCCTATTCATATAAACACACGAGGATGTAGTATAGTTTGTGGATTTAATATCGTGGATGCAGACGACATTGTTATATCATATGCAAGAAGGAAAAAGATATATACACTTCTGAAATGACATATGCGAAGATGCAGACGGTTGAAACGTTAGAAATATATATTTTAAATATTCATATGTCACCGTGAATTTTTGAATAGGGTTAGCAGTATGAGAAATGTAAAAAACCAATTTGACGTGTTTTTGTAACTTTACACGTAAAAAAAAATCAGTGTGCTACAATGAAATTTATTTCCGATTAATAAATTATATTGTTCCATTTGCATTAATTAATATCTATACGCAAAATCCTTTGTTTAAATTTTTTTGTGAATATATATTATATACAAACAAATTTACTTAAATAAAATGGTCCTGTATATTTTTTCCTATGCCTATATTCTTAAAGTAACAGTAACATTTAACAGCCCCTTATTTAGAATTATACAGTTCCTTTTTAATATCTATTTCACTGTCATCCTTTATAATCTCCAGTACATTTTAAATTCTTTTACATCCATCTCTTTGTACCTTGTATCGTAAATTCCATAACAATTCGCATTAGGGACCCTTGTACCTGTTACCTTTTTATTTAACTGTAAAAACACTCTGCTTTTTAACCCACAGATTCCTCGAAGTCATATTTATTCATCCATATCTTCGACGCTTTAAGTTTCACCTTTCTCATAAACCAATTGCTTTATACCTTTATTATCTTACGCCCGCACTATATTCCCCTTAAGAAGTATCCATTTGCCGCGTCCTTTCTTATTCTTTTGCCAAATCATCGCACCCTCATAAACGAATACTTCTTTATATCTGTATATAACTGTATATATTCAAACTCTCTCTTTTCATCATCATACACCAACTAACACTTTCTGCATAAACCTACCAATAACCCTTCCCTCAACTAAACATCTTCTTATTGGTCTTTCTTCAAAAACTTCCGTTCCAATCTGTAATTTAGCTAATTTTATAAAAGTCATGGACTCAGGATAATCAACACAATTCAATAACGAGCATTCGGGCAGTCCATTCCAACAATATCAAATTGCAGACCCTTACAAAAAACCATTTCAACAATACGCAAACTGCAGACCTTTTCAAAAAGTCGATTCCAACAATACAAAGACCTTTACACTACGTTAATAATATATTATTTTACATTAAATAATATGCTTTCCAATTCAAATAATTTATTTGAAATATATCGCAATTTTTTGTATAAACTTGATTTATTTGGAATTGTTTCTTCTTCTTTTTGGATAAAGGAATATTTTATTCTAACGCAAATACGCATGTTAAATAGAACTTGTATGTTCAGTTAAAAATAGGAACAAAAATATAATTTTAAAATAATACTATCAAAAAATATGCTATGGTACATAAATAATGACTCATATCAGTTAACAATATAATCAAAAATCAATTAAATTTGACAAATCCTGTTTTAATAATCATCTACATACAAGATTTTCTTCATCCCCTGGATGAAGGTTTATATCAATTAGAAAGTTGATCGTTTCCGTATTTTAAAATTCACGTCAAATAGTTTTGACATACCGTGTTATAAAGTTATATACTCTTTGTCTTTATATACTATCTATATCAATTGAATCACCAACCTGTTATAAGGAGGACATGTGCACTGTACAAGAGGACGGCCATATAATGGCCATCCTGCACGTTTCCGCTTTCTACATCCTCAATATACAAGCACATTATTGAAACTTAACGTAATCTATTAACTTAAATTAATATTTGTTATTCCACAATGAAGATTTTATTATGGGCACTTGATATAAACTTATTACTTGCACAGCGTCATATTTAAATGTACAATGGTGTGCGAATTAATGTGAACAAAAGTAAAATGCTTGAAAAAAAGTATTTATTACTTATAAAATTTTAGAAATAAGTAATTATAACGCCTTATTTTAATAGGAAGTGTGTCCCGCTTTAGCTTTAATTACTTGTTGAATTCGATTTGGCATGAAATCGACCAATTTCTTGCAATTTTCCAGTAACAGCTCGTCCCGAAACCACACTCCTTCTATCATGACTGCTTCTATCATGAGATTATTTGTTTTGCAGTCCAACTTTCGAACCCTAGCCTTGCAAATAGCCCACAGATTTTCTAAGAGATTTAAATCTAGTAAATTCCCAGGCCAGTCAAGGCAAGTAATAGTACTTTCCCTAAAACATATCATCATCTTCTTTGATTTGTGACACGGAGCTGAATCTTGCTGAAAAATTGCATCACCATTGGGAACAACTCTTTCCAAATTGCTGATTAGTTTACGTTCCAGTAACTATTTATATTTGACACTATTCATCATTCTTTCAATTGGCACAAGAGCTCCAGGTCCCATGTAAGAAAAGCAAACCCCAAAACGTCTTCTTCTGGGGATGTTTTACTGTTTGGTTAATATGGGCCGATGTTAGTTGTTCGTTGTCTGATTTTCTGACATATCGTGACCGCTGCCCCTGCACTTAAAAGTTTGCCTCATTTGAGAACAACAACTTCCTCCAATCATCTGCAGTCAAACTTGCATATTTCATAGCCCAAAGAAGCTTTCTTCATTATTGCAGCAGTGAGCAATTGTTTTTTCTGAGGTCTGAGTGCTTTTCTTACCGATTCCAAAAGCCTTCTCCGTACTGTCGATTCGTGAATTTTGACTCCAGAAGTGGCCAAGTCTTGTTGTAAGTCGAAACTTGTTTTCCTAGGATTTATTTTGCTATTCCTTATTTAAATGCTTCGTATCTTGCAGTTGCCTTCCTCTTTCTCCCACATTTTCCTTTCCTCTGAACTCCAACTGACCCAGTTTCCCTTTTCCGATTTAGGATTTTATTTAATGCCCCCAAACTCACACCACACTCTTCTGCAATTTTTCTCTGTGTCGTGGAAGTATGCTCACTTAATGTTACAATCTTCTTTCGCTTCCTCGGCGTAATATCCATCATGCAAAACAATACAAAATGACCTCGCCATACATATACCACTAAATATACCTTTTGACAATTGCGAATACATTAACTTAATTTCAGATTAAGATGAATGGCACCATACGCACGTCAAATGTGAAATAATAATGTTGTGAAATAATAATAATGTACAAAATATAAAAATAAATTTGTTGTTCACATTAATTCGCATACTACTGTATTTATGTTTCATAGAAACAATATTTATCTCTCGCGAAGAAATGTAATGAAAGAAACACGTTTCTTTATTGCAAGTAACTGAAGGTGTGTTAAAGTAAAGAAATACGTTTTTAACTAATGCACCATTCGTGTTAAAATTATACTACGAGTAATGTCATGGGAATATATTTCTTTGCTATAGAGCAGATCTGTTTTTTTCAGTGTATAGAAACCATTAGTTTCTCTTAAGGAAATGTCGCCAGTTATTTTAACTGTAAAGAGTTAAATTGCAGCACTGCAATATTTTGTATATACTAATAATCTTGAATTATAAAAAAAGGATTTTTATTTAGAACAGAATATTATATATATTTCCGCAAAATGATCACTTTTCATATATTCTAGATAAACCTATTAAATTCTCCTTAGTACTCACACATTAAGCAGATTATGAAAATTTGAAAAGCCAAGGAGTAAATAAATATAATTATGATTTACTAACGCCGTATATACAATTCCACTATAAAGATTTACGAAAAGAAATATTTAAAAAAATTTAAAACCCTTTAAGTGCTTGGTACCCTAATCTACTTTTATGTTATATTCTGTAGATATTCCTCATCTTTTCTGTCATCGATATTACTTTTAGCCTTATCATATTTCAGCAGCTTTCAATACGTCAGCTATTCGTATGTCTCTTTGTTATCTACTTATCTAAAATTGATCTGGCGTTTACAATTTAATGGATAAATCGACATACCTCATATTTCATGAACGCATTATATGTCTATAACACCACTATTACAATATATACAGAGCTTTCCACTAAATAACTTAAATCATTTCCAATAAGAGCAATAAATAATCTTCTTGGCGTTATAATACAATTGCTTACACAAGCTAGATAAGAAGGAAAGACAGGTATAAGAAAACGATTTTTTCCTTTAAAATTGGAATTTATATCAGCTATGCCCCTAAACAAAATCTACATTTAATTGTTGAATGAACGACTAGGTCAAGTTTTGAAACATTTTGTATAAGGATATTTTAGTAGAGAAAGCTTTAGAAAGCTCGTATGTACTAAATCCTAGTACGACGCGCCATTCTGTCTAACTGGATAAATCACCTTGTATAGAGATCTCAAGAGATATAGCCGAAGAACAATTAACGTTGCTGTCAAGGGTTGGAGAATTAGTGCTTGGTACTAAGACAACTTCAAGGTTAATATGATCCTAAGAAGAAATTGGATTAGAGTGATAAAATAGCTAGTTTACAGTTCCGACTGTAATTCTCTTATTCAATTGCATAGTATATTTCACGAATAGTAGCATTTCTAACTGAAATAGCGTTGGCAAACTGTACGTCACTTTGAGGACCTAGTTCATAGTTCGTAGTTCATTTCAATGTACCGTTCACGAACTATAGGTCGTGAACTACATCTTTTTTAAAATGAACTAGTTCACGACCTATATGAAATACATGCACATACTGAAAATAATCTCTTTTTTTCTCAATATAAAAATATTCAATGGTAAAAAATAAATAAATTGAAATATTACAATACTTATTTTGAATTAAGAATGAGGAAGAAAAGACAACAATGTTTATAATTTATACAAAACATATATAAAGAAATACAATCTTCTCTAGGTACTCACGATTATTTATATGAATTTCTAAAATACTTATTGGTAGTTACTGATGAAAATGTTTACTACTTTACTAACACTCGAAAATTAAATGCACAAACTATAATAAAATGAACTAGATAGAATCGTTTTGTTTGACATTATAATTTATATTTTCTATTCCGAATCTTCTCTGTTCAAACTTCAAAGCTTTGATTTGATATCAAGTGATTGCATTGCACTTAGTATGAAATAGAAGAACTATAACATTTAGATGTTTATTTTTGAATTATTGCGAAAAATTTGCTATGGCATGACGTATTTAAGAACATATTTAATCTTGCGAATATATTAATTATATTATTCCAAATGAAATCTGATACCAACATATAAATTGTGACTCAGCTCGGCAATGCTGCTGTTGCAATATTGCATCGAGTTTCCTATTTCGTTCCGTTCAGCAACACACTTTATCACTAAATAAATGTTAGTACTGTATATGTAATGTATACTATACTGCATCGTTTACGAGTCGAGTCGGTTTAGTAGACGACGGGTTCAGGACCTAGTACAAGTACATCAATACGTACACCGTGCACCATGTAGTTCATAGTTCACGAACTAGGTCATAGTGACCTGTAGGTCGTTGCAAAACATCGTGACAGTACGCCCGTCATTCGATTGAACCGTTCAGAGTAAACGGTTCGCGAGTGAACTACACATCGCTAAACTGAAAGCATTTTTAAAGTACTGTAAAAAATATTGCGCAGTAAATTCATATATATTCGGGAAATATCGTTAATACTTCGCAAAATACCAAAGAGAATACCAGATTTTAATAATTATAAGTATGTATTATTATACAATTACAGTATTATTCTATTTGGTTTTTATAGTTTCTTTTCTACACTGTATTATGTACTGGAATTTAATTTGCCAAAATGAAGACTTTATTATTATTATTATTATAAATTAGGATAATTTAGATAAGCAACATAAACCGTTACATGTATTTTTTAAATAATTTCATTTTTATCGTAATTAAATTTATTTTTTATTTGAGTTTCGTTTAATGGTTTATTATAAATAATTTGTGGATATACTGTTCGTGTTAATTTTGATATTTTATACATTTATTCGTTTTTTTACAATAGATATTGATAACTTTAATTATTTTCACACGAATCACGAATCAATAACAACATCACCTCAGCTTCTTCTGCCTTCCTTGGCTTCGCTTAATCTTTTTTATATTATATTTTCTTCAATATCAAAATGCCATATAAACTTCCATCCTATTAAAGTTCACTCGGCAATTTATCTATGAGAATTTGTTTTTATTCAAAGAGCGAACGAAATGCCTGCACCATATTCATTTGGTACAACATCAATTCTCGTTCGAAGAGTCTTTGACAGAGATGTATTGCCCCTCCACTTCAGGATACTTGCATAAACACATACAGTAAATCTACACACGCATAAAAAAATAGCATTTCGTCTGAAAGCTCTCTTCACAATTCTCCAACTGTTTCCCTCATTTAATGGCCACAAAATTTCTTACAACTAAAATAACTAAAACTTGAGCATTTTCATATAGCGATATAGAATTCTTTCGACAAAAATGCTGGAAGACCATTTCATTTGTCCACTACTGTGTATGTATGTTGATATTATAGAAGTATATAGAAACTATAGACTATAGAAATATTCACATGACCATTTATTGATTACCCATCGCTCAAAGTAGATATAGAGTGGAGTGATATATTGATAACTCAAATGACAGCTTGACAAAGATCACGTTATTTACACCTGTTGTATCAACATGAATATTTTATATTCATGGTGTGTGATTTTTTTCTATGATGTCGACTAAAACAAAAATAATGCTCAGAAAAAAATTAAGTCGACATGGCGATATAAAAAAAAATGCGTGACACTCTCGCACGGTAGAAGTGAAACTTCTTAGCTCCTAGGAAAAGTGGATTTTATGCATTGATTTTTTTCCATTTGTTAACGATTTGATTTTGATTTTGATTGATTTTGATTGACACTCTGATTATCAAAGAAAGCATTATTAACTGTAATGTCGTACAGTGTATAAAGAGGAGTTTGGATTAAATATTGTGTATGATGCACTAGTGGGTGCATTTCTATTTGTCGATGGCTCAGCTGTATCAGATTCATTTCGTTGATCTCTCACATCGCGTGTATCTTCACGTGTAGACGGCACGCCTAAATCAGTGCCATTCAAATTCTCTATACCACTCACTGTGTCCTCACTTAACGACGGTATCGATTCATCCAGTGTATTTGAGGTCGTTGGAAGGTTATGTTGTCCACCGTGTTTCTTTAACGCCCTTTGCCTGGCTCGATACTCTCTACTTCTTTCCAAGGTACTTGTTGGCACTTTTCTTGGCGGTTTATTCGCTTTCTTCCGTTCTCTAAAGACTCGCACTCTGTTTGTACTTGTCTTTTTCTCCATTTCAATTTTCACACAATGTAAATTGTTAGCTAAAAGATTAAGCTGTGTTTGTGTAATATATAATAAAATACGCAAGCGTCTACTGGTTGCCTTATGCTACGTATACACACAGTACACGCGGCGCATGCGCGTAGCGTGTTTCACTTTTCGTGACGGAAGCGTTTCACTTTTCGTTTCGTTCAGGCCAATTTGGCCTACTGCGCCTATAAAAGTTTCACTGCAACAATTTCAGACAGTTCGGTTCTTAATTAGTCTATATTTGTGTTTTGAATATATAATGTCCGGTTTTATTGTAAGACAAAATTAAATATTTGTGCAGAGCTTAATTTCCAAATTACATCGGTAATTAAGACTTTAGGATAAGAGTCGTGCAAATATATATACCATTAGAAAGTCGTACAAATAGTCGCAGCGTTGAAAATGTTGTATAATTTATCCGTTTCACAATCAAGCTATTGTTGCAGTTTGCTTTACGGAAAGTGAAAAGGCGGATGTAATAAAATACGGGGAAAAGCATCGCGTTCTTCGCGCTGATATTGTATTACTATTACACGGCAATTTTAATATCTAATTTACAATACCTCCAGCTGTAATACATATGCAAGAACAAGCGCTTGAATAATTTATAGCGCGCAAGAACGCGACGGGAAATCTAAATAATTTTCTTATAAATTACGTTCGGAGGTTGGGACGTTTGACAAATTGCTCGGTTTTGATAATTAAATGTTTGTTTCGCGCACATTGATAATTAATAAACGTTTAATGTTAAATTTACGATTATTCGTGAAATATATGAGTGGAATTTCCCAAGGTTTTATTATATAATGAACAGCTTCTGCGCAATACTAAAGAAAATCACTTACCATAAAAAGAATGGAAGCCAACAAAGCATAAATGCGCCCATTATTATACCGAGCGTTCTCGCAGCCTTATGTTCTGCCCTCCAGCTTTTGGACTGCTGTCTTATCGAGGTTCCTGTAATAAGAGCGAAATGAAATATCATAAATTTTAATTGTCGTATTATTCTCCATATGTGTGGCTTCAAAATATTATTTACTTGACACAGAATGCTCCTGCAATCAAAATTCCTAACTGGTTTTTAAATCACATGCACAAAGCAAATGAAAATTTCCTTACTCTTTGCTAAAATATTATTTTAATGAGTTCATTATTTCGAACTATATATAGTTTGCTATTAAAAGTTTAATTATAAAAATTAAATTACTAAAATTTAATATAATAAGTCGCTGGTATACAAAAAGCATAATTAATAAACATATATATTCAATTTTCTATATTTGCCATTTATTACACAGAAAATATGGATCATGCATCACTGGTCTGAATCCTGTTGTAAATCCTTGCGGAATATAAAAAAGCACCGCAAGTCTGTTGAAAAAGATAAATATCACTCTTTACTTTTACGATGCACATGCTTGTTTTCGATTTTATATTTATTTAGGAGATTTACGCCTTATAGAGAAATTTATATCATTTAAAAAAGTCCATGGTAATGAGTACAATGTAAAGCTTGATTAGACTATCGATAAATAATTAAATAAATATGATCTAAAACCATGAGTTTATGATTCACAAGTACAGTCGAACTCGGTTATAACGTCATTGCAGGGGCCGAACAATTTTGACTTATTAATCGAGGTGACTTATTATCCGAGGTAGGAAAGGGATACAAATTTAATGAATTAGATTTTGATTTGAAATTTATTTCAATAAAACCTAACATTTAAATGTTTAAACATTAAAAACATTTAAACATTAAATAATCGGTTATCTTTGTCTGTTTTTTTCTAGAATTCCAAGTTTTTGTTTCTAAATCCTCTTCTATTTTATATAAGTTATCTAAATGTACACTTTTTTCTTCGGCTATATAATATGTAAGTAATTTACGAGCAAGTAACAATACTTCAGAGGTGGTATGTTTTGGATCTGGCATTATCTCTTCTTCTTCTTCTTCTTCTTGTTCGTCAGCTGATTTTTCATTTCTTGTGTGTACGTCCCTTACTAAATCGAGATCAGACATTTCTCCAGTCGTTGGAAGGTCTTTATCCATTTCGATAAAATCTTCTAAATTATTTGAAGTGGGAATATCGAAAGATTGTAGCCAATGTTTCAGAAGTAAATCATCTTCCTCAACAAATTGATGGTCGCACAAACCCTCATGCCAGAATCAGTTCCTAATTGTAGCACCGGTGACGTTCTTCCAGGCTTTTTTCAAAAATTTCAGAGCATCAAGTAGAGTTACTTTGCTCAAGTTAATGTTCGCACCGTCGGTCTCTATCATTTTCAAAACCAGTCTTTTTCCTTACGCACTTTTCAGGTTTCTTATTACTCCTTGATCCATCGAATGTAGAATACTGGTAGTGTTTGGAGGCAAGTACATCAAAGTTATAAATTTCAATCCTAGTATGCGAGGATGAGCTGGACAATTATGCAAAAGTAGAACGATTTTCTGTTTGCTTTTTTTAGGTCCTCTTCCCAACGTACGATTTCTTTTTCAAATAACTCGCTTGTCATCCAAGACTTCTTATTCAAGGCTTCATAGATCACAGGCAAGCTTTTTACATTTTTGAAGCATCGTGGGTTTTTTGATTTGCGGATCCCTAACAAATCTTTTTTTTCAGTGCCACTTACATTAGCACAAACAAAAGTAGTGATCCCTTCTATTGGCAGTATTCGCCAATGCATTTTTCATTTTTGAACTTCAAAGTGTGGGCTAGTGTTAGCTTGAAAAAGAGGTCTGTCTCGTCACCATTGAAGATATCTTCATCTTTTAAAAAATTCCTGATTTCTTCCCACTCATTTTTAATCCACGCACTGGTGATATTCAAATTGACGTCTTTGGCTTCGCCAATCATTTTCCAAAAATTGATTTCATGACGTTTTTTAAAACGGTCTATCCAATCCGGGGAACATTCAAAATTTTCTATCCCCAACAAATCAGCCAATTTTCCAGCTTTTAATTGGAGAATAGGTCCGCTTACCAGTAAATTGAGTGTTCTTTGTTGTTTAAATCGGTTCAATAAAGCAGCATCTAAATCCTCGTGAGTAGGTTTCCTCATACGCTTCACACTTTTGCTTCCTTCATTTTCATTGATTTTATTTCGAGTCGTCCATATTGAACCCACCGAAGAGTTAAAATGCTTACACACTTCACTTTTCTTTACACCGCTTTCTAACATTTTCACCACTGCCAGTTTTGTTTCTAAGGTTATTGCTTTACGCTTAAGGCTTGCCATTTCGTTTTCTAAGACATCAAACTCAAAACTGATTCGATGTTTTTGCATGCATTTTGCATGCAAGCTATTAAGCAACCTCACTAGTCGGTAATTACCAAAATACCCATCTAATCTCCTAAACAGATAAAATCATAATGTCATCAACATAATGACTTATTAAGCGAGGTATGATGACTTATTACCCGAAGTCATGATACATAGAATATATGAGCCTTGGGTTGGAACCAAGCCATTTTGACTTACTAACCGAGTTGACTTATTAACCGATGAATTACTAACCGAATTCGACTGTATTTAGCATAGGAAAGATATCGGAACAGGTACAAAAGGTATAATAGAAAAATATGAAAATTAAATATAATAATTCGCTGGTGTACAAAAAGCATAATTAATAATCACCTATATTGTATATATCAATTTTAATATATTAATTTTAATAAATATTAATATAAACACATACATATATTCATTTTTCTATATTTGTCATTTATGCACAGAGAAAATAGCAATACATAATTAAAGCACCTCGTTCCTGTATATTCATAATATAATTCGGATATATTTCTGTGAATTTAAATAAATAACATGTGCAACAAATTACTTTTTAGAGCCATTTTACTTTTTCCAATAAATTTCTATTATATTTCATATTCAGAAGATAATGAACATAATTTACAATTTTTTAAATTTAAATTTTACAAATTGAGTTTAACCTATTGGCTACTTTCCTCAGTTTCTTATTATTTAAATTTTGTTTACTTGTTTAACATATTAACTTTATTTATTTCATTTTTATTTTCCAAATATTAGTTTACTTACTTCATTTTTCTTTCATTTCCTTAGCATACCTTCATTTATACGTAAAACTCAATAGAACCTGTTCTTATTTCCACAGGATTAGACGATTGTTACATTTGTTAAGGGGTGTTTCATGACTTAAGATATAACTAGAGGTAGACCACGGTGTGTACAAACTTATTTCCTAAAGAAAACATTAAATATTACTTTACATGTCATTTTTCATCTCAGTTAAAGTGTCTTTGCATACAGCATCATCTGTGGATATTCTATATTACAATACAGCGTGGTGTGGAAGAAAAAAACACGGCATGACGTTTATCATTCGTTCTTTATCATTGGTTCTACCATTCGTTCTTTTGGGAATTTCCGCTTTTATGTGAAAATACCGCTGTTGCGCTTTTAGAGCCAACAGGGGAGGCGCCGCAACAGTTCTTGAAAACCTTGAAAACTGTCACAGATTTAATTAAAGTGGACGCACTTAATATTATATGTGATAATTGAATATTCCAGTGGAATTCGTTTCGCGTTCTCTAGAGTACGTGAGTGTGCGGCAGTGAGCGATGTGTCAGAGGTCCGTAGACTCAGGGCTGGTGCGTTCTTCAGTGACAAGGGTTGACAAGGAAACATGCATACATTTTTCACGAATCCAGCATTCGAATGGATGTTGCAAAAATAGATCAATGGTCGCATAAATTGTCAAGGATTAGAAATGGACACATATTTAGACAGGGAATTAAGTATCTCAACTTTAGATGAGTCTTTCAAGAATAGTTAATCACAAATATTACGATTTACAAATCTCCAGCTCGAGAAAATTATATTATATTTAGGATTTTTTAAATTCCATACTTTGACTCTTTGAAATAATGAGGGTTGAAATAATGATACAAACTTTGGCGATGGGTTAGAAATTGTTTTGCGAGGACTGTCGAAAATTGTAAATATAAAAACATATCAATGTGGAAGATTTTTGGAATGTCTCGAGAAAAGGATTTTAAGTTGAATCCTTTTTCCGTAACGCTATCTTCAGCGAGTGCATTTGAATTCAATTTGACTTGCTTATCCCGTCACATTTTGTGACTGTAGAGGCTGAGTGGTGGAAATATTCACTGTGATATTGTAAGCTGTTGTGACAGTTTGATTTCTCGAAAATTGAATCGCATATTTCCATTTCGAATAAAAATTTCCAATCATATTAGTTGTTGTTTTCTACGTTCGTCTATATTTTATATTTAGTATTGTGTTATAAATAGAAAGTCCAATAAATCCATTGCCTCTCTATGAATTTAATACGAACGTGATATTTTCGTATATAGATTGCGTTATATTACGTGAGGTTATCGACTATATTGTATAGTTATTATTTAGGTTCGAGGATTCCTTGATGGCGCAAAGCTAGCGATAATTTCTGCCTATTCAGTAGGAATAAATCCTGTGAATACTAGAATTCCCCTATAAATAGATTTCAATATATTTCCATGTCTCGCTGAGTTACAAATTTTGATTTGAAGAGCATAGAATCAAATGGGGGTTTAGAATTTGTGATTGCGCGAAAAATTCTGAAAAAGCATTCTATTTTTAATTAAAATTTACATTTGCTACTTAGTACGCGTTTTTTTTTGTTAAAAACGTTCAAAATTTATGATCGGCATTCTTCTATTATATTTGATTACGAAAAGTGTAAATTTTGTATTAAGAAATTTGGTTATTTTACGTTTTGAAAATGTATTAAGTCTTTAATTATAAATTATAACTGTAACATGCTTCAGTTTTTCCAATTCAAAGAAAAGAGGACGCAAAACGATTTATTCCAACTTACGAAATCACGCATTCATTAATAGGGAATGATGTGCAGTTTTATTTACATTTCTTCGTCTTATATACTCGTGCAGAAATTGAATGCGTATTCACAGGAATATACTATTATTCGTACACATATTTTGGTTCACATACTCAACTTGAACATTTCATTATAAATCATGGGATCTAAGAATATGCGCAAGTACATATTATAAACATATATCAGAATTTCTTCACATTTGATATGAAGTATATAAATTGGTGGGATATTCTGCAAATATGTAAAAAGTTTGCTTAATGAGCAACGAATGAAAAATTGTATAAAGTAACCCGTAATAATATACAATAAAAAAATTCCACAATTTAATCACAAAACGTAATAAAATTAAAATACGCTGTCAAAAATTTGTTTGGTGGTAATTTAAATCTTCTCAAAAGATTTATTGCCCGTTTATAGAAGAACATTTTTCAGTTTTTTTATGACTTATACTAAATAGGAAATATTAGAACTTGCACTAATTTTTTTTTGGAAATTTACGACACCATCTTGCAACTATAAGAATTGTATTTATCATTAAATATATAAATCATGGTTTTTCAACGAAAAATTTAGAATTAACAATATTTACGTTCGCTCGCCCTTTGTCTCTGTATATTTCCCCAACTTTACGAATATTTTGGATGGATGGCTAGGAACAGCAATGCAGCCAACAACCAACAACAAACGCAGTTATAGCTCTGGATCAAATATAATTGTTCATTTGGCACATAAATGTGAACGCGGTTTTCCATGGCCATAATTCATTTTGCCCTGTGTATAATCTACATATTGTAACTGACATTTTGCGAACATTCGCATTTTAAACTGAAATCTAATTATTGTACTACATAAAGAGCTTATTTAAATATACGAGTATTCGTTGCGATTCAGGATGAACAATAATATTTGTTTTATAAGCAATTGTTCGCAAAACTTATTATTGATGTACCATTTTGTTGATGTATGATTTTCTATTGTCTTAAATAGTGGGGGTGAATTACTAATATAAATTTATCTACTTTCATTCGGTAATGTAAATATTACAGTTTAAAAAAAAGTTTTGTCATGATGACCATTACAGCACTAGTGCTGTAATGGTCGTCATTGCAGCACTAATGCTGTAATGAGTTTTTGATTAATAGAGTAACATTTTAAAATTATTTATTATATACATTTATAACACATTTTTTGCAATTTGCAATTTGCAGACCAGAGGTGGACATCACTGAGTTATTCAGGTTGGCGTTTTGAACAGTCATGGTTTATTTGGAACCCATAATCTTGTTTGCTATTTCTTTCTTATTTTCTAAAGAACTCTCAACATACCCCTCCCCAGTAGCAGAGGATTTGCACCCTCCGTGATGATTTAAGCATTTGCATATCCGCCCCACCATCTACCAGCATGAAAGCAGAGGATATCCGAAAACAGTGCCCCATATATTTTTCGGGTCTCTTCAAGCCCAACTGCTTTGCAATTAATTTTGGTATATTTCCAAAGGTATTGATCCCAAGGCTGCGAGCTACATTTTCCTTGCTTATAGAAGACAAAAAAACACCTGTGCGTAGCACTACGAGGACGAAGCTGAGCATATTTCCGCAAAATGGTTAAGCAGTTAATACCTGGCAGGTTTCCCTCGGTAACTATAAATTCTCGTTCGATTTTCGTTTTTGTAGATGTGATCACGATTTTAACATATGATACTTTGTCTTCAATGTGATCTAACATTAACTTCGTAAGTTCGTCTCGTCGACAAGCCCCCAAAATGCCAACGATCATCACAACATTCATAAGCAAAAACAATTCATCCTCTACTGTGCTCAAAAACTTACATACTTCTTCTTTAGAAACAATGCAGACTTTTTTTCCGTGTATCCTACTTTTGAGAAAAGCAACTAGCTGTATAAATTTGCTTATATCTTGATTTTTTCTTACGGAAATCATGGTTCTTAACATGGAATAGTGCGTCCAAAGCGTTGACGGCTTTTGTGATTGTTGCTTTTCGGCGAAATACGCGAGCAATTTTTTTCCGATACTTGTTTTATTCTTTTTGAATCACTCCATTTTTCAAATTTCTGGTATTCAAGTTCATATCGTAACTTTGATTTTGCGGGAATTGGACTTGAAATTGCTCCATTTGCAGCTTCCTCTACTTCCGGGGGTAAACTTTCTTCAGAATCAGACATTTTCAAAGAGTACTTTTTTTGCAAACTTTTGCTATAAATCTGACGTATTTAACAGTAACCAAGACAACTCAGAAACAACAAATAGTTCAAGACTACTTAGAAAACTTAAATCCTTATAACAGCTAGTATCATTTTTGTTTAGGACATAACATTATTTTAAAATTTATTTTAACAACTCTTGTCAAATATTTTTTTGTAAATTTCGCATTATTTACGAAAGTAGATAAAATTTCGTACAATATTCGAGTTGTAAATTCATATTATGACACTCGACGTATTGTCAACTGAACATCTCGTGTGGTAATATGAATCTTTACAACACTTATATTGTAAATAACTATTATAAATCTGATTTGAAATTCACCACTTTTTCAGGTATGTGTCTAGATTTATAAAAAAAAATTGAAATTTACTGCGATTTCTTGCAATCCTCGAAATTTTCTGCGATTTACTGATTTAGACCAAAATATATATTATTATATCATCATACGCCTTGATAAGTAAATTATTTAATTTTATTTAATTTTTCAAAAATTATGGTATTTACATTTCAACTATATTTTAGATGCTATGTGCACAATTTATTCTGCATTGTCTATAACACCCCTATATGTAGAAATTACTCATACCTAGAAATTATTAGTAAATTTTATTTTATGTTGATATGATCGGAAATTTTGACTAAATATTCTTTTATACTGCTATAAATTATTTTTTATGTCTGATTTAAACTACTAAATGTGCAGAAATTTCAAAGTTTTCAGAAAATTCACTTTTCTACCGATGTAAGTAGAGATAATTATTTAACACCCATTTATTATTTAACACTTTATTCACTAAAAGTTAAAATTCTAATTAAATTCTCATTTATACAACCATGAATAGACATTTTTATCACGAGGTGTTCCTTTTACTCTAATATATCAGAGTGTGCATTTAAGTCAGATTTTCCAGGACGACAAGAGTCCTAAATGACGAATATTTTTTAGGAAATTGAAAGAGGTACAAACTCCGCACAATTTGTCTCCAACCAATCTGTTTGATTAAAGTCTTCAACAACAAGGTGAAATCGTGTTTGTGCAGACTCCGCTCTAGATTATCTCTTCAGCATTTCGAATTGTAAAATAGACCCACCCATATAGCCTCTGCTAGTGTAATATTGGTTTCTCTTCAGCAAGGCAAAAACACCACGCATCAGATAGTTGCGTATGTGCAAACTGCAAACTAGGTAGAATAAGGACCAGTATAAATTTATACAAATATATAATACTAATATTTAAACTAATATTTAATATTTAGGTATAATTCTAACAAAAAAAATCGAAAATACATTGTGTATTTTAAAAATTCACTCAGAGGTATTCTTACAAAGGCGCACGAGAAATCACACTTAAATATCTGTATATGTCAAATTTGTAAAAAAAAAATATAAATAAATTAAAGCAACGCTTTAATCTAATCAAATGAAGGATTGTTGTTCTATTCGTGCGGTTTACGTAGAAAGTTTAATTTTTTTTATATAGCTGAATACGAATGGTACACCAAATTTATAAATCAGCATGGTTAAAAAGATGCTTGCCACGCATTTTTCATTCGAAGCTATGAACGAAGAAATCTAAAGCAAACGAACTATTTGAATTAAGCGTGCTTAATTTTACCTCAAATATAATCGTCGACCATTTCTGGGTGTTTTCGAATATACAAAAAATATATTTTATTTTTAATACCACAGTAATCACAATAGGAGATAATAGAATGGAAGAAGTGTCAGATTTTTGTTATTTAGGCAGTAGAATCACAAAAGATAATCGAAGCAAGGTAGATATAAAGTGTAGGATAGCACAGGGTAGGAAGGCATTCGTAGAAAAGGAACAGATTTTAAGATCAAATATTGACTTGGGTATTAGAAAAAGATTACTGAAGGTATATGTTTGGAGTGTAGCACTGTACGGGTGTGAGGCGTGGACTATAGGAAAGGAAGAGAAGCGTAGATTTTCGAAATGTGAAGCTTTCGAAGCTTCACATTTCGAAAAAGCAAACGAGAAGCATTCGAAATGTGGTGTTATAGGAGGATGATGAGGATTGGTTGGGAAGATAAAGTAACAAATGAAGCTGTACTAGAGTTAGTAGGGGAGAAGAGAAGTATTTGGAGAGTGTTACAGCGTAGGAGAGACAGATTAGTAGGACATATTCTTAGGCATGGGGGGATTGTGCAATTGATCATAGAAGGTAGGGTGGATGGAAAGAGAGGGGTAGGTAGGCCTAGATTAGAGTATGTGAGTCAGATAGTTGAAGACGTTGAGATGAATAGCTATAGGGAGATGAAGGGATTAGCTCAGGATAGATCGGCATGGCGTGCTGTTTCCAACCAATCTTTAGGATTGCGGACTCTTTAACTAGTAATCACAATGAATAATTTTTGATGCTAAATTGCGAATATAAAATTTAATCACTCAGTGTAAATGTTGTGTGCAAAGATGTAACGCTTC
The DNA here is from genome assembly GCA_947310635.1 of Leptodirus hochenwartii. Taxonomy (NCBI): domain Eukaryota; kingdom Metazoa; phylum Arthropoda; class Insecta; order Coleoptera; family Leiodidae; genus Leptodirus; species Leptodirus hochenwartii. Next base: position 8,014,093 of record OX371176.1, on the reverse strand, counting down.
CTCCAAGGAAAATTATTATTTACCGTCTAATTAAAATACGGAAATTTGCAAGGAAGATGAAAATTTGCTAGTCGTTATTTTCAACACCGTGATGAGATGATAATAGTATATTAAAAAACGAATTTCATAATTTCATAAAATTGTACCTTCTTTTTGCTCAAGGAATTTACTTTTTAAATATTTAAATGTAAATGTAATTTAAATTCAAATTCGAAATGCGCATCTAGCTACTTAATGCTTAAGTTACGGTATTTAAGTGATATTCTATAGTATAATTTAACACCGTAGTGATAATTAGTTAAATAGTTAAAAAAAAGTACTTGGAATATTTGTTATTTACCATTGCATTTTTGAGTAATAAAATAAAATAGTAATAACGATTGTCTTAAGGAATCTTACAAAATACGTTGTAAGTAAATATTTAACAAAGAACGATAACACAAATTTTATACCTTTGCATTTTGTTTATTTCAAGAAAATGAATATTTCGCTAATTTTTTTTAATATTCAACTTTACTTTACAAATTTCTTTTGATGTATTAAATGTAATCTGTCCAGATTTAAAATTATAATATACAATTTAAGCAAAATTCAATTTGTTATTTTATTGCTATTGACCACGGAAAAGTAACAAATTATTACGAATATCAAATACTTTATTGAATTTTAATTTTAAATAAAAATATTGCGAGTTACTTACATGTGCATGGTAAAGTCAGAACTACAAGGACTAGGAAATACCTCGATTATCTTCCCATCGTCGACTATTCCTATAAGATCTCCTGTTTACATTGTTCCGTAATTCAACACATTAGTTCTGCATTATCCTCTTCCTTTGAATTGCGACATCCGCTCTCTCGTTTAGCACTTATGCATGCATACATGTATGCATACCGTCGACTAAGCGGTAAAACTGAACAAGTCCAAAATTTTGCTCAATCCATCTGACGTAACTGAATTAGTCTTAACTGAATTAGTCTCTAACTGAATTAATCTTACAGAACATTTTATTAATCCTAAACTTTTTATATTACGAATTCTATAATACAGCAAAATCAATTCAGCAAAAATCCTGGTCAGCTTTATGAAATTTACAAACGAAGAAGTATATAAAATGAATATAATCAAATTTATCCCTTAGCCGTGGATGCATATATGCATAAAATGTATATGTTAGAACGTTGCCTTAAGGCTCAGACATAGTCCTTACAAGAAACTTGCCCAAAACAATTTATGCAATGATAAAGTATTGATTATATTGCGGATAATCTTATCGTCTTTTGGTGTTGGATGCGTTGGTGGATTTATATGAGTATGCTGCGGTTAAAGTTCGAAGTTAGATGAAGAAGTAAATCTAGCGCAATATTTTACGAAGTCATAAGACAGAAGTGCGCATATAGCTTTAAATTGTATAAGTTTGTTCAAAACTATTGTTATCTTAAATATTCTTCAGAATATATTTTTATTTAATAGAAATTATTTATCTTTTCTAATACGCAATTGTTTTTTTTTCTCGTATTTTCAATAAAAAAAAATATTTGAAGATTTTACATCGATATATTTTGCTATAAAAATCTGGGATAAAATTAATTTAGATGGCTAACATTTTGAGATGACGATATGAACTTTTTTATATAAGATATTGTAAAGCGAGCAAGCTGTAAACTTTATCACGTAACTATCTAAAAAACAAAAATGAGTTAATCGAAAAAATATAAAATTAATTAAATGTGTAATATATTTTGTTACCATCTTTACAAGTACTTATATTTTGTACTTTCATTTAGCCATTTTGAAGGTAAATTTAAAAGGCATTCTAAAATGAAAGAATTATTGAACACAAACTCAAAAGTCGCTCTTTCTAATGATCGTTTAATTCAAAGTTTGTCATGAAACAAATTTATTACCAATATTTTTTTATAGCAGGTCAATAAAATCACATTTGAACAAAAACACGAATATAGAGAAGTTACGTTATATCTACAATTTAAAAATCCACCAGGTGTATACATATTCCTTAGAACAAGAACATACAAAACTGAAATCGTCTTATCATTATCGCTTTATTGACTTAAGGACAAAGCACACGATAACGTATACAATCTGCTAGTTGTCCTTTGCAGATAAAAGACGCTTTGCAAGCTCGCGTAACACTCTTATTAACTGTCCTGCACACAGAACAGTCTGACCAACAGTTCTGTTGTTTGTTGGCAAGAATGCCCCTATAGCTGACGAATTCTCGGTTCCCTGATACCGTATCTATGTGGCGAAGTTGGCAAACATGAATATCCCCTCTGTTTAAAAGCGAAGGAAGGGAAATGGACAATCTGTGTGTGCGTTGGACTAGAGGGAATGTTGCGGTGTTTGAATAAAGTGTTGAGTTAACAAGGTTGTTTGAATTTGAACGCAAATAACAATAAGATCTGTGATTTTGAACATTTGGAGTTTCATATTTGTAGTTCAGTTTAATGATAAATTTAATTAGGTGATTAATTATAAGTTTTTTACTGCGGTTAGAAAATTAATCGTGGAATTCTCGAATTTAAATCTCTATATATAGACCACACGGATGATCCCATAAGTTAATACAACTAAGAATTGCTAAGCTGAAAAAATCAAAAAAGAACATGCATACAAAAGCGGTTCAATTGACAAATAAAAATTAACAAATATAAAAACCTACTTCATGGTAAGCTCCAATGCATCTGTAGCCTTACTTTCGAAAGCATAACGAACATAATCACTAAATCAAAGAAAGAGGCAACAGTAGAGAGGAAATTAAGAGCACGACATAACAGCTGGATTACAAAGAATATATATTTTAGAATGAAGGTACAAAAGATACTATATAAAAAGCAGAAAAAAAAAGAATGACATAAAGGCAAGACATGACCTACACTAACTACGAAAATAGCCTTAACATAGAAATAAGAAAAGAAAAATAAGCTTTTTTTGGAAAAAGAAACTGAATGTTACACGCGATAATAGCTTCCACATCAATAATGCATTAAAAAACCAGTATATGTGCAAAAACCAAAAAAATATAGAGAAAATAATGGAAAATGGAATTTCTATAACAAATGAAAAGGAAATTGCAAACTGTTTCAACTATTTCTTTACTAACATCAGCAAGCATCATAATACACAGATCAGATACTGAAATAAGTGAAGCAAACAACAGCATCAGAAGAGTAACAACTGAATTAAAACTTCAACATACAACACCTAGTGAAATTAAAACCATAATATCAAGCATGAAAAACCGTAAAACTCCAGGGCCCGATGGGATTACTAAAGAAGACCTAGTGCATAATATTGAGGACATATCCCATATATTTACTAGTATAATAAACTCGGTTCTGAATGAGGGTAAATTCCCAGATATACTAAAAACGTCGAAAATCTTACCATCTTCAAAAAGGGACCGAAGACAAATTGTAGTAATTATAGGCCAATCACCCTACTAAACACATTCTCAAAGATAACAGAAAAGGTTACAAAAATAAGACTATACAAATATATTGAGGAAAATATTGGATTTCATGAACACCAACAGTGTGACCGACTATATAAATAGAGGCCTGTATAAATAGTAGCAATTTTCATCGACTTAAAAAAAGCGTTTGATACAGTCGATCAATCAATTTTACTGTCAAAATTAAACAACTTAAGTGCCCAAGAAAATGCAAGAAGCATATTCGAGACCTACAAGGAAAATAGGAAATCACAAGCGTATGTGAATGGAGCCATCAGTGATCAATTGCTATTAACAAAAGGTGTACCACAAGTCTCTGTACTTGGGCCTTTATTGTACTTGCTCTACATCCACAATATACAAGATATTGGCCTGCAATACACATACAAAATATTTGCAGATGACACATACTGTGCTACTGTATAAAGGAAGAAGGAAAGCGACATAGAGGAATCAATAAATAGGGACCTAAGAAAGTATAGTGCGTGACTGAAAAAAAAAACTAACAATAAATATTGAAAAAACGGCGTATATAGTTTTCAAACAATAAAATAAAAGTGCAAAAAACCTTAGTCTTAATATGGATAACCAATTTATAGGTGAGACAAGCAGTACAAAATATTTAGACATAGTTATAGACAAAACACTAAGCAATAATATGAACGTAACATCTCATTGCACAAAGACAGTGATGGACAAACTAAGTGTCGTGCAAAAAAATCTTTAAAAGTGCAATTTGAACTACCGCGATTAACACAATCGGTTTCATTTTATAAAGACCTAGATGTCCTCAACATCCACCAAATAAGCTTCGTGGAAAATTGTAAAGTGATATATAAAATACTGAACAAATAAATAAAGATTAATCTTAAAATTGAAAAAAACACAGACATTCACAACTTCGGGACTAGAAACAGGAACCGAATCCACAGTACGAGACAACAAAGGACACAATAACTTCATCTTCAAGGCATCACAACAGTTCAATAAACTACCGAACGACATAAGAACTACACGAACTTTAGAGAAATTTAAAGGACTCATGAAGAAATTCGCTAAAGAAAAATACGCTCTCGTAGCCTAACCAAAAGATACTGAATAAATCTATAAAACACTCATATTTATTAGCATAAGTACAACTTAGATATAGTATAATATGTAACACTTAAATAAGACTAGATATAATTATATATATAAATCAACTGTCTGCTTCAGACCTTTCTTAAGCTTGTTTAGCAGCAGTTACCTTTTATGTGTTTAAATGCAATTATGTTGTATATAAAAATTAAATAAAATTCTTATAAAAAATATATAATTAATTATAAAACGAATTCGAACATAAAGACGTTGCTCATCCTCAGATGTATACAAATATCTTTATATTCTACTAACTGTATTAAAAATCTGATAAGCTTACCTTATCTGATAATTAATAAATATTTTTGAGTCCAGTAAATATTTATTGGTTAATGATCTACCATTTGAGTACTTGTTGAGGAACGCATTGATGTTTAAAATTTTACAATCGAATTATTTGATATTTAATGACTGATCATTAAATTGTATTTGAGAGATGAAATAAATGTTTTTAATTCAAAATTTCTGAATTATAAGGTGTTACACTAAAATACCCCCACTGTCCGCTGTGATAAAAATCTACGCTTAAAAGTCGATTATATGCGAAAATTTGTAATGATTAGGTCATTCAGTGTCCCAAAATATATAATTGAAACGGTAACGAGCGTACATTTATTATTTTTTGATCTATTATTGCATGCAAGTAAAATACACAAGTGAAAATATCTATTTTGAAGATAGTGCTTATTTTTTTTGTTCAATCATAGATCCGTCAACTATTTCCACAACATTTTTATCGTTTTGAGTTTGCTAAATTAAACTGCAGAACTTCCACTGAAGAGCAACGTTAAAAAATTTATTCTTCCATTAAAAATCTCACAGTTTTCTTTACTTTAATCCAGGCAACAACGTTATTTAATCGAACCCTTACATAATCTGCAACACACACTGCGTTGGTCTTACCACCCTACACTATATCGCATCCCTTTACCCGTCTCGACCTTCGACTTCCCACCCGAAGGAAGTTCTATTCTGCTACTCCGCTATTCCACGTATTATTCTCTCTTGGCTGCCCCTAAAGCGCCGGAGAATTCAGAAGTGAGCGTTATAGTCCTTGCGGGCATATCCTGGCACAAACAAACAATCGGCTGACGGTGCGTAAATACCGCAGAATGCAATATAGTCGTTCCTAGTCAATAATGAATGGTTTGGTTCGACAACGTTCTGATATAGAATAGCGAATAGAATACAATACTGTCAAAGTAAATTGAAAATAAGGAACTTTTTATAATGTGCTCGTAAAACAGAAAACATGGTAGGGTAATATAGAAAGCATTTAATGCATGATTTTTAAGAAAAGTGTATTTGTCCTGCCAACTTGTTTCGCATAACGAAGACATGTTTTTGATTTTGAAGTGAAACTTTTGTAGGGCAAATTGGCCTGAACGTCACGAAATGTGAAATGATTCCGTCACGAAAAGTGAAACATGCTACGCGCATGCGCCACGTGTACTGTGTGTATACGTAGCATAAGGCAACCAGTAGACGCTTGCGTATTTTATTATATATTACACAAACACAGCTTAATCTGTTAGCTAATAATTTCCATTGTGTGAAAAGTGAAATGGAGAAAAAGGCAAGTACAGACAGAGTGCGAGCCTTTAGAGAATGGAAGAGAGCGAATAAACCGCCAAGAAAAGTGCCAACAAGTACCTTGGAAAGAAGTAGAGAGTATCGAGCCAGGCAAAGGGCGTTAAAGAAACACGGTGGACAACATAACCTTCCAACAACCTCAAATACACTGGATGAATCGATACCGACGTTAAGTGAGGACACAGTGAGTGGTATAGAGAATTTGAATGCCACTGATTCAGGCGTGCCGTCTACACGTGAAGATACACGCGGTGTGAGAGATCAACGAAATGAATCTGATACAGCTGAGCGAGCCATCGACATACAGAAATGCACCCACTAGTGCATTATACACAAAATTTACATTCTTTCAACCTGCTCATCGCGAATTTGATAAACATTTTTTCAATAATCCGCTAGGTACAGTGTGTTGCATAAAAAAGCAATGTATAAAATCAACTTTTCCTAGGAGCTAAGAAGTTTCAGTTCTACCGCGCGAGAGTCTCACGCATTTTTTTTTTTTAAGTCTTTTGTATTTAAAGTATTTTAAAAAATATCCCTACGGTGTTAAATCATAGTATAGAATATCAACCAAATACCGTAACTTAAAGCATCAAGTAGATAGATGCGCATTTCGAAGGCTGTTCATTATTTGTGTGCTTGTTGCTACTAAAGGAAGAAGCTTAGCATTCCAAAATCGTATTTAGCTTATAAATATTTTAAGTATATTTTTGGCTGATTTTATACATAATTATTTAATATTTATCCATAGTACATTTGTACATTTTTAAAAATATCTAAACAAGGAAGTATATTTTTCGAACTGAACTAATTTTAATTTCATCGTTCTATCGTTAACTCATGTAGGACTTCTTAATGGAAGTTGCTGTACTTCTATAATTGCTTTAAACTGCAGTGTGTGCAATAAGTGCAGTGGGAAATAAAATGGATACTACCACAACAAACTCTGCATTCCTAAAATGTAATTTGACCAACAGACTGTAATATCTTCAGCAAACACTTGAAACTTCTGCACTTGAAACTTTACACATTTGCTCAGATTTTAATTACTTACCGCCATTTTAGGTATTTTATAAACTTTTCCAGGCGAATATTTTTAGTAGCTAGTTCAAAGTTATAATAATATTATTATCAGTGACTTTATTTAACTCTCGAATCGAAAAAGATCGACAATTAATTTGAAATCAAAACGTCTAAATTAGTATTTTTAATTCTTCACTTGAGATATTTTTAGAACTTCATCAAGATGTTCGAAAATATATTGTTATTTTACATCTTATTTTATTTCTTGATTCAGAAAATAATTCGTAATTTATATAAAAGAAGATTTTCGTTTTATCCAATTACCCCATTAGTAATATTTACTGATCAGCATTAACGTCTGAGGTTATAAATTTATTAAAGTTTTAAGGGTTTAAGTGTCAGGACCTTTCTATTGAACACGCAGATTATTTGCTAAGTTGCCTGGAGCCCCTAAAGGGCCAAAATACTCTCATACAATGAGCTTATCTCAGTTTAGAAGGGAATATAAGTCACTTTTCAAGCTACAATTTTTTTTATTGTATCACATTTCGTTATTTCTTTAAAATAATACAAATTATAATACAAATTAAAAGCTATTATAATAATACTAATTAATTTTGACCGAAAAATCAATTATAGATGGTTGGTCAAGAAACTATTTTGCAAAAACTCTCCGCTAAAAAAAATTATCCAACGACTTACATAGTCATAAAAAATCTAATTGCAATCCTGTGATAAAGGATATCAAAATGCCAAAACAGCCCTAACTACTGGTCTATAAAAAAAATTAATTACCTACCGGCAGAAATTTCCACCTTGCCTTTGAATTCGTACAAAAAATCTCTTAAAACGCTACTAGTATCTAACCTGATTTACAATATACAAGAATTTTTTCACCTGTTCCAATTTTTATTATTTCTCGTCTCTCCTGCAAGCCTTTAATGCGAGTGTCCATTATTTGTATTATACATTTTATGGCAGCTAAGTGTCTTGTACTTACTTGTTTACCTTTCATTAATGACGTGGTTAAATCACATTCTGCAAAATTTGTTTTATAATATTCTTTTACATGTACCAAGTGTAAAAGACGATTCTATTCTGTTTACGTCAATGTCTAGGTAGCATCATTCTGCATATCTTTAAAATTCGATCGCTAGACAGTTTTGCCATGAGGCCAACATCGCTCTTGCGCTTAATTAAAGCAGACTAATTGGCAAAGTTGAAACACTTAAGCTGATGTATTAGTCAGCAACCTCGGGCTACCGATGTGGTTATGCGGCTTCAGATTTGTTTTATGAATATTTATATAGGTATATGTCAAGTCACATTGACAAAAATGTTTTCAGTCCTACTTCAGTTGACTGAACTTTAAGACCTATGATAAATTACAAATGGCGTATTATTTACAGCATTTTTTTTTATTGTAATTGAATTGTGTAATAGGGGACTATTAAATTACGTTTGAAATTAAAATTACAATTCAATAATCATATTTTTGCTATAAAAGAGCAATAAATGTAATATTTTCCAAAGATTTATAGTTTAGAAAATGCAATGAAATTGGGTCAGAATTATTCGCTTTAAGGATTTATTTTTCTGAAACACCGATTCTGCTTAGCTAGTAGTTTCCACATACATATTTTTTGCGACATCTAATCCATAAAAAGCTACCCCTAAAAGGTCAAGTAAGCTCAACTGAAGAGCAGCTTAACTCCGTCTTCATTCAAATCAAACCAACTTGTATCTTCTTATCACCCTAAATTCGCGAAGAACAAGAAAAACGACCAAATCAGCGATAACCCTTCCATCTGACATAGTATCTATAGTGACTAGTCATATATCTCTAGGGATTTCATCCCCATCGTTCAATTTCTGTACGATATAAGATGCTTAATTTGGGTACCAATTCCTATAGCTAGCTGGGCACATCCTTACTGTTTTACAAATGTAGATGATGGTGTCTTCGACTAAGTTTCACCCACGTCTTCTTATATACCCATTTTAAGCTGACATTGCGAAAGATAAGATTATGTCTGCTACTGTTATGTTGTATCATCTTGTTATAGATGGCACAGCAACAATTATTTTACAAAAGGATCATGTGGAACGTAGCCCAATGAAATTGTTAATTTTGTACGATGTTACATTAATATAAATATAACATCACTTGCATTATCATGCTAGATGATTTTCATTTTTCGACAGTTCTTTTAGCCCTGTTGGAGGGGCTGTAATTAAGAATACTCCATCCAGCATCCAATATCCTCTCTGCTGGTTCGTACAAGGCGAACGAAATGAGTTCCCCATCTCCTTTCTATCCAAATACCGAACTTCGCATAGTTTCCTTTATCTATTTAGTTCGAACAAAGTCATTCATCATAGTGAATTTCCGTATTCTGTAGCACATTTGGTGGTTTAATATCGTGTTAGGTGTTGTTTAAGAGGTGGTTATTACCCCGTTACGACCAGACGACCGCAGCAAATTAAATTACAGCAGAGAAGAGACCCTCTATGCCGCAATTCTCCTACAAGTCCACAGTGGCGGTTCCTTATGCAGGCCGCAGGCCAGCGCGCCCATCCTGAACATTGAGCGCATCACAGTAGATATATAATTGTATTGCGATATTTTATCTCGGCTTTATTTTTCATAAAAGATAAAGCTTGCGCCGCGAACATACCTAACACTCATGACTCAACACGATATGGCAGCTAGCAAGTACCAGTTAAATGCATATACCCTATCTGTTGGAAGCGTTAGAGTTAGAGCGACGGTATGCAGTATAGCTATATAGCTATACTGCATATACTTCGTAATATAGCTATACATCGTTAATATGTAGTACAAATTGCAGCGCCACCCAGCCACACAGTACAGGTTAAATGCATATGCACTCATCTCACTCTATTGCAAGCAATAGGTGGGAGCGACCGTATGTAGTATGTCTTCTCTATTTCTTCTGTTCGCTTGTACCACATAACGACTCATGTACATAAATTCCAGCGGCTTTGGATGAGTCATAGCAACGTGACGTCACGATGCTTGTACAGCGAGAATATATGTCGTTGTTTATGCTATTCTGAGCCACGATTCTTTAGCGTCCTAACAGAGAAGCCTAGTATACAGTAAAATTGATATAGATATAATTGCATTGTACTGTGAGTTACGTATGTACGATTTTGCCACGAGTTTCTCCAAGAATATATTTAATAGAAATAATTTAATAAAAATGAATAGTGTTAGTTCTTCATTGAAAATAGAATTTTGTAGACGTAATCTTGTGGACAAAGTAAAAATTAAAGAATTAGGTAGGCCATTGCCTGATTTAAATTTATCGCAAACTTGTGCAAGGAGTGCTCAAAACCGAACATTTACGCGGAGTTTTACAAGAGACATTTACAAAAAAAATTATAACACAGATGAAGGACAGATTCTCATATCATGGCCATTTACAAGCCGCTGAGTTATTTAACACGAAATCGTTGCCAACATTTTCTAAACAATTTCCTGTGGACCTTTTGGAAACCGTGTGTCATGCATATCCATTTTTGAATAAAACCAGATTAAAAACAGAATTAGAAGTCATTTACTCGCGTCCGGATTTTTATCAAATAATTGGAGCTACAAATTTTCTTTCGTTATTGCTACAAAATAATCTCAGTGAAACTTTCCCGGAAACTATAAAAATACTTCAAATTATTTTAACAACCCCGATGACCACTGCTGAATCAGAGCGTTGTTTTTCAACACTTAAAAGAATCAAGACTTTTTTGCGAAATGCTATGGATAATGATCGTTTGAACGCGTTGGCGATGATGTGTATTAATAAAAATGTGGAGCGAGATATTTACAATTTTAACGAAAAAGTTTTGGAAAAGTTTATATTAATAAAAGATAGAAGAGTGGAATTCACTTTCAAGAAATGATTGAATTTAATCATTTTGCATCCATTTTAGGTAAGATTGTTCACTATTATGATATTTTTTAAGAAATGCGCCCCCTCAGATTGAAATGGCACGAGCCGCTACTGCAAGTCCCAGTCCCATCCTCCACTTGCCACGATGTTCCTCCGGTGATCTTGTACGTCAGTGTATGAACCTCTGACGGACTGGAAGACGCAGGACTAATAATATAATATACGATCCTGCGTAAGGACTGCTATATAGCGGTATATATACGGATTTGTCTTGTTGAATTTTGAAGTAATTAATGATATATACAACGAACGTTTGCGGGTACAATAATTAGTATTCTTTAAATTTTTGGGAGTAAAGTATCAGGCCTTTTAAAGTAAATTATGAACAATCTGGTTATAAACGCAGGGGAAAAAATGCAGGAGCGATTATACAGGTTAGTTTGTAAAATATATGAGAAGGGAGAAGTACCACAGGATTTTCAGCGTAGTAGAATAGTAACAATGCCGAAGAAAATAGGAGCTAATTTGTGTGAGAACTATAGGACCATTAGCCTACTATCACATGCATCGAAGATATTGTTAAAGATTATTTATAGGAGATTAGAAAATAAAGTAGAGGAAAGGCTAGGAGAAGATCAGTTTGGTTTTAGGAAAAACAGAGGGACGAGAGAGGCGATTCTAGCACTAAGAACGGTAGTAGAAAAAAGAAAGAGGGTAGGAAAGGTAACTTGCATAGCTTTTGTAGACTTAGAAAAGGCATTTGATAATGTAGATTGGGACATAATGTTTAGAATTTTAAAAGAAACGGGTATAGATTATAAGGATAGGAGAATAATTTTTAATTTATATAAACACCAAACTGCCTTAGTTAGAATTGAGGAGAAAGAAGAGGTAGCAAAAATAAGGAAGGGAGTTCGGCAGGGATGTACACTCTCACCGTTATTATTTAATCTATATATAGAAGATGCAATAAACAAAGTAAAAGAAGAGTATAGTGTAGGTGTGAATGTACAGGGAGAGAAAATATATATGCTGAGATTCGCCGACGATATAGCTATATTGGAAGAAAGCGAAAAGAATTTAGAAAGGGTATTGAATGGTATGCAGGCAGTATTGACTAGGGATTTTAACATGAAAATAAATATAGGTAAAACTAAAGTGATGAGGTGTGACAAAAAGGAATGCAGTAGAAAAATGAGGATCTCAATAGGAGATAATAGAATCGAAGAAGTGTCAGATTTTTGTTATTTAGGCAGTAGAATCACAAAAGATAATCGAAGCAAGGTAGATATAAAGTGTAGGATAGCACAGGGTAGGAAGGCATTCGTAGAAAAAGAACAGATTTTAAGATCAAATATTGACTTGGGTATTAGAAAAAGATTACTGAAGGTATATGTTTGGAGTGTAGCACTGTACGGGTGTGAGGCGTGGACTATAGGAAAGGAAGAGAAGCGTAGATTAGAAGCACTTGAAATGTGGTGTTATAGGAGGATGATGAGGATTAGTTGGGAAGATAAAGTAACAAATGAAGCTGTACTAGAGTTAGTAGGGGAGAAGAGAAGTATCTGGAGAGTGTTACAGCGTAGGAGAGACAGATTAGTAGGGCATATCCTTAGGCATGGGGGGATTATGCAATTGATCATAGAAGGTAGAGTGGAGGGAAAGAGAGGGGTAGGTAGGCCTAGATTGGAGTATGTGAGTCAGATAGTTGAAGACGTTGAGATGAATAGCTATAGGGAGATGAAGGGATTAGCTCAGGATAGATCGGCATGGCGTGCTGTTTCCAACCAATCTTTAGGATTGCGGACTCTTTAACTAACTGGTTATAAATTACTTCTTTCTTTTTATCTTCATAATTTTATTATTTCTTTTCAATATAGTACCCATAGGATTATGATAGAAATATTTTTAATTAATTAATGAGGACTTGCTAACAATTCTTCTTACAATTTTTTGTGGATAGTTTACTATAATTGGTCCTAAGCTCCAACTGTATTTCAATTAATTAATCATTTTACGATTTCTAATAACTTTATGTCAAATATTTAAATTAATATACCAAAAAGATTAAGATTTTCATGTTTATGTTAATAAATTCTTCTGAGACAAGAATTTTCTTATAATATAGTACAGTTATATACATTTATAATCCATTTAAAATATTCTAATTTGGTATTGAAAGTTCGACATTTTTTTGTTTTTGGCAGTCTCGGAATAAAAATAAAATAAATAAAAAGAAGCTCAATTTTGAGAGTTAAAGAATGTAACTGACAGATCTAAACCGCCCAATTTGATCATTACCTAATCTAAAATTTTTATTAATGTGTGTTACAAATTTTGTATCGTGTAGAAATATTTGTTCAAATTATCTTCTTTTCTATCAAAAAGGGCTAAGCGTTCGTTTAATAAACTACGCTTTCACACATTTAATATTAACATCTTTAAGAAAATATAATATAATCCGAATTATTTTGTCCTCCTCCGTCTTTATGATTTTTTCCCTGCTAACTCAAATGTCTAGTATATCTTTTTCATTAAGATGTCGTTAAATGCTTTCATGCATAGTTTATTTCATATCCCTGTACGTCTGCAATATTCTGCCTAAATATTTGCAACAGCTTTTTACTATAATATCCTTTCATAAGAATTTCATTTAATCTTACAGAGGTCTTATTAATTACAACTACATAAAGCGTCATGTTCTCCTTTAAAAACTATAAATAACGAATTAGACTACTTCATTACGCAATTGTCTATCTTTGTGTGAACGGAGAATCCTCGAGCGAAACTGAAACCGATCCTTCTTCTTGGGTAACTCGTCCTTTCTAAGTATAGCCTATCCCATTTCTTAAATGACAATACGTGATTTAATTTTGATGCTTTGTTAGTCAATCAATAGCAGGGTAAAACATTTTTTTATTACAGAGATTGTAAAATTTAGTTTTACCTAAATAATTTTAATTTCGTGGTTTTATTAAAAACAATATATTTTGGGTACTAAATTGAAACATGCAACAAACTTGAAATCGGACCATTTCTTTCTATACCACAGCAAAGCTAGTAAACATATCATAAATATAACTTTAAAGTAACATATAATATTCCTAATTGTCTTGCTAATTTTCTAGGAAATCCAAAAAATTTGATTAATTTCAATAAAAAATCGGGTATTTTTGGGATATTTTGTTCTAGTTGTTCAAAAGTATATATAGGACAAACACGTAGACCAATTGAAACTAGATTTAAAGAACATTTAGCTCATTTCAGATTAAATAGAAAGGATAAAAGTGCTGTACCCGAGCATATTTTTGACTAACTCAGGTCATCCTATTCAAATTAGTTAATTACTTAAAAGTGTTTTGAATTATTCCGAGTTAAATGCATATGAAAGTACATACATGCATAAATCTAAATCATTTTTTTATCTTGTGATACTGAGGATGAAGGCATAGCCTTCAAAATGCGCATCTAGCTACTTAATGCATTGAGTTACGGTATTTGGGTGATATTCCATACTAATATCATACAGAGATAAAATATAAACGCATCTTCGTCGATTGAAATTGTTGATTGTGTTCTTGCCACTACGTCCTTGTGTTTAGATTTAGCATCGACATTGATACGGGTTCTTCTTCTCAGGGGTATGATTTACTTCTGTACTGTGCAGTTGTTGTGTACCCTCATCTTCTTGAACCGGCAACGTGGACATAATCCACTTGTCGAGCCCTCCGGTTCAGTTTCACACCAGGATATTGCATTATCACGATCTAAATAAATGATGTCACGAAGAGGATGCAGTAATTTTTTTAACTTAGAAGACGAATGCTTACTTCGCTTGCGTTTATTTTTCTTGAAGAACAAATGGTTGTCAAATTCAAATTATGTTTCTATTTCGAATATTAAAATTGGACGTTCGTTCTTCTGGTCTGTTGTTATGTGAATAATATATCAAGATTCTTAAATATAGCTGGTCAATTTATTAAAAAATATAAACGCTTCATGCATGCATTTTAACTTCACCAAAATTTCAACTTAAACAACTATCTTTATAGTCGTAGTCGATTTGATAGCAGATAGAATTAAATTCTGGAGCAGCTTCTGGCGTACGAATATTAACGTCCTTTGCTATGTTATATAGAATAACATGCTCCACTGGCTTTGTCCTCTCGACTATAGTACTTTGGATATGTGCTCGTTTCGGGTTAGTATAGCTAGTTGCGTCCCCAGATGGTGCCACCCCAGAAATTTAATTGAAACTGTTCCTAAGCAAATGCGTGGGTACAACGTGTAACACACAGTATAATGTGGACATGCTACCAATTCACATATAATGAGAAAATTGGAAGCCCTTTCAATATGAATGAAGGTAACTTTGCAAATACATTGAAATAGTTACATATAAATGGATTCAACATCTTCTTGGTACATAATCTATATTATGAAATTAGAATGTAATTAAATTTCGTAGAATATCTACAAAAATGTAAATTGTGGATTTAGTTACACTACAAGAAACTTCAATAGGATATTTTATAAAACAAATTGATCTTATATTTCTAAATCTATTTATTGCGGCATTAATTTATAAGTATGCTATATAAACTGAAAATGTAAAAATGATGACAGTACTACATAAACAAATTTTCAAGCTTTCCACTTTTTAACGTTTCGAAGAATATAGAATTTGGAAATGATTTCGATAGGTAATGAAAATTTCCGATTATTTAGGATAGAAGATAATTATTTAACAGTGACAAATTTACAATGTTAAAATTTTCAATTTTGAATTCGCAGGATAAAATGATTGAATGCGGCATATTCCAATAGAGAATAATTTGAAAATTCTAAATCAGCAAGTAGTTTTGCCGAAGTAGTTTTGCAGCCTTATTAATATATCAGAAAATTGAGAGAATTCCGTTGAATATTTTCGTTAAAACTTCCACATTTTCGAATGTGTGTTTATGGTATTTTCTATTTTTAACGCCAACGTTTAGAAATGCAACTTGTTTTCATGCAGATAATTTTTGAAGTGAAACTTCTATAGGCGCGGTAGGGTAAATTGGCCTGAACGTCACGAAAAGTGAAACGCTTCCGTCACGAAAAGTGAAACACGCTACGCGCATGCGCCGCATGTACTGTGCGTATACGTAGCATAAGGCAACCAATAGACGCTTGCGTATTTTATTATATATTACACAAACATAGCTTAATCTTTTAGCTAACAATTTCCATTATGTGAAAAGTGAAATGGAGAAAAAAGTACAGACAGAGTGCGAGCCTTTAGAGAACGAAAGAAAGCGAATAAACCGCCAAGAAAAGTGCCAACAAGTACCTTGGAAAGAAGTAGAGAGTATCGAGCCATGCAAATGGCGTTAAAGAAACACGGTGTACAACATAACCTTCCAACGATCTCAAATAGACTCGATAAATCGATACCGTCGTTAAGTGAGGACACAGTGAGTGGTATAGAGAGTTTGAATGCCACTGATTCAGGCGTGCCGTCTACACGTGAAGATACACGTGGTGTGAGAGATCAACGAAATGAATCTGATACAGCTGAGCCATCGACACATAGAAATGCACTCACTAGTGCATCATACACAAAATTTATATTCTTTCAACCTGCTCATCGCGAATTTGATAAACAATTTTTCAATAACCCGCTAGGTATAGTGTGTTCCATATGTGATCGAATATCGAATAAAAAAAATCGTTAACAAATGGAAAAAAAGCAATGTGTAAAGTGAACTTTTCCTAGGATCTAAGAAGTTTCACTTCTACCGCGCGAGAGTCTCACGCATGTTTTTTATTAGGCAGTGGATACTGAAAGCTGAAAAATTACAGTTTAGCACAGACTAAAAATGCGTTAAAATTATATTTTTAAATTCATGCCAGAAAATGATTCAATTGAATATTTTCTAAAGAAAACTCATTTCAGGATTCTAAGTCTGCAAGATATTTTGCTGTAGATAATACAGTTTAGGGGATAATTTGTTATTAAAAAAATTCACGAAAGTGAAAATGGAAAGATATTAACTTCTGATTTTTTAGGTTAAATTATCATATTTTTGGAGTCTGTACGTTATATTTTCTAATAGTATTTGGGCCTACGATTTAAAGAAGAATACTGAAAAATGAGATATTTGGATATTGGATATTTTTGCTGAAATTTTTTACCCGTTTAGGAAATTCTTTAATGGTATTTGATTCAAGTATTTATAATATGCATTTGATGGTGTATTTGATTTTTAGAGATGAATAAGTCGGAAAATATTAATTAGGGAAATTTTGTGCAATTGCATTTAAAAAAAAATTATATGGAGATCCCCTGTCAAATTGTCTGTAGCTTCTTATACAGTCTTGTGAATATCGCAAAATCTATTTTCATATTAGTTTGTAGACTGATGCGCTATAATTCAGTGGTGTATGAAATTTAAATTAATATGCGTTACGCTGTCCGCTTATTGGCAAATCATAACACCAATTCCATTATCGATTGGTCGCATATCATTGGAATTTTAGACTCCTTAGCATATCTCTGCTGGATTTCAAGCAAACTTGAACAGTAACTAGATGCAGTCAATCCAACAGGCACAGCGAAGTAATTTGCAATTGTAATGCGGTTGTAATAAGGGCCTATAAGTCATATTGGATCACGCCACTTGCCAGCAGGATAACGGGATAGCAAGCCGCACTACCTTCATTATCTGCAGCTGAAGGTGCTAATGTAGTCTGTGAGGCGAACTCTGCATTTGAGTGATCGATTTGATATGTAAAATTGATCATCTGCTAGAAGAGTCTGTTATTAAATAAGATGGGAATGCAGAATGGAATAAAACATTCTTCAAATCAACTAAAATTCAAGCAGTAAGTTAACAGTTATTCTCGACGTAAAGGATATAGCTGCAATAATTACGCATTTTAAATTTTTGTTTGAAATCGGATTATAAAATAATATATTTCTAATGCAATTAAAAAATATATACTAAAACCTAAAGTAAAATACTTAGATACATTTCGTTTGAAGATTATTTCACATTAAATACCAACTATCCTGTACATTCGTATCTTCTATTTAATTTAATACATCAAATTATATTACTGAAATAAATTTCTCAGGTAATCTCAAAAATGACAAATGTAAGTCATTTAAATTGAATATACAAGAAGCTTAAAGGTTAAATCGTCCCTCTACAAAAACTTGAGATATATTCACTTTGTTTTATTCATATTCATCATGATGAATAGCTTATACATGATAATACGTATTTTATCAATATGAATATTAATTGTGGGATCGGTTAAATTAAATAAAAGTTGTAATGATTTCGAAAGTAATTTAGAATACCAGAAAATACAACGAACCGCCCGATAGATTGAAATCAATAACTTGCTCCAAAAATGCAAATTTGAAATAAAAAAATATGTAAAAAAATGTTATCAAATCATTAGATACAAGTAATTAATGTGGGATCACTGTAGAAGTTATAGAATTTTGATTTATTTGAAGATTACTACATTGCTGTTTATTTTACTTTATTTTATTCTCTTTGGAAAATGCAGTCATCTAAATATAATGTTTTATTTAATTTATTTATATTACTATAAATATAATATTATATTTAACTTACAGGATATTTGTTGCCAGTCCTTTATACCAGGATTCCCTGATTGCAATTCACAATTATAAACTTTTTTTAAAATTATCACTACGGTGTTAATAATTGTATAGAATATCACCCAAATACCGTAACTTAAGTAGCTAGATGTACATTTCGAAGGCTATGCCCCCATCTTCAGTAGCCCAACATAAAAACTAAATAAAATACCTGTCACGAATCGTGATCGATTTATTATTAAATAAATAAGTCAACAGGACAGAAGAAGTTTCAAAAATGGCATATAAATCTTTAAAACAATATAAATTAATAATTAACGAAACTAACAAATAACAACAATAAACTTTGGTTTGTCCAATCCAAATTTAAAATAACTAAAATATTATTATCTTGTCCAAATGTCTATTTTTAATCATATTCGATCAAATTTTTTTTCGAAATAATGAGAAAAGTAAATCCGGACTCAAAGGGTTAATAAAAAATAGTAGTAAAAAAAAAGTGTGAAGCTGAAAATAAGCAGAAATCATGTGAAATCTGTTCATATAGCCATGTAAATTTAAATGATGCCACTTTTGCTTAATTTAGAAGCCCCTCTATTGAATATAGCATAAAAAAAATTGAGATTAAGATAAGTTTCATCCTATAGCGCTTACGAAGCTATTTGAAAATATAAAACAGTTTCACTGCTATACCGATTCAATATGAAGATAAAAGCATTATCGATTTTGAATTATGTGAATAGTACAATTGTAACGGCATGTACGATACAATATATCGTCACGTATATTTCCATCACGTTCGAAATAATGGTTAGAACATTACAAATTTTAACACAATGTATTGATGGACAATACACCACACTCGGCATGATAAACTGTGTAACTTATTGTATAATTAGTGATGTAATACATCGATTTTGGTTTTAAGCTTGAATTATGCAAAGGCATTAATTAATGTTATATAATAATGAAGTAATTAAATAAGCAGCAAATGAAGTATTAGGCACAAAGAAAAGGGCAGGTAGGAGGGAATGGATCACGGAAGAAATAGTTGAAATGATAGAAGCAAGAAGGAAAATTAAAATTGGAAACACAGAAGCAGGACAGAAAAAATATAAGGAACTAAGGAACTTAATTAATAGGAAATGCAAGCTAGCGAAAGAAGAGTGGATAAAAGGAAATTGTGAGGCTATTGAGGAGGATATGAGAAGAGGTAAAGTAGATTTGGGCTACAGGAAAATTAAGTCACATTTTTCTAAAGTAAAACCAAAGGGTAACATTATATGTGATAAGCAGGGTAAGCAACTCACAGAAAATAAGGAAAAAGCTAGAAGATGGAAGGAGTATCTTGAAGATTTATATAAACGTAGGCAGGACATGGAGGAGCTAGAAAGTGTGGAACAGATAGATAGGTCAGAGTTTCATAGAGCATTAAATGATTTACGGAATAACAAAGCAGCGGGGATTGATATGATACCAGCCGAATTAATAAAACACGCAGGGGAAAAAATGCAGGAGCGATTATACAGGTTAGTTTGTAAAATATATGAGAAGGGAGAAGTACCACAGGATTTTCAGCGTAGTAGAATAGTAACAATGCCGAAGAAAATAGGAGCTAATTTGTGTGAGAACTATAGGACCATTAGCCTACTATCACATGCATCGAAGATATTGCTAAAGATTATTTATAGGAGATTAGAAAATAAAGTAGAGGAAAGGCTAGGAGAAGATCAGTTTGGTTTTAGGAAAAACAGAGGGACGAGGGAGGCGATTCTAGCACTAAGAACGGTAGTAGAAAAAAGAAAGAGGGTAGGAAAGGTAACTTGCATAGCTTTTGTAGATTTAGAAAAGGCATTTGATAATGTAGATTGGGACATAAAGTTTAGAATTTTAAAAGAAACGGGTATAGATTATAAGGATAGGAGAATAATTTTTAATTTATATAAACACCAAACTGCCTTAGTTAGAATTGAGGGGGAAGAAGAGGTAGCAAAAATAGGGAAGGGAGTTCGGCAGGGATGTACACTTTCACCGTTATTATTTAATCTATATATAGAAGATGCAATAAACAAAGTAAAAGAAGAGTATAGTGTAGGTGTGAATGTACAGGGAGAGAAAATATATATGTTGAGATTCGCCGACGATATAGCTATATTGGAAGAAAGCGAAAAGAATTTAGAAAGGGTATTGAATGGTATGCAGGCAGTATTGACTAGGGATTTTAACATGAAAATAAATATAGGTAAAACTAAAGTGATGAGGTGTGACAAAAAGGAATGCAGTAGAAAAATGAGGATCACAATAGGAGATAATAGAATCGAAGAACTGACAGATTTTTGTTATTTAAGCAGTAGAATCACAAAAGATAATCGAAGCAAGGTAGATATAAAGTGTAGGATAGCACAGGGTAGGAAAGCAACAGATTTTAAGATCAAATATTGACTTGGGTATTAGAAAAAGATTACTGAAGGTATATGTTTGGAATGTAGCACTGTACGGGTGTGAGGCGTGGACTATAGGAAAGGAAGAGAAGCGTAGATTACAAGCATTCGAAAAGTGGTGTTATAGGAGGATGATGAGGATTGGTTGGGAAGATAAAGTAACAAATGAAGCTGTACTAGAGTTAGTAGGGGAGAAGAGAAGTATTTGGAGAGTGTTACAGCGTAGGAGAGACAGATTAGTAGGGCATATTCTTAGGCATGGGGGGATTATGCAATTGATCATAGAAGGTAGAGTGGAGGGAAAGAGAGGGGTAGGTAGGCCTAGATTGGAGTATGTGAGTCAGATAGTTGAAGACGTTGAGATGAATAGCTATAGGGAGATGAAGGGATTAGCTCAGGATAGATCGGCATGGCGTGCTGTTTCCAACCAATCTTTAGGATTGCGGACTCTTTAACTAACTATATAATAATGGTAAATCACAAATACCATGTTTACAATAAAAAAAAAACACAATTTAAAAAATCCTTCTTTGCATCTTTTAGGCATAATATCAATTTGAAAGAATCTTTCACGAGTAAAAGACTCGCTATATAACAAAACCAGCGATTGTCATAAATGTATTAATTATCGATCTATATTATCTACTTCTAAAAGTTAGAGGGAAGAGCAAAATATAAATTGTTCTCTTAGAACAATTATACGTAGATTCTAATTTAAATACCGAATTTCAATGTACACCATGGCAGGTTTTCTCTATTTCTTATATAAATATCGTTGACAGTTACACAGGACAGCCACAACTAACGCCCATGTGATTTATAGCATCCTGTTTGAATCCATCTAGGACAGATTACAAGGAAAAGGACAACGTGTGAGCTTATTCCTTTAAGTGCGAGCGAGATGGAATGATAATACAAAGAGGCTGTTTTGGCTACGTCACTTTGTTTACATATATCACACATCTCAGTATACACAACGTTTCACAGCGCAAAGGGTTGAGGATGGTGTAAGAATAAATAATTAAAATAACTTGAGGAAGTATATATTTAAGTCGATTCGTACAATAAAAAAACTTAGTTAAACTTAAAAAACTTAAAAAAACATACTGAAGATGAATATCAAATAATATATGATCAGGTACAAATTTAGAACCAATAATGCCAACATAAGCAATGAATAGGTGCAAAATTTGCAACATAAAACGTGATATTATTACACGTTTAATTTTATATTATTTGCGGATAATTTAGTTTTATTTTATGAAAAGTTTGCAAGAGAAATGATGAGAAAGAATCCCTACAGTTAGCAAATAAATTTATACTTTGATTTACATATCACTGCAAATAATACCCGAAGGAAATTATTTACGAATGGTAATATTCTAGATAAATTTGAAGACACAGCAAAAATTGTATAAATCCAAGTTGTATAATAGTTATTTACAATATAAGGGTTGTAAAGATTCATATTAGATATAATATGAATTTACACCTCGAATATTGCACGAAATTTTATCTACTTTCGCAAGTAGAAAAAAAATATTTGACAAGAGTTGTCAAAATAAATTTTAAAACGATGTTATGACCTAAACAAAAATGATACCTGCTGTTATAAGGATTTAACTTTTCTAAGTAGTCTTGAACTGTTTGTTGTTTCTGAGTTGTCTGGTTACTGTTAAACACATCAGATTATAGCAAAAGTTTGTAAAAAAAGTACTCTTTGAAAATGTCTGATTCTGAAGAAAGTTTACCCTCGGAAGTAGAGGAAGCTTCAAATGGAGCAATTTCAAGTCTAATTCCCGCAAAATCAAAGTTACGATATGAACTTGAATAACAGAAATTTGAAAAATGGTGTGATTCAAAAAGAATAAAACGAGTGTCGGAAAAATGTTTGTTGGCGTATTTCGCCGAAAAGCAACAATCACAAAAGCTGTCAACGCTTTGGACGCACTATTCCTTGTTAAGAACCATGATTTCTGTAAGAAGAAATCAGGTATAAGCAAATTTATACAGCTAGTTGCTTTTCTCAAAAGTAGGATACACGGCAAAAAAGTCTAGCATTTTTTCTAAAGAAGAAGTATGTAAGTTTTTGGGCACAGCAGAGGATGAATTGTTTTTGCTTATGAAAGTTGTGATGATCGTTGGCATTTTTGGGGCTTGTCGACGAGATGAACTTACGAAGTTAATGTTAGATCACATTGAAGTAAAAGTATCATACGTTAAAATCCTGATCCCATCTAATAAAACAAAAATCGTACGAGAATTTATAGTTACCGAGGGAAACGTGCCAGGTATTAACTGCTTAACCATTTTTCGAAGATATGCTCAGTTTCGTCCTCCTAGTGCTACTCACAGGCGTTTTTTTGTCTTCTGTAAGCAAGGAAAATGTACCTCGCAGCCTGTTGGGATCAATACCTTTGGAAATATACCAAAATTAATTGAAAAGCAGTTGGGTTTGAAGAGACCCGAAAAATATACGAGGCACTGTTTTCGGAGGTCCTCTGCTTCCATGCTGGTAGATGGTAGGGCGGATATGCAAATGCTTAAGCGTCACGGAGAGTAGAAATGCTCTGCTACTGCAGAGGGGTATGTTGAGAGTTCTTTAGAAAATAATAAAGAAATTAGTTAAAGAGTCCGCAATCCTAAAGATTGGTTGGAAACAGCACGCCATGCCGATCTATCCTGAGCTAATCCCTTCATCTCCCTATAGCTATTCATCTCAACGTCTTCAACTATCTGACTCACATACTCCAATCTCCAAATAAAGAAATAGCAAACAAGATTATGGGTTCCAAATAAACCATGACGGTTCAAAACGCCAACCTGAATAACTCGGTGATGACCACCTCTGGTCTGCAAATTTCAAATTGCAAAAATGTGTTATAAATGTATATAATAAATAATTTTCAATTGTTACTCTATTAATCAAAAACTCATTACAGCACTAGTGCTGCAATGACGACCATTACGGCACTAGTGCCGTAATAGTCATCATTACAAAACTTTTTTAAAAACTATAATATTTACTTTACTGAATGAAAATAGATAAAATAATTTATAAAACAATATATAATTTCATTTAGTTTATTTTCTACCAATACATTAATTTATCGGTATTTATGTATTTGTATATTAATAGTTCCTTTTTATAACAAATTGTATCGATTGTTTCTACATGTTTATCACGAACTCAAACTAGGCTTCTTTTGGCCAAGTATTTTGGTTCAACATCGCAAACCATTCTAGGTGAATGGTTTTATATTTTAACAGAATCTATACAAATATATCCCCTTTTCTGAAGTTCCGAAATCAAATAACCACCCGCTACTAAAGTACAATTATATAAAGTTGTAGTTGGTTTGCGTTATGAATTGATTTTATACTTTGCTTATTAAAGATATTAAAATTTTTTTACAAACATTTTATGGGAAACTAAATGTCATCTGCTTTATAATTTTCGATTCGGCTTTTATAACCAATACCGTTCGTTTATTAAAAGCGATTTATTAATATTTATTAATACCATAAAATGTGAAATAAATTATGTTCTATCTTATATTGGCAGTGAAGTTGGAGGGTATGGAATCAGACAAATCGCTTTCATACCTTATTGATAAAACAAAGGATACAGGCGAAAGTGGAGCGAACGTTCGTACGAACCAAGCACGTTCATATGGCCAGGAAAAAGCGTTTAAGCGAAATTGAAATAATGCCTTCCTAAGCTTCTTTTACTATTCAACCGTTTCCTCAGTTCAATATAAAAGAATTTATATATACTTCTTCGGTATATGTACTCAATTCATTTTTTTAAGTAATCTTGAGAATAGAGATTGCCCGCATAAAATCAATATTATTTAATCATGGAATGTTAGAGGTAATTACCGAAATTTTAATTTTTTTTAAGGCGATATTTTAAAATGATGTTGTTTATTTGCAAAAATTACATACATAATATATCAGAATAATATAAATGAAGAAAAGGACTTACTTATAGTTTCCTATTCAAGTATTTTCCATTCAGTATTCAATTTTCCATTTTATTCTTAGATTGAAAATGTCTGTATTGTTTTTAATACCATTTTTTATCAATTTTTGAATATATTGTTTTACCCAATATATATTTTTCGAGTTAGAGTTAGTAATATATTCAAAAAATCACCGTTATTCGCTAATTCATAATTTTAAATCCTTAAATCCAAATTAATCTATTCCTTCGTTTGGTGCTCGTGTGTCAGGTGGTACGGCAGATAATCTTATTAACTCCAATGACTTATTACAGAATAGAATTTGCTCAAGAGGATTTCTGCAAATCTAAGATATCGTTAATTAAATCATACTATATTATACCTTCGGTAATATAGCCAAGGTGATATTATTTAAGCAAGGGCTTAACAGATGTATGAAAATTAACATAAGTAATTTCGAATTAGACATTTTGCTCAGTTGTAATTACAATTATTTAACATATGATATAATAAAACAAAAGAATCGCTGTATATTTAAAAAATTGATAATAATTTCAAATGTTTCCATTACGTAAATATCTTGTTATATTTTCTATTAGGCAATAATATTTATACTTTCCTTTTCATCAAACTTTATAAGGTGTCTTCATATAAAATTATACTTTCAC
The DNA here is from genome assembly GCA_947310635.1 of Leptodirus hochenwartii. NCBI lineage: Eukaryota > Metazoa > Arthropoda > Insecta > Coleoptera > Leiodidae > Leptodirus > Leptodirus hochenwartii. The sequence continues at coordinate 7,988,259 of OX371176.1, read as the reverse complement.
AACTTTTGCTCGTTCGTAGATAAGTAGATTTTGAAATTTGTCGCACTTTAACCTTGCCTCGGACCGGCGATCGCTCAATCCTACAGGAAATAACCCAACGTTTTCTAGAACTTTCCTAGTGTGAGCGAAGAACACCATCTGAGAAGATGGTGGTGGTGGATGGACTCTGAAAGAAATATGACTACAGCGATCCGCTAACTAAGATAAAGTAAAAGTTTCTCGGACAATTTCGACACCGAGTTTATCCTGGCTATAAGTATATCTGCTGGCTAAGAAAATATCAACGATTGAATATCTCGCAGAAATAAAAATAGAATTTCTCGAAGGGCTCAATTAATTTATTAGTTTCGAGAAGATTATGTGAAATGGAACACCGAAAATCATACGCATATCTATGTATCTTTTTGATCAATATCTACAGTGAATTGGCAATATTTCGAAAAAATGCATATTTAGTTCTTCATCTACTTTATTAAGATTTTTTTAGCTAGTCTATTTTTTATTTCTAAATTTTCTATAAAATTCGCTCAACTTTCACCAGCCCTTATCGTATAATTGACTAGCTATAAGTACATATTTGCAATATTTCGAAAAAATGCAAATTTAATTCTTCATCTACTTTATTAAGATTTCCTTAGTTAGTCTATTTTTTATTTGTAAATTTTCTATAAAATTCTCTGAACTTTCACCAGCCCTTATCGTATAATTGACTAGCTATAAGTACATATTTGCAATATTCGAAAAAATGCAAATTTAATTCTTCATCTACTTTATTAAGATTTCTTTAGCTAGTCTATTTTTTATTTGTAAATTTTCTATAAAATTCTCTGAACTTTCACCAGCCCTTATCGTATAATTGACTGAATATTAAAAATGAATAAGGATATTTTAATACTCGCAATCAGTTTTCTTACCTAGATCTATAGAGTAATATAAATAGCAAATATATACCATATTTGTAACTCGAAAATATAAAATGCAAAACAAATTTTTAAAAGTGTCTTTGAACAATACGCATTGCGCATATAATCCGGACTTTCTTAATAGTAGACTTCAACGAAATAAAAAGTAGATATATATGAGCAACAGTGAAGGGTCCTTGCTATAAATCCTTACTTTTTTGTTCATGACTGTACATAGTTAACGCAGGACGCTTTATCGGGAAACTGACGTTAATCTTGAAAATGAGCATTTGATTTAATGTTAGACTATCCCTGGGGAATAGCAAATAGGACCAACTTGGCACTTACATGGTCAGGGTCATATATATCTTAAGGAACGAAAAATAAAAACGCAAGGATTATATATATATATATGTGTGTGAATAGAATAATACATTTACGCAACTGGATTATTTTATGAATGCAATTTAATAATAATAATAATAATAGTTAGTTAAAGAGTCCGCAATCCTAAAGATTGGTTGGAAACAGCACGCCATGCCGATCTATCCTGAGCTAATCCCTTCATCTCCCTATAGCTATTCATCTCAACGTCTTCAACTATCTGACTCACATACTCCAATTTAGGCCTACCTACCCCTCTCTTTCCCTCCACTCTACCTTCTATGATCAATTGCATAATCCCCCCATGCCTAAGGATATGCCCTACTAATCTGTCTCTCCTACGCTGTAACACTCTCCAAATACTTCTCTTCTCCCCTACTAACTCTAGTACAGCTTCATTTGTTACTTTATCTTCCCAACCAATCCTCATCATCCTCCTATAACACCACATTTCGAATGCTTGTAATCTACGCTTCTCTTCCTTTCCTATAGTCCACGCCTCACACCCGTACAGTGCTACACTCCAAACATATACCTTCAGTAATCTTTTTCTAATACCCAAGTCAATATTTGATCTTAAAATCTGTTCTTTTTCTACGAATGCCTTCCTACCCTGTGCTATCCTACACTTTATATCTACCTTGCTTCGATTATCTTTTGTGATTCTACTGCCTAAATAACAAAAATCTGACACTTCTTCGATTCTATTATCTCCTATTGTGATCCTAATTTTTCTACTGCATTCCTTTTTGTCACACCTATAATAATAATAACAATAAATTCTTTTATTGGCATATGCTAGATTAGGAAAGTACAGCCAAGAGGAATGCCATCAAATAATAAGCTATATAAGATATAAGACTCATCCTTGCTCTTCCTGGCCTCCCCCATTTAGAAAATAAAGATATTTGTGGAAACCTAAAAATAAAATAAACTATTGGTTAAGTAAATCCTTACAGGTTATTTATATTATGTAAATTTTTGACTAGTTTCGGCTTGAAATTAGGTGAAAAAAGTGTCAGATATTACTTTAAGGACAACATGTTGTTTAGTGGTTTTGTTAAGATCATATACATTTTGTTAAACAGTACCAGACTTCAGATAAAAATTAATGTAAATATGCCATAAATAAATTGGGGATGGGTTTCGTCTTTTTTACGTTATTTTATATTACATTATCAAACTATGTTTTCTTTAGTAAGATTTTTTATATAATTCTTTATAATATTTATCTGGAGCAGCATTAATTTCACATTGTGTGTCAAGTGTTAAAATGTGGAAATGTGTGGATTTCGAAAAGCATGTAAGGATTTACTCAACCAATAGTTTATTATTTTCAACCTTACAGAGATCGACTTCCACAACTTTAAAAATAAAATATACAGCGTGGAAAGTTGGAATGGGGCCATAGGCATTTCCCATGTTAAATTAGATTATTGCAATTATTGGCTCCCCTATTATCTTTATATAAAAACCGTAAATACAAAAGTTTTGCAGAATTAAATTCTACATTGATCAGCTTTTATTACATTTCGATATCTTCATTCCTTTTTAAGAAAATTATAGAAAACTTTTCCTTAAATGATACATTTTAGAAATTACCAACTACGGTGCTAAACAATATTGTATAATATATCACTCAAAACCCACAATATGCAATTTTTTAAGGTCTTAGTCAATAATTTGCTATATTTTCAACTATTTATTTAATAGTTTAGAATATCACCCAAATACCGTAACATAAAATAGTATATCAATCACGATTCGTGACAGAGGTACTTTATTTAGTTTCATCATGTGCTACTGAAGATGGGGGCATAGCCCTTGAAATGTACATCTAGCTACTTAATGCTTTAAGTTACGGTATTTGGGTGATATTCTATAATATAATTTAATACCGTAGTGATAATTTTTAAAATGGTTATTTTAGGCTTTATAAACCAATGTATATTATTGTTAATTATTAATTTAGATTGTCTTAAACGATTTATAGGTCATATTACATGTCATTTTTGAAATACTTCTGTCATGTTGACTTATTTATTGAATAGTACATAGATTTTCTCTTTCCTGCAAAGTGTTTGCAAAAGCATAATTTATTTACAGTACCGTTGCGCTTAAAGTGTCTTATGATGTTTATTATTCCATTTGTTGAGGATATTTGACGGTGCGGAAATTGTCCAGAAAATAAATCTCTGATATTCCGAAGTGACGTACCATTCGATAAACATACTTGTTTCCTCAGTGGTATAATAATTCATCTTTTTAATTAGAAAAATACACCAAACTTGAATACCGACTTAAAATGTACCGTTTAACTATGAGATAGATTTAATAGTTACTGAGCCATTCTGTTTATGTTTTGTTTGTTTCTTTGTTAATAATCACTATAACTGTATCATTTAAAGAAGCGTTTTCTTCAATTTCCTTCAAAAGGAATGATATGTAATAAAGATGCAATAAAAACGGATCAGTGCAGAATTTAATTGTGAACAACTTTTGTATATTCTGTTTTTGTATAAACATAATAGGGGAGACTAATAATTGCAATAATCTAATTTAACATGGGAAATATATATCCTTCCAAGTGTCCACGCTGTATATATTACTGCAACATAAAATTCACCGTACGTTTTAAACACGTTTCAAACATGCTTTATTTATATTCTATGTGCATTGTAGACAGCGATGTTCTTGTTGGTCTAGGTCAGAAACTCGATGAATAAATGATTAGACCATTTCCGTGCTTTTCCGTTGCATTCGTCCACCGATGACCTCATAATATATCCACGCCGAAACTGCACATATGTGAGTTTACATTACATTTCTAGTCGTTTCGAATCAATAATAATATAGCTGAAAGGTAACTGCAAACCCTAACAAAAAAAAATGATATGTGAATAAATGTATTTAGGATTTCAAAAAATCACGCTTCAAATGAGAATATTTATATTTCGGAATTTTGCAGATGGCGTTTTTATTATGGATTGCATATATGTATATTATACGGTTTGCGCTATCGAATCAAAAGAATGCTTTAAATATAAATTTGTTTGGTTTAAAGGTAATGAAAAATGTATAACGAAATTACAGGCTCCAGTAAAATGCATCATTACGTCATTAACAATTCTTTTCACAATGAAATATTATATATACAAATGTATATTTTTTCGTGGATGTTTAATATTTTTTAATGCACTTTCTGTATTTTAGAATTCGTATAAATAATTGCTTAAAATATATTTAAAGACTAGGGTGAAATATAATTGACCAATTATTTATAATAACATAGAAATAGGCAACATTGATTACGATTGATAAATCGAAGCACATAATGACACTTTTTTTTTATAAAAAGTTGGTTTTAATTATGTATAAGGTATTTAATTATGTATTTTAGTAAGAGGCTTTTTTTACATATTTTCGAAATGGGAAAACTTAATTTTGCAAAGACAGATATTCGGGTAAATCAATATACCAGAGAACAAAATGAATCATTTAATAGCATCACGCTTTCATCCACATCTTGTGAAGAACCACGTTTTTTTCCGTTACAAAACAGAAATGTAGAATTCTTCATACATCGAAAATTAAAAAGAATAAAAGCGACCAGCTATTTCCAAAGTTTTGATATGAAAGTCACATTTTTCCGTTTGCCAAAATTAAATTAGAGAACGAGTCAATGTCAAATTATCCGCTTAAAACTTAAATTTAAAAAATGTAAAACTTCTGGAACCTATCTCATGATTTATAGAAAAAATTATAATATTTTAAATTATCAGTTGAGATAATCGCCACTGGAATCAAATTGAAAAGAATATATCATTTTTTCTTCAAGAGTTCGGCATTAGTATGGCCTTTCATGTCCTTGTCTTCTAACGCAGTGTTGGGAAAAAAAAATCGTTTCATTAAAATTGATGTTATTGTGTTAATATTATTGATTCGGCAACCGTGTTTCGTTTTTTAATTTTTTAAGAGCATATATCCAACTATAGCATTCGCAGCATCGTTGTTGAAAAAGAGAATACGCCTAGCACGAGCAAATTGTTTTAATGAAAAAGCCCGAAGAGCAATTATAAATTGTAATCCATACCAAATTAGTTCTAAATGAAGACGAGCGTAAACTTGTATGCTCCAAAAAAAATCAGTAAACATTTGTTCGCTGTACGCAAAAAATATTAGATAAGTAAAAAAAAATTCAATTTTGAAAGGCTAGAAAATGTTGATATTGATATAATTTAATTGGTTATTCCTGTAATCTAATTTCCGAATTGTTTGCTCCAGTTATGCGCTGTTAATTGGGTCCTGAATCCAAGATAAATTTACTTAAGAAGAATATTGAGAAAGAAAATCGATTATAGTAAAAAAATATTTTTTTACAATACTCAATTGAAATAGGAAAATATATTCAATTTATTATATTTTAGCATTTTTGGAAAGCAAACTTCTCTAATAACCAGCAGTATTATTTTGGATTTGCATTTTTCTGATTTAAATAAATCCTCTCTGCTATTAAACAATTTCGCGGACTGAAATTAAGCTTCAAACTGAAGCCTTTTGTATCTTTTAATGTTAATTTGTTTCTTCATATATCGTTTATGTATGCTAGTACAATTATGATATTAACTAAATAAATAAAACACAGTTTTGCAAAATTTCCTAGATAAAATAGAAGACACATTGCTACGTTGGGAATCAACGTGACATATGAAAGCCTGGCATTTTTCCGATATCAAATTTACTGTGACATTACTACGAGAATAAATAGGCGCTTATAAAACCACTCTACTATGCCACTGGCTTAGCAGTGGCGTCATGAATGTAAAGTAACTAGCGGGATACGATAAATCAGATATCCTTTCTGAATTTATTCATAATTTTTAGCTTTCTAGAATTGCAAATGGATTGTAAATTAACAATCATTGAGTATAGATTTTTGCAGAAGAAAATTAATAAAACCCTTTCGTCCTTTTGCATCTCCGCTGCTATGTTATTGAGTTTGTAAGATACATTCGTATTTGTATTTACGTTCACATATTGCGAAAAGGAAGCGCAATTCAATAACTTTTCCAGTTTCAAGACAACTCGGATAGACTTCTATATCCATGAACCGTGGATAGATTTTATTACAATTTATACTTATAAAAAAACCGGAAATCGTAAAGATACGCGACAAACTCACTGAACGAAATATGTGAAAGCTTTCCAAAAAATACGCATGTCAAAAATATACAACTGATTGAAACTGAATTATCTTTTGCTAATAATCTTAAATATGTATTTTAGTTATAAATTAAATTATATAAAACTCTTAGTAAGAAAGCTAGCATTTAAAAATAACAACATTTACAACGAATTTTCGAATCGCAGCGCATATAAAATTAGCCCTCGTATTTTTCGCGCGTAAGTTAAATGATAAGCAAATCTCTTGATTGAAACAAAAGCGATGCCTCAATTCAGGACGAATTTGATAGCTAAAGTGCAATTTTATAAATTCAGAATGTCGACCGTAAGTTTAGACTACGTTTTCTAAGGAATTTGCATGCAAATAGGCTATTTTTATTCAGATAGTCAGATAGATTTTCCAAATCCCAGCCAGTATATAAATTCTGTTTAAAAATAAAACAACACATTTTCTTTATTTCGTCATCCCCAACACATACGTCCTCTAGACAAGAAAATGTCTGTACGAAATAAAGATATAGAGTTAAATTCATCCATTGAACATATGAATTGTTAATGTGTCAAACAATTCGAAAGAAAAGCCCAAGAGAGTTATGAAATTGCGAGTTATTATTTTGAAAGAAAATGCATTGAAAATATTAATAAAGTGAATGTTTATTCATCATATGTTTTCACGACAAAAAATATTTTTTTATGTGTGAAAATAAATTTATTAAGGTGTTAAAACGATCACTTTCAAAGGAAACGAGCGTTTTTTTTGATATTTTCGTGCTTCGCAGATTAAAACTGTATTTTTCTAGATAAGACTTATTATAAGAAAATACGATCAAATAATTTTTCTTGTCAAACAAATTTATCCTTACCATTCAGTTGTGTTTTCTTTCCAAATTTGCGGTATGCATTTTTTACTGTTCATTGCATTTTTCTGCAAAATGACTTGAAAATATTGTCCACGTATCTGTTATTCTACATCGTATGAGGATAACAACAAATACATCAACACGCTGAAGCATGAGCGCAGGACTAAAGAGCACCAATCTGTTATCCTTAGTAACTGGACTGTCAAACTGTCACTCATGCCTAGTCTCTTCGGCACAATATGCGATATATACACGTCATGCTCGTTTCATTAAATCCAAGACAGTTATCATATCACAATATCAGTGTTAGATTTTAGGAAATCCTTGTTAGTAACGATCATAATATGATTAAGGACATATTCGTTTTGTTTAAAAAATATCAACCGCTATTATTTATTTATGCCTAGCATTCGTTATGAAATTTTGTCACCTTCACTGAATGTCCTGGTACTGCAGAATTTATATGAATATTGTATTCGAAACATATTTTATGTACTTGCGACTAAAGCCATTAGAATGCAAAATTTATATTCGTAGTCCATTTTATGAAATTTAATTAATTATTAAAATTATATTAATATTCGTTTATGAAACAAAGAACATTTATATTTTAATCATAATTGAGTAATATATAATATTTTTTTTTTATTAAAGTGAAATATTACATATATAACAAAAAATATTTTACATTTGGTATTGCATATATGAAATAATAATATATTCGGCACAAAATGCAGAAACACCGAATTTGTAATAAAAATCTGAAATATGTTGTAAATGTTGCATCCTTGGAAGTCGATAGCTTAAATAAAATTATGCAATAAGAAAATTTTCTATCTAAACACCGGCCATTATCGTAAATTATTGCTATATTGAAATCGTTGCGTCTAATTTTATTTATTTAAATATTATCGGCTTAAATAAAAATAATTCAGAAACGTTCTGAGCACCTTACCGTTATACAATGCGATTCTTTTTATGTATTTTATGTATTATTTTTTTATACTTCACATTTTTGCCGAAGAAAATAGGAGCTAATTTGTGTGAGAACTATAGGACCATTAGTCTACTATCACATGCATCGAAGATATTGTTAAAGATTATTTATAGGAGATTAGAAAATAAAGTAGAGGAAAGGCTAGGAGAAGATCAGTTTGGTTTTAGGAAAAACAGAGGGACGAGAGAGGCGATTCTAGCACTAAGAACGGTAGTAGAAAAAAGAATGAGGGTAGGAAAGGTAACTTGCATAGCTTTTGTAGATTTAGAAAAGGCATTTGATAATGTAGATTGGGACATAATGTTTAGAATTTTAAAAGAAACGGGTATAGATTGTAAGGATAGGAGAATAATTTTTAATTTATATAAACACCAAACTGCCTTAGTTAGAATTGAGGGGGAAGAAGAGGTAGCAAAAATAGGGAAGGGACTTCGGCAGGGATGTACACTTTCACCGTTATTATTTAATCTATATATAGAAGATGCAATAAACAAAGTAAAAGAAGAGTATAGTGTAGGGTGTGAATGTACAGTGAGAGAAAATATATATGTTGAGATTCGCCGACGATATAGCTATATTGGAAGAAAGCGGAAAGAATTTAGAAAGGGTATTGAATGGTATGCAGGCAGTATTGACTAGGGATTTTAACATGAAAATAAATATAGGTAAAACTAAAGTGATGAGGTGTGACAAAAAGGAATGCAGTAGAAAAATGAGGATCACAATAGGAGATAATAGAATCGAAGAAGTGTCAGATTTTTGTTATTTAGGCAGTAGAATCACAAAAGATAATCGAAGCAAGGTAGATATAAAGTGTAGGATAGCACAGGGTAGGAAGGCATTCGTAGAAAAGGAACAGATTTTAAGATCAAATATTGACTTGGGTATTAGAAAAAGATTACTGAAGGTATATGTTTGGAGTGTAGCACTGTACGGGTGTGAGGCGTGGACTATAGGAAATGAAGAGAAGCGTAGATTACAAGCATTCGAAATGTGGTGTTATAGGAGGATGATGAGGATTGGTTGGGAAGATAAAGTAACAAATGAAGCTGTACTAGAGTTAGTAGGGGAGAAGAGAAGTATTTAGAGAGTGTTACAGCGTAGGAGAGACAGATTAGTAGGGCATATCCTTAGGCATGGGGGGATTATGCAATTGATCATAGAAGGTAGAGTGGAGGGAAAGAGAGGGGTAGGTAGGCCTAGATTGGAGTATGTGAGTCAGATAGTTGAAGACGTTGAGATGAATAGCTATAGGGAGATGAAGGGATTAGCTCAGGATAGATCGGCATGGCGTGCTGTTTCCAACCAATCTTTAGGATTGCGGACTCTTTAACTAACTAGTCCATAAAATTGCATTGGAATTTTGTAGCAAGGAACCTTGTTTATCAAAAATTGTGCTTTCATTTTTTGAATTGATGTCGTTTCAATATTATATATTTTACAACAAATCAATAAATATTTTTTTATGTATAATTAAATTTCGATTGTATAAAAGAAATTTAATATATAATATATATAATATATTTAATACCAGCCGAATTAATAAAACACGCAGGGGAAAAAATGCAGGAGCGATTATACAGGCTAGTTTGTAAAATATATGAGAAGGGAGAAGTACCACAGGATTTTCAGCGTAGTAGAATAGTAACAATGCCGAAGAAAATAGGAGCTAATTTGTGTGAGAACTATAGGACCATTAGTCTACTATCACATGCATCGAAGATATTGTTAAAGATTATTTATAGGAGATTAGAAAATAAAGTAGAGGAAAGGCTAGGAGAAGATCAGTTTGGTTTTAGGAAAAACAGAGGGACGAGGGAGGCGATTTTAGCACTAAGAACAGTAGTAGAAAAAAGAATGAGGGTAGGAAAGGTAACTTGCATAGCTTTTGTAGATTTAGAAAAGGCATTTGATAATGTAGATTGGGACATAATGTTTAGAATTTTAAAAGAAACGGGTATAGATTATAAGGATAGGAGAATAATTTTTAATTTATATAAACACCAAACTGCCTTAGTTAGAATTGAGGGGGAAGAAGAGGTAGCAAAAATAGGGAAGGGAGTTCGGCAGGGATGTACACTTTCACCGTTATTATTTAATCTATATATAGAAGATGCAATAAACAAAGTAAAAGAAGAGTATAGTGTAGGTGTGAATGTACAGGGAGAGAAAATATATATGTTGAGATTCGCCGACGATATAGCTATATTGGAAGAAAGCGAAAAGAATTTAGAAAGGGTATTGAATGGTATGCAGGCAGTATTGACTAGGGATTTTAACATGAAAATAAATATAGGTAAAACTAAAGTGATGAGGTGTGACAAAAAGGAATGCAGTAGAAAAATGAGGATCACAATAGGAGATAATAGAATCGAAGAAGTGTCAGATTTTTGTTATTTAGGCAGTAGAATCACAAAAGATAATCGAAGCAAGGTAGATATAAAGTGTAGGATAGCACAGGGTAGGAAGGCATTCGTAGAAAAGGAACAGATTTTAAGATCAAATATTGACTTGGGTATTAGAAAAAGATTACTGAAGGTATATGTTTGGAGTGTAGCACTGTACGGGTGTGAGGCGTGGACTATAGGAAAGGAAGAGAAGCGTAGATTACAAGCATTCGAAATGTGGTGTTATAGGAGGATGATGAGGATTGGTTGGGAAGATAAAGTAACAAATGAAGCTGTACTAGAGTTAGTAGGGGAGAAGAGAAGTATTTGGAGAGTGTTACAGCGTAGGAGAGACAGATTAGTAGGGCATATCCTTAGGCATGGGGGGATTATGCAATTGATCATAGAAGGTAGAGTGGAGGGAAAGAGAGGGGTAGGTAGGCCTAGATTGGAGTATGTGAGTCAGATAGTTGAAGACGTTGAGATGAATAGCTATAGGGAGATGAAGGGATTAGCTCAGGATAGATCGGCATGGCGTGCTGTTTCCAACCAATCTTTTGGATTGCGGACTCTTTAACTAACTAAAAGAAATGGTTATTAAGGAGGAAATAGTGAACTAGTAATAATGGTATATGTTTTGTAGTTTCGATTTATCATTCTTATTTTTTTTTATTCAAATAATAAGCGCTCTTTTACAATGCTCATTAAAACCGAATGTTCTGCACAAAATATCGTGAAATTTATTCACCCAAATTATGGCAATATTATGTCGCAAATTTTATTTTCCTTTTAAATATCGATACATGTTAAAGCGCTTTCAAATATTCATAAGCAAATAAATAATATACCATAGTATTCATATTACGTTACATCCAAATATATGCTGAGTTAAATCTAAAAGGTTTTTTTTTAAATTCTGAAATGACAGCAAAGAAAAATATATGGACAATTTTAAAATGTAATTTCAAACCGTTCAATATTTGTTCTATATATGTCACATACGCTTTACTTGAAACGTTTACTGAATATTAAATCATGTTGACATCGAAAATTTAAGATTAAAATTTTGTAAAACCATTTTAAATTGCCAGAAAATGCGTAGTTATAAATTACACACGCATAGTTTTGGTTCGTAAATGTATGGTTTTTTATTTGGTTATAAATTTAATTTAATCATGTAATGACCTGAAGAGTAATCGCTGTTGACATGGCGTGGAATCTGTGAAAGCCCGCGGAAATCCCGCGCAACTTAATATCAACATATTAATGCATACATTAATAAGTTGACTGTGCAACATAATATACTACGTACAGAAGTTAATAGCCATTGAATATATTGTAATACGAAGTCTTGAGATAGTGTACGAACTTTACTGCGATATTTAACCAAGTTGGGTCGCGTAGGAATATTATTGAAAATGGAATATTAATTAACAATTAAGTTTGTACCGAAATTGAACTAATATAAATTATATTCCGAAGATTAAACGTTCATCTTAAGATTAAGCACTATATCAAGTCGATATTTGATTACCATAATGATTTGAATGTTATAAACACTTTCGAGATGAAGTTCCGCAATATACTAAATCGATTGATTCTACGAAAGGATGAATTTGGCACCTATTTCCTTGCTGAAATTTATTAAAATACATTTTGAGGATATGTTTGGTTAGCCATTATTATTAGAGTTTAGAGTATACGCTGCCATGAAAAATTAAATTCAGTCCATGTATCATGAAAGTCATTTATTATATGAATAAAAAAAAAATTTAATATGTGAAGTTGCCTATTAACAAAGTTGCTACCAAATATTTTGCAAATTTCATTTCATTCAACTTGAAATATTTTAAAACGATTACTTAAAAGGCATATTTTATTGGGTAAATATTTAACGCAAGTTCTTAAGAATTTTTTCAATTTTTCGTGAATTTTTATGCCACAAAAAAAATGTTTTCGGTCAGTGTAAAATAAATTGACGATAATGAAATTAAACAAAAGAACCGATTTTTCGAATTAGAATTTCAATCAGAAATTAAGAAATATTTGTAGTTTTAAATAAGTTACATGTTACAAGTTAATTTTTGATTAATAATTGCTAATACTAATTAGTGGCAAATTTATATGTTTTAAATTTATGTGAAGGCGTAAAATCTTGTAGATAACGTTATTCTAACTTTTGGTTTATTTAAAAATTTATGATATTCTCCAGTTTGTCTTAAGAAATATATATGCAATACTTATAGAAAAACAAAGTCCAATTTACCCTACGTAAAATTATTTCAATTTCGAAAGTTGTATATTTAGTTTTTAAAAGCGTATGTAATAAAAGTATAGATACATTTTTATGGATATTGTATTGGATAATTGTATTGAAAGCGAAAATATTTTAAAATTTTTAACTAAGTAGTTGATATTTTAAAAAATTGGGTATTTTATATTTTATATTTTTACAATTAGTTAATACTTAATTAGAGTTTAAAGAAATTCTAAAATATGAATCACATTTCCCAATTTAATTTGTTCATGTATATAATTTTTCTTAAAATTACTGCACTCGCTCACGCAGTTTCATTAAACATGAAAGTTTATTTAAGCATCTCGTCTATTTTGGTTCAAGACGCTTTTTTTAATTGTTAAATATACCCAAAATATTATCTTTATTTACATTGCTGCCTCGCAAATAATTTGTCAGTAAGAGAAAAAATATTCATAAACTCTGTCAGACTGATTTTCTAAAAATAAACCGTACCGCGTTCGTTAATAAGATTCGGAGCGATTTTTTGCTTACAATCTGTTCATACTGCGTGTCAAATCTCAATAAAAAAACATATGTAAAACATTTAATTATTTGTTTAAAATTTTCCAAATTTAGTGTTACTTAAACGAGTTCAGCTGACCCGAGAATACGCAAAACTGGTTTTAAATATTTTCAAATGCCAAAAATGAAATTTCTATTCCGGCAATCTTTTCAACGCGCAAAATTAATGTAAACTAACTTTTTTTAGGGACGTTATCAGAAATTGGATTTTTAGTTCAATTCATTTAATACCTTTTATCACTGTGCAGGAAATATTGGTGCACAACAATTTTTAAAATATTTATTATTCTTTATTTCGTTTTCTCTATTTGTCAAATTGTATCTTCATTTATGGCAGGGGCAATTTCTGTTGCGGTTGTCTGCCGTAGTAAAGTCAGCAATATATAAGTAAATGATTAATGAACGTAGATTTTACAAGCGTGACAAGTTGATGGTAACGATATAGACCGTCACCCTCAACAAAGAGATCCGTCACCGCAAAACTTTCTGCCACGGCAGCTTTCCCGGTCCCAACCTGCACTGGTATAGTTCTTGAATTGGCTTATTGTTCTTCGAATTAGCGAAACGTTTAGGCAGAATATGAGTTGATCAAATAGGAGATTAAAGATAAAAGGGTGCAATTTATTCAACGTATATTTGATTATATTTCCAAAAAGTACTTTCTAAAATCTGAAAAGTTAATTATAGCAAGCAATTAATTTAGAATTTATATAATATCAAACAAATGCACACTATAAAATGTTGTATTTTGTGGAATTAAAAATATTAAACTGTGACGGATGTATTTTACTTTGTTTTTATCTTGTGCTAGTGAAGATGTGGGCATAGCCTTCGAAATGTACATCTAGTTTTAAGTTATGGTATTTGGTTATGGTGATATTTTATACTTTATTTAGTGTTTTGCAACTTCTGAAATACATGAAATTACATATAACGTAACATCTGCTTGGATACAAATCACTTCGTTTTCTCTTGCGTCTTCGCACTTGTTCACTCGCAGATCCTCGAATTGGTCGTGATTTGTGTTTTTTTTTTTCTGCATTTGCTTAATTTCCGGCAATGAATATCATGAAAATGGCAGCGCGTTCATTTTCCACGCGCGGCAGAAATCCTGTCGATAAAAATACATTTTTCAAATAACGTCAATGTGCAAACAACAAAATGTTTACCTTAAAGAGAAAAGGAGGACTAAACAGAAAAGAAAAATACCCGGGGCAGATTACAAAGGGATATTTTATGTTTTGTGAAACAGGTGGATGAGGATGGAAAATGTGTTTTTGATAAATTCATGATATTTCAATTTTTTTTGTTGGTATTTGAGCTCGTTGAGAAAGATTGCTGTAAAATTTAATGACGGTGGGTGTAATCAAATATTTATGTAGTTTTAATGTAGGTGATGCTTGGTATAATAAGAAATTGTATACATAGCTCAAAGGAAAGAACACCTCGAGCAGGAATTAAAAAAAAATAAAAAACGGAGAAAATTGAATCTGTGTCAAGTTTATTAATATTTAATATATTTTGATGTTTTGAAACAGGATCAAAAAGTTAGTTATATTTCTCCTTTACTGTTCCTAAAATAGTTTAAGAAATATATTCTTGAAATTTCTTCGTAAGTATCTAAATTATAACATAAGGAAATATACTCGTATATTGATGATAAGCGTAATATTTGGAAGGTAATCAATTATAAGACATATAGATTAAAAGGTTGCATTTTTAAACGCGGAGGTGTCTTAATATAATTTCTGCACAATATATGGGGCTCATATATTGTAGATAAATATCTTTTGAAGTGAAACTTCTATAGCCGCGGTGTGGCAAATTGGCCTGAGCGTCACGAAAAGTGAAACGCACGCTACGCGTATGCGCCGCATGTACTGTGAGTATACGTAGCATAAGGCAACCAGTAGACGCATGCGCATTTTATTATATATTACACAAACACAGCTTAATCTTTTAGCTAACAATTTCCATTGTGTGAAACGTGAAATGGAGAAAAAGACAAGTACAGACAGAGTGCGAGCCTTTAGAGAACGGAAGAAAGCGAATAAACCGCCAAGAAAAGTGCCAACAAGTACCTTGGAAAGATGTAGAGAGTATCGAGCCAGGCAAAGGTCGTTAAAGAAACACGGTGGACAACATAACCTTCCAACGACCTCAAATATACTGGGTGAATCGATACCGTCGTTAAGTGAGGACACAGTGAGTAGGTATAGAGAATTTGAATGCCACTGATTCAGGCACGTGAAGATACACGCGGTGTGAGAGATCAACGAAATGAATCTGATACAGCTGAGCCATCGACAAATAGAAATGCACCCACTAGTGCATCATACACAAAATTTAATCCAAACTCCTCTTAATAGACTGTACGACATTACAGTTAATAATGCTTTCTTTGATGATCAGAGTGTCAATCAAAATCAATCAAAATCAAAATCAAATCGTTAACAAATGGGACAAAAGCAATGCATAAAATCAACTTTTCCTAGAAGCTAAGAAGTTTCACTTCTACCGCGTGAGAGTCTCATGCATGTTATAGGGAATATTAATTGAAATGCTATTTCCTCGACAAATATCCATCATTCGCTCCTTCTACAGTAGTATCAATCATATTAGATTTCATAGGATACAGAAAACTGAATTATTAATACAACATGTCTTGGTAGCCAATTCTTGGTTGCACTATGATATGATGTAGGTTGATTAATTCATTAGATCTTAGATTACGAGTGGGTTTCATCAATTGTAACACAGAGAAACTTGATATATCTCAGTAAATAATTCGCCACTAACCAAAGTTGGTTTCAAACTTTTAAGATGTTTCGTACATTTTACTATCTTATTACATTATCAAATAAAGTTTATTTTCAACTGATTGCGTGCGATCAAAATGAAAACGATTTAGACAGTGCAGTAATGCAAAAAAAATTCGCTGGTTTGACCAAAAATAAAAATAAATTATAAACGATGTATTAGAAATTTTAATTAATTTACAGCTTATAAATGATACAATATCCGAATTTTCGTGCAAGTAGTAATTATATTAACTACTGAAATTTTAGAGTCCAGAATATAATCCTATTATTTTGCCCTTTTTGAATAAAAAAGCTCAAATATGTTTGTAATCTATGCATAACTATTTGTATGCTATCCCAATTTGATTCAGGAATATGTTCTCATATTTCAAATAATATCGATTATTTTCGTCCGAAGAGTAAACGAGCGTAACTCTATATTCACCTTAATAAACTTAAATACGAAGAGATTTCACGAAACTTCTGAACCTTTAGCAACAGGAATATGAAAAATTGTTCAATTTTAGAATGCTATATTGATAGGGTATGCATTGAAAGAGACAAGAGTTTTGCAAGTTATTCTGAAATTAGAATTAATATTTAATCGCATAATATTTTTAAACATGTTGCATATCCGAAGTTTATTTGTTAGTTAAAGAGTCCGCAATCCTAAAAATTGGTTGGAAACAGCACGCCATGCCGATCTATCCTGAGCTAATCCCTTCATCTGCCTATAGCTATTCATCTCAACGTCTTCAACTATCTGACTCACATACTCCAATCTAGGCCTACCTACCCCTCTCTTTCCCTCCACTCTACCTTCTATGATCAATTGCATAATCCCCCCATGCCTAAGAATATGCCCTACTAATCTGTCTCTCCTACGCTGTAACACTCTCCAGATATTTCTCTTCTCCCCTACTAACTCTAGTACAGCTTCATTTGTTACTTTATCTTCCCAACCAATCCTCATCATCCTCCTATAACACCACATTTCAAGTGCTTCTAATCTACGCTTCTCTTCCTTTCCTATAGTCCACGCCTCACACCCGTACAGTGCTACACTCCAAACATATGCCTTCAGTAATCTTTTTCTAATACCCAAGTCAATATTTGATCTTAAAATCTGTTCTTTTTCTACGAATGCCTTCCTACCCTGTGCTATCCTACACTTTATATCTACCTTGCTTCGATTATCTTTTGTGATTCTACTGCCTAAATAACAAAAATCTGACACTTCTTCGATTCTATTATCTCCTATTGTGATCCTCATTTTTCTACTGCATTCCTTTTTGTCACACCTCATCACTTTAGTTTTACCTATATTTATTTTCATGTTAAAATCCCTAGTCAATACTGCCTGCATACCATTCAATACCCTTTCTAAATTCTTTTCGCTTTCTTCCAATATAGCTATATCGTCGGCGAATCTCAGCATATATATTTTCTCTCCCTGTACATTCACACCTACACTATACTCTTCTTTTACTTTGTTTATTGCATCTTCTATATATAGATTAAATAATAACGGTGAGGGTGTACATCCTTGCCGAACTCCCTTCCCTATTTTTGCTACCTCTTCTTCCCCCTCAATTCTAACTAAGGCAGTTTGGTGTTTATATAAATTAAAAATTATTCTCCTATCCTTATAATCTATACCCGTTTCTTTTAAAATTCTAAACATTATGTCCCAATCTACATTATCAAATGCCTTTTCTAAATCTACAAAAGCTATGCAAGTTACCTTTCCTACCCTCTTTCTTCTTTCTACTACCGTTCTTAGTGCTAGAAGCGCCTCTCTCGTCCCTCTGTTTTTCCTAAAACCAAACTGATCTTCTCCTAGCCTTTCCTCTACTTTATTTTCTAATCTCCTATAAATAATCTTTAACAATATCTTCGATGCATGTGATAGTAGGCTAATGGTCCTATAGTTCTCACACAAATTAGCTCCTATTTTCTTCGGCATTGTTACTATTCTACTATGCTGTACCAATATTAATTGTTCCCCTTAAAATATCATCTAAAAAATTCCCTCCTTCTGTGTGCACTCTTAAAAACCATTAAATTACATATGGTATATTTTATGTATTCAAATTAAAACCTCTTACTCTTCCGTAAATAATTTTATAAGTTAATATAAAAAAAACGCATATTTTGAAAAATTTGCAACATTTCAGTCGCTATTATTTTGCAAATTTTAGATTAATTATACACAGCGACATACATAACAATTTCTGGCAATTTATTACAAAAAGCATTTTTTAAATTTCTATATAACGTCTGTACTTGTTCCTGAAAAACAAAAAAGGCTTTAGTAACGAACATACGCAAGAAATATTTTAAAAATTCGAATTGATAGCCCGAGTTTGTGCAGATTGCCAGGCTCAGTACCCTGGGGGCATTCCAATCGTAGTCGTACCTTGTAACAGGATTAGCTCCTCGAACCGTAAATTCCCAATGCCATCCCTGTTTGTTGTAAGAGAGGTTACCTCCACACGAGTATAGAATTATGCATTCAATTATCCAGTATTAGTGGTGGACTATACGCGCATTTCGTTCATGATCGGAGTGGGATGAATATCAGGATCGAATTTTCACTTAGAAAGTTTCAGGGATAGAAATGTTCATCGCCAATCGGAAATTTCACTTCTTCTGTAAAAATGTTCTTACGAGGATCCATATTTAAAATTACCCAAATTTTTTTTCAGAAATACAGTGGATCCACATTTTTGACTCTGTAATCCTTAATGATAATCTGTTTGAAAATTTTGTCGTTTCAACCAGAACTCATACTTCTTTCTATAAAATATTGTATTATATAGCACTCAAAATCACACCAAATGGAGTTCATATGGTTACATTTATGCATTTTTTTAAGGCCTTAGTCAATAATTTGCTATATTTTTAACTATTTATTTAATATCATCCAAATACTGTAACTTAAAGCATTAAGTAGTTAGATGTACACTTCGAAGGCTCTGCCCCATCTTCAGTAGCACAAGATAAAAACTAAATAAAATACCTCTGTTACGAATTAGACAAGATATAGAAGACAAACACGTATACCAATTGAAACTAGATTTAAGGAGCATTTAGCTCATTTCAGATTTAATAGAAAAGATAAAAGTGATGTAGCCGAGCATATTTTTGATTATTCAGGCCATCCCATTCAAATTAGCTCACTTAAATTACTTAATAGTGTTTTGAATTATAAAAACACCGTAGTGATAATTTTTAAAATATTTATTTAATATTTATTTTTTTAAACGCATCGCACATTTACTCAAAATAAATATACTGAGTAATAAATGTTATTAGCAGTATACATATACTATTAAAAGTATACATATACTATTAAAAGTATAAACTTAAAAATATTAATTAAAAGTTGGACTGATTGAAATAAACTGTTTTCAGTCGGTGAAAAAGTCGCACAGAAAATACCATTTCTGGAAAAGTGGGCTCCCAATTGTATATTAGCCATATATATTGCAAGAATATATATCAGTGGTCCGATAACCGCGTATTATTAACTCCCATGGCGGAGTAGACAAACGGTAACGGCAGATTTAATAACTGCACAATATGGCATACGTACGAACAGAATATGTAGAATTCGTGGCAATATTGAATTCGATAATATAATGTGATTATATTCGTTGTTAATATATGATAATGTTAGGGCTTTCACATGGTTGATTAGCTTCAAAACAACAGCGTAGAAATCGCGATTGTAAACGCACATTATTTATTACTTAAAGAGTCCGCAATCCTAAAGATTGGTTGGAAACAGCACGCCATGCCGATCTATCCTGAGCTAATCCCTTCATCTCCCTATAGCTATTCATCTCAACGTCTTTAACTATCTGACTCACATACTCCAATCTAGGCCTACCTACCCATCTCTTTCCCTCCACTCTACCTTCTATGATCAATTGCATAATCCCCCCATGCCTAAGGATATGCCCTACTAATCTGTCTCTCCTACGCTGTAACACTCTCCAAATACTTCTCTTCTCCCCTACTAACTCTAGTACAGCTTCATTTGTTACTTTATCTTCCCAACCAATCCTCATCATCCTCCTATAACACCACATTTCGAATGCTTGTAATCTACGCTTCTCTTCCTTTCCTATAGTCCACGCCTCACACCCGTACAGTGCTACACTCCAAACATATACCTTCAGTAATCTTTTTCTAATACCCAAGTCAATATTTGATCTTAAAATCTGTTCTTTTTCTACGAATGCCTTCCTACCCTGTGCTATCCTACACTTCATATCTACCTTGCTTCGATTATCTTTTGTGATTCTACTGCCTAAATAACAAAAATCTGACACTTCTTCGATTCTATTATCTCCTATTGAGATCTTCATTTTTCTACTGCATTCCTTTTTGTCACACCTCATCACTTTAGTTTTACCTATATTTATTTTCATGTTAAAATCCCTAGTCAATACTGCCTGCATACCATTCAATACCCTTTCTAAATTCTTTTCGCTTTCTTCCAATATAGCTATATCGTCGGCGAATCTCAACATATATATTTTCTCTCCCTGTACATTCACACCTACACTATACTCTTCTTTTACTTTGTTTATTGCATCTTCTATATATAGATTAAATAATAACGGTGAAAGTGTACATCCCTGCCGAACTCCCTTCCCTATTTTTGCTACCTCTTCTTCCCCCTCAATTCTAACTAAGGCAGTTTGGTGTTTATATAAATTAAAAATTATTCTCCTATCCTTATAATCTATACCCGTTTCTTTTAAAATTCTAAACATTATGTCCCAATCTACATTATCAAATGCCTTTTCTAAATCTACAAAAGCTATGCAAGTTACCTTTCCTACCCTCTTTCTTTTTTCTACTACCGTTCTTAGTGCTAGAATCGCCTCCCTCGTCCCTCTGTTTTTCCTAAAACCAAACTGATCTTCTCCTAGCCTTTCCTCTACTTTATTTTCTAATCTCCTATAAATAATCTTTAATAATATCTTCGATGCATGTGATAGTAGGCTAATGGTCCTATAGTTCTCACACAAATTAGCTCCTATTTTCTTCGGCATTGTTACTATTCTACTACGCTGAAAATCCTGTGGTACTTCTCCCTTCTCATATATTTTACAAACTAACCTGTATAATCGCTCCTGCATTTTTTCCCCTGCGTGTATTATTAATTCGGCTGGTATCATATCAATCCCCGCTGCTTTGTTATTCCGTAAATCATTTAATGCTCTATGAAACTGACCTAAGTATGCTAGGACCTAAGTCATCCTCATCTATCTGTTCCACACTTTCTAGCTCCTCCATGTCCTGCCTACCTTTATATAAATCTTCAAGATACTCCTTCCATCTTCTAGCTTTTTCCTTATTTTCTGTGAGTTCCTTACCCTGCTTATCACATATAATGTTACCCTTTGGTTTTACTTTAGAAAAATGTGACTTAATTTTCCTGTAGCCCAAATCTACTTTACCTCTTCTCATATCCTCCTCAATATTATTTATTATAAATTATTAACTAAATTAAAGATTGTAATTACGATTTGTATTTTGTACATTGCAAAATGGTTTTGAGATCATAATCATTTTCATCATTGGCCAAAAAAAATTATTTTACTAATGTAGTTCAATTTTACAATGCTTCTAGACACATTCCAAAACTTCGTGCACATTAGTGAATTTTTTACATTAATTACAATTGGCATTCCTGTTTTATTTGTTAACCACCACAATACCACACATATTTAATTGCCATGGATTAATCTACACTTTTTCACTGTAACAAATCATAACTTTTATATAGCGCTATTTTGAAACACAAGAATAAAAACCTAGTCATTATTTACATGTGTCGCCATATGCTGGAGTAATGTCCTTTTGTAACTCTGGCTTATTTTAAAAATAGTTAAATAGTTTAATAAAAAAATTGTTAAATAGTTAATTTAAAAAAATTGTTAAAACAGGCTGGTATATGATGTGGTTTAGGTAGATGGCAAAGACTGGAATGGATGAAGGGAATGGCTGAAAGGAATAAGGGAATAAAATGAAGGTATTTAAATAACACGAAAGTTATTTTAGATCTGAAGCTTTTAATTTCTCCAAATTGTAAAGATAATTACGCAAAGTCTACAAAAAGCCTCTTTTGACCATTGAGTCAAAAATCTTTCAGTTAATTATTTCTAAAATATTGAAATAATTTGTAGAATTATTCCAAAATATCTCTTTCGAATAACAAATTAAATCGGTTATTAATTTATTATACTATGTTAAATTTTCTTCAGCATTGCTACATTGAACGAAACAATTTCAAAGTTAAAGAATACTTTCGATATTTTCAAAATTGTTTAAACAGAGTAATATTCTAAATAGATTAACTAAATGGAAATTGAAATATTAGCGCTGCATATATACAAACACGTTTCAGTTTCAGAGGCAAACTACATAGTTACTCTTCGTTTGTTATGATGGAACAATCAATATTGGCATATTCATTTCAGCTTGTAGATAGATGCTCGATTCAATGCTGATCTTTTGTATAAGGATTTTTGTTTACATCAATATTTTGTTATGAAAAGTAAATCACAAAGAATATATTATTTGTGATTGTTGATTGTTAACTATTTCGAACCAAATTTAATTAATTTATTGAACAATGGGAAAACTTTTAAGTCTCTATTGATAAATATATTATTTTGTGTTCTTTTGTGAGATATTTCGTTCCCTTTTGTAAATAATAATACTTAAACAATTTATATGCGAGCACAAATAAGCCCAACTATAATTTATATTGGTCGTCGTCACTTTTTTAACAACACAATTTTTAAATAATTAAATTATAGAGTCAACTCATAAAAATATTTGTTTTATTAAAATATATCCAATAATATAGAGATATATGACTATCCATAAAAAACGCAAAGATAGTATTTTACAACAAATAGAATCTGGAGAGGGTAAAAATATTTTTTTTACTTGATATATTACTTAATGTACAAGAAATTTGTTTAACACTATTACATATATAAATTACCATTTTAAACCATGTTGATGCTTTTTACTATACACCATCTGGTTTAAATAAATTCGCAAATCCAAAAATCCATCGAAAAGAGTCCTGGAAAATTCTATTTCCAAACTTATATACTCCGATAAATTTATAGTCCTGACCAAAGCGAAATTTTATTCCAAAAATTTGTGTATTATATGCCCTAAATGTGCAAATTGGTATCGTTTGTTGTTTTTTCACTTATCTCCAATTTCTACACTAAAATATTAAATATATATATAAATTTAAACGATATATAAATATAAAGTAGTTCTCCAAAAAAAAAAATCTGAAAAATTACGTGTACTATTTATTTTTTGCGTTATGTTTACAATATAATATATCCACTGTAATTGCAGATTGTAGCGTTCAAATAAAATTCTACTCGGTATAATTAAACTAGCGCATTGTGTTCATTTCCCTCATTGGAGCAATTCAAATAAACTGTCGCTATAAAAAAAACGCCGCTAAAATTTTATTGGCGGGAAATTCGCGTAACACTTAGAGCGATTACGATGCATTTTTCCTCGCTCTATAAATTATACCGGCTTTCAAATTAATTAAAACGACTTTCTGCTATACAATTGCTAATTAGTTTTGTCAGAAAGACAAATGGAATCTTGAGATATAGGAATTTAAGACGCGACCTTGTTGTATATATATTTTTTCATTAAAATACTAATATGCAAAGTTTTGATATATAAGATTATGCTTATTTAATAAAAAATTAATGACTGAATTTTTCGAAAGGTTTTATATCCTTTGACTGGAGTTCTAAAAATGAATACTCATTTAATACTAGTTTCTGAATTAAAGACCAACAACCTTGTCAACTTAAAATTTGTTTTTTTCTTGCATGTTGAAGAAGTCACCTATGCTATTGATAGATATGTAATTTTTAAAACGTATATGATAAAATTGATTTGATGATGGTTTCAAAAAAAATCGTAGGTCGAAAAATCGAAAAATGCACACCTTGTTAACGCAATTTTTTGACCTCTTACATTAGTCGAATTCCTCTTTGGAATACGCGTCACTGTGTACTCGAAATTTGCAAAGACAATACAGATTCATTTCATTTAATTACGTCCGTTAAATAGCTCCGAGATTTGTCGCAAAAAAAAACAATAACCCACCAAAAGTGCTTTGCAAAAGCAGCTTCTATTTATTTATTCTGGTAATGTCTTAGTTGGTTACTTGACTTGAAGCAGACCGAGAATTACTTTATAACCACTATTTGCCGCAATGGCGAGATGAAATGTGAAGTGCTTTATGTAACTAGCGAAGTGGTTGAGCTACGGGCAAGAATTTAATGTTCGAAAGAAGTTAAATTGTCACATCTTTGGCTGCATTATATGAAAAAAACAGTACCAAATGAATTTTATACGAATTAAACTTATTTTAGACTGCAGTTGTATACAAATGCATTTTTTTCGACGCTGTTGAAGCAAAACAAGCAACAATTTTGAAGTCATTTTTTCCCTACAAGCTCTTGCAGATTGCGGAACTATATTCGGTTGTATTATATAATTTGTGATAATATAAATTTAATAGCGAAGTAGAAAATGTTGTAAGAGTAATGTGCACGGTGAGCGTTTTAAACCTTCTAACAAAATGACTGTAAACCTGGAAAACCGCTAAATGCCTTCCATGATTCCATTAGAATATGGCCGCCATAAAAACTTAATCTTACCGTCGCTTAATTCAACTTAAATTGCTCCTATACAGGATATACCGTAATAATTACATAGATATCACGAAGAATTAGGGAAATACGAAGAAAATCCGAGTTACAATAACCAACAATAAGTAATATTTATATTATGATTTTGATACAATTTGTAATCTCAATTATAGTTTTTTTTTAAATATTTTTCAGAGTATCACACAAAATTTCGGTTAGTATTATTATAAATATTATTTCTCTCAAAAGGCGTCCGATTCTATTTTTGACTTTATTATTTTGAACGTACAGAAATAACAAATTAAGACTCGTTAAAAAAAATTACTTTGGTATATTAACTGGGATGTGATGTTCAATTATGTTAAATATAACAGGAAACATAGCAAAGGTTTCGGTAATATTGTTCTTGTATTAACGTGAGCGAATTTTCGGTTTGCAACATTTGCCAACCAGTATAAAATCAATATTTGCCTTATTATACACGATTTACTCGAATCTGTTAATCCACCAATATTATTTTGTGAAATTAATTCTAAATTGCATTTTAGTGGATTTTGGTACAAAATTCTAGAAAATTCGTCTATTCGTTTTATAACATTAAATATATTGCAATTTAAAATATGGATTTCTTTTGTCTACAAATTAATGCCAGTCATTAAGCTATATATGCATCAGTTAATTTCAGATGTCCTAAATTTAATTCCAAATTTATTAAATTTTGTAAATATATAAATAAATATGTTGTATTAACATGCATATTTAATGAAGAGGATGTAATTGGGAATACTGACGTGGAATTTATATTACATTTATCAAAGTTGTTTGTATTATAGTTATGAATTTAAATTAGTCAATAGTTTTAAAATTGTAAATTCGCATTATTTGTGTTTCGCAATTATTTTTTTATGATAATTGAGGGTTTACAAGGGATATATAATTTAGGTTAAACAGGCAATTAGAATATATTGATATTCTTAGACACGGAGGTTGTAGAAGGCAAATGAGAAGGAAAGATGGGTAGAGTTAGATTCAAGCTAGTGTATAAAATGCAGAAACAGACACTTAGATGATTAATTAAAGGTATATAAGGAAATTTGTTCAAAATACATAATAGAAGAATTATTGAAAAGTTCTTTAAAAGAAAATTAAAATACTTAATTTAAAATTCAGCGCACGTACAGAATTCTGGATTTTTGGATTTATTTTTCATTATACCGGAAAGCGCCTGTTCTTTTTTTATGAAACGCTTGCGGCTTTTCTAATATATAAATTTTCCATGCATCATTACATTTTTTCAATCGACTAATTTGCACATTTAAGTAAAGCAAATAAATAAATTATTTCTACTCTAATGAGATCTAATCAAGATTTATTATTATTTACAATACGAGATGGATTCATTTTATTTCGCATTATAAAAAATACAACCAATTAAAAAATTATTTTATTTTTCTTTGTTGAAAAAAGTATAACATATTTTTTCTGTGTTGCTGAAAAATATTATTTTAACATCTGATGATGAAAATATCTTAGCATTGAAATTGCACAGTTATTGCAATTTTCGTTTAAAAAAAATTAAATGAAATAGTTTGAGCAATGTTTTATTTTGTACTTTAATTGTAAGGGTGTAATTAATTTCTTGGGGCACTTCATAATTATGTATTTAAAATTATGTTTGCGTAATAATTTATGTTTTACAAATATGAAATTAATCTATTATATTGAGGAATAAGGACTGATTTTTAGTCTATTCATAATTTCGATTTACGCAATTAAAGATCTATTTTTTGAGTGAATATTTTTGTTTTCTAATTATTGCCTCATCTCAAAATCCGCGAGAATCTCAATTACGAAATTTAACGAAAAAAAAACAAAACATGTTAAATATATAAAACAGTTGCATACATGTTTCTTTTTTGCCTCTCTCTTCGCCAGTTGTATAACCCAAAGAGGATTTATAGCGCAATTTGCAGTATTTCTCCCTACATTTGCAAGTTTATTTTGCAGCAAAGCGGAAGAGCGTTTTTTTATCCACGTAGAACGAATCGAGTCGGATAGCAAAGAAGGTGATTCCATTTATCTTGAAAATGGGCAATCCATACTGCATCAGGTGTGCTCTGAAGTTAACCTATATACTGTGTAGCCGATACACCACGCACATGTGATTTCGTCCTCGTAAAGCCAATGGGGCCTGCCTCTTTATATTATCCTCCATGGGTTTAATGAACTGGCAAATAGTGCGTGGGTGTATAAAAAGCACATGAAGTAAATCAGAAATGTTTTTGGTAGTTTATTAAGAAAATTGTTGAAAATAATTGTCGCATTTACATTTTATTGTCCTTTTTTTAGAGTAAAAAATTATTTATTGTCGTTGGGGGATATTTTTTCGCGCTCCCAGCACATAATACTTATATTTCGATATTTATTCAATTTGCAGTTTAAATTGATTTATCCCTCAATATCGATTGCTAATTTTACCTACTAGAAGTAATTTCCACAACAATCTTGTACGGCAAGGATAGTAGAAAATGTATTGTTGTAAAAAAAAATGTTACAACTCTTCGATAGACGCGAAATTTAAATGACCCTTCAGTGAGAAAAACTTAGAATTTAATTCTATTCGCAAGGGGAGCACAAGAACAACCATCAGGCTCGCATTTTGAAAATTAGATCATTTCGTCGCCTTTTCCGCTTTTTACCATTTCATATTCGACTGGAAAACTTCAAGGACTTTTTAATATATTAACACCGAGAGGAATACGGTGCTATTTATACACAGAGTGATAAAAAATTGATCAATAATCAGGTTTAAATTCAATGAATGACAACGATCAATTTTTTTTTCACAAATCTAACTTATTCTGAGAGTGTAATTTATTACTCAAATTTTTTGTCGAAAAATGTACAATTTTATACAGAATAAGTTATAATTTCTGATATTTACTTTAATTGTTTTTTTTTGCATTAAAAAATCATTTCTTTTTTAAAAGCTTTATGTAAATAGAAGCGAAGAAATAGCTGGTAAAATTGCAAAATACGTTGGAAAAAATTATTGCTATTTTGCAAAATCTATGTTGCATTTGCGTAACAAAAAATACAGCGTGTACAAAGCATACTAGCTTCGATAGTGAAGAAGTTGAGTGCTTTATAAAACACTTTTGATATGTAGATTAAGTACTAATATTTTTACGTTACTTTGAGATGAATTAATTTTCTAGAAAACTTTCAGAGCTTTCCGATTTTGATATTAACTATGCCGTTTTTTTTTTTAAATATGTGGATGTATCACTTGATTATGCGATTTTAATAAAATTCATTAATAATATTAAAGATTTAACACTATCAAAAAATGAAATACTTATTTCAATTGATATTTGCTCATTATTTCACATTTGTTCCTATTTATTGCTAATTTATTTATGAGTTATTTTGAAACTAAACTAAAGGAAACTGAAATTTAGCTACATCTAACTATTTAATGATTTAACTTACGGTATTTGGGTGATATTCTACTTCATTTACAATGATTAGTATTTTTTAAAAATTATTTTCAAATTATATATTTGCACTTTTACGAAACGTGTTTACAATTTCAACAAGTAACTGATTTAATTTTTTTTCAATGTGTACATTTATTCAAAGAAATAATTTACAAATATCATTTTATATGTCCATAAGGTCAACCTACAAATTTAAACAAATTATAGTCATTTCGGCAATTTTGCCATTAGTTTAGTTAAAGAGTCCGTAATCCTAAAGATTGGTTGGAAACAGCACGCCATGCCGATCTATCCTGAGCTAATCCCTTCATCTCCCTATAGCTATTCATCTCAACGTCTTCAACTATCTGACTCACATACTCCAATCTAGGCCTACCTACCCCTCTCTTTCCCTCCACTCTACCTTCTATGATCAATTGCATAATCCCCCCATGCCTAAGAATATGCCCTACTAATCTGTCTCTCCTACGCTGTAACACTCTCCAAATACTTCTCTTCTCCCCTACTAACTCTAGTACAGCTTCATTTGTTACTTTATCTTCCCAACCAATCCTCATCATCCTCCTATAACACCACATTTCGAATACTTGTAATCTACGCTTCTCTTCCTTTCCTATAGTCCACGCCTCACACCCGTACAGTGCTACACTCCAAACATATACCTTCAGTAATCTTTTTCTAATACCCAAGTCAATATTTGATCTTAAAATCTGTTCCTTTTCTACGAATGCCTTCCTACCCTGTGCTATCCTACACTTTATATCTACCTTGCTTCGATTATCTTTTGTGATTCTACTGCCTAAATAACAAAAATCTGACACTTCTTCGATTCTATTATCTCCTATTGTGATCATCATTTTTCTACTGCATTCCTTTTTGTCACACCTCATCACTTTAGTTTTACCTATATTTATTTTCATGTTAAAATCCCTAGTCAATACTGCCTGCATACCATTCAATACCCTTTCTAAATTCTTTTCGCTTTCTTCCAATATAGCTATATCGTCGGCGAATGCCAACATATATATTTTCTCTCCCTGTACATTCACACCTACACTATACTCTTCTTTTACTTTGTTTATTGCATCTTCTATATATAGATTAAATAATAACGGTGAGAGTGTACATCCCTGCCGAA
Organism: Leptodirus hochenwartii; assembly: GCA_947310635.1. Taxonomy (NCBI): domain Eukaryota; kingdom Metazoa; phylum Arthropoda; class Insecta; order Coleoptera; family Leiodidae; genus Leptodirus; species Leptodirus hochenwartii. The sequence continues at coordinate 7,958,553 of OX371176.1, read as the reverse complement.
CTCCCTTCCCTATTTTTGCTACCTCTTCTTCCCCCTCAATTCTAACTAAGGCAGTTTGGTGTTTATATAAATTAGAAATTATTCTCCTATCCTTATAATCTATACCCGTTTCTTTTAAATTTCTTTTGCCATTATCCTCGTTATTTTAAATTGCTTGCCGCAATTTTAAGTACTCTTTTACCATATACCCTTATAAAACATTTTTAGCCAAGTTAAGAGCATGCTTCTATTATTTAACACCGTAGTGATAATTTTTAAAATGAGATTTTAATTACGTATGTTATTTCTCAAATGAGTGTTCTTATCTATAGATTTATATCTATATAAATATTTATTTTTCATATTTTTCATTTTTTGGTTTATTTTTCATAGGTTAAGTTGAAAAGCAAGAGCTTCATATTGCATATGAAGTCCATGCACTTCTCCTTTTGATGTACCATTTAATTTTTTGTATGTTAAAATCTAAATTAAAATCTAGAAAAAATATAAGGAACTAAGGAACTTAATTAATAGGAAATGCAAGCTAGCGAAAGAAGAGTGGATAAAAGGAAATTGTGAGGATATTGAGGAGGATATGAGAAGAGGTAAAGTAGATTTGGGCTACAGGAAAATTAAGTCACATTTTTCTAAAGTAAAACCAAAGGGTAACATTATATGTGATAAGCAGGGTAAGGAACTCACAGAAAATAAGGAAAAAGCTAGAAGATGGAAGGAGTATCTTGAAGATTTATATAAAGGTAGGCAGGACATGGAGGAGCTAGAAAATGTGGAACAGATAGATGAGAATGACTTAGGTCCTAGCATACTTAGGTCAGAGTTTCATAGAGCATTAAATGATTTACGGAATAACAAAGCAGCGGGGATTGATACGATACCAGCCGAATTAATAAAACACGCAGGGGAAAAAATGCAGGAGCGATTATACAGGTTAGTTTGTAAAATATATGAGAAGGGAGAAGTACCACAGGATTTTCAGCGTAGTAGAATAGTAACAATGCCGAAGAAAATAGGAGCTAATTTGTGTGAGAACTATAGGACCATTAGCCTACTATCACATGCATCGAAGATATTGTTAAAGATTATTTATAGGAGATTAGAAAATAAAGTAGAGGAAAGGCTAGGAGAAGATCAGTTTGGTTTTAGGAAAAACAGAGGGACGAGAGAGGCGATTCTAGCACTAAGAACGGTAGTAGAAAAAAGAAAGAGGGTAGGAAAGGTAACTTGCATAGCTTTTGTAGACTTAGAAAAGGCATTTGACAATGTAGATTGGGACATAATGTTTAGAATTTTAAAAGAAACGGGTATAGATTATAAGGATAGGAGAATAATTTTTAATTTATATAAACACCAAACTGCCTTAGTTAGAATTGAGGGGGAAGAAGAGGTAGCAAAAATAGGGAAGGGAGTTCGGCAGGGATGTACACTCTCACCGTTATTATTTAATCTATATATAGAAGATGCAATAAACAAAGTAAAAGAAGAGTATAGTGTAGGTGTGAATGTACAGGGAGAGAAAATATATATGCTGAGATTCGCCGACGATATAGCTATATTGGAAGAAAGCGAAAAGAATTTAGAAAGGGTATTGAATGGTATGCAGGCAGTATTGACTAGGGATTTTAACATGAAAATAAATATAGGTAAAACTAAAGTGATGAGGTGTGACAAAAAGGAATGCAGCAGAAAAATGAGGATCACAATAGGAGATAATAGAATCGAAGAAGTGTCAGATTTTTGTTATTTAGGCAGTAGAATCACAAAAGATAATCGAAGCAAGGTAGATATAAAGTGTAGGATAGCACAGGGTAGGAAGGCATTCGTAGAAAAAGAACAGATTTTAAGATCAAATATTGACTTGGGTATTAGAAAAAGATTACTGAAGGTATATGTTTGGAGTGTAGCACTGTACGGGTGTGAGGCGTGGACTATAGGAAAGGAAGAGAAGCGTAGATTAGAAGCACTTGAAATGTGGTGTTATAGGAGGATGATGAGGATTGGTTGGGAAGATAAAGTAACAAATGAAGCTGTACTAGAGTTAGTAGGGGAGAAGAGAAGTATTTGGAGAGTGTTACAGCGTAGGAGAGACAGATTAGTAGGGCATATTCTTAGGCATGGGGGGATTATGCAATTGATCATAGAAGGTAGAGTGGAGGGAAAGAGAGGGGTAGGTAGGCCTAGATTGGAGTATGTGAGTCAGATAGTTGAAGACGTTGAGATGAATAGCTATACGGAGATGAAGGGATTAGCTCAGGATAGATCGGCATGGCGTGCTGTTTCCAACCAATCTTTAGGATTGCGGACTCTTTAACTAACTAAAATCTATGACATATATTATTATTATTATTATTATATAGAATAGTTAGGTTTCTACATTGACGTCTCCGTTTTAGTGATTTCAACCTAATTATACAAGATGGTGATATCTATTCTACAGTCAACAGATAATATTATATTATCGATAAAATTTTTTATTCAATTTCCAATTGTTACACCATAAAATTCTACGATACATTTCCTTTAGCGTAATATCATGTGGAATATCGTTGAGGACTTCAAAGCATTTGAAATTCGATTGTAGTATGTGACTTTGAGACTTCTCTAACTGACGAGCCCTAAAGGCTATAATAGATAGGACCATAAGGATCTCTTCTCAATACAATATAATTTTATTCTTTTTTTATTCATATTTTTATTCATATGGACGCTGAATCAAAGAAGGTTCAGGCATAATATGATCAAAAGAATCTGGCAAGAAGAAAAAAATCCAAAAAGTTCGCTTGTAGCTATTAGAAAAATTTCTCGTTTGTTTAATTTAATCTTGAATTATAACGATACTCGCATATGTAATAATAAACGCCTGCAAATTTAACTTTCTTAGGCTATAAATGATTTTGCAACAATTTTCTTTCATTTTTTTTTGTGTAGGCACAGTAAATTTCAGAATCGATAAATGTACTAATACAAAGCTGAATAATTTAACAAATTGGTCAGATTTCTAAACTTACATACAAAATTTAGCAAATTTTTATACTTTCCTTCGCATTCGTGATATTAATCACCTTTCTAATTAGAATTGAACATGTTTCCTTTAAACGTTTTATAATTTAATAAATTTAACGCAGGTTCTTTTAAAATTTTGCTAGTACGGTACGGAAAACACAAATACAAATTTATAATCAACTTTTGATATGATGGATTTAATTTTATTAGCTATAATAAAAATTATAATAATTTTATTATAGCTTTTGTAGATTTAGAAAAGGCATTTGATAATGTAAATTGGGACATAATATTTAGAATTTTAAAAGAAACGGGTATAGATTATAAGGATAGGAGAATAATTTTTAATTTATATAAACACCAAACTGCCTTAGTTAGAATTGAGGGGGAAGAAGAGGTAGCAAAAATAGGGAAGGGAGTTCGGCAGGGATGTACACTTTCACCGTTATTATTTAATCTATATATAGAAGATGCAATAAACAAAGTAAAAGAAGAGTATAGTGTAGGTGTGAATGTACAGGGAGAGAAAATATATATGTTGAGATTCGCCGACGATATAGCTATATTGGAAGAAAGCGAAAAGAATTTAGAAAGGGTATTGAATGGTATGCAAGCAGTATTGACTAGGGATTTTAACATGAAAATAAATATAGGTAAAACTAAAGTGATGAGGTGTGACAAAAAGGAATGCAGTAGAAAAATGAGGATCACAATAGGAGATAATAGAATCGAAGAAGTGTCAGATTTTTGTTATTTAGGCAGTAGAATCACAAAAGATAATCGAAGCAAGGTAGATATAAAGTGTAGGATAGCACAGGGTAGGAAGGCATTCGTAGAAAAGGAACAGATTTTAAGATCAAATATTGACTTGGGTATTAGAAAAAGATTACTGAAGGTATATGTTTGGAGTGTAGCACTGTACGGGTGTGAGGCGTGGACTATAGGAAAGGAAGAGAAGCGTAGATTACAAGCATTCGAAATGTGGTGTTATAGGAGGATGATGAGGATTGGTTGGGAAGATAAAGTAACAAATGAAGCTGTACTAGAGTTAGTAGGGGAGAAGAGAAGTATCTGGAGAGTGTTACAGCGTAGGAGAGACAGATTAGTAGGGCATATTCTTAGGCATGGGGGGATTATGCAATTGATCATAGAAGGTAGAGTGGAGGGAAAGAGAGGGGTAGGTAGGCCTAGATTGGAGTATGTGAGTCAGATAGTTGAAGACGTTGGGATGAATAGCTATAGGGAGATGGAGGGATTAGCTCAGGATAGATCGGCATGGCGTGCTGTTTCCAACCAATCTTTAGGATTGCGGACTCTTTAAAAAAAGTGAATAGGCAATATATCCACGAGGGTCAATTCTCAATGGAATTGCTCTTGATGTGCTGGAATTCACTGACAAGCGTACAAATTAAATTAATTTAGATGCAACGCACCTTGTGCATTCTAGCACATTATATTGGACATCAGTAATCAATCTACAATCAATATTGGATGTTCATTCTGACGATTTTCGTCATATTTTATAGCCTGTTAAAAATTCAGTTTACATTTAAAAAATAGTTATAAACCATATACTTCCAAAAACAGTTCCAAATATTGCTGCGTGATATTTATGCACACTAAAAGTAGAACCCAATGTTGTTTATTTATTTTTATTATTTTTTTTTTTCGGTACATTCTTGCTTACAGCATTTTAATTGTTCCATATCATGACAATAATTCACAACATGCAAATGTCAGTAAAGCGTTGGTAAGCGCTTTCCAAGAAGTTATCGATTTTTCGTATCACATTAAAAATAAAATTTTAATTACTTCTTCGTAAGTCAATGGAATGATTAGCCGCGATAGAAGAACGGTATTTCGTATATTAATTTTGTGTATCGAAATAGCGCAAATTCGAATATATTTATACAAACGATTATGTTGCTTCGTGATTTCGAGCAATTTCCAAATATGCGTGTAGTTATTTTTAGATAAAAGGCGTCCTTTACGACAAAATTTATATTACTCTGTTAATACAAATTAACATTGCAACGATTTTATTTTTTCGAACGGGTTATGAAAGTTTTATGGAATACATACCGTAAAATTCTGATTTAATTTTAATTTTATTAGATTCTGTTGCAATAGTTATTTACAATATAAGTGTTGTAAACATTTATAAAGTTTATATTATAAAGTCGAGTGTCATAATATGAATTTACAACACGAATATTGTACGAAATTTTATCTACTTTCGTAAGTAATCCGAAAATTACAAAAAATATATTTGACAAGAGTTGTTAAAATAAATTTTAAAATAATGTTATGTCCTAAACAAAAATGATACCTGCTGTTATAAGGATTTAAGTTTTCTAAGTAGTCTTGAACTGTTTGTTCTTTCTGAGTTGTCTTGGTTACTGTTAAACACATCAGATTTATAGCAAAGGTTTGCAAAAAAAGTACTGTTTGAAAATGTCTGATTCTGAAGAAAGTGTACACTCGGAAGTAGAGGAAGCTGCAAATGGAGCAATTTCAAGTATAATTCCCGCAAAATCAAAGTTACGATATGAACTTGAATAACAGAAATTTGAAAAATGGTGTGATTCAAAAAGAATAAAACAAGTGTCGGAAAAATATTGTTAGCGTATTTCGCCGAAAAGCAACAATCACAAAAGCCGTCAACGCTTTGGACGCATTATTCCACGTTAAGAGCCATGATTTCCGTAAGAAGAAATCAGGTATAAGCAAATTTATACAGCTAGTTGCTTTTCTCAAAAGTAGGATACACGGCAAAAAAGTCTAGCATTTTTTCTAAATAAGAAGTATGTACGTTTTTGGGCAAAGCAGAGGATGAATTGTTTTTGCTTATGAAAGTTGTGATGATCGTTGGCATTTTTGGGGCCTATTGACGAGACGAACTTACGAAGTTAATGTTAGATCACATTGAAGTACAAAAACGAAAATCGTACGAGAATTTATAGTTACCGAGGGAAACGTGCCAGGTATTAACTGCTTAACCATTTTTCGAAAATATGCTCAGCTTCGTCCTCCTAGTGCTACTCACAGGCGTTTTTTTGTCTTCTATAAGCAAAGAAAATGTAGCTCGCAGCCTGTTGGGATCAATACCTTTGGAAATATACCAAAATTAATTTGAAAGCAGTTGGGCTTGAAGGGACCCGACAAATATACGGGGCACTGTTTTCGGAGGTCTTCTGCCTCCATGCTGGTAGATGGTGAGGCGGATATGCAAATGGTTAAGCGTCACGGAGGGTGGAAATCCTCTGCTACTGCAGAAGGGTATGTTGAGAGTTCTTTAGAAAATAAGAAAGAAATAGCAAACAAGATTATGGGTTCCAAAAAAACCATGACGGTTCAAAACGCCAGCCTGAATAATTCAGTGATATCCGCCTCTGGTCTGTAAATTTCACATTGCAAAAAATGTGTTATAAATGTATATAATAAATGATTTTAAAATATTACTCTATTAATCAAAAACTCATTACAGCACTAGTGCTGTAATGGTCATCATTACAAAACTTGTTTTTAAACTATAATATTTACTTTACTGAATGAAAGTAGATAAACATATTGTATGACATTTATATATAAAATAAAATACCTTATCGAGTTGTACAACATTTTAACTAGAAATATTTCTTTAAAACGAATTATTGTATAAATTCGTCTTTAATAATTCACATCCTATTCTGAATTTCTAAATTATAAATATTTATAATGCAAGAACAATATGATCATTTCATAAATGTTTGCTCCTTAACGGTTTTTCATTTGCAATACAATTTAAAAATTATACTAAATAGTTTAGATTTGCGTATTTGCAAATATTGTTTGGATAATTGAGAAAATCTTTCGCCCGATTCATTAATATTGTCTTAGTAGAATTTTAATTAATTCAATTTTTATATTTCACGGTGTTATACACAAATTCATTTGTAATTTTTAGTTCTTTAATTGGATATCTTATACGCTGAGGGACTAATTTACCCTATAATCTGCCTAATATTCCCATGGTTAATTCATGAGTTTCCGATCCCTGGGGCTTAGGATTTATATACCGAAATTACTCTATCGATTTAGCAATCTTCATTATCATAAAACCATATCGTAAGAACATAATATACTAAATCTACTCACGACAATCAATAACATTTACAGAAATACTTCAATCACAAAAAAGTATTTTTCAGTAATATTGCTGTGTGCGAAACATTTTCCATTATAATTATAAGAAATAATTATACAGAAAGTTTGGAGATATCGTGACAAAGAATGATTGAATTAAGAAGAAGCCCGAAAGCATAATGCGGGAGAAAATGTCATATTTTCTAGTAGAGAAAATTTAAGCGTATCTAAACTTCGTTTTGAATTTTGAATTCAAGACCATTGGTTTTAAATTTCCAAAGGATTCTTCAGTAGCGAAAAATATTGCATTGTTCACACAATTTTATTAATTTACAAATAAAATGTACATGATTGTATTTATCATTTAAAATGCCGAAAATTTTATTCTGTGTCCACTTTTATCGATCTACAAAAGTTAGTTGCTGATTTTTCACTTCTTTTTTCATATTTAGTTTAAAACAACGTTACGCATTGAATCAATCGTTAATCGAAGGACTACGTGGTTGTTTTTAACCTTTTCATTTCTAAGGAAATGATTTGTTGTTCAATACTTTTTGAAGTTCATCTGTGTTTGTCAAATAAACATATGATTGTCTTTTAATAGGAACTCTTTAGATATATACCGTTCGAGAAATATGTTAAATATTTTATAAACATGTTATTTTGAAGGTTTCACTAATGCTTTTGTCCATTAGTCAATTGATTTATTTCTATATAATAATATTGATTTTCATGTTATACTCTTACTCTTGTAAATAATATTTATGAACTGTATAATAGATACTTTGCATATTAATATATGCTATATGATGAAATATTATTAGATGTTATAATAAAGAAAGAAAAACCTAAATAAAAACCTCGTGACAGAGGTATTTTATTTAGTTTTACCTTGTGCTACTGAAGTTGGGGGCATAGCGCTTGAAATGTACATCTAGCTACTTAATGCTTTAAGTTACAGTATTTGGGTGATATTCTATACTTCATTTACAATAATTAGTATTTTTTTTTAATTCTTTTCAAATTATATATTTGCAGTTTTACAAAACGTGTTTACAATTCCAACAATTAACTGATTTAATTTTTTTTTCAATGTGTACATTTATTCAAAGACATATTTTACAAATAGCATTTTATATTTCCATAAGGTCAACCTACAAATTTAAACAAATTATAATAATTTCGGCAATTTTGCTTATTATCCTCGTTATTTTAAATTGCTTGCCGCAATTTTAAGTACTTTTTTACCCTTATAAAACATTTTTAGCCAAGTTAAGAGCATGCTTCTGGTAAGCACAGAACACAACCATAATTTAGCATAATGCAACCCTCTATAATTTACACTCTGGCACCCTTAATATATGGTTGTGTAACCATACTTCTAAACATTGCCATACACAATGCAATTTATGGATTTACATCATTTAGTTTTTACACCAAGGGTATCTGTTAATTTTTTAAACTCAAATATAAGTTTACACTAATTTCTGAATACTAAGATTCATTTACATGTATTGTTTGAAATATGAATTTTGAAAGTCTCAACCAGTTGGTTTTATAAAAATAAAAGAAACACATTGCAAGAAAGTTGAAAATGCCACAGTATCAAAAAGAACAAAATTTCAAATCAAATTACGACATGATAATCGCATACAAAAATCCGGTAGTACTTAAAAAAAAAAAAATTCATCTGTATGTGGCTGACTTTAGTCCCACAGACCAACTTATGGTTGTTTATGTGCGATATTGTCCGCTATGACATAAGCTGTGTCATAAGCTTTACTGGCAACTGGAATGGAGTAAAACTAATCCCATTTGGGTTGTGTTGTATAAAGTAGCACTCTGGGTTTCCAAAACATAATATATACACCTGAACTGTTACGCAGGTGACACACTAAACTTACTCTGGTAATGCAAACTTTCTAGCAGCTAGGGAAGAGACGTGTAAAATTGCAGCAGCTATAAGTAAGTATTCGTTAAAGAAAAAAGAAGAGTAGCAATACATTGAAAATTATGCTCAAATTAAAGTATTAAATTATTTAATAATTTTCAAAAATATATTTAAAAAAAGATAAATTTTTTCTAGTTATAACATAATTTTCTCAGTATATAATTCTCTTTCCTAAATGTAGTATACACTTATATAGCCTTTACCACAATAAGAATGACCCACTCAGGCTTACTAAGTACAATCATACATAACGAAAAAGAATTGAAGAGGCAATATTTAACTTTGCTAAAGGTACATTGAAAGAAAACAGAAATGCAGAGAAGAACAAACGAAATATTTCGTAAATACCAAATTTTTTATTGAAATCAATAAAATCTTTGGGATTTCCTAGAAAATTAGCAAGACTATTAGAAGTATATATTATAAACCACGTGCAATTATAGGATCAAATGGTAATTTAACAAATTTTGGAGGTGAATTATTACTTTGTTCCAAACTACTAATATTTCTGATATCCTGTTTTTTCAAATTTTCTTAATATGTTATTTATAATTTTAGAAGAATCAGTTAAGATTTATTTCTAGTTAAATATTTTTATACACAAGTACACAAAATAAATCTTAGTTTTTACCAAAAGTTATATATATATCTTCGATAAAGGGAGGTTTTTGTGCGCTTTATGCGGTATATTTCTGCAATGTCCCTTCGTTCTTTTATCGACTAACTTGTTCCATCTGGAGCAGATATTTCATATAAAATTTCGTGAGATGGCATCTTTATATAATCCACGAGGATTCGGAGGATACTTGTAAATTATATATAGATGAAGTTTGCCAACTCTACAGAAAACATCGTACAAGAACTGACAAAGTTGCAGATATGCGATGCGAGATTAGAATTTTGTATCTATTATACTAATCTACAATTTTGGCAATCCAATGTTTTTTTGCAATATATATATATATTGTAAAATGATTAAAAGCAAATGTTCTTCGCCAATAAGTCAATCCTTTACCTTAGATGCAACATTCAACTCGTTAATAAATTAAATTGATTAACTAGCTAATTATTTAATTCAAATTAACTTCATTTTGATCATCCTAATTTATAGTTATGTACATTTAAACTTTCGTATACTCCAGTCACAAATTCTCTTACAAATTTGAAGTTGGTAATGCGTTGCTTGCACATCAGGCCCAAGTTCTACGAAGATAGTATTAACTTTCGCTACTTAAAGTTGTTCTTCTGTATCTGCGGCTTTTGATAGCCACGTATCATCACTTAAACATATATGTTATTACACTTAGCTACTGTATTTAATGTAGTGCAGTCACGTAAACCGGTGTACTGGTGCACCGGTCCAACTTTGGTTGGGGACCAGTTACTTTTCCTTTCGTGGTACACCTGTACGTACCGCCGCACCGCTGTGTACCGCCGCACCGCTGTGTACTACCGTACCAGTGTGTACCGCCATACCGGTGTGTACCGCAGCGCGCTAATGCACCGGTATAGCGGTTTACAATAAGCCGTTTCGAAATATCTGTACTTATGAAAGTACTAGAAATGAAGCAGCGCCTAAATCTAAATTTTAATACTATGAAACAAAAACAGACCAAGAGACATTTATCAATTATAACTTATAAATATCATTTATTCATTTATTATATCAATTATAAACATTTTTTTATGTCAATTATCCACAAAAATATAATAAACTACTAATAAATGAGCACATAGATTCCACAGTTGCTTTACTTTTCTGAGGAGGGTGAATTCATTCTATTCGTTCCATTCCACTACTATTTCCTTTCTCTTACCCGCGCTCTTTCGCCTTTTTCGTTAAGTTTATAGGAGACTACTATCAGTTACTAGGGAAAACCGGTACGTATGGTATACGTACCGGTCCGCACCATGCGTACCGATGCACCGGTCCTAACCGTACGTATCAATGCACCGGTTCGTACCATACCGGTGCATCAACGGATTCGGTGCACTGATTTATTTTTACGTACCGGACTAGTGCACCGGTAAGCGGTGCACCAGTGCACCGTTGACAATGGACTGTACCGGGTTACCGGTTCATGAGAGGAAATTTGACAGCAGTAATTTAATGCAAGAGTATTCGTGACTATTATATTTAACCATAAAACCTCGCTGAAGCTATTCGCAATGTATCTACGAAAACATAATAAATTAAGAGATGCTTTGTAATTTTGCTTTCGTATTTCTTTATTATACTCCAGTATTTCTCGAAGAGACTAATGTAGATCTATGTTGCTCTTAGTTTTGTTTACAAAACTGCTATTGTATGTTAAATTTTTCGTTAATTATATTATTTCTGATTTAAAACAGACTTTCTTCAACTCACCATTTATATTAAGCTCCACAGTAGCTTTCGTCGTAGTATCCTTAATACTATTCCCCGCAGGATTATACATAGTAGTCGTTGTAGTGCCGTAAGAAACGGCTGACCCAGAGCTGGTACTCCTTCTTCCGTTGATCTGCCCCACTGTGGTCAACTCGCCATCCGATGGATGTAAATAATGATCACCGTACCTATTATATTGCGACGCACGATGTTGGTGTATCGAGTTCAATATTATATTACTGGAAGTCCGTGTCAAGGCCTTTCGTTGTCGAATGGCCTCTTTATAGATCCGACAATACATTGTTACCATTACAATGCCCGGTATCCAGAAGCTAATTGAACTACTAATTATGGCGTAGTATTGATTCACAACGAAAATGCACAGTTCAGGATGGTCGACCTTGAACACTAAATGATCGTCTGTGGTGTACCAGCCTAAGAAAATTGGAGTGAAGCTTATAATGGCTGGTAAGATCCACACGTTGGCTAGCATGAAACCAACGGTACGATGGGTCATTGTTATCGGGTACTCTAAAGGTCTTACAATGGCATAATATCGGTCCACACTTATACAACACAGATGCAAGATCGATGCAGTTGAAAAGTACACATCGAGGGAGTTCCACACGTCGCACATGAATGACCCGAACAACCATTTTCCACCAGTCAGTTCCACGCTTGCGTTAAACGTCATCGCACATAAAGCCACCAACATATCAGCCATTGCGAGGCTCACCACGTAGTAATTGGTTATCACCCGTAACTTGCGATGTCTGTGAACACTGATTATAACTAAAGCATTACCGAGAACTGCCGCTAAAATGATCGTACTGAAGATAAATCCTTTCACAACCAATAGGAGTAATTCCGTCCAGTCTGGATGTGGGTTTTCCAGAATATTGGTAACGTTCGTACCTGAACTATTTCCACCACTAGAATTAGCACTGATTACGGACGTGGTGATGTTTGATGATGTGGAGTTTAAGATCTTGATGAGGCGGGGTAGATTCGTTGATGTGGTGGCTATCGTGGCGGAGAAAGATGCCATTGCGTTTGCGATCATGGCGGCCGCTAAGAGATACGAAGATGCTGTACACTAGATTTTCTTGTTAGTTGTGGTGGTTGGATTTTCATAAAAACGGCACACCTCCATTCTTAGCTGCGATCGAGGCTGTAGTTATTTAAACTATCTTGAAAATATCTCTGGTGCTGTAAAGAAAAAATATATATAATTATTTTGAAGTGGTGTAGTTGAAACTAACAATAAGATATCACAGATTAACTTTAAAAACTTGAAAAAATTATTTGTGACAAATAAATCTATCTACTTTTGGATACTCTTCATGTTTAAATTCCATGTTCAGTTTATAGCTAATAATAACAAAGAGATCTTCCGCAGATATACATCCACGTTCATAGGACACTTAGCTGACATACTGAATAAGATATCAGATCCATATAAACACTCAGCACATAGCATGTAACAAATCAAATTGCTAATGCGCTTCTTCGGTAACTGCCGTAATAATTCACTGTGCTTTTAGCGTGAATTATTTCTGCAAATGTCGCGCACCGATATATAGAGGGGCAAATGGCCACAAAGTCTTCAGCCTTAATAGAAAAAGCGACGAAAAAGACGACCTAGTTGCTTCACTGCGGGTAGGGAAAGGAAATGTCGGATGAAGTGTAAATAAAACATAAACAGGACGAAATGAGAGCGAAATTAATCGTAATAAACTTTACGACTTTGCACGACAAGAAATAGAAATACATTGGTTCATATATAGAAGGTGTCCTAAAGATTTCAAAGAGGATGATTTAAGTTTCTTAAAAAAAATCAATATAAAAGTTGCGATATTTTTACGACTACTTAAAAATCATTTTTAAAATTATAAAGACTACTTCTTGTTCTAAGGAAAAAAGTGCGTATTATTTTTAATATAGAAGAATTTGGTGATAGAAGTTTAGATATTCCAGAGCATATCGTATAACTAAGGTGATACCAAATGAAAAACCGTAAAATTCTCTGATTTATAAGTTATAACCCACAAGAAGCATATTTCTTGGGCGCTGGACAAAGGAAATTATTTTCCGATGAATCGAAAAAGGATTTTCGACGACTAAAAGAAGGATAAGCAGACCATATATGCTGGTCGGACATTAACGATAACAGTTGTGTTTTCGTTTTGTCCTTTTGTTGATGTAATTTATTAGTTATATATGTAATAGCGATACTGTATAGAAGAATGTATTAATTCCAACGTTTTATTGTAAAATCGTCACTACCGCGTTAAATAATTGTATAAAACATTTCATGTTCAAAACTTTGATGTGGAAAATATATGTATTTGTATTTCACGTATCTCTGTGAAATATATAAAGATGAAAGTATAAAACGCTGTACAAATGCAAATACGAAATCGCAATCGTCGAGGCAAATAAAAATACTTATACATTTAGAATTTTTCGACGATGGGATGCACATAGCGGAAAGTATATTTTAAAATTAATCTTGATTTTGCATATGCGTAATGGATATATTACTTTCTCCTATATTTTCATTAATTATTTGTGGTTATTCCACTTTTAGCAATAATAATAATAATTTTAATCCTTTGAATCGGTAAAATTTGATTATATATAAATATCTAAAAATGCCTTAAATAAATTGTCTAGAAGATAAAATTGTATATATCATAGGCTTGTTTAATCCATTTAATAAATACGTAATTTATTATATATAATTAATTGTTCATGTCTCTTAACGTATGAAAAAGTTAAGATTTACGACGTTCATTAAGTATTTATTAAGTGGCGTACTATTTCAGCATTTATTACTTTTTATTACATTTATTCTAAAGTCTGTTGTATTCACATCTAAATTTTGTTATTTTCCAGCAACAGAATAAGCAAAAAATGTTACGAAACCCAATGGCTATTTTCACGTTCCTTTTTTAGTCTAGATATTAGCATACATATATTTAACGTGTCACACTAAATGGAATAATTTTGTACAATTTTTTTACAATGCGCCATAATTTTTGTTATTGTTGTGTTTTCGGCTACATTGTCAGAAAAAACTGTAATTTAAATACGCCATCCTAGAAATCTCACAATTCCAAAAAACTGTCTGCACATTACGTGGTGTATTTCTACCACGCAGCCAGCAGTAAATATATGAGACGAAGAAACATAACCACCAACATACGAAAACCGAGTTTTTTGTTGTTTTGTTCCCTAAGGAATATCAGCGATAAGGACATTAATTATCAGGTGATGGTAAAATAATTCAGGGAATCTATTGCAGATTTATACACGAATTATTTAAAAAATATGTACTTTTTACATCACTCACTGTCCTATAGCAAAGAAACGAAAAAGATAGACAATTTTTTTTTAAAATATAGATGTAGCAATTTACATACACATTCCTAGTTTCCATATATTTCCTAGTTTATGCGTATTCATCCTTCAGTAATATATTTTACTAAAATATCCCATATCTTCATCCTACTAATTTCCCTAGGCCTTTCCATTAACCTGTGCTGGAAAGTTTTTCCTGCAACGTAGATATCTACACTTGGCTCGCTTGGACGTGTATAATTTATTTTTCTGCGTTTTCTGTCACATGTACCAAGTCCCGCGGGATCAGAATGGGACTTTTCTTTTCTTGTATTTCTTTTGCTTTTTGCTTCTTCTGTGAGACTGCCTGGCTGGCTGCCTGTCTGATAGATAACAGTCTCCATCCACAAGCTATAGCTCCATTGATTTCTCAAGAACTTTATCCATATAGAAAATTTACGATAAATTCGGATATTGTGAATTTAAATATACTCTAAACTTCAGAATGGGGTGTTGAAGTGCTTTCGGGTAAAAGCAATATAATCTCGTATTATTCTGCATTCTTATGAGAAGAATACAAAATACACTCTATAAGGTGGAATTCATCAACAGATATTTACATTTTGTTGTAATTTTTAACTTAGCTCCAATCTCAATATCCCTTTAGCTATTAGCGAGGAAAGCTCAGATTGTTCTTGCCAAAAGCCTAATTAGCAATCTTCTATCTAGATAGTAGCTCTATAATTCTTTTATTGGAATTAAGTTTCGTTCGTGACATGACGATGCTGTGTCGCTATATCTCTTTCTGCAGTGGTTGGAAGCAAAGAGAGAATACAAAGGCTTGTCTAGTTGAAGATTTGCCAAGTGCTAGTAAAAGTTCTTTACCCAACGTCTTTTAGAGCACGTCAAGAAATCAAAATGCAGAAAATAAAGGTCGGAGCTATAACCAGAGTTCATATAACTATAACCAGAGCTAAAACCAGAGTTCAACCAGAATTCATCCACCACAAGATAGTTAGCTCAAGAGCATAAATTGAAAATTGTTTCATTCGTTGGTGGTAGTCATTGCACGATATCATTAAAAGTTAATTGAAAATGGAATATTTCTGTGCGTTTTTTAATGAAAAGGCAGAAAGGAGCCTTTCCGAAGAACATTATTAATTAAAATATTTTTGTTGCTAGGGCATCGAATTGTATGATACTAACTAATCCTAGCTGGCAAATCCTTTTTCTTCAAAAGTTGCATACGTTTAATATTTGACTTAATAATTCAACTCTAATTTTCTAGAAAATCCAAAAGATTTGATTGATTTGATTGATAAGTGCTGTAGCCGAGCATATTTTTGACTAACTCAGGTCATCCTATTCAAATTAGTTCACTTAAATGACTTAAAAGTGTTTTGAATTATTCCGAGTTAAATGCTTATGAAGGTATATACATGCATAAATCTAAATCAAATTTAATGAATTTAGATTCAGGCCCAATTTCATCTTGTCTATTTAATTTATTTAATAATAAATTTTTGTGTACGTGTTTGTCCTATATATACATATATATTTATATATATATTTGTGAGAGAGGTATTTTATTTAGTTTTTATCTTGTGCTACTGAAGATGGGGGCACAGCCTTCGAAATACGCATCTAGCTACTTAATGCTTTAAGTTACGGTATTTGAGTGATATTTTATACTATCAGATAACTAGTTTATCAATTTTTTTTTTAATTTCAGAATTGCTTTCTATATATTCATCCACCACAAGATAATAAATGAATATAATAATATTTTTTAGCAAATTTTCAATCACATTAACAATGCATTTTACTATTTATTTACTGCACGTCTTTAGAAGAATTTGTTTTTTACTTATATTCTTTATTTTTGGTGAAATTAATCGTAGCACAACACAATTTTAGTCTTTATTAACAGAGAGTTACTCGCAACATTATATAATATATTCACAATGCACTGTTTTCATTTCATTATAGAATGCTTATCCTTTGCAATCGGCTTTCCGCTATTTTCTGCTGTACAATCCGTTCTTTTGTTCAATCCGGTTTTGCTCTTGTTCTCATGTTCTGCATACATAGTTTTCAATGGATTTTGATCTACTGTCACGTTTGAATTATGATGTTATAGCCTTCCTTATAAACAATAGCCGAAGCCACATTTATTTTATAAATGAACGTACATTTTATGACAGGAAAATATCTCGGGTTTCTAATTCTGCAATTAATTTTGCTGTAGAGCTAACGGTTTGAAAGATATCGTCAAAAAGTTGAAAATTAAAAATGAGAAGGGTCTCCATACTTTGAAGTTATTTAATAAAATTTGGTATGCGTATTTTCTTAAAGTATTTGATCTAAAGATTTTGAATATACACATGATATTGATGGGAAATGAATATTACAAAATATACACATTATAAAAATGAGCAGTTAGAAATATTTTTATATGAGAGTCCCTTGTGAAAATTTTCAATTTTAAATTTGCATAAGTGGATGGGATATTTTTAAATAAGAAATTATCTTAGGAATCAATGTTAGCAATTCTCCGTGATGATTTAAATATTAATAAAAACTTGTAAATCACGTCAAATTGCAAAATTAGCAAAGTATTCAATAGTAAAAACCAGATATACAATTAATACTTTTTTGTTCCATATATATTTTTGTAGAGTTTATTGCAAATTTTATGTATAATATTTTTTTAAATATATTTTTGCTTAAATCACGATTCTCGACGAACTGAAATAAAATTATAAATTTTAAGCCAAATATTTTATTATATATCCAAGAATTTTGTACGAAATTTTTCGATCACAATTACTTATATATGATAAAGAAAAGTATTATATTGTACAAGAACTATAGGAATTTTTACGACAGAATTGCTCGATCTTCTGGATCCATTCTTCTCTATAATGAGATATGGAATTTTTCTTTTCAATTTAACAATTTAATAGCATTCTTGAGTTGTAATTTTTAAATAAACGAATTTTTGTTTTTTCGCTTTTAGAAACTAAAATTCATTCGTTTAACAAATGAATTTTATTACGTTTATAGTTAATTATCAAATAGTCCTAAATTAAAATTGTGTTCTTGCACTTAAACTTCTACATCATATTCTAAAAGTTTGTGTCTGATTAAATATAGAAGTACTTTTTAAATCTTTGATTCTTTTTCGGTGTTATAATTTCTCGACTAAATGCCATACTTAAACTAAACTAATTTATCTAACTAAGTATATGATTTCTCTGTTTAAATCAAACCTTAAACAAATTTTGCGTGTATGTGGGAAAATGTTTGTTCATAGCTTAATGTTTCTTAACTGGGTAAAGAATAAAATATCAGGAGTTAGAAGTTTGCCGCCCTCTAACTGAACACTTACATTCACCCCATTCAAATAATTCTCTACAACCCGAATGTATATTCCTTTGTATCGTGTCGTAATTTGCAATGGCGGCGTCAAATTGGAAATGTTTTGTTTTGACGTCTGCTGGAAAAGCCAACATATTTCCGTTGAGAAAGCTAGCGTAAAAGTTTTCTGCGCTACGTAGTTTTTGTGAAATGAACGACTGGTTTTGTCAATAATGCAGGGCGGTCTATTTCATTGCGAAATATAAATTTCATACATAAAATATAAAAGTTGGTATAATTTAACATGAAAATTAATAGGTAAATAGTAAAATCTCTCAAATAAAATTAATGATATTTCTGTGAATGTCACAGTATGTCACATAGACGGTATAAAACTTTTAAATATTTTAAACATTATGTTAATATTTACTGTAGAAAGTTTTCACCGTTAATCTTACAAAAGTGATGGCCACAATTTACATTCTTTCATCGATTTCAAATAATATTACGTTTGATATTATACTTAATTGAACGAAATTATAACCCAAATTTTTAAATTTATTATAGATTCGAAAGTTACACATAATATTTTATTTACTTTCATTGAGTAAAGTAAATATTACAGTTTAAAAAAGTTTTGTAATGATTTTGTCGTCATTGCAGCACTAGTGCTGTAATAAGTTTTTGATTAATAGAGTAACATTTTAAATTATTTATTATATACATTTACAACACAATTTTTGCAATTTGAAATTTGCAGACCAGAGGTGGACATCACTGAGTTATTCAGGCTGGCGTTTTGAACCGTCATGGTTTTTTTGGAACCCATAATCTTGTTTGCTATTTCTTTTTTATTTTCTAAAGAACTCTCAACATACCCCTCTGCAGTAGCAGAGTATTTCCACCCTCCGTGACTCTTAAGCATTTGCACCTCCGAAAACAGTGCCTCGTATATTTTTCGGGTCTCTTCAAGCCCAACTGCTTTGCAATTAATTTTGGTATATTTCTAAAGTATTGATCCCAACAGGCTGCGAGCTACATTTTCCTTGCTTACAGATGACAAAAAAACGTCTGTGAGTAGCACTAGAAGGACAAAGCTCAACATATTTTCGAAAAATGGTTAAGCAGTTAATACCTGGCAGGTTTCCCTCGGTAACTATAAATTTTCGTACGTTTTTCGTTATTGTAGATGGGATCACGATTTTAACATATGATACTTTGTCTTCAATGTGATCTAACATTAACTTCGTAAGTTCGTCTCGTCGACAAGCCCCAAAAATGCTAACGATCATCACAACTTTCATAAGCAAAAACAATTCATCCTCTGCTGTGCCCAAACACTTACATACCTCTTCTTTAGAAAAAATGGTAGACTTTTTGCCGTGTATCCGTCTGAACTACTCTTGAGAAAAGCAACTAGCTGTATAAATTTGCTTATATCTTGTTTTTTTCTTACGGAAATCATGGTTCTTAACATGGAATAGTGCGTCCAAAGCGTTGACGGCTTTTGTGATTGTTGCTTTTCAGCGAAATACGCCAACAATTTTTTTTTCCGACACTTATTTTATTCTTTTTGAATCACATCATTTTTCAAATTTCTGGTATTCAAGTTCATATCGTGCCTTTGATTTTGCGGGAATTAGACTTGAAATTGCTCCATTTGCAGCTTCCTCTACTCCCGAGGGTAAACTTTCTTCAGGATCAGACATTTTCAAACAGTACTTTTTTTGCAAACTTTTGCTATAAATCTGATGTGTTTAACAGTAATCAAGACAACTCAGAAACAACAAACAGTTCAAGACTACTTAGAAAACTTAAATCCTTATAACAGCAGGTATCATTTTTGTTTAGGACATGACATCATTTTAAAATTTATTTTGACAACTCTTGTCCAATATTTTTTTTGTAATACTCGGTTTATTTACGAAAGTAGATAAAATTTCGAACAATATTCGAGTTGTAAATTCATATTACGACACTCGGCTGACGTCTCGTTTGACAACTCCAACATCTCTTGTCGTAATATGAATCTTTACAACACTTATATTGTAAATAACTAATATCTTCAATTAAAACTTTATGATAGATCCATTTAATTTTATTACCAATTTTAATAAACTGTATATAGCTTTAATTCGTCATTAAAACAATTTATCAGATATTTATGACTTCAACACAATTTATCGTATTCAACTCGAGGAAATTTCTTTTATTTTTCACTTTTATCATATACTTGAGTGTGCCTCTTGGCACAGCCATGAAAAGAGGAACTTTTTCGTTACTAAAAACACAACCGAGCGCAAAAATTATCATTTCTAATTAAATTCTTCTGGTGCACAGTGAACCGTGTGCCCTACATAGGAAGAAATCGCACAAATTCACTTAATTACTTTCTGGTTGGGAACTTGGGAGTTCTTTTTCCCTCATAAGGGGACGCGAAATCTCGTTTTACATATAAATTAGTGCCCGTACCTTCGCGCGGGTTGAACCGCAACCTACCATAGGTCTCTTCAACATGAAAAACACTTTGTAAAAGAATGATGTGCGCTAGAAGTTTTTGTGCTTAAAAATTCCACTTGATTTTGTTCAATTTCATTTTTAGCTCGTCGTTTTTGCTTAGGACATATTTTATATTGAACCTTGCGTTACTCCTTAAGCGTTAAATCGTTTTTTTACGTTTTTTTTTACGATTTTTTACGTTATACGTGAAACTGTGTTTCGGAGCTAAAGAAGTATTATTTTTAAAACATTAATATCTAACAAAGCAATATAATAAAAACGAAATCATTTGCAAAATTATTACATTAGAAATATGTAAAAATATATTTTTAATTTAAGTGCCTTACAACATTATTCACTCTTCATTTCATCCGTACATATAAACGAGTTAATCTCTGCTATTAAATCCCGATTTTAATGTGCGACTTTTTAATAAAAAGCGAAACATTCGCATCATTTGTTATTGAAGACTGGCGCCACTGTCAGAACAGTGCCAAACAGTGCCAAACATCTTTGTTATTAAATTAAAATTCGGGGCGCATTACTTTAATGGAAAATGACAGCGGAAATGACCCAAGCAGACAAATCTGATCAATCGACTAACAAAAAAGATGCGATTATAATTTAGTTATTACCGGTCGCATTAATATTCAATAAGGTCAATTTAGTTTCCCTTCAATTTGTGAAAAAAAAAATTCCGACAATTGCGTTCTGATTACAAAATAAATTCAAATTCAAATCTGCTTCGTAAAAAAAGGGGTCAAAGTAAAAGCAGCAATTTTAACAATGTCTAAAAATCGATTATAGAAGTGATTCATTTTATTTTTTATATTACAATTATCCTGATGAAATAAATACGTATATTTTTTATAATAATATATGAAAAATTTACTATTCTACACATTCTAATATGGAAATATGGTATCGTGATTTTCGCAAAAAAAAATCATCCTTACAACAAGCAGTAATATAAATTAAATTTAAGAAGCAAAACAATAAATTTAGCTACAAAGTAACAAAACATATTTCCACATCAATTTAATTGCGAATTTTTGAAAATACCTAAACAATCTTTGGTTATAATAAAATCAAAATATTTTCACTTGAAACCTCAAATCATATTATTATTTAATGTGTGATTTTAAACGTCAAAGTTATATAATAAACTCATTAAGCGAAAAATGGTTAAAGATTGTTATTTTTAAATTAATTCACACCTAAAACACATGACGATTTAGCGGAGTTAAAATTAGTTTCGTATGAGCAGAACTTGTTAAAAATACAAAAAAAGCCTTATAGATTATGGAATATTATTAGAGAAATTGTACTTATCGGGAATTCATGGTAAATTGTATAGATGGATCGAATCTTACTTAACTAATAGGTCTTTAGCAGTTTCAACGCAAGATTATATATCGAGGTGTGTAAATTGTACATCTGGAGTGCCTCAAGGATCCCATTTGGGGCCGTTAATGTTCATTTTATTTATAAATGATATTTCGAAATGCTTTGTATACTCTTCGTTCTCAATGTATCTGAAGTTTTATAGACGTATATGTACCTTGGAAGACTGTATGAACCTACAAAGTGATATTAACAACTTATCCACATATTGTGTGAAGAATAGACTAACTTTGAATTGTGATAAATGTGCTTGCATCCCATTTATTAGAAACAAAAATAAGATTGTCAATCAGTAATTGCTGTCATTGACTTCAGTCTCGTCCATTAAGGATCTGGGCTTCATTCTTGATGAAAAGTTAATTTTTGATAAGCACGCTTATAATGTCGTTTCTAAATCCTACAAGATGTTGGGTTTTATAAAACGTACTTGCCATAATTTCCGTATTCTTAGTACTTTAAAAACACTATATTTTGCATATGTATTTAGTAACGTAAACTATGCTACTACTATTTTTAATCCACAATGCCAACTGTACATAAACCGTATCGAAAGATTCCAGAAAAAATTCATGAGACTTCTGTACTTCAAACTTAATATTGACTATGTGGACTACCGTAGTATTTGTCCTAGATTTAATATGTTATCTCTTCAAAATAGACGCTCCATCAATGATTTATGCCTGCTCTTTAAAATTGTAAACTCCACTATCGATTGTCCATCTGTTTTATCAAACATTAGATTTCTGTTCGGCAAATTCGCCACCAAGGCCTATTTCGTTGTATAACCTGCAATACGAATGCCTCACAGAACTCAACAATTTATAGAATTATGAATTTGTACAATAAGGTGAGTTTGGTGGTCGATTTGGATATGTTCAACACATGCTTAAGATCTTTCAAATAGCATTGTTAAACATTATCTTACCGTTCAATTGCTTTCTTAGTTTTTGACTGTTCTTCTTGCTGTGCTTTTCGTATTAATCTGTATTTCCTAGATGTTTCCTAGGTTTTGCTTGTAATTTAATCTTTTGATTCTCTTAATTAACATTTAGAAGCTCTTTTGTTACGTTAAAATTTTAGTGTACCCTTTGTGCGGGGGAATAACTGTATGAGTTTGTAACATAATAAATAAATAAATATGGTAAGATTATATTAAAAAATATCCTTGGCTCGAAATGAATTTTTGGCAATGAACATTTTATAACACCGTAAGAATGGTCGGATCGTTTTTATTTCCCGTTAATCGAACAGCGCATATATCAATGCGCAGTAGAATATTTAACAATAGAAATTGAGCACATTTTGGCATTTGTATAAATTAATGGTGTAAACGTACGTGCAGCAAAATATATATTTTTAGGCTTCCCATTCTGGTACAATAGAATGATGTTCGATATCGTCGTCCAATCAATCTACTAAATATCAGAACGAAAATAGTACAGCTTTATTCGGCTAATTCGGTAACAATCGATATTGATGACAGGGGGCTATAGCATCAACCCTAATTAGTCCGTTATATAGTTACCCCATCAGATGACCCAATGACCATAAACTCAAACCTAGACTTAGACCTCTGAACAGTGGCCGAACTATTTAATCATTAATTCAAATCGCTAACGAAATAAGTTATGAATTTATGTAGAACGAGTTAATTTATTTTTAAAATTTCTGCTACAGATAATTTTTAATTTATTTATTATTACAATTTTCCTTAAATCGGAACAATCAATTAATGACCTGACCTAGACGTAGACCTCTGAATAATGGCCGAACTATTTAATCATTAATTCAAATCGCTAACGAAATAAGTTATGAATGTATGTAGAACGAGTTAATTTATTTTTAAAATTTCTGCTACAGATAATTTTTAATTTATTTATTATTACAATTTTCCTTAAATCGGAACAATCAATTAATGACCTGACCTAGACGCAGACCTCTGAATAATGGCCGAACTATTTAATCATTAATTCAAATCGCTAACGAAATAAGTTATGAATTTATGTAGAACGAGTTCATTTATTTAAAAAAAAAATAGTTAGAGATGAGTTTTAATAAATTTTATCATTACATTATTTTTTAATCTGAACACTGTAGTGAAAAAGTATCAATTACTAAATTAAACATTTAGCTATTGCTGGAAAGAAGCAAAATCAAATCGTTTAACTTTAACAATTTGTTTAAAAACCTCTAAACACCAGTTTGAATATCATCGATATTAATAGAAATAAAAACCGAAGACACAATATTAATTTTTGTTCTATATAACACGGTTGTTTGTTTTATTACTGCTATCTGTCTTGTTGATATTTTAACGTTATCGCTTCTACGTTGCGCAGACGTCCATTGCAGAACATTCTGCCGTTTTATTTTTGAAGTTTGCGTTTCTAGTTACTATTAACCGAAGAAATTAATGAACAAAGCAAAATTTTAATAATAACGAAGCGTATAATAGAAAATAGATTAAATCAATTATGTGTCATAATAAATTACTGAATATTTCCCTATTTTGAGAAATGAATAGTGAGAATCACATTAATATTTTTATTAGTTATTGTATTTGTCTATAATTTAAGCTGTAACGAAATGAGGTGTACAAAGTTCGTCATCGATTTTTGGTAGCCATAAAGCCTTTATATCTACATACACAAAAGACATCAAATACGGCAAGGATTATTGAAACTAAAGTTAGCAGATATTACCACGTTACAACTAAGTACGCTTAATTAAAAAATAAATACATTAGTTAGTTAAAGAGTCCGCAATCCTAAAGATTGGTTGGAAACAGCACGCCATGCCGATCTATCCTGAGCTAATCCCTTCATCTCCCTATAGCTATTCATCTCAACGTCTTCAACTATCTGACTCACATACTCCAATCTAGGCCTACCTACCCCTCTCTTTCCCTCCACTCTACCTTCTATGATCAATTGCATAATCCCCCCCATGCCTAAGAATATACCCTACTAATCTGTCTCTCCTACGCTGTAACACTCTCCAGATACTTCTCTTCTCCCCTACTAACTCTAGTACAGCTTCATTTGTTACTTTATCTTCCCAACCAATCCTCATCATCCTCCTATAACACCACATTTCAAGTGCTTCTAATCTACGCTTCTCTTCCTTTCCTATAGTCCACGCCTCACACCCGTACAGTGCTACACTCCAAACATATACCTTCAGTAATCTTTTTCTAATACCCAAGTCAATATTTGATCTTAAAATCTGCTCTTTTTCTACGAATGCCTTCCTACCCTGTGCTATCCTACACTTTATATCTACCTTTCTTCGATTATCTTTTGTGATTCTACTGCCTAAATAACAAAAATCTGACACTTCTTCGATTCTATTATCTCCTATTGTGATCCTCATTTTTCTACTGCATTCCTTTTTGTCACACCTCATCACTTTAGTTTTACCTATATTTATTTTCATGTTAAAATCCCTAGTCAATACTACCTGCATACCATTCAATACCCTTTCTAAATTCTTTTCGCTTTCTTCCAATATAGCTATATCGTCGGCGAATCTCAGCATATATATTTTCTCTCCCTGTACATTCACACCTACACTATACTCTTCTTTTACTTTGTTTATTGCATCTTCTATATATAGATTAAATAATAACGGTGAGAGTGTACATCCCTGCCGAACTCCCTTCCCTATTTTTGCTACCTCTTCTTCCCCCTCAATTCTAACTAAGGCAGTTTGGTGTTTATATAAATTAAAAATTATTCTCCTATCCTTATAATCTATACCCGTTTCTTATAAAATTCTAAACATTATGTCCCAATCTACATTATCAAATGCCTTTTCTAAATCTACAAAAGCTATGCAAGTTACCTTTCCTACCCTCTTTCTTTTTTCTACTACCGTTCTTAGTGCTAGAATCGCCTCTCTCGTCCCTCTGTTTTTCCTAAAACCAAACTGATCTTCTCCTAGCCTTTCCTCTACTTTATTTTCTAATCTCCTATAAATAATCTTTAACAATATCTTCGATGCATGTGATAGTAGGCTAATGGTCCTATAGTTCTCACACAAATTAGCTCCTATTTTCTTCGGCATTGTTACTATTCTACTACGCTGAAAATCCTGTGGTACTTCTCCCTTCTCATATATTTTACAAACTAACCTGTATAATCGCTCCTGCATTTTTTCCCCTGCGTGTTGTATTAATTCGGCTGGTATCATATCAATCCCCGCTGCTTTGTTATTCCGTAAATCATTTAATGCTCTATGAAACTCTGACCTAAGTATGCTAGGACCTAAGTCATCCTCATCTATCTGTTCCACACTTTCTAGCTCCTCCATGTCCTGCCTACCTTTATATAAATCTTCAAGATACTCCTTCCATCTTCTAGCTTTTTCCTTATTTTCCGTGAGTTCCTTACCCTGCTTATCACATATTATGTTACCCTTTGGTTTTACTTTAGAAAAATGTGACTTAATTTTCCTGTAGCCCAAATCTACTTTACCTCTTCTCATATCCTCCTCAATATCCTCACAATTTCCTTTAGCCACTCTTCTTTCGCTAGCTTGCATTTCCTATTAATTAAGTTCCTTAGTTCCTTATATTTTTTCTGTCCTGCTTCTGTGTTTCCTATTTTAATTTTCCTTCTTGCTTCTATCATTTCAACTATTTCTTCCGTGATCCATTCCCTCCTACCTGCCCTTTTCTTTGTGCCTAATACTTCATTTGCTGCTGTAGTTAACCCATTTCTGATTTCCCTCCGTTCTCAATCTATGTCGCTCCTAGATGTTCCATTAGCCATGATTTCTACTTTCTGCTTGTACTTTTCACATACATCAGCTAATTTTAACCTATCGACATCTACTCTGACCTGTTTAGACTTCTGTAATTTCTTGAATTTGACCTCTGAGTCCAGGACTACTAAATTATGGTCACTATCAATATCTGCTCCAGGGTAACTCTTACAATTCTTAATCTGGTTCCTAAACCTCTCTTTAACCAGTATGTAATCTATCTGATACCTCCCTATATCTCCTGGCATTTTCTACGTATATATCCTGCGCTTGTGATTCTGAAAAAGCGTGTTTGCTACCACTAGCTTATTCCTAATACAAAACTCTACCAATCTATCCCCTCTATCATTACGTGTTCCTATTCCATATTCGCCTACTATTGAAACTTCCTTTCCCTTACCTACTACGGCATTCCAATCTCCGATTACAATTAGATTATCCTGTCCTTTAACGTTTGCTAACCTAGATTCAATCTCCTCATAAATGGATTCTACCTCCTCATCATCGTGACTTGAAGTTGGCATATATACTTGCACTATAACTGTGTCCGTTGGCTTCGTGTCTAATCTAATAGTTATAATTCTATCACTAACTTGGCAATAACTCTTTATTCTACATCCCAACTTTCTATTCATTATAAAACCTACACCGGTATGCCCATTATCTGATGCTGTGGTTATTAATCTATATTCTCCTGACCACGTATCTACTTGATCCTTCCTCCTAACTTCACTAATCCCTACAATATCCAGTTTAAGTCTCTCCATTTCTAATTTCAAATTCTCTAACTTTCCTATCCTATTCATACTACGTATATTCCACGCTCCGACTCGTAGAATTCGCGATGAAATCGATCTCTTGCCCGCCCCAGAATCCGAGGGCTTGCCTGCTACCGAAGTAGCAGGTGAGATTCTGAGCCATTGGCTCTACTCACCTGGGGTAATACATTAAAGAATATCGACATTTCATGTGTAATCTGGAGAAACGTACAGTGCTGGTTTCTCCTTGCCTTGCACCGACCAATGATTAAGTTGTTAATAATAACTTAAAATTTCAAATTTATAGAGTATTAATTTAGCAGAGTTTTTATTTTAACAAAGTGTGTTTTTTGGTACTAGTAAATAGTTTTAGAGCGCAAATATTTTTCTAATATTCATATCGAATGGCATTTTAAAGGAATTAATACAGTCAACAGTATATGAATTTAAATCGAGCATATAAATAGCATAGCGCCATCGTCTTCAGCATTCCAGGCAAAATAATGCATTATATGGTACGTGAGTCAATCAACTGAAGAAATAGCTGCGCATTTTCTGATATAAACAGCATGAGCTCAATTTAATATGATATTTCCGATTCTTTAAGTGTTTCATATATACTTTGTAAATTCCGAAAAGATATATACATATTGCAAATGATACACTAAGTCGCGATGAAGCTAATTTTATAGAATATCATCGAAAAAGAAAAACTGTCTGAATAATTTCAGAATCTAGATGCCCATTTCAAGGCAATTTTTCTCAAAAACCTAATATTTTACACAATACTTTTATATGTGTGATGTTCCGTATGTTTTTAACACTTTTTTTCATGTATTGATCGTTTGTCTTACATTTTTATAAATTGCACGAAAAAGCCGAATAAATGTTAGGCAATCAATTTGGTTCATCAAACTACGCATTATAAAAAAAGCTTTCTCGAGACACTTACTCGAGGCTGCAAACTTTTCCCATCATCCAGCGAGATAATATTACGCCCACTTTCACTATACAAACTCGCTTTTGCCTCTAAGGCAGTGTTTTCCAAACTTTATGTTACTACGCCCCCGTTTAAATGGTAAAAATTGTATTAATACAAAAAATGAGAGAAAAAAATACATAATTGACCGAATAATAACAAAGTTTTCTGCTTCTTCTTCTTAGCCCATAGTCGCCCACTCTTGAACGTAGGCCTCTTCCCTTTCAATCCATGCCACACTCTGCTGGGGTATTTGTATCCAATTTTTCCCCGCGTGGTGTCGAATGTCATCTTGCCATCTTGCTTGTGGTCGCCCAACATTTCGCTTAACATATATATAGTAAAACAAAGTTTTACTCAATATGTATTCTTTTTAAATTAATTTGTTTTCGATTTCGATGGATATGCTTGCTTATTAGCATAAAGTTTATCAAATCGTAGTTCTTTTTCTACTACTAAACGGGCTCGATATTTGGAATTCATTGCAGCTAATGCAGAAAATCCCATTTCGCATAAATATGATGTTACGAATGGCAGCAGTACTCGCATTGCTTCGCTTGACAAAGTAGTATATTCTTCACTTCGATTCAACCAAAATTGAACTAGGGTTTCACTCGGAAATTTTTATTTCAATGAAGTATCGCATGATAATTCTATCCATTTTTCCTTTTCAATAGTTGTCAATCCAAATTCATCATCTTGTTTATCGACAAATGGATTCTGTATCCACGCGAACTTTCTAAAATCAAGATAATGTGAAAGGTACCATGATGTGCAAACCATCCAAGTGTTCAGTAAGTAGATTTTTGTTTGCTTCAATATTAACTCGGGCGCAGAATTCATTTAAAAGTGGATACATGTCCAACTTATTTTTTTTGTAAATTTGATTTTCATAGCTCCAATTTTTTTTTATGAATGCTTTCACTTTGTCTTTTTGAATCAGTGAATGCATTTGTGGTCCTTGCATTCAATTTTCCAAAAATTTCAACCAAATAGCCAAGTTGAACAATAAAGTTATCATTCCTATACAAATTTGCCATCAAGAAAAATTGCAATCTCTTCTTTGAGTTCAAACACCCTTTGCGTCAATTTTGTATGAAATAAATGTTTATCTCATGTTTATATCGAAGTTAAAGTGAGATATGTGATTTAAAAAATTAATGAATGTATATATTTTTATTTATATATGTTATGTTATGAAAATTACATTTCTGTTCAACTTTTCGCGCCTGCTTTTGCACTAGTCCTCTCCAAGGGGGCGCGCCTCACAGTTTGGAAATCGCTGCTCTAAGGTATAAGTATAATCCATGAATTATTTAAATACGAACGGCCTCGGCATCTTTCCTCAAGACACATCTATCCTAGATTTTTGTAAATTTTAAACGTGGCCTACATTCATAACTGCTTTGTAGACTCAATTGATATTACTATATATAATTTAGTAGGCTTAGGAAAATTATTAGATTTAATAAAAATGTATCCTCAGCGATTTTAACGATAAGTTTAAAACTCATCGCTAGAGCAGATGATTGGGAATTAAATGTGAAAATTCACCTTGGGTTAAATTTATGTCCTAAGCAAAAATTCATTTTTTTTCTGGGTGTTTATATCCTTATTTTATTATATTTTTAGATGTTCTATATTAACAGGACCTTCTTGCTAAATTCGTTCCTGCATTTTTTCGTACATAAATTTATGTCAAGTTGTGTCTACGTTACATATACCTGATATAATATCTCACCCCTGTTTTAGAACTTCGCACCTTATACCGTAAATATCTCAGAATTACGTTAGTCAACAACTTTCACTCCGTGGAAAACACCTCTTCTTAGGTAAGTCTTTACAACGCCGCTGCCTTAAATAAACGCTGTGAATGAACATTTTCTGTTAGAAAATTTTCTTGTGGCAAAACGATTAAAAGTTGAAGCCTATGAAGTTATTCATAAGCTCGTTCACTGCTAAAGATGCAAATTCGCAAGTTCAAATGAGAACTTGCAAAATGCAAATAAGCATTCTTTCATAAATTTCTACAGGATATTTTCTGTTGTAGAAACCATTTTTTTTTTATAATGCAAAGTTTACAAACACTTCGCACTACTAATTTCAAAAACTCTAGCTTCCTAAACTTTTTTTTAATAAAAAAAATATATATTAATAATAAGTAATAACGTCAGGATAACGGTAGTCATTTATTTTGGTAATGGATAGTCCGACAATGTCGAAACGTAAGCAAAAATCTTTTTAGAATATAAGCCAGAATATTTTAATAATTACTCACACATCGTTGTCCCAATATCCATGATCATATTCGATTATTAATAATAAGTTATCACCAATTTTCAGCATTTTATCCTTCAAAAATCCTTCAATAAATCTCTTTCTGTTATTCAAGTTTACAACTTATTTGACAATATGCAGCCTGATAATCAATCATAATCAGCCTTCAAATTTCAAATCAATATGCTAATTGAATTTTTTTCTATTTTATTTATTAGTTAATTAGTTGAAGCTAAAAATCGGTCAAAGTGGAAAGTGTGGAACAGATAGATGAGGATGACTTAAGTCCTAGCATACTTAGGTCAGAGTTTCATAGAGCATTAAATGATTTACGGAATAACAAAACAGCGGGGATTGATATGATACCAGCCGAATTAATAAAACACGCAGGGGAAAAAATGCAGGAGCGATTATACAGGTTAGTTTGTAAAATATATGAGAAGGGAGAAGTACCACAGGATTTTCAGCGTAGTAGAATAGTAACAATGCCGAAGAAAATAGGAGCTAATTTGTGTGAGAACTATAGGACCATTAGTCTACTATCACATTAATCGAAGATATTGTTAAAGATTATTTATAGGAGATTAGAAAATAAAGTAGAGGAAAGGCTAGGAGAAGATCAGTTTGGTTTTAGGAAAAACAGAGGGACGAGGGAGGCGATTCTAGCACTAAGAACGGTAGTAGAAAAAAGAAAGAGGGTAGGAAAGGTAACTTGCATAGCTTTTGTAGATTTAGAAAAGGCATTTGATAATGTAGATTGGGAAATAATGTTTAGAATTTTAAAAGAAACGGGTATAGATTATAAGGATAGGAGAATAATTTTTAATTTATATAAACACCAAACTGCCTTAGTTCGAATTGAGGGGGAAGAAGAGGTAACAAAAATAGGGAAGGGAGTTCGGCAGGGATGTACACTTTCACCGTTATTATTTAATGTATATATAGAAGATGCAATAAACAAAGTAAAAGAAGAGTATAGTGTAGGTGTGAATGTACAGGGAGAGAAAATATATATGTTGAGATTCGCCGACGATATAGCTATATTGGAAGAAAGCGAAAAGAATTTAGAAAGGGTATTGAATGGTATGCAGGCAGTATTGACTAGGGATTTTAACATGAAAATAAATATAGGTAAAACTAAAGTGATGAGGTGTGACAAAAAGGAATACAGTAGAAAAATGAGGATCACAATAGGAGATAATAGAATCGAAGAAGTGTCAGATTTTTGTTATTTAGGCAGTAGAATCACAAAAGATAATCGAAGCAAGGTAGATATAAAGTGTAGGATAGCACAGGGTAGGAAGGCATTCGTAGAAAAGGAACAGATTTTAAGATCAAATATTGACTTGGGTATTAGAAAAAGATTACTGAAGGTATATGTTTGGAGTGTAGCACTGTACGGGTGTGAGACGTGGACTATAGGAAAGGAAGAGAAGCGTAGATTACAAGCATTCGAAATGTGGTGTTATATGAGGATGATGAGGATTGGTTGGGAAGATAAAGTAACAAATGAAGCTGTACTAGAGTTAGTAGGGGATAAGAGAAGTATTTGGAGAGTGTTACAGCGTAGGAGAGACAGATTAGTAGGGCATATTCTTAGGCATCGGGGATTATACAATTGATCATAGAAGGTAGAGTGGAGGGAAAGAGAGGGGTAGGTAGGCCTAGATTGGAGTATGTGAGTCAGATAGTTGAAGACGTTGAGATGAATAGCTATAGGGAGATGAAGGGATTAGCTCAGGATAGATCGGCATGGCGTGCTGTTTCCAACCAATCTTTAGGATTGCGGACTCTTTAACTAACTAAAAATCGGTCGGAATATACGGAACAGTGAGAATAATTAAGACTCCTGCCTTATTCCAAATATTATTACATTAAAACAACTATATCATGACTTAATTTTAACAATAGTAAATTATTTCATATTTTTGTTAGGATCCTTAAGTAAGTGGATAGTTTTGAAATAAATAAAAACCCTTAATTCTTTCAACTTATCTGCTTCCATTTTTTTTATGAATTTGTACGGAATATTCTTACTATTATTGCCAGTTATGATTTTCAACAAAACAAATGAAAGAGCAAGCATTTTCTGCATAAATTAAAAAGCCTTACGTGCGTGTAGGAATAACGCATACTTGAGAAAACCACGTTTACAATTCGCAAGAAGCAAACCATCAACTCGAGTGTTATTTTTAGATGCCATACCTTGATATTTACGGCGAAAATATAACCTGGATTTATTTGCTCTTATATCGCACATCATCTCCAAAGTGTCGGTATTCAATGAGGCTCTAAAGATAATATATAAACACAAATGGAACATTAAAAATAAATTTATACTCTGCAATACGACGTTAAGTGCTTCACTATGTCTAAAATCCTACAAGGATACTCGAAAAAAAAATCTATATTGTTTATATATTTTAAGCATTAAGAAAATGTGCACCTGTTCGTTTTTTACAGGTATATTGAAGAGGATGTCGTTTTAAAAGGTCGTATAAATTGTCTTAACAATGTAGCAAAACTAATTCATATAAAAAGTGCATATTTTCATAAAGTGCCTCAAAAAAGTATTGTAGTCATACTTAGGACACTAATATATATGTTTCTATCGAGAAGCGATGAAAGTTAAATTTAAATCAAAAAAGTCTTAATATCATTTTCGGCTGAAATAAACATTTTGTATACTAAAGCTCAAATTCTTAGATAGTCATTTTAATAATGGCAAAAACTTCATTACTGTTGACAATGGTATGTCATTATCTGTATTATAGAAATGCCATTCCTCCTTGAATATTGCGCTTAGAGTCAATTAGCGACAAAGTAAACATCTTCTCTGTTCTTGGTGATAATAAACCCATGCAGCATCGCGAATCACGAAAGTTCAAGAGAAGAGAAGCTATTGTGCTATACTATACACCAGTGCTTCTTAAACTTTTTGAATCCCCGGCTCCTCTCTCGCTTAAATCAAAAACTCACGGCCCCCCTAGAATTTTATTTTGAGAAGTCGGGTTGATTTTAAAAATAGTTTTATTTTGTTTTGTATATGTTAATATATGTATTAATGTATATATTAATTATCCTATACATGTTCAACATATTTTTTAAATAACTATCGTCAAACAATCTAATATAAATATGATTATTTAAGAATAATTAAAAAATTAAAACTATATATATTCAAACAAAAATTGAAGAGAAATTTAAAATTTATTCAATGTGATGGATGTAATTGAATATTATTGCACAAATGATCTAAATCGGGCGATATATTTGAAATTAATTTTCGCCCGATTATTTTCTAAAGATTCTGTTGATAAACATGATCTATTTTTGTTTTTGATTAATAATAATGATGAAATTGCAGATTCACACAGGTATGTTGTTGCGAATGGAATCAAAATGTTTAAGGCCATGTTTGTTAATGCAGAATATTCCTTTTCTCGCAAATTTCTGAAATATTAGTACCAGAAAATTCTGAATCAAGTGTTGAATCTGATCTTATATCAATTAATTCCTTTTTTTTAATTTACAGGGAAGATGGCCACATTGTAAATTGGTAAATTGGTAAAAAAAAAAGGTAAGGAACTTGCCTGAGTTTAATAATAACTTTACTTAACGATACGATTAACTTAAAGCATAAAATTAGCAGCACTGGAAATGAGATGATTGAACTAAGTCTTCCATCATTTTCTTTGCGATAGGTGAGATTTTTAGTTATGCAACAAGGTTGGTATAAAAGAGGATGCAAAGACATAGACGGACGTCTGGCAAAACGAAGATTTGTTTCAAGTGCAACTTGCAGAAAAACATTTCATTTTATGGTGTTCTCATCCAGTCGTGGCTTTTAACTTGATTTAAATTCGGAAAATATTTTTGAAAGAAATTAATTGCTTCTGTAAGATGAGTACAAATCGTTCTCGTAAGTCCTGCTGATAATGATACGTTATTTACTTCAATAAAATCATGCAAAGAAGTAAATATATTTGTGTTGCCTTGTACATAACTTTTGTACCATACAATAAGTTGTTCTTGAAAAGCTTGCATTTTTGTATTCAGTATCAATATATTAGTACTTCGTCCTGAAGCGAAAGGTTCGATTCATTTACTTTATCGAAGAAATCTACCATATACGAAATAAGGCACATCCAGTTTTGGTCACAGAAGTGAGCAGCTAAATTTGGTTTCTAATCAAGAAGAAATATTCAAAGTTCATCTTTTAATTCCTACATTCTTTTTAGAACTTTCCCCCATCTTATTTCTGTATGATATAAGAGACTTTCATAATTGAGTCCCATTTCTTTGACTAAAATGCGAAATAATCTTGAAGAAGTAGCTTGGCGTTTTAGGAAATTTACTACAGTGGAAACATTTGACAATACGTCATTCAGTTCATTTCCCATCTTTCGAAAAACTAAATTCTCTCGATGGATAAATACAGTGTACGTGTCTATCCTACACTTTATATCTAAAGTGTAGGATAGCACAGGGTAGGAAGGCATTCGTAGAAAAAGAACAGATTTTAAGATCAAATATTGACTTGGGTATTAGAAAAAGATTACTGAAGGTATATGTTTGGAGTGTAGCACTGTACGGGTGTGAGGCGTGGACTATAGGAAAGGAAGAGAAGCGTAGATTACAAGCATTCGAAATGTGGTGTTATAGGAGGATGATGAGGATTGGTTGGGAAGATAAAGTAACAAATGAAGCTGTACTAGAGTTAGTAGGGGAGAAGAGAAGTATCTGGAGAGTGTTACAGCGTAGGAGAGACAGATTAGTAGGGCATATTCTTAGGCATGGGGGAATTATGCAATTGATCATAGAAGGTAGAGTGGAGGGAAAGAGAGGGGTAGGTAGGCCTAGATTGGAGTATGTGAGTCAGATAGTTGAAGACGTTGAGATGAATAGCTATAGGGAGATGAAGGGATTAGCTCAGGATAGATCGGCATGGCGTGCTGTTTCCAACCAATCTTTAGGATTGCGGACTCTTTAACTAAACTAACGTGTCTAGCATTTGGGCAAACTTTTTTTACCTCCGATATAAATTCCGAAATGTTTCCAGTCATAGCTGCTGCACTTTACTCTTTACACCAATACACTTTTTCCATTCAAGTTCATTTTCCGAAAAGAAATCATTTACCTTTTTAATTATATCGACTCCTTTTGTAGTTCCAGATAGATTTCTCCAAAACAGCATATCTTCACGAAGCTGGAAGTTGTACTGATATTTCATAAAAACCATTAAATTAGCTGAATGGCAAATGAACTACTTTGTTTAATACGTGATAGTAATTTAAACTTGATATTCTCGACAATGCCATCTATTCCCTTCTTAATTGTGTCATTGGATGCAGGAAATTCTTTTAGAGGCTCTTTGATTTTTGAACTAACGGTTTCACAATTTTTTATTGCTGCCGGTAAAACAAGATCTTCGCCGATGGTGTGTGCCGATTTATTTTTTGTTTTTGCAATTAATAAAGCAATTTGAAAAGAGGCTTTTACTAATTATTCATTAAGTATTGTATGTTTCGAAAAAAAAATAGTTTGACGTTTTAAATCTTTCAAAAAATTCAAGAGGTTTACTTTTATATTTACTATGCATGGTATTTAAATATCTAATAAGTTTTCCTGGTTTCTAAGCCTCATTTGATCATGATGTTAAACAAATAACACACAATGGTTTTTGTTGGCTTTCACCAGACGACACAAAACCAAATTTCAAATAATAAGAATCTATTTTATTTTCTATTTCTTTCGGGACACGAAAACTTTGTTTTTTTGGCGGCCTGTGTTTCTAAAAAATATGATGAGGAATCTGGTGAAATTGACAGCATTTTATCTAGGACTCTTTCTTCACTGTTATCTGTTTGTTTTTTGTCACTAGAATTTTTTATTAACCATTTATCCATCTTTAAGAAGCACTGCTGTACACCACCACCTTGTTAGAATGTGTTTTGTGATGGAAAGACCCATTCAGCTCTGGAAGCAGTTGGAAACCGAGGATGGTAAATTCCTATAAATATGGGGTCTGGTAGAAGAAACTGAAAATGTGTATGGTCAAATTCCTACAAACGCCTGTTGTCCATCGCCTTCCTCTTGCACGAAGCACTTATTTCTTGCACATGTAACTTTGTTTCCTCATGGGGTGATCATGCAATAAAATGCAGGCTTCTGCATTCAGAATTTCTGTACTTTCACCAACTGGTTCATCTGGGTAATTGTTAATTGGGTAATTATCATGATCGTTAAATATATCTATGTCTTCTTCTTCAATGTTTGATTTCAATTGGAAATATTTCTTTTGAATATCAGTATCGAGGGATTAAGGAGCTTATTTTCTTGGGGACCGAACCTTATAAGAATCTACATGTACCTTTGTAGG
The DNA here is from genome assembly GCA_947310635.1 of Leptodirus hochenwartii. Lineage (NCBI taxonomy): Eukaryota > Metazoa > Arthropoda > Insecta > Coleoptera > Leiodidae > Leptodirus > Leptodirus hochenwartii. Next base: position 7,921,344 of record OX371176.1, on the reverse strand, counting down.
AATTTGACCATCATTAACTCGACTACCTGAAAATTATAGGAATATGTATACACCCTTGGAAACTATTGCAATGCGTGCAAGATTGTAGAGTTATAACTATTTCATTCTCTAATTTAATTTTTTTCCAAGTCAAAAATACGTATACAGTTTGTTCTTACGTAAAAATAACGTAAAATTACGTAAAAAAAAATTGAAAACGATTCTTTTGAGATATATAAAGCGATAAAGCCACACATTTTTACAACTTGTAAATTCTAGAATTCTTTCTCATGAAAAATGTATAGCATTTTTTTGAATAGTTATCAATCAAAAGCACACTAATTAAATATTAGTCCTCTTTTATTATATTAGTATTAATAAATATTAGTCTATTTTAGTCAACGTCAAAACCTGCATATAATTAATAATAAAATTGCCAATTAATTCCAACGAATATTTGTTTCATTATCTGACATGGATTTCGAAATGGATTTCATCATCTGACATGGAAATCCCGTCTTTGAATTTCAAAGACACCATTCTCTTCCATCTGTTAATTTGCTCTTCCACCGTAATTAGCGTTGTTTTAAATGATTGTATATTTGGGCACGTGACGGTGTTTCGTGACTTGCATTTTGATCCAATCAAAATTGTTGTCTTACGGCATAATTTTACCGTAATGAAATTAGTAATTTAGTCAAATAGTATAATTAGCACGACAGAATCCATTCCAATGCGTCCAGAGGATGAGTACATGTTTGGAACAGTATTTGCAAAACTATATTTTGAGAGACTAAAAATATTTGTCGCAGATTTTCCGTTTTCTTTGATGCTCAGTTATTAAGTGCTATAAGCAGATTCAATTGTCAGAATGCATGTTGTATTTTAAATTCTTATTTAGGTGACAGTTCCAAAAAGTTCGAAACTCGTATCTTGTATGTTTTCTTAACATTACAAGTCTAAATATTCTTCCACGTTGCGCTTACTTCAATTATTTGATTTTTGTCGATTGAAACAATACCAAAAGTTTCGTTTCATTTCGTTTTAGAGAAAGGCAATACAAGGAATTTATTGAATATATCTTTAAAGTAATTTAACAAGAATATTTAGTTTGCGAGTATCTCGCATACTTTTATATCTTATTGTCCTTATTAAAAAGACTTATTGTCCTTCCTCAAATCCAATCAAATTCTGTATAATACTAGATTTCTGAATTGCAAATACATTTGTATGTGAAAACAAATTACATCTCATTCTACCATTTAGGTCTGTAAAATAAACGAATGTGTTATTCCCTTTTGAAAGGATACTCTGTTTGTGGAATAATGTGGATTTACCGGGATTACAAACTCGCTCTACCTATCTGCGTAGGTGTATTTGTATTTGGTGATTTTTAAATAACAGTACATAATATAATTTTAATGAAAATAATATCCATTTCTATTATTTGTATAACGCAGAGGAATGTCATTTTCGAAATTAATTTGTGATATTAATCGGATCAATTTTTACCTATATAGTTTTACCTATGTAAAACAATTTCTTCTGAAATTTGATTTAAGTAAAACCAATTAAAAAAAATTTATGCATGAATCTAAAACAAACCAAATTCATTTATGCGAACTTCGCTATGCTTTGCAGCAATATAAAATCATGTTTACACTTTTTTGCTATTTTGCTATTTTTGTTATAATTCGTTGATATTCATAAAAAGTATAACTGGCTCTTTGTATTGTAATCTAAATATAAAATGAGGCAGTTTCGAGATTAATATGATTCGCATACTTTTTCACGAAAAAAGTGAACTTTTATGTTATTTTTTTACAAAAAAATTGATTATACTTGCAAATTTTGCTGAATTTCGAATAGCAGATTGTTTTCAATCATTTCCAATCTTGAAGCAATTAGAAATGTACAATCAGCAAGACTATTCTTCACGAAAATAAAATGAATTCCTTTTCCATAAAAAAAAAACGATATATCCAATTATTATTTTTTTTAATGACTTTATTCGTTCCTAAAAAGTAAAAAAAAATTGAAAAATCTAAAAAAGCTATATACTAGGTGTACGTATCCACCCAATATTCTACCTTTAATTTTTTACGAGAAAAATGGAAAAACTCATGAATAGAACATTGCTATAGCACATGCCGTACAATAAATAAATTGTATAATAATTTGTCTAAAATTCGAAATAAAACACAACGGTAAATATGGGCAAAATATTACAAAATATTACGATACTTTAAACTTCAATAATAACTTCACAACTACACTTTCCTAAAAAAATTTTACTCATTCCGAAATTTTGTCGTTATGTGTTTTTGTTTTTTCATTTCTTCATAACATTGTAAGCCTCTTTCCAAATTTTGCACAACATTAGCCTATTGTCTCTTGAGACAATTCATTACACAATTTTACCTTAGCATAGCACATCATGTTAGCATGTTAATTGCAATAACCATATCTTTGATATTCGGGTGAAGATAGTATAGGAATGCAGATTTTCACTTCCTTAAGGAGGCTAAACAATGATTATTTAGGTATAGGAGATCGATTTGCTTAGTCCATAGTTCGGTATTAAATAAAAAAATATTTTAAAGTAATAAATCTAGGCAGTCTGTGTGTGAAATTATGTCTTAGATATGCGTACATGAGGGTAATAAAAATGCGAGTAAATAAATAATTTAATATAAATTAAATTAACGAAAGAATGAATTCTCATTGTTAGAATACCTCTTCATTATTTTGCTCCTCATTTTTTGATGTGTGAATTGTAAGATCCTAATCTGATGTGCATTGTGTTACAAGCAAACCATTTTCTACTAATTTACGAAAAAAAATTTATGATTGTTATTTTACAATTCTTTCCACATCTATACTTGAATTTATGCACAAATGTTTACTTAATAATTTACAACAACTGCAAAAAATGCAATCAAAACTTTTTGGAGTTTCTTTCGACCATTATTTTTAATTTGTGTTGTAAACTTCTGCACGATCCGCTATTGATGAGGATTTATTTTATGGATCCGGTCTAGACGATATCTCATATAATTTATCCCAACTAATGAACCGAAGAAAGGGTCGCCTTTAGCATCGAAATGTAAGGGTTTCGGTATAAGACAGATAATAGTTTCGTGGTGAATTATCAAAGAAAACGTAATGTGCCCAGAGCAGGATAAAATTGCTTCTAGCATAATATTATGGGCCTATAAATTTTATACGAATTTCAGCTAGATATCCTATTTATGTACAGATTTTTATGTCTTATAGTACGCAAATTTTCGAATTTTCAGTCACAATAATTTCCAAAATAATGATATACCTTAAATTAAAATTCGAGTTCATTTAATTCTAACATCGAAAAGAATGGACAGAACCTGCATGCAACTGGAATGTTTAAAAAGTTTTAAAAACTAAAATTATATATTATAAATCCCAACAAATTACATCAAAAATTAATTAAAATTTTTCAACATCCATCATATGATGTAATTTAATAAATAAATACTCATAACATGAGCCAATTCTTTCAATCTTGTATGACCCCCACTTAAATTTTAATGTCTTAATTAGATATATAATTTGCCTAAGAATTTAATCAACTCTGTATTTAATCAAAAATTTCTTAAGGCAAGAATTTAGCAGACTATGAGCTAAGTGATTACAAAGTTAAGATATGATCCAAATGAAATTTACATCTTTTGTCCATCGAAGCTTTGGTAATAGGCAAAACTAGTCGACCAGACAAAATATCTTTGATCGTACGAATGGCTACGTAATTTAGGATTGAATAGTTAAGTGGTTTATAAGATTAATTAATAAATTGATACATGATTGAATTAAAAAACTATTACATTCGTAGAACTAATTAGTGATTGATTTAAAAATATATTTCCAAAGACTCGTTCTACTAAAAATAATTATTATAGTATTAATGATATGTTCGAAAAAATAAGGATATTTATTGTGATATAAAGGAAGCTTGTCCAACGAAATGCACATGTGAATAGCAAAAACATTTAGTTATACTTTGTGGAATCCATTTTTTCATTCATTTTGAGACTTTTACAAATAGGCATAAATTCAAAGTTCTTAAATACACAGAAAAAGGTTATGCTTTTGTAAAAAAAAATTTTTAATGTAATTTAGTTTATTGTATAATGAATAACGTATACAAATTAATATATAAAACACAAAAAATTTTTGAATACTTAATAATGAATAAAAGAAATTAAAAAATAAATATGTTTACATTTCAATAACGTAAAAATAATTGGGATAATTTAAATATTAATTAAAATTATATTGGTTTTAGTATCGGGTGCAATTTATTGAAAAAAGTAATTGTACTTTGATTTTTATTAGGCAAAGCTAGAACTAAAGAGAATAATTTGTTTTAAAGTTTCGAATTTTTATTTTTTCATATGTTATTTGTTATTTAATAATAATTTTATGTCACCATAAATTTTAACTTAACTTAATTTTTATATTAGATTTCTAGAAGCTTTAAAATATTCTGTGAAGATTATGTTAGGTCGGAACCATTAAAGCTTTGCTATCAACGAAATAAATATTGCAACTTTTAATTAATTAAAACGAATTGGTAATTAATGTTATACATAAAGCAATTAATTTTTTTTCGCTTTTAAAATTATGCTTCTTCAGTTCGTATACATACAAACTATTCTCATTCGAGCTTATTTAAATGGATCCATATTTTAAGGGATTGAGTGTGGATTTTCACGAAATTTTTTGTTTTTATTTATGGATTTTAATAGCTGAAACTATATTTATTCAAGGGAATTTTAAAGTTGAAATTTTTTTTAATTTAAAGTCTTTGTTTTCATATACTAAGAAAATTTTTGTGTGTAAGAAACATTTAATTAAAGAAAAGATTGCTTTCTCAAAATTTTGAGGTAATTCAATGAATTTTTTTTGAAAGAAATATATACACAGACATATTGGCTTATTTAGTCACCTGGTATATGTTGAAAATATTAAGCTTTTCTATATCTACCGCATATTTTACCTGATATGAATTTATAATATTTCCGCTGTTTGCTGCAAAATATTTTAGTATGTATAACAAGTAGGCTTTTGTATCTGACAGCAACATTTATATTTTAACAAAAAAGTTCGTCCTACGAAGAACCGGAATGAACATTTAATAACAGTAATTAAAAACGAAAATCAACATCGGACGTAACATAAATTAAATGGATTCACTCAAATGGATTTTGTGTAAAGAAAACTTTTTGTGTAAAAGTAACTTTAAAATTACGTTAAATAAATAAAAAACGACACTTTTTTTCTGGAATCTTTTCTATTCATAAGTCGCAATGAATGAACGACTTTGCTTACCTTTTCCTTATTTAAAAGTAGGCCAGTAATAAAAAAAGTGAAAAGAAAAATAATTGTAAAGCTTTTATAACCATCGGGAAACTTTTCTAAGGATGCCCTTTTATATGTTAGGAATCAAATTATAATTTCTACTCATTCCTTCCGAAGATGAAAATAATAGTAAAATATATTAAGGTATTAAACTGGTTAAAAAATGGGTAAAAAAGGGTAGAAAAAGGGTAAAAACCTGGTAAAAAAAACAGAAAAAAAGGAAAAAAAAAGAAAAAGGCATATACAGAATACCATGTAAGTGATTCGTCCATTTTCACTTTCACTAAATTGTGATGTGCTCTGGCAGAATTCTGATCAATCAAAAATGAAAACCAAAATTTGATTCGAAATGATGCACATTTGTATTTTTCTGGGTATCTAAGATAAACATAGTTTATGATAGTTACAACAAATTCGGGCTCATACTGTATAGTGCCATAGAACATATCTCTAAGTATCTTTCGCTCAACCTATCTCTAATACCGTTCAATACAATGTCGGACGTCGTAGGGAAATATGAAGTCGTTTATTGACGATGTTAGATGCAATCGCAACTTGATGGTTATTGTATTACTGCACTGGCAATTTATCCTGCCATGGCATATTGCCATTACCGTGAAGAGATTCCCGTGTTACTTTAAGCAAATAGTGCAATGGGCCTATAACCTACGATCAAAAAAATCAATCTATATTTAAATATCCTTCGGAAATAAGTATAACTCGATATATATGTAACTTACGTCCTTTTTTATTAGAGATGTTAATATTTGAAGTATGTATTTTCGCGGAACACATATTTTTTCAGATTTGGTTGATTTATTGTAACTTTCATATTAAACATATTTTTTAGCTTCAGTTACCTCAGCAATTCTTATCACAAGAAATGGCTTCAGTATAACGCGACTCTAGTATGACTTTCTTTGTTCGAACGCAAGTTATAATGTGCTTCTATTGTCTGTGGGTTAGGAAGGATTGCGTGCAAATTATATGCAATTACTTTAATGATAGTGAGGGATAAAGTGCCTGAAAAGGATAAGGTGAATGTTAAGAAATGATAAGAGTAGATTTTATATTTGGAGTTTGCATATTTTATAGCGAATATTTATAGAAGACCAATCAAAGTTTATTTTAGTACGTTATATTCCACTTTAAATGTGTTTATTGATCATTTTACTAATCACTATTTCTTGTAATTTTTGTAATTTTCGAAATACTGAAAAACTTTACAAATCAAATTTTGCCAGTAGATTATTTTACTTAAATCCAATGGTTTTATCTTCGATTCCTACAAACGATATCAAATTTATAAATTATTTTCCTATTTTTTTTTTATTACCTAATAATAATATTAGGATTCTGTTAATTTATTTCAAATCCAATGTTTTAATTTTAGTCAATGTTTAATGGCTAGTAGTGCTGTCAAATTTCCTCTCATGGACCGGTAACCCGGTACAGTCCATTGTCACCGGTGCACTGGTCCGGTATGTAAAAATAAATCGGTGCACCGAATCCGTTGATGCACCTGTATGGTACGAACCGGTGCATTGATACGTACGATAGGGACCGGTGCAACGGTACGCATAGTGCGGACCGGTACATATAGCATACGTACCGGTTTTCCCTAGTATCTGATAGTGGTCTCCTATAAACTTAACGAAAAACGCGAAAGAGCGCGGGTAAAGAGAAAGGAAATAATGGAATGGAACGAATAGAATGAATTCACCCTCCTCAGAAAGCTAAAGCAACTGTGGAATCTATGTGCTCATTTATTAGCAGTTTATAATATTTTTGTGGATAATTGACATAAAAAAATAAATGATATTAATAATTGATATAATAATGAATAAATGATATTTATAATTTGTAATTGATAAATGTCTCTTGATGACCAATCTGTTTTTGTTTCATAGTATTAAAATTTTGATTTAAGCGCTGCTTTATTTCTAGTACTTTCAAAATTTGTACTGATATTGCGAAACGGCTCATTGTAAACCACTGTACCGGTATATTAGCGCGTTGCGCTACACACCGGTATGGCGGTACACATCGGTGCGGCGGTACATACCGGTACGTACCGGTGTACCACGGAAGGAAAAGTAACCGGTCCTCAACCAAAGTTGGACCGATGCACCGTTACACCGGATTACGTGACTGCACTAATGGCTAGTGTGCCAACACATTCTTTTTCTACTATCATGCAATAATTTTAACTTTTTTGATTTATACATACAATTTTTACCTCTTTTATTGTCAAATCAATTCACAAAAAAACTACACATAATATGTAACATTCTGTTGCTTCACTAATTTGGTTTTATATCTTTCTACATCAACCCTTGCATTTTTTGACAAATTTCCATTAAACATGCTAATGAATCGGAATTTAGATACACATATATTTCCTTTTCTCCACCTATTAAAAATGGGTGAATTTCGTCAGAAACTCTCTTCTTGCGAAATATTCTAACTCTTTACACAAAAATTATATATAGACCCTTACACATTGTATCACGAAACCTTGATGGGATTGATTTCTATTCCGCTATAAGAGTATTCCAACATATTAAAGCATGGCCATTCCACCGCACACAAGATTACATTTGCCATTCCTTCTATACCTTGTGCAATTTATACTTATAAACCTGCCCCTTGCACCCTTAAATCGGCTCGAGCTAGTCACACTATTTATATGTACGAATATAAACACGCTAGGGTAGGCCTTATAAGTGTAGGTTAGAACACCTTTGCCCGGCCTGCACAGGGTTGTATATATAGCTGGCGATTAGGTATTAATGACTTGCGGTTGGTTGGGCTAGGACGGTCGTGGAGGTTGAATCAATGTAATGTACTGGCTGATCTGCAAACATGGCCGATAAAAACTATATTGCAGATTTTTACTGAGGATATGTTTTATTGTGCATTGTAATCAAACTAAATTAAATGAAAATAAGATTAATTTTTATTAAATAAATTAAATAGACAAGGTGAAATTTATCCTGAATTCTTTCAATTTATTTTCAGATTTTTACCGAGGATATTTTTTATTGTGCACAACTTCATCAGAAGATTTTCTTGAATACTTTTAGCAGAAATTATAGTCATAGTAAATTTGTCATTACGGTGTTAAATAATTCTATAAAATTTTATTCAAATACTAAATAGCAATAACAATAAATGAAGGTTAATCAAACTAAATTAAATGAAAATGAAAATATAATAGAGCTTTGGCTTTTATAGACAAAATTTTCCGACTTGGATACAACATTTTTAACTTACTGTATCCGTTTTTTAAGATATTATTAACGTGAGACTTATACCTGAATTTGTTGTCTAGTATAAGTCCTAGGTTTTCGGCCTCACTTTTGAGTGGTATTTTGGTGTCATTAATTTGAATATTAAACAGATCGATAGGATTACTTGAAAAATAACTGGACGCAAATGGGATTAAGACGGACTTAGATGGATTTAAAATTAGATTGTGTTCGCTCGCAAGCGTAACCAGATCATTACGATCCTTATTTAACAATTCACAAGCTTCATTAGCGTTGTCTTTGTCAAATGAAAGATAGAACTGTGTATCATCCGCAAACATATGGATTTTGCAGTTTTTTACGGCATCAGGCAAGGTCGAAGTGTATAGGCAAAAAAGCAGCGGGCCCTGAATGGATCCTTGCGGAACACCCTTATCGATATTGCGAAACGGCGATTTTAGATTGCCAATAATGACTCTGAATGACTCAAAAATGAAGGGCAACCAAACTAAATTAAATGAAAATGAAAATAAGATTAATTTTTATTAAATAAATTAAATAGACAAGGTGAAATTGGGCCTGAATCTAAATTCTTTCAATTTTATTTTGAGATTTTTACTGAGGATATTTTTTATTATGCACAATTTTCTGATGAAGATTTTCTTGAATACTTTTGGCAGAAATTATAGTCATTGTAAATTTGTCATTATGGTGTTAAATAATTCTATAAAATTTTACTAAAATTCTAAATAGCAATAACGATAAATGAAGGGTAACCAAACTAAATTAAAATAAAATGAAAATAAGATTAACATGGGCCTTTTTACTTTCTAAAATTCCATGCTGCAAAGAATTAAACAATTTAAACAAACTAATTTGAATGGAATGACCTGAATGATCAAAAATATGCTCGGTTACAGCACTTTTATCTTTTCTATTTAATCTGAAATGCGCTAAATGCTCCTTAAATCTAGTTTCAATTCGTCTACGTGTTTGTCCAATATATTCTTTATAACAAGATATTTTCATTGATTGAATACAATACCTTAATTTTAGGAAATAAAATTTATGAAAGAAATTTTTATGTTGTGCTACTGAATATGGAGACATAGCATTCGAAATGCATATCTACCTATTAAATGCTGTTAGTTTGCGTATATGGGTAACATTCTGTACAAGAAATTATACTAGTTAAATAAAACCGTGCAATTTATAATACATAAATAATTATTAGAAATTGAACTGTAATAGAAATATAAATAATTGTTCGTTCTTACTAACGTTCATATCAGGAACACACATTATATGAAACTTCGATTAAAATATTATCCTTTTTAAACTTCCCCAAAATACACGCCCATTCGTTTCAACAATAGAGGGTTGTTTCGCACATTCAATAGAAATCCGTATACCTCAACTTGCCTGGACGAAATTAGTATCTGAAACGGTAAATCATGTAGAAATATCAAGAGTTTTCGATATACGAAACTCCACGCATTCGTTTTTCGTCGATATTGCCAATATCTCTTCAGGTCGCTCAACGATAACATAAAAGATGCCAGCAAGAACACAATGCTCTACACTTGCAGGATAGATATATATGGCAACAATGGCGGTAGAATAATATAGAGGTTATTACTTCGACTAGAAGAAATAAATATTAATGCAAGCTAGTATTTTTAGATGCAGCGTCATAAACTGCTGAAAGAAGAAAATCACGTTTGTGAGAAATTTAGGATGCTTCGTGATTATTGTGAAAATTTAAGGAATTAACAGGACTAGTAAAAGGTTAAAATATTGCACATGACTTAGTTAAGTGCAGAGACTTCAATCCAGTGAGTATTTTATTTGTACCTTTTGTAAGCATATTCTAAAATACTGTTAAAGAATACGAAGGAATATATGTAAGGGTGGTGGTAAAATATCATTCAATTTACTAAATGACTCTTAAAACTTAATTGTTTATATAAGCATGGGTATGGTTAAATTTGTGTCAAGTCAATTGACTTCAAAGTCAATTTCTTCAATATAGTGCAGACCTATTAAGGGATGAATAATGTGATCTGGCCTGACCCCAACTAATGGGCTATATGCACAGAAATTACTACTTTTCTGCAGATCATATCAACAAATATGGTCTCTGTCAAAGATAAGCTCTTAACTAGCATTTTGAAACAACTAAAAATATCCACTATGGTGTTAAAATGTTGAAGAGCGTAAAACGTTTGACATGATCATGATTAACAAAACTCTAGTAAGGTAGCAAATTGCTACCTCTTCGAAGATTTACCCGTACTTGTTTACAGAAAATATAAATTGTTATTATTAACACAAAATTATGTACTGTTGGTAAAACTAGGCAATGCTAGACATTCAGTTTATCTTAAGAAATTTGTTTTCTTTACAAATATAGTGGTCAGGAGAATACAGATTAATAACCACAGCATCAGATAATGGGCATACCGGTGTAGGTTTTATAATGAATAGAAAGTTGGGATGTAGAATAAAGAGTTATTGCCAAGTTAGTGATAGAATTATAACTATTAGATTAGACACGAAGCCAACGGACACAGTTATAGTGCAAGTATATATGCCAACTTCAAGTCACGATGATGAGGAGGTAGAATCCATTTATGAGGAGATTGAATCTAGGTTAGCAAACGTTAAAGGACAGGATAATCTAATTGTAACCGGAGATTGGAATGCCGTAGTAGGTAAGGGAAAGGAAGTTTCAATAGTAGGAGAATATGGAATAGGAACACGTAATGATAGAGGGGATAGATTGGTAGAGTTTTGCATTAGGAATAAGCTAGTGGTAGCAAACACGCTTTTTCAGAATCACAAGCGCAGGATATATACGTGGAAAATGCCAGGAGATATAGGGAGGTATCAGATAGATTACATACTGGTTAAAGAGAGGTTTAGGAACCAGATTAAGAATTGTAAGAGTTACCCTGGAGCAGATATTGATAGTGACCATAATTTAGTAGTCCTGGACTCAGAGGTCAAATTCAAGAAATTACAGAAGTCTAAACAGGTCAGAGTAGATGTCGATAGGTTAAAATTAGCTGATGTATGTGAAAAGTACAAGCAGAAAGTAGAAATCATGGCTAATGGAACATCTAGGAGCGACATAGATTGCGAATGGAGGGAAATCAGAAATGGGTTAACTACAGCAGCAAATGAAGTATTAGGCACAAAGAAAAGGGCAGGTAGGAGGGAATGGTCACGGAAGAAATAGATGAAATGATAGAAGCAAGAAGGAAAATTAAAATTGGAAACACAGAAGCAGGACAGAAAAAATATAAGGAACTAAGGAACTTAATTAATAGGAAATGCAAGCTAGCGAAAGAAGAGTGGATAAAAGGAAATTGTGAGGATATTGAGGAGGATATGAGAAGAGGTAAAGTAGATTTGGGCTACAGGAAAATTAAGTCACATTTTTCTAAAGTAAAACCAAAGGGTAACATTATATGTGATAAGCAGGGTAAGGAACTCACAGAAAATAAGGAAAAAGCTAGAAGATGGAAGGAGTATCTTGAAGATTTATATAAAGGTAGGCAGGACATGGAGGAGCTAGAAAATGTGGAACAGATAGATGAGGATGACTTAGGTCCTAGCATACTTAGGTCAGAGTTTCATAGAGCATTAAATGATTTACGGAATAACAAAGCAGCGGGGATTGATATGATACCAGCCGAATTAATAAAACACGCAGGGGAAAAAATGCAGGAACGATTATACAGGTTAGCTTGTAAAATATATGAGAAGGGAGAAGTACCACAGGATTTTCAGCGTAGTAGAATAGTAACAATGCCGAAGAAAATAGGAGCTAATTTGTGTGAGAACTATAGGACCATTAGCCTACTATCACATGCATCGAAGATATTGTTAAAGATTATTTATAGGAGATTAGAAAATAAAGTAGAGGAAAGGCTAGGAGAAGATCAGTTTGGTTTTAGGAAAAACAGAGGGACGAGAGAGGCGATTCTAGCACTAAGAACGGTAGTAGAAAAAAGAAAGAGGGTAGGAAAGGTAACTTGCATAGCTTTTGTAGACTTAGAAAAGGCATTTGACAATGTAGATTGGGACATAATGTTTAGAATTTTAAAAGAAACGGGTGTAGATTATAAGGATAGGAGAATAATTTTTAATTTATATAAACACCAAACTGCCTTAGTTAGAATTGAGGGGGAAGAAGAGGTAGCAAAAATAGGGAAGGGAGTTCGGCAGGGATGTACACTTTCACCGTTATTATTTAATCTATATATAGAAGATGCAATAAACAAAGTAAAAGAAGAGTATAGTGTAGGTGTGAATGTACAGGGAGAGAAAATATATATGCTGAGATTCGCCGACGATATAGCTATATTGGAAGAAAGCGAAAAGAATTTAGAAAGGGTATTGAATGGTATGCAGGCAGTATTGACTAGGGATTTTAACATGAAAATAAATATAGGTAAAACTAAAGTGATGAGGTGTGACAAAAAGGAATGCAGCAGAAAAATGAGGATCACAATAGGAGATAATAGAATCGAAGAAGTGTCAGATTTTTGTTATTTAGGCAGTAGAATCACAAAAGATAATCGAAGCAAGGTAGATATAAAGTGTAGGATAGCACAGGGTAGGAAGGCATTCGTAGAAAAGGAACAGATTTTAAGATCAAATATTGACTTGGGTATTAGAAAAAGATTACTGAAGGTATATGTTTGGAGTGTAGCACTGTACGGGTGTGAGACGTGGACTATAGGAAAGGAAGAGAAGCGTAGATTACAAGCATTCGAAATGTGGTGTTATAGGAGGATGATGAGGATTGATTGGGAAGATAAAGTAACAAATGAAGCTGTACTAGAGTTAGTAGGGGAGAAGAGAAGTATCTGGAGAGTATTTCAGCGTAGGAGAGACAGATTAGTAGGGCATATTCTTAGGCATGGGGGGATTATGCAATTGTTCATAGAAGGTAGAGTGGAGGGAAAGAGAGGGGTAGGTAGGCCTAGATTGGAGTATGTGAGTCAGATAGTTGAAGACGTTGAGATGAATAGCTATAGGGAGATGAAGGGATTAGCTCAGGATAGATCGGCATGGCGTGCTGTTTCCAACCAATCTTTAGGATTGCGGACTCTTTAACTAACTACAAATATTCTTTACTTCCTAATTATTAATAATCCTACTTTTTAAAAATTATCACTACAGTGTTAAATAATAGTATAGAATATCACCCAAATACCGTAACTTAAAGCAATAAGCCATTTTTGAAATACTTCTTTCATGTTGACTTATTTATTTAATAGTATATCAATCACGATTCGTGACAGAGGTATTTTATTTAGTTTTTATCTAGTGCTACTGAAGATAGGGGATATAGCCTTCGAAATGCGCATCTAGCTACTTAATATCGTAAGTTACGGTATTTGGGTGATATTCTATACTAATAATCCTACTGTAAAAATAATTTTCTTTTTAATACTTTCATTCCACCAATATTTTTACAAATTCATTATACGGTAGATATATGACATATACTCACCATTTATATTCAAAAACCCAAAATTTAGCAGAATCGACGTGTAGATTAAATACAATTTAACATCTCCATGCAACTGTATTACTTAACAAGTTGTACGTCATGATATGGTGACATAACTACTTTCAACGATTACATTGCGCGTTCTAATATATCTTTTCTAAATTTACTTCCTTTTATGGATGCGTCCATAATTAACACCAAGTTCATTTTCTACATATACTAAGGCATTATAACATCTAAATTATTACTTTTTTAAATAAATATAAAAACTTTGTTCAGGTCTTTGGCACATTTTATTAAAATGATAGCATAATAAAAACTGTTACTTCTAAATTACCACAGCTGTTATATAAGCACATAGTATTTATGTATGAGCGGAATTTTGTTTAATAAAAAATTATAATGCACCAAGCTCGCCGCGGCGGATTTGAATGCGTGTATTTGTCTGCACGCTCGTGCGTATTGCGTTTCGCCGGATATATCGGTAGCGTGCTTTCGGTTACATCGGTTAATCAAAACGACCTTGACGGTCGGATCCTGACAGACTGGTTGGCGTCCCGGCGGCGCCGCTTCAACCACTGTACTGTCGGCTAGCGTCGAGACGCGGGCTAACGGTTGCGCGCCACCGATCCTGCGGCGCCTAGATGCTACAGCAAAGCGTCGCTGGCTGCACAACGCACGCGTGCAAGAGTTGATCCTGAGGAATATGTGTGTGAAACTCCTGAAACAGTATAGTGATGCTGAATTTGCGAGAGTTTTTAAGCGATACATTTTCTTTCTCCGATTCAGATTTGTACATCCTAGGACTGAGTAATCGCTATATATTATTGGGTCGTTGCATATTTAATAAAAAATTAAAATACGCTTTCATTTGGCTAAAGGATTTTTTAAAGGTGCTATTGAATAAACGAAACATGTGAAATAGAATAAAATTAAACTTATTTTCATTTTTCTAATAAACAATATTCAGCTGAGATTAAAGTAATTTAATTGTCACTACGGTGTTAAATAATAGTATAGAATAGTTTCTTTATTGATAAAAATAATAATTTTTACAATCGACATATTGTAATATTGTCATATTTGTATAATTATTAACTAATTATACTAAATTTGTACTACGGGTATATTGTCAAATTTCGGTAACATCACATAATAAGAATTGATATAATTGTACAATGTTTTGGCTACAAGAAATCTGGTCGCAAAAGTTTTTAGACATTTTTTAAGAATTTTCCTTATAATTAATAGCAAGCTATTGTAATATTTTTTACATTGAAATATTGGTCCTTTTTGCGCTTTTCTTAATCGACAATTATCTATGTATATATCATTGCGTCTTCAAGTACATTATTCATGATTATTTAAATGTAATTGATAATCACTAATATGATCATAAGCAAATAGTATACAATGTAGTATATAGATTGAGGGAAGAGTTTAACATTTTCATATTAACAAAGATAAATTGACAGTCTTCTCGAGAACCTAAATTGCCGATAATTTTTAAAACTCTACGTTGTAATCCAAATAATCTTTTTGTAGTAGAACAATGACCCCAAGATACAATGCAGTATGACAAGAGTGTATGAATAAGTGCATAATAAGCTGATTTTAAAACTTCAATAGCGACATTAGACGAGATATAAATTGTAGCATATTTTCTTACAAATATAGTTCGTATGAGAATCGAATTTGAGTGTAGGATCAATCTTTACTCCAAGAAAACTTACTACATCTATGTTTTCGTTAGTGAGTTTGTTTAATGTTTTGTCATAATCATTTTAATAGTTTTCGTTTTATTATGACACAGCTCATTTGAAACGCACCATTCCATGGCTTTGGATTGCGCTTGAGCACTAGCATCTTGTATCACATTCAGTTCTTTATTTTGCATAAAATCATCAGCATACAGTAGTGTACTAGAGAACTCTTTAAGGTATTGGGGAAAATCATTAATAAAGATTAAAAACAGTAGCGGACCCAGAATTGATCCTTGCGGAACGCCTCGTTTCATCGGAAGTGATTTCGATACCATTTTGCTGCGAATTACTAATTGTGTTCTAAAATTTAGATATGACTTGACCATATTAATGCTATTATTGTCAAATTTATAAATTTCTTTTAACTCTCGCAACAAAATGTGATGAGAGACGCAATTAAAAGCTTTTGTTAAATCTAAAAAACAGCCATAGAAATTTTCGTGATTCAAAACGAAAACGTGATTGTCCTGATTCAAAATAATCTAAACTCGTTATAACAAACTTACAAATATATACAATGACAGATTATTATATTCATTTTCAACTAATTAACTAAATTTTTAATATTATATAATTCTTATCTATTAAATGGATTCTAAAAAATCTTCTATCTCAAATGTATTCAGTGACCTTAACCAAATGATTGTTTTTTATTTAAATAGTTTATGCTTTTTGTACTTCTCAGTTTTTCTTGTAAATTTTTGGCCCAAGATATTGTTCATTTTTTTTTAATATCGAAACTTTTACAGGAGCGATTTTTATGTGACCTCTAGTAATTTCTCCTTTGTTTATATCGTGAGTAACAAAAGACCGTCCCTTTCTCTCGTATAAATTTTCTTTTTGAATCTAACCATCACAGATAATACAAATAACATTCTGACTGGTAGTATTTTTGTTTCATTGAATAGTAGTTTTGATGGATAAAGCAATGGTCTTCCGTAAAAGAATTATAGCTCTGAAATTTCTTTTCATAGCTCTGAAATTTTGATTTTCTTCAGTAGTCTTTGCATTTATAAATACTCTACTACGTTATGCTACTGAATATTTGTAGTTTCGAGTTTTCATCAAGTTTACAGTAGATTAATATTAGAATACTGATTTTCAATTATATAAAGAAAATAGCTGAAAACTCATTTGCCTAATTTTAATTTTAATTCTAATTAATATTTCCTTTCCATGAATTAAAAATCTTTAAATCGGTGCCAATGAAAATGTAAACTGCAAATTGACAGACCTGGTCTTCCATATATCCTCTACATCTAAAGTAAAAATTTATTTTACAAACTCGAAGCATATTTTATGAATAAAACATATATATCTATTGAAAAATAATTTATAATTGTAGAAAACTATAAGAAGTCGTTAGAATGGCGGTACCTTGATTGTTTTGCAATAATGTTTGATTTACAAAAAAACAAATTTAAGTCAGTAGATTTTTCATTTTATTAAAAACTTTCTTAAATTGCAGGTTTTAGCTATTACGACTTTATTTTAAAATAATTTTAGGCCGATTTTAAAACAATCAACCGAATAATTAATCTTTAATATTTTTAGTTCTCTTTAAATAGTATTTTATGCGTTAATAAATTCTCTTAATTATCTGCATAAGAGTTTACCACAAAATAATGTGTAATTAAACCTTTTTGATTTTATTAGACATAGAATTTCGTTCGTCATAAATAAATGTCTTCTCTTAATTCAAAATAGATTTTCAAAGTATAAACAAGATCCAAAATATAATTATATTAGCAAAAATTATATATATTGCTAAGATTTTCCCCAATACTTCCCTCTTATAGCGCTATCCTTAATATCTCTGGAACTTTCCCGAAAAATTGAACACGTAATTAACAAATGATATTACAGAAAATAATAATTATTCATAGGTTATAGATTGGCCGCTATGTTACGATATTCCATATTAGGAAAAGGATATAAAAGTACAATGTTTTATATCACAGAAAAATGGTGATATAAAACATTGTACTATTATTTCTCTTTCCTAGTAATAAATTCATACTTAACAAACACAACTTTTGTTCTGAGCATCACTATAATGAGGTTTTGTAGAATTGAATATACTTACGGACGTCACATATTATGACCTAACACTCGTTCGACAATGAATTCTTCTTGAACTTACATGCGATGGAAACCTGCATGGAACACGCCCGCAATTTCGACATTGCCAGGCGGAAAATGTAGCAACTTTATCGCGCACCGGCCGTGAATTTATATCCTAAATTCCGTGTTTGTACGCGGATTGGATTGGAATCGAAAATTTTATGGCTCCCCAGCGGCAGTGTTGCTATCTACGAAAGGTGCGCACACACTAGAACGTTCTTCAGTCCTCCACCTAACATAACATAGAAATTACAGGATAATGATAAGTTGTTCTTTGGCAATAAATTTGAGATCTTTGAAATATATCAAATAACTGTTTGTGAGTGAGCAATTTGTAATTTTGTAAAAATTAACTGTAATTTAAGTAAACTAATTTGAATAGGATGACCTGAATGATCAAAAATATGCTCGGCCACAGCACTTTTATCTTTTCTATTTAATCTGAAATGAGTTCAATGCTCCTTTTAATATTACTCTATAATACTCCTAGTTACTCCTTCTTTACTAATATTTTTGGAATTATTGAAAATAAAAATTGTTTCCTAATTGGAATACTGCCTTATGCTATTGTAACTGGCGCAATAGGGCCGTGAAAAATATCAGCAATTGAAAACATATGTAAAAATTCGATCTATAACGTTGTTATATCGGAACTGTAGCACTAGAAAATTCGCCTTCATCAACAACTATTTCCAGAAGAACCGAAATAAATAATATTTTTAATAACGTGGAGATTTCTGATTGAAAAATTCATTTTTGTTCCAAAAATGTTATCAAATCTTTAATACTTACTTACTTACGTAATTCAGTCTCTTCTACCTTGCGGTGTAGAGTTGAGGAGAACCGTATTTACCTCCTCCATATTTTGCTCCATGTTGTTCTATCGTGTGTGCTATCCTATGCTCTCTCTCTCTTATTCCATTCCATTGAATTCCTCTTTCCTGCAATGATTTCTTCACCCCCAAACTTAAGTTCGAATGCTTGTCTTGTTGTTCGATTTTCTGGCATTCTTAGTACATGACCTAACCATGTTATTTGCCCTTCTTCTATGTAGTTGCTTCAATGTAGTGCCTCGACTTTTAGACTGGCCCTTATTTCTGTGTTGTGTTTCGACAAATATCCCATCTAGTTTTCCCTTCCACTTCGCTTAAGAACCTCATATCTGTACTTTGTATCTTATTAGCCGTAGCCTTCGTGATTTGATACATTTTCCTTACGCCCACGTCGATATAATTTTATATACCTTACACAAAGTTTCGAATAACTCCATATCCCTTACCTAACCAATTCACCTTCGGTCAAATTTCAGTATTCAGCAATCAAAATATTTTACGTCCAAAATAGAAGATTCATGATCGCTGCATATCGTGTAACTCGCAGGTCAAGTTCATTGTAATTCCAACCAGATGACCTGCATTATTTCGATAGCTTTCTTGCCTTCCATAGCTTCTAGCAAAACAACTTTTCGCATCCCCCCAACCTAGACGACTCCTCTACGCCTAATGCTCATTCTGCAGCTCCGAAATAAAATCCCTTATATACAAGAACAGTGTATCAATTCAGCAAAATCTAGCACCGTGCACATGTGAACGGGTGTGTTGAATATATTACACCTCGATCAACATGATACCATAATTTTGAAAAATTGGTGTGTCTATCCGCGGCGTTGATTTTTTTTTAACGAAATGGAGCTAAATGTTATTTAACATCATTGGATTTATCTATAATTATTTTTTTGCGAGATGGGCAGCCATAAGTAATCTCCTGGATGAATTCTGCTATTTATTCGACTTTTCATATGACGTCTTTCGTATTTTAACATGAATTACTTATATAATTCTAAACGGTGTCTAGATTATCATAAAACTATAGTTTCTTCTATGATGCGAATTGTTTCTTTACCTTTTATTTAAACGAATGATATTTCTAGTAAGATTGCGGGCGATTTTTCCACGTATATCGATGCCTTTTTTATCTATATCAATTCCATATATTCTGGGCATATCGTATTTATAGTGGCAAGGTCGCATAAACCGGATTACCCTCTCTACGACCCAAAACAATCCTTCCAATTTTATTAGATAAATGGCCGATATCGAATTCATATAGATATGTGCAAGGCCAATTGGCAGCAAACCCTGAATTTTCCGTATTCGTGTGCACTGACCAGAGGTTTTGAATGGACTCTAGGATCGTACTAAAATAGTTTGAATTGTGTTGGTAATTGGAAATTTCGATTAGAGCCGATATAATCTATGTTGCTTGGTATAAATCTAGCCTAAGTTTATAACGAGGGAATAAATAAAAATTTCCAAAAACTGCTTTGATAGATAGCGAATTTTTACAAAAAAATTGCGTTGTTTCAGTTTTGTGGTTCCTTGAGAAATAGGAAAAAAGTGTCGTTAAAAAGTCGTTAAAAACGCGCTCCAAAATGTTGCTTTCTTCATTAATTATAGAAGATCTTTGGCTAAGAATCATGCACTATAATTACATTGAAATAAATGATATTCTTTTAATTTTAGAACTACGCTATGTTTCTAAGTATAACAATTCACTGTTATTTTAACATTCGTTTGAATTACCGCAATAACATCAAGTTCAGAACAAATTAACTTATGGCTTGAAAAGCAAATTCATTTCAATCTTACAAAAACATTTCCACTGGAATGCAAACATTGCTTTATCAAACTATAGCAAATTAAAGAAAATTATTACCTTTATAAATATTCATTTATTTTCTAATTGAATACTTAGAAATTCATAAATTTTAATAAAAATAATTTGATGTAGATTTATTGGCATTAAAAGAAATATTTTCAAAATTGAAATTCAGTTGAAGATTTTCTATAGAAAAATAAAATGATGCAGGTATTACATTACTCCATTCAATGTTAACCATAAATTTTATTTGAGGCGCATTAATCATCTTATTTACCATAATATGTACACCCAAAGAATAAAAATGTTTTTCAGCTCCTTTTCTCTGAAATCCTCGTTTATCATCTTCATTAATAAAGTACGTTTTCCATATTTCAAAACTTAAATCCAATCCATACGTACTTTCCACTTTATTTTTCTTAAATCTTTTAAAGAACATATACAACTGCTTACTGCACGGTCATTATAAATCCATCATAACGTTTTCAGTTTTAAAATTTTACTCGCGTAGGTTTTTACTGCAACATGAATCTAAGTGAAATAATGTATGAACTTTTTTATGGTAGAAATGTATGGTAGAAAAAACTGAATTCTGCAAAAAGCTTCAAAATTTAATACAAGCTTACTACACATTGTATTAATAATCACTTAATTGATAATAAAAATATATCCTGCCAGAGTGCTGTTGCTTATTATATTTACTAAGTTTTTTCACTTTTCGAAGTGTTACATTTCTAGCTTTCATAGTAGCAAATTAAATACGTCAGTTTCATTGTTTGTTAAGGCTCTTCAGCTGCTATAAATCTTCAGAATGCCGTACGTACTTTTACAGGCCGCAATAGCTAATTTGTAAACTTGCAGAAGATATGCTCAATATAATATATATTACGCTGGGTGGTGGGTAAATGAAAGTACCATAAAAATAGTACCATAAAATGAAAGACAGTTACTAATTTGTTAATGTCTAACATTTCCATTAGTATTTTTTGTACAATTAATTTTTAATAATAATTGCATTTTTACATATTGTTTGGAACATGATAAATCAATTAAAACTCATATATTTTTTGTCAAAAATAAAATTATGCAATAAAAACTTTAAAGTTTTCAACTAAAAAGCGCCAATGTAAAGGCTTGTAAATCCAATTTACTTAATTGTTTTTATTTTGGAAGATAAAATGAGTTTCTGCAAAGTGCACGATTTAATATTTAAAAATTTAGTAGTTTTAATGTCATATTTTTGAAGGGCACAAACTTTTCCATCACACTAAAGTAGAAATAAATTCCTCAATTAATAAAATGTAGCATAAAAGATCGTTTCTCTACCAACCCTTGATAGCGAAGATAAAAGTTACGTGTTCTTAAAAATATTTAATTTACAATTGATTCAATGTATTTGAATTAGCTTTTATATTGAAATTGCAAACATTTTCCCAAATAATAACAAAGTCTTTACTATTAAATTCAATGCATGTTAAAGATTCATTATATTTTAATTCAATATTTTAATTAGATTATGGACGAAGATTCCTTGTATGAAAATGTGAAGATAATGAATGTCCAGTTATTCTATCCCCAAAACTTTTTAACTTACCCTGTATATACATCGATTTTGCTTTAATAATCGCAAGTACTTTTATATTTTTTATTAAATCCATTGCAGTGCATCATCTGATCCGAACAAATACACGGACCAAATTTAAATAGGACGTCACGAAGTTACTGCAAAATTGTGTTATATTTAAAGTCAATTAACTTTTAATTACATAAAGATAATAGGATTTTCTCTATGTACTTCTATGTGGAAAGGACCAATTTGATTTCGATTAAAATTTTATTTATTTGGTACAAATTTTTTGATTTTGGCATGGGATAATATTAACATGGCCAACATACACGCTTAAAATGAGTATTGGTTGCCCTTAAGACATACTAGCGTACATATTATTTATTTTTCTATAAACAGCTAAAGTAAAACTTTATAAAATAGTGGATGTTGTAAGTATTCCATACAAAAATTGTTAAATTACAGCAAATTGGTACATGAAGCCGTTTTTTACAAGCAATATAAAGTTTCATAATCAATTTTAAAACAGGACGAAAAAATTAAAATCTAATTTACATCATTTCAACGGGAATTTTATAATATGTGTTATATAACTGGTGTAATTTTTTATAGCTGGTAGTAAATAAATACAGGGTAGGCATACCAAGTCAATTTATAAATTATTCAGTATTTATTTAGCAATATCGAAAACTTCATTTATTAATAAATGATACATATTTATGTATGATTAAATATTTTTATATCTCGCCACAGATTTTTGAAATACTAAAATAAATAAAGGTGGATTGTTAAAATCTGAATTGAAAAAATAAAACCAAATTATATACAGTTTAGATAAATAATGGTTTAATTTTTTTATTAAGCACATATGTGTACCTAAAAACCAATAATTTCTTCAAACATTTCCTTATTAAGTGAGACGTTTCTTTTTAGTATTTTGTGAGCGTTCTCTTTTAGTAAAATAAATCGCCGTTCCCTAGATGATTGCAACCTTTGCGTAAGAGTAGAATCCTTGGAAAGAAAATTACTATATAGGGCAAGTTTCCCATGTCGGGAGTGAAAAATTGTTCACGTGTGTCAGTTAGATTAGTCAATACGTGTGCGAGGAAGCTCCAACGTAATGTTTAGAAGAATCTGTGGCTGTACCATCGTGTCCAAGCAAAGCATGTTTGTAATTATCTCGGTATCAGGAAAGTAATGTGTCATTTGAACTTTGTCCACGAGAATGACGCTCTCAAGTTCCTATATATTTCAAATTAGCCATAGAGCTTGTGAAAATTTACAATTATTAATATTGTGTCAAAAACTATTCTTTATTCAATTGTTTTTATGTATAGAAACAAGGCTTTTAGACGGAAGAGAATTGTACGCGGATATTAAAATATTTTTTTAGATAGAAAGGTTTCAAATTAATATTGCAAACAAATATTTGAAGTTGGATAAAGAATTAGTTATGTGCAATATTTTTCTCGGGAAAAAAAAACCATTTGATTGGTACTAATTTTATTAATACATTTCGATAGCAATTCAACATCATAAGAATTTTCAAAAAAGCCGTTTATTACTTTCCAGTTATAAATTAACTTATTAAATTAAATTATTTCTGATCTAATGGAATACTATATTTCACCTAATGTTTTATTATTTTATAAATATTTTATAAATAATAAAACATTCTTTTATGATTCTTTTAACATTCTTAATAAAAAAACGTCTTTTATACTTTTGAAGCAATTTTTGAAGAGAAAAGGTCTTAACGATTCATAATGGAAGTTCTTGTTATAAAAATTTGTAAAAAATTATATACACCCATTATATTTGGTCTTCCATCTATATAATTTTAATTCTAATGGAATTTTGTACAGTGTCTTTAACTTTACCACATTTGCGATAATCAAGAAATTTTCTTTCGATCCATCTTTTATCTTCGCATGTTGTTGCGAGCGTTTGGTGTCATCCAACAAAATAAATTAAGACACATTAATTTCCCTACCAGCATTTGAACCTGTGTTTGAAACGTTTTTATTTACTCTCATATAATTTTAGTACATAAAAAACGTTTTAGTAATAATTTTACTAAATAATGATTAAAGATACAGGCCGTTTTGAACAAACACCTTTTAAAATAGACTCAAAACAGCACCAAGTAAATATTACAAGAAAAGTTACAATTTTGCAAAAAGTACTAGTTACTAGACATTGCCAATTTGTATGCTTTTTTTCGTAGCAATTATTAAATCAAGATTACATCCATGATTTTTAAACGGGTTTTTGAAAAAGAAACAGAATCTCTCGCCTTTTTCTTGATGCAAGTGCAAGCCATCAAGGCGTTGTTTCTTTTTTCTATTATCCTTTTGCCAGTTCCAGTAATGTCAACGTCCTGCAAATAGCGAAATGCCTCCATCAATAATACGCATTAATTTAACACCCCTCTTTTATTTTATACATTGTATTAAAGAAAATAAATTAAGCTTCGTATTAGCAGAGTTTCATTTAGTCGCGTATTTTGTAATATAATATCTGTGGTAAGATGGCAAAATATGATATGACATGTTTTGATCATTTTCTGATTTTTACTTCGGTAAACAATACAGATGGAGGTGGCAAAACTTGCTATGTCAATGGCTTTAAATTCACGCAAGACACTTCTGATATGTACAATCAAATTCAATGCCTTCAAAAACTTTATTTTTATTCTCCTGTAACATTTATTAAATTACACATATCATGTTTTACCATCTTACCACAGATATGTCTTTATTGTATGATTATTTGTAATTAAAAAATTGAAAGTTTCCTAATAGTTTTTCTATAATATAGAATATAACCCAAATACTTGTAAATATAGTTTAGTATAACGACGGAGACTTATGGGTTAGTTTAGTATAAGGACAGGGACCTAATGACTCGATGAGGTCAGTTTTGTATAACGACGCAGATCTGTGGACTCGATGATGTCAGTTTCTTATGGTGACGGAGAAATGTCGACTCGATGGGTCAGTTTAGTATATCGACGTGTACGTATAGATGCGATGAGGTCAGTTTTGTATAACGACGGGGACCTATGGACTCGATGAGGTCAGTTTTGTATAACGACGCAGATCTGTGGACTCGATGATGTCAGTTTCTTATGGTGACGGAGAAATGTCGACTCGATGGGTCAGTTTAGTATATCTACGTGTACGTATAGATGCGATGAGGTCAGTTTTGTATAACGACGGGGACCTAATGACTCGATGAGGTCAGTTTTGTATAACGACGCAGATCTGTGGACTCGATGATGTCAGTTTCTTATGGTGACGGAGAAATGTCAACTCGATGGGTCAGTTTACTATATCGACGTGTACGTATAGATGCGATGAGGTCAGTTTTGTATAACGACGGGGACCTAATGACTCGATGAGGTCAGTTTTGTATAACGACGGAGATCTGTGGACTCGATGATGTCAGTTTCTTATGGTGACGGAGAAATGTCGACTCGATAGGTCAGTTTAGTATATCGACGTGTACGTATAGATGCGATGAGGTCAGTTTTGTATAACGACGGGGACCTAATGACTCGATGAGGTCAGTTTTGTATAACGACGGAGATCTGTGGACTCGATGATGTCAGTTTCTTATGGTGACGGAGAAATGTCGACTCGATGGGTCAGTTTACTATATCGACGTGTACGTATAGATGCGATGAGGTCAGTTTTGTATAACGACGGGGACCTATGGACTCGATGAGGTTAGTTTAGTATAATGACGGGGAACTATGGACTCGATGATTCAGTTTAGTATAACGACGTGGACGTATTGACTCGATGAGGTCAGTTTTGTGTAACGAAGCGGATCTATTTACTCGATGAGGTCAGTTTAGTATAAATACGGGAAACTATGTATTCGATGGTTCAGTATTTATATGATTAAATATTTCAAATGATGTATCGTAGTATCATTTTCGTTGCAGAAGTAATATAAGATATATGTCAAAAATAATTTCTTATGAATATGTAAACTTGTCTGATCAATTATGTTGTAATTCATCATAAATATATCAAGATAGTAATGAATTTAGCTTAGATCCTACCTGTTTAATAGCTAGCTGAATCTCATAGTTCACTAGTAGTTAGATAGCTCTATTAAAACAATATTTCATATTTCAATTTCAAAATACCTGATTATAAATTAACTAAAGTTTTGTTTAACAAACGCATTGCTTGCAGAATAGCTTGGTTTAGTAGAACACTTTAGATGTAACTTATAAATATCCATTATTCGAAAATTAATGGAAGCACAACGAAAACTCGCGTAACAGCTACCTAGAAAAGTCGGAATCTGCATAGGTAAAGTTAGAACTTCTCTCTCCAATAATTCCGTATACTTGAGGAAGTATAACACTCTTATAACACTTAATCTCCTATGAGGACCTTCAGATATATCGATGTAAATAACCATAATTATTAATATTTTCTTAATGAATTAACATATTTATTTATGTCATCGCAGAATTTCTGGTTAAAAAAAACGTATAAAAAAGGAAGTATTTAAAAACTTGCAAATTTGTATTGTATTTGTATTATATTAGATGTACATTTCGAAGGCTATGCTATCTTCAGTAGCACAAGATATTCTAAACTAAAGTAGTCCTAGATTTGAAGTTTATTTTTTATTATCTACATATTAAATTTAAATTATTTCCAAGAGTATTGTGAAAATGCACTTGTAATATTCATATCACATATCATTAAACCTATCGAGGGTAATTGAAAATACTACACTTAGGATTGACAATATCGATTATGCATATTAATAATATATTCCTGAAACATAACTGTCATAAATTATAATGTCATATATGATATTGCAGTAACCATCAACAACTGACAATATTGTTGGCTTTTCAATTTGGTTCAAAGCACAACATTATTCAAATAAATAGCAATTAAGCTGGTTTAATTACATATGGTACTATAAAATGAAATATTGTAACAATTCATTTAAAACCAATATTTTAAAAAATACGTGCGAAGAAATGCTGTGACGGCAGTGTTGTTGCTTTAGAAATAAGCATCTAATTCTTATATATGATACTAATATCTTGAATCATAAATTAAATTAATATAATATAATTTGAAAAATTATCACTACGGTGTTAAATAATAGTATGGAATACCGTAACTTAAAAATTTCTTAAGCGAAAACATTCAATACCAATTTCCAAATGTATGTATTACCAAAAATACATAAACGTGGTAAATCTGTAAGACCAATAGTGTCTGCTATTAACTCCCGAACATATTTACTATCGAAATGGTTAGCAAATGTACTTAGTAAATTTTATTTTGATAGTTTCGCTTTAAAAAAAATTCTTTAGAATTCATTAATAATGTAACACTATCAAATTTATTTCATTTGATGTTTGCTCATTATTTCCAAGTGTTCCTATTCCTGAAACTATTCTTTTTCTTGAAGATATGCTAAAAAATAATTCTATACTAATATAATATATAATTTGCATAAATCAATATAAATACATGATTTTATGTTAATATTTATTCACGCGTTTTTTATCACGCATATCTTAAGAATTATATATGCTGACCATTCCTTTTTATTCATTATTAACAACTTCTTATATCAATGATAACCTCAGTAACAATAATTGTACTAATACTCCGAATAATGTAATGTGGCAACAAAGATAATTAATGTTGCATAATATACGAGGCAATATACATCAAAATAAATCAAAACAGTTCCTACAGGACAACCCAAGCATATTTCAAAGCAAAACTGATACTGTCATCGCGAAAATCTGAACTGCCCTTAACGGCTTAATGTTGATAACATTTAATTTCGGAAATATAATCATTTTAGTACCACAAGTCGCGACTCTGGCGACAAGATGAGTAGGGACTAATTATGCTCGATTTATATATCAGATACCAAAATATGGGATTATAATTTCGTAAAATTTACAATAAATTTCGACCTTTGCTTAAATGCAATTCGAACTTTAAATAATTTTCAATCTCTTACAATTTGTAAGTAGAAATGAATATAATGTTAATTGATTTTTTATTGAAATTCAAATATTACATTAAGTTTATTTTAAAATTTCATCAAATATAAAATATATAATTTTCAGTTTTATATCTTATTTCAATATTTGTACTGTGATTTTAATAACATACATTGCGGAATATAATTCTTCTTAATTTTAACGTATTGACCAATATACGATCGATGGGCATCGGATTCTAGATTATATATTTATAAGCTATTACAACTTAGTCAGCTATTAGAAACGGTGTCATGGACACTAAGACGGTCAACTTTGATTGGAATCGTCTAAATATTTGAAAAAAAATACCTCCTTCCACCGATGGCACAAGGTATTGTCAATAATACGAATTGTTACTACCCCTATCCACCTTGACACTATTCTGATATTAAAAGACAATTATAGTGAGACAAACACATTTATTTAACACGTTCGCATATCGAAAAGTAAATGAAAGAATACCATACACTGAACAGTGTGAAGCGAAAATATTTTATATAATGCCTTTTTATGTGGATAAACTGTTGATAAAGGTAGAATTCGTTGCAAAAGAATTGAGCAGCAAGAAATGTTGTGTAAAATTATAATTTCATTAAAATATTGCCTATTGAAATATTGAGAATAACAATTGAAATGGAAATTGAAAAAATAGTTTGACAAGAAAAGAACTCAAGAAAATTTGATTATAAATTGAGAACTGTAAATGTACCTTTAGGATGCAGGGGCACTTATAAATGAAAATATAAAAATACTGGATATACATCAAAACTTATCAGTCATAATATGTCTTGAGAAAAAGCAATATAAGTCTTGTTATTTAGTTTTGTCTCAAGTATACATTTTATAAAAATGTTATATAAACCATGGGCTCATGATTATATTTATCTTCATAAAATCATAAATAGAAATAAATAAAAACATGAGAGGATTTAAATATCATTCAAAGATGTTAATTCGAGTTTTACTTGCGAGATAAACTTATGAGTTTATCGACGAAAAGAGAAATATTAAAAATTATGGCCTAAAAAAATGCGAGAAACATTAGATGTGACTAAGATGTTACATAGTTTTTTGTAGAAATTTTTTATAGAAAGTAGATTTGCGCATTTTACATTGAAGAAATTAAAAAATTAGAAGTTATGATATCGATTATAATAAATTGCATACAAAAGCAGTTTTTATATTATTTTTATTATTATATATATTTTTTTAATTAAAAACAAGTAGTTATACAACATAAAGTATCTAAATGTAACATTTGTAATTTTGACCGCTGCTAAACCGTTAATTGCACTCATTAAGGGTATTATTTTCTTTTTGATATTATTAATATTTAGTTCGTAATTTAGATTAGAGTCAATTACTACACCAAAATATTTCGCACTAAATTTCCGACTTAATATTTCATTGTCTATGTTAAGGTTGAGTTGTAAATCACTTTTGTTCTTTTGCTTGTAAAGTAAGTATTCTGTTTTTGTTGTGTTTATAATAAGTTTGTTGGTTTGTAGCCACTCACAATATTTTTTAAGGTCACTATTTATCACGTTTTCTATTTCAATAGATTCTTTTCCACTATATAATAGCACAGTGTCGTCCGCGAAGATCTTGTACGTCCCGTTCAAAATCCTATTCTCTGCATATCTTGTATATAAAGTAGGTACAATATTGGGCCGAGGACCGACCCTTGCGGCACTCCTTTTGTTATTAATAGTGGTTCACTAATGGCTTCATTTACACTTGTGACTTTCTGTTTTGTAGATATGTTTTAAAGATCAAGTTTCTTTACTAGTATCCTAGATATTGGTCGGTAGTTGTTACAATCAGTCATGGTCCCTTTTTTGTGAACTGGTATGACTTTGGATTGTTTTAATGTTTCTGGGAACGTCCCTTCGCTTAAGACCTCGTTTATTAATTAGGACAATATATATGCTATTCCCTCCATATTATAAATTAAGTTTTCTTTTGTAATACCATCAGGGCCTGGAGCCTTATTGTTCTTGAGGTTTATTATTATGGATTTTATTTCCTATGTTGTGGTTGGTTCAAATCTCCATATATTTGCATTTATTGGTTCTTCATATATTTCCTCTATGCTGTCGTTTTGATTAAATGCGTTTGCTAGTTGTTGTCCGATATTTGTGAAGAAGTTGTTGAAGCACTTAGCTATTTCATTTGCATCTTTTATACATACATTATTGTGATTTAATTCTCCTACGATTGTTGTTTTTTTATTTCTATATTCATTTCTCAAAGCGTTGTTTATATGATTCCATAACGATGTTGGTTTGTTTTGCGTCAGATCAAGTTTCTTCTGCAAAAAGTCCATTTTTGCTTTCCTTATTTCATTATTCAGATGGTTTTTGTAATTCAAGTAATTTCGTTTCGCTTCTTTGTCATTTTCGTTTTTCTTATGTTTTTTATATAATGAGTTTTGAATTTTCATTCTGTCTAGTATGTTTTTACTTATCCAATCGTTTCCCCTCGTTCTAATTTTCTTTTCAGATGTTGATTTCATTTTTGACTCGCTTATTATTTGGGTTAATTTTTCAAAGGTAGGAAAATTTTGTTTCTCTAATTGTTTTCCTATTATACATTCGTATTTCTTTTTGTCCATAACCCGTATAGTTTTTGTTTGCATCTTTAGTTTCTGATTGATTTATTTGTTTATTCTTAAATGTATTACCTTATGGTCGCTTATCGGGTCGTCGTTGTATTTCATCTTATAAGAAATGTTCATGGATAATTTATAAGAGGAAAGGTTCAAATCTTTGCTCACATATTTTTCGTTGATTAAAGATCTTCTAAATCACTTTGAATGCGAAAATAAACTTGCACTAACAATTTTACGGAACGCTTATATTTTATTGCAATTTCTCACAATACCAAAATATTAAATTAATAGAAGAGGGCAATATTTATTCTTTAAACTGTTGTCGTTGAGGGCGATAAACCCCAAGTGCCAACAACTAACGCCTTGCCAAATTGCAGACAAACAGCGGCTATAAATATTTACTCTTCATCCATAATAGATGGCCAACGAATCAGCACGCCAAGCATTTGGCATTCCACGTTTTAGGAATACCGCAAACGCGTAGAATCCTAAATCAGTCAGCTCAGCATATATACTAATCCAATTAACGCTTGTACATTTACACAAATAATTTTATTTTCGGATTTTCATGTAAAGATTGTTGAATTTTGATATCCTCCGGAACAATTATGTGAATAGCACGGTTTTTATTTTTAATCTGTATGCGCAACTCTTTGTATCAAAAAAGCGACGCGGAAATCGTGTACGCCATATTCTTTGTTGTTATTTATATATTTTCCTACAAAAAAGAATAATCCCCAGGCTTTTGCATTATATTCACGCGCAACGGAAGTAGCGAGTTAAGACAGATGTATATTTCGTACGAATTCCGACAACAACTTTTGTCCCTGCCAACCATTTTTCATCGTTTTCCACTATAGCGAAGCTTTATGCGTTTCGCCACTTTGGACCCCATGTGACCTTTCACATATTGTTCACGTAGATACAAGGTGCAGGAATGGGACGAGTCTCAGGGTCGCTAATTCTCTTCGCCATTCTGTAACCTTCGTCTGTGTAACACTATGCGAGCGTTTCTCGCAGTTGAAGAATTAGATTAAAACTTTACAAATCATATTAGCGTTAATGCAGAACTCGTCAACAAATTCTCTTAATAAAATTCCGTTGCGTATCCGCGAAAAGGTGCAAAATGTAAGAGTTCAATATATTGAGATAACACTTGGATTTAAGTTATTAGAAAAAAATTGGGGGCAGGCTAGGTCTCTCCCCGAAGATTATTAGGCAGTGTTGCAATTGTGTAGCATTCGGGTGTCTCCAGGAAGTCCACTATTAGCATTATTTTTATGTTAATAACCGTCTAATCCTTCCACAAGTTTAACTTTAATTTATTGTTAAAACCAAATGTAATCTAAAAAATATTTTATCTCGTTTATATCAGATTTTGTCCTGAAGATGCACTAAATGAAACCGGTAGACAATATACATTTAAACATAACAACAAGGAAGTATTTCTCAACCCCAAACCTTATTTAACTTTAACAATAATTAATAATAACTGAGATTTTTTTACAATCCTTGACAAATCGTTTTATTTATATAAATTTTAATAGGAGCATTTATTTTAGAACAGAATTTTAGGTCATTTTAATACATATGTAACAGTCTGAGTATAATCTTTGATCTTCTATAGAAAAAAGAAAAAATCAACACACACAATAATTCACTTGCTCCATATCCCGCTTATTACTTTATTTTCTGCACTAGCAGCAACAGAATGCGTTTAATGGCCGTCTGAACATGCGGCAAATATTTTTCGAAATTTTTGTGATTGTTCACGGTGAATATAAATGAGAAAGCGGTCTATTGGAATCTTTGGATTATATAGATATGTCATATTTAGCGCAAAATAATTTGAAACAGAACTTATTGAAGTAATTTGTGAATCTTGAATCTTGATATCATAAGTAAATTTAATGGAAGGAAATTTAGAATTTAATATTTCAATAAAATCATCAATATTAGATTTTTCAATAGCAAAAATCGCATATATTATATATTTTCAAACTAACATAGTTTTCTAACTATGTAAGTTTGAGAATCTTCCCTGTGCGTTTCAGCGTTGTATGTATGTTATTTTTTGAATTTATATTCTAGTATTCTTAGTTAGTTAAAGAGTCCGCAATCCTAAAGATTGGTTGGAAACAGCACGACATGCCGATCTATCCTGAGCTAATCCCTTCATCTCCCTATAGCTATTCATCTCAACGTCTTCAACTATCTGACTCACATACTCCAATCTAGGCCTACCTACCCCTCTCTTTCCCTCCACTCTACCTTCTATGATCAATTGCATAATCCCCCCATGCCTAAGAATATGCCCTACTAATCTGTCTCTCCTACGCTGTAACACTCTCCAAATACTTCTCTTCTCCCCTACTAACTCTAGTACAGCTTCATTTGTTACTTTATCTTCCCAACCAATCCTCATCATCCTCCTATAACACCACATTTCGAATGCTTGTAATCTACGCTTCTCTTCCTTTCCTATAGTCCACGCCTCACACCCGTACAGTGCTACACTCCAAACATATACCTTCAGTAATCTTTTTCTAATACCCAAGTGAATATTTGATCTTAAAAATTAGTATTCTTAGCGTAATTAAATTTGCCGTTTGTCCATATGATTATATTAATATTTTCATTCGATCAAAACTTCAATTTCCGTTTATTATTTGAGAAATGTTACAATATTGAAAATACATGTAACCGAAACTGATCAATAAGAACCTCATCTAGTGATTTTTCAAAAAATATATATTTCTAGATGCTTATTTACATTTCAAACCAAATTTTGATAAATACAGCTTGAAGTATTGTAAGGTATTTTGTCGAAGGTGAACATGTAAATATTTTATGAACAGCATTTCTCGAGTCCCAAATTCTACGAATATATTTTTCAATACAAGTTACAACGCGCGCATTTGCGAATGCGCTCGCTGGTATTTCCTCTAACAAAAATTACGAGGGCAATTTCAAGGAAAATGCCTAAAATATAACGAATTAGCCTTACAGCACCAAAACTTCCACAACCGCCTCTTTTAAACTGTTACAATATATAATATTAACACAAATAGCTAACTTGGTATATTTATTTATATCTTATTTTAAAATACAATTTTGACAGGTATAGAAGAATCGACAGATCTTATTTTTAGTTTGCTATATAGGAAAATTTTATATATCTTCCATAAAAAAGTTTATTAGCATCTTAAGTGCGGAAGTACAATTTTCTTCTTGTAAATATTTTCGTAAAAATAACTATAAGTAAGTTCGGCATTAGTTGCGAAGAAATTGTTTGCGTTTCAATGATTTAAAAAAATAAGTTAACTGTTAAAAGATGTGTTGAAATAGATTTTTCAGGAAAATAGCAGCCTGAATGTTATAATCTTTATAACATAGTATTTAACTAGTACACGTATTTAACACAGAAGCAGGACAGAAAAAATATAAGGAACTAAGGAACTTAATTAATAGGAAATGCAAGCTAGCGAAAGAAGAGTGGATAAAAGGAAATTGTGAGGATATTGAGGAGGATATGAGAAGAGGTAAAGTAGATTTGGGCTACAGGAAAATTAAGTCACATTTTTCTAAAGTAAAACCAAAGGGTAACAGTATATGTGATAAGCAGGGTAAGGAACTCACAGAAAATAAGGAAAAAGCTAGAAGATGGAAGGAGTATCTTGAAGATTTATATAAAGGTAGGCAGGACATGGAGGAGCTAGAAAGTGTGGAACAGATAGATGAGGATGACTTAGGTCCTAGCATACTTAGGTCAGAGTTTCATAGAGCATTAAATGATTTACGGAATAACAAAGCAGCGGGGATTGATATGATACCAGCCGAATTAATAAAACACGCAGGGGAAAAAATGCAGGAGCGATTATACAGGTTAGTTTGTAAAATATATGAGAAGGGAGAAGTACCACAGGATTTTCAGCGTAGTAGAATAGTAACAATGCCGAAGAAAATAGGAGCTAATTTGTGTGAGAACTATAGGACCATTAGCCTACTATCACATGCATCGAAGATATTGTTAAAGATTATTTATAGGAGATTAGAAAATAAAGTAGAGGAAAGGCTAGGAGAAGATCAGTTTGGTTTTAGGAAAAACAGAGGGACGAGAGAGGCGATTCTAGCACTAAGAACGGTAGTAGAAAAAAGAAAGAGGGTAGGAAAGGTAACTTGCATAGCTTTTGTAGATTTAGAAAAGGCATTTGATAATGTAGATTGGGACATAATGTTTAGAATTTTAAAAGAAACGGGTATAGATTATAAGGATAGGAGAATAATTTTTAATTTATATAAACACCAAACTGCCTTAGTTAGAATTGAGGGGGAAGAAGAGGTAGCAAAAACAGGGAAGGGAGTTCGGCAGGGATGTACACTCTCACCGTTATTATTTAATCTATATATAGAAGATGCAATAAACAAAGTAAAAGAAGAGTATAGTGTAGGTGTGAATGTACAGGGAGAGAAAATATATATGCTGAGATTCGCCGACGATATAGCTATATTGGAAGAAAGCGAAAAGAATTTAGAAAGGGTATTGAATGGTATGCAGGCAGTATTGACTAGGGATTTTAACATGAAAATAAATATAGGTAAAACTAAAGTGATGAGGTGTGACAAAAAGGAATGCAGTAGAAAAATGAGGATCACAATAGGAGATAATAGAATCGAAGAAGTGTCAGATTTTTGTTATTTAGGCAGTAGAATCACAAAAGATAATCGAAGCAAAGTAGATATAAAGTGTAGGATAGCACAGGGTAGGAAGGCATTCGTAGAAAAAGAACAGATTTTAAGATCAAATATTGACTTGGGTATTAGAAAAAGATTACTGAAGGTATATGTTTGGAGTGTAGCACTGTACGGGTGTGAGGCGTGGACTATAGGAAAGGAAGAGAAGCGTAGATTAGAAGCACTTGAAATGTGGTGTTATAGGAGGATGATGAGGCTTGGTTGGGAAGATAAAGTAACAAATGAAGCTGTACTAGAGTTAGTAGGGGAGAAGAGAAGTATCTGGAGAGTGTTACAGCGTAGGAGAGACAGATTAGTAGGGCATATTCTTAGGCATGGG
The DNA here is from genome assembly GCA_947310635.1 of Leptodirus hochenwartii. Classification (NCBI taxonomy): domain Eukaryota; kingdom Metazoa; phylum Arthropoda; class Insecta; order Coleoptera; family Leiodidae; genus Leptodirus; species Leptodirus hochenwartii. The sequence goes on along the minus strand of OX371176.1, from coordinate 7,885,344 downwards.
GGGATTATGCAATTGATCATAGAAGGTAGAGTGGAGGGAAAGAGAGGGGTAGGTAGGCCTAGATTGGAGTATGTGAGTCAGATAGTTGAAGACGTTGAGATGAATAGCTATAGGGAGATGAAGGGATTAGCTCAGGATAGATCGGCATGGCGTGCTGTTTCCAACCAATCTTTAGGATTGCGGACTCTTTAACTAACACGTAAAACTTCGACAAGTATAAAAATAATGTTTTAATATTTGATATATTTGATGGAAAAATGCCCTGCAAAACTTTAGAGCTATAAAATCTACAAACTGCGATAGATATATATATATATATATATATAACGGTACTTAATGGGAATCTTATAAACTAACAAATATGTGTATTCGTTTTACAATTTTGTCACGAAATAAGTTTTGACGGCGAAAAACAGAGAAACGCTTGAATTTAAAGTTTAAAATTCTCAATCTCTGTTTGTATAGCATTGAAATATATACACTCCCATATAAACATATATACACAGTGAACATATTGATCATTCGCAGAGTGGAGACAACGCAAGTAGGGACTAGGTCAATAACTAGCTTCTTGGCTGTTCCAGGTCCCTGGAATAAGGAATATGGCAGCACAATTCGCGATACCAAATGTTATTTCTCCAGTTATAATGTTGTACCAAAGCATAACTTTTTATGTCCATTTTTCTGTCCATTTCAGGGTATGGCTTCGAAGAAAATGACCATATGTAAACTTGATTTTTCACTTGTACACCTTTTATTTTTTAATCAATGCTCTTTGCCTTAACACAGAAAAATATATACTTCATACTAATTTTGATATTATGATTTTTAACAATGTAGCCCTTATAACTCAAACTTCATAAAAAATGTTTTGGTACGCTGTTGATGCGTCTTGTATATTCAATCCCTTGGCATAAAAATCAAGCTTTATTGCGGTAACTGCATATAAAGTTTATCTTCTCCAATGACGGTCATAAAAGCGGCCATAAAAAAATCTAATCTATAAATTGTGCCTACAAAAACGATGAATATAAAGATTGTTCGACCTAGTTGAGGAAGAAATGGAAACATTTTGCTTAGGGGAGATAATAAGCATCAAGCGTATTTTTGAATTCGAGACTATTTTTACAATTAGTAAAAGAAAGTGTAGCACAATGAAAGACAGTTTTCTCTAGGTACATGTTAGAATTGATAAGGAATGATAGAATGATAACGAAAATATTTAATAAAAAATATACATGATTTGGAGAAATATGAGAAAAAAGTTCATTATAATCATACAAATAAGAAATACAAAAAAATATTTACTGCAGAATTCGCAACTTTGCTATTTCTTTTAATGGGCTGTGTAGATTATAATTAATAAAATAAATTTCTAATACAACGCTTACTAATTTCACACTCAACTTAACTTTTTTTTCAAATTTTAAACATATTAATCGTTTCAATATAATTAATATAAAATATTGAAAATTTAGTTTGCAATTTGCAACAAAATTTTACAACAGATTTCGAAAATATTGTACTATTCATATTCATAAAACACAATCAGCGTTATAAGATAAAACATTATACATGTACGTCAACAATGCAGAATCTGATGGTGATTATCCTTGGTGCATCCATGCTGGCTCCAGTCTCTCCTGTACTTACCACACGTAGCACATTAGAAAACACAGATGGAGCTCGATAAGGAGGCTAGGGACTGATTCCACAGGAGATAAAAGGAGACGGGATAATCTGCAAGGAAAATCTCGCTTCGCGATAGATTTGCAGAATGTAACGTTGCGTTGAATGTGCAACAGAATATAAGAGGCTGCAGTATATTGAAATCTTTTTGCAATCCATGATTGCAAGAAGATTGTGTATATGAAGACAGAATAAGGACGAATATAAGAATATATGAAAGCCGAACGTTCACATTGTTAGATATTTTGTAATTTTACAATTTTTATTTTTAAAATTTTATCGGTTTTCATTAAATTCTTCTTCCGAACGTTGTAATTTTTTAATAAAAGTACCATTTTGATGTAGATTCGGATATTCAATGTAATAAGTTGAGTCGCGTCAATTCAATAATCTTTATTACGTTTTTATATTCGAAATGCATCGATGCAAAACTTGAATAAAGTCGCATTGGACAAATTGGTGAATATTCATAGAAAATTCCGACTATATAAAAGTAAGTACGATTAGCCGAGTGCTCAATTAAATTTAACAAGGCAGTAAATTCTCTTGGACTAATATTATCGATATGGATTTTTTTTGCTGGGTCCGGGAATATATTTTATTTTATTTTGTATTGTACTTGCACATTATTTTTTGACCATACAATTTCGACCTGATCTAGGATCGCCATGATATAGTTATTTTAAAGCTAAAGGAACATCTTCGATTTTAAAATTATTGATATAGTCCTAAGATATTGATTACTATTTTATTAGCACTATGAGCAAACGTCTGATATTATATTTTCCATTTGTGTTATCTTTTACACGAAAGAATAACTGAATGTCCATTTTATTAAAAAAAAAGTTTTCATTTCACCATCGAATACAAATATGCAGTTTTCTTTAACTATAAATTAGGTTTCATTTTCCAGATTGAAGGATTCTGTATCATTTATGTTCGGGATTAGTATTGATTAATAAAGAAAATTTGCGCAAGTGCTGCCATCGCATGGTGAAAACCAATATTGTGTGTTTTCTCGCAAGCTCCAAATTTACATACTTCAAAATAGTTCCCTTCTGAGGCCACACAGCGTCAGAGACGTTGCACCCACTGCTCATAGTAGTGATGGAAGTCGTTAAGTGGGATGGAACGAAGCTGATCCGTCAGGGTTTTCTGAATGACGTTTATAGTGCTAAAATAATGTCCCTTGAGTTGAATTTTCAACTTGGGAAACAGGAAGAAGTCACAGGGTGATAGATCAGGTGAGTAGGGGGGCTGAGGAACCACTGAAATTGCTTTTTGTGTCAAAAATTGTCTAAGTAGATAGTGCTGTGTGACAAGGTGCGTTGTCATGATGCAACATCCAACTTTCAGAAATGATTGGTCTGACTCGAAGAACTCTTTTCCTTAACTTCTCGAGAACTTCGCGGTAAAACTGCTGATTGACAGTTTGCCCCGTGGGCACAAACTCCTTATGAACAATCCCCTGACTGTCGAAAAAGCAAATGAGCATTGTTTTAACCTTGGATTTGCTCATCCGTGCTTTCTTCGGACGTGGTGAGTCGGGGGTGTGCCACTCCTGACTTTGGCGGTTCGTTTCAGGGTCGTATTCAAGTACCCAGGATTCGTCACCTGTGATCGCGTTTTTTAGAAAATCTTTGTTACTTTCAATGTTCTGCGGAAGATCTGAACACACAGCTATCCGATGTTGTTTTTGCTCAGGTATCAGCATTTTGAGAACCATCTTCGAACACACCTTTCGCATGCCCAAATCCTGGGCTAACATGTCGTAAACAGTGGCAATGTTCAAATTCAATTCACTGCTGATCATTCTGACAGTTATTCGTCGATCAGAGATCACATAAACTCGCACTTTTTCCAAAATTTCGTCGGTTTTTGAACTGCGCGGTCGTCCTTTCCGATTTTCATCATTAACATTTTCACGTCCCTCTAAAAAGGCCTCGTACCACCTAAAAACTTGACCTTTCAATAAGACTTGCTCCCCATATGCTAGCGTCAATTTTTGAAAAGTTTCCGTTGCGGTTTTGGCAAGTTTTGACACAAAAATTTATCGCATAACGTTGCTCCAATTTTGTTAGATCCATTTCCATGACACACTTAAAAACTAGCTTCACAAGAACACGTAGTAAAAAAAGTGCTGTAGCAGTGGGTAGTTGAGACTTGTACTGGAGGTAGATCAAATGTTTATCTAAATGGTTAACTGGCGGGAAATCTTGTAATGTTTCCAAATCACGCACTGTGCATGCGTTCTCAATACTTTTTAAACTTACCTCGTACCTTCGAATTCTATGGCGGAATAGAAGCAGCTTTCTAGAATTTTTTTGTATAATAATATTAAATTGTAAAGTATGTTACTGTAAAGCAGCTTTTCCTAAAATATGTCAAAAATGGATCAAAGCCATAATACATATTTATACTATTCATTGTAATACGAGGAAAAACATTTTTTTGCAGAGAGCGCAAATACCTCTTTCTAATTTAAAAATGACTTATATATTCTTTAAAACTTATTGAACTTGAATGATATGCAAAAGTCTCCCGAATCTTTTCCGGCTAATAATTCCATCTAAGCTTGGATACTTCCTTTAAATTTTTCTTCTTTTCACTGAAAGCTTTCTCTTGTTTTATTCATATTAAATCTCTATTCGGACTTTTCGTAGACACAGACTTTGACTTTTCAATTTTTAAATGGTGCACTTCCACCAGTATCTTTTTGCAGCTCACGAATTAAAAATATATCAGACGTCAAGATTCGAGTATGTTTTATTTAAAGATATTACTTACGGGTATAATATTTTTGCTGTTATAATGAAGAAAATATATAGATAAATATTAAGTATAATAATCAAAAATTAATTCGTTTGAATATAAAATCTAAACACATGGTATTGGCTACCAAATTGACTAAATTATTTATTTATATATCCTTTCTTTTTTAATCTCCCTCTCTTTATAAGATATTATTTATATTTTATGTACAACTTTTCTCAAAAATTGTCCAATATCTCTTGTTCCAAAAGAAAGTAATTTATAAAGACATGACTTTCATATAACGATCATGTTAAAAGAATGGATATTTTCAACAATCACGAAAATGCTAAGAGGGTATTTTGCATAATATCTAGCGGAGTTACTTTTCTGCAAAGTTTCAAGTTAGAGAATACAAAATTAAACAAATAAATAATAATAATAATAAATAATTATACGAATAAAAACAAAGCTGGGACTTTCAGAAATATACAATTTCTTTTGATTTTGATATATATTTGTAAGCAGTGAGATATAATCCACTGCACTGCCTTCTATAACTAATTAAATAACACCCCCGTACCTAAAAATAAGAACAAGTGGTCCAACTAAAACGTATTTTTGCGAATAGAAAATCAATAATTTTAATAAATATGTATATAAAATCCTTTCTGATCATTTTCCACTACTTAAATTGTAAATTTCTTAAAAAAACTTATAACTTATCATTAAAAAAATCTTTTTCTTTTATTAATTTAATCCAAAATCAATGTATCGCACCCTAATACAAAAATAAAAAATAAATTGAATATTGCTAGAATTTTAATCCTTTTAAAACAGTCCGAGGCTTCAATTATAAATCAAAGCACAGAACGAACCGCTTCATATAAAGAAAGAAAAATATAGAAATCAGCTTTCCAGTAAAGAATACACAGTGAGTATACAGGTGAAAATAAAATAGCGAGTATTTGTTGGGAATCGTACATATGCCGATATATTTTTCACGTATTGCTCACTCACGTAAAAATAATCTCATGTGCCAGCGATTTTTTGTAATAAAATAATAAAATAAAATGAATTCGATTCTCTGTATTACATTCGGCATATACCTATATATCACATTGTAAATAATTATATAACTTATCATTCAATTTTTTTACAATTCCAAAAATAAATTCCTCTTACAAGCAAATAACAATCTTAGCAAATTTTTATTATAGAATATTATATCTTGCTGTTATTTTTTAAGAAATATTATCACATGTTAACATCCTAATCATTATTAATCACATTTATCTTCAATCCTCGGTACTATACTTTATTTGCGTACATTCGCGTGCATTCACTGGCTCTTGCATTGGCTCCACCAGCACCTATATACATACAATGATAATGGTAATGGAGACAGCGCTAGTGCAGCCATCTATGGGATATTCGGCGCAAAATAGAAGCTGTAGTGATCCACGTGCCCTAGCGAGTGGCTCCAGAACCTCTCGAAAATGTGTCTCGTAAATTTAACATTACGTTAGACCCATACGCTAATACCCAATATCTAAATTAAATTTTCCACTTTCTCGCTTCTCGTATATACAAGATGCATATCTTAATACAGCCCTTCCTGTTGATTTCACTAAACCCCTAACGAATTTATAATTCAAGAACACGGTGTCCCCTTAAAAGTATCCGTAAAATATATGATGGTGCTTTAGCATACTTCCGCCACTGACTTATTGACTGAAATCGCTTTAGGAAAGTGTAAATAATTAAACAATTTTCGTTAAAAATGTTTATTTCTTTAGCAAAATGCCGTTATAAAGGGAAAGTATTATTTTTAAAATTTGCATGCTTTATCTAATGCTTAAGTAAATAAAATTGTGAAGAGAATATATTAAAAGGATGTGCCGCTTTTTATTTTTTTCTATAAAAAAATTTAATCTTTACATTTCGCTCTTCTCTTACGAGGGTATTATATATTAACATTTTTCACTAGAATAGGGAAATAAAAACAACTTTGCTTTTACTATCAAGTAGGGGTATATTAAAGATTGACCATACTTTCAGATATGATACCATCATCAGAATTTTTCATTACGTTTACTTTACTGGTCTTTTTATTTAAATGTCCTTAACAAAAAAATTCTGATACCTCATCTGAATCAACGTCAGTTTACATTTAAACTTTTTTTCTGTTTCAACCTCATCACTTTTGATATATATTTTATATCTCACTGTTCAAAAAAATTTTTTAATTTCATAAAAGCTATACACTCCTAATCTAGTAGCAATACGATTTTCTTTTTAATAAATCGTTTTTGCTACATGTTCATATTTTCAAATTACTAGTGCAAGGAAATATTTCTAAATCAATTTTCACATCCACGGCTTTTATCCAGTGTTGTTCTGAAATACAATCTGGTTCAACTGGATGTCTGACTAATTTAATCTTCACTAGGAATGGCGTAGGTGTGAATGGCAATTTCACTGTCAGCAGACTGTTATTGATTCAGTTAACGATGATAGAGTATAAGCTCTTTAGTCGCCAATTTGTCTTTCGCTGCAAATTGTTTTTCAATTATATATCTCGGTCAGTTCCACTCGACCGTTCATATTTCTGTTCCTATCACTGCAAATGTCGGTGCACCATGAAATGACTTTTTTAATTATATAGAAGATGCAAAATTAAATTGTTCTTGGATTTTTCAATGAAATGAAATATCGAGAAATAGTGTGTTTAAATAATTAAACACTGAGGAATTTTTTTTGCAAATTGAAGTTTTACACGATTGTATTTTTCCTTATTAAGATGTATATATTCCCTTTTTGCCCTGAATGATGATTTTGCGAATGTTTTTGTATAAATTCCCTAGTCTCTTAACGAGTATGAAGGAATGAAAGAATTTCATATAAATACAGTATTATTTTATTTGTTAATGTTCTGTCCATTTTGTTAAAAGCAAATTGTCAAGAATACAAAGAGCACGCTTGTTAAAAATATACATATCATACAAATTTATACAAATCATATTTACAAGAATAATATTCACGCACGATATCCAACAAAGTTGGTATGGTACATCATGATGGCTTAATTAGAACAAATGTCTTATAAGTCAATATAATAACTGCCAGGGCAATGCAAACTATTGTGTACGAAAACTAAGATGTACAAAATTTCATGTTTTTGGATTCAATTTTGGTACAGATAATTTATACACATAACATTAATACATCAATTTATCTATTAAACGATTCTAGATTATACAGTACATCTGAAATATCTTTCTTGAGGTATCTGCCGACTATTGCACACTTTAACTTAACATTCAAGGGTGTGCCATAGTTTATGTATTTGAAAATTCGAAATATGCAACAGCCAGTTATTTTGTCTTTTAACGTTATCTTATTATGAACACGGATTACAAAGGGAAGACAACTATTTTATGAAGTGATAAATTGGTATTCTGTGCGTTCATTTTTTTCTATATTTTAATAAATACCCAATAAAAATTTATTCACAGTATTGTTTATGTGCATATCTCAAAATAAAATAAGATGTATTTGATCGAAAATCCAATGGAAAGAAGAAATGATGGTACAGAATTTGGGATATCTTACAGAGCGTGATAGAAAAACGAATAGGATGTATATTTTGCAAGTTGGAGTGCAAAAAGGAAATATCAGTATAAACAAATTTAGATTAGAGTACATAAGCCATAGAAGACAGGATAATTTAGGAGGAATAGTTATTGGGAAATGAGCGATAATTGCTTCGAAACAGATTTATTTATTGTGCCGTTTCAAATTCTGCATTTCTTTTCGTTCAAGCTGATTTAATTAAATAAATATTGAGTATATACTAATATATGTTTTAGGTAAAGACATCATTGTACATTTACACTAAAAGTATTCTGCATATTCGATGTGGATAAGTTTCCTGTAACACAAAAGTTTAGATTATTTTGTCAAGTAGATAGTTGATAATTATAAATTTCGAAAATTGCTTGCTCTGCTAAACACTTTGGTCGTTTCGTTCATCAAATATTTCTAACCAAGCCCTTAGAAATAGTGGCGAAGAATTACCCTAGACAAAATGTTTGGTATTATTATTTCGTATAAATAAAACTTGTAACATACATCATTTTGTTAATAAACTACAGTGATGATTGTTTCTCGCTACCTGCTAATCCATTAGTAGAAAAATGGTATATATATATATCTAGAGAATATTTATCATAATCGTACATGTCAAAGAAGTTTACGAAATCTTTATTTTTATATATCTAGTGACAGTTTTCAAACCGCAACATCACGATTAATATGTTTTCTTGTGAATAATGTAAATAATTGTATATAGTATCAATAAAAAATTGAAAGTATTTACAAACCATATGCGCAGTTCGAAGGTAAAACCTTCAACAGCACAACGAACAAACTAATAATGCTTCAATAATACACAATTGAATATGAATCCTAGTGAGTAAAAAACGTAGAATTAACCTTCGAAACACATACCTAAGTCATAAAAGGTTTTAGTTGGGTGATATTATATACAATTATTTTCAAAAATTTCCTGGGTCTGTTTCAAGTATTTAAAAGAAAAATGCGTTACCATTAGAAGGATCTCTCCGCACATTTACGTGTTTTTTTAACGATTATATTACGTGAGTAATTAAGTTGCTTCTTGCGGGTTCAAATTTGCCACGCGATATATTTCCACATATGTAAGTACGAGGAGTTTTATTTACAAAAATCGTTTCAGAAAACAGCAATAAGACATTAATTAAAAAAAATTATTGTTTATAGCTTTGGCATTTTCCATTTTTTTTTGTTTATACTCGAACTTGTATAGATCGCGATTATTTTTGATACAAATCATAAAATTAAAATCTTTCCTCCCCGAGATAATGATTTTTTTACGAAATCTATATAAAATATACGCAGATATAACTTAGACATCAGCTAATAATCGTAATCGTAAAATTTGGGGTGACAAACTGAATCTTTTGTTCCTTGGACCATTTAACAATTGTATATCTGAAGATGGTCAAGTTTTTATGAAAGAATACTTTTTTATACAATACAGCAGATTGGGAGAAATTTAACATTTTTTGAGTGGTGTCATAAAAGCCGATGACTTATTCAATATTAGCATTGAGGAGGATCAAAAAGCCGACTTATTAAAGGATAATATATGCGGATGAAATCATTTCCGTTAAATTCAATTAACTTTATAGTACAAGTTCGTTATAAACATCTAAAAAAAATATTCTTGCATTATACTGACACACTTATAAATTTCCATTACAACCTAGTTACTACGAATTAGTAATCTAGCATAATTCTTAGGCAAGTCAATTTATAATTAATATAAAAAATATTGATTATCGAAAGCGTATAACTGAAGATATAAATATAATAGTGGCCCGCATCTACCATATACTAATACGCATTTTAAAACTATAAAATTGTTGTTGAGCTACACTAATTATATAATATTTGTACTCATTTCGCAAGCTAGCAAAACTTAAATTATCCTTATTAAATATTCCTTAAAACGGGATCCACTTAAATCTTTAAATCTCAACGACTACCGCAAATAAGAATTAATATCACACAAAAAACTGTTTTTCTACAACTCAGACTACTACGTTACGCACAATCTAATCATTACATTCTTACAATAATTATATTAATTTTTATTACGCTAAGCCACCTATACTCTCGATACTTTAATATAAATTATAATAAAATTAAATATAAATACATCGTATAAATCGTTAAAGTACATTCTAAAAATTAATTGCCTGTTGGTATCACACATAAAATCACATTAATATCTCGTTACAAATGGAGTGATTTTCTCAGAATTGAAACCTGTATTGGAAACATTCATCCCAAACAATTTGAAAAAAATTTTAAATCAATTTTTAAAAATCTTAGGAGTTTAAGTCGGCAAGATGTAAATTTGCAGAATCTAAAGATTTTACAGCACAGGTTTCAGCTATTTTACGATTCGAATAAATTTGTTTTATTTTTACTAATTTGCTTGTAGAGTTAAATGTAAAAAATCTTCAGATCTGAAGCTATGTTTCTTCTCTAGTGAGCTCAAATAATAAATTTGTGTTTATTGTAATTACAAATTATATTATTATTTTAATTGTAATATTATTTTATTTATAGTGTTATTTTTCAATTCTAAAGTGTTAACTCTTCAAAGAAAAGATATATATATATATATATATAGAAAATGAATATATATATATATAATTGCAAAGCACGTCCAATGAGGAGATGTTTGACAATTTTAAGTTCTTTTTTTAAACTGAAAAAGGATTAAAATATGAATTCATTTTCTTTATTTTATAGAATATTATATCGTGTATAAGTACCTTCTTTAGTAGTATAGAATACCATAACTTAAAGCATTAAGTAGCTAGATATGTATTTCGAAGGCTATGCCTCCATCTTCAGTAGCACAAGACAAAAACTAAATAAAATACCTCTGTCACGAAAATATATTTACATTTTTTTTTCGGAGCGTTTAGCTCATTTCAGATTAAATAGAAAAAATAAAAGTGCTGTAGCCGAGCATATTTTTTACTAACTCAGGTCATCCTATTCATATTAGTTCGTTTAAATTGTTTAACTTAAAAGAGTATTGAATTATTCCGAGTTAAGTGCTTATGAAAGTATATACATGCTACATCTTATCTTGTGCTACTGAAGATGGGGGCATAGCCTCCGAAATGTACATCTAGCTACTTAATGCTTCGAGTTACGGTGTTTGGGTGATATTCTGTAACATTATTTAACACCGTAGTGATAATTTAAAAAAAAACCTTCTTTAGCTTTAGAAGAAATAAAAATTCTGAAATACTTTCTATATTTTTCTGACAAAAATTAGGTTTAGATATTATAGAATATTCTCATTAAGCTCCTCCAACTTTAATATTTCTAGTTGTTTAATTGGGACGATATGATTTCAATAATTAGGTTCAATCGAATTGCTTCGTCGTGCCCTTCGTCATCAACAATATTGTTTTAAACATTAGCACCATTTCGTCTTATCTTGTTGCATGCTCTCTAACTTCTAACACTAGCGTGTCCATCACCTAGCAGCTGACCCTAATCACTAACACTAATCCTTTAGAAGCTGGTCGTTGTTAGTCGGCTGCTAGTCATGTCCACTCAGAGACTCGATCCGAACTCACTACTTCTTCGCCGATCAATGGTGTGCTTCAGATAACTCTCGGAATACACACTGCGTGTCCGGTCGTCATACCGTAAGGACGACCTGCGATTGTCATACGCGTCCAAATCCGAAGGCTGTCGATGACACAATGAACAAAACGCGCACTGTAATGTGTTCTTAAACGCCTCGCGAAACTCTCTATTGAAGTACGCATAAATAATTGGATTCAATGTGGAGTTAAAGTACCCGATCCAGAACACGACAGTCACTACAATGTCGGGACACTCACATGAGCTGCACAGCGTAGTGCTGAGGTACCACGTGAAGAATGGTAGCCAGCACAAAATAAAGGTGCCCATAATTATCCCGAGAGTTCTAGCTGCTTTGTGTTCACGCTTCATCTTGATAATATTACGTTCTTTGGTTGGAGTGTGATGTAAGTCTTGATTGATCTCGTGCATTAACGTCTTTGAGCTACCCCCTGAATTGGACAACATGTCGCCATTGGTGTTGTTCTGATGCAACAACAACGCGGCTCCATGCCGATGGAACATTTCCTTCTCTTGTCTATTCGCTTCTCTAAATATGGCCAAGTAGGTAAAAACCATGATTGTGCAAGGAATCCAAAATGATATACTACTGCTTATCACACCATAAACTGTATTAACGCGAAACTCGCAGACATCCGGGTGAATTTGTCTAAATTCCACATTTTCGTCGGTAGTATACCACGACATTAATATTGGCACAAAACTAATAATGGCAGGACTGATCCATGTATTCAAAATCATAATGGCCACCACTTTCTTCGTCATATTTATAGGATATTTCAATGGGCGAACAATGGCATAATACCGGTCGATACTTATACAACACAAATGCAGAATTGAAGCGGTGGAAAAGTACACATCTAGAGAGTTCCAAACATCGCACATGAAATAACCGAACAACCATCTGCCAAAGATCTGTACGCTGGCGTTGAACGTCATGGCGAACATTGCCACTAACATATCCGCAAACGCCAAAGAAACCACGAAGTAGTTTGTAATCACCCGAAGTTTCCGATGCCGCATTACGGATACTATCACCAACAGATTGCCGAAGATAGCGGCGATGATGATCGAGCCCATGATAGTAATCTGGATGACGAGTAGAACGACGCTGGACCATTCTGCGTCACCATCGGTACTGTCCGAGGTGGTTAGATTGGTGAGATTGGCATCAATGGCCGCTATGGTTGCGACCGATGCCAGAAGTTGGGTAGACATGCTGGTGAAGTCGGGTTAAACGCAAATTCCAAGTAGATACATTACGAAGTGCTTGGGCAAGTTATGGACGAAGGTGATGTTTGATTCTCAGCAGTGGTTCTGCAACAAGAAGAAACACAATTATTAAGTGAGAGAAGATTAACATAGGTACAATAACATCTCTTTTACCTACTGCATTTTTGAATACTGCAGTTATTAAATCGTGACGATGATCCAAATGAAAACTACTTAAACATTTTCCTAAAAAATTCATGGTGCAAAAAAATAAGGTTCATATTTTCGCGACATTCGATTCAGGATTCAGAACAGGTACTAAATTTACTTTCATCTTAATTAAATTAATAAGATTTATTTTAAATGAAGCAGACATGCGTCACATATTAAACCATTAAGCCCACACTGCGAATATAATATTTCCACCGTCGAATTTTGAAGATTAATTTGAATACTTCACATTTTACGCGGTTAACTGTCAACAAGGTGAATGTAGAGAAACTTCTCAAAAGTAAATTAAATACAGGAATATCTCAGACTAAGCTTAATGATAAAATTTAATTTACTGTAAAGGTGAGGGAACATTGAAACTGTTATGTACCAACTGCAGATTCACATGCTTTAATCGTTTTATTTTTGTTTCATTCAGAAATGGAACTTGTAGTAAACTTAAATCGGGTTCAATTAAAATGGATCTTCCGTCAACTATATTTAACTTACTAAATTTATTATTTGTATTTGAGATTTCAATATAATGATTTATTGGAATTATATAGTGAACATAAAAATTTCCAAATTTAAGCTTTCTTTAATATTTGATAATTTGATCAAATTTCTCACATCAAATTAATACGTGTTATATCATCCATATTAGGCATTTCAAAAGTGTAATAAATTTTTCAGATAAAACTGATATTTAGACACCACAAAAGTGCCTAACTGAAATTTACCTGCGCGTAGGTTGTACTAAATTCCAATCGGTTTGCCAGAAAGCCTAATGCAATATAAAACAGATCGTGTTTTCCCGAAATTTGCAGGGTGACAGTTAATTGATTGTATGCGAAATTTCATCCTCTGCGGTATCGAATGGCCCCCAATTTCATATAAAACGCTGGATATTTATCTCAGTTTGGAGATACAACATAAAGATAGACATATACAGAAAACTTCCTTCAATTGCGAACAGTCCTTTTGTTTATGATCAACAATTTTGATACTAAATTAAAAAGCGGTACTAATTTTTCTGAAAAACGACTTAAAACATTAAAAAATCTTCATTCATCCATTACGCTACCAAATTAAACGTGGTTGGAAATTATAGTGCTGCAAATTTAATAAGATATTCTCTTCACACCCTACATTTAATTATAATTGTCTTTAGTTACATAAATTGTTCAATCGTCGGTTTTGCTATTTCCTAACTCCATTAATTCCATTCGTTTCTATTTAATCCACATCGATTCTATCCCGACAAACCGTCACAATTTTCTAAAGGCATGAGAGAATTATTACCTTTACATATCGAATAATATCCAAGGATTTTAAGGATGTGGGAATAGACGAAAATCATCGATATTACTATCAGAAAGGACGATCGTAACTGATATCGATATTAAAGGAGAATAATTTATGTTTTTGATATTGTATCGATATAGCTATTTTGGTATTAGTATAGGACCGATCTTCAAATGCAATGTTGTTTCGGTGATATAATTTTGGCTGTAAGTAATGATGATGATAAAAGAAAAATTTATTGTATATCGGAAATTGTATAACACGAATTTGCGAAAAATAGTTATTTATAATAAAAGTGTTGTAAAGATTCATATTACAACACGAGATGTTGAGTTGACAATACGTCGAGTGTCATAATATGAATTTACAACTCGAATATTGTACGAAATTTTATCTACTTTCGTAAGTAATCCGAAAATTACAAAAAAAATATTTGACAAGAGTTATCAAAATATTTTTTTTAAATGATGTTATGTCCTAAACAAAAATGATACCTGCTGTTATAAGGATTTAAGTTTTCTAAGTAGTCTTGAACTGTTTATTGTTTCTGAGTTGTCTTGGTTACTGTTAAACACGTCAGATTTATAGCAAAAGTTTGCGAAAAAAGTACTTTTTAAAAATGTCTGATTCTGAAGAAAGTTTACCCTCGGGAGTAGAGGAAGCTGCAAATGGAGCAATTTCAAGTCTAATTCCCGCAAAATCAAAGGCACGATATGAACTTCAATACCAGAAATTTTAAAAATGGTGTGATTCAAAAAGAATAAAACAAGTGTCGGAAAAAAATTTGTTGGCGTATTTCGCCGAAAAGCAACAATCACAAAATCCGCCAACGCTTTGGAGCACTATTTCATGTTAAGAACCATGATTTTCGTAAGAAATAATCAAGATATAAGCAAATTTATACAGCTAGTTGCTTTTCTCAAGAGTAGTTCAGACGGATACATGGCAAAAAAGTCTAGCATTTTTTCTAAAGAAGAGGTATGTAAGTGTTTGGGCACAGCAGAGGATGAATTGTTTTTGCTTATGAAAGTTGTGATGATCGTTGTCATTTTTGGGGCTTGTCGACGAGACGAACTTACGAAGTTAATGTTAGATCACATTGAAGACAAAGTATCATATGTTAAAATCGTGGTCCCATCTACAAGAACGAAAATCGTACGACAATTTATAGTTACCGATGGAAACCTGCCATTAACCTGGTATTAACTGCTTAACCATTTTTCGAAAATATGCTGAGCTTTGTCCTCCTAGTGCTACGCACAGGCGTTTTTTTGTCTTCTATAAGCAAGGAAAATGTAGCTCGCAGCCTGCTGGGAGCAAATACTTTGGAAATATACCAAAATTAATTGCAAAGCAGTTGGACTTGAAGAAACCCGAAAAATATACGGGGCACTGTCTTCGGAGGTCCTCTGCTTCCATTCTGGTAGATGGTGGGGCGGATATGCAAATGCTTAAGCGTCACGGAGGGTGGAAATCCTCTGCTACTGCAGAGGGGTATGTTGAGAGTTCTTTAGAAAATAAGAATGAAATAGCAAACAAGATTATGGGTTCCAAAAAAACCATGACGGTTCAAAACGCCAACCTGAATAACGCAGTGATGACCACCTCTGGTCTGCAAATTTCAAATTGCAAAAAATTTGTTTTAAATGTATATAATAAATAATTTTAAAATGTTACCCTATTAATCAAAAACTCATTAAAGCACTAGTGCTGCAATGACGACTTTTTTTTAAACTGTAATGTTTACTTTACTGAATGAAAGCAGATAAATGTAGTTTAAAGTGATTTTAAATCTTAATTTTTTGTGTCTATTTCCTGAGCAACATTGAAAGCTGAAGCGAAAGTTACTTGGAATAAAATTTGGACTTATTTCTATTAGAAATATATCAGATATTTCTATATATAGAGTGAACACGTGAACTTAATATGTAAGTTAAATCGCTATATTGATATTATTAAATGATCTCTAATTACACTCATGCCATGAGGTGAATTGATATTGAATGAAGACATATATTCGCCGGCCAAATCGGCTGATATAATTTCCTTTGTATAAGCAAGAGGGCCACATGCTGACCAACAGAATTAATGGTTAGCTATTACATTGAACCAACTCACCAAATTGATCAAATAAATGCATCCTTGATATATTGATGGCTACATGTTTGCCACAAAGAAACATCGTTTTTCTGCCTGATTGCTACTTTAGCAGAAATTAATTGCGCTATGATAGAATCTAAAAGAAATATTTTTGCTGAAGTTTGCTATTTACATTTGTCATTAATAAAAAAGTTGGTATCAAAATATTATTAGACACAATCCTTTAAAATTACAATGTCATTGGAAGCTTTATTGATTACCAAATTGTGCATCTACCTTGAATAATGGATTCGGAATGTACTATACCATGTAATTGCGATGCTCTGCAAATATGCTGTTACTAACAGGCTCGTAATACTTTCCAATAATTAATCTGCTCCCGAAAGTTCGCGCAAGGAGAAAATTGAAAATGCTCGCAACGAGAATGTGCCTGTACCATTTATACACCTAATGGTATTAGCCGGAAGAATCTTCAAGTGCGAATAATTCAACTTCGGGTCTAAACTCTCAAAGTGCAGATTTATTTTGCTACTACTGCTGTTGCTCTCTTAAATTGCCTCAGTTCAGTTGCCAGTTAGGTATTATTCTTCTCAAATGAATGACTAATTAAATAGGCAATTGACTGAAATAACTAGCGAAAATTTGGTTCATTTTAACCGTTCCAAAATTTCGAACAAATACGAACTCGACAATAAAAATGACTTGAAGGTATAGATAACCGATAGACATTTTTAACCGGAATACTGAACATGGCAATTTAAAAAAAAAATCGAATACGTTCTAACGTTTAAGCCTTTAAGACTCTAACCTTCGATTCAACAAAAAATTTAAACTCGCCGTATTATGTAACTTAAATCGCGCAAATTTTATATATTTGCATTTGTCGTGTTCATTTTTTCAACGTAGATATTTTCATTTAAATCGAAATCTAGTTATACAAAAAATAATAATTAATTAATTAATTCGCGTTGACAAGAATATATTGATCAATCCTTTTTCTTAGATGTAGCAGAACAGACGTTTTTTGATACAGCAGTGCTTAAATTTCAGTTATTTGCGAATAATTATATATCAAACATCTTGTATGATCTCTTCTTAATGACAGAATATGCTGACATAGCGAATAAATAAGATCTTGACTGTTCAGTACTCGCCTTACAAATGTTATAATGATCTTCAAATACCGCTGAAAAGCGGTTACAATATGAAGAGAAATTCTATGCATTCAAAATCTATTTCTAGTATTTTGTGGTTAATTATATAAGACATGGAATATTATGTATCAAATTGTTGATGTATTAAGAAATATATCAAATAATTATATCAAATATCAAATAATTAAGAAAACTAAGACAATTTGATTTGTACAATTGAAGGGTTCAGTGCAATAACCGGGTATCTTAATTTTTCAGTAAATTTGAGTTATATAAGGGGATATATATTTTTTTAAATTTTACATCGTTCTATACAAGAACGAGGCATCTCCCACATAGCGTTATATGATAATTTATAATAATGTAACAAATTATCAATCTTGTATTGCGAATATATGTGCGAAATGTATTGAGAGTTATTATATATTTTACTTTAAACATGTATAACTAGTTATATTTTGCCATTAATCAAGCCAGTTTCTTAATAAAAAAAAAGTAAGAAGTTGAAATTTATTACTGAGCATTTAATGTTATAACATTTAATGTTATTACTGAGCAATAATGAAGTATCTCCGTATATTTTTATTATTGTTATAATTAAATAAAACAGAATTTTTTAAGCATCAAAGTTGGGTTAGCTAGTTTCATTTACATCTAAAAATCAATACAAAAAATTAAAAATATTTACGTATAGATGGTGAGCTTAAAAAAATGTTTTTATGAACTCCTGTAAAGTTTCACATTTTGATTTTCACCCGATTTTTGCACTGAATTATAGAATTACATTTTTTTTTTGTAGGCGACTGCAAAAGCTGCAATTTTATTTTAAATTTTTAATAGATTAGTGCAAAATCCACTATCTGTTTCTTTATGTAATTATTACCAACAAAAATGGTGCTCAAATTTATCCGCATAAAAAAAAGCGTCGCATAGAAAAACTATTTAATTTTACCTATACGTGTTCATTGATTGCTCACTTTTTTGATAGACATGTAATATAAGACACGTCTTTCAAAATCATACTACATAATTTTTAAGCAATTTGCACGGATACAATTGCATATATTCAAACACAATCTGGCGAGTTTTGCGAAATATAAACTATGAACAATTCGAGTAATTCAAAGTAAATTTCGCCGGAATTACAGCAACAGTATACAGCCTAATTTCGCATTAATATGGCGTTATTTCTGTTGTTTGTTTGCAATATATCTCTTCGCACATAACTTAATATTCCTTCGTGACTGTGTTCTCCATTGAAGCCAAATGTATGTGAATGTAGAGGGAATGTGTGCAGAAAACTTCCTGTCTGAAACTAAGAACTAATCCTCACCCAGATGGCATGTGAATTTAACAGTCGATTCTTTATCGGATAGCAATATGACACATAAAAAGAAATTTTAAAAGTTTCTGTACTTTTTCACGTTTAAAGTGTCGCACTTTCAAGAATTCGTTGTGAAATACGAGAATTTATAGATTACAATATGAATTGATGTATTTTATTTATTGAATTTAAAATGTTGCATTTTTCATAGCACTAGGGATGAATTTTTATGAAGCGATTATATAATTATTCCAGCCGTTCAGGAATGTAAAGGAATTTTGCGGTATTACTTCCACTTCGTAAGTAACTGCGTCTACGCTCACATAGAATAGAAAATAAGGAATAATATATACAGGGTATCAAATTTTGAACAATATATTGGAAACGAAAATAGAAAATAATTACAAAATTCTTGCAATAACGCTTGCAAAATATCTCATGAAGCTGAAGCGGAATTTCTATTTAAAAATTTAATTAATACAAAATTTGCAATTATTCGTGGCAAATAACTTTATTGAGTATGTATTTTACAATTTTACATACTTTCCACAAACAAATGGTTTCAGTTTACGATAAATATCAGTCCTGAAACATAATAAAAAAAAAACATTCGTTTTATAATTTTCAATAAATGCTTCTTATATTAACTTATATAAAATATAAAATGAAACACTTTGTATATTATACCAAGCTATTATTCAGGAATAGTCTGGCGCAGATTAGGTGGTAATTTATTGTTAAAACGGTAGCAATATTGAAGGCATTCAAACTGAGATAATAACAAAACAAAATTCTTCTGGAAGGTATTATCAATAGAGGAAATTCTGCATTGGTATAATAAAATGATTAACATTTATCTATAGTACATAAATTAATATGTAGGAATATATGAACTTTTTATTTACAATATATAATTAACTTCTTCATCATAAGATTTTATTAAACAAAGCAATATTAATTAGAATACATATAAAGTTTCTTTATAGCAACAATTCATTTTGTTGGTAATTTTTCTTCTTAGAAGAAAAAACTATGCTTTTCTTTCAACGATTCTGCATTCCGTTTTTATTGCATATTATAAATATATTCACGGCTTATAATAAATATTGATTTAGGTGAAAATATTAATTTTAAATAAATATTATACGAAAAGTAGCACATAAATAGTCACATGAAAATAGTCATACTTAACTTTATGAAATTATGAAAATTTGCTAAAAAATATCTCTAATATAATTGTACGATGATTTTACTATTGAATCCATTACTTTCTGTTTAATAAATGTTATTCAAAGGGATCAATTCACGTATAATTTGAGTAAATTTTGCTTGTATATCTATTCGAGAAAACTTGGCAATGTTGTATAAAATAATAATTTAGCGACTCCATTGAAAGCCAAAGCGCCATGTTTATTCGCAAGAAGAATCTTTTTTTGGACTGTCACACATCAGGCGAACTTGTTCTAATTTTAAACCACTTAATTGTATTATATGCAGTCTTAAAAATATCTATTTTACAACCGAAATAGCACCACAACAGTATATTCATAACCGATTCTAAATAATCCTATTTTATGTGAAGATTGTGCCAGATTTTTACAGCATTTTCGTTACACTTATAAATTTTTTTCAAAGTCGCGACATAATAATTTGTTGGCAAACCGATCAAGAAAGCAAATATAAATGTTTCACGTCGTAATGAACATGTTTCTACGTGCGAACATTTTAAGAGCGATTATTGTCATTAAAATTGTTCAGTTTCATATATCCAATTTTAATTTTTTATACTTCTAAATATAACGCAAGCACCTTCGGTTCTGGTTTAAATAGAAATTAGATTTCGTCAGCGATCTACAAAATTTTGTGTCAAATCTTGGCTGCTTCATATCTTGTATCTACATCCAGTATAATTTATACCTCTATTAATAAAAAAATGGTCCTTTACAGAAACAGTTATAAATAAAAGGTGATCCCACAAGTTCTATTAAAAATATGTTCATAATACATTAGAATTCTTGAATTGCTAGTACATTTTAACGCTTACTAAAACATGCAAGAAATTTACAAATGTCATTTATATTATAATGTAGCGCTTTTTAAATTTGGCAAAACGAACAAACACATAAATCATAATACATGAAAAAGTAATAATACTACCGTACAATAATAATTCATTTATGTACAAAGTATTAAAAAAACTAACTAGTGAAAAATATTGTAAGCAAAACTTATTTATATTTTCGCTGTTTAATATAGAAAATTATTATAATTACATACTCAAATTCGTATGGAATTAATATAGGATTTTTTCAGTATACCGAATCAAATTTCTGAATTATGTAAGTTTTAAAATTTGAATATTTCTAATTATTTTTTATTGGAATTTAATTTTTTTACAAATACCTTTTTAAAATCATTATTTGGAGATTTTCTATAATTTAATTACATTGAATAAACGATATTATAATCCTTTCAAACAATACTTGTTAAAGTAAAATTATATCCAGGTAAATAAATTCAAACTTTCCTTAGAAAATAGGTGTAAGTAATTCGCTAAACCGTGCAGACAAATTTTGAAAAAAAAATCATGCAAATGTGTATTACTTTACTCTGGGTGAAATTAACCGCTCTGACACTAAATCTAATTTTGGTAGATGACCAGGTAATTCTGGGTAGACAAAACCATTTGACTTCGATAACATTGGAATGGTATTCCGAGTGAGAGCATTTCTGCATGAATTGCACGCTATCACATCTTCAATGATAATGGCTAGAAACGCAGTATGTAAGAATTGCTCGTGCTTAGGATCAACACGTTTCACATCGTTATTAAACCATATTCGATCACATATGGAACACACTGTACCTAACGGATTATTGAAAAATTGTTTATCAAATTCGCGATGAGCAGGTTGAAATAATGTACATTTTGTGTATGATGCACTAGTGGGTGCATTTCTATATGTCGATGGCTCGCTCAGCTGTATCAGATTCATTTCGTTGATCTCTCACACCGTGTGTATCTTCACGTGTAGACGGCACGCCTGAATCAGTGCCATTCAAATTCTCTATACCACTCACTGTGTCCTCACTTAACGACGGTATCGATTCATCCAGTGTATTTGAAGTCGTTGGAAGGTTATGTTGTTCACTGTGTTTCTTTAACGCCCTTTGCCTGGCTCGATACTCTCTACTTCTTTTCAAGGTACTTGTTGGCACTTTTCTTGGCGGTTTATTCGCTTTCTTCCGTTCTCTAAAGGCTCGCACTCTGTCTGTACTTGTCTTTTTCACCATTTCACTTTTCACACAATGGACATTGTTGGCTAAAAGATTAAGCTGTGTTTGTGTAATATATAATAAAATACGTAAGCGTCTACTGGTTGCCCTATGCTACGTATACGCACAGTATACGCGGCGCATGCGCGTAGTGTGTTTCACTTTTCGTGACGGAAGCGTTTCACTTTTCGTGACGTTCAGGCCAATTTGCCCTACCGCGCTTATACAAGTTTCACTTCAAAAATTATTTGCAGAAAAATGAACATTATATAAGAACGGATTATTTCTAAGCCCTAAGAAAACCGCACAAGTCCTACAATACGAGTCAAGATGTGTAAGGAATTTGTTGTCTGCTCTTCCGATAAAAATATATACGTCTCATACAACTCACCGTAGTCAGAGCATTTTCCTTTCAACCAATGTATTGATTTCTCTTGACAGATCGGCAATCCGCAGCCCCGAATTCGGCAGATATTAATATTTTCAGTAGGGCCATTATAAATACCTGCATCTGGGTGATATATCTGCAATCGTGGCTATTAATATCACGGAGGAACGTAATTTATTAGTCCGGTAAAGCGTACGATAATTTATTGTAAATTCCCAAATTTATTTGCTTCGGGAATATACCGCAATACACTCACCGTTTTAAATAAAACTCTGCAAATTTATTGCGATATCTGTTCATAATTTGAATAAGGTTTCATATTGGTCCCTTCCTACATTCGTGCCAAGTTAATTTCTTTGTTTCTTCAGTCAAAATGTGCACTTTGCTCAATTTATCTAAACGCAATGATTTAAATATCCATTAACTAATATAATCTACTTCTCTGGCGAATTCAGGTAAATAAACCCATCCTGTTATATTATTCTCTACTATCTATCTTCATATAGAATACTGTTTATGATTATTACGCATAAAACATTATATAGAGTTAATTGCAGAATTTCACCTTTTATTAATATAGAATTGTAATTATAAGAATGAACTGGCGAGCAAGTCAGTCGTAGTTAGTTAGTTGAAGAGTCCGCAATCCTAAAGATTGGTTGGAAACAGCACGCCATGCCGATCTATCCTGAGCTAATCCCTTCATCTCCCTATAGCTATTCATCTCAACGTCTTCAACTATCTGACTCACATACTCCAATCTAGGCCTACCTACCCCTCTCTTTCCCTCCACTCTACCTTCTATGATCAATTGCATAATCCCCCCATGCCTAAGAATATGCCCTACTAATCTGTCTCTCCTACGCTGTAACACTCTCCAAATACTTCTCTTCTCCCCTACTAACTCTAGTACAGCTTCATTTGTTACTTTATCTTCCCAACCAATCCTCATCATCCTCCTATAATACTACATTTCGAATGCTTGTAATCTACGCTTCTCTTCCTTTCCTATAGTCCACGCCTCACACCCGTACAGTGCTACACTCCAAACATATACCTTCAGTAATCGTTTTCTAATACCCAAGTCAATATTTGATCTTAAAATCTGTTCCTTTTCTACGAATGCCTTCCTACCCTGTGCTATCCTACACTTTATATCTACCTTGCTTCGATTATCTTTTGTGATTCTACTGCCTAAATAACAAAAATCTGACACTTCTTCGATTCTATTATCTCCTATTGTGATCCTCATTTTTCTACTGCATTCCTTTTTGTCACACCTCATCACTTTAGTTTTACCTATATTTATTTTCATGTAAAAATCCCTAGTCAATACTGCCTGCATACCATTCAATACCCTTTCTAAATTCTTTTCGCTTTCTTCCAATATAGCTACATCGTCGGCGAATCTCAGCATATATATTTTCTCTCCCTGTACATTCACACCTACACTATACTCTTCTTTTACTTTGTTTATTGCATCTTCTATATATAGATTAAATAATAACGGTGAAAGTGTACATCCCTGCCGAACTCCCTTCCGAATTCGTAGTTAAATATTGTTAAAAGCAACATATAATAAATTAATAATTAATAAAATAAGACAAATTTATAGAGGTTTAAGAACACAAAATTGTGTTAAATAAAACTTAATATTTTTAAAAACGTTACGCTCTTCCCAAATAACGTAACTATCTACAATCAGAACTTAATAAGTGATAAGTGCCTAATTTATGGTCTATAACATATTATCTAAAGCTAGTTAACATTTTGTAATTAACAGGTAATTGTAACTCGCATAATTAACATATAAAATCAGATCGGTTTTAAATCAGATTTCACGAATCCTGTTTATTCTACCACATTTTAGGACACATGGTTCAATATATATTCATGAAAAAAGCTCTTTAGATACATGAAAGAGATAACTGTATAACATCACTTTTGATAGTATAAAATATCACCCAAATACCGTAACTTAAAGCATCTTCAGTAGCACAAGATAAAAACGAAATAAAATACCTCTGCCACGGATCGCGATTGATATACTATTATATAGTATATCAATTATATAGTATAAAATATATTCTCAATTCATTGGCATACCAATAAAATTGAATTTTATGCCACAATACTTGCACATAACTGTTTAAGAAAAGGATATAGTAAGTAAGTAAGTGTTCTTTATTAACACCAACAAAATAAATATATTACAAAACAGTATAATGTATATTTATGGTGCTAATTGTGCCAATGTATTATCTAATGTATTTTATACCATATAATAGCTTAGGACGTAAAATATACATCTATAAAATAAGGACAAAGATCGATAATTATTATTTTAGTACTAAGTTTTTAATACAATTGTGCTCTTTGATGGTGCGAGTTAGTTTGTTATATAATTTACACCAATTATAAAATAAACTTTTTTGGTAAAGTGATAGATTGTGTCTTGGTATTTGCAGTAGTTTTTTGTATCTCGTTTCGTGAGGATGCTTTTGTTCGTATCTATTGAATAAAAAGTACCGTTTGTGCACAAACTTATATAAAATCTTCATATTGATAGTCTTGCACCGGTTTCATCCAATTGACCATCAAACTTTTCATCATATAGCGTTTTTAATTCCTTCATCGTCTCTACTTTTTGTTCCATTTTCCATACGTACTCTAATTATACCATCCATACTTCTAACAATTTTTTTGTCAAAGCTGGCTTGCCTCAACACGGCGATCCTAAGTTTTGTCACATCCTCGGACACAGAGATCCTTTAAATTTACTTCCGTTTTTTAACACCATGTCTTTCCATTTATAATTGGACAATGATTGATCTCCTTTTCCCAGCCATCTCCTTACCAGTTCTTTGCATCGCCATTTCTAGTATATCTATATTCATTTTATCTTTTATTAATTTCGTCTTCAGTAATGTGTTTCTTCTATGCCAAAAAAATCGAAAATTTATCCTTCTAGTGAACCGCTCCAAGCTGTCATTTTTCAACACGTCTTCATTTAAAGCATGTCTCAAATTTCCTATTTCAATTTCGCAGTCCGTTTTGAATATTACGATTTTTCTTCAATTATTTTGTCAAGTTTAGTCGCAATTATCTCCGCCACTGCTTCAGATATGTATGTTATGAGTCGCGGCTTATCAAGGGCATTTGTACTTATCTTATTCAATTCTGCTATTTGTTCTTTTGAGAATCCCATTCCACCCTTTTCCGATGCAGTTATGGTAAAGTTTTTAAGGAATCACAAACTACTATTTTAGTTAACTAATTTGTTCGAAAACGCGGTTTTTCAACGTTGATTTTACCAGATGTTTAGGTCATTTTAGCGGAGTATCACTTTTATGCGTTTTTACTCGATGGTGGACAACATAACAGGTAAACTATGCCTAAGGTAAATTCAATACACTTTTAAGTAATTTAAGTAAACTAATTTGAATAGGATGACCTGAGTTAGTCAAAAATATGCTCGGCTACAGCACTTTTATCATTTCTATTTAATTTGAAATGAGCTAAATGCTCCTTAAAAATCTAGTTTCAATTGGTCTACGTGTTTGTCTTCTATATATACTTTAGGACAACTAGAACAAGATATTTCATAAAACCAGATTTTTTATTGAAATCAATCAAATCTGTGGGATTTCCTAGAAAATTAGCAAGACTATTAAATGTTACTTTAAAATTATATTTATTTAAAATATTATCTAAACCACGTGCAATTATAAGAACAAATGGTAATTTAACAAATGTTGGAGTTGAATTATTACTTTGTTCCAAACTACTAATATTTCTGATATCTCTTGTTCTTATTTATGTTATTTATAATTTTAGAAGAATAGCCATTTTGTACTGCTATATTTCGGATATTATAATATATAATTATAATAGCTACTTAATGCTTTAAATTACGGTATTTGGGTGATATTTTAAAATATTATTTAACACCGCAGTGATAATTTTTACAATTACTTTTGATTTAATCTATTTATGTAGAGACTTTTCCCATTTAAACTTGATTAATTTGAAGGCATTGTTGTTATTAACGCACGTGAAAATGATCCCAACTTTTAGATTTAAGTAGAATCTGTAGAATCCATTAAAAAAAAAAACCCCAGGACTCTAATAAGGATCAATTCGATTCGGATGAACAAAATTGAACCACTAATGCTGTTTTCTAAGGCAGTGTATGTTTTCTGCTATGCCTAAGGTAATCGGTATTGGGTAAATACAAATAGTGATCATCTGCGAGTACATGTACAAAGATTTGATATGCAAAGGTAAATTCAGTATCTGAATCCTTGATGTTGTACCTGTAATGATGTTATGTGTACTTTTACCTTGTTAATGAATATTAGCTTTTACCTTTCCCATATATGCCGAGAACGCTTACAATGCTAATAATGTTAACACAATGTTTAACTTACTTTTGTAATATGCTTTGTTTTGATTGGATAGGAAGCTGTGTACTATGTAAATTTAAGTGAATCAAATACACACACATTCATTGAAATAATTACCTGAATTTCTGAGATTTTTTTACAAAAAATATATATAAATCTAGGTCAAATCATTTGTATACTTAATTAGTTCTCAGCTAAATTTTAAGTTATTTTTTCAATATTTTTATATACAATTAAATAATTTAAAAATAGAAAATATCTTACGTAAGTAGAGGTGCTATAAAATAATTGTTGTTATCCACCTTGTGGATAATTGCTAGGAGAAGATCAGTTTGGTTTTAGGAAAAACAGAGGGACGAGGGAGGCGATTTTAGCACTAAGAACAGTAGTAGAAAAAAGAATGAGGGTAGGAAAGGTAACTTGCATAGCTTTTGTAGATTTAGAAAAGGCATTTGATAATGTAGATTGGGACATAATGTTTAGAATTTTAAAAGAAACGGGTATAGATTATAAGGATAGGAGAATAATTTTTAATTTATATAAACACCAAACTGCCTTAGTTAGAATTGAGGGGGAAGAAGAGGTAGCAAAAATAGGGAAGGGAGTTCGGCAGGGATGTACACTCTCACCGTTATTATTTAATCTATATATAGAAGATGCAATAAACAAAGTAAAAGAAGAGTATAGTGTAGGTGTGAATGTACAGGGAGAGAAAATATATATGCTGAGATTCGCCGACGATATAGCTATATTGGAAGAAAGCGAAAAGAATTTAGAAAGGGTATTGAATGGTATGCAGGCAGTATTGACTAGGGATTTTAACATGAAAATAAATATAGGTAAAACTAAAGTGATGAGGTGTGACAAAAAGGAATGCAGCAGAAAAATGAGGATCACAATAGGAGATAATAGAATCGAAGAAGTGTCAGATTTTTGTTATTTAGGCAGTAGAATCACAAAAGATAATCGAAGCAAGGTAGATATAAAGTGTAGGATAGCACAGGGTAGGAAGGCATTCGTAGAAAAAGAACAGATTTTAAGATCAAATATTGACTTGGGTATTAGAAAAAGATTACTGAAGGTATATGTTTGGAGTGTAGCACTGTACGGGTGTGAGGCGTGGACTATAGGAAAGGAAGAGAAGCGTAGATTACAAGCATTCGAAATGTGGTGTTATAGGAGGATGATGAGGATTGGTTGGGAAGATAAAGTAACAAATGAAGCTGTACTAGAGTTAGTAGGGGAGAAGAGAAGTATTTGGAGAGTGTTACAGCGTAGGAGAGACAGATTAGTAGGACATATTCTTAGGCATGAGGGGATTATGCAATTGATCATAGAAGGTAGAGTGGAGGGAAAGAAAGGGGTAGGTATGCCTAGATTGGAGTATGTGAGTCAGATAGTTGAAGACGTTGAGATGAATAGCTATAGGGAGATGAAGGGATTAGCTCAGGATAGATCGGCATGGCGTGCTGTTTCCAACCAATCTTTAGGATTGCGGACTCTTTAACTAACTAATCCACCTTGTATAATAAAAAATAATACTACTCTAGCACAAATGCATGAAGACATCCTTATGTCTCTAATAATGGAGGATTCAAATTCTAATAAACATTTAATTATCTTGTATAAAACATCACCCAAAAACACAAAGTGTTGATGCGCATTTCGGAGGCTATGCCCCATCATCAATAGTACAATAATAGAACAAATAAAGATACCTCTTATAATTATCTTACCTTATTTAATTATCAATTTTTTGTTAAAATAATCGGATTTTATTAACTTATTTTCAATATAATTTCAGATTAATAATAAACACTTTTCGGATGTATATAAAACTTATATTTTCCAACATACAAAAGCGCTTTTGAAAATTGGTTAACCACTGTAATATTATGTATTTCATTATTTATAGAAAGCCGTAAAAAAATATAAAGGATAATTCAAAAATTATTAAAAAAATTATTTAATTTTATTTTTAAAATGTATCTAAAAGTAATTTGTATGTGGTAATATATAACAAGCACCTTTAAAAACTTCTGATTTTTAATTTGTTTGGACTATTTGGTATTAATAATATATTAAGCGTTAATTTAATATCATTTGAACTCTTTCTAAGGCTACTAAAATACATTGAACGCCAAATGCTGTCCATCTTCGTGCAGATTTACTGCGACAGAACAATTTTAAAATCAATTTTCTATTTTGGTTCAGCGTGAGCCGACGCTGAGTTGAGAAGAGGTTCATATTTATGACGCTGGTAGACGCCGAAATACAGGGTGCTGTATACTAAATTAATACTAATAATTAATAGTAGCTAGGCGGATTAATTTCTTCATAATTTAAACTCGAATAAATATTATATGAAGCTACTTTTAAACATGATAAAAATATAATGGAATAGTTTTTTCACGTATATAATGAAATATCGAAATAATTTAATTTTCTCCGCTTAATTTGAACAGTTTAGCATGATCTAATTTGCTTCCTCATAAATATTTTGGTATAGACCAAAGAATATAATTAATAAAATATAATCAATGCTTTAAATTATGGTATTTAGATGATATTCTATACTAAAGAGTTATAGACCAAAGACATGTGCTAAATTTTGACTACAAAACACATACATGTCTTATATATAATTTGATATAGCTATAATATTGTTTTGGAAACGTTCCAGAATAATTTAAAGATCCTCAAGCCATACAACGTCTTCTGTGACATTTCCGCGAAATGCAGTTTCTTCGTCAAATAATAGCAACGTAAAATACAATGAAATTATGATCCTATTTATTCCAATAAATTATGATTTGACAACTTTTAGGCTTGTGTGGTTCTTTATCGAACATAAAATGTTCTAAATAATATAATTTCCCCGTGTTTTTTTAATGAGTCTACTGAAGATATGGAGTAATAAAATTGAAGAGCACCAAATAGTTATTTATTGTTTCTATTCCAAAAATATTTTATTTCATACGAAGCGAAATCACGTTCTATAAATTTTATCGTTGAGAAGTCTAATTTTATTATAAAAAAAAATTATTTCTCTAGTTTCATGGACGCTTTAGAATACATGTAAATGTATTATTACGCATATTTTACGATTGCACATAAAAGCACGTAACAGCTACAATGTATAGCAAAAAAAGACTAAATCACTTAACATTTTCTTTTGCAGAACCTCTTTGGTTTCGGGTGTTGGGAATGTCCAGCATGTCCACTTGCTTTGGTAATGCTGCACCTGTTTAACTCTTGACAGGACAAAGATATCCGCTTCACATCTTACGTTAAAAGCATTGTTGCCATTGCTTTACAACAGTAGAGTAAGTCCCGAAATTTTTTAAGTTAAGTTTACAGCATTAGTAACTGTAAAATATTGCTACATATGCGGTTAGGTTGAAGAAGATGGTTTAATCGAATTTTTTATTTGTACCATTTTGTAATAGATTTTTTTGTTGAATCAGGTCTTCAATATGGCGTAATTAGGAAATTGCAACACAGAAATTGAACAGGAGTTCTATTGAAGTCGTAAAGATCTCTTACAGAGCAGAAATAAACTCTGTCCATAAAACCAACGGACTGAAATTTGTCATATCGTCACCCTCGTGAGAAAAACTGTTAAATCCAAAATGATCAATTTTTCAGGAGAGGTTAAAAATTGCATTATTTGTTTGTTTTTGTAAAAACAAATCTAATATCGACAGTATGTGGTAAGTGAAGATTTAGATTTTAATATTCAAGAGAATTTAAAAGTTTTTCTGCGTTATAATGATTGGCACTAAATGGCACTAAAATCTCATTTTCGAACAAATGTGAATTTATGAGGTTTTCTCATTAGGGGGACGATATGTCAAATAATTTATAGCTTATATAAAAATTTTAGTTAGCGTATTGAATAATTTTAGTGTATTGAATAATTCATTCGTAGCAATTAGGTTTAAAAAAGCTGCGGAACAGTTTTAGAAAATTCTGGCGTTTCAACAATGAATGGGGTATATTATCTTTGACTTGGCCTAAAGGTACAGTTTTGTTTGTCGCTGTGGAAACTTGAGCAGCTAACGATGTGCGGGAGGAAATCTTCTGCAGAATAGAACTTGAATTCTCAAGTATTTTCGTGTACGTGGTTGTAGACCAGGAGACGGAAAATCGTCAACAAATTCGGAAGTCTCCACACGTCTCTACATGCGAGAATTATGTTCCCACAGTTTCAAACTTGTTTCGTGGCATAGTTTATCTTAGGTAATGAATAGAAAGCAATTTTGTTAAGAAACAGGATTTATAAACAATGGACCGCTTTCAGCATTTCAGCAAATTGATGAATTTATTACCGTGCAAAGAAACATTGATATAGCCGATAATTATGGAAATGATTAGTTAATTATTGCAGATTTGATACGATTTCGGCTTCAACATCTTGAGTATTCGTTTTAAAAGAAAAATGATTTAATGAAAGTATATACTCAATATTAAAATTACGCAAAATTGTAAAATATTTAAATATTCTTTAAATTTTCATTTAAATTGTAAAATTAAATATTTTTAAGTTCTTGGAATATTAACTGTTTCAAAGAAAAATTAATTAGCAAAATTTAAATCACAATTTCTAGTAGTTTCTAATTAACTAGACAAGAACATTCAAACATAATTAATATAGTTGAATACTTTTGTTGATTGAGAAGTTAGTTTCTTACTAATTTTTTTTTATATAATAATATTTATTTTAAAAATATATTAAATTTAGAATTTAATATATTAATAAAATCATCAATATTAGATTTTACAGTATCAAAAATCGCAAAGATGTCATCTACATATCTAATTCCAAACTCTAGGAAAATAAATTTCAGTTTCCTTTAATTTAGTTTCAAATTAACTCATAAATAAATTAGCAATAAATGAATTATTAATTTTTACCGGTATTTGGGTGATATTCTATACTAATAATATTTATAATTGTTTTAATTAGAAATTTCGCGCTATACTTGCAAGACTTTTCTTAATAAGAGAGCATTGTTATACATTCTTCTCTTTAAATATTTTAATTATGCTGCGTGAGGAATTTTATTTACGAGGAATGTTTGATAAAAGTTTGCGCGATGCCCTAGGAATGACTAAGCGAAGAAACAACACCACAATGCCGATGTAGGTGCAGTGACGTAGTAGTCGGAAATTTATTACAGGCAAACAATTTACTTGAAACAAAATAAATCAATCACAAAGCCAATATTTTTGACAAAAAAAATGTGTATCAGAAATTTAAGAAAAATTATAATGTGGTAGACGAGATACGTCTCCTAACAAAAAGAAAAATGCTTTCTTCGCTAAAAAAAAATTGTTGTTGGAAATGAACCCCCCATAAAAACCTCGCCTAGACTAACGCCACTAAGGTACCGCTTAGCATATCCACTGTTTGCTCTTTGAAGATATATGTCTTATAATTTATTGTATAACCTTCCGGGACTTGGGGGAACTACAATATATATTCCGCAATGAAATTGCTCGAATTAAAATTAGCTTGTTGTACACACAATGCTAAACTTGTAATTAAAGAAGTAGATTAATTTGGCCATTTATATGACCGGGGGATGCCCCGGAAGATTGTTTAGAATTGATATAGAATAATCGTAGGTGTAACAAAAGAAACTTAGTTCATTATTTGTTACTATCTGCGATTTAATGTACCAGTTGTGTTTTTCACACTGTTGAGTCTTATTTCCATTTATAACCATTTTGATTTCCTCGCTTTGAAATATTATATAAATAATCCTATAAGAAAAAATATATATGCATCCGAATCGATTAAAAGAAGACGCGTGTTTGTTGAATGTATATCGTTATTTTTTTAATTACTCGACACCTACTTCATTTTCACAGTAAAAAAATGCAGTGCAAATTTGTATGGATATAAAAAAATACTCGTTTGTAGAATTTTTATTGATATTTCTGAACATTTGTCGCTGATTTTAATGTAACGATGCTGCATTAAAAAATCGTGCTATTCATTGCAAATTAATTAGTAAAATATTTTTTTAAGAATAAGTAGAAAGTCCTACCAACGTTTTCGATTTATCTATTTGAGTTTCTATTTGGTAATTATGTAACTTGCATCATCATAGGAGGGACAATACTAGTGCTGTCACGTAATCCGGTGTACCGGTGCACCGGTCCAACTTTTGTTGGGGACCGGTTACTTTTCCTTTCGTGGTACACCGGCACGTACCGGTACGTACCACCGCACCACTGTGTACCGCCGCACCGCTGTGTACCGTCGCACCGCTGTGTACCGTCGCACCGCTGTGTACCACCACACCGCTGTGTACTGCCGTACCGGTGTGTACTGTAACGCGCTAATGCAGCGGTCCACACCATGCGTACCGATGCACCGATCTCTACCGTACGTATCAATGCACCGGTCCCTACCGTACGTATCAATGCACCGGTTCGTACAATACCGGTGCATCAACGGATTCGGTGCACCGATTTATTTTTACGTACCGGTCCGTACCATACATACCGGTACGCATGGTACGGACCAGTATACCGGTAAGCGGTGCACCAGTACACCGGTGACAATGGACTGTACCGGCTTACCGGTTCATGAGAGAAAATTTGACAACACTAGACGATACATATTTTATACATTGCAGGTTACATAGTATATTTGCTTTTCCAGTTTGTAAACTCTAATTCCACTTCATAATAAACCATTATTTATTTTATTGAAACGAATATATTCCATTACCACCTTAAAATTCATTTACATGGAAATGAAAACAAAATTTACTCGAAAGCTTGCAGTAATCTAAATAAAAATTATGTGTATGAGTTTAAGCTCATTTAAAGATTTGCGCACGTTTAATATTTAATAAAAAAAATTGGAAACACCGATATTGAAAATATATAAACCTAAAATGTACTTACATAAGTCAAAAAAATAAATCAAAATTTCCCATAATTCGTTTTGGCGTTTTGCTAAGGCTCCATTTTCGTATACAAAAAGCGTGCGCTAAAACGAAAATGGATAAGACTATTTGTACCATTGTTCGGAATGTATAACAGTTTCACGTATATGATTCGTAAATTTCAGGAGCCTTACTTTTCAATTATAATAACATGTAGATTGTATGTAAATATTCGCCACAACAATTCGCACGCAACATTAATATTTCAGATGGCCAGTTTGTTAGGAGATTAAACAATAGGGGCACATACGTCCTTTCAAAATAGGAAGCAATCGCAAAACATAGGCCACTGTCAACAAAACCCGTCATCTCATATATATGCGTTTTATTCGGATTCGTTAATCATTCATAAGAGAATGAACAAGTAAATGAATTAAGATTCTCTAATTAAGATGGTTAACAATGAATGTTACAAGCAACAAAAAAACATACCTAAATGGTTTTCATAGCTTATATTAAGTGGTATATACTGCGTTTTATAATTATATAATTATTTTATTATGATAAAATTTGTATATATTCAAAAATTCGTGATATTTATGAAAAAAACATGCGTGAGACTCTCGCGCGGTAGAAGTGAAACTTCTTAGCTCCTAGGAAAAGTGGATTTCATGCATTGCTTTTTTTCCATTTCTTAACGATTTGATTTGATTTTGATTTTGACTGACACTCTGATCATCAAAGAAAGCATTATTAACTGTAATGTCGTACAGTCTATAAAGAGGAGTTTGGATTAAATATTGTAGCCATACTTTTATATTTTTCTCACCAAACCAATTAAATAAGTCGACTGTATATTTTTCTTCTTTTTATGTGCACATTAATACAATGATCATCATCAATGTCTCTTTGCAAATGATTCACCATCGTATTCACAGATATTGGAACATTAATAATTTGCCCGTAAATCCCATGTTGACTATGTACATATCGT
Source organism: Leptodirus hochenwartii (assembly GCA_947310635.1). Classification (NCBI taxonomy): domain Eukaryota; kingdom Metazoa; phylum Arthropoda; class Insecta; order Coleoptera; family Leiodidae; genus Leptodirus; species Leptodirus hochenwartii. Next base: position 7,850,388 of record OX371176.1, on the reverse strand, counting down.
AAACGTCAAATTTGCATAAATGGAATTCTGGGTGAAATTAACCGCTCTGACACTAAATCTAATTTTGGTAGATGACCAGGTAATTCTGGGTAGACAAAACCATTTGACTTCGATAACATTGGAATGGTATTCCGAGTGAGAGCATTTCTGCATGAATTGCACGCTATCACATCTTCAATGATAATGGCTAGAAACGCAGTATGTAAGAGTTGCTCGTGCTTAGGATCAACACGTTTCACATCGTTCTTAAACCATATTCGATCGCATATGGAACACACTGTACCTAACGGATTATTGAAAAATTGTTTATCAAATTCGCGATGAGCAGGTTGAAATAATGTACATTTTGTGTATGATGCACTAGTGGGTGCATTTCTATATGTCGATGGCTCGCTCAGCTGTATCAGATTCATTTCGTTGATCTCTCACACCGCGTGTATCTTCACGTGTAGACGGCACGCCTGAATCAGTGGCTTTCAAATTCTCTATACCACTCACTGTGTCCTCACTTAACGACGGTGTCGATTCATCCAGTGTATTTGAAGTCGTTGGAAGGTTATGTTGTCCACCGTGTTTCTTTAACGCCCTTTGCCTGGCTCGATACTCTCTACTTCTTTCCAAGGTACTTGTTGGCACTTTTCTTGGCGGTTTATTCGCTTTCTTCCGTTCTCTAAAGGCTCGCACTCTGTCTGTACTTGTCTCTTTCTCCATTTCAATTTTCACACAATGTAAATTGTTAGCTAAAAGATTAAGCTGTGTTTGTGTAATATATAATAAAAAACGCAAGCGTATACTGGTTGCCTTATGCTACGTATACGCACAGTACACGCGGCGCATGCGCGTAGCGTGTTTCACTTTTCGTGACGTTCAGGCCAATTTGCCCTATAGAAGTTTCACTTCAAAAGTTTGAGACAAATGAGTGCCGATATGTATATTTTGATTTTTCGCGAATTTTAAGTATCGGACCATTTATATAATCATTTCTTATTTAATTTTATAGAAACGTTTGATATGATATTGATTTTTTTTTCTAGTTATATTAGCTTCAGGATTGATTTTTACATACTAAATCAGTATTCGTATAAATAGAACTGGATATAATGTTTTATTTAAGATATGGCATCAATTTCCCGTTTTCTATTGTGCAAGAAATGAAATTCGAGCGTCATTCTGTTGAATGAAATCCGCATTACTGCAAAAGCTAGTTTTCCTCTGAAGTAAAAACGAAAACAGTTGCAAGTTAATAGAGTTTCTCATCATCAAACATATAGCACATAGAGGATTTTCACATTACTGCCTTTATACAATAAATTTCATTAAATAGCGTTTTCAAAAATGTACTTACTGAGATATCCTTTAAATATATATTTTAATTAAATATAAAATAGATTTTCTGTATACCCGAATATAAATAATTCAAGGTCCTATTAAAGGCACTAATTAAACGAAATTTTAATTCTTCAGACTTTCGCACCCAAGTATATTTACTCCTGTAATACGATAACAGTCAGATCAATAATTTTTCGATGTCAGAGTTTCTTAGCAAATTTCTCTCTCAACAAAAAATGAATAATGCAATTTCCTTTGCTTTTAGTAGTCTTTTAGTTTTACACTTTTAGGACATCTGCACCAGTATCGTAATACCAGCGCCGTTATAGACGTACCGCTCACAAAGAAAACACAACAAAAAAAGAACAAGAAATGGAAACTGACGCAACGCAAAAGTGGCATCACGCTAGTTCACGTGTGCTGTATATGCGGACGAAAATTTATATTAAAAGTACATTTTCCGCGATCCATCAATGTTTACTTACCACGCAACAACAGTTACCGTAACATCCCAACTAACAATCCTCCAACTAAAGGGTTTCCTACAAAATTGAAAATAATCTCCGGTATTTTAAAGATTATTTAAAAATATGTAGAGGACCAAGACGTAGACTAATTGAAACTAGATTTAAGTAGCTCATTTCAGATTAAATAGAAGAAATAAAAGTGCTGTAGCCGAGCATATTTTTGAATTATACTACAATCTCATGTATGATAAGGCAAATAATACTTTTGTCTAATTTTTTTAAATAACATGTTTAGTACCAAATTTATCATTATTGTTATTTTAAAATTTTTGGAACAGTAGAAAAAATGTTTAGAAGAGAATATTTTTTAGGATTAAAATAAAACTTGGTCGATAAAATGAAGTTGTATATGAAAGTATAAGTCATGAAGAGACAATTATCTATTTAAATTAACATATATAAAATACATTTCATAAAGCCATAATCATGTTTGAAATAGTATACAATATTAGGAAATTTTGTTTCACTTATTTCTCAAATTTTTTGAAATATAAAAACGTATGGAGGTAACCCTAGTAGAGTTTAATATAATGAATAGTTGAGCAAACTGATGCAGATATTTCTCCCTAAATAGCGTGATATTTTCGAGGATGTTACCGAATTTTAGATCCATTATAAACAAAATCAACCATATGCGATAATGTATATTATTTGGGTTAATTTTCCATGTCTAGTTAATTTATGGTTAGTTAACACACGATTAAATATCTAAAAGGGCATATTCTTAGATATGCCATTTAGTCGCCGATTTTGGACAAAATCGACAATTATTTTACACATTATTTGTAAATACAAATATTTTTAAATAAGCTAAAATTATTTTGAGATTTATTGTTTGTATCATTAATATTTTCTATGCTTAGAAGCAACCTGTTAAATAATTGAAACTCTTTTATTTAACGCACGAAAATACCAATTTTTTATATCCTTTCATGGTATAAAATTTACACAAATTTTTATCCAAAAATGCGGAAGAAATTTATAAAATTAATTTCGTTACATTTTCTTATGGTATTTAAACCTTAATAAGATTTGCTTAATAGAACACATCTTGCATTTTAATATTTCTAGTAAGACATTAAATAAAACTAACTGCAGATTTTATAAAAAATCTATAATTATTTCAGAAATTGATTCCAAACGCAAAGTTAAAAATAATTGTTTAACTTCGATTATATGACAAAGTTAACAAGTATAAAAATTGTTTATATAACATTTTATATTCAATATTTAGAAATTTATATGTTTGGAAAAAAATTGTCAACTAATCTTTAAAAAAACTCGTTTCTTGACAACATAATCATACCATCGACAAATCGACATCCATAAACTATTAAAACATAAGCAAATTTGGGCAAAATTTCTAACAAAAAATGTTACATTTTCTTATAATTTATCTTTTTGATTTTGTAGTATAAAATTGCAAATTTTCATACATTTTGCTACACTTAAAGTTTTCTAACTTTATGGTGATAAATAGCAATAAATGGCCATCAGGGTATTAAATTAACCGAAATAAAGTCGGTTAAAAATAATATTCTCATTGTTCCTCATGTTTCAAAAAATCGCGGGTTTGTCAGAAGCTTCAATTTGATTAAATAAATTGTATTTATAATTAAATTAAATTTTATCTTCATTTCTCATTTGATCGAACAATATATTTAATACATACGACAATCGAGTAAAGTTAAAATTCAACATTTCTTCTATCTTGTGCAGATAGAAAACGATTTTCGTATATTTCATATATAGTACGGATTAGCAGCAGTCTGTTGTTACTTGTGCAGGGTTGCCTTTTGCTATGTTGTGTTTTTCAAGGGCAACACAACAGCAGTTAATCTCGATTAGAATGTTAAGCGTATAATTCAGATTCACATCACGGAATAATATTCACTCGCGCCAGTCTTGTATGTAGTGTCTGCCGTGTATAATGGGACCAAGACTTAACCCAGTCTCTTCCTGTGGGAATGCCATTCCAGATTATATCGAAGCGCATATATCATCCCCCAACAACAGAGATGGTGTGCAAGTATTGACATTGAGACTGTTCATATAAAACACGAATAATGAGACTCGTGCGTGAATTATTTTGTCCAACTTAAAATTCTGAAAAAAATTCGGAACATACTTTCAACTATATTATTTTAACGGGTCGTTTTTTCTCTTAAGAACATGTTTTTTTGCTGTAGCAAACACTTGTAGAACAGAATTACAAATTAAACAAAACAAATTGTTTTGTAATTAGTACACCGAGAATACAATATTTTTTTGGTAGTTCATAGAACAGGCGCCTATTGAATGTATTAATTTGTACCCCATCTCTATTGACAGTCTGTGATGATGGTTTAATTTCATATTACCGCTTGTTTATGGGTAAATGCTGACAGGAGCCCATATAAATATAATTTATAGTCCAACATCTGATCAAGTTCTGACCCAAATTCTGCACATATTCAGGACAAAAATTACTCTGCCAAATTTTCTACACACGTCCGAGCAATTTGTGCTACGGTGCCGCATATGTATAGATAGCATATCGTGCCGTATAGAATTTTAATAACATTTACTGACATATGTATATTTTACGGAAATATACTTGAAAACTTTTCACCTGATATCAGAACGACTATCTGATATAAGATGATGACAAGGATCAAATTTATTTAAAGATCCCATATATAAGTACATACAGAACGTACGTACTGACAACGATTTTTTTAATGTTTTTTTTTTTCGTACTATGCTTTATTATGGGAAAAAATGCAGGAGCGATTATACAGGTTAGTTTGTAAAATATATGAGAAGGGAGAAGTACCACAGGATTTTCAGCGTAGTAGAATAGTAACAATGCCGAAGAAAATAGGAGCTAATTTGTGTGAGAACTATAGGACCATTAGTCTACTATCACATGCATCGAAGATATTGCTAAAGATTATTTATAGGAGATTAGAAAATAATCTTTAATAATATAAATAATAATAATCTTTAATAATAAACAGGATAATCTAATTGTAATCGGAGATTGGAATGCCGTAGTAGGTAAGGGAAAGGAAGTTCCAATAGTAGGAGAATATGGAATAGGAACACGTAATGATAGAGGGGATAGATTGGTAGAGTTTTGTATTAGGAATAAGCTAGTGGTAGCAAACACGCTTTTTCAGAATCACAAGCGCAGGATATATACGTGGAAAATGCCAGGAGATATAGGGAGGTATCAGATAGATTACATACTGGTTAAAGAGAGGTTTAGGAACCAGATTAAGAATTGTAAGAGTTACCCTGGAGCAGATATTGATAGTGACCATAATTTAGTAGTCCTGGACTCAGAGGTCAAATTCAAGAAATTACAGAAGTCCAAACAGGTCAGAGTAGATGTCGATAGGTTAAAATTAGCTGATGTATGTGAAAAGTACAAGCAGAAAGTAGAAATCATGGCTAATGGAACATCTAGGAACGACATAGATTGCGAATGGAGGGAAATCAGAAATGGGCTAACTACAGCAGCAAATGAAATATTAGGCACAAAGAAAAGGGCAGGTAGGAGGGAATGGATCACGGAAGAAATAGTTGAAATGATAGAAGCAAGAAGGAAAATTAAAATAGGAAACACAGAAGCAGGACAGAAAAAATATAAGGAACTAAGGAACTTAATTAATAGGAAATGCAAGCTAGCGAAAGAAGAGTGGATAAAAGGAAATTGTGAGGATATTGAGGAGGATATGAGAAGAGGTAAAGTAGATTTGGGCTACAGGAAAATTAAGTCACATTTTTCTAAAGTAAAACCAAAGGGTAACATTATATGTGATAAGCAGGGTAAGGAACTCACAGAAAATAAGGAAAAAGCTAGAAGATGGAAGGAGTATCTTGAAGATTTATATAAAGGTAGGCAGGACATGGAGGAGCTAGAAAATGTGGAACAGATAGATGAGGATGACTTAGGTCCTAGCATACTTAGGTCAGAGTTTCATAGAGCATTAAATGATTTACGGAATAACAAAGCAGAGGGGATTGATATGATACCAGCCGAATTAATAAAACACGCAGGGGAAAAAATGCAGGAGCGATTATACAAGTTAGTTTGTAAAATATATGAGAAGGGAGAAGTACCACAGGATTTTCAGCGTAGTAGAATAGTAACAATGCCGAAGAAAATAGGAGCTAAATTGTGTGAGAACTATAGGACCATTAGCCTACTATCACATGCATCGAAGATATTGTTAAAGATTATTTATAGGAGATTAGAAAATAAAGTAGAGGAAAGGCTAGGAGAAGATCAGTTTGGTTTTAGGAAAAACAGAGGGACGAGAGAGGCGATTCTAGCACTAAGAACGGTAGTAGAAAAAAGAAATAGGGTAGGAAAGGTAACTTGCATAGCTTTTGTAGATTTAGAAAAGGCATTTGATAATGTAGATTGGGACATAATGTTTAGAATTTTAAAAGAAACGGGTATAGATTATAAGGATAGGAGAATAATTTTTAATTTATATAAACACCAAACTGCCTTAGTTAGAATTGAGGGGGAAGAAGAGGTAGCAAAAATAGGGAAGGGAGTTCGGCAGGGATGTACACTCTCACCGTTATTATTTAATCTATATATAGAAGATGCAATAAACAAAGTAAAAGAAGAGTATAGTGTAGGTGTGAATGTACAGGGAGAGAAAATATATATGTTGAGATTCGCCGACGATATAGCTATATTAGAAGAAAGCGAAAAGAATTTAGAAAGGGTATTGAATGGTATGCAGGCAGTATTGACTAGGGATTTTAACATGAAAATAAATATAGGTAAAACTAAAGTGATGAGGTGTGACAAAAAGGAATGCAGTAGAAAAATGAAGATCTCAATAGGAGATAATAGAATCGAAGAAGTGTCAGATTTTTGTTATTTAGACAGTAGAATCACAAAAGATAATCGAAGCAAAGTAGATATAAAGTGTAGGATAGCACAGGGTAGGAAGGCATTCGTAGAAAAAGAACAGATTTTAAGATCAAATATTGACTTGGGTATTAGAAAAAGATTACTGAAGGTATATGTTTGGAGTGTAGCACTGTACGGGTGTGAGGCGTGGACTATAGGAAAGGAAGAGAAGCGTAGATTACAAGCATTAGAAATGTGGTGTTATAGGAGGATGATGAGGATTGGTTGGGAAGATAAAGTAACAAATGAAGCTGTACTAGAGTTAGTAGGGGAGAAGAGAAGTATCTGGAGAGTGTTACAGCGTAGGAGAGACAGATTAGTAGGGCATATTCTTAGGCATGGGGGGATTATGCAATTGATCATAGAAGGTAGAGTGGAGGGAAAGAGAGGGGTAGGTAGGCCTAGATTGGAGTATGTGAGTCAGATAGCTGAAGACGTTGAGATGAATAGCTATAGAGAGATGAAGGGATTAGCTCAGGATAGATCGGCATGGCGTGCTGTTTCCAACCAATCTTTAGGATTGCGGACTGTTTAACTAGAAAATAAAGTAGAGGAAAGGCTAGGAGAAGATCAGTTTGGTTTTAGGAAAAACAGAGGGACGAGGGAGGCGATTTTAGCACTAAGAACAGTAGTAGAAAAAAGAATGAGGGTAGGAAAGGTAACTTGCATAGCTTTTGTAGATTTAGAAAAGGCATTTGATAATGTAGTTTGGGACATAATGTTTAGAATTTTAAAAGAAACGGGTATAGATTATAAGGATAGGAGAATAATTTTTAATTTATATAAACACCAAACTGCCTTAGTTAGAATTGAGGGGGAAGAAGAGGTAGCAAAAATATGGAAGGGAGTTCGGCAGGGATGTACACTTTCACCGTTATTATTTAATCTATATATAGAAGATGCAATAAACAAAGTAAAAGAAGAGTATAGTGTAGGTGTGAATGTACAGGGAGAGAAAATATATATGTTGAGATTCGCCGACGATATAGCTATATTGGAAGAAAGCGAAAAGAATTTAGAAAGGGTATTGAATGGTATGCAGACAGTATTGACTAGGGATTTTAACATGAAAATAAATATAGGTAAAACTAAAGTGATGAGGTGTGACAAAAAGGAATGCAGTAGAAAAATGAGGATCACAATAGGAGATAATAGAATCAAAGAAGTGTTAGATTTTTGTTATTTAGGCAGTAGAATCACAAAAGATAATCGAAGCAAGGTAGATATAAAGTGTAGGATAGCACAGGGTAGGAAGGCATTCGTAGAAAAAGAACAGATTTTAAGATCAAATATTGACTTGGGTATTAGAAAAAGATTACTGAAGGTATATGTTTGGAGTGTAGCACTGTACGGGTGTGAGGCGTGGACTATAGGAAAGGAAGAGAAGCGTAGATTACAAGCATTCGAAATGTGGTGTTATAGGAGGATGATGAGGATTGGTTGGGAAGATAAAATAACAAATGAAGCTGTACTAGAGTTAGTAGGGGAGAAGAGAAGTATTTGGAGAGTGTTACAGCGTAGGAGAGACAGATTAGTAGGGCATATCCTTAGGCATGGGGGGATTATGCAATTGATCATAGAAGGTAGAGTGGAGGGAAAGAGAGGGGTAGGTAGGCCTAGATTGGAGTATGTGAGTCAGATAGCTGAAGACGTTGAGATGAATAGCTATAGGGAGATGAAGGGATTAGCTCAGGATAGATCGGCATGGCGTGCTGTTTCCAACCAATCTTTAGGATTGCGGACTCTTTAACTAAAATGCTTTATTAATTTACTTTATTTCACTTTTTTTTTAAATAGCATTTATAAGCTAGTTATTATGCAAAATGTCGTCCTTCAACGCGCTAGTAAAAGATATAATAATCAATAAATTGATAGGATTTTTAATTAACACAATCAAAATTCGTTACAATAATGATGAAAAGGATCAAATTTATTTAAAGATCCTATATATAAGTACATACAGAACGTACGTACTGACAACGATTTTTTTTAATGTTTTTTTTTTCGTACTATGCTTTATTAATTTACTTTATTTCACTTTTTTTTTTAAATAGCATTTATAAGCTAGTTATTCTACAAAATGTCATTCTTCAACGCGCTAGTAAAAGATTTAATAATCAATAGATTGATACAATTTTTAATTACCACAATCAAAATTCGATACAATGCTTATAATAAAATTCATAAGTGATGAAAATACTACAGAACCTTTAAAGCATTGATATAATTTAACTAAATTCTAAATACTTCTAAATAAATTTTAATAGATATAGATACACTAAATTTATTAAATTGTCCGGAATAAAGTCACGATTTAATTTAACCTTTCATCAAAAAGCGCAGAATTTTTTTACCATCTGTCTGACAGTCCAACTCGTCTTCATGCAAATAATTATACGGTTTACGAAAAGCAATCGTATGTACTCAAAATTCATCAAAGTCGAATATGCAATCGTATATAATCCAACGAAGCCAGATTGTGCTTTTGCAAAACAATTATATTATAATATAAACATAAATCACTTTAAAGACATAAATTATTGTACAAAGATTGTCAAGGTGACAATTGCTTGTCTGGAGATGTACAAATACAGGTTTGCCTAAAATATGCTCGTTTAATTTTTAAAATTGACTGTTTCAAGAAGCTATTAAGTTTCGGAGTTTAAATGTTTGTACCATAAAAATATATAGTTCTATTCAATATATGACACTGTGTAAAAACATAAAAATTTGAATCAACAATTGAATTTTTGCAAATTTTAATAAAGAGTCTCTGTTGTTTCATAATTTCATTAGTAGAGATCTAGAAGAAGTTTTGAAAAATTCAACTGACGAAGCAAAACTATTCTATCAAAGACAGAAATTAGATTAATATTTGTCTATTTCATTGAGATCGTAGAATATAATTTTGGACAATCTTTTTTTTGCTACAATAAATTATATATTACATTATTTAATCCTCGAGCATAATTATCTTAATAATGATTCAATTCGCTTTAACATTTAAAATTCAATTGAATCAACTAGTTACTAATTGGAAGAAAATCTCAGAGTTAATTTTCTAATCCATTAATGGCAGTATAGTTTTACAAAAAAAAAAAAACTATTTTATACAAGTCCAGCGCAATTTGCGTGAAGTTATATCACAATCAGGTTGTACCCGTTCTATCTCCTCGAGAGTTTCATTCGCGACGGTATCCTAATTAAGAATTAAGCCGACGGACGACGGATGCATCTCTTGGACGTCTTTGCTCCTTAGAAAAATAGCAAGAATATTATATAGGTACAACAATGCTATATAGGATGATTTATACTTTGCACCTGTGCAAAATATCAACGAAGTTTTTGATATAATATATATATAAAGTGAAAATTTGTCATATTAAGTTGTTTAACAAAATCCGAATAATTATCACATTATTGTAGTGAAGCAAATTCAAGAACTACATATTTCAAGTGGGATTTTATTGTAAAACTGCAGACTGTCTTGAGTGAGTAGGCCTGTATATATGCTTCTGTATATGTCGGATTGTCTCGTATACAATCTAAAGATGAGAAAGCAGCGGTAACGTAAAAGGAAGAGGAGGTTGGTACAAACACGACAACTAACATATAAACTCCAGAAATAATTGTACATTTTAATCATTATAATTTTAGAAGAATAGCCATTTTGTACTGCTAAATTTTGGATATTATTGGGCCTGATATTATAATATTATAATATAATAGCTACTTAATGCTTTGAGTTACGGTATTTGATTGATATTCTATACTATTATTTTTTAATGATTCATAATTAGAGCATTGTTAAGGATAGTACGTGGATCTTTTACAATTTTGCCACTAGGCCAACGTCAGAAATTTAACAAAACTTGTAATATCCTAAGTGATATTCATTTCTGCTACCTTTATTAATTTGTAACACAATAATGCAATTATCTTTCATTGTCAGTGGAATATTCAAAGCGAAAGAGAAGTATGATGAAGGATAATTAAATGTGACGAAAATTAGTCTGTACAATGGATGTGTAAGATGCCGAGTAAAGAATGTGATATGATCTGAAAAAATAAATATTGCGTGTGAGAATTGAAAATCACCTAGGGCTGTTTATACGTCTGATGTTGGTGCAAATTTTTCATTAATTTATATGATATTAAGTTAGAAGTCGAACGACGAAAGATGTAGCTATTTTACGTTTTGTATAATAAGGGATAATTGTTCACCAGATAATTGAAAATCTATCTTACGAATACATCTGGATGAATGAGTATAAGTGTAATTTATTAATGCTGTTATACATTATACATATACATTGAAGTTTATATATTGGTATTTGCACAAGTCATATTAAAATACAAAGAACATAATAATACGTGGCATACTTTTATATATGATAAAAATATAGACATTTACTATACAAGATTTACAAAGTTATGTTTACATTTTAAAAACTAGTCGAATTTATAGAAGGCATGTTGTATTAAATAGCTTGTGAGAATACTCATAAATTTTGATAAATCTAAACTTCTAACCTTGGCAGGCAGACAATTGAAAAAATTGATGGCTAAATGATTAGGACCATTTTGAGGTTTTTTTAGACGATAATATGGGTGTATACATATTCCTATAATTTTCAGGTAGTCGAGTTATTGATGGTCAAATTCCTACAAATTCCTATAAGGTTCAGTCTCCAAGAAAATAAGCTCCTTAATTCCTCGTTACTGAAATTCAAAAGAAATATTTCCAATTGAAATCAAACATTGAAGAAGAAGACATAGATATAGGTTCCCATATATTTAACGATCGTGACAATTACCCAATTAACAATAACCCAGATGACCCAGTTGGTGATGGTAAAGAAATTCAGAATGCAGAAGCCTGCATTTGATTGCATGATCACCCCGAGGAAACAAAGTTACATGTGCAAGAAATAAGTGCTTCGTGCAAGAGGAAGGCGATGGACAACAGGTGTTTGTAGGAATTTGACAGTACACATTTTCGGTATCTTTTACCTGACCCCATATTTATAGGAGTTTACCGTCCTCGGGTAATATCTTACAGTAAAGTCACTACAGAAGCGTGTGTCATAATCATGTACACTATCCTGTATTGGAAAGGAGGCACAATTCTTTTTGATATGTAGAAGACATTCTAAAATGAAAATGCATGGAAAGTGAGAATTTTTAAATTACAAAATAAAACTTTACATTCTGTTCGATAACCAACATTTGCAATAATGCGAATGGCTCGTCTTTGAAGGGCAAAGATTCTGTGTATTATTGAGAAGTGCCCCAAGCCAAAACAGCGTATGACATCGGTGAATGGCATAAAGCGAAATACGCATGTTTTAGCACAGATAAACAGTTTTTACTGCCTAAAGTAATACCTAAAAAGGTGACATTTTTCAATGTAGCTGCGGTATCTTCGTTACGCAAAGTAAAAGTAAGCTTCTGTGTTTTTTCGACATTTAGACACAGTTTATTTTCGAGAAACCAGTCCAGAGCCATTGACTGCGCACCAAAAGCCTTCAAGTTTAGTTCTTCAATTGACCGACCATTCTGAATTTCTGAAATTTCACCAACTGGGTAATCTGGGTCATTGTTAATTGGGTAATTGTCACGATCGTTAAATATATTGGAACCTATATCTATGTCTTCTTCTTCAATGTTTGATTTCAATTGGAAATATTATAGTAAACCTTATAGGAATTTACATGTACCTTTGTAGAAATTTGACCATCATTAACTCGACTACCTGAAAATTATAGGAATATGTATACACCAATTTTTACAACATCTTTAATGGTTTTCTCAAGAATACAATATTCGTAATTTTTCATCCACTCATATCAGCCAAATAAATAAAATAAAATAAACCCATATACGCCACAGACAACAACAGTGCTTTCTTACGCCGAGTTTATTATTACTTCTTCTTCACACTGAGGCAGCCAAGCCACAAGCAAAAGACAGTTCGCAATGGCTTCGAATGGCATACTTTGAAACATTTTTTTTACAACGTGATAAGATAATCTGGAATTTTTCCATTATTAGTTTATGAATTTTTTTTTCCGCCTTGTTCAGTATTCTTCACACCAAGCATGCATTTTTATAATAAACTCAAGTCTTTCAAATGTACATCAAGGATCATGTACAGGATCACAAAAAAAAACAGGATGCTGTTTTAAATTTACAATTAACAGTTGAAACAAATTTTTTACTAACGTGAAAATCGAACGAATAATACAGTTGTGTTATTTACCAGAGCGAAGTGATGATGAGGGCCTTGTCTTCGAATAGTACATTTAGCTTATAAAAGTTGCAGCTATTAGCTATACAATTCTTCATCGGTGTAGATGTAATTTTATTTCATAATAATTTAAAAAAACAGCAAGTAAAAAATAATCAATTCTCTTTTAAGTTCTTCCGATTTTTTAATCACGGATGTTGTATTAAGTATGTAGGATAAGATGACGCCATTAAGTATACTCCTCTACGATTTAAATCTATATGCAAATGTAGCGCACTCGATCTTTTCGTTCGCGTCCCTTTCCCATGCAAATGGTAAAGTTTTTAGATTATATACAGGGTGATTTAGATGGGAGAGATAATAACTGTTTAGTAGATATAAATCCTAGTTGAAAGACCGTAACGGATTGGTATTTCTTATCATCTTGCGCATCCAAATTACTTCTTGCATATAATCGATACTTTGATATTTACCTAAGATTTATTTCAAGCGTATAAATAATAGATTAATACTAAGGCAATATCTTGCGAACAAAAATCTTTGTAAAAGTCAAATTTCAATTAAGTCATCTAGTAAACCTAGTGATATATATCGGCACATCACTTACACGAGTATTTTCAGTTGAAAAATTTTTTTCCCCATTATGAATCGCCTTGTATAGAAATCACATAAATTACATTTTCCTGGGATAGCAATTAAATTTTCAATTTTTCGTGCGCTTGTGTGCGACACGCACTACGTTAGTCGCAAACAGTCATCGTAAACGAATCAGTATAAATAAATGCGAAGTGCCTAAGTACACGACAGAAAGTAATATGATTTTTAAGATGTTATGGAATATTAAATTGGTGAAAATTTTTTGCTCAACACAATCGTCATACACTTCAATTTGCTTATATTTATGACGTTCTTATACCATGCAAATAATTTCTCATTTTTCTCTTACTTATTTCCAGGCAAAAATGTCAGTTTATTAGTACTCTCGACATTTTTTAGATATAGTCTTCCTAGATCCTTAATCTATACCTACGCTATAAATTGCCTCTTCCCTATATTTGTTTTCCTTCTTTGAACTACCATATATTTTGTATACTTCATATACATTTTAGTGGCGGACCAATATCGTGCACTAGTGCGCATAAGGGCTGCACTTATATACATCACTATATACTTATATACACAAGGTACTCAGCCACACCAAGTTTTTCTAATGACAATACACAAGCATACCCACAGCACTATTCAATGTGCCGTACGACTGACGCCATACTGTTTTGAATATCACTGCTCCGTACTGTATTGGTCAAGCCATTATACAGCTCTTGATTTATGATGCGTGAACTTCTGTCACTTTCCTGCCACTTTCAATAAAATGGTGTATATTTATAGAGAAAATGAAGTTTTCGTTGTTAAAGTACGATAATTTTTGCATAAAATATAATTGTATAGAATATCACCCAAATACCGTAACTTTATAAATGATTTAAAAATTATAAACTTTTAACTAAATGAGTTACGGAATAACAAAGCAGCGGGGATTGATATGATACCAGCCGAATTAATAAAACACGCAGGGGAAAAAATGCAGGAGCGATTATACAGGTTAGTTTGTAAAATATATGAGAAGGGAGAAGTACCACAGGATTTTCAGCGTAGTAGAATAGTAACAATGCCGAAGAAAATAGGAGCTAATTTGTGTGAGAACTATAGGACCATTAGTCTACTATCACATGCATCGAAGATATTGTTAAAGATTATTTATAGGAGATTAGAAAATAAAGTAGAGGAAAGGCTAGGAGAAGATCAGTTTGGTTTTAGGAAAAACAGAGGGACGAGGGAGGCGATTCTAGCACTAAGAACGGTAGTAGAAAAAAGAATGAGGGTAGGAAAGGTAACTTGCATAGCTTTTGTAGATTTAGAAAAGGCATTTGATAATGTAGATTGGGACATAATATTTAGAATTTTAAAAGAAACGGGTATAGATTATAAGGATAAGAGAATAATTTTTAATTTATATAAACACCAAACTGCCTTAGTTAGAATTGAGGGGGAAGAAGAGGTAGCAAAAATATGGAAGGGAGTTCGGCAGGGATGTACACTTTCACCGTTATTATTTAATCTATATATAGAAGATGCAATAAACAAAGTAAAAGAAGAGTATAGTGTAGGTGTGAATGTACAGGGAGAGAAAATATATATGTTGAGATTCGCCGACGATATAGCTATATTGGAAGAAAGCGAAAAGAATTTAGAAAGGGTATTGAATGGTATGCAGGCAGTATTGACTAGGGATTTTAACATGAAAATAAATATAGGTAAAACTAAAGTGATGAGGTGTGACAAAAAGGAATGCAGTAGAAAAATGAGGATCACAATAGGAGATAATAGAATCGAAGAAGTGTCAGATTTTTGTTATTTAGGCAGTAGAATCACAAAAGATAATCGAAGCAAGGTAGATATAAAGTGTAGGATAGCACAGGGTAGGAAGGCATTCGTAGAAAAGGAACAGATTTTAAGATCAAATATTGACTTGGGTATTAGAAAAAGATTACTGAAGGTATATGTTTGGAGTGTAGCACTGTACGGGTGTGGGGCGTGGACTATAGGAAAGGAAGAGAAGCGTAGATTACAAGCATTCGAAATGTGGTGTTATAGGAGGATGATGAGGATTGGTTGGGAAGATAAAGTAACAAATGAAGCTGTACTAGAGTTAGTAGGGGAGAAGAGAAGTATCTGGAGAGTGTTACAGCGTAGGAGAGACAGATTAGTAGGGCATATCCTTAGGCATGGGGGGATTATGCAATTGATCATAGAAGGTAGAGTGGAGGGAAAGAGAGGGGTAGGTAGGCCTAAATTGGAGTATGTGAGTCAGATAGTTGAAGACGTTGAGATGAATAGCTATAGGGAGATGAAGGGATTAGCTCAGGATAGATCGGCATGGCGTGCTGTTTCCAACCAATCTTTAGGATTGCGGACTCTTTAACTAACCGTAACTTAAAGCATTAAGTAGCTATTATATTATTACGGTATTTGGGTGATATTCTATACTATTATTTAACACCCTAGTGATCATTTTTAAAATATAAAATATAACATTAAATCTCCGCTTATTGCACGAGTTATATTTGTTTTTATTGTTTAATAACACAAAGAAAATATTATAAAACTTTATTACAAGTACGAATGCATTCATCTCAATGAAATTCTTTAATACCCGAACCCTTTCTATTTCGATTGAACTTATTTATACTCTTCTGCAACTCTTCCGACCACTATTTTTTTCACATGACTGAAATTGATAAGCCACAGAACCTCTCTGTCGATAAGTGCATACATTATTCTGACACACAATATATTTTAGCATGTGTAATGAAGAGCAAGTTGAACGCCATTTTTATACTCCGATATACCCTTATAATATATTATTCGCTGTGAGAATAAATTGGATTTGTAGTAAGATTTCCGATCAATCATAGCAGCGACAATCTCAAGGTGCTCTGGGGCTGATACAGAAGCCTTCTTTCACTGTTCAAGACATTCAGAGAAATAGGCAAATTGGGATAGACGTACTATATGAGCGGGTATTAAATTTACTGTCGAAGCGCCAGCCTCCAGAATATGGAAAATACCTTTTAAAGAAATCTTCGAAGGCGAACTTCTAAATAATAGGCTGTTACTTCTGTAAAAATTGTTCTAGAACAATGTATTTTAAAATACCTTTCAATCGAATTTACTGCTCAAAATTTGTAAGATAACAATTGATGAATTGGAAGAATATTTTTCAAAAAAATTTATATATTTATAAATGCCCAACACCGACAAAAAAAAAAATTCCAGTGGTTATTATATAGGGTTTCGTGTGGGGTAAAAGTTACCACTTTTTCAAATGGAGAAAGAATGAATACGTCGGGTAAATAATAATGCAATCTGCATGTTTTATACCCTCTAGGAAAAGGGAATTTATGTAAAGCCACATATGGAACACAATCGTGTAATGAATGATGCAATTATGGGAGCCCGAAACGTTTCCATATCTTAAATGTAAAGATATTCTCCGAAATATGATTATTTTAAACTAATTTAAATAATAAATGCAGTTGTAATATGGCTGCTTTCATAGAATCGTTTATAATATGTTCTTCCTGAGAAATATAAGATTTCTGCTGTTGGTTTTGTTTCAGATTCTAAATTAATATATCAAATGATTCGCGTTGAATTTAATTTCACGAATTCAAATATATTTTTAATACTATTGTACTTCCAGGATAATCTACAATAGTTCTGTAAGTTGTGAATTATCTTTTGCAATAATTTTTTAAAAAAATGTTATAAAGTTGTAAGGACACAAAAAGAAAAAGAAGGAAAAAAACTTTTAAAATGTTAAGTTGTATCTACTCTGCTATAGATTAATATTTTGTTATATGTTTAGCTTATAATAATAAATCAATTAAATTTCTTCAATAATATTTCCGCAATCATCACTCATTCTTTAAATTAGTGCATGGACCTTTTGTTTTTAATTACAGACTACGAGTCAAAACACAAACTCGTGCACTTTTGGTATTAGTTAAATATCTGTTATAAAATGAAAGTATGAAAAATATGGTAGCATTAGCAAATATTTCAAATACAATGTTAAATTCTTTCGTGGATATAGGAGAAGCATTCCCATTATGGAATTTCATTGTTGGAACAAGCTGCTTATACAGCTAGTAAAAAAGTTTTTGGAAATAGCTCAAGCCGCCTTCAAATACCTCAGAGAGGAACTGTTAAAAAATTATACGCGCAAAATAGAATTAAACGTAATTATTAGAATATTTTACAACTTTACATAAGCAGGTAAAATAGTTTCTACCTATGCATATTTATTTTTAGCGATTTGTTTCCTGCTTTAATATCCGTCTAAAAACGTCAATTGACGCGATGGGAATTATTTCGATTAGAATATAACCAAAACGACACTAAAATTGTAGTATCAATTTTTTAATTGGATCAAAATTTATCGAACCCTGAAATTGAACATTCACTTATCAAATATTACGCATCCGTGGAATTAATTAATTAATTAATTCTACATTGCAACAATAATAATTACTTCGTAGTTTCATATTTTTATATGATACTAGGTTCTATTAATTGATTACAATTTCATTGACGCAAATATCTAAAACAATTTGATCCAAACTAAATCAAATTCAAAATATGACAAAAAATTTACAAATACTATTCAAGTAGTATAAAAAAAGAAAAAGTAAAATTAAGTAATATGAAAAAGCTGCTATAGTTAAGGTAGTATTAAAATAAAAAAATACTGGTCGCAGTATGGATCCTTGTAGAACGATAAACTAGTCGTTGAATTTATAATCAAATCAGCTGATCAAAATATTATACCCACTTAAGACTAATAGTATATGAATTTATCGTTTCATTTTATAGTTGAGTCTGTGAGTAAATTTTTTTTATTATATTTTTTATCCAATATGCTGTCCTGAAATATTTTTATATTTTTATATTGTCCATTGGTCATTTATACGAAATTTGTGGAGCATTAATGATACTTGTATATGTTTGAAATTCTAAATCAATCTTATAAAGTAAAAAAAAATATTGCAACACTTTGTCTTTAGTTGGGACACTCTGTATGATGGAATTTACTGACAACCAAATAGCTTGTAGTTTGTGATAAATTAGCCATCACTTTGTCTGTTTATACAAATAAATAATCAAACATGACGAAGATAATTATAATGTTAACTTCTAAATCAATATTTATAGCAAATATATACTCAATTATTGACTTCAAGTATACATGCAACAATAATGTTATGATCGAATCTATACAAGGATAAAAACGTTTTCAATAGCAGTGGCGGCTCGTGCCATTTCAATCTGGGGGGGCGCATTTCTTAAAAAATAACATAATAGTGAGAAATCTTACCTAAAATGGATGCAAAATGATTAAATTCAATAATTTCTTGAAAGTCAATTCCACTCTTCTATCTTTCATTCATATAAACTTTTCCAAAACTTTTTCATTAAAATTGTAAATATCTCGCACCACATTTTTATTAATACACATCATCGCCAACGCGTTTAAACGATCATTACCCATAGCATTTCGCAAAAAAGTCTTCAGTCTTTTAAGTGTTGAAAAACAACGCTCTGATTCAGCAGTGGTCATCGGGGTTGTTAAAATAATTTTAAGTATTTTTATAATTTCCGGGAAAGTTTCACTGAGATTATTTTGTAGCAATAATGAAAGAAAATTTGTGGCTCCAATTATTTGATAAAAATCGGGACGCGAGTAAATGACTTCTAATTTTGTTTTTAATCTGGTTTTATTCAAAAATTGATATGCATTAGACACGGTTTCCAAAAGGTCCACTGGAAATTGTTTAGAAAATGTTGGCATCGATTTCGTGTTAAATAACTCAGCGACTTGTAGATGGCCACGATATGAGAATCTGTTCTTCATCTGTGTTATAATTTTTTTTGTAAATGTCTCTTGTAAAACGTCGCGTAAATGTCTGGTTTTGAGCACTCCTTGCACAAGTTTGCGATAAATTTAAATCAGGCAATGGCCTACCTAATTCTTTAATTTTTACTTTGTCCACAAGAGAAAGTCTACAAAACTCTATTTTTAATAAAGAACTAACACTATTCATTTTTATTCAATTATTTCTATTAAATATATTCTTGGAGAAACACGTGGCAAAATCGTACATTAAAATCGTACATACACAGAACAAATGCTACTGTCTTATCTGACTATTCTATATCAATTTATATACATATATATATATACTCTCTGTATGTATATATACTACTCTCTGTTCTCTGTCAACTTCTTTTGGACGTTAAAGAAGCGCAGCATCCAATAGATGATATACTACATCGGTCGCCTGCACTCTATGATACACTCATCTCATTGCATATGTACTGTATATATGTATTTAACTTGTGCTGGCATTGGATAGCCGCTGGGAATGTGTGACGCATATTAGACGATGAAGCAAGGAGTGAACCGAAGAAACAGAAGATATACGGCATACGGTCGCTCTCACCGATTGCTTGCAATAGAGTGAGATGAGTGCATATGCATTTAACCTGTATTGTGTGGCTGGGTGGCGCTGAACACGCAGCGGCACCAAATTAGCGATATATTTATACCACGCGAACGATAGATAAAGATAGATACAGCATCGGTCGCTACTTTGACTTACAACGGATACCACAACGAACGCCACATCGTGTTGTGTTGAGTGCTATCGCGGCGCAAGCTTTATCTTTTAGGAAAAATAATGCCGAGATAAAATATCGCAATACAATTATATATTTACGGTGATGCGCATTGAGCGCATTGAACATTGAGTTCAGGAGGGGCGCGCGGCCCTGCGGCCTGCATAAGGAAGCGCCACTGTTCAATAGATTCATTCAATATTCAATAGAGAAATGGTAACAATCTAAACGGGGATATTTTGTTAGCATGTTTCTATTAATATTATGCTGTAACTTTATTTTAATGTATCGTTTGAATGTCAATCTTTAGCAAACAATTAATATATCTATATCTATTGATATTTCTAATTTTATTAAATCGTAAATATTGGTAGATAATAAAAATAAGACCAAATTAAAGAAAGGCAAAAATAAAGAAAAATATTTTGTTAAGAAATACATTTTTAAAGATGTCTTATGTAGTGTGGCCGAATAATTTTTGTGAGCGTAACCTCAAACATTCGGATGATGTACCGGAGCTAATTTGTCTTTAAAATATCATCGATTGGTCTACTAACTTAGAGTTAAAAGGCTGTATAATGCTGAAAGTTTCCGATACTGCAATAGTTAGATACAATATATAGATTAATCATTTGCTATATCGCATCGTTATAAAATGTCGAAGGAAATAATGATTTTAAACGCAATATACATTTACTCAAGAAAATCGACACGATGAGCTTGCATTTTGATTGTCGTTGATTGTTCTGAAATTAAGTTGCATTACGTAATTAATAAATCACGAGCTTTCTTTATGGTTAATGCGTTAAAGAAAGTTAAATCAATTGTTCAATTATCTTATTTGGTTTCACCGCTTAAATATAAAGCAATGAAAGGAAACGAATTAGAAATTAATTTGAGTCGATTAATATAATTTGAGTTCTTCAATTAAGTGGCTTTTTTCTCTTAGCGATGTATCAAAGAATTTCTGTAATATTACCTTAAAACTTCTATATTAAATTGCAAAAACTAACTTAAAAATACTCTCTTATGTTTTCCTGCAAGTTCATTTCCCACATTTATATATTTAGAACTCTTTTTTTTTTCATGGATGAAGATTTCATTTCGTACGTATAATCGAGTAAAACTAAATGAAATAATAAAAGAGATTTTATTTACCTCAATTGATTTGAAGTTTCCAAGCTTGTTGCAAATTATACACGGCTTCCTGAAACAAATATATACACAGTGAATAAATCAATTTAATTTAAAAACTTCGCAAATATTATATGTGCATATAATGCGATTTTTGCACCAAATTTAAAATTCCCCTTCATATGCTAGAATGTTCATTATATATTAATGATTATTTCGACTTGGCCTAATATGAAATAAAATAAAATTATTTCGAATATATATTCATAAATGATATTCATGTATATTGTTCTGAATTTTATACTAAATATAAAAAGCTTTTCCTGAAGAAATTATATTAATATTCAAAATACAATTTTTATTACAATGTTTCTAAATAGAAAAATAAATTTCATGAATACATTCATGAAAATTTAGCAATTTGTAACTGAACCTGAGATAGATCTCAAGTTCACTAAGCTAGAGCACATTATCAAAATTTCAGGATATATTAAAAATTTGATAAAATATATTTCAAATTTTCTTCACAATGCGCGCAATTTTTTGGTGTTAAAGTAAGCGAATAATAATATTATCATATAGCAAATAATGTCGAATATAAAGTCAAAGCGACGGGACAAATGTATTTCATATGGTAATGTCCCTAAAAATTCGCGACTTCCAAAGTTTATATATACTATTCTTCTTTTGTGCTGAAGCATGACACACTGAAGCATTGAGAGGATTGTCTCTTGATGCAGTTGACATTTTCTCTTTACACAGTGATTATTTATTTCTTAAATATATTTATTTTTGCTAATCAAGTATATAATGTTATAGAATATCACCCAAATACCGTAAAAAGCATTAAGTAGCTAGATGTACATTTCAAGCGCTATGCCCCCATCTTCAGTAGCACAAGATAAAACTAAATAAAATACCTCCGTCACGAATCGTGATTGATATACTATCAATTTTAAATTTTTTTTAAGTACATAATGTGTTTATAATCGAATGATTAATGTAGCTAATAATTATTATCTGCAGAAAATACCCCTCACAATCATCTTCAGAGTTAACACTGGCTTTGAACAAATTAATTTACTTATGAATGGTTTTCTAGTAATTTTCTTAAAAAAATGTATAAAAGGTAATTGACTAAAGCTTTCTGTAAAAAGTAGATAGTTCTTATTTATTAGAGCCAATTTATAATTAGATGTCGAATTTAAAAACCCACGTAAGTTTCTAATAAAAAAAAAATTAGTAGTCGATCAAAATACAGCTCTTCAGGCATTGCGAAAGTTATAGACATAGGCGTCGTTCAGTAGGGGCAAATGGGATACATTGAAAATGTATTATTTAACTGCTTTATAATTATCACTTTAAACTTAAATTAAATAACGGTCAGCAATTCTGCTGCATTGCAATTGCTCTTTTATATGTAGCTCTAGTAGATTGAAATTTATTCTGTGACATTTATTATTATAACGCTTTTCGTTGTTTGCTTTAAATTAAAATTCAACAGGATATATGGTCCTGTGTAGTTTGCTTGAGAAGAATTGAATAAATTTATTACGTTTCGTTTCCTATAAATTATCAAATCTCTCAAACTCATCCCAGGATGGTAAATTCCTATAAATATGGGGTCGGGTAGAAGAAACCGAAAATGTGCATGGTCAAATTCCTACAAACGCCTGTTGTCCATCGCCTTCCTCTTGCACGAAGCACTTATTTCTTGCACATGTAACTTTGTTTCCTCATGGAGTGATAATGCAATAAAATGCAGACTTCTGCATTCTAAATTTCTGTACTTTCACCAACTGGGTCATTGTTAATTGGATAATTGTCACGATCGTTAAATATATGGGAACCTATATCTATGTCTTCTTCTTCAATGTTTGATTTCAATTGGAAATATTTCTTTTGACCGAACCTTATAGGAATTTACAAGTACCTTTGTAAGAATTCTAATATCATTAACTCGACTACCTGAAAATTATAGGAATTAAAATTATACACCCAACTCATCATAATTTAGATAATAGAGCCACATATATAAATTTAATAGACATATTCACTAATATAAAATTTTAATAAAAATGTCTACAAATAAAGCCATATAAGAAATAATTAAATAAAGACATCTACCAATGGAGCAATATACGAAAATCTAACAATAATTCAAATTAATTATCTTGCTCCCCTTTCCCCACCCTGATGCTTGCAGAACGACGCCTATGCTTATGCATATCATAAATTATTGTTATTACTGTTCATCAAATCGCAAAATAATACTCTCGACTCGACTCAAAAACCGAGTTTATTGCAAAACATATTCTATTTTACATATCGCATTTCCCTCGGCATGTTTACTAACTTGGCAATTGCTTATGCGCTCTTCTAGTTGAACAACCGTAGTTCGTTCACAATATGCACTTTTTATATTCACGTAGAATCAAAGACTACGGTTATATTCCTAGCAAAATATTGTATATATTTTTTAGAACCAAATATGATAGTTGACAATGCAATTCTATTTGGTCCTTCAGTTTTTTACAACAGCAAACTTTATATTATATAGTATTTTTTTAAACAGAAAATTTTTATACACGCACATTATTATTGTCATTTTTTCTACATCCTATGTATATTTATTTATAATCCCGATATTTTAACGACCGCAGAGCAAAAATAGACCAAGGCACCTGTTCGTCCACTAAAAATATCTAATCGTCGGGCAACGTGTTAATTTAAATGTTCGTGGTTACTATTTCCAGATCATTTATTATTTATATGACGGGGGTAACGTATTTTTGTCAACAATTTGCTTTTGGTGGATGTATAATGTTTTGATTTGCATCAAGGATTCATACAAATAAATATGTGGAAATATGGCACATTTCTTGTTTACATACAAAAATACCAAGCTGCGCTTTAAAAATCATTAATCAATGATCTAATATAAATGCACGCGAAAATTAACAATTTTCAGAATTATTTTGTTGACAGAAACAAATATTCGTTCGCAAGGTACATATGTGACTCTAATATCCTAGAAAATATTAGTATTGTTAAATATTTAGAGTGAAGTACAGAAAAAGTGTTAAATAATAGTATAGAATATCACCCAAATACTGTAACTTAAAAATTTCTTAAGCGAAAACTTTCAATTCCAAATCCTATAATACCAAGGATGTATGTATTACCAAAAATACATAGACCTGATAAATCTGTAAGTACAATAGAGGTATTTTATTTTGTTTTTATCTTGTGTTACTGAAGATGGGGGCATAGCCTTCGAAATGTACATCTAGCTACTTAAGTTACGGTATTTGGGTGATATTCTATACGATTATGCCATATAATTAAATTTTTATTAATCTTTATTGGGATCAGCACCCGCACTTACGGGGCCCTTTGCTCCGTTAATTCGCATTATCATCTATAGCTGGAGGGTTAGCCCCAATGAGAAGACTGGACCAACCACTCAACGGCTTAAAGCTTATAATCTTTACGAGATGCTGATGGCCGGATATTGTCGCCACTATCAAACCCTATAAACCCATTGACCTGAGAAAATCGACCTTATACTCTTTGCCTCGATTTGCAGCTTCATTGCATCGAATCATAGATACCTGCTGTTATTTGAACAGTTGGTGTAAAATAATTTATTTAAGTCCTTCAAATTTTCGAAAATCGCTGTTTTCTTCACTCAATGTAAAACAAAAATGTTTTTTATCCGTACATATAAGAGGTAATATTAAATATCTTCAGTTACTTCCTTTAATTTACATGCAGATAAATTTTATGCTATTCTATGATCAAATTTATTCTTAAGAAAAATTATTTCTCAGAGTGCAGTCTTTGAAGAATAGGTAATTAACTTCAGCCTTTCGAAAAATTAAAAAAAAAAATATTTATTAACTATTAAAAATGCGTTTTTTCTTTAAACTAATTTACATTAGTACTATACGCTCTGAAGATTTTTGTTGATAAAGAATTTTTTGCTGGCATTAGTTTTTAATGATTTTTTATCGGCGTTGATATTTAATTCCAATGAAATGCATTTAATAAAATAATATCGATCCAAACATAATAGTGTGTGTGTATGTATGTATGTGTATATATATATTTACACGAGTATATATCTATACCTTGGAGCAGAAAGGGCCAATGTCCAAAATATGGAGCCAATGTGCATGAAAATTCAAAAAAAATTAAAAATAAATTATTTAAACATTGTAAATTTACTATGAATAATTAAAACAAAAAACTTTTATGAAAATTGTTATGTAATTTATGAACATACAAAAATGTTTAAAAAATTTTAAATTTCATTTTCCATTTTCAGGCACATTATAATATTGGACATTGGCCCTTTTTGTTCCAAGGTATAGATATATATATAAAGAGAGAGAGCCAGATTCGCTTACCTCGATTCTGTTGATATTTGCCAATTAATACAATTAAAATTTTGCAATTTCTCCGAACTTTCATTTAGTAATCAACAGTCATTTTTTTTAAATTAAGTATTCTATACCTATATTAAAAATTTGCAGGGATTTCTTACTCTCTACTGATTTCGTAACTCTACCTTATGCACAATTTATTTTACAGATATTCGGCAACCCCAATCCAAATGCAATTTGATGGCAGTTAAGATATTATTAGCCTAATGTCCTTAACGTCCTTCTAGATCTAATTACCATATTTAGTGTCTTCACAATTCAAGTTCACGTGTTGCTTTGTATTCTAATATATAGCACCACATCAATAGAATGTTAGCTTTTAGCATCAGGATAAATCTATACAGGGTATAACGAAATCACACACTGAATTGCGTGAAGCCTTCTACATACTCCAAATTTAGAACTGACGAAGATGTTAACAATAACCAGATAATTCGTAATATTCTTTGTGTACTTTCGAGAGTTTTCAAAAATCTTACTTAGGGAATAGTATTGTGATGCTATATATTCTAATCTCTTAACACATCATTTATCTCTTGAATAGTGATTTGATGTGATCCTGGGGCGTGCGTCATGTTACTAAATGTTGAATGAACGCGATTAAATGATGCTGTTGCCTGCCTTTCAAGTTTCAAGTGAATATTGAAAACTAAAAGTGTATTATGGATACGTGAATAGAATATAGAGTGAACTAAAAGTAAAACTAAAACTCGTAAAGCTAATATTTTGTGGTGTTTGTGCAAAAATTTATAGAAGTTTAAGTAACCGATATTTTTAGTCGCCTTCAAAAAGAGAAATCATTTAGCGTAATCGTAGATATTGCACGAAAGTAAAAAAAAATATTTTATAAACATCTCAACATAAAATAACACTTAAATATTTATCTGAATATTAAATTAGTTAATATCCATTAACGAATTTTACGAGTTCGTTGACGTGACTCCAACTTCTATGCACTGCTGCGTGTATATATATTCCTATAATTTACAGGTAGTCGAGTAATGATTGTCAAATTCCTACAAAGGTACATGTAAATTCCTATAAGGTTTCCTATAATATTTCCAATTGAAATCAAACATTGAAGAAGAAGACATAGATACAGGTTCCCATATATTTAACGATCGTGACAATTACCCAATTAACAATGACCCAGATGACCCAGTTAAAAGTACAGAAATTCTGAATGCAGAAGCCTGCATTTTATTGCATGATCATCCCTAGGAAACAAATTTACATGTGCAAGAAATAAGTGCTTCGTGCAAGAGGAAGGCGATGGACAGACAACAGGCGTTTGTAGGAATTTGACCATACACATTTTCGGTTTCTTCTACCTGACCCCATATTTATAGGAATTTACCATCCTCGGTTTCCAACTGCCTCCAGAGCTGAACGGGTCCTTCCATCACAAAACACATTCTAACAAGGTGGTGGTGTACAGCAGTGCTTCTTAAAGATGGATAAATGGTTAATAAAAAGTTCTAGTAACAAAAAACAAACAGATAACAGTGAAGAAAGAGTCTGAGATCAAATGGTGTCAATTTCACCAGATTCATCATCATCATTTTTAGAAACACTGGCCGCCAACTATCAAATATCAATATTGTACATTCGTCCCAATCAGTCTAATTTATTGGTACCCTCAGCGGATCAGTCTATGTAAACGACTTTCGAAGAAGCAATTCGTCCTCCATATCCAAAGCTCCGGTCTCGACCGTTTAAAGAATTATAATGCAATCGTTAACTCAGTCATTATCTTGCTAATGTTTGTCCCTATTAATTCTGCTTGCCTCAGGCCAAGTTGAGAATAGTTCACTTCGTACTAAGTGTTTCATGAATTATATTTTTACACCGTATGTTTAAGTTTCTGCTATGCAGATAAATCTTGCTTCAAAATCTAAGCTTCCGATTTATTATTATTTTTTGTATTTGAAAGCAAGTTATAAAATAATTTTGGTTAGAAATTTGTTTCTCCACATAATGAAAGTTCGACCGTTTTCGAACGCATTGTATATATCTTTCACTTGAGTTTTGGCTCGTTTTGGGCCATTTGAGCGCGTGCATTGCTCGAGGTGTCATCGTCCATTATACCTGTTTATATGCCGTATTTCCATACACGATTATCGAAGCCATGGTGGCAGACTTGGTTAGTCATTGTTGGACGGATCTTGGCGGGTTAGCACGTCTCAATATCCTCCAAATTACATCCATTACGTCCTTCCAAGGGTGCGCTTTTAGCTAAATAATGAGCGGAAGAATACCAGACAATTGCAGTACCGGAATGAAAATAGATTCATTAAAGGATTGATGAAATAAATGCTTCAGCAGTGTCAAAGTAACTGAAGATAACGTTAAGATTTCCTTTTACTACATTGAGTAGATTATAATAGAGATGGCGGAGTGTAAAATTTTAATATTTTGAAGGTATAAGTATGAGGAATTCAAATAGGATAACGCAGGTTAGCAAAAATTGTAATTTGAAGATCAACTATTTTTAGGAATCGGGTAAAGGTAACTGAACGTATAATGCAAATTGGATGAGTAGACAAAGTGAAAAATGCTGTTAAATCAAGCAATATGCTATATTTGCATCCTTAACCTGTTTTCATCCTTAACACTGCAAACTAACCCAATTTAGTAGTGTGACGTTGAAGGGTCCAAATGCACACCATTGTTCTTTCAAGAAGAGAAAGGACAAAATGTATGAAGAGGCATTTATGATATGCAATCCAGTTTATCTTAGAGAAGAATTTTCGAGAAAGTATACAGATTCCTCAAGATATTATCTCATAAAAAAAAACATTGAAACAAAAGGAAAAGTGAACAAATAACAGCAAAGTGCGTAGAATGAAAAAGATATCTATATTTATTAACTCGTCTACAGAAATTCGTCAAGGAACTTTTTTGTATTTCAAAGCTTTTATATAATTTGATAAATAGAATCTTTCCCAGAATAAAAATATAGCTTGAAATGATTCCTCAGTATATAAAGTTACGTTTTCCATATTAACTCAGACAGAAAAAATGCTTTTTTTATGGAAAATGGATTGTTTAATATTGACTTTGCAAAAAGATCCATATAACAGGTGCGATGCTTTCAACGAATACACTGAATAGCAAACAAACTGAAAAAATGATATTTAAAAATTGACGTACCGCATTAAAATAAAAAGTAATTTTATATATTTTTTTATAGGCTCCCCCGGTGTTTATATTTTTACAACAGCTGTAATTGTTTATAATATATTTGACCACATTTATGTGGTGTTAAAGGAACAATTTATTTACAAATTTTTCTTTTCTAATGTTCAAGATTTGTGCTATCCTTACAAGGACATTCTTATCTTGTCTCAACCGTAAAATGTTATGTACATCCAGTTATGAATAAGGATAATACTTAAGAGTTCTAGGCGATAAAATTGTAGATAAGTAAATCATATAGCACAAAACTAGTTCAATTACCTGGATTCTTAAGATAATGCTTCAGAATTTTTTTATAAGAAAAATAAGTGATGATGCAGAGATTCTATCATTTTTAAAATATTGCTGTATGTTTTTACAATCGATCATTTAAGAAAATCTGCGAAAAAAGCATTATTTGAAACGATGGTCCTTGAATTATATTTCTTAGACATAATGAAACATTATTTTATTCATATATACAAGCGCATTGGGGAATACTTTTTCAATACCAAAAAAAATCTACTCGGAACAAAATACCTATTTATGACTATTACTTGTTTTCGGAAAATAAACAAGCGCTGCAGTATTAGTTCACAATGCATAAGAAATTTAATTGCTATTTATAACGGTCAGATAATTGAATGCTATTTACTTATCCCATGTCTTCTCTTTACACTACGAATTAACCTGTTTCAACAAGACACTAAACCAAAGTAAACATTTGTTCATGGGCTAAGATCTGCTTTCCAACATAATCTAAGTTTCTAAGAACCCTTCCAGAAGATATTGGAGACGATAAAGCTATAGCAATTGCAATGCCAAACAGGAAATACAAATTGAAAAAGTTTTACTTTATTATATAGTGAGGTTACTTGTTGATAGAGAGAAGTTTGATATTAAAAGTATTTATTTGTTGTTCTTGTTCATTTTAAATTCAAAAAAATAATTGTGGATAAAGTTGAAGCAAAATGGAGCGTAACAAATGTGGGAGCTTACAGTTTTGGTAGGAAAATGGGACGTATTTTGATTTTTTGTGGGTTATCCCATCGTTGAAACAGAATTGGACACAAGTTTAGAACTATTCCCAATACGCACTCAAGAACATCCGATTTCCTAGTGATTTGGACGCTTGTTGCTACTTTAGGCGTTCCTGTAATTAGATTCTATTGATTAACCCTTAACAGGAAGTTAGACACAGCTTTTATGCTATTACTAAAATAACCATTTAGTTAGACAATATGATTAACTTCAAATAAGACACCAAGATATTTTGTATATTTAATTTTTCTGAATATGTGAAATTTTATTACAAATAATTTCACATGAAATTTTTATTAATATAGTTAGTTAGTTAAAGAGTCCGCAATCCTAAAGATTGGTTGGAAACAGCACGCCATGCCGATCTATCCTGAGCTAATCCCTTCATCTCCCTATAGCTATTCATCTCAACGTCTTCAACTATCTGACTCACATACTCCAATCTAGGCCTACCTACCCCTCTCTTTCCCTCCACTCTACCTTCTATGATCAATTGCATAATCCCCCCATGCCTAAGAATATGCCCTACTAATCTGTCTCTCCTACGCTGTAACACTCTCCAGATACTTCTCTTCTCCCCTACTAACTCTAGTACAGCTTCATTTGTTACTTTATCTTCCCAACCAATCCTCATCATCCTCCTATAACACCACATTTCAATTGCTTCTAATCTACGCTTCTCTTCCTTTCCTATAGTCCACGCCTCACACCCGTACAGTGCTACACTCCAAACATATACCTTCAGTAATCTTTTTCTAATACCCAAGTCAATATTTGATCTTAAAATCTGTTCTTTTTCTACGAATGCCTTCCTACCCTGTGCTATCCTACACTTTATATCTACCTTGCTTCGATTATCTTTTGTGATTCTACTGCCTAAATAACAAAAATCTGACACTTCTTCGATTCTATTATCTCCTATTGTGATCCTCATTTTTCTACTGCATTCCTTTTTGTCACACCTCATCACTTTAGTTTTACCTATATTTATTTTCATGTTAAAATCCCTAGTCAATACTGCCTGCATACCATTCAATACCCTTTCTAAATTCTTTTCGCTTTCTTCCAATATAGCTATATCGTCGGCGAATCGCAGCATATATAATTTCTCTCCCTGTACATTCACACCTACACTATACTCTTCTTTTACTTTGTTTATTGCATCTTCTATATATAGATTAAATAATAACGGTGAGAGTGTACATCCCTGCCGAACTCCCTTCCCTATTTTCGCTACCTCTTCTTCCCCCTCAATTCTAACTAAGGCAGTTTGGTGTTTATATAAATTAAAAATTATTCTCCTATCCATATAATCTATACCCGTTTCTTTTAAAATTCTAAACATTATGTCCCAATCTACATTATCAAATGCCTTTTCTAAATCTACAAAAGCTATGCAAGTTACCTTTCCTACCCTCTTTCTTTTTTCTACTACCGTTCTTAGTGCTAGAATATATTAATATATTAATATATATTAATTTATTAATATACAAAAATAATATACTTAATTCTTAAAAATAGTAACCATTAAATTTCGCAAATTTTTGAAGAGGTCGCAGAAATATAATAAAAATTCGGATCAATGCGAAGTTAAATTCTGAATATATTTTAATTTCGAGTTAATTTCGATATACTGCGAATAAAAAGCGAAAGAAAGTATTTCTCATTTTAAAATAGCACATGGGAAGGCATGCACTTTAATTAAATATCTGCACGTCTTAAATAACTGCACATCTTGAGAAAATGAAAAATACCGTGAAAAAAATTAATTATTGCCTTATTTCGGGTATATGTAATATATTTTTGTTGCAAAAATATTTAAATCTTTTGTGGTTTAACTAATTTTTAATGATATATATTTCCAATATAGCAGATACTGCAATTATAGTTATTAGAAACCAAAGCGAAAAGTTTCGAATTGAAAATGAGAAAACAATAAAGTCCTGACTTGATCTAGATTTAAGACGTTTTCAATTTCCCAAGTACAGTAAATTTCTATAACTTTCGCAACAATTAATACTGCTTATGATTTGTCGAAGAATTTCTTATGGAGCCTGTTGTACAAATATTTTGACCAAGATTTATTAACCAACATGACGAGGACTACAATGCGTTTTCTAGAAAAATCTTGAGTTTATAAATATAGAACAACGTAATTGAAATCTGCTATTTTAATTGTTGGCAGATCAGTAAAAATTGGTGTAATGATGGCACTCTGATAAATTAAGTTGTTATAATGAATTTTGTTATAATGAATTAATAATTTTAAAAAGCGATCAACAGGCTCACAGAGTTCACGTGCGAAGTAAACAGAAACTTTTCGAATATATTTACACCGTGAAAATCGTTCAATCCTTCGCTAGACTATATTTGGGGTAAAAGTTTTCTGAATAGAAAAAAGTTATTTAATATGAAAGTAGTTATAACAGTAAATTCAATTTAATACAAGGGAAATAATATTTTTTAAATCTAGACCCAAACTACACTAAATAAATAGTTTTTAAGCATAATATGATTAAAAGTTTATTGCAAAATTAATGAATTTTTAATACAACTATATTTTTGTTTTTTTCGATTCTTAGCTAAAACATCTTTTTAAATATTTGGTCAGTTACTGTTTTTTTGTTGTGAATCTGAACATTTTGAATTATTCCGCACGCACAACAAAATATAAATTTTACAATCTCAACAGCCGGAGAATATTTCTAGTTGCAGCTGGAATATATTTCCATGAAAAGTTACCAAGAATATTTCTACAATGCATTGAGAAAGTATTTGCTGAAATGGGTGTCGCTTATATATTTCATGAGATTCTATGGATTTTATGCAGTTAGCATACTCAAAGCTACCGAAGAAAGTAAATAATAAATGTTATAGTGAAGTTCATGCAAATATAGCGAGAATAGTGGCGAATTGAAAGTTTTCGTTTAATAAGATTTGGGATTTTCACAGTAAAATCTACGTGTTATTAAAATAAGCAAAGAAGAAATCTTGAGGTTTATAATATATTCGAAAAATTAAGAAAAACGGAACTCTAAATATTCGAATTGAAATCTACCAAAATTTTGTATTAGCAAATTTTTTATCGCGTTAATTGAATAGCTTTTGTTATCCTTAATAGTAAAATTATACAAAATAATTTTATTTAGATCTGCAATGTAAAAATATCACGAGCGGAAAATAATATTATTTCATCAGCAAGATTATTTCCAAAACAATAACAAATGACAATTCTAATATCTATGCTAAACATATAAAATATTTTCACGATGTTATTGTTTTCCATTCTCACGAGTCCATTCTTCGCACCACCTAAAAGCAGAACTTCGTAAGTTTCCTCACACTCTCCTAATACATCTAATAAATCTTCTATTCTATTTTCGAGGTCGCAGACCATTTTCATATGACTCGTGAAACATTTAGTAAATATATCGCCCTGTAAGTATAAGACTTTTTCGCTAATATATGGCTTATACGTTTATACGACTATTCAACAATTGAATTGGTTCGATTGATATTTTGATTCTTCCATTAAATACCCGCCCATTAATTTTGATTAATGCGTATCAAAATATACGAATTTCAGGATTATAGAAAAATATTCAGAGGTAAAATTTTTATATATATTTGTTGGCCTGTACATCATACTAGCACGGAGTAATGTAATGCGGATTACTTTAAACGATCTCCTCCATTCTCGAAGTGTTGTCGCAATATTTCTAAAAGGATGGAGATTTTGTTATATCAGAAGCGTATTCTTTGTATCCTTTTTAATCATAAAAATAAATGGTGTATATAAACTGAAGTAATATGTTTATTAATTTTGCAATGATAAAAATAAAAATAAAATGATAAATGTTTCATATATATATATAATATATGAGGGGTGATCAAAAAGTTCTAGGACAGATTTTTTTTTAATTTATTATTTTTTTTACAATTTATTGGACATTGTCCCCTTCAAAGTACTCCCTTTGGGAAGCTATACATTTTTCCCACCGCCGTTTCCACTGCTGGAAGGACCCTTAGAACTCATCTTCTGGAATGGTGTTCAGCTCCTCCAATGATTTTTCTTTAATTTCGTCAGTTGATTCAAATCTCTGCCCTTTAAAGGATCTCTTGAGTTTCGGAAACAGGAAAAAGTCCACACGGGGCAGGTCTGGTGAGTGCGGGGGCTGGGGTATGACGGTCATGGTGTTCTTTGTGCAATAATCGCGAATGAGCAACGCAGAATGAACAGGCGCGTTGTCATGGTGCAGCCCCCACTGCCCGCTTCGCCACAGCTCAAGTCTCTTCCTCCTCACAGCCGCGCGCAAATGTCCCAGGGTTTCACGGTAACTAAAACGATTAACTGTCTCACCTCGTGGAAGAAATTCGTAGTAGACAACACCCTTTTAGTCAAAGAAAACAGTGAGCATGACCTTCACATTTGATTTGACTTGACGAGCTTTTTGGGTGTTGGATTTTGTCTTCCATTGTGATGAATGGACCTTTGTTTCCACGTCGTACCCATAAACCCACGTCTAGTCACCAGTAATGATACGATGCAAAAAGTTTTCATCATCATTTGCCATTTTAACAAGTTCCTGACAAACCTGAACTCGGTGTTGTTTTTGATACTCAGTCAACAGTCTCGACTCGACGCATCTGCAATTTTGCAGTTAAAATTTCTTGGCATGAGCCAAATGAAATGTTGCATTCCTCTGCCATTTCACGGATGGTTAGTCGACGATTTGATCGCACGAGAACGTTCACTCTGGCAACATGATCGTCGTCAGTCGAAGTTGATGGCCGTCCTGAACGAAGATTGTCTTCTGACGACGTCCGGCCTTCTTTGAACCACTCATGACACCGTGATCGACTCAGACATTCATCCCCAAAAGCCTCTTGCAACATCTGAAAAGTTTCTGTAAAAGTTTTACCCAACTTCACACAAAACTTGACACAAACGCGTTGCTCTTCTCTTTGATCAAAATAGCCAAACACAAAAACCTGTTTCACAAAAACGTCTGTCACTTCACAACAAAGAAGGTTGTAGAGAATCTACAAAAACACAACTAATGTCACAAGTCACAGCAACTAATGCTGGCAACTGTACCGCTCTCCGACGCTCCATTGGCGCTTAATTAAATTCCTGGAACTTTTTGATGACCCCTCGTATATTAGTTTTCAAGATTTGTAAATACTCAAATTTTATTGTAAACCAAAAAGTTCCAATATTCCCCGTGGAGTAAACTATTTACAAAATTATTTCTTTAATTACAAAAAATAACCGAGCCAACAAGATTCTCGTCATAATAATATATAAATTGGTATTAACGATCTTTGATTTTCCACAGTTCGTTGTCTGGTTGATTCATAATTGCCACTGGCATCGGATATCACGTAGACAATAAATTCTTGCTGTTTCTGCAACTTTATCTTGGATATAATAACGTGGATATTGAACCATCTATGATTTATCGCCCCAGTAGGCCCAGACATGTCGTAATTACTACGTCCACAACTAATAATAAATAAATCCCAACCTCCACAGCGCCTGAACTGACGGCAAGTGGTTTCAGGCCAAGCTCACTGAAAATAATGGGGAAATACTTTCAGGGAAGATATCCTCGTTCACATGGACAACAGAAATATCTTTATGTGACCTATAAATCAATATATAGATTTTTCACATTTTAGAAAAACTATTTTGATACATTAATCATTAGTAAGCAAATGACTACCGTTAGATTTTTAATGAGCAAAATTAAATAAGGTTTAGAACGAAATAAAAATATTTAAAAAATACAATTTTGCTTATCTTGTAGAATATTTCAATACAAAATATTTTTCGGTAGAAAATCTTGTAGAGGATTCATGTACACTTATTAGAACGTCCTTCGTATCCTTTTTGCTCTTGTTACAATTGGTTTTGGCAAACGCAAAACGATGAGTTACTTTCAGTTAGGGGAGCAGGGTGGGTTGGCTTTAGATGGTCTCCTGACGCTCCCTGGTTGCCTCTTCGCTCCAACCGTGAGTCATGAACCAGCGTTTCAGTTACCACCAGGAAGCTGTGCTCAAGTAGACTGCACAAGATTTTACTGGGCCGTAAAAGGTTATAAGTACATAAGCGTAGGCTTTTGTAATATCCGCGATATTAAGAAAATATGCCGCACCATACAACGGTATATTCTCGCTTAAATTAAGATTGTAGCATCTAAATCGGGTAATTTATAAAATATCTTGTTCTAGTTGTCCTAAAGTATATATATTCTATATATAGTTTGTCCTATATATATCTTAAAATTAAGATATTAAGATTTACTTATGATATCAATCGTCTTGTGAAAATCTACCAATATCATCGTTCCAAATCTATCTTAATCATTTAAGGCCATTAATTTTTGATTTCCATTTTCTACTAAAAATATTTAAGATTGGCCAAATTTTCATTACCCTTTTATGTAGCACTGAAAATGTTATTTATATTATTCCATCGGTTATCCTTGTTGAAAATCTTACACCGACGCAACGAGCGCCCCCAAGCTCCTCAGGCAGCTTTTCACACCGCCTTCTATCGCAAGGTTGTATTTCCATCATTCCTTTAACATATAGGTTCCTGTGATCATTTCTCTACCCCAAGGCAACTCAAGTACGAATAGAACAAAAATCCGCTTCTGTAATATCCTCATGGATGGTCGTACCATGGCTTTAGCTTGTTATGTTGAGCCAAAGTATAACTAGGTTGAGTGTACAAATTTATCTTGTATTGCGGGGCAGGAAAAGAAAAGAACAACTTTTGCGGTGGTGTTATTTATTATGGCGGTAAAAGAAATTGAATGATTCGTTTAGAACGTGGCCATATATAGCTTAGCGAAGAACGGATGTTGTGAGCTGGCGGAATTTCAAAAACAAGCCAAAAAGTTCGTGATAAAAAAAAAATTGAACTCGACAGCAAATTCTAGAAATATAATTTTCGATTATTTCGATGTATTTTAATGAAATTTGATTACTTTCTCTAGCTTCGCTCAAATTTCGTTCGTATTTCTCCTCGTCGTAATTATTTTTGAAATAATATTTCATTCGAAATGAGGTAAATCATCATCGAACAAACAAGTGATGTTTCTAGCAATAGGCAAAGTTGTTCAAATTCTAATTCTCCATAAAGCTTTAGTAGCTTTAGCTTCTCCATAATTCTCTTTGGTACTTTTACTACATTAAACTATTT
Source organism: Leptodirus hochenwartii (assembly GCA_947310635.1). Lineage (NCBI taxonomy): Eukaryota > Metazoa > Arthropoda > Insecta > Coleoptera > Leiodidae > Leptodirus > Leptodirus hochenwartii. Next base: position 7,813,115 of record OX371176.1, on the reverse strand, counting down.
TCGTATTTTATCAGAAAGGAGCTGATATCATGCCATTTTAGCAAATGGTTGTAATCCATTCTTTCGACGCCGACATATCAAATAAAGTTTCGCTAACTATCTAAAAATATACATGTGTAGTATAACATGCAAAGACTTATATATATTATGATTTTTCCACCCTTATATAGCGAAGGGTAGTACGAGTAAATGGGAGCAAATGAATGGTTGTGGTTTTTTTTTCTTTGTGCCTTTATCATAAAAATACGCTAGAGATTAAGAAACACATTGGTGGGATAAAAAAAAAATTTGAAGCTCAGGATAAAAATAAATTAACATAAATCAGCCGGGATTAGTTTCAACCAATGGAATGCATCAATACTATTTTGTTATAAATTTCCAGTATAGTTTATTGTTAAATATCATTGTGTTTTTTCGTGATTGACCTAATATTAGAAATACTACTTGAGGAAGTAACAAAGTCGAGCAATTCACAACGAATTATAGGTTACATATCATCGGAAATAGGACCTTATTTTTTCACGACAGAGGCTGCTTTGAAATTTTACCGGCAGCTTAATGGCCACTATAAAATCTGACATCGTTCGCCATATATCATATTGCCACATGAGTGTTTTATGATTGTGCTTTAGCACATAATCCAATTGCTTTAAGAAAACTGTAGTATATTTATCCGACCAAAAAAATACATATACCTACAAATATCATAAATAAGTTTTTATAAAATAACGTAGTTAGTTAGTTAAAGAGTCCGCAATCCTAAAGATTGGTTGGAAACAGCACGCCATGCCGATCTATCCTGAGCTAATCCCTTCATCTCCCTATAGCTATTCATCTCAACGTCTTCAACTATCTGACTCACATACTCCAATTTAGGCCTACCTACCTCTCTCTTTCCCTCCACTCTACCTTCTATGATCAATTGCATAATCCCCCCATGCCTAAGGATATGCCCTACTAATCTGTCTCTCCTACGCTGTAATACTCTCCAAATACTTCTCTTCTCCCCTACTAACTCTAGTACAGCTTCATTTGTTACTTTATCTTCCCAACCAATCTTCATCATCCTCCTATAACACCACATTTCGAATGCTTGTAATCTACGCTTCTCTTCCTTTCCTATAGTCTACGCCTCACACCCGTACAGTGCTACACTCCAAACATATACCTTCAGTAATCTTTTTCTAATACCCAAGTCAATATTTGATCTTAAAATCTGTTCCTTTTCTACGAATGCCTTCCTACCCTGTGCTATCCTACACTTTATATCTACCTTGCTTCGATTATCTTTTGTGATTCTACTGCCTAAATAACAAAAATCTGACACTTCTTCGATTCTATTATCTCCTATTGTGATCCTCATTTTTCTACTGCATTCCTTTTTGTCACACCTCATCACTTTAGTTTTACCTATATTTATTTTCATGTTAAAATCCCTAGTCAATACTGCCTGCATACCATTCAATATCCTTTCTAAATTCTTTTCGCTTTCTTCCAATATAGCTATATCGTCGGCGAATCTCAACATATATATTTTCTCTCCCTGTACATTCACACCTACACTATACTCTTCTTTTACTTTGTTTATTGCATCTTCTATATATAGATTAAATAATAACGGTGAAAGTGTACATCCCTGCCGAACTCCCTTCCCTATTTTTGCTACCTCTTCTTCCCCCTCAATTCTAACTAAGGCAGTTTGGTGTTTATATAAATTAAAAATTATTCTCCTATCCTTATAATCTATACCCGTTTCTTTTAAAATTCTAAACATTATGTCCCAATCTACATTATCAAATGCCTTTTCTAAATCTACAAAGGCTATGCAAGTACCCTCTTTCTTTTTTCTACTACCATTCTTAGTGCTAGAATCGCCTCCCTCGTCCCTCTGTTTTTCCTAAAACCAAACTGATCTTCTCCTAGCCTTTCCTCTACTTTATTTTCTAATCTCCTATAAATAATCTTTAACAATATCTTCGATGCATGTGATAGTAGGCTAATGGTCCTATAGTTCTCACACAAATTAGCTCCTAATTTCTTCGGCATTGTTACTATTCTACTACGCTGAAAATCCTGTGGTACTTCTCCCTTCTCATATATTTTACAAACTAACCTGTATAATCGCTCCTGCATTTTTTCCCCTGCGTGTTTTATTAATTCGGCTGGTATCATATCAATCCCCGCTGCTTTGTTATTCCGTAAATCATTTAATGCTCTATGAAACTCTTTTTTTAAACTCTATTTAAACTCTATGAAAATAACGTAACAGAAAAATATTTGCTAAGAAGATGATGAGGATTAAATAAGAAGATACGGTAAATTTTTGAGTGGGATAATTTATTATTTGGCTTGTATTCATTTTTTTAACACGAGGAAAAATAATCTAAATCATAAAACGCTTCTCAATACATCAAATTCCACACGACTAATGCGCAGTCTTGAAGGAAAAGAAAAACTTAAATAAGCGGTTATAGCAAAAGTTCCAGTTTATACAAATCGAAGTTGAAAACAACGAAGGTTCTTTCAAATTCCGTTTCGTTACGGAAGCGAACTTTTACGTGAGCCGTAACTCTATTGCTGGAAGAGTTTCTAAAATATTTTCTGATACAATATTGTAAACTACATCAGCATTGATTGAACATTACAACGACCATATAGTAGTATATTCAAGTTACCTAAGGAGAAGGTCGTGACCATGAAAGGTTTATATGGGGAACGTAACAACAGATAATTAACACTTCGGCCCTTCAGTCACGAATAGGGCGTGACGAAAATTCATTCCACACGAGCCTCCCAATTTATGATAACGTTGACTAAAATAGCACCTAAAGGTCTCCCAATTAGGCATACCAAGTGTTTAAAAAATACGTTGTTGTATTTTCATTTAATCAATCAATTTTCAATCGTTTTCAAACGTGACAAGCTAAACTATTAAAAAATTTTGAACACGTAACTTTATTTTAAAAATTATCACTACGGTGTTAAATTATAATATAGAATATCACCCAAATACCGTAACTTAAAGCATTAAGTAGTTAGATGTACATTTAAAGATTTGATTGATAATGAATCGGTATACTTAAAACCTTTACAACTACGCAATATAAAACCCAAAAGCTTATACGAGGCTTTACATAAATATTCCACGTGATTATTAAAATTAAAATTGTTATCAAGCATGATGCCTAGATCTATGGCTTCCACTTTTCTTTTCGTAAGCTAATAAGGTTCATGTTGTAATCAAATAGTATACGCATTTTACGAAGATACGACCTACTAAAGCATTTCTTAATGTTGAATTTAAGTTCATTTCTCTGTGACCAAGAATATATGTTGTTTATGTCAAGTTGGACAATCTGTTATATCTTTAATCTCCATATAAAGCTTAAGATCATCAGCGAAAAGTAGTGCCTTAGACGATTTTATCACACCGACTATGTCGTTGATAAATAATAAGAATAATAAGGTTCCTTGTTGGACCCTTGTGGAACACCAGAGGTTGGTATAAAGTATTTAGCTTCATAATTATTTACAAGCACATATTGACAATAGTTCCCTAAGTATGATCTCATTTGGGATACAAGGTCCTTTGAGAACTGATAAAAGTTATATAGTTTGTACAAAAGTATAGAATAGTTAACTACATCAAAGGCCTTGGCAAATTTTGTATAAATTACATCGACTTGTTGACGATTTGCCTAGACTTCAGATACATACTGAACAAAATAGCTCAAGTTGCTAAGAGTGGATTTTTTTTATTGGAACCCATGTTGGTATTCATTGATATTATCTTTAACACAAATGTATGTATATTTGTACAGTATTTTTACAAAAACTTTAGCTATATTCGACAGTATGGCAACAGTATGGCATAATGAAATAAATAAGCACTCGAAAAAAATATTTTAACTCAGGAAAACAATTTTTTTAAATAAAAATATTATATATTTTTTACAAACAAACAAAAAAAAACGTCGATAGTAAATCCTGCTGATTTTAAAGCACCTAAAATCTCCAATACAATTTATAATTGTATTAATGCGATCATAATCTCGCATCTGAGACTAGATTTAAGCAAAAAAACGATTTAATTTTGCCTTAATATTATTCCGTATTTGAGATGGCAGAAGCACAAAGCAAAATGCGAATGGCGATGAATTGCGCATCCATTATTGAATTCTCTTTGCTGAAGAGAAAATAACGAATTTGGTTTACGAAGAAGATGCAAACTAAACTGAATTAATTCATCTGTACATCTTAGTATTGCATTATACCCATCGTTGTTCACTAGAGCCTGGGCATAAACAGCTACCACTTCCGAATTAAATCTGCGCTATTTGAAGGATTCGGTCTGCAAAATAGAATTAATAGTCTACAAAATTTGTATTCCTGTTGGCTTGAAAACCATATTGATTAGAAGATAAGATGTTATGTTTATCTAGAAATTTAAGCAATATTTTCTTTAAAAGTTTTTCAAAAACTTTTGAAATGTTACTTATCAGACTAGTGGGTCTTATTTCTGCACTAGAACCACTTTTATAAATTGGACAAACTATGGATGTTTTAAATTGAGGAGGTTTCTATAATGTTGTTAAAAAAAGTTTTTTTTATATATTCGACACTAATTTTAGTGGTATTGCTTTTAAACAATTAATTACACAAGATTTTTTTGTTAATTAAATCGTGTATTTTCTTGCATATATACATGGGTCTATTTTAAATCAATATTTTGATAAACAATTAATTTTAATATGGACTAGTGTTTATCTATAACAGTGTTATAACTATATTTAATTGTCACTGAATAGAGCATGTCCTCATACCATTAATGACCAAAACCGGTTAAATGATCAAAATCAATCCAATTTAAACAAATTAGACGGACATTATCCTTAACGCAATTTTAAATAGTTACACTAATAAATTGTGAAATTGTGAGGATATTGAGGAGGATATGAGAAGAGGTAAAGTAGATTTGGGCTACAGGAAAATTAAGTCACATTTTTCTAAAGTAAAACCAAAGGGTAACATAATATGTGATAAGCAGGGTAAGGAACTCACAGAAAATAAGGAAAAAGCTAGAAGATGGAAGGAGTATCTTGAAGATTTATATAAAGGTAGGCAGGACATGGAGGAGCTAGAAAGTGTCGAACAGATAGATGAGGATGACTTAGGTCCTAGCATACTTAGGTCAGAGTTTCATAGAGCATTAAATGATTTATGGAATAACAAAGCAGCGGGGATTGATATGATACCAGCCGAATTAATAAAACACGCAGGGGAAAAAATGCAGCAGCGATTATACAGGTTAGTTTGTAAAATATATGAGAAGGGAGAAGTACCACAGGATTTTCAGCGTAGTAGAATAGTAACAATGCCGAAGAAAATAGGAGCTAATCTGTGTGAGAACTATAGGACCATTAGTCTACTATCACATGCATCGAAGATATTGTTAAAGATTATTTATAGGAGATTAGAAAATAAAGTAGAGGAAAGGCTAGGAGAAGATCAGTTTGGTTTTAGGAAAAACAGAGGGACGAGAGAGGCGATTCTAGCACTAAGAACGGTAGTAGAAAAAAGAAAGAGGGTAGGAAAGGTAACTTGCATAGCTTTTGTAGACTTAGAAAAGGCATTTGATAATGTAGATTGGGACATAATGTTTAGAATTTTAAAAGAAACGGGTATAGATTATAAGGATAGGAGAATAATTTTTAATTTATATAAACACCAAACTGCCTTAGTTAGAATTGAGGGGGAAGAAGAGGTAGCAAAAATAGGGAAGGGAGTTCGGCAGGGATGTACACTTTCACCGTTATTATTTAATCTATATATAGAAGATGCAATAAACAAAGTAAAAGAAGAGTATAGTGTAGGTGTGAATGTACAGGGAGAGAAAATATATATGCTGAGATTCGCCGACGATATAGCTATATTGGAAGAAAGCGAAAAGAATTTAGAAAGGGTATTGAATGGTATGCAGGCAGTATTGACTAGGGATTTTAACATGAAAATAAATATAGGTAAAACTAAAGTGATGAGGTGTGACAAAAAGGAATGCAATAGAAAAATGAGGATCACAATAGGAGATAATAGAATCGAAGAAGTGTCAGATTTTTGTTATTTAGGCAGTAGAATCACAAAAGATAATCGAAGCAAGGTAGATATAAAGTGTAGGATAGCACAGGGTAGGAAGGCATTCGTAGAAAAGGAACAGATTTTAAGATCAAATATTGACTTGGGTATTAGAAAAAGATTACTGAAGGTATATGTTTGGAGTGTAGCACTGTACGGGTGTGAGGCGTAGACTATAGGAAAGGAAGAGAAGCGTAGATTACAAGCATTCGAAATGTGGTGTTATAGGAGGATGATGAGGATTGGTTGGGAAGATAAAGTAACAAATGAAGCTGTACTAGAGTTAGTAGGGGAGAAGAGAAGTATTTGGAGAGTGCTACAGCGTAGGAGAGACAGATTAGTAGGGCATATCCTTAGGCATGGGGGGATTATGCAATTGATCATAGAAGGTAGAGTGGAGGGAAAGAGAGGGGTAGGTAGGCCTAGATTGGAGTATGTGAGTCAGATAGTTGAAGACGTTGAGATGAATAGCTATAGGGAGATGAAGGGATTAGCTCAGGATAGATCGGCATGGCGTGCTGTTTCCAACCAATCTTTAGGATTGCGGACTCTTTAACTAACACTAATAATTGATATATTCAATTACTGAGTTAAATATATTCGCTAGTACTGAAGACTCCACCATAGTCGATGAAATAAATATCAAACTAAAGATATAATATAAGAAATTATAGAAATGATATGTTAGTCACGAATTGCATTCGATCCATCAATTATAAGTCTTCTATAACAATTCAAAATTCAAATCCTTCACTCTCATCTTCGTACAACATTTTACTGCCTTTTAATTGCCTCTTAAAAAAACATGAGACTTCTATTATGAAAATAATTACGGCTCGGAACTTCAACTTCCACTATTCCGTTTGATTTTCCTTTTTCAGATTGTTACACGTTTATCTGCATCAAAGTTTATAATGTTCAGCTTTGGTATTGGAGAGTGTAGTTTTATGACATGATATGATTAGTAATGGAGTTTGCAATCCAAGCCAATAGAGTTAATGGACTATATATGAAGTTAAAGATACCAATACACATTGCAAACTATCTATTTACAAACAGAGCCAAAGAGATTTCATTCCATCACTGTTCAGCATCAGAGTTCAAAGCTAATTGATTAGCAGCGAGAGCTACGCAGAATCGAATAAAGCGAAGAACTTGTGCGAAGCTTCAGGAAAATTCATTTAAACAACTTGTAAATGCATCAATAAATATCTAGATGGAAGACACTAACTTCATAATAAAAGATGGATGTATTATGGTTTGCATATAATGCACTATTATGTAATAATGTGCGAAAACTACAAAGTAAAATAACCCATCAAAAATATTTTCATTTAAAAATCAAAAAATTCTATTCGACGAGTTTCAAATAATAAAAAAAATTGTAGATAACATTAGCAACAGCGAAATATATATATTTACAATTCTGCAAATAGTTTACAATTGATTAATTGATCTCAAAACGATTTTATCCCAACAATTTGTATATATAAGCACGTATTGTGTGTATGGAGGTATAGCTTTCTGAAACCGACCCATAGCGGAACACGTCTATCGATTTGCACGCTACATTCTGCAAATAGTTATACACAATTCCTGTACTATTTATACCGCTTTCATGCACAGAGTGGGCATGAATTGGTGAAATAAATCACCGTGACTTAATAATTGATGGTGGTTCGGTATTTGGGTTTTGAATGACATTTGATATATAACCGAAATGAGATTGAAATGCCTCGCTGATCTTCAAAATAACTCATTACATATTAATTTGATTTTAAATAGAGGAGTTAACAAGCGCGAAATATCAACTGATTTTTGATGTTTTTAAATAATAGTGGATTTTAATATGTTTATTTTAATTTAATTATTTTTAGAATATTAGGTGATATTAGTTAGTTAAAGAGTCCGCAATCCTAAAGATTGGTTGGAAACAGCACGCCATGCCGATCTATCCTGATCTAATCCCTTCATCTCCCTATAGCTATTCATCTCAACGTCTTCAACTATCTGACTCACATACTCCAATCTAGGCCTACCTACCCCTCTCTTTCCCTCCACTCTACCTTCTATGATCAATTGCATAATCCCCCCATGCCTAAGAATATGCCCTACTAATCTGTCTCTCCTACGCTGTAACACTCTCCAGATACTTCTCTTCTCCCCTACTAACTCTAGTACAGCTTCATTTGTTACTTTATCTTCCCAACCAATCCTCATCATCCTCCTATAACACCACATTTCGAATGCTTGTAATCTACGCTTCTCTTCCTTTCCTATAGTCCACGCCTCACACCCGTACAATGCTACACTCCAAACATATACCTTCAGTAATCTTTTTCTAATACCCAAGTCAATATTTGATCTTAAAATCTGTTCCTTTTCTACGAATGCCTTTCTACCCTGTGCTATCCTACACTTTATATCTACCTTGCTTCGATTATCTTTTGTGATTCTACTGCCTAAATAACAAAAATCTGACACTTCTTCGATTCTATTATCTCCTATTGTGATCCTCATTTTTCTACTGCATTCCTTTTTGTCACACCTCATCACTTTAGTTTTACCTATATTTATTTTCATGTTAAAATCCCTAGTCAATACTGCCTGCATACCATTCAATACCCTTTCTAAATTCTTTTCGCTTTCTTCCAATATAGCTATATCGTCGGCGAATCTCAACATATATATTTTCTCTCCCTGTACATTCACACCTACACTATACTCTTCTTTTACTTTGTTTATTGCATCTTCTATATATAGATTAAATAATAACGGTGAAAGTGTACATCCCTGCCGAACTCCCTTCCCTATTTTTGCTACCTCTTCTTCCCCCTCAATTCTAACTAAGGCAGTTTGGTGTTTATATAAATTAAAAATTATTCTATATATTAAGGTGATATTATGTACTATTATTTAACACCGTCGTGGTAATTTTAAAAATTAATTATCTTTAATTAAAAATATGTTATCAAAAAAATTAGATGTCTGTCAACTTCAATTCTAACCGTTTATTAAATTCTATGCCGCTTTCATTGAAGTAATGAATCGTAATATATTTTTACTGTAGCTGTTAAAAAAATTTAATAGCTACAGTTTAATGATAATTGAACAATTATCATTAAACTAAAAAATAGATTTGGGACTGAAAACTTATTAACGGATATTGACCGATTTTGATAGCAAAACAACGTTTTGCATGTAACAAAAAATTCAAATTTTCATTAAAATACTATTTAAAAATGTCCCGAATCGCTTTGTATCTGCAAAAATCAATCAGCGGTCAATTTTCAGTTATTCGGAAAAGGAAAGTAGATATTATAGAGGTGCTTTATTTAACTGAAAGGAACAATATCAAAAATTTACTAATTCAAACGTCTAGAGCGACAAAATGACTTGTTTCATTATAATAAAAATATGTAAAATAGAATGCATCATTCTCTCAAAAAAATTAAACAGCAATTCCCATTTTAAATAATATCCGAAATATAGGCTATTATATACAAATTGTGCCATTTATATGCCATTTTTGAAATATTTCTCTCATGTTGACTTATTTAGTTAATAGTATATCAATCACGATTCGATTTTATTCAGTTTTTATCTTGTGCTACTGAAGATGGAGTCATAGCCTTCAAAATGTACATCTAGCTACTTAATGCTTTAAGTTACGGTATTTGGGTGATATTCTATACTATTATCAATTCCCAGTTTTAACCTGCTTAATTTAAATGGTCTCTTTGTATGGTACAAATGAAATTTGTGTTACACAGTCATAGATAATTTAGCAATTGACATAACGAACTCTCATTGGACTTAACAGGACTGTATAAAGCAAACGTTACTGACCACCAGCTATGTCAAATAGTAATTACGAATATATATAGGTGCATTAATTTTGATAGCGTTGCATTTGATTGTTTTTTGCAAACAGTATGTAAATTTCAATTAATTACACAACGTTTCGATTTAGCGCCTATTTTATTTTAACAGCTCATATATAATTTGTACGGTATCTAAATATGTATAAACTCTTTCAAATTGACAATTGTAGAATTATCGATGTCGTTTTAGTTGTGTTCAAATCAAATAATTTATTATTCAATATTAACGGACCATCGAGAAATATTTTACATTTATAAGATGCTTCATTTTTTTGTTCATATTTCTAATAAATATTATAGTCGATTTGGTAAAATAATACCTCAGCTGTTGCCATTTTTCTGTGAAATCTGCTAATAATACAAAAATTACAAAATCGTATTTTCGATTGCGAACAATGAATCTGCCGCAACAAATAAATCGAACAAAACCCATGCAAAAACTATTTTCCCTCGCAATCAGGAAACAACCATTCGACTGTCAGTTCTATTATAGGTATCAGTTATTGGAGCACATTTATTCCTTTGCCTTCGTTCAATGTTCACCTACGCAAAAACCGAAAACAAAATACCGGGGAAATCTTATTTTTATCGAAAATTGGTCGTCACGTAATAATACATCGTAGCGTGCGCATCATGCTTTTTCATGTTTTAGAAAATTGGTATGTTTGATGTTAAAACAGACTTAATGTAAGCTTTAAAAAATGAATAACAAATGAACAATAACAAGCTCAATAAAAAATATTTGGTCCAATAAAAAATATATAATAAATTACAAATATTTTTTTACCATAATCTATTTATCTGTATGAAACGTTTTCCTTTCCACATAATTGGATTATTTTAATTTCATGGGGGGCAAGGAAAGAGCCTCCCCGAAGATTGTTATACATTGTTGCATTTCGTACGACTGCATAACATTCGGGCGTCCTCCGGGCAATTAAGACAAATAATAACAATAGCTGGCAAATCCTTCCACTAACTGCCTCTTGTATCAAGTTAACATATAGTTAGTTTATCAATATTAATACTTCGCAATTATTAACATGGTAATTCTGACTCCAATGTTTTTAAATCGCTTGTAAACGATTTTGATCCTTTCCTGTTTTTTAATGATGCGCAAGCAATGGTGATTTTTTCTATGTAAAACGAGTTGTGTATTTAATTAAAAACCTTTCAACAACTTTGTTTTTATAGCCAGAGAAGTTCGTATCGTTTTTCAATTTGCATTCATTAAAAAAAGCGTATGAGCGACTTCAACAGTCCTTTTAACATATTCGTCATAATGCGGGTTTGCTAGCACAATAGCTCATAGAGCGCAATTCCAGTAGCGGCACCGTTTCTGTGTAATTAATTGTGTTTTCGCCATTTTATACGCTAAATAAATTTACATATACACCCAATTTAAATATGCATGGCAACGCTGGTGTACAAACGTTTAATCTGAAGAGCTATATAATCTGCACTATGAAGAGCTCTATATAATCGGCAAAAGATATAAACTCGCTGCTGAATGATGGCTGGGAATCCAAACGCGTTTGAATTTTTTTTTAATATTTTGCAAGTTTCGATTTGATGAATTATGGGAATAGGCATATTTGTAACTAAAATGTTTGTTGAGAAATATGATTTTTTTATCAAATCATCCAGGACAATAATTAGTGCCTACAGGATTCCAATCAGAATTTTTTTTTATAGATAAATTTATAGATATGCTCTCATTCCTAGCTCTTATTCCTAAATTCATTTCAATATGCTATAGATATGAATTTTCGAAAACAAATATCAGCTTAGGTCAGGTTGAGATTTAACTTTATAGGGACAACCAATGAAAAACGGTAAAATTGAAAAATATGCGCATGTATATGCAATCTTTTACACCAATATATGCAACATGCATACAAAATATGCAAGCAATACAACAATTTTATATAATAAAATGAATTTATCATCTAATACTAAAATCCAACATACAATTTCCTAAGCTAATCTATTTAGAATTCTTTAGAATGCTACTTTCTGCAAACAAATGACACGGATCAAAATTTTCGTTAAAGAATTATTTTAAGGTTTTCCATTCCTTATCATGTGGTAAGCTACAATGGTAATAATTCTTTGCTAATTCTGGGAATTTTCAAATTCTATTTTTAACTGTATGGATGCAAATAAAAAATATATCGAGTTGTAGAATAAGGTAATATAAAGGAGTGCAAAAACACTCAATTTTTACCTTTTAAAAAAAATTATACTTCATTGCTAGATATTCCTTTTATCAAATGATAGTACGGTCTTTGAAATGATAATTTCTTGTCGATGAAAAAAATAATCGCCGTTTAATTGGGCAGCTCTCTATTATCCAATACCTCAAATACAACAACGGTAATTCTTTATATCAACTGCTTTTGTTAGCATTAGCTTTAGATAAACTCTGGCGTTAAATAAATATTGAGCTTTGCTTAGTTGCGAAACTAAAACTAAATAAGCTTAAGTTGAAAATGTGCATTCATCTTTTAAATATTTTTCTAGCCACGAAATCGTTTTTCAAATCAAGCAAACAGCCAAATAAATATAATTTTGAATAAAGTAGTCGTAAGTTAACATTAAAGTTTATTCAACATAATTTTATTTATTCTAACGTAACGAAGTTTAATTTACAACTGTAAAATCAAAAATCTCATACACTTATATGAATAATTAATAAAAACCTTCAAGTGTACCGTTTGTCGGCATCGTCTGATGGTTCTTTTGAGTCCTTGTCTACGTGGACGCAAGACTTTATGCTTAACCCCTGCTCTAATGCTATTTGCAGCAGTCTTCAATTAGGCTACGTACGTACCGTGATTACCAACAATTATATTACATGTTTAATTCACTTTCATGGCTAGAAGCGGATGCTCTTAAGTTCAGTCACATTCAAGAAACCAAAGGGAATTACACGCAATTAGACACGTAAGGAATAATTGAAAGGATTATTACTCTGGTGAATTTTAGATGAGTTTGGCTTAACATGCGTTTTGCTAAATTAATTTTCCAATTGTGGTATGTTTTGAGTAAAGCATTTTTCTCCCAAGAAAGGATGTAATTTGTTTTTAACACGCAATAAGAAAGGATTAAATTTGGTAATTATTTTGACGGTATTTTGGTTTAGAAAAATCTCAAAATTGATTTTCACCTTCAAATTTTGTCAAAAATTAACATCGAAAAAATGTACCGAATCTTTAATAACTAAGTTGGATTATTTGGAGCAGCTTTGCATTATGTTTATAAAAAAAAAAAACGTTTTCCGCAATTAAAAATTAGCACTTGACTTACAAATTGTAATTGTATTCTTTTGGCGTATATTATCATCGAATTTTTGATCAAGGATCATCAGAAATTGTAAATTCGAGATTGACTAATTAAAATACACATAAATTCTGGCTTGATTTTTTTATAATTTTATTACGAGGTACTATCTAACGGCCCTTTAAGGTTAAGGGCCTCTAATGGCTTCTTGTTTATATTGGGGATTTTTTAAACCCTGGTTTTTTTTACTATTAATAACCATATTTAATTATAATAAGTTTTTATTGATACATTCATGTCTAATTAAATATCTACATAAATTAAAAGCAAACGACAAATATTAGCATTCTAAACTGCTGGAATACAATTAATATTATCAATATTTTACGACGAATGAATGTTGGCACATTGTTATTCAAAATAGACGAGTTTTAATTTTAAATTCACATTTAAAATTGACGATTTCATCGTCACATAATCTAATAATGAATTATTTATAATTGAGTTGCAAATTTGCATATTATTTTTGTTATGCATCCTTATACGATGGTAATTATAATACAGTTGAATTATATGTATATTTTGTAATGAAGGTGGGGACATCGAAATGCGCATCTAACTTTGAGATATATTATTTTGGGTGATATTCTATATATATGCGATATTTTAGTTGCTGATAAAATCGAGAACGTTTATTTATTTGTTCGAAAACATTACATCAATAAATTAAGACTCCTTTATATTGCAGCAATACTCTCAAAATGTTGAAGGAAATGTTTGTTTTAACTCGAGTATGTTTAAAATTACGTAGGTAAAATAATTTACAGGCGATTTAAATTTTCATTCACTTATAACGTTTCGTTTGTTTCCAAAATATACTTGCAAAAATGCTAATTATACTAATTTTTTTCAATTCTTATGTACTGATATGATTGATTTATTTCTACAAATTTAGGCACGATGAGATAATTATATATTCTTCAACTGCAATATTGTTAGAAGAAAAACAACCTCATAAAAATCATTTCAAATCGAACGGATTTAAATTTATAATTCTAGTAATAAATCAAGACAGAACTAAATTATTTGAAACTAGTAGATTTGTTCAATAGACAAGTCAGTTATATAATAGCTCACACTAATTATATAATCTTCTGTTCTTAATTATTTTTAAAATCATTTTTGAATATATACTTTTTATATTTTTATATAATATATTGAACTTTTCCTTCAATTTATTTTCTTGCACCATAAAAAATATTGCGATTAATAAACATGTATGAATTCAAAAGCGTGATTTTGTTTTTGAATAGGATAAGAAAAAATATCGATTTTTTGCACACTAGAATATTATTTATTTCGTTCGTTTTGATACAAACTAGCCACTTTTATGTCGAAATGCTCAACGTCGTAATTGAAATAATGTAAACATTAACATCGATATCAGACGCAGATGTTTTGTTTATACATTCGATGGACACCTTGAAGATAGGTCTGCACTACACTAGGTCTATACTCTTATGTTAGTGTTCACCCAGCTATTATAGCGACCACAAGTTAGCAAAAGAAATAATCTCAATATTGAAATTGTAATTGTGTCGCAATTAAAAATTACAATTCCTTTTTTTAGAAATAGCTTAACTTAAGTTGTACATTTACACACAAGTATATTAATTTCTTTTATTCGGTCCATTAAATTACGTGTATAATCATAATTCAAGTAGTTTCGGGTTTTTTCTTCTCGTTATTTTTTTCGTTGAAATATCGTGTTATACATTAACAAATGTGCAGTGGTTACTTACAATTGTCGTATTGCAAAGCATATGGTAGCTAGTTGCGCATTTCGAAGTGTATGCTGCCATCTTCAATGGAACAAGATAAAAACAAAATAAATTACCTCTGTCACTAACCGTAAGTGCTATACAAATTGTACAGGTGAGATATTTTGAAAAGAACAAGTTTCTTTTTGATTATATTGAACATTAAAATTATGAGATGGTACATTCACATTGGTAGCCTCTTCAATATATGGAAGTAGCATATTTTCAATTGTTCTTCAAATACTTGACAAAGTGTAACTTGACAAATAGGGACCCGAATGTCTACTTTCCCTTATTATACATGCATACATTTTCATACACAATACATTCATATCATATTTATTTCAGGACTAGTCATATTTTAAATATCATAGTACCAATTTAAGATTTCAGCGAATTATAAAATATTTTTATATTACCAATACGTTGCAGAGACCATATATGTTAAATATATTCAAAGACCTAATTTGCCATATAAACAGGAGTGTTAAGAGTTGCCTACTTTTTTGAAAAGATCATTTAGAGGAACAAATTGATAAAAAATAAAAAGTTTTATGACTAACTGTGCATAAATATGAGATGGCAGAAAAATATATATTTTAGAAAATATTGTTTTAAAAAAATCTGATACTTTGAAACGATATAAATACGGTCATACGTAATTTTGAACATTACTACGTCAAACGAAAGATTTTTTGCTTCGTCTCCAATGTAAACAATCCTATATAAAATATACTATTAAAGGGGTGGTTTTAGATAAACTGAATTTGATTTGAACCTGGATTTTTGAATGAAATTGTGGAGACAAGAAACAGAGACACTGAGACAAGAAAAAATATATATTTGTTATGGATAAAAATTAAGGATAACAGTATAAAATTTGTAAATCTATATTAATTGGCGAAAAATATTGCATTTATATTATTTTATAGTGAATTTATTTAATTTTTGAAATGCTAAAACGCCACTGTACAGTGCAAAATACAGGGTGAAAAGTTTATTTGTTTAATTAAAACACGCCGCTTTTATACAATTATTTCGATAAACATTATTTTATATATTGTAAAAAATTATTTAATAACATTTCGATTAATTTGCAATTACTTTGAGAATATTTGTCCTTCAGCGACACTATTTCTGCATATACCAGCCTATGTTTCATTTTTTTTTTCATAAACTCGCTGAGGACACATAAAGAGACACATAAATAAATCGCCCCCCCCCCCCCCCCCCACTCCCCATCATTCCGTAACATCCTGTATTCTACTATTATAATGGATTTTATTTCTATAATAGCATCTCAAATATAATCGTGCCGGTACATGTCACTACACTACAAAATAATAATATTTAATATTATTTCTAATATTAGTACGAGTCGTGTATTCTCACGTGTCAATTTTTTGTCTATCTAGCCGATGTCACATATTTTTTATCAGAGTAATTTATCTTAATTATATTTTGCAGCTGCAACAAGGCATATAAACTGATATAAACACCTACGATTATGCAAACTTATTAAAATATAGTCCAAAATAGAAAATCTATTTCCAGATAGAATACAAATTTATTTTTGCATTAAAAAGCGAACGTAAATATGAAATAGCGAATGCAAACTTCACTTTTTCAGAAAAAAAATATACCAATTCCTTTAATCCGTTTTAGCAAATACAATCTTCATTTTCTAATAAAAATATATATACCAATTTTTGTTATAAGGAATATATTGATCAGTTATCAATTTTTAGAATTAAAAATGAAACGATCTTCATTATTTTCATCTTATCTTGACAAGAAAATAAAATAAATTTCAAAATATTCATAGTTTTTTGTAATGCAACAACATAAAAACAATTAGCTGATTTTTTTAACGAACCTAGACGTAAGTAAATATACATATGCGAAATCATTTTTATGTCTCAACTGAAAAAGCAAATAATTTTTCAAGATACTCCCAAAATAACGCTATCAAAAAGTCACAGTAATTGATTAAATTTAATTTAAAAAGATGGAAGATTAGTTAGTTAAAGAGTCCGCAATCCTAAAGATTGGTTGGAAACAGCACGCCATGCCGATCTATCCTGAGCTAATCCCTTCATTTCCCTATAGCTATTCATCTCAACGTCTTCAACTATCTGACTCACATACTCCAATCTAGGCCTACCTACCCCTCTCTTTCCCTCCACTCTACCTTCTATGATCAATTGCATAATCCCCCCCATGCCTAAGAATATGCCCTACTAATCTGTCTCTCCTACACTGTAACACTCTCCAGATACTTCTCTTCTCCCCTACTAACTCTAGTACAGCTTCATTTGTTACTTTATCTTCCCAACCAATCCTCATGGAAGATGGAAGATACAGAATTAAAATTTATCGACCCAGTAAATAAAAGGACGTATATTTAATTCCATTTTGATTTAGTGATTTATTTAGTTGGATAATAAAAGGTTAGGTATTTGCAATTATATAAAAATAACACGATATAACGGTAATATTACCTTTGAAAGTCCTTAATAAAATTGAGCTTTATGTAGAATATGTGGCCAAATGGATTGCGCTTCATAAAAATATTAACGATTATGTTTATAGACGTTATAAACTTGTGATGATTTATTAAACTTTGAACATAAGTATGTCTGGTTCAACATTATACTACATTTGTGTGTTTTATACGATTGAAAAATCGAAGAAAACCCTTCCGATAATTCGAAGTTACACTAATTCACTTTTAAGACTGCAGAAAACTGCAGTGGGACACTCTGTATATATTCTTTCAAAAGCAGAAAATTCATACGATTACTAGGATTAGATGTAGCTTCATTCCCAATATAAAACAGAATTTATATGAATGATAAATTGTCTGTATATTGCTCTGGAAAATTCCATTATTCCTCTCATGAGAGGATAATTCAAGGTTATGCTGGAAAATTGACCAAAACGGCGCAATTAACATTGACAATATTATCATCGATATGGGCAATAGTTCTGTAGTATCTCTATATTGTTTCAATTTATTTGGTTGCTTAAAATCTTTCAACTTTATTGCTAAATCTTGTACGAAGTTTAAAACTGCAAAGATAGAAATTCCTTGAAAAATAAACGCTATTTTTTTTTTTAATTATCTTAGATTTATAAATCAGAAATTAATTTATAAATTGTATATACCAGAATCACAAAAAAACGTTCCTACCATAAATTATTTTGAACTTATATCATATAATTTTTTATGCAATTTTTCGATTTCCTTTACGATATTTTATTCGGTTTTTTATGAATATGTTATTGAAGCTTGACCATATTCATTTCAAATGCTCTGAATATGCTCTTTTTATTACTCTTTCCCCACACGACCTCTCTTAATCTAAAATAAGCTTAGAAGATCTTTGTGGCTATATTAAATCAAATGTGCTTCTGTATCTGTGTAGCTGACAAAATTTTTATAAATAGTCTCCCGTCTGGTAGAATCGGCTGCCAGATTTTATTTTTGGATCAAATTATATTTTAAAAAACAAATTATTGCCGCCCGAAAATCGCAAATATAACTTTTAAATATATTCCCAAAAAAAAAAACATTGCTAAACCAAATTAAAACTTACTCAACAGCTGACTAGAAAATATTTTAAGTCACTGCAAGAATTGCACATTGTTCAACAATGGAAAATCAATAGTTAAGAATTATTCAGTGAGTTTTACTAGTGGTATCTGAAATACTACAATTACAAATAACTACAAAATTTGCATTGAGATATATATAGAATAATTCTGCACATATGACAGAATAAAACTCGGATATAAGTTGGCATGTAATGTCACTTATATAATATTCAAATTAGATTCGTGCACTTTTTTCGTCTGAATCTTTCGAATTTCTGACAGCACCAAGACACGATCAAATTCACAACCAACCGTTATTTTAATGTACAAGCAGTTCTGCTTGCCAAAAACATCAAAAATCGTTAGTATAAAATTCTCAGTCCAGCCATATTGTACAATTTCTACATAAAATAGGAATACGCTACAAAATAAAATTTATTATTACAATAAATCAATAGTTATGTTATTATCATTGAATATTGTTAAGAAATCTTAAGCAAAACTATTTATGATTCTACAGTAAATAAAGTCAATTACAAGAAAAAAGAAACATATAGTAACGACAAATATTTTTGTTGTATTTAATTTAAGGGCAACCAATATTCATTTTAAGCATATATGCTGGCCCAGTTAATATTATCCCATGTCAAAGTCAAACTATTTGCACCAAATAAATCAAATTTTAAAGGAAATCAAATTGGTCCTTTCCACATAGAACTAAATAGAAAAAATCCTATTATCTTTATGTAATTAAAAGATAATTGACTTTGAATATAACACCATTTTGCAGTAACTTTGTGACACTCAATATTTGCATCTCACTTTCACCCATATATAATCAGTAGCTGACTTTATTTGCTATGTCCAGCATACAAAGAGCTCTGAAGGGTAATAAAATTCTCAGCCCTGAAAATTTGCGAGACTCCAGTTCACCCTTAAGGTTAGCATAAAGAAGTAGTTTAAGACACGTGACCACCCGAAATTGTAGTATTGGCCAGCTCAAAGACAAACAAATGGTCTGTTACGTCAGGTCAGGTCAGTCATTAAATATTGTTTGGTACTTATTTTTATAAGATTTTGTTTTTCATAAAGGATATTGCTTAATATTTATAAATCTAAGTAACAATTAAAAATATTTCAATAAATAAATAAATAAATAAATAAATGTTGCAATAAATTATATTTATTTAAAATACTATCTAAACCACATGTAAATGGTAATTTAACAAATTTTGGAGTTGAGTTATTACTTTGTTCTAAACTACTAATATTTTTGATATCTCTTGTTCTTTTAAATTTTCTTAATTGTACGTTATTTATAATTTTAGTAGAATAGCCATTTGGTACTGCTATATTTCGGATATTATTTAATATTATCACCGTAGAGATTTTTAAAAAGTTGCAATAATAATTCTTTGTCTAATAATAACACGAATTTATCAAAAAAAAAAACATTTTTATTTCTGGATAAACTAGTTTAGCCTAGGATGGACTAGTTTGTCCTGAAATCGGGTTTGACCTGCAACATATACAATAAATGAAATAGAAATAAGGATTATATCCCATTTCGCACGCATGGTGGTAATTGGTGTTGCCGCTTTTCCGCCTGACACGAAATCTAAATAATTTATCGCTATGTCGCTTAATGCAAAGCTTCGGTTTATCTTTTTTACGAAGCTTTCTAAACCGCCCCTTTTTTAGTATACGAAATATCATTCTTTCTAAACGCACGTACACTCGTAGTTATTAATATAAAAGATTCAATTAAATTAATTTTAATTTTTTGAACGGTTGACCGAAATGAGAAAAAAAAACGTTTCTTACGCGAAAAATAAATCAGTGTTGATACAATGAAATTTATTCCCGATTAATAAATAGTATTGTTTCATTTGCATTAATTAATAGCTTTGTAATTGTAAAGAAATCGTTTGTTTACATTTTTTTAACGAATATATTATATACAAACAAATTTACTTAAATGAAGCTAGTGTAATGATCCTGTATATATTTTCCTATACCTATATTTTTAAAGTAACAGTAACATTTAGCAGCCCCTTATTTAGAATTATACAGTTCCTTTTTAATATCTATTTCAATGTCATCCTTTACAATCTCCAGGACATTTTAGATTCGTTTCCATCCATCTCTTTGTACAGCTCGTTTTTTTTTTAAATTGGCGGAGAATGACAGAAGTATACGCATCATAAATCAAAACCGGCTTAATGGCTTGACCAATACAGTACAGAGCAGTGCTATTCGAAATATTTAAATAAATATCATTCTACCAAAACACGCTACGCTTCTGTCTTCTCCAAAGAATAAGTAGGTGGGTCTAGTGCAGAAGGTGTGCGTCCTAAGAAATGCAATGTTGATAAATCACCATGCACAGTTATAACCATTTTATGCAATTAGAATGAATTCTTTGAAATTAATACAAAATGCAGAAAAGTTATACTGGAATATAAGAAGGATTGTTGATAAATACTTCCCATATTTATGTCATCATTAATTTGTACGATAGCTATAGAATAGTGAGAAATTTAAATTCTTAGACCTAGAGTATTTTTTGTTGTCTGGCACCACTGGTACTGTATAACCCCGATAAGCACAACCCTATGCGCAGACGACTACCAAAAATGAGCTGTACCTTCTATCGTAAATTCCATAACAATTCGCATTAGGTACCCTTGTACCTGTTACCTTTTTATTTAACTGTAAAATCACTCTGCTTTTTAATCTACAGATTCTTCGAAGTCATATTTATTCATCAATATCTTCGACGCTTTAACTTTCACCAATAAATAATTCATAAACAAAATAAACAAATTCTCATAAACCAATTACTTTATACCTTTATTATCTTACTCCCCGCACTATATTCCCCTTAAGAAGTACCATTTGCCGCGTCATTTATTATTCTTTTGCCAAATCCTCGAACCCTCATAAACCAATATTTCTTAATATCTGTGTATAACTGTTATATATTCGAACTCTTTTTTTTCATCACCATACACCAACTATCACTTTCTGCATAAACCTACCAATAACCCTTCCCTTAACTAAATATCTTCTTGTTGGTCTCCCTTCAAAAACCTCCCTTCCAATCTGTAATTTAGCTAATTTTATAAAAGTCATGGACTCAGGATAATCAACACAATTCAATAACGAGCATTCGGGCAGTCGATTCCAACAATACCAAACTGCAGACCCTTACAAAAAGACATTTCAACAATACACAAATTGCAGACCTTTACAAAAAGTCGATTCCAACAATGTACAAATACAAGACCTTTATACTACATTAATAATATATTATTTTACATTAAATAATATGCGTTCCAATTCAAATAATTTATTTGAAATGTATATCGCAATTTTTTGTATAAACTTGATTTATTTGGAATTGTTTCTTCTTCTTTTTGGATAAAGGAATATTTTATTCTAACGAAAATGTTCAGTTAAAAAATAGGAACAAAAATATAATTTAAAAATAATACACTATCAAAAAATATGCCATAGTACATAAATAATGACTCATATCAGTTAACAATATAATCAAAAATCAATCAAGTACTCAAATTTAACAAACCCAGTTTTAATAATCATCTACAGTCATACTACGTACAATTTTTTCTTCATCCCCTGGACGAAGGTGTATATCAATTAGAAAGTTGATCGTTTCCGTATCGATGGTCAATAATATCGAACAAAATTCACTTTAAATAGTCTTGACATAACGAGTTTAGCGCATTATAAAGTTATATACTATTTTTCTTTATATATTATCTACAGGTCTGTAAATATGAAACCGGAATTTGCTTATAGTTGACCCTAGAGGTCAATGTACCTAGTTACGGCCAAATTACGGCAGTGGCGCCAATTCCTTGTTGCATCATTACAAAGATTTTTAACTCACAGCAATACAAGTTTTATATAACACCTCGTATAATAGCGTTGAACGTGTCGAATTTTATGCCTGGAAATTACGATTTGCGGACAGCATTGATTTTCTGTTACCATTTGAAGAAAACGGCTGCAGAATCGCATCGAATGCTTGTCGAAGTTTACGGTGAGCATGTTCTTGGTAAATTACAGTGCTTTGAGTGGCTTAAAAAATTCAAACGTGGAGATTTTGACGTGAGAAACGAAGAACGTGGAAGACCACCCAGAAAGTTTGAAGACAGCGATTTGCAAGAATTGCTGGATGAGGGTGACGCTCAAACGCAACAACAACTCGCGGATCAATTAAATGTGACACGAGAAGCCATCTCCATACGTTTGAAAGCCATGGGAAAGATCCAGACGATGGGAAAATGGGTTCCACATGAACTGAATGAATGACAGCAGGAAAACGGAAAAACCACTTGCGAAATGCTGCTCGCCAGGAATAAAAGAAAGTCATTTCTCCATCGAATTGTGACTGGCGATGAAAAGTGGATATATTTTGAAAATCCTAAGCGTAAAAGATCATGGGTAACTCCAGGCGAACCATCGACATCGACTGCAAGGCCAAATCGCTATGGACGGAAGACAATGCTCTGTGTTTGGTGGGATGAAAAGGGTGTGATTTATTATGAATTGCTAAAACCTGGCGAAACCGTTAATACTGAACGCTACCAACAACAAATGATCGATTTGAATCAAGCTTTGCGTGTAAAACGACCAGAATATCAAAAAAGACAACGCAAAGTGATTTTGCTTCAAGATAATGCACCAGCGCACACAGCAAAGCTGGTCAAGGAAACGATTGAGGCGTTTAGTTGGGAAATACTTTCGCATGCGGCTTACTCACCAGACTTGGCTCCGTCCGATTACTACTCATTTGCATCGATGGGACACGCACTTGCTGAGCAGCGCTACACTTCTTACGAAATGTACGAAAATGGGTCGATGACTGGTTTGCCTCAAAAGAGCAACCATTTTTTTGGCATGGCATCCACAAATTGCCAGACAGATGGGAAACATGTATAGCCAGCGATGGGCAATACTTCGTATAAAATATTTCCATCATTTTTTATACAATAAACGTGTATTTTCTATGCAAAAATTCCGGTTTCATATTTACATACTGGTATATCAATTGAAGCACCAACTTTTGATAAGGAAGATATGTGCACTGTACAAGAGGACGGCCATATAATGGCCATCCTGCATGTTTCTGCTTTCTGCATCCTCAATATACAAGCACATTATTAAAACATAACCTAATCTATTAACTTCAATTAATATTTGTTATTCCATAATGAAGATTTTATTATGGGCACATGATATAAACTTATTACTTGCACAGCGTCATATATAAATGTATATATCTTTCATAGAAACAATATTTATCTCTCGCGAAGAGATGTAATGAAAGAATTTCTTTATTGCAAGTAACTGAACGCGTGATAAAAAAAAATGATATTTTAAGAAATCGTTTTCTCAAAATTATCTCTGAAATATTACCATGTTAAATTTAAGGGATAATATCTCCCTTATTTAAAACATAATAATAAAATACAAAAACGATCTATCTTACTGCTTCCATCTTAAGAGAACGCAATACTTAAAAAATTTCAAACAAAATTAAAAAGCAGTTTAAACAAAGATTTTTTTCGAAAAAAATTTTTTTTTGAAAAAGTGAGCCGCCTATTCCCTAGATACAGTAATTGGAAATATAGCCACAAAATATTGTTGGCATATTCCCAGTCGTTTTCTCAAAATTATCTCTGAAATTTTTTCTGTACGTTTAGCGCAGCTTTAAAGTAAAGAAATAAGTTTTTAACTAATATACCATTCTTGTAAAAATTACGCTACGTGTAAACTGAAATAAATGTCATGGGAATAAATATTTCCTTGCTATAAAGCAATAGAGGGACGAGGAAGGCGATTCTAGCACTAAGAACGGTAGTAGAAAAAAGAAAGAGGGTAGGAAATGTAACTTGCATAGCTTTTGTAGATTTAGAAAAGGCATTTGATAATGTAGATTGGGACATAATGTTTAGAATTTTAAAAGAAACGGGTATAGATTATAAGGATAGGAGAATAATTTTTAATTTATATAAAATATTGTGTGAGAACTATAGGACCATTAGCCTACTATCACATGCATCGAAGATATTGTTAAAGATTATTTATAGGAGATTAGAAAATAAAGTAGAGGAAAGGCTAGGAGAAGATCAGTTTGGTTTTAGGAAAAACAGAGGGATGAGAGAGGCGATTCTAGCACTAAGAACGGTAGTAGAAAAAAGAAAGAGGGTAGGAAAGGTAACTTGCATAGCTTTTGTAGACTTAGAAAAGGCATTTGACAATGTAGATTGGGACATAATGTTTAGAATTTTAAAAGAAACGGGTATAGATTATAAGGATAGGAGAATAATTTTTAATTTATATAAACACCAAACTGCCTTAGTTAGAATTGAGGGGGAAGAAGAGGTAGCAAAAATAGGGAAGGGAGTTCGGCAGGGATGTACACTTTCACCGTTATTATTTAATCTATATATAGAAGATGCAATAAACAAAGTAAAAGAAGAGTATAGTGTAGGTGTGAATGTACAGGGAGAGAAAATATATATGCTGAGATTCGCCGACGATATAGCTATATTGGAAGAAAGCGAAAAGAATTTAGAAAGGGTATTGAATGGTATGCAGGCAGTATTGACTAGGGATTTTAACATGAAAATAAATATAGGTAAAACTAAAGTGATGGGGTGTGACAAAAAGGAATGCAGTAGAAAAATGAGGATCACAATAGGAGATAATAGAATCGAAGAAGTGTCAGATTTTTATTATTTAGGCAGTAGAATCACAAAAGATAATCGAAGCAACGTAGATATAAAGTGTAGGATAGCACAGGGTAGGAAGGCATTCGTAGAAAAGGAACAGATTTTAAGATCAAATATTGACTTGGGTATTAGAAAAAGATTACTGAAGGTATATGTTTGGAGTGTAGCACTGTACGGGTGTGAGGCGTGGACTATAGGAAAGGAAGAGAAGCGTAGATTACAAGCATTCGAAATGTGGTGTTATAGGAGGATGATGAGGATTGGTTGGGAAGATAAAGTAACAAATGAAGCTGTACTAGAGTTAGTAGGGGAGAAGAGAAGTATTTGGAGAGTGTTACAGCGTAGGAGAGACAGATTAGTAGGGCATATTCTAAGGCATGGGGGGATTATGCAATTGATCATAGACGGTAGAGTGGAGGGAAAGAGAGGGGTAGGTAGGCCTAGATTGGAGTATGTGAGTCAGATAGTTGAAGACGTTGAGATGAATAGCTATAGGGAGATGAAGGGATTAGCTCAGGATAGATCGGCATGGCGTGCTGTTTCCAACCAATCTTTATGATTGCGGACTCTTTAAAAAAAAAATAATAAAGCAAGGAAATATTTATGTTTAATCGTTTGTAAAATGTTAATAAAGGCTCAAATTTGCAACGCGCTTCCATCGCACGAAAGTTATATAAAATAAATAATTTTCCGACCGAAATCATTGCGTTTGATTTTATGAATTTTCGTGTAATTTAGTGAATTCGAAATAAATTTTTCTAGTAATAGCATAGAACAAAATATCGCAGCAAAAATCAGTAAAAATTTAATTACATATAAACCAAAAAAATCCATTTGAAATTGTGAATTTCCACATCGTATAAAACCATTAATAATTCAATAAAAATGGTGATAGCGCAAAGAGAATCGGATAAATTGCGGAACTTCAATAATGGCCTAAATTAATCAAATTCATGAATAGCGGAATTGACAGCTCGGGAAACTCTATATCAACAATAATAATTAAAATGCATAAGTTATTAATGACCCTTAATAATTGACAATAATTTTCTCGAATTGTTCCACGAAATAATCGTATTGCCCATAAATCATTGGCGAATAATTCCGAAATGTACGTATTTACCAATTTATGCTGAAACTCCGTTCGCTGATGCAAAAAAAAACCAAAATAACTTACCCTTATCTCAGGGGTGTATATGGAAGTACATCTCAAAGCACATCTGGAAGAAAATGAGGACGCGTTAATTTTTAAGCCTCTAAAAACTCGCAAAAATAATTTGCAATAGTCATGCTAGGAAATATAAATTATTGTATAAAACTTTTACATGTTTAACCCAAGAATTTACACATATATTCATTTTATTAGTTAAAGAGTCCGCAATCCTAAAGATTGGTTGGAAACAGCACGCCATGCCGATCTATCCTGAGCTAATCCCTTCATCTCCCTATAGCTATTCATCTCAACGTCTTCAACTATCTGACTCACATACTCCAATCTAGGCCTACCTACCCCTCTTTTTCCTCCACTCTACCTTCTATGATCAATTGCATAATCCCCCCATGCCTAAGAATATGCCCTACTAATCTGTCTCTCCTACGTTGTAACACTCTCCAAATACTTCTCTTCTCCCCTACTAACTCTAGTACAGCTTCATTTGTTACTTTATCTTCCCAACCAATCCTCATCATCCTCCTATAACACCACATTTCAAGTGCTTCTAATCTACGCTTCTCTTCCTTTCCTATAGTCCACGCCTCACACCCGTACAGTGCTACACTCCAAACATATACCTTCAGTAATCTTTTTCTAATACCCAAGTCAATATTTGATCTTAAAATCTGTTCTTTTTCTACGAATGCCTTCCTACCCTGTGCTATCCTACACTTTATATCTACCTTGCTTCGATTATCTTTTGTGATTCTACTGCCTAAATAACAAAAATCTGACACTTCTTCGATTCTATTATCTCCTATTGTGATCCTCATTTTTCTACTGCATTCCTTTTTGTCACACCTCATCACTTTAGTTTTACCTATATTTATTTTCATGTTAAAATCCCTAGTCAATACTGCCTGCATACCATTCAATACCCTTTCTAATTTATTAGCAATCAAATATTTATAATAACTTCAATTAGGTTTAAAATAAATATAAACGTACCAGTTTTATTTTAAAATGTAGTAACTCGGCTTTACTTTCATATAATTTTTAGAAACACAAACACGATTAGTGATAAATATATCACTCTATAAAATACATAATATTATGAGCTTTCATACATACGTTTATAAAATAAAATAAAATTAAATAAAATGAAAAGCATATGTATATTTATTATTGCTTCCACTTATAGCATCGATATCAATCATTCCGATAGAAGTAATGGCACTATGAAATTCATTGTTTGCACTACGAGGGGTTAAGTGAGAGTTAATACCCTCATCTATCCTCGTACCCACCCTCACATGCTTCAGAATAATGCATCATTACATAAAATTAGGCGGAAGTGTCATTTATCATTCGGGCAAAATTTATGTTATTATACAATTTTATTATAATATATTCGCTTTATATAATCATTTATATAAAATTACATTTTTACTATGCAAACATGCTGGCATATTTAAAAGAAAACTTTTTTTGAGGAAATATTTTTTTGTACAAGTGATTTGAACCAAATTTGATTTTATTAAATTTGTAACTTGAGTATTTATTGCCAACTGATAACATATTTAAAATAAAATATTTAAAAAAATGTACAAGCAAAAATATAAATGACTTTCAATTAATTGAAGTCTAAAAAAAATTTTTTTAATGTATTTTTTCTACGTTTGTGTGATGCTTCTTAATGCTTCCTATATATACCGTAAAAATGAGGTATTAAAATGATATTGAATTAAAATTGATGGATGGACAAGAAATTGTTCGAAGTAACATGAACTTTGAAAAAAACAGAAATGTCAAAAGTTATAGCAACATCGTACGTTAGACTAGAATTCTACATCGCTGTTTTATTATCATCTTACAAATACTCATTTAAAAATCATATTATTAAACTATAAAGTACATTTTACGCAAAAGTAAATAAAAAAATGTTGCCAAAGGACATTTCCATTATACAACTGGTCATTTACAGCATTTAGTTTCAATTGAGAGCTAAAAAATCACAAAATGTGGGTACTGCGTTTAGTAAAAGTGTTGCGAAAATAATGTCGGGTAGAGCAAATGCAATTTAACCCATTTTATCGTGAAATAAACACGGGTAAAGCACGAATATAAGAGCAGTAATATTAGTGGTAATGCCAGCAGAAAAGGTCAGCGTGCAATAGAATGGCTTCCTTCCGTGTCACCTTTCACATGCCAGTGCCACACGATCATCCTAGACCAAAGTTGTTTGTGAAAGCTTTGCAAAAATCCACCAAAAGTGCCACTATCTAAATTGTGGAGTGCACAATGCAGAAATCAACCCACACTAAATTGAAGTAGCTACCAAAACAAAAAATATTCTAACAAATAGCAATGGGTATTCAAAATCTTCAAGTCTTCGAGTCGATTAAACGAAAATTTAAAACTTGTACATTTTTATGTTATAATTTAATTAATGCGGATTTTTTTTATGGAAACATAAACCGCAACTCTAACAATGAGTATTCAAAAATTTCCAGTAAAGTTAGTTGTATAACGTCACTTGAAGCTCTTCCCTTAAAAATTTACAATGGCCATGAATGTGTGAAAAAGATTACAAAATCGGACACTCAACTAAAATGCATGCTTTAATTTAAAGCTCTCTCCTAGATTATAAGGCAAATAAACTTGATCCTATTTAATATGCGGTTGTTTCGTGGCCAGGATTTCATCACAGCCTTTATTACTCTAGTCTTTTCACAAAGCTTTGCGCTCATTTCGCAGCGGCCTGGAGCGAATACTCTTTTTTTTTTTTGGAAAACAACGGTCATCATGTGAAAGTAGCGTTTATCATCCAGGTCGATTCGACCAGGCAAAGCCCGAAACCTGTCTGGAACTGTCTGCCTCTATTCAGATACGCATGAAGTATGCAGGATAAATATACACGGTGTTTCATTATAACACAATATATAAAAACCAAAATATTTGAAGTGCGCAATTATGATGTACATTATATTTTTAAAATCATCACTACGTGTTAAATAATAGTATAGAATATCACTACTTAAAGCATTAAGTAGCTAGATGTACATTTCGAAGGCTATGCCCCCATCTTCAGTAGCACAAGATAAAAACTAAATAAAATACCTCTGTCACGAATCGTTTTCCTTTATCTAATGATAAATATAACATTGAATTAAATAATATCGGAAATATAGCAGTACAAAATTGCTACTTTTATAAAATTATAAATAACATACAATTAAGAAAATTTAAAAGAACAAGAGATATCAAAAATATTAGTAGTTTAAAACAAAGTAATAATTCAACTCCAAAATTTGTTAAATTACCATTTGATCCTATAATTTGGTTGATATTCTATACAATGTACATTTTAAATTAAAAAAATCTTATATATAAAAAGAAGAAGGATGTTTCAGTTTCAGATTTATGTAGCGCGAATGTTAACTGAGAGTAAAACAAAAAGTTGACGACGAAAAGAATTTTGTTCAATGCGATTTATTATAATGTTTTGCATTCTCTATTATAATCGAATAGTTGGCAACTCGTATTGTAAATGCTACCAGAGTGGAGGAGTTGGCCTAAAACACACTGACATTTAAGTTTGGTAAGGTCGTATAAGGTTATGTGGCTTGTCCTCATAGTGGTATTATGTTCTAACCAAAATTAGATGTAGTATATCTTAGAATTTTTGTTTCTAACTTTTGGATGCTCATTAGTTGTATATTATCTAGTTTATTGTTTTATATAATCTCTTCTCTAAGAAGAAATCCATTGCCCATCCAGTTTTAGTAAACTAAGTGCAAAATATCTACTTAATCCTTTTCGTTTTTATTTTATCTAAATGTATTCAATTCTATACAAATTCAATTCAATTCAAATTTTGAATTTTATTAATGTTTATCCTAATATAGAATATCACCGAAATACCGTAACTTAAAGCATTAAGTAGCTAGATGTACATTTCGAGGGCTATGCCCCCATCTTCAGTAGCACAAGATAAAACTAAATAATACTTAATATCAATCACGAATCATAACAGAGGTATTTTATTTTGTTTTTATCTTGTGCTACTGAAGATGGAGGCATAGCCCTTGAAATGTACATCTAGCTACTTAATGCTTTAAATTACGGTATTTGGGTGATATTCTATATTCATATTTAACAGCGTAGTGATAATTTTTAACATGTTTATCCTGTTTATTTTCATAAAATTAATATCTACGATATTTAGGATTATTGTTGTATCCAAAAGTCAAAGCCAAAAGGACAAGGGTATACTATACCAGCTAAATATAGTTATAACTAAATATAGAACAGGATAATCTAGTAGTAGGAAAAAATCACTTTCTAGTCTGTTAAATAAATAGAACAGAAACCTGATTTTAGTTTTACATAAATCAGCACGTTTTGAACGTGGAATTCGTAGACAATTTTTTTATTAAATTGGCAAAAAAATCCAATCAGCAAAACTTTTTTTATTAGAACTTCAAATGTATATTTAATAACTAATTAAAAGTATTTTTTAAAGATTCCATCCGAAACATTTTGGAGTATATGAATTTTTATTTCCTTAATATAAACCGGTTATTATAATTCGCCTGCTGTTTTAATTCTTTACATCATTGAATTCAATCGCTTTAATTTTATTGTCCTGACACCTCCTTAGAAAATTTCACGTGCCAAATATTGTTGTCTTCTAATTATTTTTTACTGTAAAAAATTACGTATATTCATCGCGATTTATCTTCATTTCCCTCATCATCATACCTAAAATTATTTTTCAACCTTAATTTTTTAATACTCTCTTTGATAATCCACACTTTTTATTAAATACCGACTTTATTAAATATTTCTCCCTCTTATTTAACATGCTAAAAGACTTTTCGAAATATTTTGCAACTTCTTTCATACGACTTTCTAAGCGAATGTCTAAAAACACAGTTATATATTAAAAACAATTCTAATATAAATGTAAATATTTCCTTAACTTATCAGTGAAATTTTCAAGTCGGAATTTATATATGAGTTACGAGGAAGAAAATAAATATTATTCCTATTGAAATCCAATATGCGTCTTCAACTGCTCCTCATCTTGCGCAAACAGTTAGCTTAGTTCACTTTCGCTCTCCGATATCAAATATCCCCATATAATCGTTTGTGACAATATATTCCCTTTAACGTCGGTTGATCTACAACACGCACACGTAAGTCTTGGTTGCTGCGATTCAGTCTACCATGTCGTACGTGATGGTTTCCTCATGAGTACCAATGTGAATAATCCAAAGGGACGTGTCAAACCGACCTCGTGTTGTTACTAGATATATGAAATTATTATAGACAGTAATATACAAAATATAATATAATATACTATACAAAATATAATATACGAAAAATAATATTATATATAATATAATATACAAAAAAAAAGTACTTAGGTATCGCCTTAAACCATTTTGCATGTAAAATTGTGTACTGTTTGTTCGCGTTTAATTTGTCTGGCCATGAGCTGCGCACTTGTCCAAAAATAGTGGGGTGCAATTGCTATTGCTTAAGACGCGCCTACCATCATTAATTCCTTGGCACTACCCTTCAGTCTGTGTACTATCAGTGGGATATCAACTTACTACCAAAATTAGTTCGCTTTTAAATGGTAAAGTAATCCATTGCCAATCAAGGGAATTGATTTTAAATGTGTATAAATACTTTAAATCTGGTGGCAATTTGTCATCGAAGGAAGTAAAGGAAAGAGTGTCTGCAGCAAGCAAAGTGTCCATAAGAACGGTAGCTACAATTATAAAGGAAGGTAACGAAAGTGAACCGAAATTTTCTACACCAAGAAAGAAGCGTATGCGAAAGGCGATTATGCGACATTTAGAAGATTATAAATATTATTATTACGCAGGGGGAAAAATGCAGGAGCGATTATACAGGTTAGTTTGTAAAATATATGAGAAGGGAGAAGTACCACAGGATTTTCAGCGTAGTAGAATAGTAACAATGCCGAAGAAAATAGGAGCTAATTTGTGTGAGAACTATAGGACCATTAGCCTACTATCACATGCATCGAAGATATTGTTAAAGATTATTTATAGGAGATTAGAAAATAAAGTAGAGGAAAGGCTAGGAGAAGATCAGTTTGGTTTTAGGAAAAACAGAGGGACGAGAGAGGCGATTCTAGCACTAAGAACGGTAGTAGAAAAAAGAAAGAGGGTAGGAAAGGTAACTTGCATAGCTTTTGTAGATTTAGAAAAGGCATTTGATAATGTAGATTGGGACATAATGTTTAGAATTTTAAAAGAAACGGGTATAGATTATAAGGATAGGAGAATAATTTTTAATTTATATAAACACCAAACTGCCTTAGTTAGAATTGAGGGGGAAGAAGAGGTAGCAAAAATAGGGAAGGGAGTTCGGCAGGGATGTACACTCTCACCGTTATTATTTAATCTATATATAGAAGATGCAATAAACAAAGTAAAAGAAGAGTATAGTGTAGGTGTGAATGTACAGGGAGAGAAAATATATATGCTGAGATTCGCCGACGATATAGCTATATTGGAAGAAAGCGAAAAGAAATTAGAAAGGGTATTGAATGGTACGCAGGCAGTATTGACTAGGGATTTTAACATGAAAATAAATATAGGTAAAACTAAAGTGATGAGGTGTGACAAAAAGGAATGCAGTAGAAAAATGAGGATCACAATAGGAGATAATAGAATCGAAGAAGTGTCAGATTTTTGTTATTTAGGCAGTAGAATCACAAAAGATAATCGAAGCAAGGTAGATATAAAGTGTAGGATAGCACAGGGTAGGAAGGCATTTGTAGAAAAAGAACAGATTTTAAGATCAAATATTGACTTGGGTATTAGAAAAAGATTACTGAAGGTATATGTTTGGAGTGTAGCACTGTACGGGTGTGAGGCGTGGACTATAGGAAAGGAAGAGAAGCGTAGATTAGAAGCACTTGAAATGTGGGGTTATAGGAGGATGATGAGGATTGGTTGGGAAGATAAAGTAACAAATGAAGCTGTACTAGAGTTAGTAGGGGAAAAGAGAAGTATCTGGAGAGTGTTACAGCGTAGGAGAGACAGATTAGTAGGGCATATTCTTAGGCATGGGGGGATTATGCAATTGATCATAGAAGGTAGAGTGGAGGGAAAGAGAGGGGTAGGTAGGCCTAGATTGGAGTATGTGAGTCAGATAGTTGAAGACGTTGAGATGAATAGCTATAGGGAGATGAAGGGATTAGCTCAGGATAGATCGGCATGGCGTGCTGTTTCCAACCAATCTTTAGGATTGCGGACTCTTTAACTTAGAAGATTTTGAAAAGTGTGACTTTCGAAATATAATATATAGTTTTCACAAAACCGAAAATACAAGAGTTACGCTTAAAACTTTACGTGAAAAACTATACAGTGACTTAGGATGGGAAGGACATAAAACTTCCTTAAATCATATTGTACATGATTTATTATTTAAGTTTAGAAGCACAAAAAAGAATCGTAAAGTTTTAATTGAAAGGCACAATATTCGAGTTTTACGAATTAATTATTTACAATTAATTAGAAATTATCGACAATTAGGAAAATCAATAATTTATATCGACGAGACATATATTCACGCCGGACATACTCAGTCGAAATCGAGGAGTGGTAATTCCAATGAAGGACTGCATACGAATATCTCAAAGGGTCAACGTTTAATAATAATTCATGCCGGTGGTGAAAATGGCTTTGTACCAAATTGTATGACAATATTTCAGTCGGGTATAAAAAGTGGAGACTATCGCCATGAAATGAATGGTGAAAATTACGGAAAATAGATAACAGATTAATTGTTACCAAATTTACCGGAGGATTCCGTAATTATCATCGACAACGCGCCTTACCATAACATGCAAATTAATCGTGCGCCAAACAGCAATTCTCCTCAGCAGGAAATGGTAAAATGGTTGTCCGAAAAAAAAATTCCATTCACGCATCTAATGTTAAAGCCCCAGCTGTACGATATTATAAAATCTCTTAAAAAGAACCACATTACATATAAATTTGACATACTTTTCACAGACCATGGACATAGAGTTTTACGTTTACCCCCTTATCATCCGGATTTGAATCCTATAGAACTAATATGGGCACAAGTGAAAAACAGTGTTACTAAAAGAAATGTGACATTTTCTTTAAAAGATGTGAAAGTGTTAGTAGAAGAGGAATTCAACAATGTCACACAGGAGCTTTGGAAAAAGTGTTGTGAAAACGTTATTAAACAAGAAGATTTTTATTTAGAAAATGAAACTATACTGGATACACAAACTGAGCAATTAATTATAAATCCGAACGAAGAATCCGACGAAGAGGACAATAATTTATTTTTAAATAGTGACAGTGAAGAAGAATTGTAAATTATTCTATTTCTCTTTAAATATCCATTAAATGAACCTATAATATCTCACTGAAGAAATGTTATTTATGTAGGTATAAAGTAGGTACTTTTGCCCAAAAAAATTTGATTACGAACATGGTAAGAACAACAAATGTATTGGGAACGCCACTCGGGGCACAGAGTTGAAAAGAAGAACCTTCTCTTCACGGAGAAAGCCGAATATACAATAAATATTTCAATAAATATAATTCTACCAAAACACGCAACGCTCCTGTCTTCTCCAAAGAATAAGTAGATGTGTCTAGTGCAGAAGGAGTGCGTCCTAAGAAATGCAATGTTGACGACCCTATGCGCAGACGACTACCAAAATTCTCCGCCAATTTAAAATAAAATGAGCTGTACCTTCGCTATCTGCGCGACCCAAGGCAAACTTATAACGGACAAACTGTATTACAAATTAATTTTTGGTACTAACATGGAAATTGGAACCAATGAACTAAATTATGAAATGAAAATAATTGACGGGGATTAATGGAAAGTCTAATTACTTCAATTTCGAATTCATGCAAATCTTGATCAAAAATTCTACCATATTCTCTGACAAGAGGATGTATTCTTGTATTAAAATGATTTTGAATCCCAATTTATTTGAGGTTCTATAATTCCTATCGTTATTGTTTACATGAATATCAAATAATATCTGCAAGTGCGTCAGTGACAAGACAATCTGCACGAAACTAGCTTACCAGTTCGTGATTCTCTATATGTTATACAATTTCCTAACTAGAAACTAGGACTAATTGCATTCCAATTTTCCCACTAGTGAACATTATGTTCCAGTGTAATATGTTTTGTGTTGTCCATTCCTCTGATTGCTCTGATCCTTACATATTAATCGACTTCAGTAAGAGACCAACATGAATTCTCGACTAATTATTTTAGACACTTATATTACATTTATTATTTTCTATCGGAACATTAATTATTTATAATGGATTATTTAACTTCGGTGTCAATAGTGTGCCAATGCACTGCATATGCCTCCTAGGGGCAAGACATGGGCAACGACGCTCTGGCCTATAGAGCGGTCCCTATACAGGGATCCCGGTCTATAGGAAAGATTCAGGCTAACCCACGGTACTAGGGGGATTAGGCTGAATCGGTGGGGCGACGGCTAAAATATGCACTCATTGGTCGGTGCAAGGCAAGGAGAAACCAGCACTGTACCCTTCTCCAGATTACAGTATGAAAATGTCGATTATCTCAAATATAATACCCCAGATGAGTAGAGCCAATGGCTCAGAATCTCATCCTGCTACTTCGGTAGCAGGCAAGCCCTCGGATTCTGGGGCGGGCAAGAGATCGATTTCATCGAGTATTCTACGAGTCGGAGCGTGGAATATACGCAGTTTGAATAGGATAGGAAAGTTAGAGAATTTGAAATTAGAAATGGAGAGACTTAGACTGGATATTGTAGGGATTAGTGAAGTTAGGAGGAAAGATCAAGTAGATACGTGGTCAGGAGAATACAGATTAATAACCACAGCATCAGATAATGGGCATACCGGTGTAGGTTTTATAATGAATAGAAAGTTGGGATGTAGAATAAAGAGTTATTGCCAAGTTAGTGATAGAATTATAACTATTAGATTAGACACGAAGCCAACGGACACAGTTATAGTGCAAGTATATATGCCAACTTCAAGTCACGATGATGAGGAGGTAGAATCCATTTATGAGGAGATTGAATCTAGGTTAGCAAACGTTAAAGGACAGGATAATCTAATTGTAACCGGAGATTGGAATGCCGTAGTAGGTAAGGGAAAGGAAGTTTCAATAGTAGGAGAATATGGAATAGGAACACGTAATGATAGAGGGGATAGATTGGTAGAGTTTTGTATTAGGAATAAGCTAGTGGTAGCAAACACGCTTTTTCAGAATCACAAGCGCAGGATATATACGTGGAAAATGCCAGGAGATATAGGGAGGTATCAGATAGATTACATACTGGTTAAAGAGAGGTTTAGGAACCAGATTAAGAATTGTAAGAGTTACCCTGGAGCAGATATTGATAGTGACCATAATTTAGTAGTCCTGGACTCAGAGGTCAAATTCAAGAAATTACAGAAGTCTAAACAGGTCAGAGTAGATGTCGATAGGTTAAAATTAGCTGATGTATGTGAAAAGTACAAGCAGAAAGTAGAAATCATGGCTAATGGAACATCTAGGAACGACATAGATTGCGAATGGAGGGAAATCAGAAATGGGTTAACTACAGCAGCAAATGAAGTATTAGGCACAAAGAAAAGGGCAGGTAGGAGGGAATGGATCACGGAAGAAATAGTTAAAATGATAGAAGCAAGAAGGAAAATTAAAATTGGAAACACAGAAGCAGGACAGAAAAAATATAAGGAACTAAGGAACTTAATTAATAGGAAATGCAAGCTAGCGAAAGAAGAGTGGATAAAAGGAAATTGTGAGGATATTGAGGAGGATATGAGAAGAGGTAAAGTAGATTTGGGCTACAGGAAAATTAAGTCACATTTTTCTAAAGTAAAACCAAAGGGTAACATTATATGTGATAAGCAGGGTAAGGAACTCACAGAAAATAAGGAAAAAGCTAGAAGATGGAAGGAGTATCTTGAAGATTTATATAAAGGTAGGCAGGACATGGAGGAGCTAGAAAATGTGGAACAG
This sequence comes from Leptodirus hochenwartii, assembly GCA_947310635.1. Classification (NCBI taxonomy): domain Eukaryota; kingdom Metazoa; phylum Arthropoda; class Insecta; order Coleoptera; family Leiodidae; genus Leptodirus; species Leptodirus hochenwartii. The sequence continues at coordinate 7,775,404 of OX371176.1, read as the reverse complement.
ATAGATGAGGATGACTTAGGTCCTAGCATACTTAGGTCAGAGTTTCATAGAGCATTAAATGATTTACGGAATAACAAAGCAGCGGGGATTGATATGATACCAGCCGAATTAATAAAACACGCAGGGGAAAAAATGCAGGAGCGATTATACAGGTTAGTTTGTAAAATATATGAGAAGGGAGAAGTACCACAGGATTTTCAGCGTAGTAGAATAGTAACAATGCCGAAGAAAATAGGAGCTAATTTGTGTGAGAACTATAGGACCATTAGCCTACTATCACATGCATCGAAGATATTGTTAAAGATTATTTATAGGAGATTAGAAAATAAAGTAGAGGAAAGGCTAGGAGAAGATCAGTTTGGTTTTAGGAAAAACAGAGGGACGAGGGAGGCGATTCTAGCACTAAGAACGGTAGTAGAAAAAAGAAATAGGGTAGGAAAGGTAACTTGCATAGCTTTTGTAGACTTAGAAAAGGCATTTGACAATGTAGATTGGGACATAATGTTTAGAATTTTAAAAGAAACGGGTATAGATTATAAGGATAGGAGAATAATTTTTAATTTATATAAACACCAAACTGCCTTAGTTAGAATTGAGGGGGAAGAAGAGGTAGCAAAAATAGGGAAGGGAGTTCGGCAGGGATGTACACTCTCACCGTTATTATTTAATCTATATATAGAAGATGCAATAAACAAAGTAAAAGAAGAGTATAGTGTAGGTGTGAATGTACAGGGAGAGAAAATATATATGCTGAGATTCGCCGACGATATAGCTATATTGGAAGAAAGCGAAAAGAAATTAGAAAGGGTATTGAATGGTATGCAGGCAGTATTGACTAGGGATTTTAACATGAAAATAAATATAGGTAAAACTAAAGTGATGAGGTGTGACAAAAAGGAATGCAGTAGAAAAATGAGGATCACAATAGGAGATAATAGAATCGAAGAAGTGTCAGATTTTTGTTATTTAGGCAGTAGAATCACAAAAGATAATCGAAGCAAGGTAGATATAAAGTGTAGGATAGCACAGGGTAGGAAGGCATTCGTAGAAAAAGAACAGATTTTAAGATCAAATATTGACTTGGGTATTAGAAAAAGATTACTGAAGGTATATGTTTGGAGTGTAGCACTGTACGGGTGTGAGACGTGGACTATAGGAAAGGAAGAGAAGCGTAGATTAGAAGCACTTGAAATGTGGTGTTATAGGAGGATGATGAGGATTGGTTGGGAAGATAAAGTAACAAATGAAGCTGTACTAGAGTTAGTAGGGGAGAAGAGAAGTATTTGGAGAGTGTTACAACGTAGGAGAGACAGATTAGTAGGGCATATTCTTAGGCATGGGGGGATTATGCAATTGATCAAAGAAGGTAGAGTGGAGGGAAAGAGAGGGGTAGGTAGGCCTAGATTGGAGTATGTGAGACAGATAGTTGAAGACGTTGAGATGAATAGCTATAGGGAGATGAAGGGATTAGCTCAGGATAGATCGGCATGGCGTGCTGTTTCCAACCAATCTTTAGGATTGCGGACTCTCTAACTAACTATTTAACTTCGGAGGTAGCTCGAAAATTCTATAGGATCGAAATCCTTGCAAGTTGGAACAAAGATATTCGAAATAAAATGTGCTTTTTTGTTGTTTTCAAACAAAATTGTTTTCTTTTAAAGTACATACTATATTTCTAAAAATTAAGTAATATTTTCGAAATTTTATAAATATTCGATTGGCTTAACTACCGATTATAAATGTTTTTTAAAAGATTTTGGATTCTCACCTTAAAAGTATTTACTCACAAAAATGTTGGTGATGGAAGCGAACTCATTTTAGAGCTAAAAACACAAATTGTCGACATTTAGCCGAGCATTTATAAGTAATACTTTTCTATTGTTTCTTGAACTATCTTGAAATGCATAGATATACCTTAACAATTATTTTAGTATAATATAGAATATCACCCAAATACCGTAACAAGCATTAAGTAGCTAGATGTACATTTAAATAATACATTTAAAACTATTTTTAAATTTATTATTATTATTTTATTTATTTATTTATTTATTTATTTATTTATTTTTCGTTATTTTAGATTTCACAAACCAATATTTTTTGCTGTTACTTATTATTTTCGTTAATTTATAATTTATAATTTGTAATTTTTAATTTGTATTATTTTTAATAAAAGAATGAGGGTAGGAAAGGTAACTTGCATAGCTTTTGTAGATTTAGAAAAGGCATTTGATAATGTAGATTGGGACATAATGTTTAGAATTTTAAAAGAAACGGGTATAGATTATAAGGATAGGAGAATAATTTTTAATTTATATAAACACCAAACTGCCTTAGTTAGAATTGAGGGGGAAGAAGAGGTAGCAAAAATAGGGAAGGGAGTTCGGCAGGGATGTACACTTTCACCGTTATTATTTAATCTATATATAGAAGATGCAATAAACAAAGTAAAAGAAGAGTATAGTGTAGGTGTGAATGTACAGGGAGAGAAAATATATATGTTGAGATTCGCCGACGATATAGCTATATTGGAAGAAAGCGAAAAGAATTTAGAAAGGGTATTGAATGGTATGCAGGCAGTATTGACTAGGCATTTTAACATGAAAATAAATATAGGTAAAACTAAAGTGATGAGGTGTGACAAAAAGGAATGCAGTAGAAAAATGAGGATCACAATAGGAGATAATAGAATCGAAGAAGTGTCAGATTTTTGTTATTTAGGCAGTAAAATCACAAAAGATAATCGAAGCAAGGTAGATATAAAGTGTAGGATAGCACAGGGTAGGAAGGCATTCGTAGAAAAGGAACAGATTTTAAGATCAAATATTGACTTGGGTATTAGAAAAAGATTACTGAAGGTATATGTTTGGAGTGTAGCACTGTACGGGTGTGAGGCGTGGACTATAGGAAAGGAAGAGAAGCGTAGATTACAAGCATTCGAAATGTGGTGTTATAGGAGGATGATGAGGATTGGTTGGGAAGATAAAGTAACAAATGAAGCTGTACTAGAGTTAGTAGGGGATAAGAGAAGTATTTGGAGAGTGTTACAGCGTAGGAGAGACAGATTAGTGGGGCATATCCTTAGGCATGGGGGGATTATGCAATTGATCATAGAAGGTAGAGTGGAGGGAAAGAGCGGGGTAGGTAGGCCTAAATTGGAGTATGTGAGTCAGATAGTTGAAGACGTTGAGATGAATAGCTATAGGGAGATGAAGGGATTAGCTCAGGATAGATCGGCATGGCGTGCTGTTTCCAACCAATCTTTAGGATTGCGGACTCTTTAACTAACTAATTTGTATTGTTTTTAAAAGATTTATAGGTCATATTATATGCCAACTTTGAAGTACTTCTGTCATGTTGACTTATTTATTTGATAGTATATCAATCACGATTCGTGACAGAGGTATTTTATTTAGTTTTATCCTGTGCTACTGAAGATGGGCGCATAGCGCTTGAAATGTACATCTAGCTATTTAATGCTTGTTACGGTATTTGGGTGATATTCTATATTATAATTTAACACCGTAGTGATAATTTTTAAAATTATTTTAGTATTTTGAAATCTTTTTTGTATTCCAAGATCTGCTTAATATATCTTGATATATATGCAAAGTTAGAATTACAGACTAAAATTTAAAAAAAATTAATTCAGCCTTTATTGACTATTGTAAAAAAATCATTATATGACAGTTTTAATACATCCTAATGTATTTTACAGGATTGTGCTAAATTGCAATGTAGTGTAGATATTTTCCTCGTTGATTTCATCTTTACGCTCAATCAAATAATCTCGATTATTTTTTTAATACAACAAATACATTAAACAGACTGAAGAATTTTAGAAAATATTTCCTTTAACTCAGTTTAAGGACTCAGTAGGTATAGTTTCTTTTATTAGATTAGCTATCATTTTTAATATACATAGAAACGATTAAATCTCTCTCAATTTTATTAAGGATTGTTCTTCCAATTCCTTTATTCATAAATGCAAAGTTACTCATATTCTAGTTGTCAATTTAGATTCGCGTCCAATTTTCCATCCAACTATTGCATTTGACTACTTCGGTCTTCTTGATAACTACTCCTCGTATTATAATCGAGCAGTCTTCGAATTAAACCAAGTATGATTTTGACTGGTTTCTAGTCTAGACCTGTTATAACTTATGACGACCGTCCATTATCAACATCTCAATTGCATTTCGCTTCGCATTATAATCCCCCATTTCTGCATGGAAAATCTGTTAAGGCAACTCATGTTAGAATCAGGGATTACATCTCATTAATATATCTAAATTACAATTGAGATCAAGCGTCGGTTTTTGCAGCTTTCTTTAGTAACGATATATAGAGACCGTATTATATGCAAAATCAAAAAAATTAAAAATTGATGTGAATATATATTATATATCGCCATTTTTGTCAAAATGTGCAATATTTTTTTTATCAAAAAAATATAGCAATACGCTGTATTTCTTTGTTGAGAATTTATATTGCGAAATATCGTATAATGCTCAAATATGCGGTCAAATAAAAATTATATATCACATTATATTTAGATAAATTTCCAAATTAATTGATATCTCAATTACGCACCTTCAACGTTTCAAATTAATTTAATAACATCCCATTTCCCTCATTATGTAAATTAATCTTTCGGTATTACCTTTCGTGTACACACATATTCAATATCCATACACTCTTCGCTGAAGAGTTCATCATTAATCAGCGCTGTATCCAGAAAATTTGCGAAAGGACCAAAATACGCAATGCATTCGAAATATGAAACGTAGTTCGATTTATTTAGAAAAATATTTTTCTAAAAAATATAAAATAAAACGTTTGATAAAACATTACGAAAAAGGATTTAAATAATTTAAATTACGGGACAATTAGTTAAAGAGTCCGCAATCCTAAAGATTGGTTGGAAACAGCACGCCATGCCGATCTATCCTGAGCTAATCCCTTCATCTCCCTATAGCTATTCATCTCAACGTCTTCAACTATCTGACTCACATACTCCAATTTAGGCCTACCTACCCCTCTCTTTCCCTCCACTCTACCTTCTATGATCAATTGCATAATTCCCCCATGCCTAAGGATATGCCCTACTAATCTGTCTCTCCTACGCTGTAACACTCTCCAAATACTTCTCTTCTCCCCTACTAACTCTAGTACAGCTTCATTTGTTACTTTATCTTCCCAACCAATCCTCATCATCCTCCTATAACACCACATTTCGAATGCTTGTAATCTACGCTTCTCTTCCTTTCCTATAGTCCACGCCTCACACCCGTACAGTGCTACACTCCAAACATATACCTTCAGTAATCTTTTTCTAATACCCAAGTCAATATTTGATCTTAAAATCTGTTCTTTTTCTACGAATGCCTTCCTACCCTACGGGACAATATTATCAATTAATTTGGCAGTAATCTTAAATTGAAGAACAGTGCAAATGAACAATTTAAATTTTAAATATTATCACTACGGTGTTAAATAATAGTAGAGAATACCGTAACTTAAAGCATTAAATAGCTAGATTAAGGAAAATAAATAGAAAAGAAAAAAGTGCTGTAGCCGAGCATATTTTTGACTAACTCAGGTCATCCTATTCAAATTAGTTCACGTAATTTACTTGAAAGTATTTTGAATTATTCCGAGTTAAATGCTTGGTTTATTAGAAATAAATGAAATTAAAATAAATTTAAGAATAGTTCTTATTAAATAAATTAAATAGACAAGATGAAATTGGGTCTGAATTCTAAATTAATTAAATTTGATTTAGATTTATGCATGTATATACTTTCATGAGCATTTAACTCGGAATAATTCAAAACACTTTTAAGTAATTTAAGTGAACGAATTTGAATAGAATGACCTGAATTAGTCAAAAATATGCTCGGCTACAGCACTTTTATCTTTTCTAATTTGTTAAATTACCATTTGATCCTATAGTTGCACGTGGTTAAGATAGTATTTTAAATAAATATAATTTTAAAGTAACATATAATAGTCTTGCTAATTTTCTAGGAAATCCCAAAGATTTGATTGATTTCACTCAAAAATCTGGTATTCATAAAATATCTTGTTCTGGTTGTCCTAAAGTATATATAGAAAACAAACACGTAGACCAATTGAAACTAGCTTATGGGCAATTTAACATCTATGAACTGCAATCACAAGAAGATTGAAAAAAAATCGATCCAAAAATGAAGGAGTAATTTGTAGAATAAATGATACTGTTTTTCTTATGACATATAAAAGTGTTCTATCCCCTTAAAAAAAGGCCTATGTTTAGCAGTAATTTTTGAACTAATTAAATCTTTTTTTCAAAAACGACAAGCTACGGATAATTTAACATCTATAAACTGTAATCACAAGAAATTTTAAAAAAATCGATCCAAAAATGAAGGAGTAATTTGTAAAATAAATGACACTGTATTTCTTATAGCATATAAAGGTAAAATTGTACGCAATCTAAATTGAGAAATGTTCAAACTGAGCTTATGGCTAAATTTTAATACTCGGACCTTAGATGGGATAGTTATTTTCTACCTGCAGATAAATTTATAGTTAGTTTTTTTTTTTTAAACATAGCTCTCAAAGAGGGTGTAAACGAAATAAAGTTGTTAAATGTATCCATAAGTGGCGCTAGCGTACATAACAAAAATAATCTAATTTATTCTGCGTTTTACGGATTAATTACCGGATAGATTTTTACAAAATTTTATATTAAGGACCATATTATACATAGAATTGCCCCTAGCTCTTAGAATTTTGAATTTCTATAAATTTATATGTTTAGCAGCAATTTTTGGTATAATTAAAACTTTTCTTTAAAAACGGCGAGCTTAGGGGCAATTTAACATCTATGAACTACAATCACAAGAAGATTGAAAAAAATCGATCCAAAAATGAAGGAGTAATTTGCAGAATAAATTACAATAATTTTCTTATGGCATATAAAGGTGCTCCATCCCCTTAAGAAGCATTTAGCTCATTTCATTGTACCAGGTGTCCCACGTATCTATCGACAGTTTTGCTATTCGAAATAACTTTTCGAGTTTTTGTCAGATTTTATTGAAATTTTAACGCGATATAAAGCAAACAGTTTAATTTCATTACTCTTCATTTTTGGGCACCTAAGTCATTATTTCTTTAATATATTCAAATTAATATGGCGTATTCTATACGCGAACGTGCTAAAGTGGCGAGTTGGTTTGAATGGACCAGAAAACCTATTTTGGTTCAACAGATACCATTTACAAATGGCACAATGTCCTAATAGAAACAGGCAGTGTCCTCGACGTCAAAAGAAAGCGCAGCAGATCAATTCGTTCTGATGAAAATTTGGATCGTGAACATTCAAGAACATTTTACTGATAATGCGCATTCATCTTTACGCCGCGCCTCCAATGCTCTTCAAATCAGCCGTATCACAAGCGAGAGGATTCTTAAGGACCTCAAATGGCATCCATATAAAATTCAAGTTGTGCAAAAATTAACTGAGGAAGACAAAGCAAACCGACTGGAATTCGCACAGGACGAAAGAAACAGAATTTCTGAAAATCCTGATCATTTATCCAATTTGATGGTTTCAGATGAAGCTCATTTTCATCTTGATGATGGTATCAACCACCATAATCATCGTTGTTGGATAAAAATTACAGATACGGCAATAAAAAGTAAATTGTCGATAAATACGTGGGACACCCTTACATCTAATGCTTTAAGTGACGGTATTTGGGTGATATTCTATACTAACAATTTGAACGGTTGATGGATGAGGATTATTAAAATTAGCGAAGAATTGTTATAAAATCTCAATCCGGCGCTGCGTTTGATGCCACCAGTAATAACTCCATATCCTCTCCAGACACAATGTTATCCATCGAGCATATCTTCCAGAGGAAAGCCATCTCAACGTCACGAAGCTTATGGTTGCCGCAAATTAATGATATCCAGGTGAACTGTCGAAGATATCGCAAACGGTAACGAATTGAGGATGATGAGCCCCGCAACATACACTAATTACGCGAAGGTTTAACTTGAGTAACCCGCCAAGTGATATCCCCTAAGAATATAAGCCAAAGTCTCGTATCTAAAATTGATTTAGTGCAGTGGATTGGGGCAAAACGATCTCGCCCAATATACTGTCACATGCACCGAGATTAAATCGAAAATTAGTGTAATTAATTCGTTCCGTTTGAATACAGCTATATTGAATTAAAGTGATTTTGCAACTTGGCTAACTTTCGATTTGACGCAAATTTTATATGTATATCCAAAAAGTTTTAGCCTAAAATTACTTCGTATATTTTACAAGTGGGTCATTTCACCAATGACATTTTTTCCTTCCAATTTACACTACTAGAAACTATTAGTTGTGAATTAATTAAAACGGAACAAAAATCTGCATTTGTTAAATATATGAAATTAAAATTTTTTGTTACACTCTTTTAAACATCGCATATTTTAACAATTAATAAAACGATTAAATAATTTTTATGTACATATATTTTATATAGAGCATTCATATGTGTAGATAAGCTCAAAAATTTCGCCAAAATAACAGCTGATTCTTATACATTTGTAACGTCAATGTGCACTTTTTAATTTTAATTGGATTATATAATATATCGATAATTTTTATAATCCAATTTTTATAATCCTTGGTATCTATTTGTTAGTTAATAAGTTACTATATTAATTATTTTGTCTTATTGATGTTAATGTTTGTTATAACACGTTAAATGTCGTTAAAGAACATTCTTCTAAAGTCACTTATAAATCGGTTGGTAGTTTTTTTTGTGGTTTCTTAAAATCATAATTAAACCTGAATTTTGTTTCTATTTCAATTAATCAATTATGAAGTGCGGATTTCTAAAGGCTCTTAAATAAATATTTCTTGTAATATATGTCGGAAAATTATAAAATTTTCATTTTTAGCTTCAAAGGTATGTCGTAATTTTTGAATACTGAGATTTTTATAAATTTGGTATATTAATTAGCAATTCCAAATGTTTAAGTATTAAGAGTTCGGTGAATATTTCCGATGGTTCTTTGTCTTCCGCAGAGCCCCAATGTAGAAAATAATTACAAAAAAAGCACAATTTTTTGATATTTAGAAAAGGTAACTAATTTAAATAGATAATGCGCTCAGAATCTGTCATTACTAAACCCAAATCTTTCTGAATCTGTGTGAAAAATATTACATCTTCACAGGCATTTCTGCAAAAAAATTCTTGACCAAAAATATAACATTATCATGTGGAAATTTAACAAGGCAAACTGCCTCCTTATTGTCCTGTTGATATCATTATATTATATTCTTGTAAGTAAATTAAACCATAAAAATTTCATGACATTATATTATTAGAACGTCAAAGCGTCAATATATTTAATCAAATCATCTGCGTACGCCTTTTTTTGCGCAAATAATTCGTAATGGTCCATCAAGTTAAATATAAATTTATGTATAGATCCCAAAGTACGAAGACACATAGTTAATTATATATAAAAAATTATAAAAAATAGTGACACATATTTTCTACACAGAGCCATGTAAATTGTAATCCACATTTACATGATGTGTCAATTTTTGTGGTGAACCCCCCATATATTTTCTTGGAAATTATTAACCCACTGGTTTTGAATATGAATGAAAGCATCTCATCAGAAGTCAGTCGTAAACCTGACGTACATTTTGCACCTTCGTATTGGAGGTATACGTGGGAGACTTGACGGGCAAATGAGTCTTCTGCCTACTGCTGAACGCGGAAGGTAAATAAAATGGGAAGATACCTTACAACGAACATTATGCTGACAGGTTCATGAGCTCTTTTACAACCCGGCAACAACGTCTACTTGACAGCTTACACTTGACTGATTACATGTATTATATGGCTTTGGAGCGTTATAATCGAAATGTCATCGGAATATCAACCAGAGCCACAGAAAACGTTATAATGTCGGCAATAATAAAATCAATATGTGAAGTATGTGAGGAAGTTTCTTATTTTCCAGAACAAGAAAATATGAGAAATATTATCAATATACATCTGTATAAACTTAAAAAAATAAAAATTATGTAATGAAAACTATCATATAGAATATCACCCAAATACCGTAACTTAAGTAGCTAGATGTACATTTCGAAGGCTATGCCTATATCTTCAGTAGCACAAGATAAGAGCTAAATAAAATACCTCTGTCGCGAAAATATATATATATAATATAATGAATACCTCACTGCAAAAATGATGAAGGTCACTTTTTGTTAAATTCGTTGAAAATGAATTTGTAACTTTTAAACGCGATAACGCTTATTCAATGAGTATCGTAAAGATGATTTTTCTTTATTGAGAGTATAGTATACTATACAATAGTATGTAATAAAAAGTAAATTCTTAAAATTAAATTTTTTTTTTTTAATTTCTAATTATTTAATTGAACCACAAAAATTAAAACGACAAAAACGATGATTTTCTATAAAAACACAGCAAAAACGATGCGTTTCGAAAAAAAGTAGCGTAGTTGAGTTATATTTTTATTTATTTTATTTTATTTAGTTCATAAGAACTTTACAGTATTATTTTACATTTCTTTACAGTTTTATATTATTTTCATTAGTCAGTAGAAGATAATCATCTGGTCATTAGTTAACATGATAAATAAATATTATAAAATTTTACTAAAAAATCATAAAAATAAGGAAACAAAAAATGTGTTCAATGTAATTAAAGGTTTACTTATAATTGTTTTAAATCGTACAATATAAACACAGCATTATATCTAATTTGACAATATTAATTTCCTTAGACTTTTCGTTCCTAACTTCCTTGTAGCTTGCTTTTTCACTTCCTTTCTTTTAGTATACAAATTTTACCTTTTCCCGGATTCCTCTTCACTGTCGCCTATTCTTTTAATAATATTGTGCTTCTTATTAGCTTTGATCGATTTCTTTTCATTATTGTGGGCAAGATTAGTGAGAAAATCTCGCACAGAAGAGTTACAAAACTGCTTTAGGTGCTGCAATCGGGGCCAGTTTTTTCTCGCATTTTCTTTATAACAACAGTCAACCTTCCATGGATTTTTCTCTTCTTACATCCGACGTTTAATTTCTGCACTGTCTTCGCTATCTGTGTATTTTTCCATAAAAAAGCTTATTTAATTAATTAATTTTACAGTTTAAAATACAAACACGATTGAATATATATATATACCATGCTTGAGGAGATCATAGGTTATTTTCGTAGTAGTGTAATGATCAGGTGATCACACATTACGCACTTCCTGAACTTACATCATTTTTGCACTGTTTTGCATCGACTTGCATGATTCAGAATTATGTGAATAATTGCCATACCCTTAGCCATAGTTAGTTAAAGAGTCCGCAATCCTAAAGATTGGTTGGAAACAGCACGCCATGCCGATATATCCTGAGCTAATCCCTTCATCTCCCTATAGCTATTCATCTCAACGTCTTCAACTATCTGACTCACATGCTCCAATTTAGGCCTACCTACCCCTCTCTTTCCCTCCACTCTACCTTCTATGATCAATTGCATAATCCCCCCATGCCTAAGAATATGCCCTACTAATCTGTCTCTCCTACGCTGTAACACTCTCCAAATACTTCTCTTCTACCCTACTAACTCTAGTACAGCTTCATTTGTTACTTTATCTTTCCAACCAATCCTCATCATCCTCCTATAACACCACATTTCAAATGCTTGTAATCTACGCTTCTCTTCCTTTCCTATAGTCCACGCCTCACACCCGTACAGTGCTACACTCCAAACATATACCTTCAGTAATCTTTTTCTAATACCCAAGTCAATATTTGATCTTAAAATCTGTTCCTTTTCTACGAATGCCTTCCTACCCTGTGCTATCCTACACTTTATATCTACCTTGCTTCGATTATCTTTTGTGATTCTACTGCCTAAATAACAAAAATCTGACACTTTTTCGATTCTATTATCTCCTATTGTGATCCTCATTTTTCTACTGCATTCCTTTTTGTCACACCTCATCACTTTAGTTTTACCTATATTTATTTTCATGTTAAAATCCCTAGTCAATACTGCCTGCATACCATTCAATACCCTTTCTAAATTCTTTTCGCTTTCTTCCAATATAGCTATATCGTCGGCGAATCTCAACATATATATTTTCTCTCCCTGTACATTCACACCTACACTATACTCTTCTTTTACTTTGTTTATTGCATCTTCTATATATAGATTAAATAATAACGGTGAGAGTGTACATCCCTGCCGAACTCCCTTCCCTATTTTTGCTACCTCTTCTTCCCCCTCAATTCTAACTAAGGCAGTTTGGTGTTTATATAAATTAAAAATTATTCTCCTATCCTTATAATCTATACCCGTTTCTTTTAAAATTCTAAACATTATGTCCCAATCTACATTATCAAATGCCTTTTCTAAATCTACAAAAGCTATGCAAGTTACCTTTCCTACCCTCATTCTTTTTTCTACTACTGTTCTTAGTGCTAAAATCGCCTCCCTCGTCCCTAAAATCGCAGTGAAACTTATGTTATAATATTCTATTCAACTTGAGCGATTTTTTGATTTATGTAACTCATTTTGAGCAAAGAAGTGATCCTCATCGTTTTTGCAGTGAACTCTTGAATTATGAAATTGGGCCTGAAACTAAATTCATTAAATTTTATTTAGATTTATGCATGTATATACTTTCATAAGCATTTAACTCGGAATTATTCAAAACACTTTCAAGTAATTTAAGTGAACGAATTTGAATAGGATGACCTGAGTTAGTCAAAAGTATGCTCGGCTACAGCACTTTTATACTTTTTATTTAATCTGAAATGAGCTAAATGCTCCATAAATCTAATTTCAATTGGTATACGTGTTTGTCTACTTTAGGACAACTAGAACAAGATATTTTATAAATACCAAATTTTTTATCAAATCTTTGGGATTTCCTAGAAAATTAACAAGATTATTAGAAGTATTACATGCTACTTTAATAATTTTATTTATTTAAAATATCACGTGCAATTATAGGAACAAATGGTAATTTAACAAATTTTGGAGTTGAATTATTGCTTTGTTCTAAACTACTAATATTTCTGATATCTCTTCTTCTATTAAATTTTCTTAATATGTTATTTATAATTTTATAAGAATAGCCATTTTGTACTGCTATATTTCGGATATTATTATTAAATAATATCTGAAATTATCAAATTATCAATGTTATATTTATCATTAGATAAAGGAAAATTTAATAAGCGGTCAATTAAAAAAATAAAAGCAGCATATTTAATTGAAGGAAATTTAGAATTTAATATATTAATAAAATCATCAATATTAGATTTTTCAGTATCAAAAATCGCAAAGATGTCATCTACATATCTAATTCAAATTCTAGGAAAATAAATTTCAGTTTCCTTAGTTTATTTAGTTTCAAAATAACTCATAAATAATTTAGCAATAAATGCACTTAAACAATGTCCCTTCTTTTTGCTCAAAGAATTTACCATTTAAGGAAAAACAATTCAGAGGCAACATAATTTAGGAAGTTATAAGTATTCATTAATAATAACATCAACCACAGAATTATTTTTTAGCATATCTTCGAGAAAAGGAATAGTTTCAGGAATAGGAACATTTGGAAATAATGAGCAAAAATCAAATGAAATAAATTTGATAGTGTTAAATCTTTAACATTATTAATGAATTCTAAAGAACGTTTTATAGCGAAACTATCGAAATAAAAATTATTAAATAAATTACATTGAATTATGTTGACATTTGCGTTTTTCGTTGAATGAAATTTCTTCAAATGTAATTTTAAAATATAAAATATTTTAAAATATAACTGTAAATATAAATTTAAATTTAGACCTTCGCTGGTCATTCTATTAACCATAAGTGTACATAAGAATGTCACCAAGTTGCATATGTTTATAATAACATATAACCGCTGAAAGAAATTGTCCGACTTTCAGCAACTATTTCAGCTGAAGAAATTTGCATAAGTTGTTAAGGCTTGTAAAGCAAGGAAATTATGTGTTAATTGATTGGCCGATAAGATTATAATTAGAAAAGTTATTTAAAGTAACGTGAGCTCGCTTTACTTGCCTTCTTAGGTAATTAGAGAAAAGCTGCTATATGGGAAGATATTTTGGCTAAAACTATTCCAAATTATGTAATTTAAAAAATTTGATAAATAATATAATTAATACTCGGTAAAATTTTAATTTTAATTTTAATAATATATTTTAAATTAATCGTATGTACGTAATCAAAGATAATTCAATCATCAGCTGAGTAATAATTTTGTCTTCGCAAAAATTTATTTGCCATGCATATACAGGAAGTTACGTATTGGATATTTAACTTGTTCACATAAAGGTAAATAATTATTTACACAAATACATAAATTATCGTACATTCATAATAATTGCACGTTACATTTAAATTTATTAAATTTAAATGCTGCTTTGGCCATTTGAAAACAAGAATTGAATAATAAATAAAACTATTTTAATTCATATTCGCAAAATAATATAGTGTATAAACATGTAAATTGTACTTTTCAAATTGATTGATTTTGATTGATAACATAATTGATTGGAGGAAAAACTAAATATCCTTAAGATACACCTTCTGTCAACAATAAATTGGAAGAAATAATTTCAAAAAAAAACAACTCAAAATGCAAATATTTGAAGTCACTCTACCAAAAAGAGATCTGCTAGATATTTTCGAATTGAAGCAACATGTATGTTAGTAAAACCTGCGTGGTTGGTAATCCCTATAACTACAATTCCCATCATTAAATATTTAATTCAAGGTTTCTATAAATAGGAGCTATATGCGAATGTACTGTCATTATATTTTATACCGACTAACGCTTAAGCTGACTGAGACTTTGTTAGTACACTCGCGGGCTATGATAATATACACGACTTAAAAGATTGTCGAAAGTTTTCGTTTTTTTTTCCAGGAAAATTTTATTGTCCACAATTGTACATTTGTCCTATAGGATGTATCTACTTATTTATTAATTTAAATGTCTGTCGGCAGACATTCCAAATTGAAGCAACATTAAAATAAATACGGCAGAAAAATATAAGGCAATAAAATAGCTGAAAATGATCGTTGTTTTATTATGATTTAATAATGGCAAAAATATCGAAAATAAAACAACAAAAATTGGTTATTATATACTGATTTTAGTTTTAATTGTATAATTCAAATAAAACAATCGACGATTGATTAATTTATATTGTTTATTTTGGACACAATGTAAATTTTACGTACATACATTTAGTGAAAATATATGGTTCATTAATTATGTTCGTTGTAGTTTAAATTAAGTAATTAACATGGAATGGTACCGGTTTTATCATAGGACGAAATGAAACAAATTTTTAAACACAAATACCGCAATGAAAGACGCGTTTTTTCAATCATTATGATTTATTGTTATTTAGATGGTAAAAATAGTTCCATTTCGCAATAATTGAACTACGTTGACGTATTAATTAATATGCGACGTAAATATTATATTATTAAATATTATGCGACATAAATATTCGTCTTAAAAATTGTGTATATTCTCTACTACCAGGGCAACGATTTTATAGAATCCCGAAAGAATTTTATTTTATTTTTGTAGCTGAATATTATTAAAAGCGAAATCAATTAATGACAAAAAATAATTTCGCTTTTTCTAACTATCGACCGATTCTAGTTAGAAAAGAGAAGATTTGAAAAAAAAATCTTTTAAAGTTATAATTGAATATATCAAGAACTTTATACCTTTATACCACAATACTCCAATATCCGGATTATATTCAATTTATAATTCTTTATTATCATCTAATAATCAAATTGACATATCATTGACATTGACAAACACAATCCGAGTCTAAGTCGAAAAATGTTGTAAATGTTGTAAATCTATATTGAATTTTTGATTCCTTTTATTTCTTTTTGAAATTTTATATTATTCCTTTTTTTCATTCCTTGTTAATGTATATTTAACAAATCGTATGACTATAAATATTTTGTATTGCTAGTCACATTATTGGGTAAGAAGAACTTTTTTGCACATCCTTCAGTTTTTGACTGTTTAATAGCATCCAATTCGTCTGCAAGGACTTTGACACTTTTCACGAATAAATGGTTAAAAATTACTAATTTAAAGGTTATATTTACAGATAAAATATTTGTAAGCAAATATTATATTCAATTCTTAAAAACACGGTATAAGAATGCCAACCAAATAATGAGAATTATTGATTAATTGATGGTGCTTATTATATGGAGAAAAATCTGTTTTCTCAGATCTAAAAATAAAATGAGGAACTGACATATGCAATTTTTATTAATAATTGTATGTTTCCTTGAATTTACTTACATATTTTCTAGAATTTACACATATTTTTAATATTTCAAATATTTCGTTGTGTTAATTGATAATTATTTAATTTAATAATGTTTACTGATATTTTCGGTATTTACTGATATTTTACTGATTTTTTTCTATATTTACTGATATTTCCAGATATTCACTCGCATTTTCCGTATTTATACAATTTGAATACCACATTTCCTAATTCTCTGCCTGATCGAAACAAATAATAATTAATTAATTTTCTTATAAGCGTACACCCGTATTATTTTAAAGTTTTAGTATGATATTTGCATATCTAAAATTATAGTAGTTCACCACAGACGAGCCCTTACATAATGAATTAAATAAAAATATAAACTCTATAAATAATTTATACGCTTGTTCCTTATTATTTATAGATGATATTTTTAAGTGATATACTGTAATTGGTTTGACTGCAAGTCAAATTGTTGTATATCCAAATTCTTAACTAAATAAATAAATATATTATAGTATTTATCACATGAAAAATATTTTTACGCACGTTTAATACTCTGATTGCATTTATATTGAAAAATTTCACTTAAATGTGGAAGAATAGTTATTTACACTATAAGTGTTGTAAAGATTCATATTACGACAAGAGATGTTGAGTTGTCAAACGAAGCGTTAGCCGAGTGTCGTAATATGAATTTACAACTCGAATATTGTACGAAATTTTATCTACTTTCGTAAAATAATCGGAAAATTATATTTGACAAGAGCTATCAAAATATTTTTTTAAATTATGTTATGTCCTAAACAAAACTGATACCTGCTGTTATAAGGATTTAAGTTTTCTAAGTAGTCTTGAACTGTTTGTTGTTTCTGAGTTGTCTTGGTTACTGTTAAACACATCAGATTTATAACAAAAGTTTGCGAAAAAAGTACTGTTTGAAAATGTCTGATTCTCAAGAAAGTTTACCCTCGGAAGTAGAGGAAGCTGCAAATGGAGCAATTTCAAGTCTAATTCCCGCAAAATCAAAGTTACGATATGAACTTGAATACCAGAAATTTGAAAAATGGTGTGATACAAAGAGTAAAAGAAGTGTCGGAAAAAAAAAAGTTGGCGTATTTCGCCGAAAAGCAATAATCGCAAAAGCCGTCAACGCTTTGTACGCACTATTCCATGTTAAGAACCATGATTTTCGTAAGAAAAAATCAAGATGTAACCAAATTTATACAGATAGTTGCTTTTCTCAAGAGAAGTTCAGACGGATACATGGCAAAAAAGTCTAGCATTTTTTCTAAAGAAGAAGTATGTAAGTGTTTGGGCACAGCAGAGGATGAATTGTTTTTGCTTATGAAAGTTGTGATGATCGTTAGCATTTTTGGGGCTTGTCGACGAGACGAACTTACGAAGTTAATGTTAGATCACATTGAAGACAAAGTATCATATGTTAAAATCGTGATCCCATCTACAAAAATGAAAATCGTACGAGAATTTATAGTTACCGAGGGAAACTTGCCAGGTATTAACTGCTTAACAATTTTTCGAAAATATGCTGAGCTTCGTCCTCCTAGTGCTCCTCACAGGCGTTTTTTTGTCTGCTATAAATGTAGCTTGCAGCCTGTTGGGATCAATACGTTTGGAAATATACCAAAATGAATTGCAAAGCAGTTGGGCTTGAAGAGACCCGAAAAATATACGAGGCACTGTTTTCGGAGGTCCTCTGCTTCCATGCTAGTAGATGGTGTGGCGTATATGCCAATGCTTAAGAGTCACGGAGGGTGGAAATCCTCTGCTACTGCAGAGGGGTATGTTGAAAGTTCTTTAGAAAATAAAAAAGAAATAGCAAACAAGATTACGGGTTCCAAAGAAACCATGACGGATCAAAACGCCAACCTGAATAACTCGGTGATAACCACCTATGGTCTGCAAATTTCAAATTGCAAAAAATGTGTTATAAATGTATTTATTTACTTTCATTCAGTAAAGTAAATATTACAGTTTATAAAAAGTTTTATAAGGATGACCATTACAGCACTAGTGCTGTAATGAGTTTTTATTGCTGTAAATAAGTGCTGTTAAAGCAACTAGCTGTATAAATTTGCTTACGGAAATCGTGGTTCTTAACATGGAATAGTGCGTCTAAAGCGTTGACGGCTTTTGTGATGAAATACGCCAAAAAATTTTTTTCAGACACTTCTTTAATTTTTGAATCACGCCATTTTTCAAATTTCTGGTATTCAAGTACATATCGTGCCTTGATTTTGCGGGAATTAGACTTGAAATTGCTCCATTTGTAGCTTCCTCTACTTCCGAGGGTAATCTTTCTTCAGAATCAGACATTTTCAAAGAGTACTTTTTTCGCAAACTTTTTCTATAAATCTGTTTAACAGTAACCAAGACAACTCAGAAACAACAAACAGTTCAAGACTATTTAGAAAACTTAAATCCTTATAACAGCAGGTATCATTTTTGTTTAGGACATATGATTTAAAAAATTATATCATTTTGTAATTATCGGATTATTTTACGAAAGTAGATCAAATTTCGTACAATATTCGAGTTGTAAATTCATATTACGACACTCGACGTATTGTCAATCTTTACAACACTTATATTGTAAATAACTATTAATAAATATTTTTTAAATGTTAGTCTATTAACTAAAAACTCATTACAGCACTAATGCTGCAATGACGACCATCATTACAAAACTTTGTTTTAAACTGTATTATTTACTTTACTGAATGAAAGTAGATAAATTATATTATTTATCAATTTTATATAGAAAACGCTTGTAATATATAAGATATATTAGATTGCATATATAGTTAAAATCCATACGATATGTATCATTCTTTTTATTATTTATTTTCATTTTTCTACAGAGTATTTAGGGAGGAACAGACGGAAAAATTACACGGTTTTTTTATCGAAACGGAAAGTTTAGCCTTTGCCTTTAGTATTCAAGAGGCTGATTTAGAAATCATATTATTTCCAACTCGAATCCGTATCATTACTAAAGGATTTTCCATGTTGCGCGCTTTTATTCGTTTTATATTGATTTAAAATAAAAATGTTATAATACTTAAATATTTTCAGGTAATTAGTTAAAGAGTCCGCAATCCTAAAGATTGGTTGGAAACAGCACGCCATGCCGATCTATCCTGAGCTAATCCCTTCATCTCCCTATAGCTATTCATCTCAACGTCTTCAACTATCTGACTCACATACTCCAAACTAGGCCTACCTACCCCTCTCTTTCCCTCCACTCTACCTTCTATGATCAATTGCATAATCCCCCCATGCCTAAGAATATGCCCTACTAATCTGTCTCTCCTACGCTGTAACACTCTCCAAATACTTCTCTTCTCCCCTACTAACTCTAGTACGGCTTCATTTGTTACTTTATCTTCCCAACCAATCCTCATCATCCTCCTATAACACCACATTTCGAATGCTTGTAATCTACGCTTCTCTTCCTTTCCTATAGTCCACGCCTCACACCCGTACAGTGCTACACTCCAAACATATACCTTCAGTAATCTTTTTCTAATACACAAGTCAATATTTGATCTTAAAATCTGTTCCTTTTCTACGAATGCCTTCCTACCCTGTGCTATCCTACACTTTATATCTACCTTGCTTCGATTATCTTTTGTGATTCTACTGCCTAAATAACAAAAATCTGACACTTCTTCGATTCTATTATCTCCTATTGTGATCCTCATTTTTCTACTGCATTCCTTTTTGTCACACCTCATCACTTTAGTTTTACCTATATTTATTTTCATGTTAAAATCCCTAGTCAATACTGCCTGCATACCATTCAATACCCTTTCTAAATTCTTTTCGCTTTCTTCCAATATAGCTTTATCGTCGGCGAATCTCAACATATATATTTTCTCTCCCTGTACATTCACACCTACACTATACTCTTCTTTTACTTTGTTTATTGCATCTTCTATATATAGATTAAATAATAACGGTGAAAGTGTACATCCCTGCCGAACTCCCTTCCCTATTTTTGCTACCTCTTCTTCCCCCTCAATTCTAACTAAGGCAGTTTGGTGTTTATATAAATTAAAAATCATTCTCCTATCCTTATAATCTATACCCGTTTCTTTTAAAATTCTAAACATTATGTCCCAATCTACATTATCAAATGCCTTTTCTAAATCTACAAAAGCTATGCAAGTTATTCAGGTAATACAATGTACAAATCATATATTTGAGTGACGATTTTAAGAATGTGCTGCGTTCTTTTTGACATTCATAGTACAAAAACCAGTTGACTCATTCTTTAAAATATTCTTTTACAAATCACTAGTACCGAAAATATTCTGAAAATCTGAAAATACTGTCAGAATAATCTAATATTTACACAACAGCATTTATCGTGAAATATATATATATTTCGAAGGCTAAAATCTCACCTTCAATAACACAACAATTAGACAGACTATCATGCTGTATTTTGAATTGCTTGAATATAAATCCAACTCAAGGAAAATTGTTATTATCTATCATGTTGAATTTTTGTATAGTATTCATTTTATTTTTCGCGTTTCCTTTAGATATTTTTTATCCAATAATCGCATTATATTTCTGCCAAAATATCGAAACTTGTACGTGTAGAATCATCAAATAGTCTCGGTCTATTTTTACGAAGTCAAATTTTGATGGTAATGGCAGATTCAATAATATGTACATTGCACGTCGATAATCCGATACATTATCATTCTATTCGCAAAATTTGCATTACACATATACCATATCCTTATTCTAAATATTGGAAATTTCGTATATTAAAACCACATCAAATTTTATTCAACTAGAAATAAAACCGTCAGCTTATTTTCACGTGATATTAAAACCAGATTGCTTAAGCGTAGTATATGTTCAAATTAGTAGTCTAAACAACGAAACCACCCAATATAATAGTTGGTCTAATCTTCAGATGTGTAGACATTAACGATTATTCCACGCAATCAAAGCGGTCATATTTATATAGGGCGAATGAAAATATAAAATCAAAAATATTTCATTTTGCCGTTGCAAATCGTGTAATTTGTTAATATTACTTCTGATGTGAAAAATACAAATATTGGTAAATATTGTTTGTAATTTACACTGCTTCTCCAAACCCATAAATTTTAATTGTATGAAAATACAATACATTTTCAAGTTCTAAAATTAGTAGTAAAATATATATTTGGCGTTAAATTTTATACACACTGTATGTGGTATCCTTGCCTCAATAAGGATAATTATTATATTCCACGCACGCATACCGATAAATTAGATACATTCACTGAATATAGTATATTTTGGGAACGAGGAAAGAATGAAGAAGCAGATGCAAACTTCCTTCAACAAGAGGAAATCAAATATACACAGTAGAAGAAAAGTAACTGTGCATTGCCGAAGGAAAATACATAATTGCATTTTTGTTCGCAAAAAGATATGAATTGTTTTATTTTTGAGATCTAACGTTAATTTAGAAACTACCAAAAAAAACCGTTGGATATATTATGCTGTGGAAAATGAAAAGGTTCGATAGCTTGAAGATATTTGAAAACATGTTACTTCTAAATAATTGATTGATTTAGCCGTTACTATGTGATATATTTATATCATTTATACTGATTTTTATATCAGTTTTATATCATTTTCCATAAAATGATATAAAACTTTGGTTTTAGCACGAAACTATAGTCTCGTATTTAATAAATTTTGGTCATATAAAAACAAAGTAACCGTGTTTTATTTTTCATGTTACTTCTAGTTCAAGTAAAGAACATTAGAATAGATGCTTTAATAATTAATAAGCAATGATTTATGTCAAATTGTTAATTTTACCATCAATTATATTTTATAATAAATATAACTACTATATAAATATCGCTTCACAGTTTTTTGTTAGCGCCAATAATAATTGATTCAAAAGATTGAAAAGAGAAGATGATTAGGTTTATTTATCGTCCTCTTCTTTTAAATTTGAAAGGAGAATGAAGGACAACAATTGTCAAAGAATCGATTTAAAGAGCCTTAAATCGATAAAAAGAGCCTGGCTCTTTAAATCGATTGTCCTTCATCCCAATACTTCTACATTCAAAGAGGAGATAATGTCCACTATTCATTTATATATGTCGAATTTAAAACCAAACAATTTTTTTGTATGATGAGCAAATACGAGCAGATTAATGTTTGATTTTTGAAAAAAAATTCGATATTGACAACAACAGATTGCACTTTCAAAACTATTCACTATTCTAAAATCGAATGATATCCCGCCATATTAATATCGATATTATATATATAACTTCTTATGACTGTTATGGTGAAATGGTTATGAGGGCATTATTAGAAGGAGCCATTATCTTGTTCGTGATCGCTAATATTACACTGCTTAATCCCTATAAGATGTGGAATGTCGATTTTCCCAATATTCCCAATATTCCCGATTTAATTGCAATGGCCGCATATTCAGATCATTTCTGGTTGATGTTGGATATTTCTTATTATCTAGAATATAGGTCGTAAAATATTGGTTCCTTAAACCAATATATATCTAAAACAATACATATTTATATTATTATCTCTTAACCAATAATCTATATTAAAATTATATGCTAATACTGTGGAAATATTATACAGAGATCTAATTAAATAATATTTTTATCTACTTTCATTCAGTAAAGTAAATATTACAGTTTAAAAAAAAAAATTGTAATGACCATTACAGCACTAGTGCTGTAATGAGTTTTTGATTAATAGAGTAACATTTTAAAATTATTTATTATATATATTTATTACAAATTTGTTTGCAATTTGAAATTTGCAGAGCAGAGGTGGGACATCACTGAGTTATTCAGGTTAGCGTTTTGAACCGTCGTGGATTTTTTTGGAACCCGTAATCTTGTTTGCTATTTCTTTTTTATTTTCTAAAGAACTCTCAACATACCCCTCTGCAGTAGCAGAGGATTTCCACCCTCCGTGACGCTTAAGCATTTGCACATCCACCCCACCATCTACCAGCATGGAAGCAGAGGACTTCCGAAAACAGTGCCCCGTATATTTTTCGGGTCTCTTCAAGCCCAACTGATTTGCAATTAATTTTGGTATATTTCCAAAGGTATTGATCCCAACAGGCTGCGAGCTAGATTTATAGAAGACAAACAAACGCCTGTGAGCAGCACTAGGAGGACGAAGCTCAGCATATTTTCGAAAAATTGTTAAGCAGTTAATACCTGGCAAGTTTCCCTCGGTAACTATAAATTCTCGTACGATTTTCATTTTTGTAGAAGGGATCATGATTTTAACATATGATACTTTGTCTTCAATGTGATCTAACATTACTTCGTAGGTTCGTCTCGTCGACAAGCCCCAAAAATACCAACGATCATCACAACTTTCATAAGCAAAAACAATTCATCCTCTGCTGTGCCCAAAAACTTACATACTTCTTCTTTAGAAAAATGCTAAACTTTTTTGCCGTGTATTCGTCTGAACTTCTCTTGAGAAACGCAACTAGCTATATAAATTTGCTTATATCTTGAATTTTTCTTACGAAAATCATGGTTCTTAACACGGAATAATGCGTCCAACGCGTTGACGGCTTTTATGATTGTTGCTTTTCGGCGAAATACGCCAACAAAATTTTTTGTGACACTTGTTTTACTCTTTTTGAATCACACCATTTTTCAAATTTCTGGTATTCAAGTTCATATCGTAAGTTTGATTTTGTGGGAATTAGACTTGAAATTGCTCCATTTGCAGCTTCCTCTACTTCCCAGGGTAAACTTTCTTCAGAATCAGACATTTTCAAAGAATACTTTTTTCGCAAACTTCTGCTATAAATCTGATGTGTTTAACAGTAACTAAGACAACTCAGAAACAACAAACAGTTCAAGACTACTTAGAAAACTTAAATCCTTATAACAGCAGGTATCATTTTTGTTTAGGATATAACATCATTTTAAAATTTATTTTGACAACTCTTGCCAAATATTGTTTTTGTAATTTTCGGTTTACTTACGAAAGTAGATAAAATTTCGTACAATATTCGAGTTGTAAATTCATATTATGATACTCGACGTATTGTCAACTCAACATCTCGTGTCGTAATATGAATCTTTACAACACTTATATTGTAAATAACT
Source organism: Leptodirus hochenwartii (assembly GCA_947310635.1). Classification (NCBI taxonomy): domain Eukaryota; kingdom Metazoa; phylum Arthropoda; class Insecta; order Coleoptera; family Leiodidae; genus Leptodirus; species Leptodirus hochenwartii. The sequence continues at coordinate 7,750,855 of OX371176.1, read as the reverse complement.
ATTACAGAATGTCATTTTCAGGAGTTCAATGATTTAAGCGTAGAAATTTTTGTCTAATTATAATTAAACATTTTATTGCGGCAACTAAAATATCAGCGACATTTGATTTATAAATTTTACAAATCAAAATTATATTTTAAAGAATGAATTGTAGTATTATTATTTTTTTAATTGGTATCAGCTGTTAATGGCTCTGCAATGTTATACGTTGGAATTATTCAATACTACTCTAATTTATAACCAACATTGCGTACCAAAATTGATTGCAATATTTCCATTAATAAATACAACATAAATAGCATTGTCAGAGGTTCGTAAACTAGACTAATTGTATTCTTAACTCCGTTAAAATTTTTTATAAAAATTCAGAAATTATCAAGATTCAAATTAATATTTATATTGTTCCGTTTAAATTTTATTTGGGAAGTAGAATCAAAGTAAACTATATAGAATATCACAAAATACTAAAACAGTCGTAGGAGGTCATATTTTACGTTCTAAAGCATTGATTTTGCAATTAGGAAAATACTATTAAAGGAATATTATCAAGAGCACATTATATACGAAGATAATAAATATACTTAATGCTCGTTACGGTATTTGGGTGATATTATGTATTATAAAAAGAGAAGCTTCAGAAATGCGATTCCGTAGGTTCGGTTTTATTGTTAATTTTTAGAACTGCTGATATCTGTTTGAGTGCGATGGGAAAACCGGGAAATAGACAGCATAGGGATTACCGCAGCACCGCAAAACAATGATAGATAATATTGGTATTTCGGCGCATAAACCTGTCATTCGCCGGTGTGACATACTTCATTAAAGGACTCGAGGATTGGCAGGACTGCGTGCAAATATGGAATATCTGCAGTGGCAGCGTGAACATTTAACATATGTTTTAATGTATATATATATATAAGCTTTCTCTGTGTACAAACGGATAAAGGCAGATTCTGTTTAAGCTGACTATTGGTGGTTAAATTGATCAATGGTCAGACTTGTCGCGAATTAATATTGTGGTTTACGCAATTGAGTATTGTTATGTAAATCTGGCAATTGTGAATTTGTATCAGCACTGTGTGAAATTTTGATGCAACTGAACATTTAACCATTTCATTTGATATCCTGTATTTATTTACATCGTAAACCTCAAAAATTCAAAAAATTTAAATATTAAAAAATGTCAAACATTGAAAACTTTCGAAAAAATATATATTTAAATACCCGGAATTTTAGAGTACACATTAAAAGTATACCATAGAAACTTGCTGTGCAAAAAAATTGTCGATACATGTGAAATGTCGATACATCTAAAAAAAATCTATTTCAGATTGGTTTATGTATATGAATGTATATAAATTAAATATTTATAAGATAAATTTAAATTTAAAAATCTCTGTGTTGGAATGAGGAATAGAATAATTTATTATTATACCAACCGTTAACATTGTCTTTAAATATGGTGCCAAAATGTGTATTATCACTCTTAAGAAATTTATTCCATTCGAAATATGAGCAAATATTTTATATAACAGTTCATTCAATTTTTGTGGACATCAAAATTAAATTGTCAACTTTTTCGATTATTTTGATGTTCCTCCATTTGTGTATTTCTATAGAATATCACCCTTAAAGCATTAAGTAGCTAGATGTACAATGAAATGAGCTAAATGCAGTGGCGGTTTCTTTCGAGGCCGCACGTCCGCGCGCCCCCCTTGAACATTGAGCGCATCACCGTAGATATATAATTGTATTGCGATATTTTAACTCGACATTATTTTTCCTATAAGATAAAGCTTGCGTTGCGATAGCACTCAATACAACACGTTGCGGCGGCGAGCAAGTATGAGTTAAATTCATATGCACTCATCCTATCTATTGCAAGGGGTAGAGTGAGAGCGATCGATGCAGTATATCATATGTTTCTTTGGTTCGCGTATCGCAAAATATCGACTAATAAGTCGCACACAAACTAGCGGCTTGGGTTGCTATAGCAACGTGACGTCATGCTGCTTCTACAGCTAAGAATATATCGTTGTCTTAAGCTATTTCGGGCCGCTAAAGGATTCTTTAGCGTCCCAACAGAGAAGCCTAGTCGAGTGTACAGGAAAATTGATATATAATAGCCAGATAAGACAGTTGCATTGTTCTGTGTAGTTACGTATGTACGATTTTTCCACGTGTTTCTCCAAGAATATATTTAATAAAAATGAATAGTGTTAGTTCTTTATTGAAAATAGAGTTTTGTAAACTTTCTCTTGAGGACAATGTAAAAATTAAAGAATTATCTAGGCCATTGCCTGATTTAAATTTATCACATACTTGTGCAAGGAGTGTTTATATCAATGAAAGATAGAAGAGCGGAATACCATTTCAAAAAATTATTTTGCATCCATTTTAGGTAAGATTTCTTATTATTATGTTATTATTATAATTCTCTTTATTGATGACAATAACATACAAAAAAACAACATAATATAAAGACTTTTTAAGAAATAAATCACCAAAAGGATTGTGATCAAATTGGTGAAGTATGCAGAACATGTTTCACCTTTGGTCTTCCTCTCAACCCATATTTATATAAAAAAATATTTACTTATACACTAGATTAAAAAGAACAACCATTAAAAAACACAAAATCAGAACATCTCATTTGCATAATATAAAAAATAACATAATTACAGTGGAGACAAATAATTATTCATTCATGTACCATTAAAATAATTAAGTTTAAATTAACATAATACCAAGTACTTAGCAAAGTTATTGCAAAATTATAGCTTATTAGTCTTGATCGGATTTTAAAATTATAAACAATTTCTTCGTAAAAGTTGTGACATTCTATTATTCAGTGGAATCGAATTGATTGTTTTTATTAAGCTGTATATACGGCTTTTTTAAAACTTTCGGTTTTATCATGTGGTATGGTCAATAGGCCTTTTTTTCGAATATTCAAATGATGAATATCCGTTTTTTATATTGTTTTAAAAGATTTATAGGTCATATTATATGCAATTTTTGAAATACTTCTGTCATGTTAACTTATTTATTTAATAGTATATCAATCACGATTCGTGACACAGGTATTTTATTTAGTTTTCATCTTGTGCTACTGAAGATGGCGGCATAGCCTTCGAAATGCGCATCTGGCTACTTAATGCTTTAAGTTACGGTATTTGGGTGATATTCTATACTATTATTTAACACCGCAGTGATAATTTCTAAAATGTGTACTTCTCACAAATTTTCACTCAGTTTTTATCACTACTCAACGATTAACTTAAGATTTACTTTTTCTAAACAATTAAACAACGAAATAAAGCTAGTAACCGCGATAATTGTAAATAATGAACGGTTAATCATGTACCGAAAAATAATAATAAAATTTACCTACTCACTAGCGTCATTAATAAACTGTAATTTAAAAATTATGAGCGAATCGAAATGGCGAATACAATGAATATTTATTGCGAAATAGTTTGTTGTTGTTCAGTCTTAATTATTCTTAGAAAAATCTAATAGGAAAGCAGTTAACAAATAATGTTCTAAAATTACTTTATTTTTTTCGCACTTTAGTTGAATATAACATTTCCTAAAATATTTTTAAAAAAAATTGTTCTTGCTTTAATTCATGACTTGGTCACTTTATAAACATATATTTCAAACCTAACATTCGAGTTAAAAAAATAAAAAATAAATTTATCAATAATAAACTGTGCAACCATTTAAGGAATATTAAATTAACATGCATATTTTAAAATAACTATATTACAAGATCTAAATGAAATCATCACTTTTGAATCAATATTCATTTCTCATTATATTGTGAACACTTTGCTAAATACATTTAAATATAATTGACAGTTTCCACATCGCCTTATTTATAATAATAATTGATTCATCTTATTTATCTATTGGTTTTTTGAGTTTCGAGCAATTAACAAATCAAATGTGATGTATTTATTACCTTCTGTTAATAATCCACAATTGATTGATTTTCAACGATTTTTGCCTGCCATAATTAAGTTACGAATTACTAATGAATTTAAAAACAATTTTGATTCATAAGGATTTTTTTTAATACTTGAGTATAATATACAAATGTTTCTTAACTCCCTTTAAATTGGGTTTAATCTTATCAAAGGAGAAAATAAATAACAAAGTTAACAAACCAATTAAGCGATTGTTTGAGCGAATGAAATCACCGGGCTTATTTTTCATGCAATAGAATGTTTAAAAGATAATCGCTGACAATTTTACATTTTTGTTTTCTGATTTCTGAATAAGGAATATCAAGACAACTTTGAGTAAATGAATATTTATCTGCAAAGAAGCTTATTTTGCTTTGTATAGATTCAGGAAGGTATGAGTATAATTTTTAATTGACGGCATATCTTTGCTTTTACCTTGGTAGTTACGACATGGAAAATGGAAAATTTTATTATGTGCAAAAAAACTTGCCAAGAAGAAACTGTACAAAATATGTACCCTAATAGCGCTATAAAAATAATTAAAGACATAAATAACATGTACTAATTAAGGAAGGAAAAGACATATCAAAAATGTGTTAGTAAATGGGCTATTATCCTAAGAAAATGTTAAATTCCAACCAATAAGTGACAAAAAAAAAACTATTTGATTACTTTAATATGTAGATCCTAATATACTATTTTATTATTCGAAAAATTTACATCGATTACTTTTAAATTTCGTCTAGCCGTCAATTACAGAGGAATAATTAGTTATATTTAAAAAAATCATAATTAAAATCTTTAATAGATTTAATAGACTGATAGCAAAGAATATTTGCATAAATATTTTCATATAATGTTTTGATTATACAATAATCATATTTATTTTTACAGAAAAATCCTTCTTAAAACACACTTGCATTACTAATTATGAGTTTTACATTACATTTTACATTTTACATTTTACATTACTTATTAGTATCATAAAAAAATTATTATCGATAATAATTTTTATTATTGTAGTAATAACATAACTCTTTCTACATCTGTAGGAAAATTACATATAATTTCAACGAGTTATTTTTAGCTAAAATTCATAAATTTTTAAGCATACTTTAAGGTACATAAATTATTTGCTAATATTATTTTATTAACCGGAAAATTCTTTATTTCTAAAATCTATACAAAAATGCATAGAATTCATTTGACATCTGTTTTTTATATTGACATCTCTTTTATAAATAATTTATAATTTTTATCAGTACTTCATGAAAATTTGTACTATTAGATCTATATATAGTTATTAATTGAATACTTAAATCTATAAAATTCTTTTATGAATCCACCCCTCATTTTAATTTTTTTTTATTACTATTTTCCACGCCCTGCAACCGTATAATATAACTCGTCAAAAATGCGATCAAAAATTTTCTTCGAAATTTCTAAGTCAATCGGACAAGATTTTCATTAAATATTGTCACCATTTATTATAGTATAGAATATCACCCAAATAGCATTTAATTCGGAATAATTCAAAACACTTTTAGTAAAACACCTGAGTTAGTAAAAAATATGCTCGGCTACAACACTTTTATCCATTTATTATGGTACTAAAATACATAAACAGTTCTAAGAAAAAACGACAAAAATACTATACAATCGCAGGATATCTAAAAAGTGGTTAAAGTGAAACATAACTACTCTAGCCTAATATAATAAATAATAACATCAATTATAGAATTTGCATTATTATAATTGACACGAACAGTAAATTAGTCTATTTTGAATAAATAATTATTTAACAATTAGGTTATTGTTATTTGTTATTTAAAAACTAGTTGCAAAAATAATGTTTTTTTCATCAATATTATTTCAAATTCAACAGAAAATTATATTTTCAATAGGTAAGCGTATTACCTTTGAAGGAAATCCTATTATATTCCTCGCAAAAAGATTGAATATAAGCCTCTTATTGATTCTGAAAGTTGATTACAAAGTTGAATATGAGTCGTAATATAACATTGATAAATGAAGGATGTGATAACATACATATATATATATATATATATATATATATATGTGTGTGTGTGTGTGTGTATATATATATAAGTGTGTGTGTGTGTAATATAAAATTTTATTTAAAATATAAATAGTGGTATAACATACAATTTTAAAATGGGGGGCAAGGAAGCAGCCTCCCCGAAGAATGTTATGCAGTGTTGCATTTATTGCTGTTAACTGCATAACATTCGGGCGCCCCCCGGGAAACGGCTATAAATATTTTTACTAAATATTATAGCCGGCTAATACTTCCACATTAATAATTAATCTACAAGATTCTTCAAAAAAAAATTTTTGATCAAACTAACTAACTATTAATGTACGATTGAAGCAAAGGAATGCAAAAAAGATTCAAATTTAAAACATTTTTGGCAATTTAAATAAATTAGCTTTACATTACGTACACGTGTTATATTACATCCGTATGTAATAAAATTGCATAGGTAGAATTTCCTGAATTATATTTGCGCGCTATTCTGCATTATATAATACGCAAATATACTTGCTGTTAAATCAGGATTTGTGAAGTCGTACTCGTTATAATTACGTACATGCGCAATTTTTATTATATACAAAAGCTAATACATATACTCTATTTTTATTATATGCGAAATAGGGTAATTAATTAATTTAATTCTTTGCATCCAACATTTCGACTAGAAATTGTATTATCTGTTTCAGTTGTCCTTTAATAATTAATTTTAATTTATTTTTGGTGTTCCCAATTCATGGTACCGCCGCATATAATATGCGTTTATATGGAAATTTTTTTAATATAGTTTAAAATAATATTTATAACGGATACAAAAAAAGTAAATAAATACGATGAGTATCTAAATAAATAAAACGTACTTCAGTCATGTATTTATTAACTTTAATATTTACCAAAATTTGAAACGTATATTTTTTGGTTTTATATGTATTTTCTGAATCATTGCTAAATTTAAAAAAAAGGATATAATGGTTGATAATTGAAACAAATTGCCTTTGAACATAACATAAAGTGTAAATTTAGTTTAATTTTTCATTTAATTACAAACATTATTTCACTATATTGGCTACATAACATAAGGTGTAAATTTAGTTTAATTTTTCATTTAATTACAAATATTATTTCACTATATTGGGTACCGTTTTTTTTATATGCACGACGCTTTTGAAATTTTTGATACATGATTAAATAATATTAATTCAATCAAATATTTAATAGTAACATTAATCACTGTACCCAAAAAAAATCTGTTTGTGTTTTTCCTTCTAATTCAAGTAGATACATTTTCTTCCATATCAAACAATACAGTTCCCTTTTCTTTGGTCCGCAAGAATATTTTATACCGTTCAGTTTTTTTGTTCATTCCAGTGGATTTATATAAGATAAAAATAGAATAGCCGGAGTTTAATTAGGGTTATTGTCTCCCTAAATAAAAAGTTTATAAAAAAAATGTCTAAGGATAGGGATGATTCAAAAAGATTCTGCGGCAAAGTTGATATATAATAGCGAGGGGATATATTTAGTTTAGATAGATAGATAGATAGATAGATAGATAGATAGATTGGTAGATAGATTGGTAGATTGGTAAATTGGTAGATTGGTAAATTGGTAGATTGGTAAATTGGTAAATTGGTAGATTGGTAGATTGGTAAATTGGTAAATTGGTAGATTGGTAAATTGGTAGATTGGTAAATTGGTAGATTGGTAAATTGGTAGATTGGTAAATTGGTAGATTGGTAGATTGGTAGATTGGTAGATTGGTAGATTGGTAGATTGGTAAATTGGTAGATTGGTAAATTGGTAGATTGGTAGATTGGTAAATTGGTAGATTGGTAAATTGGTAGATTGGTAAATTAGTAGATTGGTAAATTGGTAGATTGGTAAATTGGTAGATTGGTAAATTGGTAGATTGGTAAATTGGTAGATTGGTAAATTGGTAGATTGGTAAATTGGTAAATTGGTAAATTGGTAAATTGGTAGATTGGTAGATTGGTAGATTGGTAGATTGGTAGATTTACCAATCGGTAGATAGATTACATTTTCATTCGATTACTTAGATGCATAGATAATAAAAATTATTTGGCGTCGTATTGGGATTTTCATGGATTTTTGGATATTATATAATTTTAGGATATACTTTACTATTCTTAACGTCTATTTAAAAACGTATATGATTTTTTCTAGAAATTCTAAATTACGTTTAAAAAACTATAGTTTACTTGTATAAATTTTTAATGAGGTGCATTGAAAAATATATTATATTATTATTGTTCATTTTTTTGTATGTTGTATTAATTGAAATATAAATCAAGATTTTTTACCCCATCGATTTGAAAGCAGATATTCTTTATTTTCTAGCGTCACAGTAGCTCCCAAGCGCTTTCTAAGATCGATGGGGATCGTATTGCTCATTTGATATTCGAGGGTGGACTTTCTTATATGCTGCTGCATTATCAGGGCTGAAATTTTTTCCGACAAAACGTAATTATATATTTGTGACGTATCTCATTATTCGACAACGTTGCGGAAGGAATCATTATTTTGCAGCTATTTTTACAACGGACAAATTGAAATACGATAATCGTTGGCTTCGTCTAAATTTTTTAATAGGAGAATTTTTTAATTCAAGTTGAATCAATATACAATAGGAAGCTGTGCTTAATAACTATTAAAGTTACAATAATCTGGATAATGAAACAACAATTTTTAAAATGATAAATGATAAATAACTATTATATTTGGTAGAAATATTGAGTATTGAGATCGCGACATTACTCATTTTTATTAAATAACAGAACTACCTAAAAACACATTTCTCAGGCCAATCCTGATCTGCAAATATATTTGTGAAACTTTCTAGTGCAAAAATAAATGCATACATAAAATATCTCACGCCTTATTTACAAAACTAGGTCCGCTGTAAATATTCGCACATCATATTCCCCGGTGTGAGAATCAGAAATTTATGTTCCTGGGGGCAGAATCTGAAATATCCAAACTATAAATTGCTGGCACTACATCGAGCATTAGGGCCAAGTTCAACATTTCGCTGACATTGCAAAAATGTACTATAACTTTTCACTGAAGAAATCCGCATGTTCGCGTTCGAGGGGTACATCAAAAGTTCGTGTAGTTTAAATTTGCCAAAGCACTTAGCGATTGAATAACAAGTACTCAACTGATATGTTAAATAATAACAAGGATGTTTACTTATAGTGTAAGCAACTTTCTATTTGCTCTATTCCTGACGAAAAGACTAGATGATTTTCAAATGTAACAATTTCATATATTATTCTTGAATAATCCCCTTGCGGGATAATCACTAAAAATAGATAGTTGAAGCACTTAACTAAGTTATTATCAATTGATCAACTGATACTGTTTAAAATTTACAAAATTTGATGCAACACAAATCGATAAATAATATATCATTTTCAAGTTACTGCGAACTGAATTTACAGTCAATTTAAAGTTAAATATGTACTATTGTACTATATGTACTACAAAAGTTAAATATTTTTCAAAGTGCGAATACCAATATATTCTGCTTTGTTATTTTCAATACAGTATGATTTAGTTATTGACTTTTGCAATAATCATAAATGGATATATAATTCATTTTTAATATAGCACAGAATCCCTTTCTATCGTGAACAATATACGCTTTCAATGTGTGATTTAGATTTATCCATGTATATGCAATTTCTCACCCAAAATAGACACCCGTCGCAATTATTGCAATTGGAAATAATGCCTGCTCAGCATAGGTATTGTTCGGCAATCGCGAATATATACATATTTGAGCATTTCCTATTCTAACAATAGAATGAATATTCCGCGAGAAATCAATACGCTCGCCTTTACGCGATTTCACACAATATAATATGAATTCATAATAGATCTGTATATAGATGCCCTTTAAATACGACCCTAAAATTTCGATATGACCAGGCAACAAGTTTTTCATTCCGCATCTTCGAAAATACAATTCTTTCGTAATCCAAGTTTAATATCTAATGAAAACCAATTAAAAATCGCAAGATTTAAGCGTGGAAGGAATTTTTAAAAACATTTATAAAAATACTGACGAAAGTAATAACCGTCTCCTTTTATTGTACACTAAAATGCATGGCTTGAACGTTTTGTAAAATCATTATCAGATGCATTCGATTATATGTGAATGCATTACGAAATCCATTCATGAAGTCAATTAAAAAATTGTTATTTACAATATAATTGTTGTAAAGATTCATATTACGCTACGAGATGCTGAATTATCAAACGAGGCGTCAGCTGAGTGTGGTAATATAAATTTACAACTCGAATATTGTACGTAATTTTATCCACTTTCGTAAAATAATCGGAAAATTACAAAAAAAAAATTTGACAAGAGTTGTCAAAATAATTGTTAAAATGATGTTATGTCCTAAACAAAAATGATACCTGCTGTTATAAGGATTTAAGTTTTCTAAGTAGTCTTGAACTGTTTGTTGTTTCTGAGTTGTCTTAGTTACTGTTAAACACGTCAAATTTATAGCAAAAGTTTGCGAAAAAAGTACTCTTTGAAAATGTCTGATTCTGAAAAAAGTTTACCATCGGAAGTAGAGGAAGCTGCAAATGGAGCAATTTCAAGTCTAATTCCCGCAAAATAAAACTTACGATATGAACTTGAATACCAGAAATTTGAAAAATGGTGTGATTCAAAAAGAATAAAACAAGTGTCGGAAAAAAATTTGTTGGCGTATTTCGCCGAAAAGCAACAATCACAAAAGCCGTCAACGCTTTGGACGCACTATTCCATGTTAAGAACCATGATTTCCGTAAGAAAATATCAAGATAAAAGCAAATTTATACAGCTAGTTGCTTTTCTCAAGAGAATTTCAGACGGATACACGGCAAAAAAGTCTAGCATTTTTTTTTAAGGAGAAGTATGTAAGTTTTTGGGCACAGCAGAGGATGAATTGCTTTTGCTTATGAAAGTTGTGATGATCGTTGGCATTTTTGGGGCTTGTTGACGAGACGAACTTACGAAGTAATGTTAGATCACATTGAAGACAAAGTATCATATGTTAAAATTTGAAAAAATTTTAAATTTTTAAATCACGGGCGTTTGTTTGTCTTCTATAAATGTAGCTCGCAGCCTGTTGGGATCAATACCTTTGGAAATATACCAAAATTAATTGCAAATCAGTTGGGCTTGAAGAGACCCGAAAAATATACGGGGCACTGTTTTCGGAAGTCCTCTGCTTCCATGCTAGTAGATGGTGAGGTGGATGTGCAAATGCTTAAGCGTTACGGAGGGTGGAAATCCTCTGCTACTGCAGAGGGGTATGTTGAGAGTTCTTTAGAAAATAAGAAAGAAATAGCAAACAAGATTATGGGTTGCAAAAAACCATGACTGTTCAAAACGCCAACCTGAATAACTCAGTGATGTCCACCTCTGGTCTGCAAATTTCAAATTGCAAAAAATGTGTTATAAATGTATATAATAAATAATTTTAAAATGTTACTCAAAAATATTAATCAAAAACTCATTACAGCACTAGTGTTGCAATGGTCATCATTACAAAACTTTCTTTTTGACACTAATATTTACTTTACTGATTGAAAGTAGATAAAATTAATTTATTAATGAATATAACAGAAAGGAGAATGGGTTCTATGAAATTGAAACAATTTCTTCAGTTACATGCCTAAAAATATATATTATTTTCCATTTAGTTCATCGGAAAAGTATTTATTCTAAATAAAACGTTTTCTACGAATGTTTTGAAAAATCATTTATATATATTATAATAAAAATGGCTATATATCCTTCAGACAATTTTTTTTTGATTCAACTGTATAGTGTAGTCAAAATTTTGGAGTATAATTTGGTACTGAAGGAGGCTTTGTTTTCGAACTGCGTATATAGTTGCATTTAATTTGCGATTTTCTGATCTATTCAATTAAATATTAAATTTGGCGTATTTGGTGATGTAATTTCCCAGAAATGGTGTATCTACCTCGTATTATTATCTGCTAATTAATTTCGGATTAAAATTTGATTCGATTTACATCAGCAACGCAGATTTCTACATTTTCATGTTGTGAATTTTCAGCGCGACATTTATCCACAAAACTTTCCACATAAATTCTCCTTTTCCCCATGAACACACTACAACGTATAATCATTTTAGATGTGAGTTATATAAGCTTTATATTGGCATAGTGCTCGCCCATTTCCACGTACTATTTTATAAAGTTGGAAAGGACTATCGGCAGGCGTTCTACTGCATAATGCAACTATAATAACATTGATAAGACCGATAACTGAACAACAATGTACTGACGGCCATTTCTAATTCACCAGAAAACTTTTTTTTATCCTGAATTATTTACAGGATGTACTAAATGATTTTTTATTTTGTAGAATAATTCGATAATCCTTTATTCAAATAACTAAAGGTAGTAATTTGAATCACTTGTCGAATGGTTTTAAATTTGGAATTTTTGTCGACACAATATGTAGAAAAAAAGCCTAATTTTGCGAAGCATATTTTATTTAGTAATCAGTAGATATTCGTGTTAATTATTTTTAAAATATTTGTAGATTTTGTAACTGGAAATATCAGGAAATACGTGACATAAAGTTATAAATTTAATCCTTCGCCCGAAACTTACGTGCACTAAAATATCAACAAAGTTCACTACTCAAATTATAGTTTAGTACGGATTTATAAATCAATTACAATAATTTGTTTTGTATTTATAATCTGTATTAGAAAACGCTACTCATGTTTAGACGCTAAAATTAAAATCCCCGTTATTGTAATTATAAAAACAATTATTGTATTTATAAATAGGCACAGCGAAACATGAATATTAAACAATAGTTTCTCTACCAACAATTGAACATCGGCATTTAATGAAATAGTAATTACATGTAACCAAATTATTTGGGATTATCAATACCTAGCGTGAATTTTACTACTGAAATTCTGAATAGTATGAATTTAATGAATTATTTGGCATAATAATTAATTCGTGAAATTTAATACTATTTAAATACCTTTAAAAAGATATTATTATATATTTACCTTTAATTACTACAGGAGATATCGAAACTATATCCAATCTGAAATTAAAAAAAAATCGATTAACATATACATTTATTAACCTATGCATTTATTAACCTAGCAATTACGTTGCAAAATTTTGCCAAAATTACGTATCATATTTATAAGGAAAAATGTAAATTGCGTTTTAAAAATTATCACTACGGTGTTAAATAATAGTATAGAATATCACCCAAGTACGGTAACTCAAAGCATTAAGTAGCTAGATGCGCATTTCGAAGGCTATCTTCAGTAGCACAAGATAAAAACAAAATTAAATACCTCTGTCAGGAATCGTGATTGCTATACTATTAAATAAATTATTTGTCGCAATAATTCAAAACACTTTTAAGTAATTTAAGTGAACTAATTTGAATAGGATGATTTGAATTAGTCAAAAATATGCTCGGCTACAGCACTTTTATCTTTACTATTTAATCTGAAATGCTACTTAAATCTAGTTTCAATTGGTCTATTTGTTTGTCTAGTTTAGAACAACTAGAACAAGATATTTTATAAATACCAGATTTTTTATTGAAATTAATCAAATCTTTGGGATTTCCTAGAAAATTAGCAAGGCTATTATATGTTACTTTAAAATTATATTTATTTAAAAGACCACGTGCAATTATATCAAATGGTAATTTAGCAAATTTTGGAGTTGAATTATTACTTTGTTCTAAACTACTAATATTTCTGATTCTTTTAAATTTTCTTAATATGTTATTTATAATTTTATAAGAATAGCCATTTTGTACTGCTATATTTCGGATATTATTTAATTCAATTCAATCTTATTAATATATTTAATGTTATTTGATAATCCATGAAATTGTAGGAAAGTTTTTTATTTGTTTCTTCATTTAAAACATACAAAAATGATTTTCGTAACCAATTATAAAATTTCCTTTTAGAATTATAGCATACCACCAAATTAAATAATGAAAAATTACACGTAAAACGTAAAAATTAACGTAATTTGGCATATTTTATTTTTAGATTTTGCTTAGATTTTCTTTTTTAGCAAAAGCTCGAGCTACTAATAAAATATTACTTCTACTGCAATTTCAATCAACCTGTTTATAAATATTTTATATAATTGTTTCGCGATTAGTTGCAATTTACTGTTGATTTATTCGTTTTGGCAATCAATATGATCGGATCGCAATGTGCTTTAAAGTTGTAATTAAAATTTCATATCAATTTTACAGGTTCGATGTAATTGCCGTGAATAAAAGTACTTAATCTGTCATTATTTCTGGTAGCTGAAATGTATGTATCAAATCATCACTACCCAGCTTTAGATTTAACATTAGCAAGTTTTATTTCTATATATAACGAAGCAAATTCAATATCTGATTCTAACAATTATTTTTACCAAATTTAAGTATTTATAAAATAAATTACAATAAATTTATTGTCAAATCCAAGGTTTGTAAAACTTATCACGTTAAATAATGATGTTATGTGTGGACAGTGAATATATAAATTCTTGCTTAACACACACAAAGAGTTATTAATTAATGGAATAATAAATTATTATATTTATTTCTTTGTTATTGTATTGACAATGATGCCAGACTAAATTTGTTCAACCGAAACGCTAATTTATTTTTGACGATCAATAAAAATGAGTTTAATAACAACTTAATGTGTATGTCGTCTGGGCCATTCGTTTCATCGATTTAATTAGAACAAAAATGCATGAAATTTACATTAACGTAATGAAATATATTATTCTATTTATAGTAGGTTTTTTCTAGTTTCTTTTGGGTCTACATTTTAATTTTATGTATCTTTTGTAAAACTTAGACCAATAATTGGCCTTCCTACATTTTTCATTATTAACAAGGTTTTTTTTTTATATATATTTAAGCCTTTAATTCCATATCCATTGTCCGTATCTATAGTAACTTTTTTATAGTTTCTTTTGGGTCTACATTTTAATTTTATGTATCTTTTGTAAAACGTAGACCAATAATTGGCCTTCCTACATTTTTCATTATTAGCAAGGTTTTTTTTTATATATATTTAAGCCTTTAATTCCATATCCATTGTCCGTATCTATAGTAACTTTTTTATAGTTTCTTTTGGGCCTACATTTTAATTTTATGTATCTTTTATAAAACTTAGACCAATAATTGGCCTTCCTAAATTTTTCATTATTAGCAAGGTTTTTTTTTATATATATTTAAGCCTTTAATTCCATATCCATTGTCCGTATCTGTAGTAACTTTTTTATAGTTTCTTTTGGGTCTACATTTTAATTTTATGTATCTTTTCCTACATTTTTCATTATTAGCAAGGTTTTTTTTATATATATTTAAGCCTTTAATTCCATATCCATTGTCCGTATTTATAGTAGCTTTTTTCTAGTTTCTTTTGGGCCTACATTTTAATTTTATGTACCTTTTATAAAACTTAGACCAATAATTGGCCTTCCTAAATTTTTCATTATTAGCAAGGTTTTTTTTTATATATATTTAAGCCTTTAATTCCATATCCATTGTCCGTATCTGTAGTAACTTTTTTATAGTTTCTTTTGGGTCTACATTTTATTTTTATGTATCTTTTCCTACATTTTTCATTATTAGCAAGGTTTTTTTTTATATATATTTAAGCCTTTAATTCCATATCCATTGTCCGTATCTATAGTAACTTTTTTATAGTTTCTTTTGGGTCTACATTTTAATTTTATGTATCTTTTGTAAAACTTAGACCAATAATTGGCCTTCCTACATTTTTCATTATTAACAAGGTTTTTTCTTTATATATTTAAGCCTTTAATTCCATATCCATTGTCTGTATCTATAGTAACTTTTTTATAGTTTCTTTTGGCTGTACATTTTAATTTTATGTATCTTTTGTAAAACGTAGACCAATAATTGGCCTTCCTACATTTTTCATTATTAACAAGGTTTTTTCTTTATATATTTAAGCCTTTAATTCCATATCCATTGTCAGTATCTATAGTAACTTTTTTATAGTTTCTTTTGGGTCTACATTTTAATTTTATGTATCTTTTCCTACATCTTTCATTATTAGCAAGGTTTTTTTTTTATATATATTTAAGCCTTTAATTCCATATCCTTTGTCCGTATTTATAGTAGCTTTTTTCTAGTTTCTTTTGGGCCTACATTTTAATTTTATGTATCTTTTATAAAACTTAGACCAATAATTGGCCTTCCTAAATTTTTCATTATTAGCAAGGTTTTTTTTTATATATATTTAAGCCTTTAATTCTATATCCATTGTCCGTATCTATAGTAACTTTTTTATAGTTTCTTTTGGATCTACATTTTAATTTTATGTATCTTTTCCTACATTTTTCATTATTAGCAAGGTTTTTTTTTATATATATTTAAGCCTTTAATTGCATATCCATTGCGCTAATACAAACCACATATGTAAAAAAAGCTCAGTACTCGAGTAAAGCTCTCAAATCGTTTGTGACAACGATGAAAAGAAAACATGCACATTTCCAAACCGCGTTCATGTTCAGGAAATTTGCACGTCCATTAAAAGGTAAAAGCCAAGGTATATGGTACATGTGAAGCATAGACATGTGAAAAGCTATTAACATATAAAAACCAATGGGACAAAATTGTGCTTTTGAAAAAAAAAGTGTTTTCATGCGAAAAAATATATGCCTTTTTAACTTGCAGCTATTTCTGTTCTATGATTACAAAAAAAATATATGCGTGAGATTCTAGCGCGGTAGAAGTGAACCTTCTTAGCTCCTAGGAAAAGTTGATTTTATGCATTGCTTTTTTTCCATTTGTGAACGATTTTTTTTGTTCATATATTTATATGTATTTTTTTCACACAATTTCAATAGAAATGCACCCACTAGTGCATCATACACAAAATTTGCATTCTTTCAACTTGCTCATCACGAATTTGATAAACAAATTGTTAACTAAAAGATTAAGCTGTGTTTGTGTAATATATAATAAAATACGCAAGCGTCTACTGGTTGCCTTTATGCTACGTATACGCACAGTACACGCGGCGCATGCGCGTAGCATGTTTCACATTTCGTGACGGAAGCGTTTCACATTTCGTGACGTTCAGGCCAATTTGCCCTACCGCGCCTATAGAAGTTTCACTTCAAAAAAAATAATTTTCAAATATCTCCATGGCTTTTCGAACAGTAAATTTTCCTAATTTTACAGATTCTCATTATCTTCGCCAGACATCATTACTGAAGCTAAATTCAGTTGTTTTACGTGTAAAAATTATTATGCCATTATTATTTCGGCCTTTTTACGTGCTCGTACATCTCCATCCGTAATTCACAAGCTTTCATGTCAATGCATTCCTTATGCACAGAAGGTTCACCACATATTGCACGATTTATCCTCCAGAAGTGCTACACCATTATGAAAGAGCAATTTGTCCCGCGGACACTGTTGCCAATTATAAATGATTGGCATTTAAGAGCATTGACATTCAACAGAAATCTCGTCAAATTTTCTCTTGTTAAATCGCACTTAGATCGCAAAGTGGAAATGACGCAATATTAAAATAGGAAAGTTAGGATATTTTAGCAAAATCTGCAAAGACTGTTCTTAGTCAAGTTTAATAATTCCTTATTTCTAGTTACGGACTATTATAAAGGATTTTAATTTTGATTTAATTTACGCACATTTGAGCCATGAATTTTAATTTTATTATTAAATAAATAAAATGTATTGTACATACAGAAATTATTTATTGTAATTTATTATTTATTTGTCAATTCTGAAGTGATTTTACATAATATCTAAAAAATAATTTCGTATAATTTAGCACGCAATCAGACTTAGTTATTTGTTGAACATGTAATATGTTATCAAGTTATTACAAAGCAAATAAAATTGATATTACTATTATTTGTTCAAATAATCTGTGTACAGGAATATTATTTATAAAGTGTATCACACAATCGAGAATGTAAGACAACTTTTATTAAATTAAAATAGATGTAAATGTTCAAAACGCCATCCATTGTTACAGAAATAATTAAACTGAAGTTATTATTAATTAGTAATAAGAGTTTTAAGATTTTTTGCGTGATAGATTTTCTATATCATTCGACTAGAAAGGGTATGAATGGCAGTTTTCTATTTGCGCACTAATCCCATGTCATAAACTTCGACCCAGCGCAGCACCCTTAATCCTACTATTCATTTGCGCACACGTATAAGCAGGTATACGGACGACTGGCTACAAATTATTAACAATTAATAATATTCTAATAAAAAAAATTAATAATGTGGAACAACAAGAGAATGTATTTTTCATTGTGTCATTCTTAATAATGAGTAAAATAAAAATATATTTGCATTGTAGTTTACCAATTTCACATATATTTCAATACATTTATTAAAACACGGTAGAAAAATATATATAGGTCAGGTCAGGTCAGGTGTGTGTGTGTGTGGGCAGTTGATGTATCTATTTTCGGTCGGAGTTTTGTTGTTGGCGCAAATAGAGAATCTTTTAATCCGGTAATAAAATTTGTGCGCAGTTAAAGACCAGCCGTTTGAATAAGATAAATTGCTTTTATTGAAGAATATACAAACAAATATATATAAACGATTATGTTTGAGTTCTGCAAACATATATTTAAAAATTTAAGACTACTTGCTTAAAGTATCATCGATGTCTTCTTAAACAATATATAAGAAATAAATTTTGGTTGACGAGTTTGTAATGTATGACGGAAGTTTTCTTTGAATATGTTAAAAGGCTGTTTATATGGTTTTTGTACACTTAAAAATCAAAAATTATATATAATTAATTGTTCAATTAAAATGCAATAAACTAATTACTAAAACCAGTAATAAACCAAATATTATATAAACGAATAATGTAGCGATTTTACATTATTTATAACTTATATTGATGATTATGCATAATTATATAAATAGCAGATTTGTTAATTAATACCGTCGCAAAAAAAAATTTTTTTTGAAATCTTTAATATAATATAACCACCACATGCAATTCATTAACGGGTTCCATCTTAATAAATTTGCAGAAACTGCTACGGGATTCGAAACCACAAGCTCGAATTCTCTTACAAATGTGAAAATTGTTCATTAAATTAAGCTCGTATTTGAAGAGTTGATCATTCTAATAATAAATCGCACTAGTTATTTCATTACAGTACAACTTCGTTTCTCATTAGAATAATTGCACAAATCAAGGTTAATAATATATTCCACAAAGGTGACAAAAAGTCACTTTTGTCACCTTTGGACATTATGCTATCGGAAATTTCTTATAAATTATTTAGCATATATTTTTTTATCAATAGTTTCCTATTTCGTAATACACCGGAAATCTGTAATTATATCTGAACTACGCAATGTTTCAATTAGTAAGTATACAAAATAACAATTAAATCCAGAAAAATATAAACAAACCTTGGTTCAGAAAAAAAGCTCGCATAACAAATTTCCATTGAACTAATTAATGATTACATGGCCTTTATAAGAACCTGATAGTGATGAGGATTTATAATTCGGTGTCAGAAAAGTGATTTTCTAAAATCTCTCCATATTTTTATTTTCATTTTTCGTATTATGCATTGTATGGGAGAACGTGGAAAATGTATTTTTAGAATATTGAATATATCGACTTTTATTTGCATATCGAATGGAAACGAAACCTTCTACAAATGTACTAAAATTTAATTAAGAATCTAAAATATACAACAATGAAATTAAAAATAATTTAAACGGAACGCGAAAATTAATTTTGCCTCGAAAATAATAGTAACCGTAATGCACAAAAATAAACCCAGAATTGTATTATACATAAGGTGTTGATTAGAATTGAAAAATATGATTTGCGTCTTATTTTCGTCGTTTATAAATTAAGCTCAATATATTTCTGTTCAATCAATCTTTCTTAACAGACTCGAGCAATTGTTAGGACACTATTTGTTTATGATTCTTAATTGTGTCGTTTGTAAAATCGTAATTCGGTTTCTTATCAAGTGCATTGAATGTTGCATGTCTCAATGCTTTCAAATTGATTTTTGAAGTGAAACTTCTATAGGCGCCGTATAGGATGTATCGATACCGTCGTTAAGTGAGGACAAGTGAGTGGTATAGAAAATTTGAATGCCACTGTCTACACGTGAAGATACACGCGGCGTAAGAGATCAACGAAATGAATCTGATACAGCTGAGCGAGCCATCAACAAATAGAAATGCACCCACTAGTGCATCATTCACAAAATTTTATCCAAACTCCTCTTTATAGACTGTACGACATTACAGTTAATAATGCTTTCTTTGATGATTAGAGTGTCAATCAAAATCAATCAAAATCTAAATCAAATCGTTAAGAAATGGAAAAAAAGCAACGCATAAAATCAACATTTCCTAGGAGTTAAGAAGTTTCACTTCTACCGCGCGAGAGTCTCACGCATTTTTTTTTTTTATGTAAGCGTTTGCCTTATTATGTATTGTGTCCGAACATCATTCTATGGAGCTGATTTTAATTGTCGCTTCAATCAATAAAGTGGTAATAATAATAGAAATTCTGATTATATAAGAGCATTTATTCTATAGGGTGTATCAATGAAGAGTTACTTTAAAAATTAAACGAAATGTAAAAGGTATACAATAGTTTAAAAGAATTCGGCATTTTTCTCGGCTTATCTCGATAGCTGTTTCAGGAATTAAAAAATCTATTAGTGTTGAAAATATAAAACGATTCGTAGAAATAATAAGATCGTCCTGAATTTTGATTAGATAGAAACAGCAATTATATCAATATGTCTTGAGCTAGCTGCTTCATTTTCATTTTCCACTTTTTTTCACGATTTATAACTATAATTACATATCCCTGTATCTAAGCAAAAAATTTATTAACGTATAAGAGTATTTATTCTATAGGGTGTTTCAATTAAACGTACTTACTATAAAAATTAAACGAAATGTAAAAGGTATACAATAGTTTAAAAGAATTGGGCATTTTTCTCGGCTTATCTCGAAAGCTGTTTCAGGAATTAAAAAATCTATTAGTGTTGAAAATATAAAACGATTCGTAGAAATAATAAGATCGTCCTGAATTTTGATTAGATGGAAACAGCAATTATATCAATATGTCTTGAGCTAGCTGCTTCATTTTCATTTTCCACAATTTAGAACTATAATTGCATATCTAAGAAAACATTTCATTAACGTATCTCTTTTACATTATAGCACCCTCCTAAGTATTTCATAAACGAATTCTAAAATACCTCCATTTTCTTCATCAATTTCCATTCTTCATTATTTTTATATAACCATATTTCAAAAGTTTTCCCTTCTCTTCCTATGTTCCTAAGTCCATGTTAGATCTTTGCTCGTTTTCTGCCAATACTTCCGAAATTATAAATATTTAAAACTTTTTTACAATCGGAACAAAATAATTATAATAGATATGGGTGGCCAAATGAATTATAAAAATTCCGGTATAGAATGTAGTTTTCTATAATCCACATTTAATTTAAGTATCGTAGAAAATTTATAAATCAATATATCAAGCGATAAAAATAAATTGTTCATGGAATTATATTCAGAAATACGTATTTGAATTGATCGAACATTTGTAATTAATTTTCAATGTAATCATCCACAGGATGTGAAAATGAAATAAATTACTTAAAAATCACACAGAATATTCATCACTTACGAACTTTGAATTCGATTAACAAAGTAATTGTTTTTATTATTTTAACAATTACTTAGGCCCGAAAATCCTTTTTTACAAAAGCGAAATTCATACCTTAAAAATCCGTATAATTCAGCTAGTTTAAAAAAATCAAATCCTATTTATATCACACTGCATTTTAACAAAACAATAAATAACAAATAACAATTTATATTCAGCCAACAATAGCTTCATTACGCACCTCCATTACATAACTCTCGAACAAGTTGACCCACAGAAACGGTGCAGTATAATGCTTATTAAAATACTTATAAATTAACCGAGCCAACATTCAAATACACACTGCACACCGATCATGAACACTCATTAGTTACCAACAGGAAGTTAGATTAAACTGGGTGAGTTGGTTTCTTATCTGTGATTCATTACAATCGAACAATCGTTGTGTTAAAGCGAGGCAGAAAATAGTATAGATATAGATGCTGATAAATAATTTATAATGGACAAAAACTTGGAACTTTGCCTACTTTTTCCAATTCAATTACCGAATAATAGTTATGCAAATTGATGTGTGGATCGATCAAAAAAAAATCGTATTATGGTCTCATCTTGTCATCCATTAATTAATTAATCGTATGGACCAATTCTATATTGGTAAAGACATTAATTGTAAATGATTGCAATGCAATTATTTACTGTCGCTGTACTTTTTTTTTTAATTATAAATGATGTACATAAAAGTGCATTATCGTCGTAATTTCTTTAGATATAAGCATATTGCATTTTCATGAGCGAGATATTTCATTCGTTAAATCATCGTATTGCCGCATTTGCAGATGTTTTATTCTTTTGCAGAATCACTCTGCCATTTTTGCACGATATTTGCATCAGGTTATATCAAAGGAATATTACGAGTTGCTTTCACTGGCCTCGAGCGCTCGACGGTGGGAAACATAAAAATGACACGGTGGAAAACGTGCAAAAGCTTCTTTCATATACTGTTTTCCCTCAAAAGCAATGTTCCAATCCTCTAACACTCGAAGAAATAGAAATTTACTGATTAATACAATGTATACGACGTTATATTTAAATTTTGTTTAAATATTTATCAGAATTCAATAGTAAATAAATGTGTGCACGAATAAAAATTGCTTTCTACAGTTTTTCATTTATTATATTGTTTATTGCACAGAATGTTGTGAAAATTTATAAATTCATTTTATCTGTAAATTTCGATTTTAGGCTTCGATCCAAAATTTTTTTTTGTGAAATACAGGCTAAATTATCTCAACAAAAATATTAGGCTATGGGAAAAAATGCAATAAAAATTGCATATTGCAATTTCTTTTACAGCATCATAAGTAATAATAATATATATTATTACTTATCATATTTATTATATATATTATTTATTTGAGTGATATTCTATATTAGTATGATAAGTAATAATAATTATGTAATCGCAAAAAATCTAATATATGTAAATATAACATATAACAAAACGAAACGAAAAGTTTCTTAAGGAGAGCTTTTTCAGGGCATTTTTTCTGATTTTTTTTGCGAAGAAATCGTATTGTTCATAAGACAATAGGAAGATAAAAACAATAATATGATATATAAAAACAAAATTTAAAATACCATATTTTTTCCCTTTGTTTACACAAAATTGCGGAACAAAAACAGAACAAATATATATTTTTTGCGAATTCCAACAAATCAGCAAATACAAAACATCTCTATCGAATATAATGCATACTAAAATGCGTATTTGTGTAATTGAAATTTTTTATATTTCGCTGTTTAAGCACACAAACTGATGTACAGTGTTGCATGTGTTACATGGATCATCGCAACACGAGGAATATTATAAACTGTCCGCGTGGCCCGAGGCGTTTAATAAATTGAAAGAATTTTATTTGAGTTGTGCATGAATTTCAATGAGCGTACTTAATTTTATGTAACAAGGAGATGAATTCAATTTACAAGGCAATAATAATAACAACAATGTTGCCATTTCATTAACTAACTAACAATTAATAACTAACAATAATATTATAAAGTGAGCGACAATTAATAGATATACCCTGACAGTGTGCCATATATTTATTTAATTATTAGTCCACTGTTTCATTATAATTTTTGTATCAAAAATTTATAGTAATATTTCGATGCTCGAACGAAAATTTCCTAAGCAAAGAAAACGAAGGGTTTTTAATTTAATTTTTTGGACTTCAACAAAATAAAATTGGAGCATGGTTACATTAAATTTTTATATAAATCTTATATATGTATATATACCAACAAGTGGGAACGTACTTTTTATTCTTCTATTAATAACAATAATCTCTGCAATGTCAGGTAAAACAATAAAATCAAGTTTTTCATAAAATTCAAGAAAACTCTAGTTAAAGCACAAATTTATCCATTATTTGAACATATATATATTAAAATTTAGTCGATTTTTGCGAAGCCACATTATTTCTTTCAACTTCAAAAAAGGTTCCCATTATATTTTTGCTATAACTCGGCACTGAAGATGTTCTTCGTGAATTTCAATTAGCAAAATCAAGAGTTAGTCAATGTTAAATAAACAGAATGCGAAAAATGCAAACAAATAGAATAACTGTTGGGATTTTAACTAGAAATACTGCGATTGCAATATGTGCTTTCATCGCTTGTAAAAAATTTTTGAGAATTTAACATTCATGTAATTTCATCAAAGTAGCGATTTTATTTTTAACACGCCATACAATTCTGGTCGATCCTCCTTATGTTCTTTAATTTAACAATGTCCCTATACATTCTTACCCTCTGCGCCGCCTTCTTTAACGAATTGCATGAACACCATGCCATAAAATTATGACCGATCATCTTAAGCTTTAATATTTTCCAAACGCATCTCTTCACCACCCGCAACCATTTTTTATCTGATTATTCTTTTGGTCCTTTATAGATTTGGCATCAGTGCGGCATAACAATAAATTCCCTACTATTAAGTGCATGATGTGAGTTATGTTTATCATTGTACAATGCCGGTCCGTCCAACTGAATACTAATAATATGATTCTAATTATACATACAAATAGATAGCAATTGAATTTAATGAAGACAATTACTGGCATGTTTGAGGCTATTATTAATCGAACTGTTGCACTTGTGAATGTGCACAATTATTTATTGTTTGTATGCGTTTTCTTAAAGCAGTAAGGAAAATACAGAGTATAATTTTTTCTCAGAGATTTTTTTGTTTCACACCGGAAATACTTTTATAGACAAATGCGCTGAACGTTGCTTATTTTGTTTAAAGAAAATAGTGCATTATAAAATCTCCATAAATTCTTAACTATAATTTCCAATATTGGTATTTATTTACTTATAAAAAAAAATGCTTTAGTTAGAGGATTGATTATGAACGATTGCATTTGATACTAATTTTTATAAATTCTAAAAAACTATAAAATTTCCTTATAATTTAGTCATATAATATTTATTTCCGGAATTTTATAAAAATACACATAATCAGTTCATATGACATTAAATTGTTTTGGTCATTCTAAATTGTAATAAAATTGAAAGCAAATTATTCGCTACATTTTAAGTTGTAAAAATATATTGCGTAACGTATTCGCGAAAAAAATGGTACTCGTAAAAAGTGATTCCATTGTAAATGGTTAAAAAATGCAAATTATACTGTACAGATTATAAATATAACACATGGCCGTTTTTTGGACTTACCAACGTTTTTATTATTTAAATTTTAACCGACACCAAATTTAATACGTAATCTCAACATTTTTGTTTATTAGCAAATTATTTTTGGCAATCCAAAATCGTAAAAAGTAATTGATAACCCAATTAAGAGAAATATTATTTTGAGTGATTTTCTTCCTCGAAATCTGAGCCTATGTGATTTAGTTATAATAATGAATGTATACCATTTATTAGAGCAGTAGTACTATAATAAAAGTACCTGGTTATATATTTCATAAAAACTATATATTTCAATAAACAAAAAATATTATAAAATCGCATAACATCAATAATTAATCAAACCGTAATTTTACTTTTTGCCTTACAGTCAATATAAAGTAAGTTTAAGAGGTTATTTATTAGTACCAGAGTTCGGTTTACAAATACAGTTAAATTATAAGTCTACAAATATATTTTCTTATCACCTTACTTGATAGAAAATTATTTCGATACCAGAAATTCATAAATACCTTACCTACGATTTGAGCTATTTATAAAAACATGCATATCTACAATAATACAAATGTACATAACTAGATAAATTCATGTTTTCGACAAACAATAATTCTATTTTCAATACAAAAATTCGCAAATCTAATTTTTACTTTTTCAATATAAAATATTTCTGTTAAATAATAATCTACAAAACTACCATAACATTTCATGCTCAAATTAAACTTTTCGCCATGAAAAAAATTTGTAAGAGGAAACTTTCTTCATATGTCCACGTTGTTAATATCGAGAAAATTATATAAACGCCGCAAATGTTCAACAATTTATTCATTATCAATCGACTTTTGCATATTTTGAAATCTAAATCAAGTATTAAAAACCACTCGAACTATATAGTTATTAATTAATTGTTTTAAGGTATGTCAATAAAATATATATGAAAATTATTTTAATTAAACTCAAGTTTGTTAGTTATCGAATTAGATTATTTTTGTTTTTCAACGAATATCACCAGAAAATTTATATTTGTATTATTATAAAACTTTGTGTGCGGTAGAAATTCAAACAGATTTTTTTTGGAATTTAATATCAACTACTGAAATGCATTATTCGATCATGGAAACAAATATGATATAAGAAAAATGTCAATAATAATATGTAGCCAAGGGTTTTTCGCCTCTAGAAAATTCTCTCTGCACAAGATATGAAAAATATTTTCTTCTTTGCTGCATTTTCATAGATATATATGAACAAATTTCTTAACCATAGCTCAAACTGCTAGTATAGGAATTTTCCAACTGAAGAGCGATCAAATTTAAAACAATAAATAGCGAATATTGTTGGAATTGGTTGTGCTAATACTAAAATAATAAGAAAATTGTATGTGCTATATGCAAATTTTTTTACGAAAATAAAAGTACAATTTCAAGGCGAGTTTTGCAGATTTTTTTTTACAAAAATTTGAAATTTACGCGATTAAACTAAACGCACAAAATAGACAATTTCTGACGTTAAATTTTATTTTATTATACGAGCGTCGCGCTGGTTTAATTAATCAAGTAATTGATCTTTGCTTAATCTCCTTAAGTTTAAGTTCAAGATTTAAATTGAAATTACCAAATCCCTATTTTATGCTTAACTATAGTTGAAAACGAACCCCGCGGTTTAGGTTTAAGGACATTTTTCTTTAACCGCGGCCTTCTATCTAGAAGAGTGACAGTTACATCTTCCCCTATTGAAATCTAATATCCGGTTTGAAATATCTTGCTTTCCCATGCCAGTGCCAGCCATCCTTGATGCAGAAACTCTCGGCGGTTGCATTATAAATTGCAACTTCTTTATAAAATACACTTTGAGTATAATTTTGCTGCGAAATAAGTTTTTGTCGCATAGAAACGCAATTCCTTACTTAAACAGAAAGTTAGTAAATAATTTCGCGAGTTGATTCGATTTTAATCTGTTTAATCATAGACGTGTAATTATTAAGCGGAGATATTAATTATTGCTAAAGAAATAAATAAAACGAAACAATCTTTGTTGTTGTTTGAAGACACACTAAATATTAAGTTGGAGTAAATGTTTTTTTAACTAAAGGCGTTCTAGGAAATGCTCTTAAATTTTTATTATACTATCTAACGACACAACAGTTCCATATAATAGTATATTAATGAACGAATTTCATAAGGCAGTTTTTATTGTACCAGTTCAAGTTTTAAAAACGAGTTTTCTAAAGAACGAGTGTTATAAATTACTTATAAAATGAGTTTTTTATACTATTTTTTCAAATTTGCGTATTTTATGCCATTTTTAAATAAAAAAATCGAAATTTCAAAATTTAGGGAATTTTTTTACTGTTGGTAGTAGCTATTGACACATTTGAAATATTTGAAATAAATTAAAATTAAACTATTTGTTGCTTTCTTATGTAGTTTGACGTACAATTGTACGTTTCTGGGACAAAATTTAAATTAAACTATTTGTTGCTTTCTTTTATAGTTTGACATTTGATAACTGGCAAGCAGAGCTACCAACTTTGAAACAGTAAATTCACTATGCTATAAGAAAACTCAAATTCGCTAGAAACGAACTCATTTAGGTTCGATAAAAGTTCTATTAGAAACGCAAATTTAAAAAAGATATTAAACCTATTTTTTTGTATGAGAAATATATAGTTTACAACAATCGAGTATCAATGATAAATCGATTAACCAATACATACAAACAAAATTGTATATACTATTTGTTTTGTTTTTTTGAGCATGTGATTTTTTGAATAAATGTAGACGACTCTATAAATTATTTATACCGCAAAAAAAACGGCTGTAAATCAATTTTTATTAAGCGTGCATTTTTTTTTTAATTCGTACATGAAAATATTATTGAAAAACATGACAGCACGATATACATATAATAATCTGTTTTTAATAGCAAATATAATAAGCTTGAAAATAACAGTACAGATGTTAAAATAATTATAGGCACAATTTTTTTTTTTTAAATTATGGCATGCTAAGTTTTTATAGACAACCTGCATTTGATAGGTACATACGAACAATATGGATAATATGCGGATAATTATATATTGAAAGGACCTTCTTAAGTTATTTTTATTTTTTAATAGCGTTCCTTTAATTCCAAATATAAAAATTTTCTAAAAACGGGCTTTATTTCAGTTTACTTAAAAATTTAAATATAAAAATGTCTATTGGGGAAACATTTTTCCCTAGCATGGACCCACAATTAAAAATATGATTTTTAGCTGATTGATATTTTCCCAAGTTTTGGAGTTATATGTCAAATAAATTATTTCAAAGAAAATGTATTAAATGATTCAAAATTCAACGAGCTAAAAATTTTGCTTCACTCTTTACCAACTATAAAAAAAATACTATATAATGTTTTTAAATCCTTGGTGATTTAAAAACTAACCGAACTCTCAATAACTAATTAATATACCCATGGGCCATCAATTAGTTTATATCGATCCCTTAAGACATAGTATTATAGCTGTTAAATTTTAACAGTACAAAAGATTTTTTGGACCAATTTCCCAGCTATTGTAATAAAGCTAATTTTTAATTTTGCAATAAAACCCATTTGATTGTTCGTATCATTTATTGTGACCTGTGCAATTCAAATGAAAAAGTTACTGCATTTTTAGTGCTGCACATTTACGGCAACTACTATAATAATCGTATATTCACAGGGAGACAGTTCGCGCTTAATAATTCAACACATCTGGCAGTCACTCACCGCAATTTCACAGTTGCACAAGAGCCCGCAATGGGAAAACAGCAATAACAATATGTATAAAAGGCCGCACCGCGTCACTTACAAAAGACAATTTACGCGATTAAACTAAACGCACAATTTCTGACGGTAATTATACGATCGTCGCACTGGATTAATTAATCTAGTTAATTCGGGTAACGTAAAACGGAATTTTGAACGTAACTCACTTGTATTCACTTAAACACTTTGCCGCGACAAAAATCGGATCAAGTTTACTTCGGTGTTGCAACGATGAAACTTCGCGTAGCGAGCGGCTGAAACTTCAGCGTACACATACTGCAGTTTCAGGAAGGATGCGCTACTATAGTTTTCCCAATCGCCTGTGCTGTAGAACGAACGGAACCGTGGAAAACCAACTACTGTTGGCTCTGGCTGGTTGGCAGTGGTTTGCGGCTACAGCTGCAGGATCCTCGTTGCCGCCACAATCGTAGGCGATAGCGTAACGTGGCTGCAGGCGAGAGCGACGGGGACGGAATGAGAAAACCAGCCAGAGTGAACGTTTTCTCTGGCATCAAGTCGCACGCAGCTTGATGTTGGTTACGGCGTCGTATTTGCCAACGCATGTGTGTGTCTCTTACACCTGCCGATTTGCCTGCCTACGACTGCTGCAGATATAGAATGCTGTACGTAATCAGAAGCGGAATTCAGAAATGTTTTTGAAAAGAAGCAGTGCCCTTCGGAGTGTTTAAACGTTAGCTTTCAACACTAAATTATTGCAACCTGACACGAAATCTGCTAATCGTTTGTGTTTGTAATAATTTCCATCAACACATGTTAGTAGCGATGTGTAGTTCACTCGCGAACCGTTCACACTGAACGGTTCAATCAAATGACTGTGACGATGTTTTGCAACGACCTATAGGTCACTATGACCTAGTTCGTGAACTATGTACTACATGGTGCCTGGTGTACGTATTGATGTACTTGTACTATATATATACTTGCAGTATAGTATACATTACATATACAGTACTAAGATTTATTTAGTGATAAAGTGTGTTGGTGAACGGTGTACGTATAAATGACTTGTATTGATGTACTTGTGAATTATTTGATGTTTCTTTAATGGTTTTAATTGTGTTCGATATTTAAAAAAACATGATTTATTAGCAGATATTGCACGATTCAAATTTTGAAAGAAACGTTAAAAAAATTTTAAAAGTCTAACTTTAAATACTTTTTTATAAAATTTAAAATGCATTTTGCAGATTATTTACAGAAGTGTACATCAATACTAAAGAAAATAAGTTATTTATTTAATAATTAAACTATCGTTTGAATAAATATAAAGGGGGAGCGGAGAATCTTATAGTACGGAAAATTATCAAGACATCCCTTTCTTTGTACTACTTGCAATGCAGAAGCTGAAAGATTTGTTATAATGTAATGGTACCGTATAAATGTATGCATCTGTCTTTTGGCATACAATTTTACCAACAATGCATCGATTTTGATACTTTTGTCATCATTTGTCGATGCAGACACAATAGGTTTCTTATTGCGATAGCATAATAGCATAATACCCCAGCTTAAGACATATCATGACAATGAAAATCTTCAAATTTGACAGGATCATCTGTTTGAAATCTAATTTTCTGGTTATTTGCGCGGTTATTATTATAATACTGGTATTTATACACAATATAAACAATATTTAGTTAGTCTTAACTCTTAGAGATTGGTTGGAATCAGCACACCATCCGTCGATCTATCCTGAGCAAATTCCTTCATCTCCCTATAGTTAGCAATCCTAACGTCCTCCACTATCTGACTCACATACTCCAATCTAGGCCTACCAACCCCTTGCTTTCCCTCTACTTTACCTTCTATAACTAAATATACTAGGTCCTGAAGCCGTCGTGTACTAAACCGAACATGAATTACAACGGCTCGTAAACGATGCAGTATAGTATACATTACATATACAGTCCCAATAGCAGTACTAACATTTATGTGATAAAGTGTGTTGGTGAACGGAACGAAATTATATTTCCTTATATATATGTTTTGTATAAATTATAAACATTGTTGTTTTTTCTTCCTCAATCAAAATAAGTATTGTAATATTTCAATTTATTTATGTTTTACTATTTAATATTTTTATATAGAGAAAAAAAGAGATTATTTTCAGTATGCGCATGTCTTTTATAAAGGTTGTGAACTAGTCCATTTTTAAAAGATGTGGTAGTTCACGACCTATAGTTCGTGAACGGTACATTGAAATGAACTACGAACTAGGTCCTCAAAGTGACCTACAGTTTGCCATCGCTACATGTTAGATATACTATATTTTCCACTAAATCAAGAGAAGAACGCTGAATAAATGTATTATGGAATATCATAAATTTTTTAGAATATCGAAATAAAAGGTACCGTTAGAAAATATATTTCCAATGGTATTTTTTTAAATATCAGTACAGCCAATTCTCGACTTACGACGGGGTCCGTTCCGCCACCTTGGACGTAAGTCGAAATGGTCGTAAGTCGAATTAAGTCATACAAAAAAATAATAGACATAAAAGCTATGTGGTACGTTAATAGTTTTTATTTCTGATTGGTAATTGTTAACTACATATAAGTAAATAATTACATACATAATATATTTATAACAATTATTCTGGTGTATTTCCATAATCTGCTACTGATATTCATTTGTGACTCCTGAGATTTTTCAGCGATTAGTGCTCGTTTTACTTATAAACATGTCCAGGTTTCTTTGTATAGTTTGTTGTTTCTTTTCCTTATAAATTTTATTATAACAGGCAAGTGCTTGCTGAATGAGGCGGCGTACCTTCAAAGATCTACCGCTGTCTGAGTCCATATTTTCAAATTGTTGAATTCCATCATTGATTGAGGCTAAAAGCTTCAGCCATGTCTTTTAGCACAATTTTTTCGGGTGGTTCTTCGAGTTTATCTAGTTCTTTCAACTCGTTTAATTTTTTTTCTGTAACTCGTTCTTCCTCAATCTCATTGAAGTCTTAGTTTGTGAGTTCCTCAACATTATTTTCCAAAAGTTGAATTACATCTTCATTGTCAACTTCCAGATTAAGTTGTTGAACAAATTTTACAATAATATTCTACTTCCTCTTCTTTATTAAAATTCACATTGTTATACCGTTTTAAGAGTTTGTTCCATATGCCGTTCATAACAACGGATTTTTTTTACGATTTTTCTTTTCGTCGTAAGTACGAATGGTCGTAAGTTGAGGTGGTCGTAAGTCGAGAACTGACAGTACTGCAAAATAGCAAAAATACACTGCAAGTTACTCTTACGAAATATTTTATTTACTAGCTGCTCTGACCATCCTAATAACCATATTAAAAAACTGGTTTTTCAAAAATAGTATATAGATATATACCGCATCTGTTAATATTTTATATACTACTAACGAATATTGCAGTTTCTGATCATAAATGATTATAAATGAAGGTAAATATTAAAAAACACAGCTAGAAATAAGAAATATCTACATAGATTGCATAAAACTGTAAATTTAACTTGGTTAAATATATACTATTAGAAATATAAATATTTATTAAAAACATTGATAGCAAAAGCCAAAAGTAAATCCTTCACGAAGCGACTTTCAAATTCTAAGAATGTAACAAAAGATACTTGGAAGATTCTGAATGAAAAGCTATGTAGATTTAGAACTCACAAAAGATTAATATAAATTCAATAAACTCAAGCACTGTTGAGGTAGCCAATAAATTCAATAGTTATTTCGCTAACATCACTGAATCACTTCTAAAGAATAACAATCATCCGAGAAAGAGGCCTTAAAGTTGCCTTAAAGAATCTAGTAACAAAATTCTTCATAAATTTTTTTGGTTACCTACGGACAAGTTCGAAATAGGCTCAACATTATTAAGCTTAAAAAATAAAACTTCTTCGGGGGAAGATCAACTGACAGGCAAGGTTTGAGCGCTGCTTCCTGATAAGATCCTTGAATTAATTGCTGATTTAAAAATTAAATCCTTTATCGACGGTTTTCTTTCCAAATATTTTAAAGCATGCTCTCATCATAGGCGAGGAAATAATCTCAAATTTCAGACCTATTTTGTGCACCTATATACCGAAATTAATTGAGAAATTTGTTAAAAAGAGGATGGTAAACTTATTACATAAATATTGTAATAAATATTCCTTACAACAAAATTTCTAAAAGTTGTAAATGTTATTATTTATTGAATTTAAACGAAAATGAGTATAAATAGCACTGAGGAGGCTAAATTTAGTTGGTTAAAAAAATATTTTCGCGATTAATTTATATTTATAATAATGCAAGACCTCTTTATTTTGCAGTATCAAAAGTTTGAACACTTTTTTAAAGTTTCTAGTAATATTTTCTGATTTATATTATCACCGTTTTATTTCCGTACAAGCAAAATTAAAGAATAAAACGGTCGTTCATTTCTAAATCGTGCCTGTACACCGCTTGGAAAAACTTAATTTTTTAAATGGTTTTTCAAATTGCTTTCTAGATAAGGAGTATCCGTTTTCGAGCAAACATTACTTTTTATTGCATAATGTTACATTGGAATTGCTAAATCACTGCCAAAAAATTAGTTTTCATCGAAATTGAAATTGAAGCACTCTTTTATTTATTATTTCCAACAAATCCAGATTCAAATTGCATCAATATTTTCTAGTTTCCATTTTATAAATCATTTAAAAAAAATTATAATAATTAATAATGATTCTAATTCATACCATCTTCTGTCCAATCACCACGTTCTTCTGCCATAACAAATCTTTCCTAAGCAACATTTTCCGAACATAATTTTCCCGAATCTTACTCCCTTTTTGCGACAGTCACAGTATCTATTTCAACAACGCCAGATTATGTACAAATGTGGATTCAAAGACGGGAAAAGAATATATTGTGCCAATGACAGTATTTTGTGTCTATTACAGAATTGGATGTACGTGCTTTTACGAATCATTTAGAAAATTGTAAATTGGCTACTTTCAAATTCAATAGTCACTATCTGGCGATTATTATTATAAGTAAGTTAAAGATAAAACATACTTAAACATGATTAATGTGAAATTATTTCAAAAATGTTACGGAAATTGATATAATATACTGCCACTGTCCCGTCGCATTCAAACTGGATATTTTTCCCGAATATATCTCCATCAATCCAACACTAGATAGATGATGGACCAGCTGTGTCTGCATACTCTGCATGTTTGCATTTGCAATCTGACTCACAAAAGGTTGAACCATCATACATACGTTATTTAAAGTTACAAGAACACTAATTCGTACATCAATAACATGAACATTAATTTTTTTAATTTTCGGTAAAATTTCGGTATTTCCTGTCAAATAAATACGTTTTCGTAGACCTTTTTGGTTAGTTCCAAGATTTTTTATTTGTTTTCTTTCCAATCTTGCGAACCCCAAAAACCATGCCTTTATCTTGAAGATGTATATATATCAAGAAAAGAAGAAGCAAAGTTATTGCCCCGAGAGCAAAAAGTTTTGGTTACTACGCCAATCGTTCAATATAATTTTACAAGCACATTGAATCTAGCTTCAACATGAAGAAATGAAAATAATTACCAATTCGTGCCACACTTTCATGACCACTGTCGGCCATTTTACAT
The DNA here is from genome assembly GCA_947310635.1 of Leptodirus hochenwartii. Lineage (NCBI taxonomy): Eukaryota > Metazoa > Arthropoda > Insecta > Coleoptera > Leiodidae > Leptodirus > Leptodirus hochenwartii. The sequence continues at coordinate 7,715,968 of OX371176.1, read as the reverse complement.
GCAACAGCAAGTTAGCTGTGACAAATATTACCCAAATGGTGGCAAATTATACTAGACAGGACAATAACACATTCGCGATGGTAATGAAAGCGTTTTATCTACATGAGAGTTATGCAAGGAGATGTGAAAATGACAGAGATTTTTCATCGACTATTACAATGCACATGTGGGAATTTATGGTTAGTTTTATTCGTATACAAAAGAATTTATTATATAAAAACGATTATTTGCTGGGAAATGACTAATTATATAAACGTATTGAGTAAAACATTTTTTGTTTTGAATTTTGCGCATAATAAAACACAAAAACGCGCAAAAATCTTTATTTATGTACGTAGATATTTTATGAAACTGTATTTAAAGCTATGAAAACAAAAAGTACAGTCCAAATTTTTAATAAATTTTAGATTAATGATATTTCATGTCAAAATAATCTAAATCAAAGTATTTTCATATGATTTTTGAAGAAGATATTATACAGTTAGTTAGTTAAAGAGTCAGCAATCTTAAAGATTGGTTGGAAACAGCACGCCATGCCGATCTATCCTGAGCTAATCCCTTCAACTCCCTATAGCTATTCATCTCAACGTCTTCAACTATCTGACTCACATACTCCAATCTAGGCCTACCTATCCCTCTCTTTCCCTCCACTCTACCTTCTATGATCAATTGCATAATCCCCCCATGCCTAAGAATATGCCCTACTAATCTGTCTCTCCTACGCTGTAACACTCTCCAAATACTTCTCTTCTCCCCTACTAACTCTAGTACATCTTCATTTGTTACTTTATCTTCCCAACCAATCCTCATCATCCTCCTATAACACCACATTTCGAATGCTTGTAATCTACGCTTCTCTTCCTTTCCTATAGTCCACGCCTCACACCCGTACAGTGCTACACTCCAAACATATACCTTCAGTAATCTTTTTCTAATACCCAAGTCAATATTTGATCTTAAAATCTGTTCTTTTTCTACGAATGCCTTCCTACCCTGTGCTATCCTACACTTTATATCTACCTTGCTTCGATTATCATTTGTGATTCTACTGCCTAAATAACAAAAATCTGACACTTCTTCGATTCTATTATCTCCTATTGTGATTCTCATTTTTCTACTGCATTCCTTTTTGTCACACCTCATCACTTTAGTTTTACCTATATTTATTTTCATGTTAAAATCCCTAGTCAATACTGCCTGCATACCATTCAATACCCTTTCTAAATTCTTTTCGCTTTCTTCCAATATAGCTATATCGTCGGCGAATCTCAACATATATATTTTCTCTCCCTGTACATTCACACCTACACTATACTCTTCTTTTACTTTGTTTATTGCATCTTCTATATATAGATTAAATAATAACGGTGAAAGTGTACATCCCTGCCGAACTCCCTTCCCTATTTTTGCTACCTCTTCTTCCCCCTCAATTCTAACTAAGGCAGTTTGGTGTTTATATAAATTAAAAATTATTCTCCTATCCTTATAATCTATACCCGTTTCTTTTAAAATTCTAAACATTAAGTCCCAATCTACATTATCAAATGCCTTTTCTAAATCTACAAAAGCTATGCAAGTTACCTTTCCTACCCTCTTTCTTTTTTCTACTACCGTTCTTAGTGCTAGAATCGTCTCCCTCGTCCCTCTGTTTTTCCTAAAACCAAACTGATCTTCTCCTAGCCTTTCCTCTACTTTATTTTCTAATCTCCTATAAATAATCTTTAACAATATCTTCGATGCATGTGATAGTAGACTAATGGTCCTATAGTTCTCACACAAATTAGCTCCTATTTTCTTCGGCATTGTTACTATTTTACTACGCTGAAAATATTATACAAACTAAGAAATATTGATTTGTCAAGTTTCATTGACATAATTTTTGTAGGCAACCCTTGACCAATCTATTTTTAATCATACGAAATGTAGTTGTATAGAAATGTCACAACTGTTACATTTATCTCATGTTCTATTTTAGTAACTATTTCATTATTAGCATGTGTGAAGAGAAAAAAGCTATTTATATTAAATTTAAAATTGTAGATTTAATTATTCCATACCATAATATAGAATATCATATTACTCATATTAGATAAAGGGAAATTTATAGGTCATATGAAAGTAGTTTGAGGAAATGTAGAATTTGCATTCTAAATTAGGAAATAAAATGTTTAGAGATTAAAAATTAAATATTAGAAGGAGCTTCTATAACATCCCTAAGGATGAATTTTTATATTAATCGAAATTCTTCATAATACCGTTTATAATAAACAAGAAAATGAATTATATTATAATAATAATAGAAATCACTTTGAATTTTACTACTTTTTTGAAATCTTCGAAAATATAATACGCACAATAATGAAATTGATGAAAACATTTCATTTACACAAATCTTGTCCTTTTACGAATTTTTGATCGGGATTATTTTTGGACCATCAGAATAGAGGAAGTATTGATTTATTTTTAGCCTCCTCTCAACATATTTCAAAGTTATGAAAGAATTTAACAAAATATAGAAGATTAACATCAAGATTATCGAAAAATTCATAGATTTTGTATATCATTATGTAATCGAATCTGAAAGTAATTTGAGGAAATGTAGAATTTGCATTCTAAATTAGGAAATAAAATGTTTAGAGATTAAAAATTAAATATTAGAAGGAGCTTCTATAACGTCCCTAAGGACGAATTCTTTATAGTAATCGAAATTTTTCGTAATAACATTTACAAAAAGTTCAGTGCGAACTAAACAAGAAATTTAATTATATTAAAATTAATAACTCAAGACTATTTTTTCTGAGGATAGTTGGACAGGAAGATTTAATTGGAATTGAGTATCCTGTACGTGGTAAATACGTTCGAATCTTATTTAATTCAATGTTATATTTATCATTAGATAAAGGAAAATTTATAGGTCATATTATATGCCTTTTTTTAAATACTTCTGTCATGTTGACTTATTTATTTAATAGTATATCAATCACGATTCTTGACAGAGATTTAGTTTTTATCTTGTGCTACTGAAAATGGGGGCATAGCCTTCGAAATGCGCATCTAGCTACTTGATGCTTTAAGTTACGGTATTCGGGTGATATTCTATACTATTATTTAACACCGTAGTGAGAATTTTTAAAATTCCGTACCATCGCAAATAAATTGTCACCTATGCAAATATACGCCAATTTCTCCTTATTATTTAAAATAAATAAAATGTACTTAAAAAAAATATCTTCGCTTTTTTGAGTGCGGCAAAATATTCATATATTATTTTTTAATATGCGAATTATTTTTACAATATAATATATAGATGTCAAAGTATATAATAGCATATGAGTCTAAATCGAAACCATTTAATACAATATCAATTAAAATTGAAAATCTAATTCTAACGTAAAATTGTTATTAATGCATTCGCAATTTCCTGCGACCAATTTATAGAATAACTATTCAACTGCAATAGTCCATATATAGAATGATCGAATGAGTTAATTTAAATTGCAGTTATTGCTAGTTATTTCGTTCTTTTTATAATATTGTGTAATGGTACATGAGATTCCAGAAATTGAAATCAACAATTTGTTTTATTTTTTTGTATATACTTTTTAAACTATGGTAGATTGAGTAAGATGTAATTGCAGTCACCAGTAAATGGCTTCGCAACTATATAATTCAATATTCCTATGAGAAATTGTCTAAATTTAATAATAGGTACTTCGCAATTAGAAAATTATCACAGAATTCGAATTCTTCACACGGTTTAAGGTTTAGGCGTTGTTTAGCGATTATATTGGAAGAAATCAAAAAATGATGACACGCTAAACTTTGATTTTTTGTAAAATCCTCAAAGTTACCAATATATTGTATTTTCTAACGAAATTTCAATCTAGGAACCTATAAATCGGAAAGGAATAGTTGAAAATATGCAGCTTTTAAAATGAATATTTTTTATTTTAAAATTCTGTGTTTAAAAAACCATTGAGTCGAAGATTTTGTAATAAAAAAATAATCACTGTATTCCAAATTTGTAAATAGTTTTGCTGTAGTTTAGAAAATATTTTTAAAAAAATATGAAAATAGTAAAATAAATGGAAGTGGAAGATTTTATAATAAAAAAATAACCACTGTATTTCAAAATTGTAAATAGTTTTGCTGTAGTTTAGAAAACATAAAAAAAAAAATGAAAATAGTAAAATACCAATGGTACCCCTGTTGAATATTCTTGGTAAAATTTGCAGATTTTCGAAAATGATTTTATGATATTTCCCGAAAAGAATTGAAATTCGGATATAAAATCTTCAAACAGCCTTGTGGTAGGAATTGAATATTTCAACATGCAGATATTCAAAATGGGCAGTTAGAAATATTTTAATATCCATATAAAAATTGCCAATTTTAAATTCTTACTAGTGTGAATGAATGAAATATTTTTGAAAAGGAAATGACTCGGATTTCTAAATTTTCAGGTAGTTTTATTATAGGACTAACCGTTAAGAATGGAAAATTGACAAATAAATTCATTTGCTTGTGATTTTAATGGATAATATATATTTCGGAAGAATCAACTTATTGTGTAAAATTGCAATTACAAAATGATTGAGATAATAACTAGATTTCCCATGTAATATTTTTAACAACGTTCTCAGAAAATCTAATATTTTTTAATGACATTTTTAAATCAATTAATATCAAGAATTATTATGATCGTTTTCAATCAAATTTCAAAGAAATTTAAAAAATAATAAACAAATTTCATTTTAATCCTATCTTCGGTGTCACATTAGCAATACCGTCATGAGAATCGTGTATGAAAAAGTGTTTGGAACACATTTTTTTCATTTCCATTATATTTGTTTATTTACAATAGGATTGACGTTCCTGCACTTGAGGCACACGATGTTATGAAACTTTAACCATTAACTCAATGATCAAGTCGAAATCCTCACAAAGACATTTTACAAATTGTTCAATTTCTGAAAAATGATTGATTTTGTGGTTATGCAACATGACATTATTAAAATATATAACCAGAACCCCTCGTTTCTTGCTATCCTAACTACACCATTGCCTAGAATCTATAAACAGCAACAGCTTGGTACGCCAAAACAGGAAAAAGAGAAGACAAGTGAAACTATAGAACATCTCCATTTAGACATTTGGTCATGTTGTAGATTGCGACTCGAGCAGCTGAAGACAATAGGCCCCCCACATTCAACTGGTTACTGTTGTGTTGTAGGCAGCGAGACTTTTGTTGTCGTCAAAGAAGGACTTACTAGTAGCGCTTAAATGCTATAGAAATTTTGCGTAAACGAGCCCGAGCTTGTGCAAATATTGCCACATTGTCAGAGAGGTAATGAAATGGCATGGCTGCAGATTGAAAATGGGATTGTTATGATTTTGAAGGGGAATAGATGGTAATCGATTTAGTAGACTATATTGATTTCTCTCCTTCAGACAGCGTCTATCTAACATTCACCGTCAACTTTAATAAATTGGTTGATTTAGGACATAATCAAATATTTTTTAAATATTTTATTACATATAGACCTAGTCCTACATGAATTTCGATTGATCAGTCATTAATTTATGATTTTTTGCGAATATTAAGTCAAATATTTGATATAATATATGTCAAAAAGCCTACATTTTTCATTTTTAAATAAAAAAAGGTTATGTAATTTTTGAGTCAAAACATTTTTTGATAATCATAGTTCAATGACATAAATTTGTCAACCAGCTACTCCTAATAATATTTTTGCGAATATTAAGTCAAATATTAGATATAATATATGTCAAAAAGCATATATTTTTCATTTTTAAATAAAAAAATGTTATGTCATTTCTGAGTCGAAACATTTTTTGATAATCATAGTTCAATGACATAAATTTGTCAACCAGCTACTCCTAATAATATTTTTGCGAATATTAAGTCAAATATTTGATATAATATATGTCAAAAAGCATACATTTTTCATTTTTAAATAAAAAAATGTTATGTCATTTCTGAGTCGAAACATTTTTTGATAATCATAGTTCAATGACATAAGTTTGTCAGCCAGCTACTCCTAATAATACCAATTACGTATTAAAAGTTTCGGCAATTTTTTTCAATAATATGTCGGTTTTGGCAAAAAATATAAAATAGAAAAATGCTCAATTTTGAAATTTTGACGAAGTAACTAACATCGCCAGAATCATTTTTTACCTGATCTAAACCTCTCTTAATATGCACTATATATATATACATATATATAATTTCTCCATATATATTTTAATTCATATATATAAATATATATATATATATTAGTTCTTCATGACCATTCATCAAAAAAATTCTAACTTCAATAATTTCTTATTTCTTTTGGAAAATTAACTTGGCAAACCACTTCCTTATAGGTATGTGTAGTTCACTCGCGAACCGTTCACTCTGTACGGTTCAATCAAATGACGGGCGTACTGTGACGATGTTTTGCAACGACCTATAGGTCACTATGACCTAGTTCGTGAACTATGAACTACATGGTGAACGGTGTACGTATTGTACTAGGTCCTGAACCCGTCGTGTACTAAACCGTTCATGAATCACAACGACTCGTAAACGATGCAGTATAGTATACATTACATATACAGTACTAACATTTATTTAGTGATAAAGTGTGTTGGTGAACAGAACGAAATAGGAAACTCGATGCAATATTGCAACAGCAGCATTGCAGAGCTGAGTCACAATTTATATGTTGGTATCAGATTTCATTTGGAATAATATAATTAATATATTCGCAAAATTAAATATGTTCTTGAATATGTCATGCCATAGCAAATTTTTGCAATAATGCAAAAATAAACATCTAAATCTTATAGTTCTTCTATTTCATACTGAGTGCAATGCAATCACTTAATATCAAATCAAAGCTTTGATGTTTGAACAGAGAAGATTCGGAATAGAAAATATAAATTATAACGCCAAACAAAACGATTCTATCTAGTTCATTTTATTATAGTTTGTACATTTAATTTTCAAGTGGTAGTAAAGTAGTAAACATTTTCATCAGTAACTACCAATAAGTAATTTAGAACTTCATATAAATAATCGTGAGTACCTAGAGAAGATTATATTTCCTTATATATATGTTTGGTATAAATTATAAACATTGTTGTTTTTTCTTCCACATTCCTAATTCAAAATAAGTATTGTAATATTTCAATTTATTTATTCTTTACCATTTGATATTTTTATATTGAGAAAAGAAGAGATTATTTTCAGTATGTGCATAGAGGTCGTGAACTAGTTCATTTTTAAAAGATGTAGTAGTTCACGACCTATAGTTCGTGCACGGTACATTGAAATGAACTACGAACTACGAACTAGGTCCTCAAAGTGAACTACAGTGTGCCATCGCTATTTCCTTAAGGTTTGCGTCAGCTGCCCAACTAGATTTAGTAAAATTTCAAGTATTCATAAACTAAATATAGAGGCTATAGAAAATTGAAAATATAGAAAATATAGAGGAGAATGATATTGTAATTTATAATTTAATAACTATAGACAAATCTATCATTTATCATTAATCATTAATCTATTAACAAATCTAATTTACTAGTTGATTGCACTTTGTAACATAACACACTAATTATAATGATTTGAACATAATGAAAACTAAATAACATGAAATTATATATAGGTTCTCCCCCTCAATTAGTTCATAGACGATTTAATTACTTGCTACCATTATAATGAAAAGTGCACTATTTTTATTTACCATATCTGGACAATTAAGCAATTTTCATATAATTTATAACCTTCGCTATATATTATATGCAAACAGAGTATTTAAAAACAACTGACCGACCAATATAATGCTCATTAAAATTAAATATATCTTATTTCTTTTTTCTTTTTTTAATATCACTACCGTGGTTAAATTATAGTATAGAATATCACCCAAATACCGTAACAAGCATTAAGTAGCTAAATGCGCATTTCGAAGGCTATGCCCCCATCTTCAGTAGCACAAGATAATAAGATATTAATTATCAATAATTTATTGGATCATTACTTAGAAAAGTTGTAATTATTCTTGTAATGATTTTCTTAATATGTTATTTATAATTTTATAAGGATAGCCATTTTGTAACTGCTATATTTGACTTATTTATTTAATAATATATAAATCACGATTCGTGACAGAGGTATTTTACTTAGTTTTTATCTTGTGCTACTAAAGATGGGGGCACAGCCTTCGAAATGTACATCTAGCTACTTAATGCTTTAAGTTATGGTATTTGGGTGATATTCTATTTCTATTCTTAGAAATTTCAAAATTACTACATATTGTACTTATTAAATGTTCACCAAAGTCTTCAGATTGTATAGAATCATCTATAAATATACAATTTCACTGAGGCGTGAAGGTGGTTAAGAATTTTAATTTATTTAATGACTTTTTAATTAGTTTAATAAAGTTCAATGTTGCATTCGAAACGAACAGAAATCCCAACATACATCTGCTAAAGACTCTGTTAAAACCCAAAAAATTATTACGAAAGTTAAATACAAGGGAAAAGATAATTATAAATATTTGGACAATCGATCGTATTTATATTGGAAGCTAATTTGTACGTCTTCTTGATTTTATTTAAATGATCAAAAATAACCTCTTGTGTGTATACAACCTTTCCAAAAACGATTGCCATACTTGGAAATTTCTCATCGTTTTTTTTTCTTAAAATTTCATTAAAGGTATATCTATTTTACTTAAAACATAACGATTGGTATTTTCTTGGCCCATACTGACGCTTAGCTTAGTATTGTATTACATATTGAAGATATCTTGATATTATTCATTAATTAAACAATAAAATTGCGCACAACGAATTTTGGGTTTTCGCAGTAATAATTTTAAGGCGCATCACTGGAATCCATAACGATCGTATCGTTCGTTGTTCCTGTTCGCATTTCAGCGATAATTAAAATAATTAAATATCGCGATGGTTTTCTATCCAGCATTGCATATCCAGTCGTTCATTCATGAAACGTGCAAGGAACAAATTAAAAGAGTTCGCTGAATATTTTAAGCTAGTTTCTTTGTAACAATTATACTTAATGCAAATACATAACAAGTAAACATCTACACTATTTTTTGTACATATTTTTTTCACATTAAAAAAGTTTTGTTGTCCTCCACCATCAAAGTTATTTGTGGCAACTTTTCCAAACAAGACAAAAAGCTTTCAAATATCACGTACTCCCAATAAAATATATTTAGATCTGAATTACGGGCGAAGGAAATCTTTATTATATCCAATTGTAAGCCTGCGTGTTGCCTCAAAATTGAGTTATTATACTAAGAGAACGCAGGAAGAAAGTTTTTGGAGAAACCTTTGGATATAACAATTCCAATGCGCTCCTTGGCGTAATATATTTCGCAAACATAAAACTTTCGCAAACGCTATTGCGGCAGAAATGAAATTATACGAAAGGAATTCAAATTGGCTTTGCATTAAAATTAAAAGTTTGATTATATATTTAATACACTTTAAAAAAAATAAAGCTCTTGGCTTAGGCCATATAGAAACTGTTGATCAAAAACAATGGTAGAAAATTATCACATTGTTAATTTAATAATTCGGATGTACAAGAGACGAAATATTAACTATATTAATATTATTACAAATTTTATACAGAGTGACTAAATACTGTAATTCATGTCGCTTAAATATAGTGTTAAAGGATATGGACAATCTGGTTTTATAAAGTGTTTATTTCATAAATCTATTCAGAATTTTTTGGAATCTATTGATATATTGCTGAAACGAATGCTAGATGAGACTGAACTAAAGAAGAATATAATGTAATGAAAGCTCTGGCATTGGTAAAATCTGTACAGCTTCTGAGTATAAAATAAAACATTGTGCCCCACAATGGCCCCCATTAGAAGAGCACAACGTTTCGTTGCATTTTATTTCGGGATTATGTGGAAATATCGAAAAAACTAGCTATCCTAAAATCGAGACCAACTTCAAATTAATTCTACTTTTTAATAGAATTTTATTTATGCACCGTAAAATTTGTTTTATGGTGCATAATTTAACTATGTATAATAATCGCAATCGTAAAAAACTCGAGAAGCATTTGATTGCATAATAAATATTGATGTTCCCCAAGGTGCGGTTATATTGGCTAACTTTTAAACTCGCATGTTTAAGTTTTTCGTCATCTCGCACTGTGCATATTAACCAAACTTTCCAAGCTCAACTTTAAACGTTGGCCCCCCGAATTTTTGCATTGGAATACTCTTCTTACGGAATACTGGCAATGTCTACATCGGAAGTTAGAAAGCAAGCATTAAATGGAAACGCTTCTGTTTCAGTGCAATGTTAGAAAATTCGAAATTGTTTTAACTTTTAATGTGGCGTCATTTTAACTTGCACTGGAAGTTAACTAAGTCATAATATGATGATTTTTCGATATCGTTAAAAATTTATTGGAGTGTTTTTTAAATATATCATTATTCAAAGATAGAATCTTCAAACTTCAAACGATAGAATGAAGTAAAATAGAATTTGCCGGCTTAATGTGCGGATTTTTTTAAATTTTCATTTCGTCTTTTAATTCTTGTAATGAAGAGGTCTTTAGAAAATATTTTGCAAACAACATATTCGAATTACTCTCACGTTTATTTCGATATGCATTTTACATGGTGAATTAGAACCTATCGGCAAATTGACAGCTACCAAATGGCGTAGCCATTTATTTCGGTTTTAAATCGCAATGTCCTAACTTTTAACTCACCTCATCATAAAGCATCTTTGTTAGTTAAACAGTCCGCAATCCTAAAGATTGGTTGGAAACAGCACGCCATGCCGATCTATCCTGAGCTAATCCCTTCATCTCTCTATAGCTATTCATCTCAACGTCTTCAGCTATCTGACTCACATACTCCAATCTAGGCCTACCTACCCCTCTCTTTCCCTCCACTCTACCTTCTATGATCAATTGCATAATCCCCCCATGCCTAAGAATATGCCCTACTAATCTGTCTCTCCTACGCTGTAACACTCTCCAAATACTTCTCTTCTCCCCTACTAACTCTAGTACAGCTTCATTTGTTACTTTATCTTCCCAACCAATCCTCATCATCCTCCTATAACACCACATTTCTAATGCTTGTAATCTACGCTTCTCTTCCTTTCCTATAGTCCACGCCTCACACCCGTACAGTGCTACACTCCAAACATATACCTTCAGTAATCTTTTTCTAATACCCAAGTCAATATTTGATCTTAAAATCTGTTCTTTTTCTACGAATGCCTTCCTACCCTGTGCTATCCTACACTTTATATCTACTTTGCTTCGATTATCTTTTGTGATTCTACTGCCTAAATAACAAAAATCTGACACTTCTTCGATTCTATTATCTCCTATTGAGATCTTCATTTTTCTACTGCATTCCTTTTTGTCACACCTCATCACTTTAGTTTTACCTATATTTATTTTCATGTTAAAATCCCTAGTCAATACTGCCTGCATACCATTCAATACCCTTTCTAAATTCTTTTCGCTTTCTTCCAATATAGCTATATCGTCGGCGAATCTCAACATATATATTTTCTCTCCCTGTACATTCACACCTACACTATACTCTTCTTTTACTTTGTTTATTGCATCTTCTATATATAGATTAAATAATAACGGTGAGAGTGTACATCCCTGCCGAACTCCCTTCCCTATTTTTGCTACCTCTTCTTCCCCCTCAATTCTAACTAAGGCAGTTTGGTGTTTATATAAATTAAAAATTATTCTCCTATCCTTATAATCTATACCCGTTTCTTTTAAAATTCTAAACATTATGTCCCAATCTACATTATCAAATGCCTTTTCTAAATCTACAAAAGCTATGCAAGTTACCTTTCCTACCCTATTTCTTTTTTCTACTACCGTTCTTAGTGCTAGAATCGCCTCTCTCGTCCCTCTGTTTTTCCTAAAACCAAACTGATCTTCTCCTAGCCTTTCCTCTACTTTATTTTCTAATCTCCTATAAATAATCTTTAACAATATCTTCGATGCATGTGATAGTAGGCTAATGGTCCTATAGTTCTCACACAATTTAGCTCCTATTTTCTTCGGCATTGTTACTATTCTACTACGCTGAAAATCCTGTGGTACTTCTCCCTTCTCATATATTTTACAAACTAACCTGTATAATCGCTCCTGCATTTTTTCCCCTGCGTGTTTTATTAATTCGGCTGGTATCATATCAATCCCCTCTGCTTTGTTATTCCGTAAATCATTTAATGCTCTATGAAACTCTGACCTAAGTATGCTAGGACCTAAGTCATCCTCATCTATCTGTTCCACATTTTCTAGCTCCTCCATGTCCTGCCTACCTTTATATAAATCTTCAAGATACTCCTTCCATCTTCTAGCTTTTTCCTTATTTTCTGTGAGTTCCTTACCCTGCTTATCACATATAATGTTACCCTTTGGTTTTACTTTAGAAAAATGTGACTTAATTTTCCTGTAGCCCAAATCTACTTTACCTCTTCTCATATCCTCCTCAATATCCTCACAGTTTCCTTTTATCCACTCTTCTTTCGCTAGCTTGCATTTCCTATTAATTAAGTTCCTTAGTTCCTTATATTTTTTCTGTCCTGCTTCTGTGTTTCCTATTTTAATTTTCCTTCTTGCTTCTATCATTTCAACTTTGATAACACATGAATCTCATATGCATATACGAAACGTAGAAATTGTGGCTCCTTATATAAAGCACGAAGTATATATACAAGAGTTGAAGAACCATTTCGTAATCCGGATGATATTTTATTTCGCTCCGAGGCTGGCATATCGAAAGAGGCAACATCACACACGTTTCGAAGGATTTGATATGTTGCTCATCAGGAACACTTGGGAATATGCCGTGTGGTATAGGAATACGATTTGAAAATCCAGATGCGCATTGAAATATATTTGAATCATTTATTTTGAAACGGGGATACTGAAGAAATCAACTAAATTTTAGTTATATACATTATTTGTTGTACATCCATAAATACACCATTTTGTATCATAAGGACACAACATATTATTTTATTAATGCATCTACACAAGTTTTTTTAAGTATATTCTCCTCAGTGGGTTAGTCCTAGACATTTTTTTCAAGTTCCTGAACAGTTTTAATTTTTTGACTTATCCCCTTTTCGAAATTATTCATTTTAAATCAAAGGATTTAAAATGAATAGGTATTAGACAGAGAATAGGCTAGAGTAGGTATTAAAAGAAATTAAAAGAAATATTTGTAAGGTTAATTAGTTAATTTCATAAACTTATTTAAAAAAATTACATTATCAAGTTGCGTCCAAATTAATTTAAGAAACAATTTAAACGCATCATGAATATTTTTGAACCGATATCATGATGAAACATTTTCTAGACCCGGAAATTTCATAATTTCAGAGTTTTGCCGACTAAGCTCTTCATATTTACGATATTCATGAATATAAATACCGACGGCATACTAAGGGCATTATAAGTTAAACATGAAAAATATGAGTCGGTGTTAATCCTCTATCTTACTCGCGGTAATATCAACTACTATAAATCTGTCTGACATCTATATTAATCTTTTCACCGCTGCAAGAAATGAAGAGCTTTCTTCAGTCCTAGTCCTGACGTATAGCTTTTGGCAATAAGAGTTTGGGGTAAAATATGGGTACGTGAAATTTTTTTATTTTAAGTTTGTGAAATCGTAAAATTGATACCACAACGATGTCTAAAACTGTAAACTAAGATATCATATTTGTTAACGTATTTTACAAGTACATTTATAACGTAGATTTCTTATTTTAATAGGTCCTGTAAATCATAGAATATAATTAAATCTAAAAATGCCATCCGCACTTTTTAATTTCATCTAATATCTAAACACCAATTTATTTTAGACACGTGTACTTAAGTTGATGATATTTATCTACGCTGTACACTATCTGCATGTCTATCGGACAAGTATAACTAACACTTAGAAGACCGAGATAGGTGCTGGGAAGGAAAGGTGAGATACTCGCAATTCCCGGCACGATCTGTTGGTTGGCCCTGCCGCAAGATTGATACGACTATTTCGTGAGGTGCTCCTGTGGGTAAGAAGGGTTTGCCTCGGGTCCTACCATGTATACGTATCCTACCTACTCTCTGTACCTACAGGAAGCATCCATGTAATAAGGCTAGTTGGAAGAGTGGGAAGAGTTTAAATAAGCGTGGAATCAGTTACTATGAACATTATAAACAAAAACGTTACGTGAAAAATAATAGCTGAGTAAGAAGAAGAAATGTTGATAAATTAAATATGGCTTTACTTCCACATTTTCAGTATATCTAAGGAAATTTCTTGATACAAGAGAATACAATTAAAATTTAACCAAAAGGATATCTTGCACGAAACTAACGATTTTTTCACGAATACTTCTAATTTTTATTATTTTTATCTTTTATTTAATTATTAGCAAAATAATTACCCCAGAAATTTTGATCAATTAAATATGGTTTTACTTCCACATTTTCAGTATATCTAAGGAAATTTCTTGATACACGAGAATACAATTAAAATTTAACCAAAAGGATATCTTGCACGAAACTAACGATTTTTTCACGAATACTTCTAATTTTTATTATTTTTATCTTTTATTTAATTATTAGCAAAATAATTACTCCAGAAATTTTGATAAATTAAATATGGCTTTACTTCTACATTTTCAGTATATCTAAGGAAATTTCTTGATACACGAGAATACAATTAAAATTTTACCAAAAGGATATCTTGCACGGAACTAACGATTTTTTCACGAATACTTCTAATTTTTATTATTTTTATCTTTTATTTAATTATTAGCAAAATAATTACTCCAGAAATTTTGATAAATTAAATATGGCTTTACTTCCACATTTTCAGTATATCTAAGGAAATTTCTTGATACACGAGAATACAATTAAAATTTAACCAAAAGGATATCTTGCACGGAACTAACGATTTTTTCACGAATACTTCTAATTTTTATTATTTTTATCTTTTATTTAATTATTAGCAAAATAATTACTCCAGAAATTTTGATAAATTAAATATGGCTTTACTTCCACATTTTCAGTATATCTAAGGAAATTTCTTGATACAAGAGAATACAATTAAAATTTAACCAAAAGGATATCTTGCACGGAACTAACGATTTTTTCACGAATACTTCTAATTTTTATTATTTTTATCTTTTATTTAATTATTAGCAAAATAATTACTCCAGAAATTTTGATAAATTAAATATGGCTTTACTTCCACATTTTCAGTATATCTAAGGAAATTTCTTGATACACGAGAATACAATTAAAATTTAACCAAAAGGATATCTTGCACGGAACTAACGATTTTTTCACGAATACTTCTAATTTTTATTATTTTTATCTTTTATTTAATTATTAGCAAAATAATTACTCCAGAAATTTTGATAAATTAAATATGGCTTTACTTCCACATTTTCAGTATATCTAAGGAAATTTCTTGATACACAAGAATACAATTAAAATTTTACCAAAAGGATATCTTGCACGGAACTAACGATTTTTTCACGAATACTTCTAATTTTTATTATTTTTATCTTTTATTTAATTATTAGCAAAATAATTACCCCAGAAATTTTGATCAATTGAATATGGCTTTACTTCCACATTTTCAGTATATCTAAGGAAATTTCTTGATACAAGAGAATACAATAAAAATTTGACTAAAACGTAAATTCACAAATTATGTCATAATTTTAAAAAAGTAAAATATATACCTAATAATCAATTATGTTCAAATAACGGTCAATCAAGTCAATTTTAATTACAAATCTTTTAAATTGAACATAATTATATTGTTAAAATTATTATTATTAATTACTTAAAATTTGTTTAGTTTCCTCTCAAAAAATTATATATTAATTAAAGTAATAATTATTGTTACTACACTTATAATAAGTGTACATAATGCAAATAGTTGAAAATGACACTTTGGCTAACTACAATTTAGTAATTATGAAAGGGGTTCAAGTTTAGTGTTAGACTATACATTTATCGACGTGCGGTGAAGAGAAACAGGGCTGTTAATAAGCGGCTAAGATGATGTTATATTTGAAGATTAGTTTGACCCATGAAGTTATATTGTCGTTAAGATGATTGCTGTACCTCGATTACCAGAATATGATGTAATAATGTCGTGTTAAACAAGATAACAATTAATCGAAAAAAAAGCAACGGAATTAAGAGAAAATAAAATAGTCAACAAAAAGATGCTTAGTGATGTATTTTTTCAACAAATCAACGTACGTTTTCTATTCGAAATAAATTAAGGATAGTTATAACTATGGATTTAAATTACGAATATTACGGCTATATTCTTTTTTTCAGGACATGAATATTTAGAGCTTCATTAAATTACCATTTCAAGAAGAAGAATTAATTAATATTTAAGATATATGTAAAAATGTTTTACAGTGATTCATTTTTTATTGCTTTTAAAATTTCCAAATTATCATTCTTCACACGAAAACGTTTGCTCACTCTTGTGCTATTTTCCTAGTAACTCTTCGTAACATTTTCATTTGCCCATTTATGACTCAATCTAAAGCCGTTTCCGTCTCTTCTCTAAAGTAAACTAAACCACGATATTTTATATATTATATAGGAATGTCAACGGATATTTAAAAAAAAACTTTATATATACAAATAAATTAAACCAAAGGTAGATTATTTTGAACGGCGTAGTAGAAAGAAATATTTGCAAAACCGAGTGTTTGATAAATAAGCACAATATATTTTATCCTCGTTTCTGATATCTACAACTATACCTTATAAAAATTTATAATGCTGATAGAAAATTGTAATATTACAGGCATATTTTTTTACTGCTTTTACTGAAGAATCTGTTCATATATTTCTATCATTGTACATTTCTTTGACTAGTACCTTATTTGGTACCTTTATTTTGGATTTATTTACACAAAAAAACTACCCAATCGCTTTCCACACGGAATTCTAAAATCAAACCGCACGAACTATCTGAAACTGTCACCCGAACATCACTATCATGTCTTCAAGTTTGATTATACACAACGTGACTGTCAAATGTGCAAAATGCCTGCGCCTATAAATCCTCTGGGTTTCTTGCAAATCATTTTGGGTGGGTATTCTGTCCTATAAAGTGTATAGTACACAAAGGGCCGACGGCTTAATAAGAGTAACCAACGCGAAACGAACTCGTGCAGAGTTGAATTCGAAGCAGAATGACGTTAGAATGATGTGAAATACAAAAAAAAGAAATTGATGGCGGTTGACGAAAATTCAGGGAAAGTTATGAATCAAACTAAACTAATAAAAAGATTTTATTAGAATGTTGGAGGAATATACTACAACTATATAGAAAATTGTTTTTAAAAATCTTTGCAATTGTGACAAACCTATTTGCTATAAAATTAATACGGATTCATTAGTTAAAGAGTCCGCAATCCTAAAGATTGGTTGGAAACAGCACGCCATGCCGATCTATCCTGAGCTAATCCCTTCATCTCCCTATAGCTATTCATCTCAACGTCTTCAACTATCTGACTCACATACTCCAATCTAGGCCTACCTACCCCTCTCTTTCCCTCCACTCTACCTTCTATGATCAATTGCATAATCCCCCCATGCCTAAGAATATGCCCTACTAATCTGTCTCTCCTACGCTGTAACACTCTCCAGATACTTCTCTTCTCCCCTACTAACTCTAGTACAGCTTCATTTGTTACTTTATCTTCCCAACCAATCCTCATCATCCTCCTATAACACCACATTTCAAGTGCTTCTAATCTACGCTTCTCTTCCTTTCCTATAGTCCACGCCTCACACCCGTACAGTGCTACACTCCAAACATATACCTTCAGTAATCTTTTTCTAATACCCAAGTCAATATTTGATCTTAAAATCTGTTCTTTTTCTACGAATGCCTTCCTACCCTGTGCTATCCTACACTTTATATCTACCTTGCTTCGATTATCTTTTGTGATTCTACTGCCTAAATAACAAAAATCTGACACTTCTTCGATTCTATTATCTCCTATTGTGATCCTCATTTTTCTACTGCATTCCTTTTTGTCACACCTCATCACTTTAGTTTTACCTATATTTATTTTCATATTAAAATCCCTAGTCAATACTGCCTGCATACCATTCAATACCCTTTCTAAATTCTTTTCGCTTTCTTCCAATATAGCTATATCGTCGGCGAATCTCAGCATATATATTTTCTCTCCCTGTACATTCACACCTACACTATACTCTTCTTTTACTTTGTTTATTGCATCTTCTATATATAGATTAAATAATAACGGTGAGAGTGTACATCCCTGCCGAACTCCCTTCCCTATTTTTGCTACCTCTTCTTCCCCCTCAATTCTAACTAAGGCAGTTTGGTGTTTATATAAATTAAAAATTATTCTCCTATCCTTATAATCTATACCCGTTTCTTTTAAAATTCTAAACATTATGTCCCAATCTACATTATCAAATGCCTTTTCTAAATCTACAAAAGCTATGCAAGTTACCTTTCCTACCCTCTTTCTTTTTTCTACTACCGTTCTTAGTGCTAGAATCGGATTCATAAACACAGTTATTATTATATTGGCATGCTGCAAAACACGCATACGTATAATTATTTTACTTTATTGTACTGTCTTCATATTTCTACTCATACTCATCATATATATACCTCGTATAATAACGTCCACATAAACCAACAGATTAAAGCGTAATCTAGCGTTATTACTTCTCAACCACTTCGCCTGAATTCTGGGGTTGTTATAACATGTGGTCTTTTTTGTTAAGCATTCTCGTTAAGAGAACCAATTCAGTTCATTTCGACTTTCGACAATTTGTCGTGTTAATGTAGTGGCGATTTCGATGGAATAAAGTAAATTGATTGTTTGCTTTTTTTAAGCACAGCCGTGATAATTTTCAGAGTAAATTTTGGAAAAAACTGAGGTTATTCAGAACCAGATGTAAGCAATATAAATCGAGATTAGATTACTTCTTTGAATGATGCTTTACGAAATGACAGTCCTCGTAGTTGATATTATGCTGCAAAGGTGATTATAAATGTACTTTTTGAACAATGCCCAAAGGATTCATTGGAATTGTAAAAAATTGTAGGAGAGTTCTTAAAATCTTTGTTAAATAGATGTGAAAAATGTTTGTAAATTTATGCAAAAAATCACTCGATATCAAATTGCTTCTTTGAATGCTACTTTACGCAATGATGTCCTCGTAGTTGATATTATTCTGCAAAGGTGACAATATATGTACTTGTTGAACAATGCCCAAAGGATTGATTGGAATTGTAAAAACTTGTAGGAGAGTTCTTAAAATCTTTGTTAAATAGATGTGACAAATGTTTCTAAATTCGTGCAAAAGAACACTCGATATTAAATTGCTTCTTTGAATGCTGCTTTACGCAATGACGTCCTCGTAGTTGACATTATTCTGCAAAGGTGATTATAAATGTACAATGCCCAAATGAAATTGTAAAAAATTGTAGAAGAGTTCTTAAATTTTTTGCCAAATAAATGTGAAAAATGTTTCTAAATTTATGCAAAAAAAATCACAATATTCTTCATTATATTAGCAAATACATGTTAGGAAATTTCTAAGATATATACTAATAAATATAATAAGAAATATAATTCTAACATACATATCAATTAGATAGAATAACTCTGAATAGTTTTATCTTCTGAGGAAATAATATGAAAAATTCTGCACATATCTATTCATATTTTCCATTTCTTCGTAGTAAAATATTCCACCTATCCGCTATAACACTTTCGTTAAACTCGAGCATTTCTCTGAAAGTTTACCTAGGGAAAAGAGCAAAAGAATAAAATAAGCATGTACTGGCGAGGATTCTAGGTGTTCAATTGGAATGCAGCAATGCGCTATCCGTCTATCCACCTTTATGTGTTATCGCCAGGAAGTAAAATTGGTCCCATTTTCCGTATTGCACATAAAGAGAAACGATCGGGGAGTGTACCACGATTCCACATTGTGCACTGCACCATAGCCGATATGCGTTTCTTCGCATGATGGCCATGTCTTTAAATGATGCTGAATTGGAAATGGAATTCGTTTATCCACGAAGAAAGCTACTATACGAAACTTGTAATGGAAACATGTTCAGTATCAATTTGTCAAGATTATATAATTGAAAAATGACTTTGGAATTGCCTAAGAGGTAATGAAATATAAAGAAATTGGAATAGTTATTTACATTATAAGTGTTGTAAAGATTCATATCACGACACGAGTTGTTGAGGCGTTAGCCGAGTGTCGTAATATAAATTTACAACTCGAATATTATATCAAATTTTATCTACTTTTGTAAAATAATCCGAAAATTATAAAAAAAAATATTTGACAAGAGTTGTCAAAATAAATATTATGTCCTAAACAAAAGTGATACGGATTATGCTGTTATAAGGATTTAAGTTTTCTAAGTATTCTTGAACTGTTTATTGTTTTTGAGTTGTCTTGGCTACTGTTAAACACGTCAGATTTATAGCAAAAGTTTGCGAAAAAAATACTGTCCGAAAATGTCTGATTCTAAAGAAAGTTTTCCCTTGGAAGTAGAGGAAGCTGCAAATGGAGCAATTTCAAGTCTAATTCCCACAAAACCAAAGTTAAGATATGAACTTGAATACCATAAATTTGAAAAATGGTGTGAATCAAAAAGAGTAAAATAAGTGTCGGAAAAAAAATTGTTGGCGTATTTCGCCGAAAAGCAACAATCACAAAAGCCGTCAACGCTTTAGACGCACTATTCCATGTTAAGAACCATGATTTTCGTAAGAAAAAATCAAGATGTAACCAAATTTATACAGATAGTTGCTTTTCTCAAGAGAAGTTCAGACGGATACATGGCAAAAAACTCTAGCATTTTTTCTAAAGAAGAAGTATGTAAGTTTTTGGGTACAGCAGACGATGAATTGTTTTTGCTTATGAAAGTTGTGATGATCGTTGGCATTTTGGGCCCTATCGACGAGACGAACTTACGAAGTTAATATTAGATCACATTAAGGACAAAGTATCACATTTTAAAATAGTGATCCCATCTACAAAAATGATAATTGTACCAGAATTTATAGTTACCGAGGGAAACCTGCCAGGTATTAACTGCTTAACCATTTTTCGAAAATATACTGAGCTTCGTCCTCCTAGTGCTACTCACAGGCGTTTTTTTGTCTTCTATAAATGTAGCTCGCAGCCTTTTGGGATCAATACCTTTGGAAATATACCAAAATTAATTGCAAAGCAGTTGGGCTTGAAGTGACCCGAAAAATATACGAGGCACTGTTTTCGGAGGTCCTCCTCTTCCATGCTAGTAGATGGTGTGGCGTATATGCAAATGCTTAAGAGTCACGGAGGGTGGAAATCCTCTGCTACTGCAGAGGGGTATGTTGAAAGTTCTTTAGAAAATAAGAAAGAAATAGCAAACAAGATTATGGGTTCCAAAAAAACCATGACGGTTCAAAACGCCAACATGAATAACTCAGTGATGTCCCACCTCTAGTCTGCAAATTTCAAATTGCAAAAAATGTATTTAATAAATAATTTTTAAATGTTACTCTATTAACCAAAAAGTCATTACAGCACTAGTGCTATAATGGTCATTTCAAAACTTTTTTTAAAACTAATATTTACTTTACTGAATGAAAGTAGATACTCTATCTTACGTGTCGAGTTCTGGATAAAAATACAGCTGAATAAACTACAATTATTTACAATTACGTGGGATATAGTTTTAAATAATACGAAATTATTTTACAACTAAACAATTTTTTGCATAACATCTAATTCTTTTGCGGGATAACCAACGGTATCTATATCTTCTTTGCACATCCTTTATTAAACTACTACACGTTTTTCTCTCTTAAAGCTATTCTCTCATTTTCTCCATTATTAAACCCTTCTTGTACGACTGATCTAAATAATCTTTCTCATAATAACGATTAATTGTTTTCAGCCAGATCAATATATATTTAATTAATGTACTCATTGAATGTCTTGATCTAAATAGAAAGAAAAACAAATTTAATTTCTTTGAAATCGTCATACCTCTTGAGTACTTCAAACTTTTTATACCTTCCTTTGGGCATTTATATTTTACGACATACTTTCCCATTTGAAATTTTCTCTTCTATTAAATCAATATTAATATTTGTTTAAAATAGAATTTTTATTTCAAACAAACTTGTTTTCAAATCATCCAAACTATCAAATTAATCTATCCCATGGTTCTTTCACATTGTAACCTTCAAAATTTAATTCTTCATTGCCATAATATTTCCTCTTATGATTGATCTGTCAACTCCGCAGTCGTGAATATTTTTTGTGATTTATTATCGATGGAGGGTTATCTCAGTTTTTCAATTAGAAATAGAAATATGTCTTCCTGTCTTATACGCATAATGCAGAACAAAAATGTTAACGCATAACATGGTAAGACGAGGGATAACTTTCTCTTGATGTTGGAGTAAACTCTACATCAGGGCGAATTATCTCGAAGCGGTGTCTTCTGATATGACACGCAAGAAAAGAATATAAGTTTCAAGGGTAATGGCCGATTTAGATGAAGAAAAAAACAGGGTAATTTTGTATACTGAGGATGGTTTGCAAAGTCCTTTGAGAAAAATCGAAATGAAGACATTTTTAGAAGTTGTGAACTTTCTGTACAAGTTATTTAATGTCATTATCATAATATAGAATATCACCCAAATAATTTAATGTCATTATCATCTTACAATATAAAAAACACTAAGAATATATGTATCCATTTTTCTAAAAAAAATTCTGTGCAATTTATAAAGTTTTTTTGTTGTATTTACGCTCCTCGAAATATCACGTAAAAAAATACTATTAGTCCAAATTGCTTTTTTTTTTTTATTAGTTTCGTACATAGTTTTTCCAGATTTTCTTATAGCAACCTATATTCCGACGAATTCTGCCAAGGGATGGTGCTAATCTTGTCACGATTTGTACGCAGTTCTTGGTGGTGGGGCAAACAAAAGTTTAAATCGGCCTAATACGTCTTCGGCTTTTGTGTTAACGCTAATGTTTTTCTTCTCGTCGCGAGTTTTCTTCGCTGTTCTGTATTACCACTGCGTCTCGCTATCGGCGAATATGCACCGCAGAATCTAATACCCCATATTAGACTATCCAAGATTATAAAAAAATTGAAGTTTGTTTATTCTTTATACCAAATCCTGCAATTTTCCACCACATATGCATAATTTATTTGTAGAGGCATCATTTGAATCTTTCTTATAAAATCAAATTGCTATTTCAAAAATTATTACTACGGTGTTAAATAATAGTATAGAACACCACCCAAATACCGTAACTCAAAGCAGGTGCGCATTTCGAAGGCTATGCCCCCATCTTCAGTAGCATCTTCAGTTAAGATAAAAACTAAATAAAATACGTTTGTCACGAATTATATTTGTTAATTATTAATTATTCAAATTGCTATTATTTCAGTTTCGCCTTGGAGGTTTTTAAAAATACACCGTTTCGCCTTTTTTATGCTAACGGTTTGCGAATTTTTTTATAAAGACTACTTCTGGAAGCTTTATTTAGGTGAAGAGGTTACCACAAATCTAGGCACTTGAGGAAACTGCAATATTATCTAGAGCGATCCGCCTCAATAATGTGCCAAGTGAGATAAGATCTTGGGGGAGCCGCCTAATTGTGGAATGAAGTACTTTTGATGAAAAAAGTGTTAGCATTGACTATAGATATCTGCAAGAGCATATGGATAAAGAAAACTTGCAAATAAGAGTTTATTAAACCCTACAGAAGAAATAATTTTATTAATTTTTACAATGAAAACTTGATATGCCCTTTATCTTATTTCACTCTTTCTTGAGTAATCAAGATATATTGTTCAATAGAGCTGTATTAAGAATAATTTGTGGTATTTGTATTTTATAAAAACCTCTGCAAGCCTCATTTCAAAACGTTTTATTGCATCGAAAATATAAAATGTAAAAATCTAACTCTTTCTCCCTGATTATATTGTGAAGTACATTGCTATATAGCTCCATGAAACAGAATTGTTTCGAAAGATTAAACGAAATTTAATTTGAAGGCTGAGCTTTGAAATAATTTATTCTTCTCCATTTCAATGCAAGTTGCGGATTGTGAGGCTACGAATTCTTCTTGTACACTCTCAGACATTTTCTAAAGACTTGACATTGACAATTGTAGCGGGACCATTTCCACGCCCGTTAACCTTGAAATAGACAGACGAGAATATAATAATAGAAGCTGCAATGTTGCCTAATTGAATACACCACTTTGTACTATATGAACGTTGTTATTTACACTATGATCAAATAAACTCTAGAAATATTATTATATAAAATACGACAATCGCCATTTAATTGTGGATTGTTCTTTAGAAGAGGGATCCAAATTTATTTGATGATACATTATTCGACTCGCCAAAACTTTGCTTTAATTCGAAATGATGTAAAAATTATAGTATATAATATCACCCAAATTGCATTTAATTCGGAATAATTCAACACTTTTAACTAATTTGAATAGGATGACCTGAGTTCGTTAGACCAAAAATATGCTCGGCTACAGCACTATTTTAGATTAATTAAAGGTGGGCCATTTCTGAAAGCTTATTTGCGGTGATAATATTAATATTGAGGACCTTCAACATACCTTAATTTTCCTATGAATTGAAATACAGAAATACTCCAACATAGCACAAATAAATATGATTATAATAATCACCATACGAGTAATTATTTTATTTACATTCCTTCATCAAAGAAACATTTCCGAGCACAGAAATTATCTTCAAAATTTCCAAATTTCTGTGCAATTTGAATAGGATGACCTGAGTTAGTCAAAAATATGCTCGGCTACAGCACTTTTATCTTTTCTATTTAATCTGAAATGAGCTAAATGCTCCTTAAATCTAGTTTCAATCGGTCTATATGTTTGTCCTATATATACTTTAGTACAACTATTTCATAAATACCAGATTTTTAATTGATATCAATCAAATCTTTGGGATTTCCTAGAAAATTAGCAAAAGGTATTATATGTTACTTTAAACTTTAACTATCTAAACCACGTGCAATTATAGGATCAAATGGTAATTTAACAAATATTGGAGTTGAATTATTACTTTGTTTATATTTCTGACATCTCTTGTTGTTTTAATATATAAAAATAGTTTTAAATATTTTTTCTGTTTAAAATCTTACATGTTTCAAATTCAATTTCATTTCATAACAGTACAATATCAATAACAATAATGCTTGATGCGTTAATCTCTACACACCAACTGAATCACCTAGTATAATTTTAACCGGAAGTTGCCGCCAAGACCTCCTGAAGCAGGACTCTCTATATACCTATCTCTATCTGTCGCTGTCAGGCTGTGTGAGGCTGTGACTCTAAACTGTAGCCCTGTCGGTTGCATCATGTCATATGCCACAGATAACTATTCTGTACTGTAATCCTATAAAGCTAAAGCTATAATTCACGGGTTAACTTTTAAACCAGCCCAGGATTTTTTTAATAAATCACCATTCATACAGCGTATTTAATACAGACAAAAAATGATCCTCATAACAATGTTTTCTCATAGAATCTTAAAAGTGTCTTAGTTTTGCTGGTAGAAAATATTTTCTGTCATTTCTGTTTCTGGTCATTTGTAAATGGTAATAAAATATAATAATACATAGACAATTCAACTGAGAAAATATTTATCTTCAATAACACAAATTGGCGAATCAGAATCTTTTTCATATCCCTTTAGTCTTGCACTGGGATTTAATTTAAGAAGACTTGATCCACTCGTACTATTCCTGTCACAAGCATTGTACAGACCAATACTGCAGTATAATTTATATAAGCAGCAACGATATTACAATTCTATATGATCAAAGACTGTTCCGTACCACGAGATACTGCATATAGTTTGTGAACAAGCATCTGTCCTGCTTGATATAACTCTATCCGGTGACTTTAATTCATGTGTGTTTGTGCATTATGCCGTTAGTCGTGTAGGATTTGCATATTGCATTCAGAACGTGTACAATAATATACGAAGGATAACGGGGTGTTACAAAAGGATTTACTGTGATTAAAATCAGAATAGCCTGCATAATACTATAGCAAAATAATTACCGTATCCATAAGTACGTCCACTTTTTTTATATCAATAATAATCAATGCCCTAACTTTTCATTTCAATGATGCATCCTTACAAAGATTCGAGTAAATCGAGCAATTTGCCATATTTACCAGTGGCGGTTCCTTATGCAGGCCGCAGGGCCGCGCGCCCCTCCTGAACATTGAGCGCATCACCGTAGATATATAATTGTATTGCGATATTTTATCTAGGCATTATTTTTCATAAAAGATAAAGCTTGCGCCGCGATAGCACTCATCACAACACGGTGTGGCATTCGCTGTGGTATCCGTTGCAAGTCAGAGTAGCGATCGATGCTGTATCTATCTGTATTTATCGTTCACGTGGTATACATATATCGCTAATATGGTGCCGACATGCCAGCGCCAAGTACGAGTCTAATGCAATAATGCATATGCACTCATCCTATCTATTAGAAGCGCTATATACATATATTCTATGTAGTGAGAGCGACCGTATGCAGTATATCATCTGTGTCATCTGTCCACATACAAACTAGCGGGCCGGGTTGCTATGGCAACGTGACGACACGCTGCTTCTATAGCTAAGAATATATCGTTGTATTAAGCGATTCTTTAGCGTCCGAACAGAGAAGCCTAGTAGACAGTAAAATTGATATAGATATAGTTGCATTGTTCTGTGTAGTTATGTATGTATGATTTTGCCACGTGTTTCTCCAAGAATATATTTAATAGAAATAATTTAATAAAAAGGAATAGTGTTAGTTCTTTATTGAAAATAGAGTTTTGTAGACTTCCTCTTGAGGATAAAGTAAATATTAAAGAATTAGGTAGGCCATTGCCTGATTTAAATTGATCGCAAACTTGTGCAAGGAGTGCTCAAAACCGGACATTTACGCGGCGTTTCACAACAGACGTTTACAAAAAAAAACATGGATATGTGGTTGTGAAGTTTCCAACTTATTGTACTGCTTTCCATGTATATTAAATTACAACCCTGCAGCAACTGGAATAGATCGGAATTGGGCCAGAATAGGTATGAAAGATTTGCGTCACCTTCCTGATAAAATAAGAAAGCATGAATCATCTCGAGTACATATCAGTTCTTGCGCGCAAAGTTTTACTTGGCAAAGTAAACATCATGACTCAGCTCAGTTCTGCATATCGCAAACATGTAATAGAATATAACGAACAAGTGAGGAAGAATCGCAATATTTTAAAACGCATTATTTGTTACGTGAAATTTTGCAGTGGTATTGAATTAGCTCTCAGAGGTCACCACAAGAATGAAGAATCGGGAAATCGTGGAATATTTAGAGAATTGGTCGATTTTTCTGCAGAATTAGATTTTACATTGCGAGAACATCTGCAAGACGCTACGGTTTTCAAGGAGACCTCTAAAATAATACAAAATGATATTTTAGATAGTATGCTTGCGGTATGTAAAGAGGAAATTTGTAGTCAAATTAAAAAATCCGATTTTTTGACTATTCAGTGCGACGAAACTACGGATGTTATGAATTGGTGCCAAACGGTATTGATATTTAGATATGTTTTTAATGGGACTGGTTGTGAGAATTTTTGGAGCTTAATTAGTACTATAATTCATATTAGCACTCATAATAAAACCAGATTTAGAAGTTATTTACTCACGTCCGGATTTTTATCAAATAATTGGAGCCACAAATTTTCTTTCATTATTGCACTATATGTGCAAATAATGAAAGAAATTTAATCTCAGTGAAACTTTCCCGGAAACTATAAAAATATTTTAAATTATTTTAACAACCTCGATGACCACTGTTGAATCAGAGCGTTGTTTTTCAACACTTAAAAGAGTCAATACTTTTTTGCGAAATACTATGGGTAATGATCGTTTAAACCCGTTGGCGAATTATATACTAAAATTCTATAAAATCCACATCAGAATGGTATTATCCAAATATTCAATTAATTACATGTGGGCTTTATTAATTACATAGCACAGTATATTGTTTCAGTGGATGCAAAAATTGACCATTATAAATTATTTTTAACTTATTAATTCTCATTTGAAAGCGCAACATGAAAGTATATTGTTAAATCGTCGTTAAAAATATATATGAATTGATTTATTTTAGACGAAATATTTCTAAATCAATTTATGTTATAATAACTACTATTCGGTTTATAGAAAAAAATTATATTATCTTTATTAAATTTTGGGGACTCTAATATTCCTAACAGATATTATTAAAAATAATACATAAAGAAAATTTCATATGAATTTCGTGAACTAAATAAAAACAAATATACCATTCGCCATTCTCTTTTTAATATCTAGATAAAACTCTTTCAAATTGTTGTACAAAATATCATTAATATTAATTTATTACACGCGAGGAGTCCGCGAACTTTCAACAATAAAAAAAATTCCAATGTAACTGAAACGAATAAATCATTCGGTTAAATTCACACGCATGATATGACTGCTCACGACGCAGCTGAACATTTTGTCCGCTTTGGGTTTTTCCTTTCTCTTTTTTAATTTATTACGCTGTTGACCCTCACAAAGCAACTCTTAATTCCCTATCCTGCTGCATTCCAGCTCTCTTTTTTTCGGAGCCCCTTATCAACAGGACTCAACGTTTAGGAACATAACGAAAATTTGTACATAGGAATGTATTAAATATACACATGAAAAATGTCTGGCAGGTTATATGATGCAATTAATATGTTTAAATTAAAAAATATTTAAAAATTGTAAAATAATATAAGTATCGTCCTTGTAGACCAAGAAGGAATAAGTTTAAGGTGAAGAAAACTTTACACCTTATAATTTTATGGAGTCATTTTATTAGTAGTGTACAAACACATACTCCATCAATTAAAATATCTAAGAAGTTTTAGAATAATTTTAGCAATACTATCTAATTTGTATTAAATAGAGTGTCTCAATTTTTTTTTGCATAATATATTCTATACCAAAGTTAATTGGTAAATTTTGATAAATAATCAAATAAATCTTTAATTTATAACGCGTTCACCCTGTATTTAAACCCTCTTAAATATTTATTCGTTAACACAATCTAATTAAGCGTGGGTATAATTTTTCATAAATAATTATAAACGCAATTTTTAATACTCTACAGTAAAAAATGTAATATTAAGTTAATTTTTTTTTAATAAAAACGTAATTTAATTAATTACAACAATAAAAAGTACACTTTTATGCATCGGGAATTTAAAATTTTTTTGTGAAACAAAATAATTACTCAGGCATAGATTATAAAATTCACAACCCTTTTGTTAAATTAACTTGAATTAAATATTAGTGCTTTCGATAGGACCAGATAAATTGTAAGCGCTGATTCCCTAAACTAGAAATATCGTACTTTGTACTAAAGAATCGTCTTCAATATTTTATTTCGACCATGTGCGAATTATAACGGTAAATCTAATATTCAAAATGAGAATTATCTACCATAATCGGTTAGAAGTTTCAACATTCCGCAGCATCCGAAATATTTATAAGCTTAAGTTGTAAATACTACACAAATTTCATCAAATGGAATAGGAAACTATAAACTACATGAAATAATTGTTAAATTGCGTTAGGTGGAGTTTGAGTGTGATTATATATTTATGTACATATTTTTTTATTATAATTTTATTTAAATTAAAAATGCAATCATTTTTTTAATTATTGCTGTTATACTTTTTAACAGATCTTTTACACTTATGTACAAATATCTGTATAATGAATTTGTTAGTTTATATTATTGTTGAATATCGAGGATTGTTTCTCTAAAATTTGTAACATTAATTGTCAAATCTCTGGGGAACTTACATAATATCTCAAACCTTTTTTTACTAATTTATTACTAAAGATTATAACAAACGAATATTTAATTTTGGTTTAAAAAATAATTTTTTATTTGTATAAAAAGCCACTCAATCATTCCTATGTAAATAATTACAATAATTGAAAAACACAAACATCACCAACACAAATTTCTCAAATTATAAAAAAAGCGATAATAATTAAGCTTGACAGATTTAATTAAAATTATTGCGAAATATGTATAAATATATTTGCAATTTTTCCCATTTCAAAAATATGTGTACAATGAAAAATAAATTCAATTAAAATAACACTCTGTTGGGCTGTCCGATCTCTTGTGGATTTTTTGTAATTGTGGTTATACTACGCAAAATTGCTGCTGCTCGTTACCACTTCTTCGTTGTAAATATAACTTGATTTTAGAACTTGCAAAATAGATCCTAAATATAAAATAACCAGATTACTGCACGCATTTTACTGATAATATGCATGCATCTGAAAATCCACAGTTTTTTTTTTCGAGTACGAAAATTACAGGGAATTTGGAAATGTACGCCACAATATAAATTAGAAATTGTGCAGAAAAATATGAATTTTAAGATTTTTTGCTGTCTAAATGTGTAGTTCGAAACATGTGTATTCAATAGATCCCATAAACAGAAATTCATATTTTGAAGTAATTTCGTTAATTGATTTAAGAAATTTGGATCTAAGGTTTTAATCGAATTTCAAATTTAAGGAGCATTTTAAATGGTCCTTAAATCTAGTTTCAATGGATCTACGTGTTTGTCCTCTAAATACTTTAGGACAACTAGAATAAGATATTGCATTAATACCAGATTTTCTACTTAAATTAATAAAATCTTTGGGATTTCCTAGAAAATTAGCAAGACAATTAATTAGTTTAATACTAGACAGAAAAGTGGCTTATTGTAAATATGCGATACCACAACGATCAATTATCTAAATTAAAAATAAAAAGAAAGTTGAAAAAGAAAAAAATAGATTAGAATTTAAAACTTAATAAGGCACAAAAGAAATGTTAGGTGTAACATGGAAAACAGGAATGTGGAAAAACGTGAAAAGAAAATTGAAATGTCAAGTATAATGCTCTTTTTTCTATAGATTACAAATACTGGAATAAGTAATCTGCATTACTTGGCTACGAATAGTAACTTACGTTAAAAAAAAATATGCGTCAGACTCTCGCGCGGTAAAAGTGAAACTAGGAAAAGTTGATTTTATGCATTGCTTTTTTTCCATTTGTTAACGATTTGATTTTGATTGATTTTGAATGACACTCTGATCATCAAAGAAAGCATTAATGTCGTACAGTCTATAAAGAGGAGTTTAGATTAAATTTTGTGTATGATGCACTAGTGGGTGCATTTCTATTTGTCGATGGCTCGCTCAGCTGTATCAGATTCATTTCGTT
The DNA here is from genome assembly GCA_947310635.1 of Leptodirus hochenwartii. Classification (NCBI taxonomy): domain Eukaryota; kingdom Metazoa; phylum Arthropoda; class Insecta; order Coleoptera; family Leiodidae; genus Leptodirus; species Leptodirus hochenwartii. The sequence continues at coordinate 7,684,468 of OX371176.1, read as the reverse complement.
GATCTCTCACACCGCGTGTATCTTCACGTGTAGACGGCACGCCTGAATCAGCGGCATTCAAATTCTCTATACCACTCAATGTGTCCTTACTTAACGACGGTATCGATTCATCCAGTGTATTTGAGGTCGTTGGAAGGTTATGTTGTCCACCGTGTTTCTTTAACGCGTTTTGCCTGGTTCGATGCTCTACTTCTTTCCAAGGTACTTGTTGGCACTTTTCTTGGCGGTTTATTCGCTTTCTTCCGTTCTCTAAAGGCTCGCACTCTGTCTATACTTGTCTTTTTCTCCATTTCACTTTTCACACAATGGAAATTGTTAGCTAAAAGATTAAGCTGTGTTTGTGTAATATATAATAAAATACGCAAGCGTCTACTGGTTGCCTTGTGCTACGTATACAAACAGTACATGCGGCGCATGCGCGTAGCATGTTTCACTTTTCGTGACGGAAGCGTTTACTTTTCATGACGTTCAGGCCAATTTACCCTATCGCGCCTATAGAAGTTTCACTTCAAAAAGTTTCAAATCCATAATGATTTTAAATGAATTACTTAACGACTCTGCGTGTCATTAAACTAAAAATACATATCTATAATCTTGCAGTGTCATATGTAGAGACCGGATTTTAGGCAAAATGCCTTAAATTGCCTTTTTTGCCTATTTCGACAATGTTAATAAAATTTTGCCTACTTTGCCTATTTCGACACTTTTTATGCATTCGCGCCTTTTTTCATATTTATTTTGCTTTTTACCATAATTTACTTTGTTCGGTGATAAAAACCTTCTAAATTATTTGTGTCATTGCTACATTACCAATGGAAAAATCCCTAATCGTTCTTATTGTACCCTTATGTACCAATAGTGGTTATTTTGTAACAACTGTTATTTCAAATAAATAAATCACCCTTCATTTCTTCAGCCTGTGTTTAGTTAGCACATGAATACATTCGAAAATAAATTAAAAATACCTAAAATTAGCAGTTCAGATGAATCCTAGATCCAAAAAATAATTCGGTAGTTCGGCTGTAATATTTTTAATGGTGACGGTATAATATTATTTTGTAAAGTTTGCGATACAAAAGTGAAACATGAAAAAAATATTTTGGGTTTTTACTGTGTTTTTCATGCCTTTTTCGAGTTTTTTTCAAAATAAAAAATGCCTTTTTTAGCGCCTTTTTTACGTTTTTTAATGCCTATTTTGGCATTTTTTTAGTGCCTATAATCCGGTCTTTAATCATATATATAACATTTTGATATTATATGTAAACTATCCACATATACTATGCCCTTATTATACCACTATCACAGCCTGTTATATATTCACAGGACGCAACGTAAGGACATAAGACGCATATTTACAACGTAAGGATCTATCCCATGTAGTCCCGTAGATATATAGGACACTCCTGCATCCCATATATGCAAACAGCAGCAGTGTCATATTATAATGGTGCAATGTTATACAGGGTGCAACGCATGCCTTAGTCTCTAACGAACTTTTTTAACCTGTACTTGCAAAAATTATCCTGCGATAGAGCATTTATTAAGAATCGTTTTCGGCATTAAAAAAAAATTCTATGAAATTACTCGGTATAAAATGCCGAAGAGAAATGTTGATGATAATAAAATATTGAATTGATATAATAATTAAATCGAGGAACTGCAATAGGCAATCAAATTACATAATAGGAACATAGATAATCAAATGTTCTGTTTGTTTCTAACTGAATTTTTAATATTTCCATGTGGAGTTTTGGCCACCCCATATATAGAGTGAATTGATGCGTAGTGGGAGCTGCTGAACAGGTGAGATGACAATCATGAATTATGCATTAATATGTGCCTCTCTGGATGAGATGTAGATGCGTATCTACGGAAGTAAATAAAGAATATGGATGTTGGTGTGCTAGAATTATTTTAACATAGAGACTTATGATTTATGTAGTTTATGTAACTTTCATTTGGAACAATTCCGTACGGTTTTTCTTTTTTTTTCAACGTATAGGTTGCTTTGTCTTCTGCTCTGTCAATGTCGATAGGATTAATTTTTGCGCTATCTATTTTACATTATTGTTCATTTTAACTTAATGAAATTTTTTAATATATTTTTTAATATTTTTTAAATTCACGCTTTATATTTAAGAAAGCACGTACAAAAAATATATAATCAAAATATAATCTTTATGCTCTCATTATTCTCAATTTGTCAGCGCTAAACGATTTCTATTCGAGTCCATTTCACTAAAAAACAATTTCACTTTAACGAGTCTTCAGGGCATAAAAGGGCTTACACCAATCACAGGATCAGCTTTGTTTATTTTGACATTCGCAGCAATGTCGCTAAGAAAATAGCGTGTAAGTTCATTTTATCTTTAATTCGTTAAAATTGCTATTCGTAATCTTGAAAATACATTTTTAAAGTTATCACTACGGTGTTAAATAATAGTATAGAATATCACCAAAATACCGTAACTTAAAGCATTAAGTAGCTAGATGTACATTTCGAAGGCTATGCCCCCATCTTCAGTAGCACAAGATAAAAACTAAATAAAATACCTCTGTCACGAATCGTTATTGATATACTATTAAATAAATAAGTCAACATGAGCATTTAGCTCATTTCAGATTAGTTAGTTAAAGAGTCCGCAATCCTAAAGATTGGTTGGAAACAGCACGCCATGCCGATCTATCCTGAGCTAATCCCTTCATCTCCCTATAGCTATTCATCTCAACGTCTTCAACTATCTGACTCACATACTCCAATTTAGGCCTACTTACCCCTCTCTTTCCCTCCACTCTACCTTCTATGATCAATTGCATAATCCTCCCATGCCTAAGAATATGCCCTACTAATCTGTCTCTCCTACGCTGTAACACTCTCCAAATACTTCTCTTCTCCCCTACTAACTCTAGTACAGCTTCATTTGTTACTTTATCTTGCCAACCAATCCTCATCATCCTCCTATAACACCACATTTCGAATGCTTGTAATCTACGCTTCTCTTCCTTTCCTATAGTCCACGCCTTACACCCGTACAGTGCTACACTCCAAACATATACCTTCAGTAATCTTTTTCTAATACCCAAGTCAATATTTGATCTTCAAATCTGTTCTTTTTCTACGAATGCCTTCCTACCCTGTGCTATCCTACACTTTATATCTACCTTGCTTCGATTATCTTTTGTGATTCTACTGCCTAAATAACAAAAATCTGACACTTCTTCGATTCTATTATCTCCTATTGTGATCCTCATTTTTCTACTGCATTCCTTTTTGTCACACCTCATCACTTTAGTTTTACCTATATTTATTTTCATGTTAAAATCCCTAGTCAATACTGCCTGCATACCATTCAATACCCTTTCTAAATTCTTTTCGCTTTCTTCCAATATAGCTATATCGTCGGCGAATCTCAACATATATATTTTCTCTCCCTGTACATTCACACCTACACTATACTCTTCTTTTACTTTGTTTATTGCATCTTCTATATATAGATTAAATAATAACGGTGAGAGTGTACATCCCTGCCGAACTCCCTTCCCTATTTTTGCTACCTCTTCTTCCCCCTCAATGCTAACTAAGGCAGTTTGGTGTTTATATAAATTAAAAATTATTCTCCTATCCTTATAATCTATACCCGTTTCTTTTAAAATTCTAAACATTATGTCCCAATCTACATTATCAAATGCCTTTTCTAAATCTACAAAAGCTATGCAAGTTACCTTTCCTACCCTCTTTCTTTTTTCTACTACCGTTCTTAGTGCTAGAATCGCCTCCCTCGTCCCTCTGTTTTTCCTAAAACCAAACTGATCTTCTCTTAGCCTTTCCTCTACTTTATTTTCTAATCTCCTATAAATAATCTTTAACAATATCTTCGATGCATGTGATAGTAGACTAATGGTCCTATAGTTCTCACACAAATTAGCTCCTATTTTCTTCGGCATTGTTACTATTCTACTACGCTGAAAATCCTGTGGTACTTCTCCCTTCTCATATATTTTACAAACTAACCTGTATAATCGCTCCTGCATTTTTTCCCCTGCGTGTTTTATTAATTCGGCTGGTATCATATCAATCCCCGCTGCTTTGTTTTATAGATTAAATAGAAAATATAAAAGTGCTGTAGCGGAGCATATTTTTGACTAACTCAGGTCATCTTTATTCAAATTGCACTGAAATTTGACATAATTTCTGTGCTTGGAAATGTTTCTTTGATGAAGGAATGTAAATAAAATAATTACTCGTTTCGTGATCATTCTAATCATATTTATTTGTACTATGTTGGAGTATTTCTGTATTTCAATTCATAGGAAAATTAAAGTATGTTGAAGGTCCTCAATATTAATATTACCACAGCAAATAAGCTTTCAGAAATGGCCCACCTTTAATTAAGCTAAAATAGTATAGAAAATCACCCAAATACCGTAATTCAAAGCATTAAGTAGGTAAATGCGCATTTCGAAGGCTATGCCCCCCATCTGCAGTAGCACAAGATAAAAACGAAATAAAATACCTCTGTCACGAATCGTGATTTGATATACTATTAAATAAATAAGTCAATATGACAATAGGATGACCTGATTCAAAAACATGTTCGGCTACAGCACTTTTATCTCTTCTATTTAATCTGAATAAAAACACATGCTCTTGTAACTTAGATTTAATCACACGGTGCATCATTGTACGTTACATTATTTTATTCAAATTTAATAAATTGACGAATTTAATAAACCTCTGTTATAAAAAAAAAACTTACTGACGTACGTGTGCCGCTTCAACATCAAGCGAACTTGAAAGCGTTTAAGAGAATACATATTTTCAAAGTATTGGATACACCATGTAAGTTTCTTCTGTAAAGTGTAGAATTTTGAACAGGAGAACCTGGTTTGTTTTCGGTAGCAGATTCTATTGCATGTAAGTGGTAGTATCTATAGACCAAGACTAGGGCTTAGCTGCACTCCAGGGAATGATGATATGCTGTAAAGATGTCGTAAAGATATCCTGGCTCCAGGATAATAGAAAGGATATTAGTGCAACAACGTGTACTAATGACGAGTAAACTTATTATACAAGCGCACATAGTGTAAAGTGATCTTGAACTGTTGTAATAATAATAATTAAATATCTGATGAAGTTTACTTTTCAAATGACTGCTGTTGTTATTATTTGATGAAATAAATTCAATTTCCATATTTTCTTCGAATGATAGTTTTGCTAATGAATTAATTGTATCGTTAATAAAAATTAACGTTTTTCAATATAATAATAATACACTTTGCAAATATTTTCGTAATATTTTTTAAAACTTTTTTTGTAGATTACTTTCAATCCTATAATAATTTTCAATGTATACTTCTACTTTTATATCCTTTTACAATGCTGCCGCTTTATAAAAACTGGTTATTATTATTCCATTTATTGGTCTATTTATCATCTGAAACAAAGAGTGTCTACCGAACGAGGCGATAGTGTATTTTGTAGCAAACTGCTTTTGAATTATATTTGTGCAGATTAGCGGTTCAGAATCAATAATGGATTTGCAACCAAACCTCTCCATACTTTCTCGTTGTTCCGCCAATGTAATAAAACGTTGCAACAATGCGCTGCCGACCAATCGAAAAGTTATTTATCGTATCGATAAATTCATGTTTTTCGGTTGCAAGAAAAAAAATTGTAAATGTTTTTTAAAGGGAAAAAAAGCATGATATTGTGACTTGTTTCGAAACTCAATGGAAAATGTTATTGTAACATGAATTATAAATTTAAAACGTTGATATAATTTACTATTGTTTTTTTAGTAGGAAGCTTATATCATCGGTTAAAAAATTATTGTAAGTTATAAACACTAAATTAACCATTAATCCTGTTTAAATAGTTCTTATAGTTGGAATGCTAAATTTATTCGCAGAAACTTGAAAAACATTTAAAACTTCCGCTTAAAATTTATGCACTTTAAATAAACCTTCAAATTCGAATGAATGAATTCGAAAAAAAAAATCTGATTTATAATTGAATGAGTAAAATATAATCGGAATTTGTTAATACAAAACTTTTTCACATTTATGCTTCATACGTTATGTATATAACTTTGTCTTATATGCAATGTTTATTTGTAAACGCGGTTGTATGACAAAACAATCTGTAAAGCACACTCACAAATATATAACAAAAATAACACCATAAGAAATTCCGTGGCAATCTGACGAAGACGATACTTCTTGTAAAGTTTGCAACAAAAACTGTTTATAGAAAGCTTGACTGAATTCTAGTAGATTTAACTTTTAAAACTGCTATCTCTGAAATATTTCCCCTGTTTTCTGCCACTCAACACTTTACTTAGAATATTCAGTTTATATCGTTTATGTGAAGAAAAAAAAACATGTGCTGCATGGCGGATTGAAGAATGCCGCGTGTGTATGTGAGCTTTTATTATAACAACGTGAAAGGAATTTAATAAACTTTGCAAAATTGCAGGAAATAACAAAAATAGTTAATCGGCTTTTTTTATAAATGTTTTCGCATTTACAGATTTTACAAAACAGATTTAAAATTTTTTTAATGTTTCTGTTGTTTGAGATCAAATTTATATACAGTCGAACTCGGTTATAACGTCATTGCAGGGACCGAGCAATTTTGACTTACTAACCGAGGTGACTTATTATCCGAGGTAGGGAAGGGATACAAATTTAATGAATTAGATTTTTATTCGAAATTTATTTGAATAAAACCTAACATTTAAATGTTTAAACATTTAAACATAAAACATTAAAAAAAATCTGTTATCATTGTCTGCTTTTTTCTAGAATTCCAAGTTTTTGTTTCTAAATCCTCTTCTATTTTATATAAATTGTCTAAATGTAGACTAGTTTCTTCGGCTTCATAATATGTATTTAATTTACGAACCAGTAACAATGCTTCAGAGGTGGTAGGTTTTGGGTCTGGCATTATCTCTTCTTCTTCTTGTTCGTCGTCTGATTTTACATTTCTTGTCTGTACGTCTCTTACTAAATCGAGATCAGACATTTCTCCAGTCGTTGGAAGGTCTTCATCCATTTCGATCAAATCTTCTAAATTATTTGAATTGGGAATATCGAAAGATTGTAGCCAATGTTTCAGAAGTAAATCATCTTCCTCATCAAAATTATGGACGCATAAACCCGCATGCCGGGATCACTTCCTAATTTTAGCACCGGTGACGTCCTTCCAGGCTTTTTTCAGAATTTTCAGAGCATCAAGTAGAGTTACTTTGCCCAAGTTAAAGTTTCCGCCGTCGCTTTCCATCATTTTCAAAACCAGTCTTTTTCTGTACGCACATTTCAGGCTTCTTATTGCTCCTTGATCCATCGGCTGTAGAATACTGGTTGTGTTTGGAAGCAAACACATCAAAGTTATAAATTTCAATCCTAGTATGCGAGAATGAGCTGGACAATTATCCATAAGTAGATTAATTTTTCTCTTTGCTTTTTTGAGGTCCTCTTCCCAACGTCGGATTTCTTTTGCAAATAACTCGCTTGTCATCCAAGACTTCTTATTGGCTTCATAGGTCATAGGCAAGCTTTTTTAAATTTTTGAAGCATCGTGGGTTTTTTGATTTGCCGATCACTAACAAATCTTTTTTTTCAGTGCCGCTTACATTAGCACAAACAAAAACAGTGATCCTTTCTTTTGGCAGTTTTCTGCCAATGCACTTTTCATTTTTGAACTTTAAAGTGTGGTCTGGTGTCAGCTTGAAGAAGAGGCCTGTCTCGTCCGCGTTGAAGATTTCTTCGTCTTTAAAAAATTTCCGGATTTCTTCCTACTCATTTTGAATCCACGCACGGTGATATTCAAATTAACGTCTTTGGCTTCGCCTTTCCAAAATTGATTTCATGCCGTTTTTTAAAACGGTCTATCCATGCCGGGGAACATTCAAATTTTTCTATTCTTAACAATTCAGCCAATTTTCCAGCTTTTACTTGGAGAATAGGTCCGCTTACTGGTAAATTGATGGTTCTTTGTTGTTTAAACCAGCTCAATAAAGCAGCATCTACATCCCTGTCAGTAGGTTTCCTCATACGCTTCACACATTTGCTTCCATCATTTTCTTTGATTTTATTTCGAGTCGTCCATATTGAACCCACCGAAGAGTTACTAAGTTAAAATGCTTACACACTTCACTTTTCTTTACACCGCTTTTTCACCATTGCCAGTTTTGTTTCTGCTTTACGTTTAAGGCTTGCCATTTCGTTTTCTAAGAGATCAAACTCAAAACTGATTTGATGTATCTGCTTGCATTTTGCTTACAAGCTATTAAACAACCTAATTAGTCGGTAATTACCAGAAAACCCGTCTAATCTCCTAAACGAATGAAATCATAAAGTCGTCAACATAATGAGTTATTAAGCGAGGTATGATGACTTATTACCCGAAGTCATAATACATAGAGTATATGAGCCTTGGGTTGGGACCAAGCCATTTTGACTTACTAACCGAGTTGACTTATTAACCGATGACTTACTAACCGAGTTCGACTGTATATGAATATTGTAAAAAAAATTATAGTTTCGACAGTGTGAGATTATATATAAATATATATTTACTTTCAGACTTCCTGAAACAAATAATAATCACAATATCAATAATATTGCAAATAAATATTAATTTAAAACCAATGATATTTGTTCAGTTCAAAAATGATTTACTTCATACTTTATAATCAAGCAAAAACATATTTAAACATTTTAAATTTCCTTTTATAAATAATTTTATACACAATATGAAAATGACTGAATTATCAAATATAATTTGTTCATATTTTATATATCCAATCTACTTTGTCATTCGCAATAATGTTTTAATATTTTAAACACTTTGTTGCAATAAATATAACTGAAGGTGAAACATTTTTAATTAATGATTCATTAGGATCAAATAAATTGTCAATAAATTTAAACATTACACAACCTAAAGTAGATTAATAATTAATGAAAATATTCCATTCTAAAAAAATGCTTCTCTTATGTACACATTTTTAATTTTTACTAGCTAATGAATAAAACGTAACATTTTTTTAAGAAGCTCTACTAACTATTTGAAGCTCCATTACATAGTAGAAGAAAAATTCATTTCAACTAAATTGTTTTGTGTAATAAACCCTTCCAATTTTTCTTTTTGAACTCCACAATTATAATTAATTTTTATTTTAAAATCAATGAACCGATATAAAACTTAATTTACAATCACATTGCTTGTAGTAAAATTGCTCACAATAAATTAGCCCACATATATATCGAACAATATTTTTTTTATATTAAAATCAACCGTGTAAAAAACGCACTAATTAGTTCCCGAGGCGAACGGTCATAGATCTCGAGCCTTAACGAAAACCGTGAAGATGCGTAAAAATCGTTCTGCAAAAATTGTTTTGTAAAAATAATAAACGTAGAAGAGAGAAGTTTTGTGATTAAGGCAGATTATAGCGTTCATTTTAGTTTATGAAAAAAATTAAGTACATTAAGCAAATTATTTTCAGTTCCTTTTTAATATCATTTCTTTTACAAAAATAATTATAATTTACTTCAATTAAATAAAGATTCGGTCATTATATTCAAACCCAATCGAAAATCACATATACAAATATAACAAAACATATAACAAAAATATAAAAAATTTCGATTAATTTGAAAAATGGACAATTGTTTTTTAAATTACAATCTTGCAGGCACTTTTTGGAATCGTTCTAGTTGGAACACATCAAATTGCCGTCGCACATCTCTTTGAATGCATAGAGGAAGCAAAGCGGCTTTTCAAGGGGCCGTATAAGAAGGAGGCAGTTAAGATCTGCTGGGAAGGAAAGAATCGTGCGCAATGAAGTCGTTGGTCATGATTTAGGGTCTGCACGTTCCACCGTTTATTCCTTATATTCCGGGGGAGCTATGCTGTTCCGCTAGTCTGAGTATTTGGACCGACCCAGCCATCTTTGAACATTGAAAAGAGCTGAACCGGTATAGGAAACGCGGCAGAAGTTATCGGTGAAGTTCCTAAATGGAAAAATGTTCGATGGATATACCTGCGAATTAATTGTTGAAAATAAAAATCGTAAAATCAATGCATAAAAGCTTTTTATATTGCAGGCTTTATATACAGCACTTTTACATTTTTTACGTAATTTCACTATCAATAATAAAAATTATTAGAAAATTATATTCAACAAAAAATATACATAAGTAATTGAATCAAGTGTTACCTTGTGGAAATTCATAGAAGTGGATAAATTCATGGTAATTTTTAAATGGTATTATAACTAAGTTATTTTCCTTCCAACCCATATACAAAATAGATTGCTTTTTATTTTAGATATTTCCAAAATTTGTAAATTGTTAAAAATAGCAGTTATATTAAAAATATAATTCTTTATACGTAGATCTTTTAAACTAAGTATAGTTCAATAGTTTTAAGTAACACTTAAAACTATTGACTTCTTCAGATGCAAGAGTGATATTAATAATGACCATAAACTAGCAGAAGAATAACAAAAAGTTTTAAATCATAAACTACAGAAATATTTCTATTCAACGTCATTTTTAACACATAAATAGTGTTACGCAAAACAATTTAGTATATTATTTATTTAAACTCTTGTTGAATATGTTGCTCCTACTTGGGTTTATTAACACCTGAAGTGTAGTAGCAATCGAGCTATGCACTTACGAACAAGATATATACAAGGGGAATAAAGCCCCTAGGGCCAAATAAAATACGATTAGAACATTTGGCCAACCTGGAGCAAGTGCTTGTATATAAACTTACTTTGTCGTAACTGTTTGCCTTACCCAGATATGTGAAATTGTATAGATAGAAACTAGATTCCAGGAATTATTCGGAACAGGATAATTATATCAACTTGGGTGAGGTTCTAATGAAAATTAAAAATTATTATCCACATTTTTTGAAACAAAAACGACGGAACAAGAGAATCCATTGACCAATTTCGCGACGACGATATCAGGATTTATTTAATTGTGAAATTTAGCCGATGAGTTAGACACTTATTTAACTTATTCTTTGGTAAGTTCATAATAATCGATGCCAAATCACTGCCAAACCACAAAACTTCGCGAACGATGATAACTTTTGCAATCTCAACAGCAATTATACTCGCAAATTAAAACTATAAAGATTTTCATCCTTCTTCATCACCTTCCCTCAACAAATTGGACATACCTTTTAAACACAGACCAAACAAATTGTATATCTCAACCGGCTTAACATCTAACCAACAGACTCATGCTCTCTTGTGTTACTTTAATCCATTTATCTTAGTTTTATGCGAACAAGTTATGGACATTTGAACAAAGTGCTATTATAAGTGTTGCACAAACTATACGATGTTATAACTCGGTTGTGATACATTGCCGTGCTTCGTTGGTTGCTGTAACAAAGTTATACACGGTTAATTTATGGTTCTTTTGTAGCTGTGCGAAAGAACAAACGAAATATGTTCGAAACTATGAGGAATACTTTTTATGCGTGGTGTTTACGCAAACACACTTCTTGTCTAGCTTTGGAAAGTTGTTGCTTAATAGGTAGATTGTTTTTTTTTTTATAATTAAATTACAACCGCCATTATCCGGCAGTTGTTAAACTAGCTCGCGGGTTTTAAATGCCTCGTCTTGTCATTTCTTTTGCGAAATGAATTTAAGCGAGAAAATGCTTAAATTTTTGATTTCATTCTGTTGTCAAATGATTCTTTTATTAAATACTGCTAATGGATTAAGCATTGATTGCAACGATGAAGTTATAATATAAAATAAACGTCGTGTAAGATTTATTAGACGATTAGATCATGCGCTTGTTTATGATTAAGGTCCCAGTTGCCGTCATCGATTTTTTTACCAAAGGAAGTAGTATTTTCAGCACAAACTAAGATTATATAATGACAGATTCTGACGGTATAGTTACTTTCAAAAATGATTAAATTGCACTTCTTTTTATCAATTTTTTTTTCAAAAATAATTATCCCTCAAGATGATCTTGAAGACGATGTTGATGCCATTGATGAGACATGACCTGACTGTTGACGATGTTATTGATGAAAATTCACTACAAAATCAAAGCTAATGTCGTTAATTATGTAGAATAACATTTAGTTTCTTAGAAGAGGGATTTATTTTACCTTACTTTTGTATTCTCAAATAATAATATTAGATTTTGATGCGATTGTAGAGTATCTGCAAAGCTTGTATCTTTTTATCTTGAAGGTACACTAGACCAGTCAATATTACATGTTTGTATTAATTAATATAATAACTTAATATAACAGAAATTGCCCAAGAATTGGTAAATATACTTTCTCTGTCTACCTTGATATGAATTTAACGAATTATAAACAATTTTATTATCACTGATAGTCAACCTAGAAAAACATTGCGTTATCGTCTCAAATATGATCAGTTTAACATTAAACCTCTTAGCTTCATAATTAATTAGTCTAGATCAGATAATTAGTTTCGACAGGGTCAATTTTCCACCCTCTGAACATCATCCCACTAATAACCCATTATAGAACACAATATCAGCTGGTAATCAATAAACTAATTAACTTTCGCCAGGGCAACAAGTACACTATTAGTATTAATCATGTTTATACTAAATTAGTTCGATATGAAGCTATAGTCTAAACTGAACAGTGTTGAAAAAAGCGAAAAGTTAACTTCCAAATTTGTTTATTTTATTTTTTTATTCGCGTGTTTCATTTTAACGGTGGCATTTTTTAATTAAAGTTGTTTATAATGAGATCTTCAATTTTTTTAATAAAATATAGTGTACCAATAATGTTAAGTATCAATTGTGATCCCTAAGTAGTTAATTATACCAAAAGTAAATGCATTTACAACAAAGACATTTTTTCATTATATATATATATAAAATATATTACAATATTTTGAAAATGTAGTGCCTAGCCAATACCTTTGGCCATCCCTGTTCTCATTTGATTGCAAACCAGTGAATTAGCTCGCATTGCATTTTGGTAAATTAATTTTGGTACAAGCCAAATTATAATATTAATATGTAATTTGTATATAAAAAAATATATGTCAAGTATTTATCTGCAATAATATCAACTTGTATGAGTTAGTCAGAGGATGCCAAAACGGCTGTTGTGATTATAATAAGTCGACATGGATTAATAATCCATGGAGAATATTAGATTTTAGATGACAAATTTAGATGCAATCAGGATCGTGTATGTGTTAACTAAGCTCTTGTAGGTAATCTTCAATATTATTGATAAATCCATGTAAATTTGACAATATATTGATTTTATAGGAAAAATTAATGAAATGCTGTTTTAAGCACATTACGTTGAAAACCTAATAAAAAAAAGTGCAGAAAAGAAGTTGTAAAACTAACGATAAAATTAGACCAGTTCGATGAAAATGCTTTTTGAAACATGTAATTCAGCAATATTTTGAAAGGTGAAATTGATTTCATTGGAAATGAATATAGTAATTAGAAAAGTGTCTATCTAAATTTGCTGTATAGAAAAAGAAACTGCAGCAAAGCTTAACCGTTGATTCATTTTCCACATAACGCATTTTGAAATTATATAAGGGGCAGCAGCTAACTTTTAATGATTAATCTATACAAAATGTTAATCTATAGATAGCCAGAGAACTATTTAATAGACTTGATTTGTTTTAACTCTAGAATTTATAGTAATTAGTTAGAGAAATACTCTAGTTTTGACTGCCTTGGTTCCATACACTAAGTAAGTTTATCTCCCATTAATTAGTCAACTATAAATTATCAACTTCAACTAATGAGGGTCCACTACTTTCAAAATACTATATGTATACAAGCGATGGCAAACTATAGGTCACTTTGAGGACCTAGTTCGTAGTTCGTAGTTCATTTCAATGTACCGTTCACGAACTATAGATCGTGAACTACTACATCTTTTAAAAATGAACTAGTTTACGACCTATATGAAATACATGCACATACTGAAAATAATCTCTTTTCTTGTCAATATAAAAATATTAAATGGTCAAAAAATAAATAAATTGAAATATTACAATACTTATTTTGAATTAAGAGTGAGGAAGAAAAGACACCAATTTTTATAATTTATACCAAACATATATATAAGGAAATATAATCTTCTCTAGGTACTCACGATTATTTATATGAAGTTCTAAATTACTATTGGTAGTTACTGATGAAAATGTTTACTACTTTACTACTACTTGAAAATTAAATGTACAAACTATAATAAAATGAACTAGATAGAATCGTTTTGTTTGGCGTTATAATTTATATTTTCTATTCCGAATCTTCTCTGTTCAAACTTCAAAGCTTTGATTTAATATTTAGTGATTGCATTGCACTCAGTATGAAATAGAAGAACTATAAGATTTAGATGTTTATTTTTGTATTATTGCAAAAATTTGCTATAGCAGGACATATTTAAGAACATATTAAATCTTGCGAATATATTAATTATATTATTCCAAATGAAATCTGATACCAACATATAAATTGTGACTCAGCTCGGCAATGCTGCTGTTGCAATATTGCATCGAGTTTCCTATTTCGTTCCGTTTACCAACACATTTTATCACTAAATAAATGTTAGTACTGTATGTGTAATGTATACTATACTGCAAGTATATATATAGTACAAGTACATGAATACGTACACTAGGTAGTTGATAGTTCACGAACTAGGTCACAGTGACGTATAGGTCGTTGCAAAACATCGTCACAGTACGCCCGTCTTTTGATTGAACCGTTCAGAGTGAACGGTTCGCGAGTGAACTACACATCGCTAATGTATACACTATTAGAATTTAAGTTTAGTTATCTGAGTCAGAATTTTTTAAATTTATATGTAAATTTTAATAAAAATCTAAGTAAATACTTGTAATCTATTGAACTATAATCATAGATAAAAAGAAAAAATACTGAAAAATATTAGTATAACGAAACTTTAATTTGATACAATTATAAATATGATTTTATATAATTTTAATGTTAGTTAGTTAAAGAGTCCGCAATCCTAAAGATTGGTTGGAAACAGCACGCCATGCCGATCTATCCTGAGCTAATCCCTTCATCTCCCTATAGCTATTCATCTCAACGTCTTCAACTATCTGACTCACATACTCCAATCTAGGCCTACCTACCCCTCTCTTTCCTCCACTCTACCTTCTATGATCAATTGCATAATCCCCCCATGCCTAAGAATATGCCCTACTAATCTGTCTCTCCTACGCTGTAACACTCTCCAAATACTTCTCTTCTCCCCTACTAACTCTAGTACAGCTTCATTTGTTACTTTATCTTCCCAACCAATCCTCATCATCCTCCTATAACACCACATTTCAAGTGCTTCTAATCTACGCTTCTCTTCCTTTCCTATAGTCCACGCCTCACACCCGTACAGTGCTACACTCCAAACATATACCTTCAGTAATCTTTTTCTAATACCCAAGTCAATATTTGATCTTAAAATCTGTTCTTTTTCTACGAATGCCTTCCTACCCTGTGCTATCCTACACTTTATATCTACCTTGCTTCGATTATCTTTTGTGATTCTACTGCCTAAATAACAAAAATCTGACACTTCTTCGATTCTATTATCTCCTATTGTGATCCTCATTTTTCTACTGCATTCCTTTTTGTCACACCTCATCACTTTAGTTTTACCTATATTTATTTTCATGTTAAAATCCCTAGTCAATACTGCCTGCATACCATTCAATACCCTTTCTAAATTCTTTTCGCTTTCTTCCAATATAGCTATATCGTCGGCGAATCTCAACATATATATTTTCTCTCCCTGTACATTCACACCTACACTATACTCTTCTTTTACTTTGTTTATTGCATCTTCTATATATAGATTAAATAATAACGGTGAAAGTGTACATCCCTGCCGAACTCCCTTCCCTATTTTTGCTACCTCTTCTTCCCCCTCAATTCTAACTAAGGCAGTTTGGTGTTTATATAAATAAAAAATTATTCTCCTATCCTTATAATCTATACCCGTTTCTTTTAAAATTCTAAACATTATGTCCCAATCTACATTGTCAAATGCCTTTTCTAAGTCTACAAAAGCTATGCAAGTTACCTTTCCTACCCTCTTTCTTTTTTCTACTACCGTTCTTAGTGCTAGAATCGCCTCTCTCGTTCCTCTGTTTTTCCTAAAACCAAACTGATCTTCTCCTAGCCTTTCCTCTACTTTATTTTCTAATCTCCTATAAATAATCTTTAACAATATCTTCGATGCATGTGATAGTAGGCTAATGGTCCTACAGTTCTCACACAAATTAGCTCCTATTTTTTCGGCATTGTTACTATTCTACTACGCTGAAAATCCTGTGGTACTTCTCCCTTCTCATATATTTGACAAACTAACCTGTATAATCGCTCCTGCATTTCCCCCCCTGCGTGTTTTATTAATTCGGCTGGTATCATATCAATCCCCGCTGCTTTGTTATTCCGTAAATCATTTAATGTATATTAATATATTTTTATCGCTTTTAATTCACGTAAATAGAAATTTTACTTACAAACATAATAATATATGTGCATAAAGTTTTCAATATTAGATTCGTAGTAAAAAAAAACGATTTCATTGTTAAAAAAGTAGCGTTGATTTAAAATAATTGAATAACGTTGAATAATGTAAAGTTTAAAAAAAGGCGTTTTGAGATAATTACTTGACAGTACTTTGACGAAAGTTAGGGAAAGTTTGAAGAAAGTTAGAGTGATTAAAATATAATATATACTAACATAAAATGTTCCTTCGTATACTCCATTATTCATCTGCAATTGGCCATGGACCTGCGGTCCTTCCAATATTTTATTAAATTTGTAAATTTTTAATATGTATATTATAATGTATATTATAATATAGATTATAATCTGTAAATAATATTATAATATAGATTATAATCTCTTATGAAATACAAGTATATATTTCCGAAAAATATCGAAAAACACTTAAGGTGTCGCATATATGAAATACAAATCGTTTAAGAATTTTACATCGCTCAAGAAGAACTCTTTTTAGGAAGGGTATCATATAATATTTAGTTAGTATTTATATAATAAATACTGGAATGACTAATTTCAATATTTCACATTTCGTGCATTCCCAACATTGTTTTAATTCATATTTCTTTAAGAAACTACGATTTGCTTTTGTTAGGAACCTTTTTGAAATGAAAGAATAGAAATGCAATTAAGTTACGAGGAAATTTACCACACCCTATTATATCTTCCAGTATATTTCCATTTTAACGTCGCCAAATCATAAATGTGGTACTTTTTCTTAAGATAAACTGCATATATGATAATAAGTAGCATAGAAATAAAAAATACAGCCTAAAACAAAATGTATTACTTACTACACTACAAAATCATTTTTTTTAATTTAATAACCTAACAAATATAATGGAACTATACATAACGAGTTCTTGGTAGCAATTGATATAAGATTTTTTTAATTTAGAAGGTTTCGTAATAAATAATCTCTCACAGAATGATTATAAGTAAATCCTATGGAGTAGTGCATGAAATTATATATTCCTTTAAAAAGAAAAAAACTAGTATGTTTCTCATGGTTTAATTACAAAACGATTCAAAATATCTAACAATATTACTTTGCTGCTGCCAATTTTTTGATGAAATACTTTTTGTAGTCTATTATTTTCACCATATCCTCACGAACTTATTTAAACGTAAACTCACATAGGACGTATTGTATATTGTTTTAAATTTCTTTTAGTATCTATGAAGTGGACCTTTGCGTGTTTCTGTCAGTTATTAATGTGTGGTGGATCTTCATGAAGCGTAGCATCAACAACAGAAAACGCACACTGAGGCAGAGAATGTTTTGGTCCAAGGTTTTTGTTGTCTGAAGCTTACCGCAGTGATATGCATGGTAAAAAAAACATCCTGGCAGAAGATGGACTAACAGAGAGCCATATATTAAGTGGGAGGAATCTGAGTACTGCCCTCTACTAAAGCAATTTGTCAATCAAAATTATGCTGACGTGGACAGGATTCTGGGAGTCGGTGATTAATTGGGTTAAGAGAAGAGTATGAGAGTATGAGGAGCATAAGCAAAGGCTATATTATATATGAAATAAAGCGAAACAAAAAGATATTTTGCAGAAATTTGATGTAGTAAATGATATTGCAATTTCAAATCATTATCGCAATAATAAAATATATTTTATGACAAACTTTGTATTAAGATATTTTTATGTTTCGCTTCAGTTTTTTTTTACATTAATGTTCACTTTCAATTTCCTCATCTTATTAAATTAATATTATTTCATAGCATGTTTCGACAATCTTGATGATTTAAAGAAGAACCACGGACTAAAAAGTTATCTTCATTTTTTTTTATGGTTCAACTGATTTCAATTAAGTATTATATAGAAGAGGACTATAGGTGTAATGTTCTTTAGTTTTCTTCCTCCCGAAGTTCTCGATTGCCAGAAAAAAGGAGAGCCTTGATATACAGCCGGGATGAACAGAACAAACGACCATTGGATGACAGTTAAGTGGATGGGTCAAGAATGCCACCGTTCTGTTGCTTATGGATCCTTAGATCTGTCCACAAACATACGCAAGATGTTACCAAAATCAATAGATAATAGAAATTCGATAAATCGTAACGAAACCAGATTACTTGCACATTTAGTCATATTATTCTCAAATTACTGTTCCAATTTTGAAGTCGTAATTTCATACAATAATAGTTTCAAATAATCAACAATCTTTAAAGTATTCACTATAAAATGTATTTATAAAATATTTGCGAATTATCTGTTGATACTAAATTTTCAATATCCGAAGGCAATATTTAAGTACCGTTTCGAATCTCTAATTTGAACTTATTTTTTTACAAATAACCTATTGGTTTAGACTTTTGTTTAGATTCTATCGAATCTCAGAGCATGATACCGTTATTAAGCCTAAATGAATTATCCTGTTTTCGGCCAACACTTTCTCCTCCCATATGGCTGACCCACATACATTTACAACCCTTCGTCCTGCCAACCCTTAGACACACACAACTGAAGCAAGAACCCACAGGACAATCTCACAGTGAGAGCTTCCAACTTAGTTGAAATCCACTCTATTTCAAGGTATACCGCGTTTTTCAAAATTATTTGGACTATTTGTTAAACTGAACTTAATGAAATTAAGGAATGATTCAAAATTAAGTACCACACAATGAGGTTAATAATTTATTTTGGCTATTATCTATTAAAATGGAACAGCAATGAAACTTCGACTCGTAATAAAATTTAAAAATATCCAAATTAATGCAATATTAACGCTGAGAAGCATTATTTAACTTTCTAAACTAGTATATGCCTGTTTGAAAGAATTAATGAAAATTTTTAATTTCTCTTCACGGTATTGGCGGCTTGGCGTGCAGACTTAATTGCCCTAACTTCAAATGATCATATCCAGCTTTATAAAAAACATTCTTTTATGGTGCATAGTTTTCGTAAACGTGTAACTAACTAAGAAATACCTAAGAGATGAAAAACTCCGATTCTAAACCCTTCCAAATCGTAATAGCCTCAAGAGTGCAGACATTCGAATTCTTATTTACATTAATAATAGCTGTAAACCTATTTGAAATACATTTCAATCCAAATCGTTGGCACTTGCAAGGCTCACCCTGTGCATACACGCAAAACAAACTATATCTCTATAACTATAAAGACATATCAGATGGAGGAAATTGCGAAATCAGCTAAGATTAGACATCCCTGAGGACTGAAATGGACTTTCTCATTATATCATAAATAGGCCATTCAACTGGATGTTGAGTGCCTTCTCATCATCCATAAGTACTAAGAACAAAAGTGTGCAATGGTTTGACAATACTGTTGTGTGTTATGGTTCTTCCTACCTAAAGAGGAAATGCAACACTTATGAAAATAGATAAAAGGAAATCGTAATTGGAGAATCAATCAAATTTTCGAGAATTATAAAAGATAATCGAAATAAACCAGATACAAAAACTTGTACATTGGAAACTCGTTGGTCGAAAAATTTATTACTTTAATTTCTCCCAATACAGAAAAGTAATTTAAGAAATTTAAAAAGATTCCTTAATTAGTTGTATTTTTAATTTGTTCAATTATTACGTGGCGCAATTAAAATCAAATATTTTTCTCAAACAAATAATTATTTTCTAACGATTTGTTTTTAAAACGCTTTAACAAAATAATGAATCTTTTTGCTGTAAGTGTATTCACGTAATAGACGAAATGAGTGTTTGACTAAACTTCTTACTTTGACGTTTGGCATGTGGCACTTATCTCGTGCTGTTGTATGTATCTTGGCCCGTTCAAAACTTTGATTTAATTTTAAACCGTCAAGGCGGCAATGTTGTCATGATGCGGGTCTTCAGAGCACTTGAATATTGTTTGTTAATGCTGTCGGGTAAGTAAATATAATATACAGGTGGTTTGCAAGAAGAATTTATGTAGGTGGTTCTAAGAGAAATTTACGTACTGTAAATGGTTAAAGACATAAGTAGATAGACAGTATTATAAAACTATTTTTGAAGTGAAGCTTTTATTATATATTACACAAATACAGCTTAATCTGTTAGCTAACAATTTCCATTGTGTGAAAAGTGAAATGGAGAAAAAGACAAGTACAGACAGAGTGCGAGGCTTTAGAGAACGGAAGAAAGCGAATAAACCGCCAGGAAAAGTACCAACAAGTACCTTGGAAAGAAGTAGAGAGTATCGAGCCAGGCAAAGGGCGTTAAAGAGACACGGTGGACAACATAACCTTCCAACGACCTCAAATACACTGGATGAATCGATACCGTCGTTAAGTGAGGACACAGCGAGTGGTGTAGAGAATTTGAATGCCACTGATTCAGGCGTGCCGTTTACACGTGAAGATACACGCGGTGTGAGAGATCAACGAAATGAATCTAATACAGCTGAGCGAGCCATCGACAAATATAAATGCACCCACTAGTGCATCATACACAATATTTACATTCTGTCAACCTGCTCATCTCGAATTTGATAAACAATTTTTCAATAATCCGCTAGGTACAGTGTATTCCATATGTGATCGAATATCGAATAAAACAAATGGGAAAAAAGCAATGTATAAAATCAACTTTTCCTAGGAGCTAAGAAGTTTCACTTCTACCGCGTGAGAGTTTCACGCATGTTTTTATTTAATTACGTTTTAATTTGTCGTATAAATGGCACGTTATAATAAAATTTTAATGATAACGTGAAAATTTCCAAACCCTTAAAATATCTCCAAGTCGATTTTCACCAAATAATTTTACCTGACTTCTTTGTCCACTTACGTGTTCAATTATGTTTCTCATATTTTGACTATATATTGACAATATAATTTTCAAAATTAGACTAGAATATAATAATATTTCCGTGTCATTTGACCTTTAAATTTAATCATTTGTTTGACTTGTACCAACACGATCATTTTTTAGGTACAAGTTAGTTAGTTAAAGAGTCCGCAATCCTAAAGATTGGTTGGAAACAGCACGCCATGCCGATCTATCCTGAGCTAATCCCTTCATCTCCCTATAGCTATTCATCTCAACGTCTTCAACTATCTGACTCACATACTCCAATCTAGGCCTACCTACCCCTCTCTTTCCCTCCACTCTACCTTCTATGATCAATTGCATAATCCCCCCATGCCTAAGAA
Organism: Leptodirus hochenwartii; assembly: GCA_947310635.1. Classification (NCBI taxonomy): domain Eukaryota; kingdom Metazoa; phylum Arthropoda; class Insecta; order Coleoptera; family Leiodidae; genus Leptodirus; species Leptodirus hochenwartii. Next base: position 7,662,741 of record OX371176.1, on the reverse strand, counting down.
TATGCCCTACTAATCTATCTCTCCTACGCTGTAACACTCTCCAAATACTTCTCTTCTCCCCTACTAACTCGAGTACAGCTTCATTTGTTACTTTATCTTCCCAACCAATCCTCATCATCCTACTATAACACCACATTTCGAATGCTTGTAATCTACGCTTCTCTTCCTTTCCTATAGTCCACGCCTCACACCCGTACAGTGCTACACTCCAAACATATACCTTCAGTAATCTTTTTCTAATACCCAAGTCAATATTTGATCTTAAAATCTTAAATTAAAAATTATTCGCCTATCCTTATAATCTATACCCGTTTCTTTTAAAATTCTAAACATTATGTGCCAATCTACATTATCAAATGCCTTTTCTAAGTCTACAAAAGCTATGCAAGTTACCTTTCCTACCCTATTTCTTTTTTCTACTACCGTTCTTAGTGCTAGAATCGCCTCTCTCGTCCCTCTGTTTTTCCTAAAACCAAACTGATCTTCTCCTAGCCTTTCCTCTACTTTATTTTCTAATCTCCTATAAATAATCTTTAACAATATCTTCGATGCATGTGATAGTAGGCTAATGGTCCTATAGTTCTCACACAAATTAGCTCCTATTTTCTTCGGCATTGTTACTATTCTACTACGCTGAAAATCCTGTGGTACTTCTCCCTTCTCATATATTTTACAAACTAACCTGTATAATCGCTCCTGCATTTTTTCCCCTGCGTGTTTTATTAATTCGGCTGGTATCATATCAATCCCCGCTGCTTTGTTATTCCGTAAATCATTTAATGCTCTATGAAACTCTGACCTAAGTATGCTAGGACCTAAGTCATCCTCATCTATCTGTTCCACACTTTCTAGCTCCTCCATGTCCTGCCTACCTTTATATAAATCTTCAAGATACTCCTTCCATCTTCTAGCTTTTTCCTTATTTTCTGTGAGTTCCTTACCCTGCTTATCACATATAATGTTACCCTTTGGTTTTACTTTAGAAAAATGTGACTTAATTTTCCTGTAGCCCAAATCTACTTTACCTCTTCTCATATCCTCCTCAATATCCTCACAGTTTCCTTTTATCCACTCTTCTTTCGCTAGCTTGCATTTCCTATTAATTAAGTTCCTTAGTTCCTTATATTTTTTCTGTCCTGCTTCTGTGTTTCCTATTTTAATTTTCCTTCTTGCTTCTATCATTTCAACTATTTCCTTCGTGATCCATTCCCTCCTACCTGCCCTTTTCTTTGTGCCTAATACTTCATTTGCTGCTGTAGTTAACCCATTTCTGATTTCCCTCCATTCGCAATCTATGTCGTTCCTAGATGTTCCATTAGCCATGATTTCTACTTTCTGCTTGTACTTTTCACATACATCAGCTAATTTTAACCTATCGACATCTACTCTGACCTGTTTGGACTTCTGTAATTTCTTGAATTTGACCTCTGAGTCCAGGACTACTAAATTATGGTCACTATCAATATCTGCTCCAGGGTAACTCTTACAATTCTTAATCTGGTTCCTAAACCTCTCTTTAACCAGTATGTAATCTATCTGATACCTCCCTATATCTCCTGGCATTTTCCACGTATATATCCTGCGCTTGTGATTCTGAAAAAGCGTGTTTGCTACCACTAGCTTATTCCTAATACAAAACTCTACCAATCTATCCCCTCTATCATTACGTGTTCCTATTCCATATTCTCCTACTATTGAAACTTCCTTTCCCTTACCTACTACGGCATTCCAATCTCCGGTTACAATTAGATTATCCTGTCCTTTAACGTTTGCTAACCTAGATTCAATCTCCTCATAAATGGATTCTACCTCCTCATCATCGTGACTTGAAGTTGGCATATATACTTGCACTATAACTGTGTCCGTTGGCTTCGTGTCTAATCTAATAGTTATAATTCTATCACTAACTTGGCAATAACTCTTTACTCTACATCCCAACTTTCTATTCATTATAAAACCTACACCGGTATGCCCATTATCTGATGCTGTGGTTATTAATCTATATTCTTCTGACCACGTATCTACTTGATCTTTCCCCCTAACTTCACTAATCCCTACAATATCCAGTTTAAGTCTCTCCATTTCTAATTTCAAATTCTCTAACTTTCCTATCCTATTCATGCTGCGTACATTCCACGCTCCGACTCGTAGAATTCTCGACGAAAACGATTTCTTGCCCTCCCCAGAATCCGAGGGCTTGCCTGCTACCGAAGTAGCAGGGTACAAATGGGTACAAAGGGTAGTAGGTACAAATAATTAAATATTTCATTTTAATCTAAGAAAAACATTTCATATAACAATTTTAACCTAGACAAATATTTTTTTAATGTTTAAAAACTGTTTAAAAACTGTATACAATAAAACTGTGGATTTTTTATGAGTAACATTTTCGAGGGCCACGAAGAATTCTTTTTGAGGGCCATGAAGTTTCAAACTAAACCAAAGTACGCATTTTATTTCAATATTCTCAACATATCAAGGCTCCTAAAATTAAATATCATTTCTAATTTTTTTTTCGTTTTATTAGTATACTCATTTTTTTTTTAATAAAACTCGTTTTCTAATTATTAAGAAAATATACATCAAATTTTAAACTGTTCTTCGTTAAAGAATTTACCTACTTCCATTAAAGATTTCAAAAAAATCTTTAATAGAAATAAAATAAAATAATAAATTGCATAAAACTATACAAATATCCCACAATATCATTTCAATAAAATATTTCAACTCAGTCTAGACAATAATGATTTTAGAAGCATTTCTAAATACACTGAATCTTAAAATGGGTAGACATAAAAATATTATTTTATTTTTAAAACGTACTTTAGTTAATATAATACATTTACTTAATTATTTTAGCAGCGACAAAATTCTAAAAAATCCTGAAAATATAAGATCAAAATATTTTTTATATCGCATATAAGATAGGAAAAAAATTCTTTGATCCAAGATATTTACACTATTAAACTTCATCCACTGATTTTATCTTCATTTCATCTACATTTATTTCATCTACATTTATTTCATCTACATTTATTTCATCTACATTTTTATCTTCATTTTATCTACCAAATCTCAAAATTCTGCTGACAATATGCTTGACGTTAAAAGTGAAAAATCTTTTAATTAATTACTTTATTAGTCATATATTTTTATCTGTACCGGATTTAATAAAATCATACTTGAATACAGTTGCAATTACTAACTAATTCTAGATTATACATTTTTAACTAAATTTTCTTGAACTTTCTGCTGCATACAATTCTACATGGATATAATTACAGAAGTGAAAATTTAATTTGCAACTTTATGTGTCCGAAAGAAGTTTTACTAAAAAATCCAATTACGTGAATTTTAATTGCCGTGGTAGAAGTGCGAAAATAAGCCAATTCTCTTTTGCATGGGCATTTGCCTTTGCTTGTCTACCTCGGGTGGATGAAATCTACCTAAGAACATCTTTAATTAAGACAACTTTAAATTTAAGGACCACAATTCTGTGAAAGCTACTTTTGAAATCTTTTCGATGGACTAAGAAATGTTTCAATTGCATCAAAATTTATGATTTAATATACACTATATATTTATAAGTTTTAGAAAAACTCTTAAACTGTTTTAGAAGAACTCTTGTAACTCTAACTCTTTCGCTTGATAACTTTATTTTTAATTTAATGCCCAAACATTTCTCCAAAATTTTATGTCGTTGTAACGTTCAACGCTAATGAAAACGGATTTATATTCTTAAAGAATTTTTTTGATATTTTCGAAAAGTTTCCATCATTTGGTATCAAATATTATGCCAAATCTTTTGCATTGTCCCGTAGATTTTTGTACACATACTGAGATTGCAGAATTTTAGATGAAATCGTGTATACCAAAGCCAGACAAAGCATTAACAAACCCGTAGAAAATAGGAAAAGCAAACAAATGCACTCAAATAAACAATGTTATTTTTCATAGAAAGAACTTCGTTATTTACAATGTATTATGTACGGTGAAGGAATGCGTAAAATACAAATACTCAGTATATAAGGACTCATAATCTAATCTAATATTACGAAGTATATTTATTCTTTTCGTATAAAGGTTCTTTCATTTCCTTCAAACCTTTTCAAAGGATTCGAGAAAATGAATGAAGCTCCTTTGAAACAAAAAGAAACGTAATTTTGTAGGTAACCATTTTAATTAATACTTTTTGTGCCGAAGAAAATTCCTATACAGAAAGAAATTCGATCGCAATTTAACATTCTATAACAATGAACATGTAAAAAAATCAAAATAAATCATGAAAACTAAAAATTAAATCATACTAAAATATATAGTTTTAGATTTCATCAAAATTCTGCAATCTCAGTATATTGGGTAATATTCTATAATACAAAAATACATCAATATATTTGAAATACTAAAATACATCAAATAATTGAAGAAGAAAAACGTCTAGATCTTCTAAAAAACGTTTTCAACTTTTCAAATTAACTAATTATTTAATACAGATTTTATTTATATTTAAAATGAATGTTAAAACTATATTGCACTTCATAGGTAATAGTTTTCAATTGGTACCCTGAGGACTGTTTCATTTGTTCACCATATTTTTTGAGTTCGCTCAAATAGAAAAGTGAAGGAAAATATGAAAAGTAAATACGAATGCATCCGCTTCCTGTTTACATTTGCTGAGAATTAAATTTATTGCAAATAACAATGCTTGGCTTCTACATCCCTTGTTTTGGTCTGAAATTAGTTCGCTGATGGATCCGTGGTGGAATTGCTGATTTAATTTTGCAGAAAAATAACCACGCAGCATCGCGCTAGAGTGAAATATAAACAAGAAATAGGAGTGTATAATTAATTTGGAATACGAATGAGAAAATTACTCGAGAAATAAGAAACTTTAGGCAAAACTAAAAAGTATGCTGGGCTAAAATGGGCTAAAATCATTTCCATTGCAGAAAAAATAACAATATTTTTTCTACATCGGTTCGAATTTAAACATAGAAACTAAAATTATATTCGTATCCTTTTCTGGAGAAAATAAACCATTTTTTGGCACATAATCAATGCATTTTCTTATACTAAAATATATTTTAACTAAATATTTCTAAAAGCAAAATAAGCTTTTCATTCGTTGTTGTGAACAACATGCCTTTGCTTTATCCTTCTAAGAATTTTAAATGTCTTTAAACTATTTTTTTGTATGTTTATCATTATTGTATACATTTATACTTTCATTATTTTGTTTTTGAAAGTAACTATTTACTTTCAAGTTGCCGAAGATGTTGTGAACAACATGTCTTTGCTTTATCCTTCTAAGAATTTTTTGTATTCATCGAAACTATATTGAAAATCCCTTTTATTTATAGGCTCTTCTAAGGCCATGACGTATGTTTGAAATCTCGTCATGTGGTAAATCACGCTCTTCTTTCGCTTCTTGATGTCATCCATAATTGTCATAAGACAAAACGATAATCAATATAAAGAAGCACTTGAGACACGTCTATGAAGCACAAATTATTCGCGCGCGCGATCGAATAAATAATTTTAAATTGTTAATAACAATCCAGCTCGAAGGTCCAATGTTTTGTAACGATCGTATTAGGTACTTCACGCGGTGCTTCAGATGAAGGTAACTCATCATTTTGGAGTAGTTCCATACAACGCACATATACAGTTCTGTAAGCTTCACGACCTACGTGTTCTTCTTCTAGAAACGCATCTATTTCTTCTTCAGGTGTCTGATTTATTATATCTTTTATAATTCGAAAGAAATCTCCATAATTTTTTGTATTCATCGAACCTATATTGAAAATCCCTTTTATTTATAGGCCCTCCTAAGGCCATGACGTATGTTTGAAATCTCGTCATGTGGTAATTCACGCTCTTCTTTTGCTTCTTGATGTCATCCATAATTGTCATAAGACAAAACGATGATCAATATAAAGAAGCACTTGAGACACGTCTATGAAGCACAAATTATTCGCGCGCGTGATCAAATAAATAATCTTAAATTGTTAATAACAATCCAGCTCGAAGGTCCAATGTTTTGTAACGATCGTATTAGGTACTTCACGCGGTGCTTCAGATGAAGGTAACTCATCATTTTGGAGTAGTTCCATACAACGCACATATACAGTTCTGTAAGCTTCACGACCTACTTGTTCTTCTTCTAGAAACGCATCTATTTCTTCTTCAGGTGTCTGATTTATTATATCTTTTATAATTCGAAAGAAATCTCCATAATTTTTTGTATTCATCGAACCTATATTGAAAATCCCTTTTATTTATAGGCCCTCCTAAGGCCATGACGTATGTTTGAAATCTCGTCATGTGGTAATTCACGCTCTTCTTTTGCTTCTTGATGTCATCCATAATTGTCATAAGACAAAACGATGATCAATATAAAGAAGCACTTGAGACACGTCTATGAAGCACAAATTATTCGCGCGCGTGATCAAATAAATAATCTTAAATTGTTAATAACAATCCAGCTCGAAGGTCCAATGTTTTGTAACGATCGTATTAGGTACTTCACGCGGTGCTTCAGATGAAGGTAACTCATCATTTTGGAGTAGTTCCATACAACGCACATATACAGTTCTGTAAGCTTCACGACCTACTTGTTCTTCTTCTAGAAACGCATCTATTTCTTCTTCAGGTGTCTGATTTCTTATATCTTTTATAATTCGAAAGAAATCTCCATATAATTTTTTGTATTCATCGAACCTATATTGAAAATCCCTTTTATTTATAGGCTCTTCTAAGGCCATGACGTATGTTTGAAATCTCGTCATGTGGTAATTCACGCTCTTCTTTCGCTTCTTGATGTCATCCTTAATTGTCATAAGACAAAACGATGATCAATATAAAGAAGCACTTGAGACACGTCTATGAAGCACAAATTATTCGCGCGCGCGATCGAATAAATAATCTTAAATTGTTAATAACAATCCGGCTCGAAGGACCAATGTTTTGTAACGATCGTATTAGGTACTTCACGCGGTGCTTCAGATGAAGGTAACTCGTCATTTTGGAGTAGTTCCATAGAACGCACATATACAGTTCTGTAAGCTTCACGACCTACGTGTTCTTCTTCTAGAAATGCATCTATTTCTTCTTCAGGTGTCTGATTTCTTATATCTTTTATAATTCGAAAGAAATCTCCATATAATTTTTTGTATTCATCGAACCTATATTGAAAATCCCTTTTATTTATAGGCTCTTCTAAGGCCATGACGTATGTTTGAAATCTCGTCATGTGGTAATTCACGCTCTTCTTTCGCTTCTTGATGTCATCCTTAATTGTCATAAGACAAAACGATGATCAATATAAAGAAGCACTTGAGACACGTCTATGAAGCACAAATTATTCGCGCGCGCGATCGAATAAATAATCTTAAATTGTTAATAACAATCCGGCTCGAAGGACCAATGTTTTGTAACGATCGTATTAGGTACTTCACGCGGTGCTTCAGATGAAGGTAACTCGTCATTTTGGAGTAGTTCCATAGAACGCACATATACAGTTCTGTAAGCTTCACGACCTACGTGTTCTTCTTCTAGAAACGCATCTATTTCTTCTTCAGGTGTCTGATTTATTATATCTTTTATAATTCGAAAGAAATCTCCATATAATTTTTTTGTATTCATCGAACCTATATTGAAAATCCTTTTTATTTATAGGCTATTCTAAGGCCAAGACGTATGTTTGAAATCTCGTCATGTGGTAATTCACGCTCTTCTTTCGCTTCTTGATGTCATCCTTAATTGTCATAAGACAAAACGATGATCAATATAAAGAACCACTTGAGACACGTCTATGAAGCACAAATTATTCGCGCGCGCGATCGAATAAATAATCTTAAATTGTTAATAACAATCCGGCTCGAAGGTCCAATGTTCTGTAACGATCGTATTAGGTACTTCACGCGGTGCTTCAGATGAAGATAACTCATCATTTTGGAGTAGTTCCATACAACGCACATATACAGTTCTGTAAGCTTCACGACCTACGTGTTCTTCTTCTAGAAACGCATCTATTTCTTCTTTAGGTGTCTGATTTATTATATCTTTTATAATTCGAAAGAAATCTCCATATAATTTTTTGTATTCATCGAACCTATATTGAAAATCCCTTTTATTTATAGGCTCTTCTAAGGCCATGACGTATGTTTGAAATCTCGTCATGTGGTAATTCACGCTCTTCTTTCGCTTCTTGATGTCATCCATAATTGTTATAAGACAAAACGATGATCAATATAAAGAAGCACTTGAGACACATCTATGAAGCACAAATTATTCGCGCGCGCGATCGAATAAATAATCTTAAATTGTTAATAACAATCCGGCTCGAAGGACCAATGTTTTGTAACGATCGTATTAGGTACTTCACGCGGTGCTTCAGATGAAGGTAACTCATCATTTTGGAGTAATTCCATAGAACGCACATATACAGTTCTGTAAACTTCACGACCTACGTGTTCTTCTTCTAGAAACGCATCTATTTCTTCTTCAGGTGTCTGATTTATTATATCTTTTATAATTCGAAAGAAATCTCCATATAATTTTTTGTATTCATCGAACCTATATTGAAAATCCTTTTTATTTATAGGCTCTTCTAAGGCCATGACGTATGTTTGAAATCTCGTCATGTGGTAATTCACGCTCTTCTTTCGCTTCTTGATGTCATCCATAATTGTCAGAAGACAAAACGATGATCAATATAAAGAAGCACTTGAGACACGTCTATGAAGCACAAATTATTCGCGCGCGCGATCGAATAAATAATCTTAAATTGTTAATAACAATCCGGCTCGAAGGACCAATGTTTTAGTTGTAATTTGAAAATTTATTGCAACCGAGGATCCAGGCAATACTGATTCCTAAATTTCCTTAATACCAACTATTTACGAATGCGGACTTAGTTGATAAATAAAGTGAAAGTCACACTGTGTATAAATAATATATTAAATGAAAACTTAAAAAATATTAACAAAACACAAGTAAAATTGTTGATGAAAAATATTATAATTCGAAATTTTATAATATTAGAGGTTGAAAATTGAAGGTGAAGATGCAGTCGTTTTTACAGATCAACGAGAACTAACTACAAGTTTAAAATTTTACATACATAATGAAATTGTGAAATACATGCAAGTTATTTTAAATAGAATCGACCAATAATAGTGCAAGATTCAAATACAATCAAAGTACTTTATAGATATGCGCAAGATTGGCCAATGAAATATAGGAAGAAATGTCCCTAGCGACATCCACAAGGAAAAAGGAACTTCTCCCTTGTTAAATGTAGCAAATGCGCATGCGAAATAAACTGCAAAATTGCTTAAGAAGAAACAGTACTACCAAAGGATAGAGAAAGAAAAGACGCATGCAAAGTGGCGAACATCTGTGCTCTGTAGAAAGCTGGTTCCCCGAAAATTGTCACAATGTTAAATAAGACAAGCACCCGCGTTGGTGGTCGTGCCATAAATTAATCTGAAGTACGTCAATGTGGACATGACATGAATAGCATGCCTAAGAATTATGTGCAGGATGCAAGCATGAAACAACATAATTTCAAGCAAATCACTACATCTTAAAGGCAGTCAGTTTGAAAGAATGAAAGATATTATACAAATTTACAGGAAATTCTGAAACCAAATATAATACAAATAAATGCAAGCTAGCGAAAGAAGAGTGGATAAAAGGAAATTGTGAGGATATTGAGGAGGATATGAGAAGAGGTAAAGTAGATTTGGGCTACAGGAAAATTAAGTCACATTTTTCTAAAGTAAAACCAAAGGGTAACATTATATGTGATAAGCAGGGTAAGGAACTCACAGAAAATAAGGAAAAAGCTAGAAGATGGAAGGAGTATCTTGAAGATTTATATAAAGGTAGGCAGGACATGGAGGAGCTAGAAAGTGTGGAACAGATAGATGAGGATGACTTAGGTCCTAGCATACTTAGGTCAGAGTTTCATAGAGAATTAAATGATTTACGGAATAACAAAGCAGCGGGGATTGATATGATACCAGCCGAATTAATAAAACACGCAGGGGAAAAAATGCAGGAGCGATTATACAGGTTAGTTTGTAAAATATATGAGAAGGGAGAAGTACCACAGGATTTTCAGCGTAGTAGAATAGTAACAATGCCGAAGAAAATAGGAGCTAATTTGTGTGAGAACTATAGGACCATTAGTCTACTATCACATGCATCGAAGATATTGTTAAAGATTATTTATAGGAGATTAGAAAATAAAGTAGAGGAAAGGCTAGGAGAAGATCAGTTTGGTTTTAGGAAAAACAGAGGGACGAGAGAGGCGATTCTAGCACTAAGAACGGTAGTAGAAAAAAGAAAGAGGGTAGGAAAGGTAACTTGCATAGCTTTTGTAGACTTAGAAAAGGCATTTGACAATGTAGATTGGGACATAATGTTTAGAATTTTAAAAGAAACGGGTATAGATTATAAGGATAGGAGAATAATTTTTAATTTATATAAACACCAAACTGCCTTAGTTAGAATTGAGGGGGAAGAAGAGGTAGCAAAAATAGGGAAGGGAGTTCGGCAGGGATGTACACTTTCACCGTTATTATTTAATCTATATATAGAAGATGCAATAAACAAAGTAAAAGAAGAGTATAGTGTAGGTGTGAATGTACAGGGAGAGAAAATATATATGTTGAGATTCGCCGACGATATAGCTATATTGGAAGAAAGCGAAAAGAATTTAGAAAGGGTATTGAATGGTATGCAGGCAGTATTGACTAGGGATTTTAACATGAAAATAAATATAGGTAAAACTAAAGTGATGAGGTGTGACAAAAAGGAATGCAGTAGAAAAATGAGGATCACAATAGGAGATAATAAAATCGAAGAAGTGTCAGATTTTTGTTATTTAGGCAGTAGAATCACAAAAGATAATCGAAGCAAGGTAGATATAAAGTGTAGGATAGCACAGGGTAGGAAGGCATTCGTAGAAAAGGAACAGATTTTAAGATCAAATATTGACTTGGGTATTAGAAAAAGATTACTGAAGGTATATGTTTGGAGTGTAGCACTGTATGGGTGTGAGGCGTGGACTATAGGAAAGGAAGAGAAGCGTAGATTACAAGCATTCGAAATGTGGTGTTATAGGATGAGGATTGGTTGGGAAGATAAAGTAATAAATGAAGCTGTACTAGAGTTAGTAGGGGAGAAGAGAAGTATTTGGAAAGTGTTACAGCGTAGGAGAGACAGATTAGTAGGGCATATTCTTAGGCATGGGGGGATTATGCAATTGATCATAGAAGGTAGAGTGGAGGGAAAGAGAGGGGTAGGTAGGCCTAAATTGGAGTATGTGAGTCAGATAGTTGAAGACGTTGAGATGAATAGCTATAGGGAGATGAAGGGATTAGCTCAGGATAGATCGGCATGGCGTGCTGTTTCCAACCAATCTTTAGGATTGCGGACTCTTTAACTAACTAACTTCCAGAGTGCCCATTAAATAAATTTTATAGAATTGATAAATAGTTTAAAGACATTTAAAATTATTAGAAGGATAAAGCAAAGGCATATTGTTCACAACATTCGTTTTCTCTAAAATATCAAATTACTTAGATTTTTATATACGATTTCATCAATACGTTAATATTGGGTTAAATAAAAATACACGAACATAAATTAAAGTAAAATAATTTTGAAAAAAAATTAAATAATAAATATTATATTTATTAGTTATATATCCACGCAATAATCTAAATGTATGTCTTTATAATGTATATTCCATATTACTAAGTCAATGTTAAATATTTTTTCGTTTTATTGGAATTATTTTCTACCTTGGCTTAAGTTTGTTGAATTTTTTCTTGTGCTTCATTCACATTCTAAATCTAAAAATATTACATCTTTAATATATCCACAATACAGTATTATATATCATTAATACATCTTTTTTGTGATATTTTAAGAAATCCGTTGCCAACTTATATTAAAATAAAAGTTTCATTTCATGCTATTATACAACATGGTTATATGTTACTATAGGATACATAAATATAATTTAATTTTAGTTTAATAGTCGATTAACTCTCTAAACGATTTTCTAAAGCCCCTTAACATAAACCATTTATGTTGCAGATTTTAATTATGTTTTAATAAGCGATCAAGTCAATTTTCTTGACTTTATGTTATACCCCCATTATTTCCAGGAATTTCTTCAAGAAAACGAAATTATTACGCTATATTTAAAGATATGATACATCTCGGGAAAAGAAATTGCATTTATTTTATCGAAAACGTATCTAATGTCAATTTAAAATGGTTATTTTTCATGCTAAGTATTGTTTCAAAAGAAAAATTCAATGCTTATTAAATTAATTCGAGCGGTATTTAGTTTTTTAATGACCTCAATAAAATTTATTAGACGAACCGTTGAAATTTTGTATATGGGCATATTTTAGCTCTTCACTAAGAAAGACGCGAGTCCATTAATGGTAGGATATTTAAATGGACGTTGCTCAACACTTAGTTTCGTTGGCACCTTTTATGTTTCGTATTAGCATTTCATGATGTAATAAAATTTGATTAAGTTGATTTGAACTAATGCTTCAGTTATATATTTGATATAAAATCTGAAGTTTTTTACGGTTACAATTAACAACTGTAGCTAATAAAATGTAAAATTCCCTGAATTAAAAAAAAAAATCTGCATGCTTTTAAATGGTGTCTTCGAGGAAGATGATCATTGCAGGTTTTACCAAAAAATTCCAAAAAAAAATAAAGACAAATTTAATACATAAAATCTCTTTTTAACGTGGCTCGGTTTCCTCAAATATTTTACCATTTCGGTTGCGAATTACGCAGACCAGATTTATATGAACGCATCTTACATGTTGCTGGATAACGGGTAACTCAATTGTTGTAGGATTAGCACTGAGCTTATGAATATTTATGGCACCATTAACATCGCGGATTTAAGAAGAAAAAGCACTTGACAAAGTTAGGAAAATGGAAACAAGCATGGTACAAAGCAATCGTCTTAGAGCATACTTAAATTGTGGGTAAATACAATTTTAAATTCTGTCAATCCATCGATATTACATTATTATTATATAAATTTAGTGTGGTATATACACAGCGCGTTTTTTTTTTAATACATAACAATTTTTTTGTTTAAAATTTCTTTATCGGCAAAAAAAAGTTTAATACCTCAACATATTAGTTTAAAATGTCTACATACTGTTTTATTATGTAATTTATAATACCCTGGGTTTTTTTTATTTTCATTAAAAATGTGGCAGAAAAGTTATACTCAAATAAATTGTAACATGATCAATCAAAATATTATTTGAATATTTTTATGCTTGAACTAGGATTTAGCATAATTTAATTTTCTTCCTTTGATGATTATAACCTTATCATTTGGGGATCGTTTAGTGAAAGCAAATATTATATTAGCCAGAAGTATAGCTTATCAATTTATTTTTATTTTTTTAATTAGATATTAAGATAATAGTATAGAATATTTTATTATTTATTATTAATATCTATTATTTAACACCGTAACGATCATTTAAAAAAAATATATTAAGATAGTTTTGCATTTTTGAAGTGTAACTTCTATAGGCGCGGTAGGGCAAATTGGCCTGACCGTCACGAAAAGTGAAACGCACGCTACGCGCAAACGTATTTTATTATATATTACACAAACACAGCTTAATCTTTTAGTTAACAATTTGTTTATCAAATTCGCGATGAGCAGGTCGAAGAATGTAAATTTTGTGTATGATGCACTAGTGGGTGCATTTCTATTTGTTGATGGCTCGCTCAGCTGTATCAGATTCATTTCGTTGATCTCTCACAGCGCGTGTATCTTCACGTGTAGACGGCACGCCTGAATCAGTGACATTCAAATTCTCTATACCACTCACTGTGTCCTCACTTAACGACGGTATCGATTCATCCAGTGTATTTGAGGTCGTTGGAAGGTTATGTTGTCCACCGTGTTTCTTTAACGCCCTTTGCCTGGCTCGATACTCTCTACTTCTTTCCAAGGTACTTGTTGGCACTTTTCTTGGCGGTTTATTCGCTTTCTTCCGTTCTGTAAAGACTCGCATTCTGTCTTTTTACTTGTCTTTTTCTGCATTTCACTTTTCACACAATGGAAATTGTGTAAACAAATATATATAAATATATGAAAAAATATATATATCGTTAACAAATGGAAAAAAAGCTATACTTTTGCTAGGAGCTAAGAAGTTTCACTTCTACCGCGCGAGAATCTCACGCATATTTTTTTTTTTATTATACAGTACTTAATATTATATAAGGTGTAATATTATACAGGGTGTCAAAGTCTCTATCCATGAAAAAGTTTTCCTCGCGTATTATTTTTAGTTGTAAATTGTGAAAATATTCCATACTTACAGTTTTGTTAAAAATGATCAGAGAAGCTATTATTTACAAATGCTTAATTTATTATGAAAAAGACTTTAGTTTCCAAAACAACTTAACACCCTGCATATTGTACGTGTTCTTGTATAGAATTTCCATATCAAGGCTAAGAAATAAATGTCGTTTTCGTACTATATTTGGCGAAAGAATTAATCAATGCATACGTTCATTCGGTCTTTAAATGTTGTTTTTAATTATTCTAAAGCCGCAATTATATAAAAATATTCGTACAATTACAAAACTTGTAGGTTAATCAATTACTGCGGCTGAGTAAAACACGTGCTATTCACTAAATCTAATTAAATCTCTTCGTACAAACGACTTGTGTTCCTTCTATAGCCGTATTTGACTTGAACAATCCTGACACAGGATTCAGCTAATGTCTTCCAATTGTACAAGCTAGGAAAAGTAGATTAACGTCAATTGTCTAATTGATATTGTCGACCAAGATCTTAAAAGATTCTAGAAAATTATATTTGTTTCCACTTTCCAAGGCCCTTTAAACTACTAAAAGCTGATTGTCTTCGGCTATTCTATAATAAAGTCAATTTATACTATTATAAATTGATACTATTATATACTATTATAAAGTCAATTGTGAAAAATCTTCTCTAGTTCTTTACAATGTCCTTTGGAACTGCCAACATTAACAAACTTGCTTCCACAAATTTGATATTTTTTTAAACAATGCTTACCAACTCGATTATATCATCAATTAAGTTTCGTTTGTGTGAAAGATTAAGAAATAATTTACAAGATTGTCAATTAGATTGTAATTCGCAAAATAGTTGAACTCAAACAGGAATAATCAGAAATATAAGCGAAAATACTAATTAAATTACAATATAGAATATCACCCAAATATCGTAATTAAGTAGCTAGATGCACATTTCGAAGGCTATGCCCCCAACTTCAGTACATCTAGTTATTTGGGTGATATTCTATGTTATAATTTAACCCCATAGTGATAACTTTAAAACAAAATTATAATAATAATTAAATTATTCCGAAAAATATATTTAAAAATTGTAAATCCGTCCAAGGTTTCGTAAAATCTTCTAGAATGTGATGTTTTATGCATTTGCTTTTGCAGTTGTAATATCATTTCGAAAAAAACCCTAGCATATTTATTAGAATTTTTAAAGGATTTATTCAAATTTGAAATGAGTGTAATCTTTAAAGTATTCATTCATTTTAAAATATATTTTGCACAGTCTGGTGAATTTTTAATTCATTTTCATAAATTCAGCCCCAATCTATCGAATCCTTTAAAGCTTCTATATATGTTTTTTATTATTCTAATGCGAATCAATATTATTAATTTCTATATTAAATATTAAAAATCATTATACAGCAGTCATTATTAATAAAAATTTAAATGAATGCGCTCAAAATTTTTTAAAACTTTATTTACGATCAAAGTAATTGGTCGAAGGCTCTGTAGTAAACTTTCTGTTTCTTTCTGTAAATTTTAGCTTGTAGCATTAATTAATATTACTTTATAAACATATAATCCCTAGTTAAAACAGTTTGCAATTTAATCAAAATTGGAACATATTAATATTCCCATAGCGATACATTGTTGTATTAAATTTTGTAGCTATGAAAAAATGTATATTCTAAAAATTTCCATTTTCCATTAATGTTACACGCTCTGGTATATTTTTAAAAAAAACTTGCCAATTTTCAAATTTTCATCTGGATTAAATGAAAATGTCACAATATTTCATACAAAAAAATACATCAAACTTTTCCGACTGGAAATACGTAATTAATTCAAAACTGCGAATTGATGTAATGCCCTTTTGCATTGTTTAAATTCGCCTACATTTCGCAAAGAAAAAACGCCAGGATTTATTTACATGATTGTAAATCGAAAATCTCAAATTTCTGCTTCTATATATTATCTATATACACACATACTGGAGATCTTTTTAAACGTCCCTAATACTTTTCCCTAAAGAATTCGTTTTTTATATGCAATAACATTGGCATACTTCCGGTAATATCAAATTGTATAACAAAAGTGTCTCGACTTTCCGTTTCGATTTTGTCTTTTACTTCTCTGTCTATCAATATATTCTGTTATACGCTAGAGTGAGAAAAAATCATATTCGTTACGAAGACGTACGACAGGTGTATTATCAGGACCAGCGTAAGGGTAGTATTATAAGGACCAAAAATCAAAATCAATTCATGATAATATGTTTTTAAAATATTTTCAGTTGTCAGAAATGTATCTACATAAATACATATATTTCGTATGACATTAAAAGAAAGGTACATTTGCATGGTTATCAAAGTTACAATTTAAAAAGTGAGTAAATTTCTCAAAGGCATCTTCATATAAATATTTCGTAAGTCTTATCTTTAATTTCATGGACGGAAGACGTAGACGAGAGAGGACCAGAGTAAGGTTAAAATTAAATTATCAAGTCGTGTATTTTATAAAAATGCAATTAAAAAACAAATACATCTATTGACTAAATAGAAATTGAAAGTATAAAATAAATATTTAAAATACTGGTAGTAGGATTAGAAGAGCGAAAAAGAGAACTATACACATTCAATGCTGATCGCCTGATTCGAAAATATGCTCGGCTACAGCACTTTTATGTTTTCTATTTAATCTGAAATGAGCTAAATGCTCCTTAAATCTAGTTTAAATTGGTCTACGTGTTTGTTCTATTGATGAGTTTAGGAGAACTAGAACAAGATATTTCATAAAACCAGATTTTTTATTGAAATCAATCAAATCTTTGGGATTTCCTAGAAAATTAGCAAGACTATTATATGTTACTTTAAAATTATATTTATTTAAAATACCACGTGCAATTATATGATCAACTGGTAATTTAACAAATTTTGGAGCTGAATTATTACTTTGTTCTAAACTATTAATATTTCTGATATCACTTGTTCTTTTAAGTTTTCTTAATACGTTATTTATAATTTTATAAGAGTAGCCATTTTATACTACTATATTTCGGATATTATTTAATTCAATGTTATATTTATGATTTGATTTAATAAGCAGTTAATTAAAAAATTAAAAGCAACTAAATATTTATTTTGACGACAATGATTTGAATCGTTCTTTATATAGTAGTCCGTATTTGTAGCTTTTCTATATATATATATATCAAATTCTGTACTATTATTATTTCTAATGACTAAAACATCTAAGAAAGGTAACAGATTATTATTTTCGATTTCATAAGTAAATTTAATTGAAGGAAATTTAGAATTTATTATATTAATAAAATCATCAATATTATATTTTTCAGTATAAAAAATCGCAAAGATGTCATCTACATATCTAATGCAAACTCTAGGAAAATAAATTTCAATTTCCTTTAATTTAGTTTCAAAATAACTCAGAAATAAATTAGCAATAAATGTACTTGAACAATTTCCCATAAAAAATACATATTTGAATTCAGAGCTTTGGAAAAATGCGTATATCTCTGTTAATATGTCAGAAAGCTAAAAACTTCAAATCATTTTTTATTCAGTGATAAAGGTACTATTTTAATATGACCTTAAAAAATTGATATGCGATTTTTGAGATGAAGCATGCAATCTTTTTGGTATTATTATAACTTTCTGCTGAATTTGCAGAAAAATTGTTTGTATCACCCACCATTCATTGTCAAAAGAATCTGATAAATATTTAATAAATCCCGTTCGATTTTTTAAAATTATATTTATGCAGTTATTGTTTTAACCTATGTAAATTGTCAGGGTCTGTACTAAAAGTTCTAAACCAAATTTACATTAAAATTGCTCTTTTTGAGACATTTCATCAAATTCTAGATTGATTTTATATATTTTTTATTTGTGTGATATTTGTACAAAATATTTTTGGTTTGACTGATTTGGTTTGACTATCCCTCTTTTATTGTTATTACTTATTTACTTCATTAGTCATATTTTCAATTGTTCACAAATTTATAGGTAATTTTATGTGTCATAAATTGAAAAACTTCTTTCACGCTTAGTGATAACGCTATTTTATTATTTTTTTATCTTGTGCTACTGAAGATGGGGGCATGGCCTTCGAAATGCGCATCTAGCTATTAAATGCTTTGAGTTACGATAAAAAGCAATTTAAATAGCAATTTGCTCCCTACTGAACATAACGTCGAAACCACTCTAAGAAGTGTATTTATACGATTTACCCGATTCAACTGATTTTGGCGGTTTCGCGGTGGTACGTTCTCGTTATCGTATCCGTCCTGCAGTCGTTCTCTTTCGACGAAATTCACATGCAGCCGAAATCCCTGATAAACTCGCGGCAATTTGTTATTGCGGTACAAGAGCGCCGAAGAGGCGCTCAAACCACCCTCCGAAGCTGAGGGTGCTGCGCGATTTATATATCTATGTTTCGTCAGTATTTGCGGTTAAATAAAGTATTTTCATTCGCTAGGTGTAGGTTCGTTATAGCCTGTTTGAAATGGCTTCGGCAATCATTTGCAATGTTCTCTTGTATAGCTTAAGAATAATTGCTAGAGAGATTCTGTTTAGAAAATCTACATAACATAAAAAGTCTCAATGCAACTACAACGTTTAGAAGATAAACTAAGTTTCATATTTTTAATAATACAAAATAGAGTGCAGGTATTAGTTTAGTATGATATTTATATCAACAAAATATTTTTTGAAACCATTCGAGGTTTGACAGCCTCGAATTCATAGCCTCCATAATGATTATGATTATTTTTATATAAAAAGAGATTTTAAAATGTTCTTCGTTATGAAAAATATGTTTAAAAACTATTAGAAATTATTTTGTTATATTATAGATGAGAATAACATATTTTTATTTTATATAACTCACATATTATTTTATGCAAAAATAAGACTCGTTTGAAACCATTTAGAAAGGTTATAAGAAACAGTTACAAATATTTTAATAATTCAATATATTCTTATTTTCTATTTCTGAGTACATTACGGTATATATAAATCATGAACCTTGATATGTTTAAAGTTTAAGTTTTGAAACTCGCAGGATTATTGAGATAAATTATATTCTCCATGCTTATTGTGAAGAATTCAAATACATTTCTATCTATAAATTATTATTCTTCACCGCGAAAGTGTTCTTTGATAACACAATTATGCTATGCTATTGCTAGGCATTCGTACTACATAATATACCGGGTGTTTCAGGAAGAAATCCCTCCACGAAACAAAAAATTAATCGCTTAAGTAAAACGGCCTAAAATATAATTTAGTATTTTATAATCAAAAAATTTATAAATGAATTATTTATAATATATATTTTTTCATCGAAAAATATTTATGAGCTTATGTACAGCCTCCTTGGACTACAAAAGATTTCTAAAAAAATATTTATAATCTATTAAATAATATTTCGTTTTATATAAAAATACAAAAAAGGAACCGATATTAAAACATCCTGTATAGTAAATTGTGAAGCTTGCTGTAATGGATAAATAATTCATGATGCCCAAAACGGGTATTTCTCTTTCTATATAAGTACTGTAAATTTTAGTGTAAATTCCAGCCCAATCTACTTTGTTAGTAAGAAATGGTGCAAGAGTTTTTAATCTACAATCTCAAATAACAAAGGCACCAAATAAAATCCTCCCAGATATTACAGACGCGAAATGTAAAAATAATTCTGAGAATTTAATTTTCTTTTCGTCGTATTTAAAAAATTCAGTTCACTTTGTTCTGAAGTGGTAGTTTCAATTTTTAAAGGAAAGAAAATTCTACACATTGTAAAATTGTGAAATGTGTTCTATTATATTTATTTATTTTAATAAGAGTGCGTGAAATGGAAAATATGTGTATATGTTTTTTAAATATATTATTATATTCAATACAACGCACGAGTTGTAAAATATTTTTTTATTATAACTATTAATTTTTAAATTAAAATGAACTTGACTACATGAATATATACAATTAACAATTAAGGAGGAAAGATCAAATTTGACATTTGCCTTTTTTATTTTTTGAAATTTGACTTAAATAAATTCTTCGATTTTATAAACCTCATTATATAAAAAAAAACTCTGTATTTATTCAGCCACCTTAAGACAAACTAAGCAATTAAAAGGAATCTTCTACAAATTCGTTTAAAATACATTTCGGAAAATACAGCGTTAATTTTTATCTCATCATTGAAACAATTAAATCGTAATTTATGAAGGGTAAAATGTACATGTTGAAATATTTTGAACAGACTGTGAAGACTATCAGAAGAAGACTATCAGAAAATCTACTAACAAAAAAAAATTGAAGAACAATATCTAATATCATTTCGTATTCATCTTAACCCGGAAGAACTTTACAAAGTGCATATAATGGTCTGCCGCATAACACACTCTTCCAAACACCAACACCAAGCAGTGTTGCCGCACTTCTGAGGTTCATCCTAAACAAATATTTATTCGGGGGAATCTCGTGTAATCAGCTTATTCGTCTGCGTGTGTTTGAGTATATGAATGGATAAAGTAAAAGACTGCTAAAACATAAATGTAGAAAACATATATTTTGTTGTGCACCTCTTCCCCATTGTTATTTTTATATATTTAGAGTTGAAGATATATGAAAAATAGGCTAGAAGGCATGGTTAGATAATTAGCTCAACGGCAAAATATAAGTTTGTTGTAAGATATTGTTCATTAATGATTTGTTGCTAGGAAATGCAATGGAAATTGTGGGCATGTTTACTTACCTATGTTTGCATTGGTAGATGGATATACAGTATACGCAGGGGTGGCCAACAAGTTGAAGCGTTCGCGAACAGTTGGACACAAAAACGGATTATTTCGAATGTGGCGCTAATTAAACGAAACAAAAAAAAACGCGAAATAAGGCGAAGATTTGTTGGCTCAGTGATTTAGCGTTTCAGTGCAGATTTTACATCCAAGTTAAGCGATTTGAATTTAAAGTTACAACGAAAAAAGTCACATGATTTGTTGCACTAATGCTTATAAAAGTCAGTTTGAAGCCAAATATGAATGACCATTTACAAAAACAATCCAATTTTAATTATAACTTTGAAAAATACGTTGTAGAAATTAAAAAGTTATTGAGGGTTTGCTGATTTAAAAAGATTGAGGATGTTGCTTAATATTTAATTTTTCAGTTCAGTTTTAAGAAAGATTTAAAGGTGAAATATATTGCTGCAACAATTTCTGATATTTTTGACTTGGAAAAAACGATATTAAAGAATGAAATGATAACTCTACAATCTGATTTAATTTTAATAGCTAGGGATCTTGAAGAAGACTTTTGGAAATATGATAATTGTGTCCAAATATTAAAAAATGTTGGGAATATATCTATTCTTGTTTTGAATCAACGTATTTGTGTGGGTCGGCTTTTTCATATTTAAAGTTAACAAAGACACAGCATTAATAAATCTTTTATTATACATATATTTGTTTTTTATTTGTTCGATAAATATTATTATCGTGATATCGTTTCGTTTAAACATCATTTGTACCTTTTGCTAGATATCGATTTTTAAGGAACTTGATTATGTCATTGTTTGAAATATTAATAATTTTACAGGTATACATCGTTTTTTTTAAGTGGCGGACCAGTATCGTCCACTACTGCGCATACTTATATACATCACTATATACTTATATACACAAGGTACTCAGCCACACCAAGTTTTTCTATTGACAATACACAAGCGTACCCACAGCACTATTCAATGTGCCGTACGACTGACGCCATACTGTTTTGAATAGCACTGCTCTGTACTGTATTGGTCAAGCCATTATACAGGTCTTGATTTATGATGCGTGAACTTCTGTCACTTTCCTGCCACTTTCAATAAAACGATCGCGATCACTTTTTAAGTATAAAAGTCGATTTCAAGAACAAACAAGTGGGCCACCCCTGCAGTATCGTATTTACCGGTTGTAGGGCCGCAGAATATTTCATTTTGAATGTTGCTAAATTCCTAATTACGACTTGTCTGTTGTACATAAATTATGTGGAAACGTAAATCACGCAGCACATGGCAAAACAGATTTTAGATAATTAAATTATCATCGGCGGAACAGTGAAAATTGATCAAGTAAATGAATTAATTATGTATTCCGTGTGCCCCCGATTCTCGGTTTCTCCAAAGTTTAATGCATCGTAAGGCTAGATGCGAAATTATTGGAAAGCGTGGAAGCAGTCGAAATCCTGTTAAGTACTTTGAAAATATTGATTATTAGCTATTTAGCAACCAATATTCGATTACCTAGGCGTCTCATATTCTGTATAATTTGAATTACAATAAAATAAACAACAGTTACTCAACAAATTTTTTTGAAGCTGAACAATAATGAAATCAATGCACCATATGCAATCAACATTTAATTTTAATCACGTGACGTCGTGACGAAAAATGCAATCTCGAACATTTTTGCCTAACCTTAATATATTCCACGTTCTTTTTAAATTATTTCATAATTCTATATTTGCGATGTTGCCACGGAATGGAAGATCTTACGACGCGCCTCGAGGAATATAGGGCTATGTGTAGTAGCGATGTGTAGTTCACTCGCGAATCGTTCACTCTGAACGGTTCAATCAAATGACGGGCGTACTGTGACGATGTTTTGCAACGACCTATAGGTCACTATGACCTAGTTCGTCAACTATGAAAAATGAACGGTGTACGTATTGATGTACTTGTACTAGGTCCTGAACCCGTCGTCTACTAAACCGTTCATGAATCACAACGACTCGTAAACGATGCAGTATAGTATACATTACATATACAGTACTAACATTTATTTAGTGATAAAGTGTGTTGGTGAACGGAACGAAATAGGAAACTCGATGCAGCATTGCCGAGCTGAGTCACAATTTATATGTTGGTATCAGATTTAATTTGGAATAATATAATTAATATATTCGCAAGATTAAATATGTTCTTAAATATGTCATGCCATGCAAATTTTTGCAATAATACAAAAATAAACATCTAAATCTTATAGTTCTTCTATTTCAAACCGAGTGCAATGCAATCACTTAATATCGAATCAAGACTTTGAAGTTTGAACAGAGAAGATTCGGAATAGAAAATATAAATTATAACGCCAAACAAAACGATTCTATCTGGTTCATTTTATTATAGTTTGTACATTTAATTTTCAAGTGTTAGTAAAGTAGTAAACATTTTCATCAGTAACTACCAATAAGTATTTTAGAACTTCATATAAATAATCGTGAATACCCAGAGAAGATTATATTTCCTTATATATATGTTTTGTAGAAATTATAAACATTGTTGCCTTTTCTTCCTCATTCCTAATTCAAAATAAGTATTGTAATATTTCAATTTATTTATTTTTTACCATTTAGTATTTTTATGTTGAGAAAAAAAGAGCTTATTTTCAGTATGTGCATGTATTTCAGATAGGTCGTGTACTAGTTCATTTTTAAAAGATGTTAGTAGTTCACGACCTATAGTTCGTGAACGGTACATTGAAATGAACTACGAACTAGGTCCTCAAAGTGACCTACGGTTTGCCATCGCCAATGTGTAGATTGGAGATACCTTGGCCTTTTTCACACTTCAAAACCGCATAACGTCACGACTTCAACTTTAAAATCTATTTCATCGACGCCGCGAATAAATTAAAATATATTATTCACCAAAGCGCCAGAAATTTTCCGCAAATCAATCTCTTTTTTCCTCGGAATTAAGATTTATTGACGATAACCTGTGCACAATTTTGTTACCTTGTTTATATGGCTCATCATAAATATGTGTTTTATTTCTCAATTGTCTCAATTCTCTGTTGCTCAAAAATTTCGATTGTTTTTTGATAATCCTTGTGCTGCAAGGATTGTTTTTTCAAAATTATGAAGATTGCTTCAAAAATGTACAATACTTTAAAATATACGCGCTGGTTTTATGTTTTTTTTTTTTTGGTATTTATGATAAATACAAAAGATCAAATATTTTGTGCTTTAGATGATAATTTTATTTTATATTAGCTGCTGGCATAGTCCAATATATTTGGTTTTTTTTATATTCCGAGTGTACAATTTACGGTTTTAAATAATTTATATAATCCGGAGATTATATTTAAGTTGAATCTAAAATATAATAAATTTTTTCAAGCATATTGAATTGAAAATTGATTTGTTTCATATAAACCGACATTAACTTCTGTAAAGGCGTTTTCTTCAATTTTACGTGTGTCGTGTAAATAAAATGAGTTTGCTTAATATTCCTTCAATATAACCTAAAAAATGTGAAAGGAACAAATTTGCACTGGTTTTTTCGATTTATATATATCGATCCTAAAAAGAAATGAACGCGAAAAACATTTAAGAAATCTAGGCGAATAAATATCCGTAAAAAAGTTAATTAACTCACGTCATATTTTTGTAAAATATTTTTATCATATCACAAATAATACACATCGCTTCTTTCATTTATGTAACATAGAACTTGATGGATTTTCTTTATGTTAGGTAATAAAACAAGGTGCAAATGGACGGTATTCTAAACCACTGAAACACTCCGAAAATTGTTTTGCAACTTGGTTAAAATTGGAGTTTAATACGTCCAGAGTTAATGGGAAATTTTGTTAATTTACAAAGTTATTGTAGATACTTTTAATTCGTGGTTGCTTAAAGGGTTAATAAAATGTATTTCAATTATTCAATGCAAAAAAATCGGCTAAAAATATATGATCGCGAGCAAAGAGATTGAAAACATGGAACGAAAAATAAAATTCTGTATGTTAATTTGTGATATAAATAATAATAAACTTTTATAAAAGGTCTGTGCTGTAAATTTATTATTTAATTGAAAAGAAATCGTCAAAAACGAAGAATCTAAGTTTCTTATATCAGCTAATCTTATCTATAGATTCCTAATAATATATTGTAAAAGGCTCTCTATCCAAAAATTAAACATTCCATGAATCCTAATTATATAAAATTTTATGAATAAATACGAAGCAATAGCATTTACGTCAAATCGCAATTTAAGAAATAGTAAAACTTCATTCATATACAAACGACCTAATTTTATAAAAGTGACAAAATGCGTCACTTTTTCTTTTCATTAACCGTTCGAACGTATTCAGTTTATATGTACTTTCGAAACCCTTCCGGTTCGTATAAGTCCCAATCTTTGGTCCTTCGGAGTTTTTGGGCCGCTGCAGAACGCATCCAGAGCTTGTTGCTTCATCATTCACAAGACCCATGGAGCGCACTTACACTAAAGTTAGTTTATTTTCACGCAATGACTATCGCGATTTAACGAGCCAAATAATTTATGTATCTAATTCGAAAGTTGCTAAGTCCACGCACCTACCGACAACCACTTAAGTGTCCCTTCAATTCTATATAGATTTCCAAACGTGTTGTATCAATTTTCTGTTCAAATTCTGTCTGCAGCAGAGATAATGTTTTATTGTCCGAAACTTGAATATTTATATAAAGGTAGGCAAGACATGGAGGAGCTAGAAAGTGTGGAACAGATAGATGAGGATGACTTAGGTCCTAGCATACTTAGGTCAGAGTTTCATAGAGCATTAAATGATTTACGGAATAACAAAGCAGCGGGGATTGATATGATACCAGCCGAATTAATAAAACACGCAGGGGAAAAAATGCAGGAGCGATTATACAGGTTAGTTTGTAAAATATATGAGAAGGGAGAAGTACCACAGGATTTTCAGCGTAGTAGAATAGTAACAATGCCGAAGAAAATAGGAGCTAATTTGTGTGAGAACTATAGGACCATTAGCCTACTATCACATGCATCGAAGATATTGTTAAAGATTATTTATAGGAGATTAGAAAATAAAGTAGAGGAAAGGCTAGGAGAAGATCAGTTTGGTTTTAGGAAAAACAGAGGGACGAGAGAGGCGATTCTAGCACTAAGAACGGTAGTAGAAAAAAGAAAGAGGGTAGGAAAGGTAACTTGCATAGCTTTTGTAGATTTAGAAAAGGCATTTGATAATGTAGATTGGGACATAATGTTTAGAATTTTAAAAGAAACGGGTATAGATTATAAGGATAGGAGAATAATTTTTAATTTATATAAACACCAAACTGCCTTAGTTAGAATTGAGGGGGAAGAAGAGGTAGCAAAAATAGGGAAGGGAGTTCGGCAGGGATGTACACTCTCACCGTTATTATTTAATCTATATATAGAAGATGCAATAAACAAAGTAAAAGAAGAGTATAGTGTAGGTGTGAATGTACAGGGAGAAAAAATATATATGCTGAGATTCGCCGACGATATAGCTATATTGGAAGAAAGCGAAAAGAATTTAGAAAGGGTATTGAATGGTATGCAGGCAGTATTGACTAGGGATTGTAACATGAAAATAAATATAGGTAAAACTAAAGTGATGAGGTGTGACAAAAAGGAATGCAGTAGAAAAATGAGGATCACAATAGGAGATAATAGAATCGAAGAAGTGTCAGATTTTTGTTATTTAGGCAGTAGAATCACAAAAGATAATTGAAGCAAGGTAGATATAAAGTGTAGGATAGCACAGGGTAGGAAGGCATTCGTAGAAAAACAACAGATTTTAAGATCAAATATTGACTTGGGTATTAGAAAAAGATTACTGAAGGTATATGTTTGGAATGTAGCACTGTACGGGTGTGAGGCGTGGACTATAGGAAAGGAAGAGAAGCGTAGATTAGAAGCACTTGAAATGTGGTGTTATAGGAGGATGATGAGGATTGGTTGGGAAGATAAAGTAACAAATGAAGCTGTACTAGAGTTAGTAGGGGAGAAGAGAAGTATCTGGAGAGTGTTACAGCGTAGGAGAGACAGATTAGTAGGGCATATTCTTAGGCATGGGGGGATTATGCAATTGATCATAGAAGTTAGAGTGGAGGGAAAGAGAGGGGTAGGTAGGCCTAGATTGGAGTATGTGAGTCAGATAGTTGAAGACGTTGAGATGAATAGCTATAGGGAGATGAAGGGATTAGCTCAGGATAGATCGGCATGGCGTGCTGTTTCCAACCAATCTTTAGGATTGCGGACTCTTTAACTAACTAAACTATAAAACTGAATATTCTACTTACACTCTGAAATATAAATCATAATTATATTTTAAATATATTATCATTATCTTTAAATTAGAGAAATTAGATAAATGTTTTAACATCGATGATTGACTGTTGAAAATGTGCAGGTCGATGTAGGTTTTGAGTTGTTTTCCTATTTGTTTGTTTATTCCACTTGAACTGAACCATCTCTTCCAGATCAAAGTTTGATTTTATAAAGGAGTAAAACACTAAATGTGGTTACGAATAATCGCCAGCGCGGTTATGCATAATTCAAGCGATTTAAAGAATCCACGCAAAGAACTGCTCGCTTTCGAGAAATTGCCATATTTCCCGGAATGCAAATAACAGCCATTCCTGTTAATGCGATGGCTCCTATCTCTTTACTCGCAGATTCAAATGGATAATAAACGCAAGCACAATACAGGACCCGTCAAAAGTTACAAGATTGCACAATGTACGAGTAGAATCATATTTGTAGATTTTGCCAATATGCAGATATGAAACATCTGCTCCTCAAAGTTGTATTATTTGTGGCATTTCAGTTAGTGCATGAAATGAAATTGCCTACCTTGAAAGTTAAATATAAATCTTAATGAATTATAAATATTTATGCAAACAGCTTTCCTTCGACCATTATTTTTCACTAAACTGATTTGAAGATTCGCTAATTATTTATTTTTTATTAGATTCGTATTTATTAATCTAATAAGAAATTTAGACATTGGACCAGATTAAAATTTACTTCGTTAAATGTAATTTTGAAAAATTATACTTTTGTGCGACATATGGATTATCATTTTTGACCTTTCTTCTAAATGATAATAATGGTAAATCTAAACTACTCAAAAAACTGCAATTATAAAAATTATGTAAGTATTTACTAACTTCTCCATTTTCTATATCTAGATTTTCCTTTATACGATTCTATTATTTTTCATACAACGTGAGAAAAATGTTTTCTATAGCATTCATTTTGAGTTGGTTTTGCATCGATTGAAAAAAAATCGAAGTAGACACAAAATCCGAATTTTATTTTATTAAAAATAAAAAAATATTTTAATAAATTTAGCGAACTATCTACGCGCACATTCGATTCGATTTTCATGTCTTATATTCAGCCCATTCGTTCATTCCTCCACTCATTCCATACAATTGCTTAGCACAATCTTTAGATAAATCTCTTCATCCCCAATGTTCTGATAAAGCGACTCACGTGTATTATGTCGTTACCCACCCCCGGTCGACTTTACTCCATTCCACCTATTACGGCAAACGTGTCCATTCAATTAGCATTGATTATTATGGCCGAACGTTGCCAAATGTCTTCGCATACTCCTACATATCCTGCTAGAGCAAAACGCAGTAGTGATAGCAAGCTAATATATTGCTAATGGAGCCCCTCTAGTACCTTAATATTATCCCAGATTTTCTATCTAAAGTAAGGCTCTTGCTCTAATTCAATGGTAAAACAGATTTGTAGAAAATGACCAAAGATATTTCGAAAATACAATCATAATTATTAGATTGATTTTCTATCAAATACTGCTCCAAAAATATTGTTACTACATGCCTTCAAATAATTACCAATCTCATTCTTTTTCATGTCATGATTTATATAAAAGTATATCGCTAAACCTCATGGCCTGAACTTGAACAGATTCTATAAAAAGCACATTTTCCCTGAGTGTGGGCTGATAGCCGGAAACGAAACGTCCCGTACGCTCGGTTCCACCTAGCCAGTATTACGTCAAGTCTTGGTGAGAAATGGGCAGCAGATCCACTAGGAGCTGCAGAGTTGTTGCCACTTATATTTTGAAAATTGCGGTTGCCAACTCACTCATAAAAAGTTACTTTTCAAACAGAACTTGTATTACTCAAATTAACTCGATCTCCAGTTTAGAGCTGACTGTGAGAAGAGGGGGGTGCCGCAAGGGTCAGTACTTGCGCCCATCCTCTTTTTTCTATACCTACAGAAT
This sequence comes from Leptodirus hochenwartii, assembly GCA_947310635.1. Classification (NCBI taxonomy): domain Eukaryota; kingdom Metazoa; phylum Arthropoda; class Insecta; order Coleoptera; family Leiodidae; genus Leptodirus; species Leptodirus hochenwartii. The sequence continues at coordinate 7,633,294 of OX371176.1, read as the reverse complement.
CAATTGAATGGCAAACTAAATGCCACCATGCCGATGATATGGCCATCGTCTACGCTAGTGAAATAAAAATGGATCTAGAAGTAAAAATAAATGAGGACTTGAAACTAGTGGACTGCTAATGAACTAACAATTAATCCTAAAAAGACACAGTACATAATCTTCCTTAACAAAAATAAAGAGTGACATAATAACGGACTTTAAAATAAATGGTGAAACTATAACCAGAGTGCAATAAAATATCTCGGAACTTTAATAGATTACAAGTTGAACTGGACGAGCCATATACATTTTGTTAACAAACAATTAAGTGCAATAGCAGGTGCCTTCAGACGTTTACCCAAACTAAAAAAAGAAGCTGCTGAACTCTTTTATAATGCACAAGCCTTAAGTCACGTTACGTATAATCTAACCGCATGGGGCCCAGCAAATAAAACGAACCTACAATTAGTTCATCGTAAGCTTAACATTACCCCAAATCAATCAATTACTTCTAAATCATCTGTAAATTATTAATTTACTATTTATTTCATAAAAGTGAATTTCGTGCAATTCACACCATTCATACAATTACAATTCACAAAAAATTTCATACAATTAATTGACCATTTCTATTTTATTCTTTGTTCACTTGATAAATTATTTATCGATCATTTGGTAACCAAAATTCGATTTGGTATTTAAAATAAGAAACCTCGAGAGAGGAATATAATGAAACGGACTCAAATGAGATTAGCTCTTGGCAACCCTAAAAGGATTGGAGAGAATCATGTTCCTCTTGGCAAAAATATACAGTTTCCTCGAGGAGTTGTGATCATTTGTCGTCAATGTAAAACGTTAGACTTAGTAAGAAAATTCCCAGCACCATGATAAAAGAAAGTAATTGGAATTAATGATGGAGATATTATTTAAGCTAGAAGGATAATCAAATTGTTATAGATATATCCAATCCATAATTACTGGATGAAATTCTTTTTAAAGCATTGAAAATGCTTTATTAGTAGTAGAATCTTTTATTTTATGCAACTCCTCTTTTCTTTTTAGATTTTAGCATACCCGCTTTTAATAGTATCTACCATTTTTCAAACTCTCTAGGTTTTTTGCAAAAAAAAAAAACTTTCAGTTAAATCGACTTGATAAAAGTTGGTGGAAATATGGGTATGAAATATAAAATGTCGGCGATTCTTCAAGCATGTAATGTCATGTGCATATATGTATGAAGGAGCCAGCCAGAAAAATGGGACATCATTTTCCATCCATGTGTTTCTATTTTCATAAAAAACTAAATTTAACGTAGTACGAGTAATATATGAACATCAACATCGTGAGTATGCAAACAAATCATGTTACGTTCTTTACTGGTGTTATAATAAATCTAAAAAAAAATTGTAATCAATATCTAGGCAGATTCTCTAGCTTTTAATAAATAACGTTAAAAACTAAAGCTAAAATATTGTATATCAAAAATATTTGATATAAGTAATTTATTAGAAAAAATTAAATAGACAAGATGAAATTGGGCCTGAATCTAAATTCATTAAATTTTATTTAAATTTATATATAATATTTAACTGGGAATAATTCAAAACACTTTTAATCAATTTAAGTGAACTAATTTGAATAGGATGACCTGAGTTAATCAAAAATATGCTCGGCTACAGCACTTTTATCTTTTCTATTTAATCTGAAATGAACTAAATGCTCTTTAAATCTAGTTTCAATTAGTCTACTTGTTTGACTTTCGGACAACTAGAACAAGATATTTCATAAATACCAGATTTTTTATTGAAATCAATCAAATCTTTGGGATTTCCTAAAAAATTGGCAATTATTAATTTACCTAATTTGAAACAAATTTCAAAACTACCCGCAATTTTATATTTCTCTAAGCAAAATATATATCGTATATATTGTGTGTGTGTGTGTGTGTGTGTGTGTGTGTGTGTGTGTGTGTGTATTGTATTGCAGAATTTATTTCTTGAACATTGCAGTTTCTTTATCATATTCTTTAAGGTAACTCTTTTATGCTTCTTGCATCATCTAAATATTGCTGCAAGGCATCAGATTGGTTGAATTGTTACTTGTGCGGCATCAGCAGCGATCATTTGAGGTTCTTTTGAAACGTATTCATTTCATTTCATTTCATTTCAACAATGAAATATTTCAAGGGATTTTCGAGAGCTTTCACAATGAACCGCGGAAAAAGAACGATCATAATAATGAATAATTACCCAGCTAAATATCTCGCAGTATCTGATATATTCCGAGTTCATTTGACGTCGTAATTTATGATCTTGGAAACAGCTCAGACAAATTCTATTCGAATCAGCGATTTTTCAAATGGACATTTACTGAAGTGTAATAATGATTTATTTATTTCCCGCGCATTTATTTACTTTATTTAAATACAAAAAAATTCTCATACAAAAAATTATATTTTTTCTAGTTACTGTTATAATTATTGGTCCAATTCCAAATTTAATATGAGGCTATTCGAAAATAAAGTACTAGAATTAGTAGCAAATATAATCACATGAATAAGAACTATTATTTTTTTCAAATTTTCAATGTAACGGAGAGTTTTCGTTGACATTTTTTCACAACTGGAATACGTTAAAATATAAATATTTCATTGGAGAAATATGTAGCGTCTTTTTCATAAAAAAAAATTATTAAATATTCTTAAATTTGCTTCATATTTGATCCAATGTAAATTTCCCAATAATGACGTCTGTAGTTTTAAATGTCTTAAATACGCACAAATACATCTTAAGTGCGCACGTCTCATAGCAGTAGCAATTTAAAAAAATTGTCCCATCCACCGTTGCCATACCGAATCTAAATGGTGTTATTAAAAGTAATATTTAAACAAATACTTTTGAAGATATTAAAAACATATATTTGATAATTGTTATTTAATATTCGCCTCATTGAAAATAGTACTATAAAATCTATTTTTATTTATTATATAAAATATCGAATGAATCATAGAAATAAGGTTTCATACAAACATTTCTACCACATTCGATTCGGTACATTTATTCCTTACCCTTTTCTCTACAACAAATGTAAATCATCCTTGACTCGTTGTAGATTTTAGTTTTCCTGTTGAATTCATTTGCATCCCCCACTAAACCTAATATAATACATATTCGGAACAACCCTTCGATGCGCCTACAACCTTTCCCCGGGGGGTGTTAGGGCGACAGCAGATCTGTTCGTTCTGCAACTCCGAAGGAAGTTACAATCTCGCTCCCATGTGGATGCTTATTTCTACTCGCTGGGTGTTTTGATGATGACGATCTAATTGTTCTTAATTATACTACAATACCAACTTTAGCCAGAAAATACGGAAGCCAACTTAAACTGGCGCATTTTGGCGTATTATAAAAAACTAGACAAGAGGTGTAAAAGCCTAAAATTAGACAAGAGATGTAAAAGCCAATTTCTTGTTGAGTATTGCCGTATCAATAAAGTATACAGTAATACATTTTTTTTTAATTTATAATTCTATCAACCTTAATATTTTAAAATATAATTCAATTTATATTGGTATATTTTAATTAAACGTGCGACGAAATTACATTTTCATTATTGCAAAGGAAAAAATTAAATAACAACGTATTTATAATTTATTCCATATTTTGTAGTCTTTAACAAGAAACAGTGAAATTTATTTATTTCACATTAAATTATATTTTTCCACAATCAAAAATGTATTCTGCAGAGTTATCTTATTTTTTTAAATAAAAATTTTATTTAAATCAAATTTAATTTAAATATACATTTTACAAACAAGTTTGTCTATTTATATATTTTATACAAATTGTTAATTGCTAATTATAACATATAATTATGCAAACAACTTGCAGTGCCAGTTTCTCTATTGTTTTAATATAATACAATGCTTTAATCAAATGCACATCATACATAATATTCATAGAGAAAACTCGGTAAAACTTTATTCCAGTTGCTAGCGTAGGTAGTTAGTTAAATTTTCATTTGGTAAAAATATGAAACTCTAACTATGAAATTTAATAAACCTTGTTCTAATATAATATACATATATTATAAAAGGTAGCAAGCAACGTCTAGCTAGCACGCAACATAGCATCGTATTCCAGGAAGTCCCGGAAGAGTCCCAGCTTGTGCTCATTCTGTTAGACCAACGTAATGCAAGGCGCAACTCTTTAACAACGCTTACATAACAACACTTTAATTAGAATAAAAGTTCAGAATAAAGCAAATACGCGCTTAAAAACTCATTTGGGATCAAATTTATGTAAAGAATATTTAAAATTCAATAGATCTTCCTATTTATTCAAAAAAAGTTCAACCAAACAAATATATACAATGCTAAGAGTCGTATACTTATTGTACATGTACTACAGGTTTAAAAAATCATAAAACTGAATTTTTCTTAGACGAGAGAATTGTTTTTGAAGTGAAACTTCTATAGGCGCGGTAGGGCAAATTGGCCTAAACGTCACGAAAAGTGAAACGCACGCTACGCGCATGCGCCGCTTGTACTGTGGATATACGTAGCATAAGGCCAACAGTAGACGCTTGCGTATTTTATTATATATTACACAAACAAAGCTTAATCTTTGAACTAACAATTTGTTTATCAAATTCGCGATGAGAAGGTTGAAAGAATGTAAATTTTGTGTAAGATGCACTAGTGGGTGCATTTCTATTTGTCGATGGCTCGCTCAGCTGTATAAGATTCATTTCGTTGATCTCTCACACCGCGTGTATCTTCACGTGTAGACGGCACGCCTGAATCAGTGGCATTCAAATTCTCTATACCACTCACTGTGTCCTCACTTAACGACGGTGTCGATTCATCCAGTGTATTTGAAGTCGTTGGAAGGTTATGTTGTCCACCATGTTTCTTTAACGCCCTTTGCCTGGCTCGATACTCTCTACTTCTTTCCAAGGTACTTGTTAGCACTTTTCTTGGCGGTTTATTCGCTTTCTTCCGTTCTCTAAAGGCTCGCACTCTGTTTGTACTTGTCTTTTTCCCCATTTCACTTTTCACACAATGGAAATTGTGAGAAAAAATATATATAAATATATAAAAAAAATTATATATATCGTTAACAAATGGAAAAAAGCAATGCATAAAATCAACTTTTCCTATGAGTTAAGAAGTTTCACTTCTACCGCGCGAGAGTCTCATGCATATTTTTTTTTTATATTTTCTTCGTTAAAAACAATCAATTATTGCCTATATAATAAATGCTTCGATTTTCGATTTTATTATCCTAAAACTGAACTAATGAATGTATTAATCTAAAGCTAAATAGTATGTATTCTGTATTTGCTCTTCGATAATAACATGCCGCTCTTTGCGGAGGCGGCTGGCCTACTCATTGGAAATGGCAAGCGATATTTCAGCCATATAAATTTTTAGAGTTAGCAAAGTGTATGTAAGTACATGTATAAAAATATTTCGGTAGGAGTTCAAAAATCATGTATCAAGTATCCAAAATAGTTCAGTTAATTTTTCACTCAATTTAAAGTTCAAGCTTTTAATATCACCCAAAAACTGTTGATTGATATACTATAAATTTATTTGTCAACTTCACGGTTTAACTATTTAAAAAATTAATTTAAAAATCAGATATTATTGACTGTTTCGAAGAACATGCGATAATTGTGCAGATTTTCGCTCACAATCATTTTGGATATGCATCAAAATGTTTTAATATATTTTGTTCACTCAAATAAAGTCGTTACAAAATATTGGTGTATGTATGTTTGGCTTGTTTGTACATGTTCGATAGTCTGTGCGGTTACACATAGTAAATTTACGATCACGTTGCCAATAAACCATTTGAGCGCACAGAGTCTTGACTAGGGGCCGCAATCGACCTCAGATAAGGGCAGTATATCCCGCAACCGAAAAAGAAAAGCGCGCCATAAAACATAGACACCGTAATCGAATGAAAAAAAAACACACACACACACACACACACACGAGTGCCAGTAAAAAAACTTTGCGTTAAACTAAAATGAAGCTTGCAAATTGTAAGTGTAAAACATTCAGCTTGTATTTAAAATAATTCTGTGTGTGTTATAAAATATTATGGAAAGCTAATTTGTATTCAACGTGTATATATTTAAATTGCATTTGAGAAATATTTTGTTCGTAAATAAATTAGGTTTTTTTATATAAAATATATACCGTGTTTACTTTCCAACGAGAATATGGATTTAAAAACTTAGACATATTATGTTACATGACAGTTTTTCATTAAATGTACATAAAGAAAGTTGTGCAAAAACTAAATTACTTTTCGCGTTTATTATTAATTCTACATTATGCATCGTCAAAAGCGAGCTTTCGTAAAAAATAATTAACGGTGTAATGAATTCAATTAAGCGTATGTAAAAAAAGTTGCAAGCTAATTTTCTAATGTCTAGCCAAAAGGCGCGAATTTCTAGCAAAGCAAAATAAAAACGTGGAACTTTGCATATAATTTTCCTATTGAATTACCGAATAATTATTATGCTAATCGATCGATCGATTTTAGCCAAAAAAATACCAAAAAAAAACCTGTTTCCTGAGATTGTTATAAAGCAACCGTTTATGATATATGAGTCGATGTAGTTTATTTTTTTAATGTCGCTAATTAAATGCATAAAAAATGAGACATGGAGTAAATAGAGATTCCTTGTCTCATAATATATTGAAATTTTCAAAGTTCATGTAACACGGGTTGTTGAATTAATTTTTTTATTGAACTAATTAAAAACAAGACGTAAATAAATTTTAAAAAGTTTAAATTTGGTATAAATTAGACAGGTTAGATAACATATTTTTTAATGGTTCTTCTTCGAATTATCACGCAAATACTGCCCTAAATAATGTTCTAAAAAAAATTCAAACTTCAGTGACCAGCTATCTACAAGTCCAATTTTAACTATTCTCTTCGAAGTAGCTTTCTCTATTTTAAAAATTATCACTACGGTGTTAAATTATAATATAGAATATCACCCAAATACCGTAACAAGCATTAAGTAGCTAGATGTACATTTCAAGCGCTATGCGCCCATATGTTGATTTATTTATTTGATAGTATATCAATCACGATTCGTGACAGAGGTATTTTATTTAGTTTTAACTTATGCTACTGAAGATGGGCGCGTAGCGCTTGAAATGTACATCTAGCTACTTAATGCTTGTTACGGTATTTGGGTGATATTCTATATTATAGCTTTCTCTAGTTTAAAAATCGCTTAGACCATTCTAATTATACTGTATCTAATTAGACAACATTCCTCCCATCTTTAAAGCAATCTCCGTTCCTTTATAACTACCTCAAACATAATTCCACAGCATGTCACTGCAAGTGCACACCCCACACTTCGCCTACCTTCGCTTTCGTTCTCACCTCAATCTGGAATGCACTAATAATTGCAAACTGCTCATGTTGTTACTATATAGGCCCGCACCTCCTGTCCTTGAAGCCGAAAGGATCTTCAGATATTTATTTTAAAGCTTAACTCATGGCCTATTCCCACTAGAACTTTTTTATGTAGCAAAGTATGCCCCTTGCTATGCTTAGATCCAAAATATAGCCCTCATTTAAGCTGTATAAATCTGACCAAAAAATCGAAACGGCTCGAGGACCCGTGACAGTTGTGTCGGAGCCCAACATATATATTGGATCCTCTCCTGTCCTATCTCCCCAAGCGCCTGGGGAAAGCTGTATCGATCCAGGGATCCAGCCAGCCAAACGATATCTCTGTCGTCTACAGGCATTTTGCCAACATTTCATTACCTCACGCTCCTGCTGTATTTATATTAAAAACGAATATTAAAGAGCATGGCAAAATGATTCAGTTATACGTATTGGATAGATAAAGATATTTGACAGGGATTTGCTAAATTTATGCCGCCGATCTTGTTCTGTGAACATTTTTTAATAAAATTTCAAAATAATGCGATGGGTACTTTGTGATATTATAGCCACTGATATTCACTTTAATTTATATAATATAGTGAAAAATAATCAAAAATTATTGAGCTAAGAAAATTACTAAATAAAATACCTCTGGCACTAACACAGGTAATTAATATTTATAATTTACTAACTATTTATCTTGTGCTACTGAAAATGGACGCATAGCCTTCGAAATGCGCATCTAGCTACTTAATGCTTTTAGTTACGGTATTTGCTACTATTCTATACAATTATTTAATATCCCAGTGACAATTTGAAATAAGTTTTAAAAGTTTTTAAGACATTTATAATTTTAGATGAATAGCAATTTTCTACTGCTATATTCGGATATTATTTAATTCAGTGTTATATTTATCATTAGATAAGTAAAATTTAAAAAGCGGTTAATTAAAAAATGAAAAGCAGCATAAAATAAAATGTATAATATTAAAAAAAAGCACATGCTGTATTTATACATCAAGGTTTATATTAGGAGCAATACAACCAAATATTCTATTTCAAAAAGCAGTAAAAGTGGCACTTATTCTCAAGGATATTGCAATCTTTTAATTTAATTTAACTGTCAGTTAATTCTAGTTACTGCATTTCCAACATATTTAATGTTTTCGCAAACGCAAACTTATATTTTGCTTTTCAGCTTGCTGGGTTACGATTTCTAAAATACCTATGTCTGTTTTTGCTCTATCGTATACTTTGTACATTTATGAAATCGTAGTCTGCGTTTCCGTTTCCGGTTCGTGTATTGCCACATGACATACAATATAACTTTACACCGACCACGTTCATCCTTGGGAGTTGTGTTTCTTCTTAATTTTTTTGAAGAATAAAATTAAAGTTGCAAGTTACATTTTTAGTTTTTAAGCCGAAGGAACTTTTAAAATCAGGTTACAAAAACATTCTCAGTATGCTCAATTATCGATAGATTCAATTGCACACACAGTATTAATTCACCGATGAATATTGTGGCCTTCATCACTTCTAAATTGCGCAGACCTGATGTAATCTGTTCTGGTGCAGATGTTAATTCCACGATTGCTAGCTGGGTATTTATCTGGAGAATTATCAAGTTACCTACCATAGATACATTTACGCAAAAAAATGATTTATTGAAATATGAATTTTATTTTATTATTTGGGAATTTTGAAAATCTGGTACAAATATACCACCACATATATTTTCGTTATAAAACATTTTTAGATCAAAATTTCTATTTAAAGTATTTGCGCTCAGTTTGCGTAACATTATAATTATATATTGGAGAGAGAGAGAAGAAAAAAATAGTAAAAAAAATTACGAAATTCTCCAAAAAAAGGCACGAGAAAAATAAACAAGCGAACTAATTCCGCGCACATAAAATTTCAGTATATATAATTAAAAAGTTTGCGAATATAATAAATAATTAGACTGGGATATACATCAGGGTTTTCTCCTAAAATATATGTACGTAAAACATTGCCAAAAATAAGGCTTTAGACGCCAACGCTTGTCCCACACATAATCAAATACTGAGTATTTGAAAGGCTTCGTTCAGATTTACGAACAAGTACAACAAAACTTGTTTTGTAATACTTTAATATACTATTAAAACTACAGTGTAGGTTTCTTATACTTTTCCAACTTTATTGTCTATTTTATAACTAGTTTCTAAAAACTCTGCGGCTTTGTCCACGTTCAAGATATAAAACTTAAATCAAAATAAATGGAAGTGCGAATAAAGAAATTTACTAAGTTCTGGATCTATTTTACGAGTTTTTTAGCTAGTTAGTCATCTAACTGACAGGAAACAGCATTCCTTTTCAATCTGACATAAATTGTAATTACACACCTTGCTTTCCTTGTACTTTTTATTTCATTACAAAATAAGCGAGGCTCCTGTACTTAAAAATTAAGTAAAAAATATCATTTCCAAATAGCTGCTAACTCAAATTTTGCTTGTATTGAGAGTATCGAACAACATATCTATTCTATTTTGATTTTAGTAAAATTGTTGGATGAATATTTTAGAGCACACTATCTAGACCAATGGCCTAGCGATGTGTAGTTCACTCGCGCACCGTTCACTCTGAACGGTTCAATAAAATGACGGGCGTACTGTGACCATGTTACGCAAAGACCTATAGGTCACTATGAACTAGTTCGTGAACTATGAACTACATGGTGCACGGTGTACGTATTGATGTACTTGTACTAGGTTCTGACCCGTCGTCTACTAAATCGTTCATGAATCACAATGACGCGTAAACGATGCAGTATAGTATATATTACATATACAGTACTAACATTTATTTAGTGATAGTGTGTTGGTGAACGGAACGAAATAGGAAACTCGATGCAATATTGCAACAGCAGCATTGCCGAGCTTAGTCACAATTTATATGTTGGTATCAGATTTCATTTGGAATAATATAATTAATATATTCGCAAGATTAAATATGTTTCAATTTATTTATTTTTTACCATTTACTATTTTTATATTGAGAAAAAAAGAGATTATTTTCAGTATGTGCATGTATTTCATATAGGTTGTGAACTAATTCATTTTTAAAAAATGTAGTAGTTCACGACCTATAATTCGTGAACGGTACATTGAAATGAACTGCGAACTAGGTCCTCAAAGTGACTAAAGTTTGCCATCATCGATTCACTGTGACTTATAGGAGAGCCAACAAAAAAAAACATGAACGTTATGTATCATATATTATTGATTTTATTTATATTTATCATCCATTTTTATAAAGAAAGATAATAAAAAGTAAATGGACTGAAAAAGTTTGTTCACAAATATTTATTCAACCAAAGAAGCTTACACATTTTAATGCATTATCTAACAACGATTTATAATTATTTTTATCGACACAATGATATAAGTTTAATAATTTGTCTGCATTAAATTTATTTCGCAAGGTCTCATCGTTTTGATAAATAAATCTAGCAACGGTTTTACTTTTTGAAAATCAGAAAAACGATCCTTGAAGGCCGATATGAAATTATCAATTATTTCAACAAATACAGTCTCGAAGTTGGCATTGAACTTTTCACAAACTTTCTTGTGTGACTTGTTAAAGTTAAAATAACACGTGGTGAGGCAAAGTAAATCTCACGCAGGACCGCAGTCTGTGCATCCCTGATCTAGATCAACATATAGTTCTGTTTCACTTAACTTATCTTGACGTTCGTGTGCGATAAATTATCTACATATCTGCTATTATCCGATCTCCGAATTTCTCACTTCCCTCTGCCTTCTTCCTTCTGTTATAAATCAGGTCAAACATCATCCAAATTTCCGCTTCGACTCCATATACACACATTTCTGTAAACATACGCCGTAATAATCATTCACTGTAAAGTTTCAAAGTCACTCCTTTAACTTTCCTATACGAAAACACCAATTCCAGTTTACAGAACAGATCAGGAACCTCAAATATATGTTCAACAATATTATCGCCAAAGTATTAAAAAAAAATTAAATACTTTCTCTTAGATGTTTTTAACTAAAACAACTACGTTTTCATGTATTTTATTATATTTTTTCTTTCACAGTTACGCCTGCTTTATTTCTACAAACTATACTATTTATTCTATAATATATTCGCAAAAATTTCTCAAATTAAATATATCTCGACACGATTCGAAATAAATCCACAATTTCGGAACTAAATCCTTCATTGCAGAACACCAAAAACTAAATACATCTCTGAGGGAATACATGCTCTATCGGAATCTCTTCTGTTGCCGCTGCTCATATGCAAAATAACACATACAACCACCGCCGCAGGCCTTCTATCGGCGGTAAATAGACGAAGGAATATATGAGTCTGGATTGGGATGGAGGGATGCTGTTAATGATGGATGCGGTTGAACGCATCGCCGGATCCACCGCTGAGCCGAGGACGTCCTCTTGGCTCCTAAAACCCTTTGACTGGCAAAGCAATGCAAAGACACGCTGCTGCAAACTGCTTACAAGTAAAACGTACCCTGAAATACAGTTGGAATTTGATTATCCGCTTTGGCAATATTATAGAAATTATACAGTATTGCAAAATAAAATCTAAATGGAGTCTTTATATCACATGTCTCAATGTGAACATATAAGTGGTTAATAATGTAAAAGATATGTCGTAAATGGTTTGTTCCACATGAACACTTCAGAAATGAGAAAATAGATTAAACTATCAAAAGAAAGCTTTTAGAATGCTAGGTTTTCCGATCCGTGCTTGTAATGAGTTTGAAAGGGTAGATAATTATATTCATTTATTCAAATCATTAGTTTCTACTCATCTAAATTATGCTTCCTCTATTTGGTCCCCACATTATGATTTATACATCCATAGAGTCGAATCAGTTCAGAAAAGTTTCATAAGATTTCTGGATTTTAAATTTGATATAATTAATAAATCTTTAAATTATGAAATGGGATTGAGAAGATAGAATATGTTGTCTTGCCGTTGCATTCATATGTTTTATATGGTTTCTTATGGTTTCTTTAATATGGTTTCATCCTTGATGCCGATTAGAAAACTAGAAATTTTAATTTTTGATTAAATAATCTTTATGCAACTCAAATAGAGTGCCACAGGGGTCGATACTGGGACCACTGTTGTTCACTATTTATAGTAATGATTTACCATATAGTATTAAATACCCTCTAACAATGTATGCGGATGACACGAGCATATGTGTTCACGCAACAAATTTCAATTTGCTTAATATTGAAGTGGAGGCAATTTTGATCAACATTGTTAAATTGTTCAATGCAAATAAATTACTAATTAATGTAGATAAAACTAATATTTTACTCTTTCCTTCAAATAATATACCAGATAATTTCATAATCAATCATAAAGATATGAACATTTGTCCCACCCGTTCTTGCAAACTCTTGCGATTGTATGTTGATGATAGATTGTCTTGGTCTACACATATTGACAAATTAAAGAACAAGTTGAGCTCAATCATATATGCACTACGTAAATTAAGATTTTACTGCAATAAATAAACTCTAAATAAAACAATTTATTTTGGAAATTTTGAATCCCATTTAAGGTACTGTGTGTTATATTGGGGCGATACGTGTCGTGCAACTGAGATTCTAAAATTACAAAAAAAAAATGCATAAGAATTATACAAAATCTAAAATTTCGTGAATCATGTAGATCATCTTTTAGAGATCTTAATATCCTGACGTTTCCAGTTGAGAATAAAGTTCTGCTTACTTACTAACTATTTTTGCTTATTTGTATTATATTACGTTATGAGATAAGGTAAATTTTTATAATACTATATAAGAATTTTCGCACAATTTGTAAATTTGTTTCCTTTGTAAACTGTGGGACCTTCATTGGTATTTTTACTGTTTGTGTCCCCATGTATAAAAGAAATAAATTAAATTAAAAAGATTTAATTTTTAAATTGCACAGTATTAATGGAAGAAGAATTTTGCAGAATATTATTGTATAAGTTACAGAAACATATTTATTTAATTTATTCGTATTTTCATTTATTTTTGGATGCTGTTTTGACTTCGGAAACTCAATCTGACGTTTCCTACTATAATAAGATAAAATCATGATGGCCGCCGGTTCAATTTTTGACATTGTTTCCATGATGTTACTAACCAATAGGAACATTGCTGCGTTTGTCATTGTCTAGTGATGTTTTGACAGGACTTTGTTTACCATAAATTATTTTTGTCAGACGTAATATTAATATGAAACAGATTCATTTGAAGACCAACACTATATGAAATTATTCAATTAAAGCAATAAAACACGAAATGAACTCATAAAGCTGCTTTGTTGGTGTTTTATACTAGTTTATGATGGTTTCATGTTCGATTTTATGTAAGTTAAAGCAGTCTATTCTCCATATAAAACGTTGAAATCCACCGAAACGTAATTTACTTCGCCACTCTAAACTATTTCAATTTCCGCAAAGTTCATTTCAATCAGACGCTTCAAGATTGAATAGATAATTAACTGCGTAAATAGATAAGGAATTGCTTTTGTTATTTGTATTAAATAGAGTACTTTTGCAATGTATCCAGATTATCAGCAATGACAGCTTACAATTATAATGCAAATATTTTTAATTCACTTTTACACTCAAACTTACATTTGGGATAGAAAGAGGTGTAACATAATTCTCTTTGTATCTCATATGACATGAATAATCTAACTTATATAATTATTATATAACATTTTGATTCTCGTTTTTTAAGGGTAAAAGGATATATAGTAACTTTCCGTCGATATCAATCTGGATGGACCAATTCGTTTTCTAGTTGCCCAATGTTCTATTAAAAGCAAAAGGCCTAACGATACTTTTCTATATCGAGTGACTTCACTCCTTTCGTCCACACAGGACCTTGTAAACGTAACCCATCTAAGCAAAAAGTCCCACGTAGTATAGACTATAAAGATTGAAGAAGGAGTGATTTATTACAGTTCCATAGTAAATGATTGGAATAGAAAATGATGTGTAGATTACGATTTCTACAACCATATGAAAGCCATGGAAGAAAAAATGGAAACAATTAGTACGATTAAAACGTATTTTAAAAGTAATATATGTAATTCAAAACATACGATTATCAGTAAAAGAATATAAAATGCATTGTACGCTACTGCTCGTTACATTAAAATTTAAAATTGGTAAAAAAAAAGCTACGTTTGTGACGAGTCGAATGTAAAATTGTTACAAATTTAACAAATCCAATTTGTTTTCATTAATTTCGCATTACATATACCAAATACATGCAACATGAAACATTTGCATATATTGTAACTAGAACATGTTGTATTGAATTTATCGAGGAATGTCAATAACGGCAATTTTAATTACCAAAAACACAAACGCAATGCAGAGATCGTGAAAAGCGGAGAATACAAATTATACGTTTACATCGCAATTGCGGTGCTCATGCATAAATATTCAATTTTTAACTGACAGCCCGAGATGTTTCACATATTTGTATGTTTGCTTTTTTACTTTGGGAATGTTTTCGCAACATATTACGATTCCTTCTTGATTTATAGAATTTTTCTGATAAATTTACAAAATAGATGGCACGTATTTTGCTGCGATACAAAAGGTGAAATTTATGTCAAAGGTTGAATTTGCAATTGGTAACTTATTCACTGAGAAGTTTTACGATTTGTTTAGGGACTATTTGCTTGATCCTTAGAGAGATGTAAAAGAAAAAGGTGAAAAACGGGAATAATAAAAATACGTTGTAAGTGTTTCTTAAAGTTGGCAAAATATTTCATATCATATCAGAATTTTGAAAATTTAAGATTGATATTTTCTTTTTAATTGTACTATTTAAACTTCTAAATATTTTGCAGCTTATGTAAAATATCTAGAGCTTACCAAAAGACAATTGTAGCAAAATATATACTTGATTGAGTCAAATGCTACCTTGTGGTACTTCATAGTAAATGGGTTTGCAAGAGAAGATCTTAGTTATAATACCACTTCAAATTTTTAAGTGGAATATAACGACATTCTTTTCTTTCAAACCCTTTGGGTGATGTTTTATACAATTATTGCTGAAGATGAGGGCATATCCTCCGAAATGCGCATCTAGCTAATAAATGCTTTGTGTTACGGTTTTTGGGTGATGTTTTATACAATTTCAAACCATTTAAAATATATAGCGTAAACTGATTGTATAGTATGCTTCCATGAGAGCACACCTGTGTCTCTATCTGCTAACTTCTAGTTACTATTTTAAAACTATGTAGTTAATAAGTAAATGACTAACACTACATACCATACAATTGAAAACTAAAAGGCGTGTCATGTTAGTAACATCACTTTCAGTTAGCATATCAGGACGATATATAAAACTAGATAATTTCTTATAAACTAATCAACAAAAAAAGACCACTAGTTATGCTGTGATATAATAACAAACAATGTATTCCGCAGTAATTTCATTTGCTATTCTAATTATTTTTTACGGTAAACTACAAAATCTTTAACATTTGCACAAAAACATGTTAACTACTTTTGTTTTCTTTTAGTATTGGAATCTTCGGGGGAGTGTGATATCCCCATAGTAATCCGTGGATCATGGTTTTCATGGGAAAATGGACAGAATACCCTCACTGAAATCAACACCAGCATAATGAGCAGAAAAGGAGAATGCGTTACCTTAAAAAATGATTATCACACAAATTACACGATGGTTTTCCGAAAAGACCGCTGTTACACTTGTGTTAAGTTTATGGTACGAACGGTCAATGTATTGGAAAAGATAGAATGTAAGTATCGTTTTCTTCGCATCGAAAATGTAGAAATCAATATATTTGTATGATTTTAAAAATTATCACTACGGTGTTAAATTATAATATAGAATATCACCCGAATACCGTAGCAAGCATTAAGTAGCTAGATGTACATTTCAAGCGCTATGCGCCCATCTTCAGTAGCACAGCATAAAACCAAGTAAAATACCTCTGTCACGAATTAAATAAAAATAAAAATCACGATTCGTGACAGGTATTTTATTTAGTTTTATCTTGTGCTGCTGAAGCTGGGCGCATAGCGCTTGAAATGTACATCTAGCTACTTCATGCTTGTTACGGTATTTGGGTGATATTCTATATTATATTTGTATGATGATTGAACGTTCCGTTTTTTAGGTTTTAAATTGTTATTAGTGGCAGTCTGATTAGTTATTTAGAATTGTTTTTGCTTTTAGCTCCTTGTATATCCTTACGAAACAACGAACCAGTTACTGTAGAGCAAGTCTGTCGGAATTTAGACCCGAATCAACAACTGATTACATTATTTCAGGAGAATTACATCCCAGTAAATTGCAGATCTTCACTTGAAGGAGTATGGAGTTTTGGATATCAAAATCGATTTAAATTTACAGGTAAAATGATCCCGGTTCTTGTATTTTATTTTTTATTTTTTTATTAAGGATACATACAGACCAGGGTCCACTATAGTATCCATTGATTATATCACAAATAATAAGAATAACTATTGTAAAGTATTCAAAATTATTTATATAATTAATAGTTTACATATTTGATATTGCGCTTAAATTAAGGTATCAAAGTTATTGCATATAAACAAATTATGTTTGAAGGTTGCTAGAGAAATATTAAATATATCAATCAACACTCGTGTTAGTGGCGCGTTTTTACCTAAACAAGTTTTATATATTTTTAAATAAATAAATTTGCTAGACGAGTGCGATAAACAGGTGCGTAAAAGTTCAATATTGTTCTAATTAATATGAAGAATTAGTCATCGTTCTTACATTTAGTAAATAGTTGGCAAATTCCTAAGTGTTTATATGCGTTAGAGTAATTTTCAAATTCTATATTGAATTTGAAACAAATATACTTGACAAAACGCCTTTATACAGATTCAAGTTTGTTAATATGTACTTGATATTGAGGATTCCAGACGGATGATATATACCTAGTTTATATGCAAAGTAAATTATTTTGATGGACTTAATAGATTTCATTAATTTGCACGACCTTATAACAAAACTTGGTGATTTGTTGGCCTTTTTTATAATTGTAGTGATATGATTTTCAAAATTTAATTTCTCATCCATAATTATACCTAGGTCTTTAATATGTGATTTCCTAGTAATTATCTCATCATTGAGTGAATATTGAGTATTGTTATAATGTTTTTGTCGGGAGAAACACATGATAGCATTTATTATGGTTCCAAGACAGCTTATTTAATTTACAGTATTGAGAAAGGGCGTCCCGGTCCGTTTGAGGTCATACTCATTATTCAATTTTTTTTTATAACTTGTAATTGTAATTGTTTGAGCCCGGTGTCTCGATGCATGTCTTCGTTATTTAGCTACTTCACTTTTGCGTTCTTCCAAGTGATTTAGAAATTAATAGAAAGATAATTCAATTCTTTTGATTTTAGGTGAATGTACTCATCCAGATGCACAAATTCGATCATGTCAAACTGCCGGGTCGCAGTTTTTAATTACAAACCAAAAATTTAATATTACTTACAAAAAATGTCAGGGAATGGAAGAAACTTTCGATGGGGGTAATTTAACTTTTTTTATTATATATTTTGTATTTCTATGACGTCTTCATTTTATAGTTGTGGAATACAGTTGTTTAGGTGATTGGTTCGTCGAAAAGAACCATTATTTCGCTGTTGCAAATACAAAAGAATCTCGTAAAGATGAAAAGTATCGTTGTTTCCTTAAAAATCGCGATGACGATCTTTATATCGGTGTCTCTATTACAGCCGAATGTAATACTTTAAAAACGGTAGAGAAAAGTCCCGAAAGATTGCACATTAAACCAGGTAAGATTTATTTGTATTCATTCTATATTTAGAGTATTTATTTGTATATATATATATAGTAAAAGCTGAAGTGGTCGAACCTGGATGTCGTTTACCTCAAAATTTCACGGGAGAATGGATTAATACAGCGAATATTGATGCAGATATTCAAATAAATGAGACTCATATCATAGAAACTTGGTATCCAGATGAAGGGCGATATAGAAGGACAATATATGTTTGTAGAGAACAAAGAGATACTAGAGTTATGATGGCTAGATTAACAGTCGATGGATGGTAAGAAAAAATTAAAATCTGTTCCATAATTTATATTTTCCAAAATGTTTTCATTAAAGTAACACTAACTATTCTTTATTATCCCTTTGCGACTCTTCAAAGAGTCACAATACGACGTTATTGATCGACACATACACTTTTTAAAGTCGGAATATAATTAAAGCTATTTTAATATAGATATACTTCTATTACTGTCTAAAAAAGCTTCTTTTACGATGTTTTAGTCAAAAGGATTACATTTGTTTTGACTTTGTACCTCAACATCACAACATCATCCGGTACCGAAAAGGAATAGCCGTAATTAAAGACGATTTCCACACTGTCTGCTCGTGGGTACAATTCCAAAATAAAGAGAGATGGAAGTACGATTTATTTTTGTCGAAAAATCCGGTTCCAGTTCGCTGTCCAGTCGCTGGAAAATTCCAGTTCCACCAGAAAGGGGACGTGCCATTTGAAACCAGGTAGAAAAAATGACCTATTATCATGTTTCAATAGCGCACATTTAAAATACCACTATTTAGTATTTGAATATGTAAAATGAAATATTGTTTAGGATCCTTGGAGGTGTGACTTTAAGTCCTCGGCCAAATACTTACTGTAAACAAAACATTTCCGATTTTTCCGTTTGTGATGCCGATCAAAAAGAAATTGCTATTGATGAAAACTATTGTCTATCGGTTGATCATTTGGGAAGACCTGTAGATATATACAGTATGTCTCTGAATTAGCATTTACTTTCGCTTATAAAAATCGTTTTTATTGAAATATTTTAGGTGATCCCGATTATAAAATAAAATGCGTCGGATTCTGGAAAGAAAATTTAAAATCGTATTTAGTCACTTTTGATGAGCTCGATCCTTTTTCTAAATACAGATGTTGGGTATATCAACGGGCCGATTTAAATCGCGTATTAATGTCACAAGGTATAGTTGTACTTTGATCACTTTTACGTACAATAAAGGAACAATAACTTAATTATTATCGATGTAATTATTTTGTTTATGATTTTTAGCTATTGGACCTTATTGCGACTTGAAGCAAGATGTGACTTCGTGGAATTATACTGAAGGAGCTGCTGTCGCTATTATTATGCAAGAATACGAAAGAGAACGTAAGTAATGATAAAGAATTACTGTAATATTGAATATGGAAAATGAGCTTTGCTATTGCAAAAGCAACTTGTCTAATCTAACTCAGATTATTTTATAAGAATTATAAAAATGTTTCTAGAAGTTTTTTTTCTGTTTAAAGAAATATGTATTTATTCTGAAATTAACTGTTGTGTTGGCGCATTTCGAACAATCATTATATTAGATTGATTTAGCCGTTACTATGTGATATTCCACAAATGGAAAATAAAAGACTAATAGAACGAAACTATAGTCGTCTCTTATTTAATAAAATTTGGGTGATATAAAAACAAAGTAACTATGTTCTATTTTCCATTCATTATATTGTTCAGGTGATCAATGCCCTATGCATTTCGACGATGGTACGGATCCGTGGATTAAATCGGAAAATACATTCCAAATTTTTGATTTCGGCAAGAGCTTCTTTTCTAGTAAAGCCGATCCAACTACCAGCACATCGCAGAGTATAGTAATAGCCTTATCAGTTATATTAATTTGCATTGTTTCCTAAAGAACAATTCTAAAATCTTGACGATTATGTCAAAATTGTTTAAGACGTGTACCGAGTGCCTTGTTGTATTTGCCTTTATAAATATTTCGATACACAAGAAATACCAAGAGAAAATTTATTTACGTCATATTTACAATTAACTACCTAATTTGCAATTTTCTACTCTAAATTATAGAAATTTTAAAATGACAGTTTAATAAGCTAGTAATAAATAAGTTTAAGAATTACATATTTATTTGTGTCTTGAATGGAATCTCATTAAAAAAACGATAATTATTTTATAACGTCACAACCAGCAGTCGCAAGATATTTTTAAATCAATTAATATATATTCTTAATTATAGCACTTATAATACGAGGAATTATATTTATCTTATAAATCATTTTGGAAAATTTTCGACTGCAAATCGAAAAGTTAATATTAGTTATTTAATGTGATTTACTTTAATACCGTCCATTTTTTACATTATCTTTATTATTTGTTGTAAATAAAAAGATACCATTTCCAAATCCATTTTATTTATTTCTACAATTTAAAAGTCCATATATCATAAACTATGTGTATCTATATAAATAATAATAAATAAAATTTACATTATCGATTATCGTTTTTAAACAAGTTTTATATGCATATACATATCTAGGAGAGATATATCATTTCGTTTTTAGGTGCCATAAACAGTTAATTCCAAACTCTCTTAAATAACTTTAGTTTGTATCCCTGTATGGGCCGCACGGAAATATCGCTCTTTAATTTGATATCTTGAATCTTTCCATCCGCTTCAAATCGGTAATATTGCAGCAAGTTTGCCATGAGGGCCTTTAATGATGCCATAGCTAATACTTTACCTACATAAAATTAAATAAACTTTTCATACATAATCGTTATTTTAGCTCAGTTGGAGGGGCGTTATACAGAATACTCCAACCAGCTCCCCATAACCCCTCTGCTGGTTCGTAAAAGGCGAACGAAATGAGATTCCTTTCCTTTGCCTTTCCAATCATTAACAACTCAATATATTTTCACATCGAATAAATTGCAATTAAATTTCGAAACATCATCGCTTTAGTTTTTATCTTACCAATACATCCTCTTTGTCCAGCACTAAATGGCAAGTAGCTGTAAGGATGTCTTTTATCAACAGCTTCAGGTTTGAAATGATCGGGATAAAATTCTTTATGATTTTCCCATTGACTTGGATCATGATGCATATTGATTATTGGTATTAAAACTGCACAACCCTTTGGAATTGTATATTCATCTTAAACCATTAAAAAATTGATTTATTTTTATTTTTTGTGTTTTTGAAGATATTTCCATAATCTTTAGTCGAATATGGATAATAGTTAAGTCTGTCTTAATATTGTATAGTAATTAATAGCTTTATTATTACCAAATGTAAAATCTTCAATGGGTTTTCTTAGAATAAATGGACCTATTGGTGCTAATCGAAGAACTTCTTTAATACACCATTCCGTGTAAGTTAAATTTTTTAAATCGTCAAAACAAACCGCTCTAGGGGTTTCACCAAATACTTTTCGTATTTCTTTCGCAGCTTTTTCCTAGAGAAAAAAAAATTTTACACTTGTCTCAGTACTTTGAAAATTGCTAAAAGTTTGATTACTTGATATTCTGGGTACATTCCTAAACAAACACAGACAAATGCTGTTGTTATTGTCATTGGATCTTCTCCCTAAAATAATTAAGATTTTAACAAATATTTTAGATTTAAATGTAATACCGATGTTTTATTTCAAATGACTTAATGGAATATTTAGAACAATCGTCAAGTGATTTACTAGAATATTAGAAAAAATTCTAAACCCTTTTCATATTTTACCGCTGCATATAATGTTAAAATATGATGTGCTAGATCTTTATCACTCATATCTTGACCAGATTCCGTCAGTGATTCAATTATCATATCGACTAAAGGTGCAGCTTGTTCCTCGTTAAAATTATTCACTTTTATGCGTTGACGAGATTTTTCAACCACCTAATAATGTGGAATTTTAGAGCATTACCTTAAAATGGTTTCTTCGCAATATACCTTCTTTACATATGCATCTAAATCGCTGTTAATTTGTTGTTCTTGTTGCTTGTACTTCGTAAATTGATATAAAAATTCAGGTTGCAACCAAACTTTTAACATTCTATCAAAAACTATGTCATACATACTGAAAATTCAAAATAATATTTGAAATAGGGGATAAATTAGATTTTATTCAGACTAAAAAAAATCTTCGATTAAAAGGGGGTTCAGAAAGAATTTACCAATAATAACTTTTCCATCCATCGAGTGCTATTATATGTGATAATATACTATTTAAATTATAGTTAGTATTTTTGAAATTTGAATTTTACAATAAAAAATTTTTTCCTTTCATTTATATTATTCTTCAGTACATTGTTTCTCCTTTTCCAAAATTTTAAAGTAAAACAGGTTTTGCTTACTCGATAGTAGCTTTTATGAAAGTCGAATTTCGACCATGTTGGGCCCCAAGCGGCTCCCCAAACGTAATTTCTGCGAAAATAACAAGAACCTTAAAGGTTTTTCTTCATCTTAGTGTGGTAATTATATGTACAATGCTTTAATTAAATTTGTAATAGTATTTTATTTCCTGCTGCAGTATTCAATAATTTGTTTTCTTATTCGTTTAAGATTTATGTAAATTAAACGCTTTACATAAATAAATATTATAATTAATACCACTTATAAAGTCCAAGCAACAATCGTGGATCTCATCGTGTATATCGAAAGTACCAATGCCAATGCTTTTTTCCAATTTTCTTTGAAGAACTTTAAAATTATTTTGTAAAATATTAAGATTCGCGCTCAAATATTTTTGATGGAACACAGGCTGAATTATTTTCCTGTGCGCTTTCCATTTTGGTCCTCAAAAATTATATAATATAAAACAAAAGATATTTTGTTTCACAAGTCAAAAAAATTAATAGCTTTGAGCTTTGAAAGTCGTTCATTGAAACGTTTTCAATTTTTTGAAAGCATTTTCGAAACGTAAAGTTTACTTTAATTTTTTTTACTATATTTTAATATTATTTACCTGACCCTGAGATTAATCCATCGCCTGCAAAAACACGCAAGAAGCGGTAAATATTATGTTTGTAAGTCATTTTGGAAGACGTGATTATTTTCTACAAAAAAATATAATAAAGTATGTATAGACGTGACACGAAATTAAATAATTCAATTTAACTTTTTTTTAATACATATATTAAAATACTAATTAATAATATTCTTATAAATATACCTCAACATGATCTGGATTTTTGAAAATTGAAATTAATTCAGGTCCAAGCCAAAATTTCATTGGCGTAGGATATTGGTCAATCAACGTAATCAAACGAGTAAATAGTTCTGAAATGTTCTCAATTTAAATTATATAAATGAAACTTTCGGATTTTACGTATCATATATTTCATATTCTGATTAGGGTAGCCATTATTGTATTGTTAATTATGTGAATGAAGATGGAAGCGTAGCCTATTAGATGCACATTTAGCTTCTAAATGCTTCTAGATATGTTTAAATTGGTGATATTGTACAAAGAGGTTGTATAGTCTTATTTTTTAAATTTCATAATTTCAACAAAATTTGTAATTGACGATGTATTAGACATTGGTAATTAAATGTGGAAATAAAGCCGCTACAATCACGATTCAAATAAATGTTGTAGAATTCTAATTTCTATCATTCTAAAATTTAATTTCCTAGAAATTTGTAAATGCCTATTTTTATGAAGGAATAAATTGCACTTTAGCAATGAATACTAACTCTATATGTTGTAGTTATCGGGTATTTTCGGACAATTCAAAATGAAACCACCTTCTTTTAAAGCGACGTTTCGAAATATATTGCAATTTCTTCTTCAATTTCAAGAAGAAATTGCAATATATTTCGAAACGTCGCTTTAAAAGAAGGTGGTTTCATTTGAATTGTACGAAAATACCCGATAACTACAACATATTAATTCATTACGGACGAGAACTAAGATTAACTAACTCTATAGTTAGTATTCATTGTCTAGCTTATTACCTATTAGTCAAGCAATGGAATTCTTTTTTGAGTTGAATCAAATCTATTTTCAAATACTTGCCTTAAATCCTAAATTTCATAAAATTAGATAATGTACTTACCATTATGATGACAATTAAAAACTAAAGCATTCCCTATCAATGGCAAAGGCATTGGTCCTGGCAATTCCTTAGCAAATACATACTTTTTTTTTCTGGAATTATGCCATCTAAAGGCACATATAAAAACCAAAACGATAAATACAAAGCACGTTATTATAAACATTATATCTATTGTTTTTTTTTTAAACGCGCGAAATGATTTTGTGAAATGTTTTATTATGCAAGTAAAATTGGAATACTTGATTGAAGAAAGTATGTTATAGCGACTAAACTTGTTCAGCAGAATAAAGATGTAAAAACGACAATAACTAGTTGATTATCTTGACATAGTTTGACTCGATTTTCACAAACGACGAATGGATGCAATTCTGATCATTTTTTTTTTAAGTTTTTTTTAACGCAATTATAAGTGTCTATTAACGCAATATTTACTACACATATAATTAAACTACACTGAAGTAAAAAAAGTATTGCCAAGTGCGCGTACCTAAGAATTATTAAATTGTACTTTGAATAGTATTTTTTTTTGTAAATAATTAATTTTATTATTTTGTCATTAAATACTCTTAGTTAAATATAATGCAATGTCTACTTTAAAATCGTATTTTCAATCAATTTCTTAGCAAAATTTTCCATCGAAATAAGGTCAATATATCAATTTTTATAAAACCAATTCTATAATTAAAATTGAATCAATTTTTACCAGATCTTTTCAAATTATATCTCATATTGTATTAACAATTTCCAAGAAATAGGACAAAGAAATCTAAAAATTGGGAACACATTTACAATTTATTAATTAATATATTATATTACAATATCTAAATATGGAATGGGATAAACTAAATACATGTCTAATAACAATTAATACAAATAAGGTCGACTACAATATGAATAAATTTCAGTTACTTAAATAGAAATAGCCTATTTTGGGCTTAGTATAGAATAAAATTTGATGTCCCTGTTATGCATTACAAAATAAAGTATAAATTGTTCGGAAAATGAATACATATCTAATCATAGAACAAATTGTTTATGTATTTAAAATTACAAAAAATTATTAAATTAAAATAATTTAATATCATAAAACTTATGAAATAAAAATTAATTAATTATTTATGAAAGCAACTGAACTTTTTTATTATTATCCGGATTTATTTTATTATTTATTACTATAAATCCGTGAAATTTTATTACGAATATGTTTCTATCTTCATGTTAATAAATGTTTGAGAAAGTCGATACTTATAGTAATTTGTTTTAACATCCAATTTTCCATTAGACATGTTACTTATTTGCACGATGTACATTATTTAGCTAAGATTACACATGACAGGAGTATTATATTATTCGAACCGCAAACAAACATGATTTTATATAGTTTGCAGCGAGAGTGGATATTTCGATTCATTTTCAACAGTTTTGTAGTTCAGGAGTTGCAAGAAACTGTTTTTGAAAATTAAAAAAACAATCAAAAGCAAAGCAAATTGCTTATTGTGCAATATGGTTTCCAAATGTATATTGATTATTTTACCAGATTTACAGTTTTTTTTAGTTAATTCATCTAGTTCTAGTCTGTTCTAAAGTGACCTGATATAATCCTGATCAGACGTTGTAGATTTGCAACACTGAAGAAATATAATCAATAAAAAATTCAATAAAAATCCATTTCAATGTAGTATAATCCTTATTATATATTATATAATCCTATATTATATTTTTAGCATGACAATTGTTCATATTAATTTCTTACCAATAAATTAATTTGCTTTGCCAAATGATAGTTACTAGTTTCCAGAAATCTCGATATAAATATCGCCCACTCTATTTATACCACATTCATTCGAAACAAAACTTAAAACATCAATAAAATTGATACAAATTTAACAGCTTAATGTAAATAATATAATCTTTTGCGGGCTCTATAATCATGCTACAAAGAAATTACATAACTATATATAAATGGAATTTCTTTAAATTGGGGTATTCTACTTACCTCTACATAAACAGAACACTATAAAAATATCCCTATACTATGAAAAAAAAACGTAAAAGGTGCGAGCAAAATTTAATTGGTACGTTCGTAAAGATTTAATTGTAAAATTGGGTATTTACTTTAAATGCACCTATAGACACAATCGGGTACAAAAGTATTCTTAAAACAATAGTAATGTAAATTTTAAAAGATATAATATACAGCGGCGAAGCTATAAAGCGAAAAGCCAAGCGAAATTAAACTAAAGTTGCTAATTTAAATTGAGAATGTGAAGATACATTTTGCATATTTATAGATGTTTTATTTTTCACACAAATTTTGAACCATTTATACGCTAAAATAGGCTGGAGTTTGCCAACTATATAAACAACACTGATTTATTTTTCGCGATAGAAACCTGTTAAGAAACAATTTTCCGTGAAAAGACTGTTCCAGTAAGATCCTCCTCTTCTAAAGATGAAATTATGTTAATAATAATTATTTATTAACGGACTTTTTAGTAAACATGTAGGTGATAAATTAAAAATGATAAAAAGCTATTTCAACATTTATTTTTAGCATCAAATATTTACAAACTAACTGTAGTAAATTGCATTTCCCGATTTTAATTCCCGTCTGAAATAAGTAGCGTTTTTTTAAATTAAATTTTGAGGAGGTAGCTTAAAATTCTAGCACATTGTAGCTTCACTTCAGATTTGTTTATTAACATGGAGACGATCATGTCTTACATGTCTTTTCTATCGTGAAGAATAACAGCAATATTCTCATATAAGCATCATGTAGTTGTTTAGCAACGCGTTTCATATAATCCACTCCTGCCAATGTATCTTACCCACTTGATGACATCGTGATCGGAATAGTTCAGTTTCGGTTCGAATACCTTCAGATAGCGCACTTTGAACCCGGACGGCGCGAACGGTACCTCGAAATTCATACTGATCGGCGGACGCGTCCATTTCTTCTTAGTGTCTGTTTCTAATAGCTCGATTTCGGCCGACAGTTGAGTTTCCTTCATTCCAGCAAGTCGCTTGATTCTATATTTAAAAAAGTCATAATTTTCGATCTAGTAAAATTGTCACTTCGTAATGAGCCTATAAATACAATCTATCGACTTACTTCCATACAATAGCGTTTTCCGACGCTTTGTACTTTGCCTTTCCCTTCAGACAGATCAGTTGCACTCCGGACGTGTTGAGGGGCGTTGGAATCTTAACTTCGATCTTCTGACCCAATAGGGAAGGCTTAAAGTTACTCTTCAGCACGACTTTCACTTCCATCTTGGTACGGCCGACTTCACGCACCAAGGGGATCACGCGGAATGGTAGAGAAATGTCCTTTGTGGTGCGATATCTGTTGTCGATAGGAAATATATGGTGAAAAGGGACGGGGGAGAGGGAGTTATATACAGTGAGATTGCACAGACAGTATGATTTCGAAATTAAAGTCGAAAGAATGTGTAAATGTTAGTGAAATAAAGGTTGGAGAAACACGACATCCAGTATTACAATACAAAACAGAAGAAATTTGATATTTTGTTTGTAGAAAATACCATTTCAGTAGATGATAAATAAAAGTAGTAAGGGGGAAAGCAATAAGAAACATTTTAAGTATAACATATTTAGACACAAACAATTATATTCAGTGCGTTTCATCAGAATGAAGAACCCCAGGAGCGAAACAATTTTTGGGGGAGAATAATCGAAAATTGGTTAATTTTCAGGATATGTGGAATTAGAAAGGAATTTAATATTGTTGAGGAGGTAGTGAATGAAAATAAATAAAATAAGTGCAAAGTATTAAAAAATCGATGGATAAGAAATAAATGAAATGATGTATGACAATTGCTGTTAATAAGTATGATAAAAAAAGTGTAAGTAACGAAGAAATTTGCATAAATTCTTTTGTAATGTTTCTAACGCCAATTTCGCGTATACAAACCTCATTAATTCGAATTCACCGTCAGGTGGAATGAAACTGATCGAATGCTCAGTTTCAAATTTACTCAATTTGACGCACTGATGAAATTGGCAATCATCTATCACCACTACAGGCTTTCCAGATCTAAATTTAAATTTCAACACATCGCCTAATTATTAAAAACCATCATTAAATTATGGACAGAGATCAAACCCCAACCTCCCATTAATTTGTTGCGCCACTTTTTCTATTGAATACACTATTAGTAAAATGAATTCGAATTTATCGTGTCATCAGTTCTAACCTCGTAGTATCCGTATCGCTGCCCCCACCGCCCAAACCCCCGCCGCTGGTCTTCCCCTTCGCCTCCATCACGATCTTGTCGTTGATGCCGAACTTGCACTCGGGCATTCCACTAAGATAGCTCTTCATAACGACTTTCCCTGCCACATGGGCCGATAGGACTTGACCCTGCGGGGACATGAGCAAGTTCACGTATTCTAGTACATCCAAGAAGAGCTCGTTGCGTCGGTACTTTATCCCTTCCCGACGCCATCCTATTTGGCCTGTAACCTAGGAATAGAATAATGCGCTGCATCTACTATTCCGCCGTAGGTTCGAAAAAGACTAAATTAGTTTATATTTCAGCGCATTAGCATCCTTTTCTAAGTATTTCAATTAAAAGTCTTACAATGGTAACGCTTTTAACTAAGTTTAAAACTTTCAAAGTATTTATTAACATGTGCATAACACCAACATGCGGATAGTGTCTCGTATAAATATTTGTATAGCGCCTTGTAAATAGAAAAAGAAACATCTCCATTTAAATATAGTTTATTTAATACATGAAAACTGGCAGAATGGACTATACATTAGCATCCCAAGCCATGTCAAAAAAACAAAACATGATAATAAATATAGGCAAGACCAAAGTGATGAGGTGTGACAAGAAGGAATGCAAGCGAAAAATGAGGATAAGAATAGGAGATAATAGAATAGAAGAAGTGTCAGACTTTTGTTATTTAGGAAGTAGGATTATAAAGGATAACCGATGTAAGGTAGATATAAAATCTAGGATAGCGAAGGGTAGGAAGGCATTCGTAGGAAAAGAGCGGATTCTAAGATCAAATATTGACTTGGGTATTAGAAAAAGATTACTGATGGCATGTGTGGAGTGTAGCATTGTACGGGTGTGACGCGTGGACTATAAGAGAAACATATGTATGTATACCGATTTCACGAAAGCTTTCGACAGAGTCGATCACAACATCCTCAAGAATAAATTAAGTCTAATAGGTATACATAGCTCCATACTGAATTGGTTATATTCATATGTAACGAATTGTGTTAAAATGAACGGTTTCAAATCTAATAACAAAATAATTACATCTGGCTTTCCGCAAGGGTCTATACTAGCCCCAATTATATTTAATATATATATAAATGATATAGGCCAATATATGATTATAAGGATAGGAGAATTATTTTCAATGTTTATAAAACCATCAAATGGCTTTTGTTAGAATTGAGGAGGAAGAAGAGGTAGTGAGGTAAGAAGGAATTCGTAGGAAAGGAGCAGATTTTATGATCAAATATTGACTTGGGTATTAAAAGATTACTGAAGGCATATGTGTAGCATTGTACGGGTGTGGGGCGTGGACTATAGGTAAAGAAGAGAAACGTAGAATGGAAGTATTCGAAATGTGGTGCTACAGGAGGATAATGAGGATTGCTTGGGAAGATAAAGTAACAAATGAAGCCGTACTAGTTAGTAGGGGAGAAGAGAAGTATTTGGAGTGTATTACAGCGCAGGAGAGGTACACTACGTTACATTCTTAGACATATGGGTAATATACAATTAGCTACATAAGGTAAAGTAGGGGGAAAGCAAGGGGTAGGTAGGCCTAGATTGGAGTATGTGGGTCAGATAGTGGAGGACGTGTGGGATGAATAGATTGTTGAAAATAGTTGAAGGAATTAGCTCAGGATTGATCGACAGATGGCGTGTTCTTTCCAATAAATCCTTAGGATTGAGGACTATTTAACTAAACTCCATTTAAATATAGTTTATTTAATACATCCATAAGTTGTGAATGAAGTGGTCAATTTGTACATTTTTCAACATTACCTGAGAAGTTATTTGCGCCTGTTCTTCTTTAGTGGCGGACTTAATACCTTGTTGCGTAATAAAGGTTTTTAAAACACCCGTGTCGGAGTTTTGAGGGTATCCAAAATCCAAAATTTCTAAACATTAAAATCAATTACATAAAAAATCTGGTGTCTACATCTCTAGAAATTCATTTTACCATCAAGAAGTTCGTAAATCAAGACAAAATTATTCTTGATATTCTCTTCAGAAATCTTCCCGAAATAGGATTGCATTACTTCTATAATTTTGAGTAGAAACTCAAAAACCATCGCAGCGTTTACATTTTGTTTCGTTACCGCTGCTAGCCAAATATTCGCTCTCTAAAACAATCTGTAATTAACCCAAAGCCATTACATAACGTACAAAACATTCGAATGTACTATAATTAACTCGCGCTATAAAACCTTCAATTTTTTTTCAATTTTACTTTTATATGAAAGAACGATGTTCTCGCTATATTAGTGACTGGTGACCGGACTTGCTGCCGAGCATGGATCACATTCACGCGGAAAGCGTCTACGGCATTCCTTCCGATATCATCGCGATAAACACGCGAGATTAAGACTTCTCCTTTATGATTATAAACAAATAATCCACCAATCATTTTGGGCGGTATTTATAGGCGATGAACTGTAAATAAATTCCGTGGGATATGCAATTATGTGTGCGTATAAATCTAAAGTAATCAATCGATCATTTACTACTGTAAGTTGAATGAAGAGATCTGTATTGCACTGCGGGAACGGATAAATTTGAGGCAAGATAACGTGGATTTTAAAGTGCGATAGTAAAGGAAGAACTTACTTGTTAATCTGTCTTACAATTTCATTTTATAACGTACTGTTGTACTTTCCACAGAGAAAATTACTAACCGAACAACTCTGCTTTAATCAGGAAGTGAAATCTTACACGTCTTGTAAACACCCCGTACAATATATATAGACAACTGTCCTGACACTTGCAGTTGTAAATTGCCTATAGTAATTCAATCGATATTTTTGACTTTCTGATATATTTGGTAGAGGCGCCACCAGCAATTTGCTTGCTTCCTGGCTTGTGAAAAATTAAGTTCTAACCTTAAAATAATGTAAAGTTTTGTTATAATGTTAATAAATGTTAATGTAAATGTTAATAAAGTGCAAGTTCCTCAATTTGATGAAATATAGTCCAAATCCATAATATAGTGAAAACAATTGATGTTGCTTTAATTTTGTGTGTTTTAATATGAATTCAACAAATTGTGATTTTGTTTCAAATATCGCTTCCCCGCAGATCGAATACATTTCCAAACAGTTTTTTGTCGGTGTGCCGGTGAAATACATAGATTGGACGGTATGGCACTTTAACTTCCTAAAAAAGCATCGTAACAAATAATATAAATATGCCACATTTCAGAATATCTTCAACAATATGTGTTGGACGGATCAGGAGCGCATAATTTTCGGAAGTGTGAATAGCCAAATAACGTTGAAATATCCGGTGAAAATTTTATATCAGCTGGCCTTCCTCAAACAATTTATCGCGGAAATGGAGAACAGACGAATTGATGTGCACGATTGCGTATATGATGCTCTTGGCCGATTGATGGCGACAAAAGATCAGGAAGATTGCTTTAAGCATTATATGATGAAGGAAAACCACATTATTACACTGAAGGAAAATGCTAGTTTTATATCAGATGGTACTACTGGACTTTGTAGTTGGCAGGTATGTTAATCTTGAAATAATAAAACTTGAAGAAAAAAATATCCCATTCATTTATATTAATATAAATTATTTGTGCTATTATAGGCGATTTTTTTTTAAGTGGCGGGCCCGGCCCTTCTACTGCGCATTATAAATTAAAACTAGTTTATGCATAAGACCAATGATATTACTATACAATTCAGAATCGCAACACCCCAAAACCTTATGCTCGTGAAGAGATGCTCGCCACTGCATTTTTGTCATTTGAGGGTGTGGTCAAAATTACTGCAATGTTGTCATATCGACAGCCAACAAATACAGAGAGTATTATATTAGCATAATTGATCAAAACAAATAATAAATAACTGGACACTTTTGACTAAATAGTGGACTTTAATCGAAGCCGTATATATTCATACATTAAATATTCTCAATCTGAATTTTGCTATGCAGTTTACAATTTGAGTACTTTGTATTGAAAATTTTTGTTTATATATGGCAACAATGGTACTGGAAGCTCACCCTTATGCGCAGTAGAGGATGAAATAGGTCCGCCAAGATATAAAAAATGACTTATACTCTATATATTATTTAGTGACCTTTAGTGACGTATCGGAATCGCTTGTATATACTAATACTTTTAAATAGGTTATAGATTTTGTCGTTAAGTTGTGATATTCCCTATTAGGGAAGAGAAATTCAATAAAATCTCCCCATTATTTGATATTATCTATAAGTACATTTTAAAAATTATCACTACGGTGTTAAATATTAATATAGAATATCACCCAAATACCGTAACAATCATTAAGTAGCTAGATGTACATTTCAAGCGCTATGCGCCCATCTTCAGTAGCACAAGATAAAACTAAATAAAATACCTCTGTCACGAATCTATTTTATTTAGATTTTATTTTAGATTTCACAAACCAATATTTTCGTTAATTGTTTATTTGTATTGTTTTAAAGATTTATAGGTCATATTATATGCCATTTTTGAAGTACTTCTGTCATGTTGACTTATTTATTTAATAGTATATCAATCACGATTCGTGACAGAGATATTTTATTTAGTTTTATCTTGTGCTACTGAAGATGGAAGCATAGCCCTTGAAATGTACATTTAGCTAATTAATGCTTGTTACGGTATTTGGGTGATATTCTATATTCATGTAAGTACATTGTTTATATATAAATAAGTTTTCTGCACGCTTTTCACCTTTTAATGGTGCTTAATAAGCGAAACTATAGTCGAATAAATCCTCGTTTTTAACTGATATAAAATATTGTACATACCTTTATTTTAAAAATTATCACTACGGTGTTAAATTAGAAATTAAATTAAATATTTATACAAGATGGGCGCATAGCGCTTGAAATGTACATCTAGCTACTTAATGCTTGTTACGGTATTTGGGTGATATTCTATATTATACCTTTATTTCTCTTCCCTAATACTTTTAATTTATTCTAACGTTTGGTTTCGTTTTGTTTATTATATTTTCTTCAATCTGGCCTTTCACAGTTCTGGTTGGGCAGTTGCATATATTTTCATTAAAAAAAAATATTTTAGGCATCTGTTTTAATATCAGAATGGTGTATAAATAATGCAAATGACTTGAAATACAAAAATATATTGGAACTGGGATCAGGTATCGGATTGGTCGGATTAACTATTTATAAATATTGTGATCCGTCTAAAATAATTCTATCTGATTGCCATCAAAGTGTTTTAAATTGTTTAGTTGATAATATAAAAATAAATACATGTATCACACCATTTACTAAAGAAGAAAATTTACAAAACCAGTCAACAACGAAATTATTACATCTGCGGGAAACAGAAGCGTCTTCAATAATAGAAGTTCACCGACTACCTTGGGAAAATATTACGAAATCCGCAGTAGAATCATTTAATGTTGATATTATATTAGCGGCCGATGTCGTGTATGATATTACATTATTTGAGAACTTAATAAAAGGCGTATGTTTATTTTTAAATCATGACAAGTGTACGCAATTTATTTTAGCATGTACGGAAAGGAATACGGATACGTTAAATATATTTTTAAAAATGTTAAGTGATAATAACTTAAAATACGAAGAATTGGGTATACCAACCGCAAAATATTATATTTGTAGTAAAGAAGTTCCTATACGTCTATTTTGTGTTAAGATAAGACAATAAACAATTTTATGCGTCGAGTTTAACGAATTTAAAATAATTGTGATACATACATATATTCTATTGAAGATTTGATTTGACCCAATCCAATTTGATCTGATCCTATATAATCTAAAAGCACCTTACTGTTTCGTACTATTTGTTTCGTCCTAGAAATTTTAATTGTATAAAACGACCCAAAAACCGTAACACAATTTTTGGGTGATGTTTTATACAATTATTTAACGCCGTAGTGACGATTTTCTAATAGAATTTGTATGCCAAATATCCAATGAAAATGGAAATTAATAGCTTTAAATTTATATTATCTCATCAGAAAGTAGGTTGATGAAGACACAGAAAATGTACTTGCTTTATCGCTCATAAATTATGTATATCGCTGATTTGGTTTGTGAAATTTGATAGTACCCACACGTCAAGAAGACGTAGGTGCACGATATATAATAATGACGATATATAATGCTATACATATATCGCCCGTTTCCGGTAAATACGTAGATAGGTAGCCATTATGATAATTGTGGCGGACGGAAGTGCGGTACGTGCACTTGGCCACACACGACACAGTATGAAGTACAGAAAGTAGATTAAAATTTTGCTCTAGCAAATTTGATTAATGCCGCACAAATATCTGTTTAAAATGATTGTTTATGCAGTTTTTGGGACAATTTTAATGCTATTGATAAAGTATTACCTTTCCAACACTAATGACAAAATATTGAAAAGTAATCAACATATGTTACAATTTATCCCACGAAACTTCACGATTGATCATGTTTTATACATAAAAACACTCATTTTGGCGTTTGCAAAAGTCTCTTCATACCAGGAGCAGACACATAAACATTTCTTCATGATATGTTTAGTATTGTAAATTAAGCCACTCTATAGTTACGTAATATTTCTTTTTTCTAATCTCTTTGGTGTCCATAACGCTGCGCTTCCGATGTCTTCTATTATACCGCGCAAGCAGTTATATAGTTTATCGGTCAAGCGCATAAAATTGTCACTTCTTTCTCATGTTCAGTGCCAATTACAAAGGCATCATTATACGTCATATTAAGAGACAAGAGTTAAATGAAAATAATATCTAAAAATTACTATTGTTATTCTTTCAGTTGATTGTTTACTTTACACATTTGTTAGTTGTAATGAATTCAATTAGCAGGACTATATTTACCTTTATCTCGAAAAAATTTAAAGATATATTTTGTATTTTTTTAAGAATTTCGAGTATAATCTATAGTTGGTTTTTTAATTGGTTGCATTTCTCTTTGCTTACAGTTATCTAGTTGATTCTGAATATATTGGATTCCACCAGCTTTATATCTACTTGTGCAATATGTAATGATTCTGGATTACCAGGTACCAAGACGGGTATGCGGGATTTGTCTAAAAGCAAATATCAAATACACTCCAAACTATAAAAACTTAGTTTTAAATTGTTTAATCTATCTTTACTCTTTGTCTAAGAATCTTTGACAATCTTTGTCTAAGAAGAATCTTCATCAAATCTGACAATCGATTTTCAAACCCTGGCTCAGAGCCCTTCAAATCAAGAGCAATAAAACAATGGCCCAAATTTGCGGGGCTCCCCTATTTTCTCAGAAACGTATATCGGAGCCATATCAAGAACCTGATCAAATTCCACAAATGATTTCGGCAAGAAACACAAGTTCATAGGCCTAAAAAATAATGGACGCCTTGTATTTTATTTTCTATTGCGATTCTTTTTCTCTTTAATTAGTCTATATAAGAGTATGAAAACAAGCCTTTATTCGAAAGAAAAATGTATCCTTTTACTGTATTCCTGAATTGGCTTCAGTACCACCGAGTGGCACAAGGCATGCTTGCTTAAGAGCTACATTCGCATTTGTTGTGGTTTTACTATGAGCCTAACCTTCCCTGATTTGGTTTCCATTTCGATCTATTAAAGAGTAATTTATTTGCAATAAACTTACAGGCAATTTTTTTTCAAAAGGTACTTTACGCATTGCAACGGTTGTTGTCGCCATATCTAAAAGGGGAATATCACCATTTCATTTAGGAGCTGCCAGTGCGATTGGATTTATGCCTAAAGAAACCTACTGCAGTTTAAAAACGCTTTTTGACCATATATATTTTTTATAGAATGGAGAAAGCTAATACGTGGATATTGTGTTTTAAAATTTGTGTGGAAAAATTAAGTTCATGATAAAGAAATTATCGTTTATTTGTATCACGATTTGAAGATCTAAGAGAAAAGTTTGGGCGTTTTATTCTCAAATTTGAACAAGTCTAGTTTAGCTGCATACATACATATATCATAAAGCAAAAAAAAAAAAGCTAAGTAATTTGTCGGATCGAGCCGCGTCCTTATTATTTTCGGATTATTCTTGGTGAGGTCTATAAACTTCAATTGCAACCTTGTTATTGTTTCGTTTGAAGGCAGTGTTTTTGCCTTAGGTCAGATTTGTAACGGAATTCTGCAGTTCGCATTAGGAACAAATGCGATTTAAATAAATTTATTATACGAGAACACGTTTTACATTTAGCATAATGGTTAGGTGTTTGGATACCGCCTTAAATTTAAATGAATTGATGCGCATTAAACTTCTGCATAGATTTTCTTATGGCATGTTCTAGAAAGGTTTTCAAAGTTACAGAAATATAAAATACCAGCACTGAAAATATGATTTTTTAAGGTAATTTATACTCAGTAAATTTAAGATTTGTAAATATTTTATACATTTTCAATTATGTTTGCGAACATTATACAGCCCAATTTTTTTATCCGCCAATAATTTTATAAGATTTCGTTTTGTCAATTTTGCATAAATGTTGATCATTTAAAAAAAAAATGCTTTAACAATGTAATACATTACACATTCGAATCTATTCCAACGTGAATTGTAGACAAACTCTTCAGAGATCAAATAAATGTATATGGTAAACCATTACAATACAACCTGCTGCATCCTTTCTACTTTTACAATGTTTATACATAACGATACTTTGATCTAGTTAACGACTAGAACATCGATTTTTCATTTACGTTATGTGAAATCTTTTTAATAGTGTATGACCATCATCGTTCTTTGTATTCATGGTCAACGCAACAGGTGACCCATATATCACACAATTGTCCATTATTAAGTAAATGGAAGTCTGCGATTCCGTTTAACTTACAGCTTTCAAATTGTATTATAAATCTCTCCAACTGTAAAGTGTAAACATTTACATTACGGTATTAAGAACAAAATATCGATAATAACCGAAGACTATATGTCTTTTTAAGATATCTGGCGTATGTACTCTAAACTGTGTCTTTATGTTTGGTTTCCCTTCTGCTCTAATAAAAATTCGAATATAAAGTTATTATGGCCACTATATCTACGAATTACAGAAAATATTTACACATTAAACTTTATTATTTTCCTTAGTTCGTAATTGTAGCTTTTCAGACTTAGATGGACCAGAAAAACCTTCTTTTTTTGCTCCATCTAAGTCTGAAAACTATAAAAGAGAACCATACAATTTTATAATTCAGTTATTCAGTGTATATATACTTAGCGAAGAATGCAGACAAGCTATTGAAAGGCAACAAAATCGTATGTTACAGATTTTGTTATTTTGTCGATGGATATTCTACTTTCCGTATTGAGGTATTTAGCTCCATTGTCAAGGAAGATTTACAATCTAATTAACTTTTTGATTAAAAAGTAATCAGTGGTCAGTTATAGTCCAAATGTATATCAATAATTGTTCATCTGTAAGCCGATGCGCATCTGCACGGACAATTTGTATTGTAT
This sequence comes from Leptodirus hochenwartii, assembly GCA_947310635.1. Lineage (NCBI taxonomy): Eukaryota > Metazoa > Arthropoda > Insecta > Coleoptera > Leiodidae > Leptodirus > Leptodirus hochenwartii. The sequence continues at coordinate 7,595,215 of OX371176.1, read as the reverse complement.
TGTTTGCACATCTAGAGCAAAGTTTATTGCACTAAATATTAAGACAAGCTGATTGTTGTTGATTTATTGTTATTTTGCGGTTTGACATAGCTTTAATTATTATGCACAGCTGCAATAGTTGCTTTGAATCTTCATGCTGTGTCTATGGATGATTTCCTCTAGCCATAATAATCTTGTTATAGGAAATGATATGAAATGTCTTCTGTTTGTCTTTAAGAATTTTAAGTTGAAATTGAGAGATTTAATGCATAAAAATTAAGTTAATTTTTGGCGAATATTTTCAAATATTAGTTCTAAAAAACAGATTCTATTCAGAAAACTACGTTGCTTACAATAAAACGAGTAATCTAAACTGCAGAAATGCAAATAACAAAGAAGAACGTTTAAAGAAGTATGCCACTTTTAATCTTTTAAAATCCTACGTCAACTTTTTCTTTACACGATTATCATGAATGATTTATAATTTGCAAAAGTATATTCCAACTTAGGCATTTGCGAAATAACAACTGTCAGTGAGAAGTATTGTGTTAAGAATTTTACAGCAATAAAAAAAGGTCTTTAAATTTCACCATGTTCATTGTTCAATGGTTACTGCAAGTTGCAATCAAATGCAAACATCGTAACTGACAATAATAACGACACGAATTATTTATTGCTGTAAAGAAAAAATGCAAACTAAATTATCCGCGTCCATCTGCAGAAACACTAAAATGATTTATATTCGAATACATTTTTATTTGCGGCTTTTACAGCATATAAAATATGAAATTCTCGTGTTATATTGTATTGTATGAGTAAGCGTAGCGAATGACTAAGAATTAAATTTATTTTTTAATAGAAAATGTAATTGTTTTCTGTTATATCAAGGTTCGTTGGGTCCTGCATTTGAGTTGCTTTTTACATCCGTATTAACAACTTACTAAGATAACACCTTAGATAAATCATAATTATTATTGACATATTGTCTATAATTGGAAACGCATTGGCTGCTATTATTATTGGTCTTTTACTTTAATTATTTATGCTTATAACAATTACTTGTAGTATATGATTTACAGTGGCGGTTCCTTATGCAGGTCACAGGGCCGCGCGCCCCTCCTGAACATTGGGCGCATCACCGTAGATATATAATTGTATTGCGATATTTTATCTCGGCATTATTTTTCATAAAAGATAAAGCTTGCGCCGCGATAACAATCAACACAACACGGTGTGGCGTTCGTTGTGGTATCCGTTGCAAGTCAAAGCAGCGACCGATGCAGTATCTATCTGTATCTATCTTTCGCGTGGTACACATATATCGCTTATTTGGTGTCGCTGGGTGTCCAGCGCCACCCAGCCACACAGTACAGGTTAAAGGCATATGCACTCATCTCACTCTATTGCAAGCAATCGGTGAGAGCGACCGTATGCAGTATATATTCTGTTTCTTCGTTTCGCTCCTTGCTTCATCGTCTAATATGTGTCACACATTCCAGCGGCTATCCAATGCCAGTACAAGTTAAATAGATATATACAGTACATATGCAATGAGATGAATGTATCATAGAGTGCAGGCGACCGATGTAGTATATCATCTATTGTATGTCGCGCCTCTTTAACGTCCTAGAGAAGTTCAGAGAGAACAGAGAGTAGTATATATATACAGAGAGTATATATATATGTATATAAATTGATATAGAAAAGTCAGATAAGACAGTAGCATTTGTTCTATGTATGTACGAAAAATGGATAGTCTTAGTTCTTTATTGAAAATAGAGTTTTGTAGAATCTCTTGTGGACAAAGTAAAAATTAAAGAATTAGGTAGGCCATTGCCTGATTTAAATTTATCGCAAACTTGTGCAAGAAGTGCTCAAAACCGGACATTTACGCAGCGTTTTACAAGAGACATTTACAAAAATATATATAACACAGATGAAGGACAGATTCTCATATCGTGGCCATCTATAAGCCGCTGAGTTATTTAACACGAAATCGATGCCGACATTTTATAAACAATTTCCAGTGGACCTTTTGGAAACCGTATGTCATGCATATCCATTTTTGAATAAAACCAGATTAAAAACATTTAGAAGTCATTTCCTCGCGTCCGGATTTTTATCAAATAATTGGAGCCACAAATTTCTTTCATTATTGCTACAAAATAATCTCAGTGAAACTTTGCCGGAAACTATAAAAATACTTAAAATTGTTTTAGCAACCCCGATGACCACTGCTGAATCAGGGCGTTGTTTTTCAACACTTAAAAAAATCAAGACATTTGCGAAATGCTATGGGTAATTATCGTTTAAACGCGTAGGCGATGATGTGTATTAATAAAAATATGGTGCGAGATATTTCCAATTTTAACGAAAAAGTTTTGGAAAAGTTTATATCAATGAAAGATAGAGGAGTGGAATTCACTTTCAAGAAATGATTGAATTTAATCATTTTGTATCCATTTTAGGTAAGATTTCTCATTATTATGTTATTTTTTAAGAAGTGCGCCTCCGCAGATTGAAATGGCACGAGCCGCCACTGATAATTTATGAATTACACTTGCAAACAGTTTTCTACATTTGTGAGAATGTGCTATATACACTTGTGTACTTTCAATTTGCTATATGCTAAGATCTTGCAAAAATTGTAAAAATACACTAATAACAATGAACAGCTAACATTATAAATTATCAACAGTCTTAACTTTACAATAGTAATTGTTTGGATATATAAAATGAAAGGATAATAACAAATTTAATTTGATGGAAAACAATATGCAAAATATAAGAGTTTAATAATTAATTTTACTCCCATATATAGCCGTAAATGTACGTTCTTGAAAATTGCTTAAAGTTATCTGAACGGTTTTTTTTTTTACTAAAAAAAGATATTGAAAACTTATTGTGTATAATTCTACATTTTGAAATAATTTTCGCGCTTTTCTGAAGCCTCTTCATAGAAAAGCAACTGTATAAAATATACACTAAATTGGCTGTGACTTGATATTTTTTGGACGTTATAATATTCAATCTAAAGAACTGTTGTAAATTTCAACACAACAACTTGCGCACTAAATAATTATTCGTTAGTATTAAGTAATTACTCGTTTTTAAATTTAGCTATTTAATGCTTTGAGTGATATTCTATACTATTAATTACTCGCTGCTACAAGTATTTGCAGGGCACATTTTGTATTTGCCATCACCAATTACCTAATTACTTAAAACCTCTTGCACAACCGTATCTGATTAGTTCAACAATTCTGTTCTTTAACAAGAATGGAGCAGGGAAGCGATTCTGCATCGATTTGCCTAATAACTCTTGAAAATTGCATAAAAAGCTATTCAGCGCATAAAATAATTTGACTGTCGAATAATCCTTTTTGAGGAGGTATATAAAAATATTGGAGTGATTTAACTTTTCGTTGTCAATATTGTCAATTTCAACTTCCATCAACAATAAATTCTGCAATAGTTGTTTTGCACGAGTTGTACGATACTTATATAATAGCGAAATCTTATCTAACAAAAATAATGGCTTAATTATTCTTCAACAGAATAACGTCCCTGACTTGTACGAGATATCCTTGCATCATATGTAGTCCTGCAACTTGTTTATACAGCTGGGACAGCTGTACAAACGAGAAAGTAGCTTTCTTGTACTTATTTACAGATCGAATTAAATGTGCAAGTTAAAGTTGCGATTGCCACATTAACTATTGCTTAGATTCTTGTATAATAGACATAAGTGTCCAATATTTATCTAGTTTATCGTCGCAATCATCGCAAGTTTAAGAATATCTGTACTTTGAATTGACGTTTCATTTTATATTAATGGTGCAAATATGCAAACTTTGCATACAGAATTAAATCTATTTTAATTTACGTATTTTCGCGGCACCCATTTTACAATTGGTTGTTAATTCAATTATAATTGTATCATTTAAATGAAGTATAAATTGCATTATATTTCGCTGGGCGGACAAACATCTCACTCAAAGAGAAAACGCATTATTTCAGTTGAATACTGCCATTAGTTCCAGTGACATTATTTTAAAGAACAAAGCCGTACGCGATATGCATTATAATATATATTCAATTTTAAATGCAGACTGATTATATTCAAGAAATATACCAGATACTCCCGAATTTTGAAAATAAATTTTCCAAGTCGATGCAGGACCTTCTATATGTCTTCCTTTTCACCTTGAATTGTCCTTGATTTTATATCTTCGATTATACTTGGTAATTCTATTTTCTAAACAGCCAAAGTCGGATATTTCATAAATTCCATTGCATCCTATTTTAACTTTTATCTTTAAAAATAATTTCTGTGCTTGATATTCAATTGTTCACTAATTTACAAATATTCATCAAAAAAAAAGGAAAATAATCATCCAAATTAATTTAAGTTTAAGTTCGATTATGTGATATTATATAAAAAAGAAGATCAGTTTGGTTTTAGGAAAAACAGAGGGACGAAGGAGGCGATTTTAGCACTAAGAACAGTAGTAGAAAAAAGAATGAGGGTAGGAAAGGTAACTTGCATAGCTTTTGTAGATTTAGAAAAGGCATTTGATAATGTAGATTGGGACATAATGTTTAGAATTTTAAAAGAAACGGGTATAGATTATAAGGATAGGAGAATAATTTTTAATTTATATAAACACCAAACTGCCTTAGTTAGAATTGAGGGGGAAGAAGAGGTAGCAAAAATAGGGAAGGGAGTTCGGCAGGGATGTACACTTTCACCGTTATTATTTAATCTATATATAGAAGATGCAATAAACAAAGTAAAAGAAGAGTATAGTGTAGGTGTGAATGTACAGGGAGAGAAAATATATATGTTGAGATTCGCCGACGATATAGCTATATTGGAAGAAAGCGAAAAGAATTTAGAAAGGGTATTGAATGGTATGCAGGCAGTATTGACTAGGGATTTTAACATGAAAATAAATATAGGTAAAACTAAAGTGATGAGGTGTGACAAAAAGGAATGCAGTAGAAAAATGAGGATCACAATAAGAGATAATAGAATCGAAGAAGTGTCAGATTTTTGTTATTTAGGCAGTAGAATCACAAAAGATAATCGAAGCAAGGTAGATATAAAGTGTAGGATAGCACAGGGTAGGAAGGCATTCGTAGAAAAGGAACAGATTTTAAGATCAAATATTGACTTGGGTATTAGAAAAAGATTACTGAAGGTATATGTTTGGAGTGTAGCACTGTACGGGTGTGAGGCGTGGACTATAGGAAAGGAAGAGAAGCGTAGATTACAAGCATTCGAAATGTGGTGTTTTAGGAGGATGATGAGGATTGGTTGGGAAGATAAAGTAACAAATGAAGATGTACTAGAGTTAGTAGGGGAGAAGAGAAGTATTTGGAGAGTGTTACAGCGTAGGAGAGACAGATTAGTAGGGCATATCCTTAGGCATGGGGGGATTATGCAATTGATCATAGAAGGTAGAGTGGAGGAAAAGAGAGGGGTAGGTAGGCCTAAATTGGTGTATGTGAGTCAGATAGTTGAAGACGTTGAGATGAATAGCTATAGGGAGATGAAGGGATTAGCTCAGGATAGATCGGCATGGCGTGCTGTTTCCAACCAATCTTTAGGATTGCGGACTCTTTAACTAAACTATGTGAATATTTAAAGTATATATCAGCGCACACTTCTTTATTTGAACGCACAGTATATCTGAGACAGTAAACTTTTAAAATTTCCACTTCCTTTTCATTATGTATTATTTTATTGTTGTCTTCGAACAATAACGTTTTGTTTCAGGTTAATCATATGTAATATTTGCATTATTAACGAAGAAAATTATAGGAAATGAAAATGTCTTGGATATATATAGCAATATTTGTATAATTGTAACGATTTAATGCAACGAAGAAATTTTATAAATTACGTACCATTAATTTACATTAATCATAATGTTCATAGATTTCTGTGTCAAGTTTCTACAGTAAAAGTAATTGGTTATTTCTATTTATTACTTTGCTCATTTTCTATATATCTTTCAACAACTGCGAAGATTTATAAAATTGTTAATTTGTTTTTTTAAATGGTGATTCTCAGTCAGTTCTCGAAGATCAATCTAACGATTATAAAGCGATCTACTGATCTAAATATTCACAATGAATTCACCACACTTCAATTTTTCATAAATGCAATCAAATTCACCAGTAATGCTTACAAATATAATCGTATTCGATAATACAAACATAGTTTACGATTTTATATTCTTCTAAGATGTCCTCTTGTCTTTACTATTTTTTTGGATTCGTTTTATTTCTTCAATTCGTTTTACTGGCGAATTCTATTGTATATTTAGTTTTATGATAGTATCTTCGTTGTAATGTGTAAAACTCAACAATACTTCTGCGGTATCTTTATTACTATACGTCTGTATATTTTCTACTACAAATGTAAGAAGAGGTCGTTTGTGGTTGCAATTTTTAATGGTCAACTTTCATATTTTCACCATTTTCACTTATAATTATTTGTCCAATCTGACTCTGATTAAGATACAATCAGTAACATAATGATAATTGTTCAGATAGCTCGTTCGTAATTTACCAATTACCATCAGGTATTATTTGCTAGCTCGTTATATATTTCATGTAGTCTCATATTGAATAGTATATTGTTAGTAAATTGCAATCCTTTGTTGCTCAGAATAGTAATTGTCTTGAAAGTGAACAGTCACTTAATTGATTTTACACTTCATCTCAGAAAAACACATTTTTCCTTTTTATTATTAATTAACACCTCATTCATTGCAACGATGACAGTTTGTTGTTGCTAAGAAATCTTCTATTAAATATATTATTTATTTATTATTACTTAGTGTCCCATGACTACATTTCTAATCGTACGTAAATTCACTAAATCTTCCGGCATTTCGAAATTAAAAGAAATTATATCTTTTCTTGGTCATTTCCGCGTTAAGAACATCTGAAAGAGTTACAGTTTCACGGTATATTAAATTTATTTACTAGATGTTTACAAGGCATTGAAGAATAATTAGATATTATATAATTATTATTTATGAGAGCTGTGGACTTACACTCTTGGTGACATTTCCATATTTATATTAATAATTATCAATATATATATACACTCGGAAGCGTAGATGATTACAAGTTTGTAATTAGAATTAAACTTCGCAATTTATTGTAGATTAAACTAAGGCTTCCTAAATGAAAGTTTAAATGCAATCAATTTCAGTAAAATATCTAATTATTTTGAATGATCAGAATGAAATTTGAACTGATACATATTCTTGACTAGTACCAATTAATATATAATCCCAATTTATTGCAACATAAATGAATGACCAAATCGAGGAATACTTTTTGGGCCATCCTTCGAGTACATGAAATATAATTGAAGTTACAATGAATAAAACATTCACAGGATGATTGATGGAAGACATGGATACTCACTCAGATATAGAATAAACAGTTTTTCATAAATATCTTACTTATAATTCGACCCAAAACGTGCTCTTGCAAACCGGAATATAATATTTCTTATGTCGATATATACACCATTTTAAACCCATTTATTGAGTTATATGATTCTTTTATCAGTTGAATATATAGTAATTATTGGAGGTCGCTGGTTTTTGTTGGTAAAATCTTTGTACCAATAAATGATAATTCTCTTTACGATGAAAATGGGAATGTTAATAAGCCTCTTTTGTGCGACTTTTGCTTTATACACTTGACAGACATCTCAGCATAGTTATAAGAAAATGTTAACGATACATTTTTATTTGCGAGATAATGACTGTTCGGTGATCATTTTTTGAAGTGAAACTTCTATAGGCGCGGTAGGGCAATTTGGCCTAAATATCAAGAAAAGTGAAACAAGCTACGCGCATGCGCCGCGTGTACTGTGCGTATACGTAGCATAAGGCAACCAGTAGACGCTTGCGTATTTTATTATATATTACACATACACAGCTTAATCTTTTAGCTAACAATGTCCATTGTGTGAAAAGTGAAATGGAGAAAAAGACAAGTACAGACAGAGTGCGAGCCTTTATAGAACGAAAGAAAGCGAATAAACCGCCAAGAAAAGTGCCAACAAGTACCTTGGAAAGAAGTAGAGAGTATCGAGCCAGGCAAAGGGCGTTAAAGAAACACGGTGGACAACATAACCTTCCAACGACCTCAAATACACTGGATGAATCGATACCGTCGTTAAGTGAGGACACAGTGAGTGGTATAGAGAATTTGAATGCCACTGATTCAGGCGTGCCGTCTACACGTGAAGATATACGCGGTGTGAGAGATCAACGAAATGAATCTGTTACAGCTGAGCGAGCCATCGACAAATAGAAATGCACCCACTAGTGCATCATACACAAAATTTACATTCTTTCAACCTGCTCATCGCGAATTTGATAAACAATTTTTCAATAATCCGCTAGGTACAGTATGTTCCATATGTGATCGAATATGGTTTAAGAACGATGTGAAACCTGTTGATCCTAAGCACGAGCAACTTTTACATACTGCGTTTCCAGCCATTATCATTGAAGATGTGATAGCGTGCAATTCATGCCGAAATGCTCTCACTCGGAATACCATTCCAATGTTATCGAAGTCAAATGGTTTTGTCTACCCAGAGTTACCTGGTCATCTACCAAAATTAGATTTAGTGTCAGAGAGGTTAATTTCACTCAGAATTCCATTTATGCAAATTCGACGTTTACAACATGTACATGATCAACATGGGATTTATAGGCAAATTATTAATGTTCCAATATTTGTGAATTATTTGCCAAGAGACATTGATGATGATCAATGTATTAATATCTACATAAAAAGAAGAAAAATACACAGATCGAGTTATTTAATTCGGTTTGTGAAAAAAAGAACTATAAAAATATGGCTACAATATTTAATCCAAACTCCTCTTTATAGACTGTACGACATTACAGTTAATAATGCTTTCTTTGATGATCAGAGTGTCAATTAAAATCAATCAAAATCAAAATCAACATCAAATCGTTAACAAATGGAAAAAAAGCAATGCATAAAATCAACTTTTCCTAAGAGCTAAGAAGTTTCACTTCTACCGCACGAGAGTCACACGCATTTTTTTTATGAATTTCCTATTGTGGCAGTTATTACTTACAATTTCTATTTATTTTCACAATTTTTGCAATTTCGTAGTTTCTGAATGTAATAATATAAACGAAAGGAACGAATGTAGCGAACGATAAATGGTTTTATTTACTATCCTTGAGAAATCGATAAAAGTCAATCAAATTAATATGTTATTTGTATATTGCTCCGAACTCCTTATTTGTGTAAATATTTGTGCCATTAGTTCGTTAATTTTCTAAGAATTAAATAGATAATGGACTTCTGTTTTGTACCTTTCTTTCCGTACTATTGCTGGGGTCTTTTCTTCAACTTGATCTACTTTATAGAGGAAAAGAACCTTGAATATATATCAATACCAAATCGCCATCGATCGTTGCACCAGAAATAGTAAATTGGCAATATTCAAATAACACATGCTATTATCAAACCGCAGCTAGTAATCCACATCAACTCTTGCATCAAAGAAATCGATAGCTTTCTTCATCTTCTCTACGTACTTACAACAAATATTCAAAATCTGTTAAAACCTAAAATGTATTTTGAAGAACACTTGGAAATATTAATATTACTATATCGAAATTCGTAATTGATTGTAATGTTCTATTTTAACTTCGCATCTTCTTGGAAATAGCAATCCAACAAAATTCTTGTAATACTCACAAGACAGGTTTAGTGTTTTCTTAAGGTAATTGATAAAGATTCTCTCCATTTTTTTTTAAATTTGTCTCACCACATTGAATTTTTATTCTCCATCGAATTCCCACCTTAAAATCCAATTTCCTTATTAACTCGAATTTCCCCAAGCCCAACTTCATCTTTAATCGTCACGCTTTTAATTTCCTACCATCGCACGTCATTAAAAATATCCTTCCAGCAAAAACCCATCAACATTCTTATTTTCTACTAAATGTTCAGTTTTTAATTTGTGCAATTTTGTTTCACCCCGAAAGTTAAAAAACGTATTTTTTACAACATTTGCTTGTGATATTGTCTTCGTCACCAATTAATTCTGAAGGAATTGATTGCGAAATTTCAAATCTTCATTTGATTAGATTTGGTTTTGACTGATTTCAGATATGAACTGCAATAGACATGTTTCTGCAGAAGAGAACTTATTGTTGCTGGTTCTGTTGCTGATTCGTTCCATCCTGTAGCTGTTATGGTCTTCTGTACCACTAACCTACAGAGTATTGTCATATATACGGTACCAGAAGTGTCTGTGAAGATTTGCCATCCAATGCGGCATTACCGATCATTATTGAGTTAAATTGCAAAGAATTGAGGATGTTTAGTAGTGAAATGGCACATGTTAAACCTATGAAAAGGTTAGCTAATCGGAAATAAACGATAAAATGTGTTAGTAATGACATAGCTCTTGGAATTGTGAAGTTTCATCTATTGCCTAAATCTCTGCCAATCTTTTTTAAAGAGAGAATATCTAAGCTGTTTTTTTTTTACAATCTAAACATCAATTTTCAGTTTTCAATTCTCCTAAATAAAAATAAAAAACTGTACGGCATCTTTACCATTTGCTTAATAAAACACTTCTTATTACCTCTTCAGTTTCATTTCATTTTGTTGGTATAAATAATACAATCTTTCAACATTGAACATTTTTCATTACTGTCTATATTAAAAAAAAAAGGATGATCCGTGAAATTGAATTTTTTACAATTCTGTAGATGATCTTGCTAGTCTCGCAAAATTATTTTGCCCAATTCTTTGTTCTTATTGTCTGCCTTTCCCAAAAAAAAAAAAATTGTAATTTTTCCTTGACCCGGATATATCTTTTATATTAATCAAATCATCATTTATTTGGTCCAAAAAAATGTTTTCGACTACATACGAAAAGTGCCTGCAAAAAAGTTCTTGAGCAAACCGGTTGGCTCTTAAAATGAGCTCGATTCTTAATTTGTCGTAGCATCGAAAGTTTCGATTATAAATCCTAGATATAAAGTCGTTTACATATGAATCTAATCTAGCGTATAATAGATTCGTTCAAATTTACATAATCTATGAACAATTTTCCTCACGTCTGCATCTACTTGAAGAGAAACGATATATTTCTCCAGCAATTAAGAACAATTAAATTGATAAGTAACCCGTTTAATTTAAACTGATTGTATCTATTTTTTGGTCACTGTACAAAAACTGACTAGCTATAAAAATCCTACACAACTGTAATAAACTTCACAGTTTATCATCGACTTTTATTTACACATATTGCAACTTTCTCTTGTATCGAGTATCGAAAGCAAAAAAAAGGCACATCGATGTACAATCGGAGGCAATAGTTATGCGTTTGTGTAGAAAGGTGCGTGGAACTTTTTTGTTGTCACATTATTGCAGTCTTTATTGTACATAGAATTAAGAAAACTGCATATATGAGATGCAATAAAATTTTATAGATTTTATCTCTGTATCGTGAAAATTGCTTGGCACTAACTATTTGATAGTTTAATTTGCAATATTGCGTTCTAAGTAAATAATACCATAAACGCCTAATATGTTGAAGCTGATAAATTTTTCTTATTTCTTCTAAATATTTTCTTCTAAAAGTATGCATATTTATGGGATACTTTTATAAACTTACGATTTATTATAATATTTAATAAGAAATTAATTCCAAGTAAATCGAATACTAAGCAGCAATTTAAAGACATTTAATTTACTTACTCAATTGACATTAATATTATGCGTATTGCATAAATTAATTATATATTCTCCAAGACGTATTCTATTAGCAGCTCATTCGTATAGACATGAATGCATGAAGAATCAAGTCATTGACTTTGAACCAATTTAAGATCAAATGCGAATCTAGAACTAGAAAATCTGATTACCATTAGACACGAAATAATATCAGGGATGACGAATTTAATCGATATATCGATATTTTACTGAATTGTGTATTGAAATTAAGCATCGACAAGAAAATAATATATTTTTTTAATAAAAAAGTATAAGTCAAGCATTTTGTAATGGGTTTATGGGTTTGACGGATATCAAATACTAAAATAATTAATTGATTTTTCTGTGATATTCCATAATATAGAAAATATGAGATATTACTTCATTTTATACCATGATAATTAATTTTTTAGACGACTATATTGCGAAAACTACTGTCAAAACGAAACTATTGTCGTCTAGTAAATAAATTGTCGTTGTTAAAACCAAGTGATATTTTTTATTTCATAAAATACTAAAATGTCGAATCAGAAAAATACGTTTCGCTGAGCGAAACACACTATTTTTTCTTTTAAGTTTATTACGATAAAAATTATACATTACAAGATAAATATTTAATCATTTTTTTGCAATCTCAATATAAGGTAAGGATTTCTTGAAAAATATATTTATAGCATGTGGTGGTATATTATTTTTATGAAAAAATACTAAAATCGTTTAAAATCTCTTCATTGGTATTATTTTAAATAAACAAAAGAAATATTTGAGTTTGAATATTTTTTAAACGGTAGAAAAATCACTTACAAAGTGCATAAATATAGATATCGATTGTTTCAAATATGATGCCCATATTTTTATGAAAAAAGATTAAAATCGCTTCATTGATATTAGTTCAAATAAACTAAAGAAATATTTGAGTTTAAATATTTTTTAAACGGTAGAAAAATAACGTATAAAGTGCATAAATATAGATATCGATTGTTTCAAATATGATGCCCTTATTTTTATGAAAAAAGATTAAAATCGCTTCATTGATATTAGTTCAAATAAACTAAAGAAATATTTGAGTTTAAATATTTTTTAAACGGTAGAAAAATCACTTACAAAGTGCATAAATATAGATATCGATTGTTTCAAATATGATGCCCTTATTTTTAGGAAAAAATACTAAAATCGTACAACCAAATATTAATGCAAGAAGATTGACGACATTTCCTTAAATAAAGTTAAGCAAGGGAATTGACCTTTTCATCAATAAATGTTACATATATTTCTATCAATTATCAAAAAAAGTTAAGCCGATTTAAAATTATACAACACACATTATCAAATAATTTAATCTACAAGCATCAGATTTTTAGGTCATCTTAAGTCAAATTCACATCAATCATATTTTCTTATGCAACTTTGCTATTACTCGATAGTTATAGCAATAATAAAAATAAGGCGCAGTCGCCTAACTTTCAATTTATTTGTGTTAAATGATAAATGCCAAAATTTACATGACTCTGCTAAAAAGAGTTTTTCGAATGGAAACATACATATTTTTTACAAATGCTTATTTTAAAAGGTTTTTTTTTAATAAGCATTTAAAAAGCATTTTTTACAAATGCTTATATTATATTTTTATGCTCAGACTATATATTAAATTGAAAAATTGAAATAAATTCTTATACGACGTCGCAGGTGATGATTAATAAATATAAGTAATTTTTTATATCTTGGCGGACCTAATTCATCCTCTACTGCGCATAAGGGTTGAGCTTCCAGTACCATTGTTGCCATATATGAATAAAAAACTTCAGTACAAAGTGCTCAAATTGTAAACAGCATAGCAAAATTCAGATTGAGAATATTTAATGTATGAATATATACGGCTTCGATTGAAGTCCACTATTTATTCAAAAGTTAGCAGTTATTTATTATTTGTTTTGATCAATGATGCTAATATAATACTCTGTGTATTTGTTGGCTGTGCGATATGACAACATTGCAGTAATTTTGACCACACCCTCAAATGACAAAAATGCAGTGGCGAGCATCTCTTCACGAGCATAAGGTTTCGGGGTGTTGAAGCGGCCTGTATATTTTCTTTTTTTTTGAATTGTATAGTAATATCATTGGTCTTATGCATAAACTAGTCTTAATTTGTAATGGGCAGTAGAAGGGGCGGGCCCGCCACTTTAAAAAAAATAGCCTGTCAGTGGTTATAAATAAGATGGCTATAGTTTATATTATCACTTTATCACATTATGAATATAATTAGATATGTTTTTCTCAGAACTCTTCAATGAAGTATTATACAATTAAAATTCTGTGTGTTATGAATGCAATTATACAAGCGACGATTATTGGCGATCTTTTTTACGCGGTTATTAACATTTTCTCATGATAATTTAATTACAGATAGAAAAGTATCATGCATACAGTCTTAACACATGGGACTATATTCTATACATACAGTTAGTTATGTAATCAATATTTGCATTAACCCGATTTTTGCATGCCCAAAAAGGAATAGGATGTCTGAATCGTGCAGGTTGAAAATACTTCGTACAGCTAGAGTACAAACAGGGCGACAACTCTTATAACCATACAAATATTAATATTTTCATTTTACTTTAATGTGTCAAGAAATGCCATTTACGAGGTCTTTTTCTGTTAGGATAACACAGTAAGATATGAAATAATTATCCTCGTTGTTCATCGTATATATTATATTACGTATATACAAAAAAAAAATGATATGGAAATAGCAAGAGTGTTTTTTTTTAGTTCAATACTATTAAATCTACTAGTTGAACTATATAAATAACAATTCCCTGTGAATTTATTTCGTAAGAAATTTAATTTTAGAGTTGTCATGCTGTATATTTTTGCATAAATGCACGCACAGGTTGAAATTGGCGTAATTAAATGTAGTCTATTCCAAAAGTATCTATGTGTACGAATAAGAGTGTCATGCGTTTTGTCTATATGGAATGGACAAAATTTTAAGACAAGATATTTTCTTCCGAATGATTTTTCATTAATTTATTTTCCAATTATAATATTTTCTTTACAAAAAGCATTCTTTTATGGTTTTTTAAAGAATAGATTGAAATGTTTATTCATATATAAGCGAATTTCGCAAAATTTTCGAATATTCGAATTTTGTCTTGAACATTGTTGTGATTAAGAAATACTTATTCATATTTGACAACAAACATTTTAAGAAATAACAATAGATTAGGAAATCTGTAGTGATATGACAAAAAAATGAAAAAGTTAAAAGACTGCATATAGAGTAAAGAAAGCCTTTAATTTATTTGACATAGCTCGAAGTTTTGCAATTACAAATACAGGAAATAATTTTCAGAACTCTAAAAAATTTAGAATGTATTTGCATTTTGCTATGACCTGTAAAAGTAAATACAGGACGATGTTAAATATGTAGGTAATCTGTAATATTATGATGCTACAATTAGAGTATTGACGCGGTCAGTGCAAATTACATTAATTAATATTGACAGTAATATATACAGGATACAAGGTTAATTATCTACAATTGGAAATATCGGTACCGTATATATTTACATGGAAATTCACAAAAGTTCTTTTCGAAATTTACAACGAACATGGCTCTTCTGTATAAGAAAATTGGCTTAAAAATATTTTTAACATTAATAAGTTCGTCTTCGATAACTTCTCAGAAGCAAGGCAAGCAATGGCGATGATTTCATTCACTTTTCGTTTATTTTCATGTCCAAATTCACCAATGATTTTCTAGTAAAAACCGGTTTCAAAGACTGCGAAGATCACCAACTGACATCTGTGAAGAAATTCATTAGAACAATATTTTGTTGATTGGATACACATATTCTATAAAACAACGATTTCTCCTCATCAGATAATAATTTCCATAGATTCTTATAGATTGACTTAATATATATTTCGATTTAATTCTATCTTTAACAATAAAATCTACTATTAGTGATAAATTATCGTTAATCAATTACAACATACATTTATTTATAATTAAATTTGCACTCGCACTGTTCAGCAGGAAGGTCCCATTAAAGTTATAATTAATTCTGTTATTTACTCTTGCGCTATATTATCACAGTTTTCATTAAAACTAGTTAATTGAAATTTAAATAGCGTATTCAATCTTCAGCTTCTATGCGACGTTCAACATATTTTTTAATAGCATTGAATCGGTATTATAGGTTGATAATGATAATCGAACCATAGTCGTTCGTGTAATTTTGTGCAATCAAAAATTATAATATATTACACGATGCAATGAAAATTTGTTCTTCCGTTCAGTGATAGGTTTTCCTTTTTTTATAAAAAAAAGATTTTAAGATTTTAAACCATGATTCGAATCTCGTGAAACTTCTTAGCTTCTAGGAAAAGTTGATTTTATGCATTGCTTTTTTTCCATTTGTTAACGATTTTTTTTATTCGATATTCGATCACATATGGAACACACTGTACCTAGCGGATTATTGAAATATTGTTTATCAAATTCGCGAAGAGCAGGTTGAAAGAATGTATATTTTGTGTATGATGCACTAGTGGGTGCATTTCTATTTGTCGATGGCTCGCTCAGCTGTATCAGATTCATTTCGTTGATCTCTCACACCGCGTGTATCTTCACGTGTAGACGGCACGCCTGAATCAGTGGCATTCAAATTCTCTATACCACTCACTGTGTCCTCACTTAACGACGGTATCGATTCATCCAGTGTATTTGAGGTCGTTGGGAGGTTATGTTGTCCACCGTGTTTCTTTAACGTCTTTTGCCTGGCTCGATGCTCTACTTCTTTCCAAGGTACTTGTTGGCACTTTTCTTGGCGGTTTATTCGCTTTCTTCCGTTCTCTAAAGGCTCGCACTCTGTCTATACTTGTCTTTTTCTCCATTTCACTTTTCACACAATGGAAATTGTTAGCTAAAAGATTAAGCTGTGTTTGTGTAATATATAATAAAATACGCAAGCGACTACTGGTTGCCTTATGCTACGTATACCCACAGTACACACGGCGCATGCGCGTATCGTGTTTCACTTTTCGTGACGGAAGCGTTTCACTTTTTGTGACGTTCAGGCCAATTTGCCCTACCGCGCCTATAGAAATTTCACTTGAAAAAATCATCTGACGGACGCAATAGCATTTCGAAGATTTAAAACGTTTTGTTATCAAGTTTCTATTAAAATACAAATATTTTTTGTTATTTACCTCGATTCTACAGTTCCATAAATACTTCTTTCGGAAGAGTTTCTGCTTATAAGCTTATGTTTATAAAAATTTATCTATTTTTTCAACAAACGTCATTTTTTACCCATAAGTCTTTTATGTCAGCTGTAATGGTACCGAAATAACTTATGCCAAAATAAACTTAATTTGTTTGCATCCTTTAAAGATATTCCTTAATCTAAAAGGGAAATAGTAGTATGACTAAATGAAGACAAAAACAATACTTAACTTTAAATGCTCCTGATGAAATGAACCTTTCATAAAAACAGATTGTAATTAAACAATCTTATTTCCGTACTTTCATTTGATTCTTTTTGTTAGCATATTTGACAGTTTTTCATTTCATTTTCTACCGCTGTATAGAGATAAAAGTGGTGAGAAGACATTTTAAGAATCTGCATCTTGAATCACTCTGTATACATTGCTGTAAATGTGCATAGCGTGTTATTGCATATCCAAATTAACACACAAAACATCAGACATATCCTCTATATTATACCACGTAAATTACAATATGCGCACAAACAGAATCGGACTCCAAACATATCTTCTTCCTGTATGATTCCTCATACAGGAAGACCACCAAATTATCATGACCACCAAATGGTCATGATAAGCTGTCTTTTTCCTTTCTCCATCAAACTCCTCTAAGCTCATGTTTGCTTCATCGGAACTTAACAAATTTGTTTAATACAAAAAAAAAACCTTTGACGAGACATAAATTATATGGATACGCAAAAAAACTAGAATCGGCAACTTTTCAAAATATTAGTACCTAATATCGAATCTTCCTACTTTACGGTACTGCTCAAAGATCTTAACTTAAACACGCTCCTCCTAGCCTAACGGTATCATCTGCAATATCGTGGTGTACTTAACTTAGTACTTACAGTACTGCATAGTGACATGTATATTATCTAGTTACACGACTTAACATTGATTATGAAGACTTCTTTCTGCATAGTAGTTTGTGCTCTAACATAGTTAAAACTCGAGAAAATGACTCGTTAAAGGAAAAGCTGTTTTCCAATAGTTGTCATTAAGTAACCACAATTCATTTCTCAAATCAGAGTCAACTTTATAAAACCGTTTTATTTAAAGATGCCTTAAAAAGTATACAATCATTTATTAAATCCTTATTACCAGTGCCGGTTCCATATGCAGGCCGCAGGGCCGCGCGCCCCTCCTGAACATTGAGCGCACCACCGTAGATATATAATTGTATTGCGATATTTTATCTCGGCATTATTTTTCATAAAAGATAAAGCTTGCGCCTCGAACATACCTAACACTCATGACTCAACACGATATGGCGGCTAGCAAGTACCAGTCAAATGCATATGCCCTATCTGTTGGAAGCGCTAGAGTTAGAGCGACGGTATGCAGTATAACTATATAGCTATACTGCATATGCTTCGTAATATAACTATATCGTTAATATGTAGTACAAATTCGAGCGCCACCCAGCCACACAGTACAGGTTAAATGCATATGCACTCATCTCACTCTATTGCAAGCTATAGGTGAGAGCGAACGTATGCAGTATGTCTTCTCTATTTCTTCGGTCGGCTTGTACTATATTACGACTAGTGTGTGTAACATTCCAGCGGCTTTGGATGAGACATAGCAACGTAACGTCACGCTGCTTGTACAGCGAGAATATATATTGTTGTTTATGCTATCCTGGGCTGCGATTCTTTAGCGTTCTAGCAGAGAAGCCTAGTATAGAGTAAAATTGATATAGATATAGTTGCATTGTTCTGTGAGTTACGTATGTACGATTTTGCCACGTGTTTCTCCAAGAATATATTTAATAGAAATAATTTAATAAAAATGAATAGTGTTAGTTCTTTATTGAAAATAGAGTTTTGTAGACTTTCTCTTGTGGACAAAGTAAAAATTAAAGAATTAGGTAGGTCATTGCCTGATATAAATTGATCGCAAACTCGTGCAAGGAGTGCTCAAAACTGACATTTACAAGAGACATTTATAAAAAAATTATAACACAGATGAAGGAGAGATTCTCGTATCGTGACCATCTACAAGCCGCTGAGTTATTTAACACGAAATCGATGCCAACATTTTCTAAACAATTTCCAGTGGACCTTTTGGAAACCGTGTGTCATACATATCAATTTTTGAATAAAACCAGATTAAAAACAGAATTAGAAGTCATTTACTCGCGTCCGGATTTTTATCAAATAATTGGAGCCAATTTTCTTTCGTTATTGCTACAAAATAATCTCCGTGAAACTTTCCCGGAAACTATAAAAATACTTAAAATTATTTTAACAACCCCGATGACCACTGCTAAATCAGAGCGTTGTTTTTCAACAATTAAAAGAATCAAGACTTTTTTGCGAAATGCTATGGGTAATGATCGTTTAAACGCGTTAGCGATAATGTGTATTAATAAAGATGTGGTGCGAGATATTTACAATTTTAACGAAAAAGTTTTGGAAAAGTTTATATCAATGAAAGATAGAAGAGTGCAATTCACTTTCAAGAAATGATTGAATTTAATCATTTTGCATCCATTTTAGGTAAGATTTCTCACTATTATGTTATTTTTTTAAGAAATGCGCCCCCGCAGATTGAAATGGCACGAGCCGCCACCGCTTATTACGTAATAAATAGAATTGATTCGATTATTCGTACTGAAACTCTTAGCGGATTTTAAACAAATATTCCCACGAAAGATCAAGCAATTACTAAATGTAAAATGGAAGGTAGATGCATCAGATTTCCTCGAAGGGCACCTTATCTATCAGTGATGAACAATGATTAATCTACGCCTACGATAGATGGATAATTAATTTGAACCATCACTCCGGTTGATGTTGGATATCTCTATAATCATGTTTGATTTCCGCACGCCAACATAAATTTTCTTGCGCTAATTAAGCGAACGATGATGCTCAATGGAGTGTGAATATTGAGCCTGCTTAACATGCTCAAAACAATTTCATGTAAGGCAATTAATTGTTATTTCGAAAGATTTCGAAAGGATTTGCTGCTATAGATGCTTATGTATCAAAACTTTAATATGTTTAACGGTAACAAAAAAACACGAAATATAAGCAATAGAAACTGTAATATAACATTTGATGGAAGCTTGACTCTTCTTGCCGTTAGTATTATTTTATTTTATTAGGTCGTGTCTTTGTAGGTGATGCTGTCTTCGTTTTATACAATAAATCCAAAGAATTTTGGTTAATTTCCTCCGTGGTTAACATCACTTTTTATTGAGAAGTATCATTCTTACTTTACACCATTTATATTTAACATTGATGTTTTTATCTTCGATGTTATTATGTGGATTTTTTTATTATGGGGTTGATTTAATCAACGAAAAGTACTAAACCATAAATATATATTACGTGCAATAAAATATACAAACCAATATGTTGCGGACGAAACGATGTGGCACACAATTCTTGCAGACGAAAGAGTCTGCGGGAAATTGACATCTTGAAACTTTATTGCAGATTGTATGTGCACACCTCGACGATTTTATAAAGATTAAAGAATATGAATTTGGTTGGTCTCGTGCAATTTGCAATATAACAGTAATATGTTATAAAATTATCATTCGCTGCAAATTTTTTTAACAAAGGACTCCAGAGTTCAGATTCATCTGTCCGATATGTATTTTTGTAAAAAGACTTCACTATTTTCCGGCTTTCTGTTAGCTAAAACACTTCCGTATATTTCGCACGTTTTTGCTCATCAAACATAAATCTTTCACTTTTTTGAAAAAGCGGGTCAACAGTATGCATTTATACTTGTATTTATAACTGGATGTGATGTACATGTCGCATTTAACTTTCCCGGTGAAATGTAACATCATATCTCGGATCTGAAAATTCTTCAGCAGTATAACGACAAAACGTTACAACTACATAAAATTCGCTTTATCAGCGTGTGAAATATATTTCTTACTGAACAGTAAAACAACATTTCGATAACAAATACTGTAATTATGACTTATTTGTCTAAAGTGATTGTGAATTGTGACTACGAGTATTGTATTAGAACAGAATGGTGTATAAAAATCTGTTTTTAAAAAGGAAGTATGCAGTACAATGTAATGTCACTCTTGTAATGACGCTTTTGTAGCGTTTGCCGTCGACTGCGCCAGCGGTTAAAATAAACCGCGAAATAAAAGACTTGTTGTTAGATTCTTGTTTATTCGCTGAAACAGTGTTTGATGTGTGAACTCTTAAAATTGCTGAATCTTGAATGTTGGAATTAGAAATGTCGATGTGAACTGTTGACCTGGGACTGAGGAATATGATTGATTATTCTGAGGCGGAACTGAGCTCTGGTGTTTGTATATATAGTATATGGTCACAGGTAGATGTAGTTAAGGGTGGTTGTATGATGCGCGGGGTGTGTTTAGGTAACGATGGTTAATGCGTACAATGGTAAATGGTACTTTGCCTATCTTGATTACGGGGAAAGGATAAATAATATTTAAGCAAGGTAGAATGGAGACTTCCTAATAGCACAAAGGATGGCGATTCTTGGGAAAATTAATAGAATGGAAAGATTGAATACAAGTACGAATGAAAGGAAAATATTGAAATTATATCTAAGAGGGTTGAATAAGAAATATATATACATATGGGGATATTACACTCCCCCCCTTTTGAAAACGAAAAATATTGATGTATGAAATAGGAGATATTTTTAGTGGGATAGTTTTAAATTTATGCTATAACTTATTAACTAACATAAAGAAAAACAGTAATTTTTTTTTTTTTTCATGATAAACGTCATTATAGAAATAAACATTAAATAGGTTTAGGATATCTGGGAAAATCATATTCATTTACATTGTATAGCTCATTTTAAAACATGCACTTAAATATAATATGGTCTGATTTGTATAAAAGGATTATTTTTTTTTGTTAGATTCGAGGTTTATATGATCAAAGAATGTGGAATTATTATAGTTAGGTTAAATGAGGATATCCTACTATGGTAATCATTGCCTAAATGTATTTTGGTATATTGATCTAGAAAATTCTAATATAATAACCTAAAATAAGTACAATAAAGTAAGCTTTATAATTTTAGGACACTGTCAATTTCCCGTTTGATATAGTGTGATCCCGAACTTTAGTTTTATATTTTTTTTGTAGAGAGTTATTTATTTCTATAATTTGAGTGTAATAGCTAGTGGTGAATTGGATTAATTTGCAAGAAAAGCTGGTTTCAGTTTGTCTTTATGGACAATTATTTCTTTTTTCTTAATCTTTAATTTACAATTTACATTTGAGACGTCAACTATTTCGTATGGGCCTGTATACCGTGCCGATAATTTCTTGGAGACACCCGGTTTATTTTGTTCGACTAATAGGTAAACTGAATCACCGATATTATAATTGGTGGCACTGGCTCTTTTATCATAATATACTTTATTAATTTCTTTTGATTTGATGATATGTTCTCGAGCTAATTCGCGACTGCGTTGGAGTTTTACTTTCAATTCATCTAGGTAATCATCGTAACAGTATTTATGTTCGGGAGATCGAAGGAGATTTTTAGGTAAAATAGGTTTATATCCAAATATAATTTCATAGGGTGTGAATTTCGTTGATGTATGCGTGGATGTATTGTACGAGAACATAGCGAAATCGAGATATTCCTCCCATTCCTCTTGTTCATGTATGTAATGTTTTAAATAATCTGCTAACGTTAAATGGCTTCGTTCCAAAGCACCGTTTGTTTGGGGTCTATAAGCTGAGGTCGTCACGTGTTTGATTTTAAATAATTTTGATATATTTTTAATTAATGTCGAATTAAATTCGCGGCCTTGATCTGTCAGGATTATTTCTGGTATTCCAAACTTACAAATGAATTGAGTGACTAATGTTTTAGCTACCGTTACTGCTTCATGATTTGGAATTGCAAAAGCTTGTGAAAATTTACTGAGGTCATCTTGCAGTGTTAACACATATTTATTCCCATTTACAGTTAATGGTAGTGGTCCTACGATATCCAAAAATATTTTCTCCAATGGTTTTTTACTAGTTGTTGTGATTTCCATTGGCATTTTGTTTTTCCTCCGGCTTAGCTTATTGATTTGGCAAGATTCACAACCTTTAATGAAATTAGTTATGTCCTTTTTCATACCCTTCCACTTGTATTCTTGTTTAATTCGCATATATGTTTTGGTAAAACCCGAATGACCAGCGCTAGGGCTAATATGATTCTCTTTCAATATTTCGTCAAATTCATCTTCTGTTGGTTTTGTTAATATATTGTAAAAAATATTTACGGTTATTTCGCTAATTTTGAAAACGTACCTTATGATTGCCCTGATTTTTTCCCAATGCAGTTTATCAAATGTGGTACTAAATTTCGGAAGGCTAATTGATGTAATCTTGTCGGTTACTAAAGAATTCCTAAGGTTTATTAGGGATTTGAAGATGTCTTCATAGGAGCATTTTTCCCAATAGTTAGTTTTATAAAACAAGTAATAAATTTTCTTTTCTTTGTCTCTAAAATGGCATGTGTCGTTAATATCGAATTGCTTTGATTTAAGATCTTGTAAATGATTTGGATATTTCGTAAATAAATTTTTGACATTAACGTCGACGGTATCATCAAGGTCCGTTGTTAAAAGTATAGCCAAGTTATCTTTACAATCTACAAAATTTGAATTTAATTCTTGAATCTTTGGGTAAGAAATTATTGAGGTTTGAAGTGTTTTCAAAAACATTTGATAATTGTCGTAATTGTTTTTGGTGGTAACATTTACTTTAGCGCTTATTTCAGGCATATTTGTAGGATTGGATGTTTTATCCAGTCCTCTAATTTCTGATATACATTCTGCGGAAATCTTTTCTATGGAATAAGTAGGAGGAATCAGAACTCGACTGAGTGCGTCGGCATTTTTGTTTGACCTGCCTGGCCTATATTTTATGTAATAGTCGTACTCTTCTATGCATAGCCTCCAGCGAAGGAGTCGTGAACTAGGGTCTTTCACGTTATACAAGTAAGTGAGTGCTATATTGTCAGTCACTATTTTAAATTTCCTACCGAAAATATACGGGCGAAAGTGTTTAACAGATGAAATTATTGCGAGTAATTCTTGAGATGCTACGTCGTAATTTTGTTCGGCCTTATTGAGGGTACGGCTATAATATGCAATCGGTAAGTCGCTTCCTTCATAATTTTGTGATAGTACTGAACCGATCGCGAATTTTGAAGCGTCTGTGGTGAGGGCGAATTCTTTTTCGAAATTAGGGTATTGAAGGATTGGTTCTGTGCACAATTTATTCTTAAGGGTTTCGAATGCTAATTGCTGTATGCTAGTCCACTGAAAAGGATTATGGTTTTTAAGCAGTTTTGTTAGAGGTTGTGAAATCGAGCTAAAATTCGCTATAAAACGCCTATAATAGCCTGCGAGGCCTAGAAATGATTTAATCTCTTTTGAATTTCGAGGAACGGGGAATTCTTTAACACTGTGAATTTTTTCCGGGTCTGGTTTAACGCCAGCTTCAGTAATTAAATGCCCCAGATAAATAATTTCATGACGCAAAAATTCGCATTTTCTGGGTTCTAGTTTTAAGTTATTTCTGTCTAATCTATGGAATACGTCACGTAATTTTTTGATATGGTTATCTAGGTTATCGGAGAATATAATTATGTCATCAAGATAAATTAAACAACGGAAGTTATTGGTTAACCCTGATAAAGCCGCTGACATAAGGCGAGTAAATGAAAAAGGGGCGGATTTTAGACCAAAGGGCATACGACGAAATTGAAAATGACCGCTTGGAACTGTAAACGCAGTTTTATGCATATCACGAGGGTGCATTTCCATTTGGTGGTAGCCGGACGTGAGGTCTAAACTAGAGAAGTATTTGCAACATCCTAGTTGATCAAGAATTTCTTCAATAAGGGGTAAAGGATATGAATCTCCGACTGTGATTTCGTTAAGTTTTCTATAGTCAATAACCAACCGCCATCGTTTTTCACCCGTGTTATCAGTTTTTTTTGGAACGATCCACACAGGGGAATTCCAAGGACTAAATGATGGGGTGATTATACCTTGATCTAGCATTGTATTTACTTGTTTATCTACTTCTTCTTTTAGGGCATGTGGATATCGATAGTTTTTTGTATGAATAGGGGTTTCCGTAGTTGTATGTATTTCATGCTGGATTAGGTCACAACTGGTCAATAGGTCACCTTCCAGATAAAAAATGTCATTGTATTCTAAACACAAGGAAGTGATTGTATTATGTTCTTCCGCATTTAAGTGACTAGTGTTAAGGGTTTTCAGCAGCTTTGATATTCTAGATGATTGACAATTAGGTTTGTTATTCACGCCGGTCTTAAAAACGTGCGCAGTGGGTATTTGAAAAGGTTCTAAGGTAATGATAATGTCTTTAATGTTTGCAGAGAGATTTGTGGTATTAAGTAAAGTAGTTGTAACTGTATTTTCTTTGGTGACATTAACAATACTATCTGATATATATATGCCAGGTAGTATTTGGCTTTTTGAAATGAGACCTGTTCGAAGTTGTGGGTTACTGACCCTAATTGAAACGATAGTTTCCGATCTAGGATTTAGGGTTTCTGGAGTAGAAATATTTGGAGAAGGTAACTTTAGGTATGATAACGTGGAATCTTGTATCACGTTCGAGAGAGTCGTGTTAGGATTGATTTGAGATCTAGAGTTAGGATGATGGTTCGGCGATGTATGCTCGTATACATCGTCCGTACTTATATTTTTATTTGATTGAGACGATTTAGCATTAAGAGTTTTGTTAGAATTTGGTATAGGTTCTAGTTCGCGATTTACGTAATAGAGTGGCAATTTAGTTCCGCCAAAGGAAATGATTTCTTGTTTAAACGAAATGTCAGCCTTAAATTTTGTGAAAAAATCATTACCGATAATACCTCCGTGGTTTATCGGGAAAGCATGTGTTTATGCAAGTTGTTATTAAAATTGACATCTATCTTCACGTAGCATAACGTACGCATTGGCTCAGAAGATATGTCTATCCCCGTCAAGAAAATTTGGTGGTCTTCGAAACATTGCACGTAATGTTTCAATACACCAATCTTGATTAGGGATACCTCTGCACCCGTGTCTACCAGAAAAGACGTGTCGTTCTTAAAATCAGAGCTCGCTAACACAACGTATGAGGATATACCGGTTAAATTTATTGGGTAAACTAGACCAGAAAACTTTCGACAGTCCGCTCTTTGGTCAAGGGATCGGACAGCTGGGAGTTTAAATCAAGAGAAATTTCGTTTCCCGGTTCCATGTTAACCATACGAGTTTGTGAGTTAGAGAGGGGCTGTTGTATGGAGTTCATGCTGTCTTGTGAAGTAGGTGGAATGGGATGGTGTTGAGAAAATTGTCGAGTATTTACCGGGCGTTGGTTAATTGATTGCTGATTATTATAGGACTTGGATCGAGGAGTATTAAAATCAGGTGGATGATAATTAGTATGATCGCTGTTGTATTGTGAATGTGGACTGTGGAGCTGATGTCGTTGCTGATTATTGTAATTTCTTTTCCTACATTGATCTATTGTGTGACCGACATTTTTGCAATAGTTACATGATAGAGAAGTGGTAGTTTTTCTAGTTTGTGAATTTAGTTGGTTATATCGGCAATGTGCTGTCTCGTGGTTTGAATTGTTGCAAATATGGCAGAATTTATTGTTTTGATCTTTGGTGTGTTTGTATAGCCTATACTCCGTCATCGCAAATGTTGTAGCTTCTTCGAGATTACTAGGTCGTTGTATTCTGATACGGAAGTTGAGATCGTTATCGCGGATACCTGATAAAAAGATTGACCGTGCCTGTTTGTTTAGTAGTAATTGCTGCCCTTGAATGAATTCAGCATTGTTGTTTTCGGGTAAGCTATTAATTAGTTGTTTATAGCACTTCTCGATTTTAGTGATATAATCTGCGATATTTTCCTGACCCTGTTTGCATGCGTTTAAATTTGCCATACACTCATCAAAAGATAAATTGGTACCGTATTCTGCGTTTAAATATACTTTCATATTTTTCCAACTATCTATTCCTCTACTACGCAATCGTTTACCCGCGTCGCCTAAAATTCTTGTCTTAATACAAGTTAATAAAATAGCTTGACCGTTATCGGGGACTACTTTGACAATGTCCTCGCAGGTATTTATAAAGTCGCTTATATCGTTCCGGTTGTCGGTACCGTCAAAGGAAATAGAATTTAGTAAGTTAATTGCAATGTTTATCATATCAGGTGCTGCCATTCTGTATTTTTAATTTAAAGGATTTCTAGTGTTAACTGGAGTGAAAGGATTAGTAGCAAATGGGTTCGAGATTATGCAGGTGTGTAAAAATTTAGAGCCATAGAATGTAAAAAAAAATATAAAGTTCCACTTACATATGAAAGGAAAAAGTTGATCAGAATAAATGCGATATCGATGATGTTGACACTGGTTTTCCTGGCGTTGACCTTGATTCGTAGATGGGTAGATAACTTGTTGGTGGAATTGTTGTTTCGAACGAACATCCCGCGTTGAGGTTGCTAGAATGTTGCGGCAACCCTTTCAGCTCTTCTGTCTCCAGACGGGTTTCTTTCCAGGATTTGGTTGTTGAACGTTTCTCGATTTTGTTGGTGGTTCTTCTTTTTCTTTGGTTCGGGAAATCTGTATTGATTTCCAAAATCCTACCGACTGCGCCACTTTTGTAATGTCACTCTTGTAATGACGCTTTTGTAGCGTTTGCCGTCGACTGCGCCAGCGGTTAAAATAAACCGCGAAATAAAAGACTTGTTGTTAGATTCTTGTTTATTCGCTGAAACAGTGTTTGATGTGTGAACTCTTAAAATTGCTGAATCTTGAATGTTGGAATTAGAAATGTCGATGTGAACTGTTGACCTGGGACTGAGGAATATGATTGATTATTCTGAGGCGGAACTGAGCTCTGGTGTTTGTATATATAGTATATGGTCACAGGTAGATGTAGTTAAGGGTGGTTGTATGATGCGCGGGGTGTGTTTAGGTAACGATGGTTAATGCGTACAATGGTAAATGGTACTTTGCCTATCTTGATTACGGGGAAAGGATAAATAATATTTAAGCAAGGTAGAATGGAGACTTCCTAATAGCACAAAGGATGGCGATTCTTGGGAAAATTAATAGAATGGAAAGATTGAATACAAGTACGAATGAAAGGAAAATATTGAAATTATATCTAAGAGGGTTGAATAAGAAATATATATACATATGGGGATATTACAACAATAAGAGCTATACATGCTTCCGCTCTGAATTTTTTTAATTAGTTCGAGTTATTATTTTTATTGCGGGAAAGCGTTTGATAAAAGAAAGTGCCATAATCCATATTTCGACCTTTCTAAAATGGAGCTTTTTTAACGAATTCGAAATTGAAGACGGTTACTTTGTTTTTATATCACCAATTTTATATAACCGTCTTCGACTTTCCATATTATCGAATATCACTAAATCAATCAAATACTATTCAAATCTGAGTAAATTATGCCAACATCAATTGATACTGATTTTACACTTTTTTCCAAGACATTCAAATCGTTTCTCTAACGAAAAAATCATAAAATTCTTCGTAATACATTATAATCAACTGGTTCATATTACAAAAGCAAGGTATATTATAAAACAGAAACAAATCAAGTCGAAGCCACCCTGGTGGATATAATGATGCTTTCACTATGCTGGGAGGATATGCGAAGAGCTAAGGTTAGAGGCTGCACCACGAACAATTTGTCCTGTTTTGTCTCAATTAATGCAAACACCGCTCGAAGATCACGAACTAGTAGTTGTTGTCTTATAATACAACGATACTAGCGAAGAACCAAGCGTAGTAGTACCAGAGTACCGATCTCTTCAGCACTGGTAGTTGTTTGTTAGGGGCGGATACCGTTCATATATACTGTATAGATAATGAACGATCTGTCGTGTGCGATTTTGACATGGTAGAAGAGATAATCTATCTATCGGATGGAGCCAGAAAAGATTTTGAAATAGTAGAAGTTCTTCACATATTGAATTTGCCAATCTGTTTAATGTTTTGTTCAAAAATTATATCTGTAAATCACGTCTGAAAATCTGATCGAGTCAATAGAAGGTAGAAAAGATTTGCATTCATAATAATTTTATAAAGGTGAGGAATAATCAAATTAAATTATATAACGCAGACTTTAAATATTTACCGAAGATTGACGGAGACAATGCAAATGTATGTGACCCGATCAATATTTGCAATACATAGTGGAAAATGAAAAAGGAATTGAAGAAAATACAGTTGGGTTGGATCTGAAGGCTATGTTTGCATAAAAAGTATAGAGACGCCGCTTGTTCTGAAAGTTGAAGACGTGCATTGAAAATGTGTATTGAACATCGTGAGATAGTTGCTTATTAAGATCACGTTGTGGTATTATGCTTTGACTCTTCTAGCGGTCACCTAGTACAAGTGCAGTTCCTTCATTTCCATAAGCATCGTTGTTGTATCGTCTTCACGGTTGCGTAGCATACTGGTTTGAAAGAACGGCTGGACCACCCGCTCTGATAATAGCATTATTATTATTATATCTTTGGGCCAACTAAACACTGTCCGATAGTAGTAATCTGCACTGCACGAAATATACGCAGTCTGATGTGTGTATGAATTTTTCATATCCTACCAGGAAATAAAAATCTGTCCTCGATGAACTGCTGCCCCCAAAAATAGGCGAGACTTCCCCACCAGTATATGATATTTGACATTTCCACACACATTCCACAAAATGTACAAAAACTGTTTCA
The DNA here is from genome assembly GCA_947310635.1 of Leptodirus hochenwartii. Taxonomy (NCBI): domain Eukaryota; kingdom Metazoa; phylum Arthropoda; class Insecta; order Coleoptera; family Leiodidae; genus Leptodirus; species Leptodirus hochenwartii. The sequence goes on along the minus strand of OX371176.1, from coordinate 7,565,381 downwards.
ATGAAGAATATTATGGCAATCTTAAGTACTTGGCTTTTTAATCACATTGATGTTGTGTTTATATAGTATAGAATATCACCCAAATACCGTAACTAAAAAGATAAAAGTGCTGTAACCGAGCATATTTTTGAATCACGTCATCCTATTCAAATTACTTCACTTAAGTTACTTAAAAGCGTTTTAATTTATTCCGAGTTAAATGCTTATGAAAGTATATACATGAAAATCAAATTTAATGAATTTAGATTCAGGTCCAATTTCATCTTGTCTATTTAATTTATTTAATACTGTTGTGATAATTTTTAAAATTGCGTTTATATGTTCAACGAAAATGTACGAACAATGAACATCGAAAACTCAATCTCCTGGGACACACGGACAAAGGCAAAAGTAATCGGAGGATTGCCGAAACGAAAAAGAATTAGTCATAACATGATAAGTTCTGCATTTGAACTATTTGAAGCTACGGTCCGTGATGCAGAGGTAGTTTAAGACAAAACGGGCCTTTTGTCGGAATAATAGATATACGATGCCAAACGTAATCTTTATAAGTCGTATAAGTACAGTTTGTCGTTTTTACTGCAGTTGGAGTACAATTCTCAAAGATAAGGAAGGTTCTTTTTCCAACATTAAAAGGGAAAATTCTTCGAATTTATCACATGGAAATAGGCAAGGAATATAGATTTCTGGGGAAGTAGTAGACCTTAATAAAACTTAACATAAGTTGAAGTAGCCATATTATTTAAAGTGGCTCTGTACATTATTAGACTACAAACTTTCCAGATTTTTTTTTACCTATTTTAGAATCTAAATCTAAATACCTACAAGAATATACTTATTTATAACAATGAAAGAACATATCTTATTTTTTACTGGTGGTAATATAATATATTCTTCCTAATGGCCTATACCTCAAATCTACTATGATTATCTGACGGTGCTACAAGCAGACAATGTAGAGATCTCTACATTAGAGTAACTAATTGGACAGGAAATGAACTGTATTTTTCGTTTTATTTTCGTGTGCATTGAGGTGAGACATGGACATGGGTCTACTGATCACCGCTGACGGGCTGACCAAAAACAAGGTACCCAGCAAAAAACACTCTTGTTACTTTGTAGATGCAGTAAGTGTCGTAAAAGATGATGTTTTACGAATAATACAAAAATAGTGTGTGTAAGTTACCTTCGGAATGACTGTTGTATTCTACATATAGCAAAAGGGGGTAGCTACCAGTGGTGGCTCGTGTCATTTCAATCTGGGGGGGCGCATTTCTTAAAAAATAACATAATATTGAGAATGTGCGTTACATTAGTCGATATTTGCGCCAAGCGAACCGATGAAACAGAAGACATACTGCATACGGTCGCTCTCACTCTAGCGCTGGCAATAGAGTGAGATGAGTGATGCATTTAACCCGTATGGGTGGCTGGCTGCCGCTGGAATGTGTGTTACATTAGTCGATATATGTATAGCGACACGCGAACGATAGAAGCACCTGCTATACTGCATACGGTCGCTCTCACTCTAGCGCTTCCAACAGATAGGATGAGATTTGACTCGTACTTGCTAGCTGCCATATCGTGTTGAGTGTTAGGTATGTTCGCGGCGCAAGCTTTATCTTTTAGGAAAAATAATGCCGAGATAAAATATCGCAATACAATTATATATCTACGGTGATGCGCTCAATGTTCAGGAGGGCCGCGCGCCCTGCGACCTGCATAAGGAACCCTGGTACCTACTGAAAAACTGATCATATTGTGAATTGAATGACCAAGCAATATGATAGTATAAAAGTAAATCATCCTTAATAAATTATTATTCGAAAATTTCCTGGTGTCTTTTTATTGTATTTCGACTTTTTACGTTCATTCAATTCTCATAAGTTTATGGAACCTATGCAAGAACATACCACCTGCACATATTAATATGTAACGTGTAGAGTATGTGAAAGATTTAATGTCCATTTATTTGCTTGTCGTGTTTATTTTTTGAATTGACCTGTCCTGGCTGCGTGACGGCTGTAAACAGTTTTATATGCACAAACTTTAATCTATCGATATTGACAGCCATGCATACTCAATATGCATACAGCAAATATGCAGCAAATCCATTCCTTTTTCGATGTGTATATATAAGTTTCCACTATATTAAAAAAAAATCATTATAAACATTGATTTACGTGTAAATTCTAGCAATTTATTTTTCTTAAAATTACAATAATGAAATAATATTTGCGACATATTTATTATTTTTAGAACATGGCAGAGGCACTTTCAAATTTTATAATTTCATCCTTCGTCGAAAGATGAAAGGTAAATGCTGCTTTTTAGTGAAGATTAGTCAGATCAACACTAGTTGTTCTTGCGATACGCTTGTATAATTTTTTATTCCAAATGCTATCTTTTTTACTGCAATCGTTATTCTATGTAAAAACGTATCCATATCTTCGTAGGTTTAAAGTTTACATCAACATGCGTACTGGTATATACCAGGTGTTGAAAAAGGGAGCTTTATTGCTTATCCGAACGTTATTTGTATTACATCATGTAAAATGCACAAGTTCTTATACAAATTGATTACTTTTGTAAACGTGGTGCGGATAATATTACTTGAAATACTGATTTATTTTAATTTACCGAATTTTTTTATGTTAGCGTAAAATTCTAGGCAAGAAAACCTCTCTAACATACATATCTGTCGCAAAGTATGACAATACAATACTATTCAATTGCACAAACTCAAAACTCATACTCGATTTCGTATTGTATCCCATCGCGTCGCTACTCTTCAGTTTCTAATGTACACCACGTCTTCGCCTCCACTTTCCACATTGCACTTCTTAGAATAATGGTTATATCATTCGCGACATGTTTATGACTTCCTTATACAGAAATCCTCTTCATGTATATGCCAGAGATATCCATTTTTGAACAATTTCATTATGTGTTACAAAAATATTTTATAATTTCTTTCCATCTCGCTTTATTATTTTAACTGTATAACCAGATCGAAAGAATATACTTAAAAAGGCGGTCGATTGTCATATACCATATGAGTCAAGCACTAATCATAAAAAAAATTTTTGTTCTGTAATTCTGTTTTAAAAATTATCACTACGGTGTTAAATAATAGTATAGAAAATCACCCAAATACCGTAACTTAAAGCGTTAAGTAGCTAAAAAGATAAAAGTGCTGTAGCCGAGCATATTTTTGAATAACTCAGGTCATCCTATTCAAATTAGTTCACTTAATTTACTTAAAAGTGTTTTGAATGTTCTAAAATTATGTTCTAAAATTTATAAATTAAAATCTGAAGTTACTGCTGATTATATTCCTTGCTATATTTTGAGCATATATTGAAGTTAAAATAAATAATTTGGCATCGGTGTTCCACCTGGCCAGTAATACTACTCATCGGTATGAGACAAGACATACTACTATTGTTTCTTGAGTTTTATTGTTCTTAGGACAAAAAAAAGTTCCTTTCAATGTATTTCAGAACCGATTCATTACACCAAGAACATGAAAAATATTTTATTACGCTTTGTCGTATAGAATGAAATGAATAACGTGCGATTTTGATATACGATTCTTTGCAAGCCACTAAAATAATCGTATTTATTCTTCACTCGGAAATAATATGTTAAAATGAAGATTGTACACAACGTTGTTAATTATTTTTCTAATACTGTTTTTGATTAAACCTAATTAATTAAACTAAACTTAATTTCAATAATCTATGGTTCGTACAAACAAACTAAATAACTATTGTCCTAAATGCTTCGATCTTCTCAATGTTTAGTAATATATTTTGTTAACTAAATATCAAATTTTTAATCAACTATTGATGCTTTGATTTTTATAATTTATAATTTTAATACAGGAAAGTAATATTATATTTTCCAAGTTTTTACGTGGATTCACTTTACACAATCTTAGAGGATATTAATTGGTCGAAGGGTGTTGCAATATTCGTAGCCTTGTAATAATTTGTAAGGTTCTAATTTTTCGTAATATTTCATTTGAGCGGACATTTCTTGATATACTTTTAAGATGCGCAATGCAAAATGTATTCTTTGCGCGGCTTACGGTGTAATCAGAGAAATCGCTGATATTCTTACCTCTATAGCTGATGGAAGAAATAAGGTCGGGATTGCAACAAAATTCCGCCGTTGCAGATGAATAATTACAGGTTTTTGGTAGATTAGTGGCTGAAATTTTTAAGATAAAACATATATATCCCTACACTATAATATTGAATCGAGTATATTGGTCGGTTTGACCATCAGATATCTATAATCGCTTCTTCTTTACCTTCGTCGGTGTCCAAAGATTAATACTCATTCGAAGATATAAGACTAGGGATGGGAAATTTTATTGAAAACAAATAAATCAAAATTGATTTTCGTAAAATTATTTGTTGCAGTTGTTATTCTTCAAATATTTAAAAAACACGATGTAAGTTTCAAAAAGTCGCCCAAATTCTTGTATGATTTCTCAATATATTAGTCAGTGGATTAAATTGATCAATAATTTGTGCGTTTCTCTAATGGTCGACTTCAATAGCTTGATGGCATTTCGACGTCTGACTTCTTCCCATCTCGACTATTATATTAGGAGGTCCATTCTTCGTGGATGGCGCCGTGTGGCTTTGGTCCAGTCGGTCCGATGGAACTCTCGCTTTATATAACTGGATATATCAATTTTTTGTTCGCACCCTGGTCAGTATTTATAATGAGCCCAAACCCGAGTGCACTGCCGATCAGATACTCACAGAAGATGAACGCACTATTCCACGGTCCGATACCTATCTCGACACAAGAAAAAAATACCTATCCAAAAAAATCAAGAACCTTAACGATATAAAAGAATAATGGTACAAGAATCACATGTATAAAATGATTCGTCAGGCAATTACAAAATGTTGTACGGTTTTTGGGGCTGAAATGATACTGAGAATTCATTATTGCAAACATCGGAAATAAAATATGGATTTAAGCTACAATTTTTAATTTCTTCGCTGCATAATTTCAATTAGACCACTTATAAGTGATGTCGTCAAAAACCAATAAGCAATTTTGTTTCGCAAATAAGCCAGTGTTGTTAACATAATTAAGTAAAACTTAATTTAAAGTGTTTTAGCAAAAAGGAAAAGCGTTCTGCTTGAAATGATTGCATCAAAAGAAATGTATTTGACAGTGGCGGCTCGTGCCATTTCAATCTGGGGGGGCGCATTTCTTAAAAAATAACATAATAGTGAGAAATCTTACCTAAAATGGATGCAAAATGATTAAATTCAATAATTTCTTGAAAGTGGATTCCACTCTTCTATCTTTCATTAATATAAACTTTTCCAAAACTTTTTCGTTAAAATTTTGTGGCTCCAAGTATTTGATAAAAATCCGGACGCGAGTAAATGACTTCTAATTCTGTTTTTAATCTGGTTTTATTCAAAATTTCACGCAACAAATAATGCGTTTTAAATATAGCGATTCTTCCTCACTTGTTCGTTATATTCTATTACATGTTTGCGATATGCAGAACTAAACTGAGTCATGATATTTACTTTGCCAAGTAAAGCCGCCAACTGTGCGCATGAACTGATATGGACTCGAGATGATTCATGCTTTCTTATTTTATCAGGAAGGTGATGCAAATCTTTCATACCTATTCTGGCCCAATTTCGATTCATTCCAGTTGCTGCAGGGTTGTAATTTAATATACATGGAAAGCAGTACAATAAGTTGGATACTTCACAAGCACATATCCATGTTTTTTTTTTTGTAAATGTCTCTTGTAAAACGCCGCGTAAATGTCCGGTTTTGAGCACTCCTTGCACAAGTTTGCGATAAATTTAAATCAGGCAATGGTCTACCTAATTCTTTAATTTTTAAGTTGTCCACGAGAAAGTCTACAAAACTCTATTTTCAAAAAAGAACTAACACTATTCATTTTTGTTAAAATATTTTTATTAAATATATTCTTGGAGAAACACGTGGCAAAATCGTACATACATAACTACACAGAACAATGCAACTATATCTATATCAATTTTACTCTATACTAGGCTTCTCTGCTAGAACGCTAAAGAATCGTAGCCCGGAATAGCATAAACAACAATATATATTCTCGCTGTACAAGCAGCGTGACGTCACGTTGCTATGACTCATCCAAAGCCGCTGGAATGTTGCACACTAGTCGTAATACAGTACAAGCGGATCGAAGAAATAGAGAAGACATACTGCATACGGTCGCGCTCACCGATTGCTTGTAATAGAGTGAGATGAGTGCATATGCATTTGACCTGTACTGTATGGCTGGGTGGCGCTCGAATTTGTACTACATATTAACGATATAGCTATATTGCGAAGTATATGCAGTATAGCTATATAGTTATACTGCATACCGTTGCTCTAACACTCGCGCTTCCAACAGATAGGGCATATGCATTTGACTGGTACTTGCTAGCTGCCATATCGTGTGAGTCATGAGTGTTAGGTAAGTTCGCGGCGCAAGCTTTATCTTTTAGGAATAATAATGTCGAGATAAAATATCGCAATCCAATTATATATCTACGGTGATGCGTTCAATGTTCTGGGGGGGCGCGCGGCCCTGCGGCCTGCATAAGGAACCGCCACTGGTATTTGATCCAACTTCCTTAAACTGTTGACTAGTTTGAACGTACCCACAAGCTTCAATTAACTAGCACTGTACTTATATTTTTTCAAAAATAGTTTATTGGTTTAATTATTGCTACTAATCAGCGAGAGAGACTGGTTAGTACAGGTATAACTACTTTTTTTGTCTATTTCCAGTGAAAACTTAGTTGTGAACTTCCTGTTGCATTATTATCGATAGTTCGGCACTAGTCAATATATGGCGAAATTTTATGCGCGTTATTAAACAACATTTAAATAAGCGTGAAATTTATTTTGATTCTGTTTCCCATATAGGAAAGTTTATCGAATGGAAAAAAGCACTTGTCCATAGCCTAATGCTAATCGAATTGCGCTATAGGAAGTGATTAAGACGAACCTGGTTGTATGTTCATTTCGCGGGGCTAAGCATTTTGAGAAATGAGAATGAGAAAATAATTTTAATGGAACGATTATTAAACATTCAAAATAATGTATACCATAAGGCCTCTTCCATTAATTGCAATGCTAAACATGCCGAATGCATGTAATTAATGGTCTTTCTCTTCGTATATTAGATACGAAAATGTCTAAAGATATCAAAATCCAAAATATGTTCATAGCAGATTCTTTGATTTATGCTGCTTTTGTAAAGACACCAATATTAAAGAAACATCAGATTTTTTTCAAGACGGAATCCCGTTCTATCTACTCCAATGGTTTGACTTATCACTTTATTTAATATGTCTATAAATACGTACTTCTATAATTAATTGCTAAATATATGATTTATACAGGGCCGATTTATCTTGACCGAAATAATATTAAAATTTAAATAGAATTTTTGTTACGACTATTAAAATATTTTTTTAAGTTGAAACATATATGTACATAGCAATTTTCAAAACTTAATTTGCTACAGCCTATGGGATAGAGGGTTTACCAAAAATCTCTTGTTATCTATTTGCAATTATATTTTCCTTCGCCTAAATAAATTTATTCGTATTATTGAAAAATTTCATTTTTTAAGGTGGTTAAATACATTCACTTTGAAACACTCGGTATAATGTACAAAGATGGATGTTACGGCCTAACGGTGAAGTGGAAAATAGTAAAAACACGTTGTTTATCAAATAACACAAATGGCAAACGAAGTGGCCGTTCAAATCATACGGCATTGCTGTCATTTAAAATTCATAAAAATCCGACTTTATATAATATTAAATTCAAAGGATGTAGCTGATTAATTGTAACTGAATGACGATGTATTAGATTGTACATACGGAGATTAGTCTTAACATTAGCCCTATGTTGTAATACCATTTATTTCCGATTGTAATATTGATAAGGCAGATTATTACAAATTTGTGCATTACACGACTCATTGCCTATCCGATTGTTAATTATAAATGTGTGTTCGTTTCACTTGCCAGAGGAAATACAGATTTATACCAAATTAAATTTTGCAACATACGAGCGCAACTGTATGACACAAATAATGACAAAAAGGTCCACGCATATATTCAAAGAAACCAAACAATCAAAATTTTCTGATTAAGCTAATTTAAAATGTAGAAATACATCACGTGTATATAAGAAAACTCATCGATGAATTTGAAAGGTAGATAAACGAGAAGATAGTCTTGAACCCGCGTACAACATTATTTTCTAAATTGCCGAAGTTTAATTGAAAGCCAATAATTTTTCGATCATAAAACCTCTCCTTTATTTGAACCTTTTACAGTATAACAGATTTAAGTGATAATTTGTGATAGTAAGCCTAGAGGTTAGTGATTTGTCTCTAATATGAGACTTACTCACTTATCAAAGCAATAGCAAATTGAAAGCTTCAATACCGAGGATGCTTCGAGACGTGATTACGCACGAACTTAATGAATTGCGTTATAAAGAAGAGTTGATGCATTCATTGTGTGTTCGTGACATGTATAGAAGAGAACGCTGTTGCGCCACTGCCAGCACCAACAACACCATGTCTGCATCATCTGCATGGTCAGATGAAGAAGCTGGACGAATTGTATATATATATAACTTGACAAGCGTTTCAGAGGTACAGCGAAGTAACCAGAGTGTGGAGATAATGCTAAATGCTGCTTCAAAGGTTTGAGGCCTTTGGGAGGGTCGTGCACTGTCGGAACATGGTCAAAGTGGCTTTAATAACAAACCTGATTATAAGCACGGACGACTTAACAATAGTATGTCTGCCTTATAACACTCCATATATAAAGTGCAGAGGTGGAGTGTATCAAGAAAAAACACCGCTGTGATCTTGCTGAAATTCCATAGCACATTTTATGAAATTGCTAAAAAGAAATTATGATCTTATTTGTGGTATTGCAAATTGTTATTCTTTGGTGGTGATGTTTCCAAAATTATTACGATTGCCGATGATGGATCATCGGCAATCCAACATATTTATTGTAATTGGTTAATATACAAACTTCTTCTTTATTTGTTACAAAATTTTAAGAACAATTACATTTTTAATAATGTAAGCAGGCTTGAGCCCCACTGTTCAGACTGGAAGCCCAATGTCCGAAAACTTTTTTCCTCAGCTGGTAGCCAGGTATTCCCTTTAAATACCTTCTCTATTCTTGTTGGTCTTCCTAGAAGAAAGAAGTACTCTTAAATATTTACTGAAAAAATCTTTTGGTCAATCGAATTTTGAATAAAGCTTTTAACATCGAATTGAATAATATTAGAATTTTAAATAATCATCTTCGTTGAAGATATTACCTAACATAGAATCGAAGTACAAAGCGATAATAATAAAACTATCCTCTATTTTCAAGTCCTGAGCTTAGAAGTATTGCTTATTGCTTCAGTAAACATAAAACACAGAATTTATTACGCCCTCGACATTTATTTAATGGACACTCTTAGCCTACCCTATTCACAAACGTGTAAGTCTAAATTAGTGTTTTGTAGAATATCCATAATTCTTCTTATACTATTTTACTACAAAATTTGAATGCCCCTACTAGATTTAGTCCACGGTGTAAGTCGTAAGAAATTGTACCGTTAAATATAAATTTTTGAACATACCTTATACATTTGAAGTTCTTACATGAAAAATTACGGCCGATTGAAACCGTTGTCGTTTACTACGAGGCTTTAATAAATCGAAAAGAACTAGATTTGTTATAAGCCTACAGTAAGCACATATAACCTTGAAATCTGCTGCCCTAAATCGTATAATTATGAAGACATGTGTACTTTGATGCTTCAAAGACTTTATTTTTGCTTTAATTTATAATTAAAGTTGCATTATTGTTAGTTTTATAAAAGATCCCTGTATAATCTCTATATAATATAATTAGAATTTGTATATGCCAGATCTTTTTTCATCATTTTATGGACTTTGAGCTGTTTCGAACTTTTTATTCTTCAATATTATAAACTTATAATTTATTTGAACCAATTTCATTGAATTTTGCAGACAATGCACAACAACATCAATGGTCTGGAAGGGATTTTTTTTTCCGAACGTACCCTTCGGTAGTGGGATGCGAACGCACAACCACCTTGGTGCCTCATGCCACATCTTACACCTTTAGTTGTGCCTTCAACTTTCAAATCTTGGTAAAACCTTTAGCGTGAAATAATTCATTTATTATTAGATCCCTTTCGTAGAATATACTCGTACCTATCACAAAAAAAAACTGCATTATATTAAACTTGATATTTTTATAGTAAATTATTTCCTGGACTTTTATTTGAATGAATCTCATTGCTTTTAGTTCCGTTTTTTTGAAACCTTTCAAAATATTAACAATGGCTTCTAGAAACATAATTACCACCTCAACTAGGTGCGAACTATTGATCGTCCAAAGCCATTTACATTACTCAACCCTCATCAAGGCAGTTCATCCACAATAATCACTTCGTTTGTCGTTCAAAAGTACCAACATCATACAAATCCCTGCCATTACCGATTCAAAATAAGAACGCACCATTCTTTTAACTATATACCATTGGAATACCTGAAACATCAGGTTCATTCTTCTTATGCAACCTTCTCCCATTGTGTCCGAGCTCCCTTAAGTTGGAGCTTGGTAAGCACACGCTTGTTGTTATAAGTGAATGTGTGTCGTTTACTCTATCTCTTCTTGTTGGGTACTGGATGGGTACCAGCGTGCGGTGAGAGAAGCTGCAGGCTGTGAGTGAACCTCTCGTGTTATTTGGTTGTCAGGTCGGTTGTCTCTTATTTCGTAGGAGCCGCTTCAGACACACACAGAGCGTGATCTACAACTAAAAAGCCCGAACTTGGCGCTCTCAAGACGCTGAGGAACACCCATACAAACAAATTAAAGCAGTGACGTACGAGGAAACTCCCATCAAACATACACCCAATATATTTGTAAGTCATCAAGCTCTAAAAAATTAATTTAGTAAATGGTTTAATTTCAAAGCTTTAAGTTGCCAAAGGAAAACTGGAGTTAATTACAAATACAAGTGTTCAATTTAGCCGGCCTAAGAAGCTTATACTTTCTGTTTTCCTGACAGCAAAATTACATATAGATAGCACCATTTGAATTAATTATCTTTGTGATTATTCGTTACAGAATTATAGAAATTGCACACGGATACCTGTTATTACAAAATTTACCATATCTAATTTTCTTCATCTGCATACATTCGCATTCATTCTGAAATCTTGTCTTTCACGCTGTAATATCCGCTTGTAATAGCTAGATCTTCTCGTAGGAATTGCACGGTCTACGTGCCCGCCAGTGTTAATACTTATTTACTAGTTGCATAATACTATGGTGCGCACAATTAATTATTGCATACAATTACGTATCGGTGCGTTGTGCTACAACATTCAACTACGCTACTGTAGGCAGTACCTTTGCCTTTGCACTTTGCAGTACCACGGTGGAGTAGGTATACCTCCTTTGGTGTTCGCCTTTGTGATGATAGAAACTCTAGGCGCCCGCACCGTTCGAGGAACAACCGCGAAGAAGATTGTAGTGATATTACAAGAGAGTTCGATGTTATATACAAATCCAACCAATTTCGCTTTTATAAAGTAGAATTTGGTCCACATCTTGGATCACTTTCCAACATGCTAATTGATTCGTCTAAAGTATCGCTTCTAAGAAATTGTTACCCATTAATTATCGTTCTTTAATTCGTGTTGAAAAATAGAAAACAGTTGAATTGGGATTATTTAAAAATCAAATAATATGTTCAACATACATGGCTTCTGAGACGATTCGTACAGTTTGTATGGGGCTATTTTGCTTTGTGTGGCCGGAGGAGCCGCTGAGCTTTTCTCTTTCAAATGCACCAAAGAAGCGAACGCCGGTACAGCGGCGACTGCTCTGGAAATGAAACCAACCATCAGAAGATCTACAGACAATGCATTTAGGAAGCGTGAGGCGACTCGGTTAATTTTTTTTATACCTTCTTTCTTCTATGAAAGGAAATATTAGATATGACCACGATGCTTCCATGCGTAGGCGCATATATTTAATTTACGCTCGAAGCATCTTTGACAAGGCAGCCGTCAAGTTAGATCATCGAATTGTTGAGTTTACTACGTAAAAAAAGATCTAATATTAAATGAAACGTAATAAATTCATTATCGTCGATGTGACGTTATATTTAGAACATATATCATTAAAATTTTATAAAAAAAGGGCTTATTTTTTTTTATAAGTGCCTGTAAATGAATACGTTCATACCGCAATTTTTTTCACTAATGAACATCTGTACAATCTTCTCTTCAGTATCCATTGCTGATATAACTTATTTAAATGGTTTCTTATCCAACAGCACTTTCTACAACACAAATAAGCAGCTTCGTAGTTTTATAGGGACAAAACACGAGTGTTAAATTATTCTAAAATTGCAGATATATAGTGAATAATCTCTATATAAGATATATAATGAACATCTGTAGAATCTTCTCTTCAGTATCCATTGCTGATATAATTTGTGTAACTTATTTAAATGGTTTCTTATCCAACAGCACTTTCTACAACACAAATAAGCAGCTTCGTAGTTTTATAGGGACAAAACATGAGTGTTAAATTATTCTAAAACTCCAGATATATAGTGAATAATCTGCATTCGATCTGATTTCATTTATACACCTTGCTGCGATCGGTCATCATTAAATAAATGTCCACATGGAGAGTGTGTTGGTGTTATGTGTTATGTAAAACTTTGTTTTACATTCTTTAGTCTCCAACTTTGCTTAAATTATCTTCTAATCGTAATACTTTAAAAAGCAAAGTAATGAAGGAATAATATTATAATGATTCAGTTTATTTTTAATTTCGCCGTGGTCTTATATTAGTTGTTGACGTTTAAAAAAGCAGATAGGTCCTCGTAGTTTATATAGTATACATACATCGAATCCATCCCTTTTTAAAATGTGTACAAGGAAGAAAAACATATGTATATTAACGCCAGGAAAATCGGCGCTTACAAAGGCAGGTGGGATTCAAGTGTTGAAGGTAGTGCAAGTGCGTGCAGATTACACATCTAGAGTCGCGGGTAATTGCGACAACGTCACTCGTATAATACCACTTCAATTTGACTTAAAGTGCACTTCATCATAATGATAATTTGACGAGAGGAGAGAAGAAATTGCGGAACGGCGGCGACGATGATGCAAATATGGCAAATAACTCCACTCTCGGAAAACGAGTTCGTTTCGTTCAAAGCCCTCGCACGAACCAACGAGGAATATGATGAACGCGCCGCAATGATTTTGCTGTAACAAAGTGACTTTTTATCTCCGCAATATAGCCGAAGGGCCCAATGTTCATTTTATTGTATGGTGCTTCCACTTAGGTATAATCTGGCAGGTAAATATTATTAACATGTGCTCTGCTAGGTATCCCAGAGCTAAATTTCATCATATATTTGATTGGTGTGTGTATTCTGAACAAATTTCAAAAATATTTTTTATGGTTTCTACTTAATAGTACCCTTTCTGACAACGAAATCTAGATCAGTTTTGGCCCCCCTTGTTCTCAAATCGAACATTTGTAGAAATCCTACAATGGATTTTTATACATTTCCAAATATGTAGTTTAGTTTACATTTACTATTTAGTTTTTCATAATAAAATATGGCAGATAATCTAGATAAAACTGTGCAACGAGTTTCTCTTTAAATGGAGTGGTACAGTTAATTTTCGAAACGTTTGAGTTTATTTTCGTTTACAAGGAGATGGATGTACTCGTTTTTGATGACCAACATTTGAATTAAAGACAACTAAAAGTAGTTCAGCGCAGAAGTATCTTTCTATTTATAGATACCTTACATAAATAGAATCATTGTAAGCATATCGAAGGACCCCCATGTTACAATATTTGGGTGATATTATTTACATATTTATTTAACATCGGAAGTACAAATTTACAATAATACAAATTAACGTTATATTTTTCATTGTTGTAAAAGCCAAGCTGAATGTCTTCAACGGCACTCCTAAAGAGCTCAAAGATTATCCAACATATTTATAAAGCAATTATACCGCCTCTTTTATATACGGTTAATCGGACTAATATGGAGGAGTAATTACTCTATTTACGAATGAGCTCTATTTACGAATTGTCTGTTTAATTTAGTTTTGCGTTTTGTAGTTTAAGAACATTACCGTTAAATACTTTGAACTCCATAAAGATCTCCCACATCTTTTAATATGGTACTAATATTAAATAAATTGGAGTTCTTGTTATGGAATTTAAGAAACACCTCAGGTTTTTCTTTTCCTTTGCTAAAGAAAAATATCTTCTCTCATGTTATTTTTGCTCTTAAAAATATTTTTATCAGTCATATTTCAATCGATATAATATATCTATTATGAAATTTACTGTTGATTTTCTTTCGATTATCTATATCCTAGCCCGGACTAGCTTATTCCGGATTCTCCACTATGTGCTGGACGTTATTCCTAGCGCGATGACCTACGTGGGTTCTTCACTCCTTCGGCCCATCTTCCACGCACCATTATCGAAGCACCTTATATCTCATGGGGAAGACGAAAGGTCCGACTAGTGGAAGACTATCCCAACTAACAAATGAAGAGCTGAGCTTTGGTCTTTGCTGCATCACCGCATAGCGTGCTAACATCCAACTAAGCCATATAATTAAATCTAATTCCGGTTACATATATATGCAAGTACCGGACTCAAGTCACCGTATAAGGCCCATGGTATAAGTCTTTATATCTTGGCGCACCTAATTCATCCTCTACTGCGCATAAGGGTTGAGCTTCCAGTACCATTGTTGCCACATATGAATAAAAACCTTCAGTACAAAGTGCTCATATTGTAAACAGCATAGCAAAATTCAGATTGAGAATATTTAATGTATGAAAATATATGGTTTCGATTAAGGTCCACTATTTAGTAAAAAGTTTCCAGTTATTTATTATTTGTTTTGATCAATTATGCTAATATAATACCGTCTGTATTTGTTGTCTGTCGATATGACAACACTGCAGTAATTTTGACCACACCCTCAATTGACAAAAATGCAGTGGCGAGCATCTCTTCACGAGCATAAGATTTCGGGGTGTTGAAGCGGCCAGTATATTTTCAATATTTTTTGAATTGTATAGTAATATCATTGGTCTTATGCATAAACTTGTGTTAATTTGTAATGCGTAGTAGAAGGGGCGGGCCCGCCACTTTAAAAAAATAGCCTATATGATGCATGAAAATGGGTAAGGAATGAATGAAAAAGATTTGACGAATAATCTAATATTCAAGTCAATATTTGGTCATTCCTTTTCGTTCCAATCTCCAGCTTCAAGAAATTCGATTAATCATATTTCAAAAAAAAATGCGTACACCCAACTGGCTTGTTGAGATGTAAATTAAAAACAGTAATGTTAAGAATCTGATGGTTTATAGTCCTATATCATGATCCAGCAACATTGCAGGAATAGAACCCTGTAAATGTTTAGTACCGTTAAGCGAAATTCATGAATATTGTAAGTAAAACAAAAACACAAAGTGCTTTGGCAGATAGTGCTATAGTAGTGATATTCATTTCCGTCTTGAACGGCATGAAACAATGAAGATATTCATCACCTGTAGACATGTTAAAGAACAACGACGCGAAAAAGTACTGTAAATATTGAATAAGCGCTCTAAGAATGTCGTACTTTACCATATGTAAGGTAAAGTGCGATTGCGTAGTAAGAGAATTACTTATTTTGAGTGGACTTAAAAATTTTAGCATAAGGATGTAACTTCTTAACATTTCACAGATTTGTAAAAAGAAACTTTAATATTGAATTTCTTCTTAAACTGTAAGACTTTTGATCAGGTCTTAAAAATATTTAAAAAAACAAAGCGCAGAAATCTTAAAGTATCAAATACAACACAAAGTTAATAAATCATAGTAATTTTATAGAAAAAACTTAACTTTGAAAATTTATTTTTTTATCAAAAAAACTATTATATTTAATCACAATGTCAGAAAAACTTCCAACGATGATTTACAAGACTTAATAATGCGTTTAGTCCAGAATTTAATATATCATTCAGATAGTTTAATATATTAGAAAACTCACAGTTAATTTCATTTCTTTTGATAATGATAGAAAATTAAATATTCGTTCAGTATAATAAAATTTTCGCACAATTTTTTTAATATCAGTTTATCCAAAATTGTACAATATTTATCGACATCAAATCCAATTTTACCATCTTTAATTTATAACAAATAAAACAATTTACTTTTAACCCATACTGAACCATGATAATTACAACCGCGTTTAAATTTTGCACATTTTTGTTAGTTCTTAATAACGTCGTTATGTGCTGAAGCTAGTATATTTTTACCCGATTTATGTTTTACGTTTTACGTTTAATATTTACATTTTTATGCCATATTCAATGTATTTTTTAGAAATTTTTATTGGACATAAAAATTCAAATTCAAGACTTTCTTCTCGACATTTACGATCTTCGAATTTTGTGTTTCAAAATAAAATACGATCTATAATTTATTGTAGCTGACCATTAAGAATTGATCGATCTATAATTATATGTTTCTGCGCTCGAGTGATACAAATTATTTCACTTTCTACTACACTTAAAAAAATATATATATATGCAAACATGACAGCTTATTTGGTTAAAATTACGTATTGGTGAACTTGCGCATTTCCTACTTGCTGATTTGTGATTGCTGAACCTGTCCTCAGTCTAATCGTTTATTTATGTTGCATAAAATTATCGATTATGGTTAAAAATAGATAGGCGTTTAAAATTTCGCAATACTTTCAGCCAAGGACTTCTTGACGAATTCTGTGTACAAATTACAAATTAAATAATTTTATTGTGAAAAATATATCTAATTGACGATGGCGATTAAACAATATGTTCTATATTTGATAAATATATGATAAAAAATAATGCTAATTGGGAGAATGATTATTATGATATAAGTTCTCAACATAATTTTTTTTTTAATTAAAGCAAGGAAACTTACAAATTGGTTTTTTTTACAATTAAAACTTAAAATCACCTCCAACATTTTGTAACCCGTATACATAGTTAAAAATCTTATTATTGCATATGAGAATGTCGTTTGTTTTTTCTATATAGTTTTGGCTAATGTACATGTTGATATCGATGGTGAAAGTTGATTTTTAAATCATTTAAAATCGAATATTGAACAGAGTGTATCAATTTTAAAAATTATCACCACGGTGTTAAATAATAGTATAGAATATCGCCCAAATACCGTAAGTAGCTAGATACGCATTTCGAAGGCTATGCCCCCATCTTCAGTAGCACAACATAAAAACTAAATAAAATACCTCTGTCACGAATCGTTTTTTACTACCTATAAGTAAGTTTTTTAAATATATTTTTTATTATTAGTTTGAGCGCCTGAATAAATTATACACCATTACATTTTTTATTATTTAATTTTTTGGAGGTTTCAAATTTATATATATTTTTAAATATTGAACTGTTCTTTAAAACATTTACAAAAAAGCAATATCCATCACAATTTCCGGCATCCATCTCTCGCTTAATTTTTTTTTAATATAGTCATCTATTTAAATCTTAAAAAAAAAACTATATCTCGCTTCGTTTTTTTTCTTCAAATATTCATTGATCATAAAAACAACTCACCAAACAAACTTATTTGATTCTAAAATTCTAATAAAACAACCCACCAAACAAACTTAATTAAATAAATAAGTCAACATGACAGAAGTGTTTCAAAAATAGCATATAATATGACATATAAATATTTTAAAACAATATAAATTAATAATTAACGAAACTGACAAGTAACAACAATAAGCATTGGTTTGTCAAACCTAAAATAACTAAAAATAAATTAAATAAAAATAAATTTAAAAATTGTTCTTATTAAATAAATTTAATAGACAAGATAAAATTGGGCCCAAATCTAAATTCATTAAATTTGATTTAGCATGTATATACTTTCATAAGCATTTAACTGGAATAATTGAAAACACTTTTAAGTAATTTAAGTGAACTAATTTGAATAGGATGACCTGAGTTAGTCAAAAATATGCTCGGCTAAAGCACTTTTATCCTATTCTATTTAATCTGAAATGAGCTAAATGCTCCTTAATCTAGTTTCTACTGGAAATCTTTCAAAATTAGTTGGTTTAAATATAACGTTGCATTTGTATGAATTATATAAGTTTAACTATCCAGTGGTCCAATTTTAATCAATATTATTTGCAGTATAAAAAAAATGTAAGTCGTAATAACAGCAATACTATTGCCCAATTAAACAAAAATATATTTTATTAAGGATTTTATGATAATTATATAGGATGATGATCAACTCGATTAAAATTTTATTTTATTTTATTAAAATTCGTTCTAATTAAATTTAAATATTTAATTGCTATTTACAAGCGAATTTTTTATTTTATTAAGAAACAATATTTTGGGAAATACAAACAATATGTTTTTTAAAAATGGAGAAACAATTAGTTATGAGACTAATTTGCATTTGATACAAATAAGAAAGATCAAATAAAATTCAACATTCCGCGTATCCAATTTAGAATCATCTCTAATCGGATTATTAATTTTTTTTTCTCATTTTGCTAACTGTAAAAGGTAGAAGTATTATTAACATTTTAAACTTTTTTTTTATATAACGCTGTATACCGCATTACGAAACATATAGTAACCTTAAATGAGGTGCAAAGAATTTATACCGCATGTTTTTAAAATATTCTCTCATTAAATGGGCAATGACAACTATAATTGCATTGCGTAACATTATTCACGCTGTATTTCTTTGAATACCCTTCGCCAAAAGTCGGTAAAATAAAAATTCATCGTGTTATACAAAATTAATTAATGCCATAGTTAATTAGCTATAAACGATCAATATTAAAATGCAACTACTTTTTGCATTTCCTTATTAATTGGCAAAAGGTACAATCTATATTTTTAAATATTTATTTGTACAATAACTACAATTTGCATATAATTAATGTCATTTAATTATTTAACAAAAAATAAGGTGTCAGCATTTTATAATATTATCATCTCCTCGTACAATAATATTTGTAAAATTACTTTCGGAAATGCAAATTTGTATATTAGTCGACCAACGTCAGCAACCTTGGTTTACATTATATTTTTAAATAATCGCGAATTGTTTTGTTAACTTAAGACAGTGGCTACGCTAATTTAACAATGTTGTAAATATTCGCTTGCAAAATTAGCAACAACCGAACTCCAGTCAATGATTCTTTAATTGTTTTACTAGTATTTATTCAATGCATAAATTATACTTCTTCGTTCAGGTGATTTAGAGTTGATGAAATTCGAAAATTTGTTCGTGTTTAGTTACATTAATCTTTCCTTCTGCCCTAGCTTGTGTAATTAATTATATATCACCCTCTGTCTAACAACGTATTGTATTCATCTATCTTTTCTTCTCTGAAACACGTTTCTTTTCTTTTATTTCTTTTCTTTTCTTTTCTCCTTCACCAATTTTAAGTCTTATTTATTTGCGCGTTCACTAGCCACCGATTTTTCAATATAAAAATGTTACTAAAATATAAAATCTGATTTTGTATTACTTTTTATGTTACCAGTTCCAAATGAACAATTCTAGAATATTGCGCGACCATTTAAAGCGATAAAATATTCTTTTTATCATTATCACACATCTTCGACTGCATACTTGCAGATTTTCTAGATGAATGTTTAAGATGTCTTCGGTACGACTTCATTACAAGGCTCAGTTGCTGACTTAAACTTAAAGCCAGTTAAATGACCGATGATTCTTCAGTGCCCAACAAATAACAGCGATTTTTATCGCGATTTGCTTGAGTAAACATCGGGTAGGTGCAAATGTGCTTTTTCCCATCGTAAATCAGTTTGAGAAAATGTTATACTACGTTTTCTGTACAACTCACTCACTTGAGAATATGATCAAAAAGATTTTTTACAGTGTCTTCATTTTTTTTTTAAAGAAGCTTAAAAGTTTTGAAGAAGATTATTTTATGACTCTGTTCAATTGAATTTCAAGATTTTACAGGAGTTGATCAATCATCCAATACTTGAGCTTTTAAATCAAATTCTCTCATATATTGACAAAATTTAATGAGTAGGACTTCATAATACAAAAAGTATATTACAAAATACAAAAGTTTTTATTATACAAGAAATTTATATTGCATTTTAAGACATTATTAGCTTTATGAATCAATTTTCAATTATCGGCAAGTTTTACGATGCCACAGTTTTGAGTATATTAAAAAAAATGTTCAAATGTCTTCCAACTATTTTTCGACATGAACGTTAAACGTTAAACATATCATTTTCATTTTTGCAAGAAAAAAAACTTCCATGTACAAAACACGCTCCTGTTAATTGAAATAAAAACATTAAAAATTCTTGTATGAATGCATTTACAAGATTCTCATTGCGATTACAAGCTGCATATAAAAACCTGCTTTGATTTGACCTGTAACCCACGAATGACACATGCTAATGTCATGTGTCAATGTCGATTAAATACACCAAACACCTGTTTTCTACACCTGATGTAGAAATAGATTGTAGAGTAGCGATGGCAAACTGTAAGTCACTTTGAGGACCTAGTTCGTAGTTCATAGTTCATTTAAATGTACCGTTCACGAATTATTGGTCGTGAACTACTAACATCTTTTTAAAATGAACTGGTTCACGACTTATATGAAATACATGCACATACTGAAAATAATCCCGTTTTTTTCTCAATATTAAAATATTAAATGGTAAAAAATAAATAAATTGAAATATTACAATACTTATTTTGAATTAAGAATGAGCAAGAAAGAACAACAATTTATATAATTTATACAAAACATAATTGGGATTGGGACATAATGTTTAGAATTTTAAAAGAAACGGGTATAGATTATAAGGATAGGAGAATAATTTTTAATTTATATAAACACCAAACTGCCTTAGTTAGAATTGAGGGGGAAGAAGAGGTAGCAAAAATAGGGAAGGGAGTTCGGCAGGGATGTACACTTTCACCGTTATTATCTAATCTATATATAGAAGATGCAGTAAACAAAGTAAAAGAAGAGTATAGTGTAGGTGTGAATGTACAGGGAGAGAAAATATATATGTTGAGATTCGCCGACGATATAGCTATATTGGAAGAAAGCGAAAAGAATTTAGAAAGGGTATTGAATGGTATGCAGGCAGTATTGACTAGGGATTTTAACATGCAAATAAATATAGGTAAAACTAAAGTGATGAGGTGTGACAAAAAGGAATGCAGTAAAAAAATGAGGATCACAATAGGAGATAATAGAATCGAAGAAGTGTCAGATTTTTGTTATTTAGGCAGTAGAATCACAAAAGATAATCGAAGCAAGGTAGATATAAAGTGTAGGATAGCACAGGGTAGGAAGGCATTCGTAGAAAAGGAACAGATTTTAAGATCAAATATTGACTTGGGTATTAGAAAAAGATTACTGAAGGTATATGTTTGGAGTGTAGCACTGTACGGGTGTGAGGCGTGGACTATAGGAAAGGAAGAGAAGCGTAGATTACAAGCATTCGAAATGTGGTGTTATAGGAGGATGATGAGGATTGGTTGGGAAGATAAAGTAACAAATGAAGCTGTACTAGAGTTAGTAGGGGAGAAGAGAAGTATTTGGAGAGTGTTACAGCGTAGGAGAGACAGATTAGTAGGGCATATCCTTAGGCATGGGGGGATTATGCAATTGATCATAGAAGGTAGAGTGGAGGGAAAGAGAGGGGTAGGTAGGCCTAAATTGGAGTATGTGAGTCAGATAGTTGAAGACGTTGAGATGAATAGCTATAGGGAGATGAAGGGATTAGCTCAGGATAGATCGGCATGGCGTGCTGTTTCCAACCAATCTTTAGGATTGCGGACTCTTTAACTAACAAAACATATATATAAGGAAATATAATTTCGTTCCGTTCACCAACACACTTTATCACTAAATAGATGTTAGTTCTGTATATGTAATGTATACTATACTGCATCGTTTACGAGTCGTTGCGATTAATGAACGGTTTAGTAGACGACGGGTTCAGGACCTAGTACAAGTACACCAATATGTACACCTTTCATCATGTAGTTCATAGTTGACGAGTGACCGTTCAGAGTGAACGGTTCGCGAGTGAACTACACATCGCTACTGTAGAGGCCAAATGTGCGGGTAACATTATTTATTGATATTATATATTTTGTTTTTTCAAGACTAGACCTTTGTGCACCTTATGTGTTTATTGTATTTTTTTTATGGCCAGTATAAGATTAAAAGTGAGCCGTTACTTTGTCTAATCAGGTGACAGTTAGAAAAATTGCGGCTTCTTCGAAAATATTGAATATCGTCACCATGTGGGATATTTCAATTATGCGCATTTATGTTCGTATTTAATTATTAGCAACAATTTGCATGTTGATGTTTGTACGATACAAGTACGTATATACAAGTTGGATTAAGGTATTTATCAGTTGGAGAAGTCTACGCTGACAGCAATGCGAACTAAATGGAGATTAATTTGCACCTATATTTACTGATGCCACTCTCCAGCGATGGAAGTGTATAGTGGTCAAGAAAACTATTTACTTTATAGTTTATAGTGCAAGCAAACGGTACTTGTGCAGTTGCACAGAACGACGAAGAGGCATGGTATAACATGAAATGCTCATTGCGGCGAGTTCGTCAGTAGTTCTTCGGTCTTCATAAAAGCCGTCATTCTATCATCACAGCCGCTTTGTTGTTGTTATACATTGTGTATATGGGATGCGTCTTCTAATAAGTAGCAATTGTACTATTTTTTTTTCACCGGTAATCCGTGCAACAGCACCTTTCAAATGCGTGCTTTCCAATATATAGGGTCGCTCAATCATTCCTTTCCAATAGCAAAGAACAGAACAAAAGAGGACGCTTAATTCCGTTATAAAAATATGTTGGATTGAGATTGTTTTCGTGTATCTTCAGCAGATCCCCAAATACAAAACTTCACAAGACACAATAACTTCTTTATTTCCTTATAGTTACTGATCGTAACATTCTTCCGTATCTGATTTATTCTTTCTAAGTTTTATAAAACCTTCGTGTCTAAAAAATACCATATTGATGCCATACTGTCTAATAATTTCCAAATGCTCTTCTTCTGTAACAAACGTCTCAATTTTTTAAATTTTATGTGCAGATTCATCATTTGTCGTGCTAAAGTCAGATTTTAGTAACTCTTCTTAAAATCGCGAAAATATATTGTCATCTCTCTTAATTTTACAATATCGAAACAGCGCAACGGGTAGAGTGATTATTAAAAATAAAATCAAAATGAAAATAAATATTTTTTGGAAGAATCTTTATTTCACGAGTAATTGCCAGTAAATGCACGAGTGAATCGAAATTGACTAAAATTTGAACCCTGTACAATATATTGTATATGCCAGAAGATATAACTTGTGTGTTATTATATTATTACGCAAGCAACAGCTTCAATTTTGACATTACGAAATTTACTTTTATTACAAGTATAAAGCGTAGGTATACTTACAAGTGTAGAATCTACTTACGTATCTTTCTTATTCCAATCAGATTAGCATTTTTTTCATGAATGAAAGAAAAATTCATTCAAGAGTGAAATGGTTCAAACATAATTACAGTTTCGAACGCTGAAACAACCGGAATAATAGAATCACGCGTTATGTTATCGTCCTTAAACATCCATAGCTGGACCACTGAACCATTAAAATCTCGAACAATAAAGCTTGGTAAAAAACGTTGTATCGATATTTTACATTAAATACGTGACTATACACTCGAATGCATACATTGTTTCTATCAATAACTAATGTAAATTTGCCGCCGCAACGTGCAAAAGATTTCAAACAGCAAATAAATAGCTATATGAAATGTTTGGTTTAAATTATTCTATTTCGCAAAACATGCCACATTCTTAAATATTCACCTGGTAAAATGTTATGTAAAATTTACTTTCCATTTGCATGTCTATTAATAAACTAAAGTAAAATGATGAATAGTATCGATTATAAAAATATCGAATCTCTCGATATTTATTAGTTCAAAAAATACCTATAGCAAAATTTACACAAAATTCGGACATGTATTTTGTGTAATATATCTTTAGTATGCATTATAAAAAACAAAAATTTATCTTTAATCATAAACTGAATTTATGTTCATCATAAAAATGGAAACCGATTATTTCTATCAACTACTATTCATAGTTATTACCAGCGCAACAATTCTTGTAAAATTGTGGATGCAATTTATTATAATTCAAATTACGTATCGACCGTACACTTTTCCACGATGTAAATAATACGTTAATCGCGTTTATCAAGTACGAACCCTGAGTTACTTCGAGTCAATTTATAAGCAAACCCGGATTATTTGCAGAACGATATAATACATCTAAGCTGGGCTTAATCTAACTGGAGTTGGTAAAGCAGACATAGAGTGATTAATGTTCTTTACAAGAGAGCAAATTGCGGTGTTAGGTCAATTTAGCTCAGATGTACCAAAGCCATTTTTACCCTTGGTTAGTGCGTTTTGTATCGTTTGCTTTCCCATTATGTGCCATAAATAAATTAGAACAGGGACTATATTCAAAGCTACGAGTCTAAGTACATGTTCCATTAAATTTAGAGAGATATAGTCTTCGGGGAAGGGTATACAATTTTTAAGGCATACGTTTAATCCTAAATACAAAATACAAAAGGCAATTCATTTTGAATTGCCTTTTGTAGCAAAAAAATGCGTG
The DNA here is from genome assembly GCA_947310635.1 of Leptodirus hochenwartii. Lineage (NCBI taxonomy): Eukaryota > Metazoa > Arthropoda > Insecta > Coleoptera > Leiodidae > Leptodirus > Leptodirus hochenwartii. Next base: position 7,540,461 of record OX371176.1, on the reverse strand, counting down.
AGACTCTCGCGCGGTAGAAGTGAAATTTCTTAGCTCCTAGGAAAAGTTGATTTTATGCATTGCTTTTTTTCCATTTGTTGACGATTTGATTTTGATTTTGATTGATTTTTATTGACACTCTGATCATCAATGAAAGCATTATTAACTGTAATATCGTACAGTCTATAAAGAGGAGTTTGGATTAATTTTAGTGTATGATGCACTAGTGGGTGCATTTCTATTTGTCGATGGCTCAGCTGTAGCAGATTCATTTCGTGGATCTCTCACACCGCGTGTATCTTCACGTGCCTGAATCTGTGGCATTCAAATTCTCTATACCACTCACTGTGTCCTCACTTAACGACGGTATCGATTCATCCAGTGTATTTGAGGTCGTTGGAAGGTTATGTTGTCCACCGGGTTTCTATAACGCCCTTTGCCTGGCTCGATACTCTCTACTTCTTTCCAAGGTACTTGTTGGCACTTTTCTTGGCGGTTTATTCGCTTTCTATCGTTCTATAAAGGCTCGCACTCTGTCTGTACTTGTCTTTTTCCCTATTTCACTTTTCACACAATGGAAATTGTGTGAAAAAAAAAAAATATATATATGAAAAAATAAAAATCGTTGACAAATGGAAAAAAAGCAATGCATAAAATCAACTTTTCCTAGGAGCTAAGAAGTTTCACTTCTACCGCGCGAGAGTCCCACGCATTTTTTTTTTTAATATTCTCTTCGTTACAAACAATCAATTATACACACAATACACGCGGCGCATGCGCGTAGCGTGTTTCACTTTTCGTGACGTTCAGGCCAATTTGCCCTACCGCGCCTATAAAAGTTTCACTTCAAAAATGCTAATTTCAGGAATTTCAAACGTGTATAGAAGATTCTATAGCTCGAATGAATATTGCGTAGTTTTTATAAAATAGTTTTCTCACTTTTTATGAAATACTACCCTAAGGATGAATTTTTCTTTGCGTTTCTTCAAAGTTCAGTATATACAAAAATTTATATTATTTCTAGTAGATTTGAATCATTCGTACAACTATATTCTAAATTATCAATTTTTTAAAGTTATATCCAAAAACTACGAATTCATGCTACATCAATTTATCAGCGTTGTGCGCTTTATTCGCGTCACTGAGAAATTTAATATAAACCTTTACCATTTTAACAAGGTACTGCAACATGGCATTGTACCAGACAAAACTGCTAGATGGAATAGTTTGATGTAGGGATGAATTAGTGGTATAATAGTAAACCTTCGCTTAAGAACTAAGAAGCCGTGTTCATGTTACCAACAAAATACAAGATAACATCTGATTTACGTAATCCCTAGCTTTGCTTTAGGTGTATCATATATGAACGTACTGGTAAATTTTTTCCAACTGGCGAACGTCCGCGGCTGCGAGGGTATCCGCACTCGTCTTACAGCCTTTGTATCTTTCTGAAGGTATCTAGAGGTACGATTCCGTGCAATGATAAATACATATCATATTTGTACATATAGAAATATTTATGCTGCCTTTTTCAAATTGATTAAATATAATCGAAGTATTTGGATATATTAATATTATTTGAAGCATTTCAACATAAATCACTTCATTTCAAATTTATTTCCTAATGAAGCATTAAAAATACATTTTTGAATACATAATACTAAAAAAAAATGTATCAAAGTGACACCAATGGGAAATGAGAAGTTTTTTGTGGTCTGCTGATAATAATTCTTAATCTGAATGCTTGAAGAAGTTGTTTAAAATTTTGTAGATAAAAAATCATTCACAGGAAGTTCATTCTTTCCAACTCTGCCCTGAGTAAAGTAGACAGGTATATGTTTGGCGTGTTTAAACTTGTTTTGCAGTCACATACATATGTGCCTTTATTTGACATTCAGAGAACGTTTCGTATGAGAATTGTGCTTACGAAGCTTCTCCTTGGCTCCCTCAGGTAGAGGACGGATAAGCTTTTGTCCTGATTGCCTCACAAAAAATACTAGAAATATTATACAATACCTAATATGTATTATAGTTCACGGTTACCTTTATTAGCTATATAAAATTCTGAATGAAAAGTGTATCAATGATATTTCTAATGTATTTTTTTTGGAATCCTTTGTTAATGTTGTCTCGACAAAAAAATAAAATATTAGCAATCTGTAAGGTAATTTCGCATTTTACCTAACTACGTGTTTTGTATATTGTTTTAATTATATTGGTACTATAGAGTGCCATTTCCGTGACGAAATTAACATTTAGCTGCAATTTCGAGTACTCTTCTGTATGAAATACAGAAGATAAGTATACTAAAAAAAAATCAGATAAGATAGAAAAAAAACAAGCAATCCACAAAAAATATATACCATGGCTTTGATAATATTGTACAGTTTGAACGGTGTATAAAAATGGTACGATTGAATATGCCCCCATAATTCAAAAATTGTTAAATTTGTTAAATATTAATTAATAATTTTATGCATATGTTTTCATTAATTAGTGTAGATTCATTGGGCTACTGAACTTTATTTACAAACAACAATTTTAGCACATAACATTACAACATATAAAGGAAAAGTTAAATTAACTCTATTTACTTTATTGAGTTTGTTTATAAACTTAATGTGCAAATTGAATTAACACTTTTTGTTTGCAATTGTTAACAGTTGAAAAGACAGGTCGATGAAACTAGCATAATTTCTTCATTCTTTGCGTTTGCACTTAACAAATTCGTACTGATCTCTTACATCTTTGTAATAGTTCTTACGCTCAGTTCTTGTAATTTCTTATGTAACCAGTAAGAAGATAGTAGGATTAATCGAATATAGAATACAAGCGATAAAGCCAAGCTGCAGATAAACTGACAAAGAACAACTAACGAGGCAGCGTTGAAGAACATTACACGAAAATGTAAAGTGTTAACCATAATGATGGCTTGAATAAATTTACCAAACGATTTTCGAAAAAGGGTCACTTGTCAGCTTGTAAAATATTAACTTACGATATTTTTTAACAAACTAAGTGATTGCATTTTACAATATAGTTGAAAAATTATTTTCTGTAACATTTTTTATTGTAATTTAAAAACAATTATACAAGAATAATAATACGACTTCTGATTTTCCGTTTTGACTTTGTTAAAGTTTAAATAACTAATTTTATATATTTAAAGTTTGGTTTACTCTTCCCAAACATTAACTCATTAAGAATGATTTTATCGCTAAAGATGTCATCGCATGGGGAAATAAAAAATACTGGCGTATCCAGGATTTTGGCAAACGGGGATATGACCATTTTTTTTTTAAGTACCCAAATTTAGTTTTGCTTAGAGTAGTGCATTTAAAAAAGTTTTTACATGAGCAATATTTCACTATAAGTTTAGAAGAACAAATAATGTTGTCACGAATATGCGCCGCAGGCGATTTTTTTAAATGTTTTTTAAATTCTGCAAAATGCAAAAATTTCACGAAGACTCCGACAAACACGCCACCTAACCGCATCTTTAACATATCTCTGCAATCTTAGCACCTGATAAGATCTAAATAAGCGTTATATACCAATACATGTGTCTTCTGCTGCGTGCAGATTTAAATATAAATAACAGCAATTACTTCTTCGAATTGATTATACATTTCAGCGAACACAACATTACTCTCGTTGCACAATTGCTTGCGCTTTGCGTTGCATTTGAAGGTGCATCGTTTTCACGTAGCTCTTTTCTTCGAAGTTCGCTTAATTAAACCTTACAAATATCAGAAATAATTGTTGTTTCTTACATACAAATTTTAACTATTTGGGTATATCATGGTATCCGCTAATTAACTTAGTAGTAGTTGTAGTGCACTAAAGTCTATTTTGCAATTGTATTTCTATGTTGCAATCTATTCTATCTCAAGACAAAATCGTTGTTGACCAAGAAATAAATAAATTTCTTTGTTAGATCATTTTTTAAATAAAAAAAGTTTTTGAACTGTTTTCTAATGAAAATTCGTCATCAAACTAATACAGTAGTATGAACGATTTAATAGCTAGATGCACATTTCGAAGATCGTGCTCGCATCTTCAATAGTACGAAGAGTAAACTAAATAAAATACCTCTGCCAGTCAACTATATGGAAATCAAATTAAAAGAGAAAGAATCTTTTGATTAATTTTGAAAAATAATTTGCAATAAACCTAAAATTGTTGTTAAATTGGCAGAAATATTCTGTGATCTTCTATTGTACTAATGAAAGCAGAATGAGTTCTTCGCCAAATATAATTAGAAATTTTACATAAAAGTTTATTGATATTGATTCCTCAAGATATATATTTTCGTTAATATTGAAATATTTTATGCGTAAAATTGGATTCAACTTATTGCATTGAAATATGTTTTATTGTCCAAAAACAAAACGCGTATTAAATTACTTTTCGATTTCATTACATTTTCAATTTCTTTTCTAATATACATTTACTGAAATATTCTACACTCTAAATAATTTGTGTGAAGATTTTTATTGTTAAATAACATCGAAATTATATTGTTTGTACAATACTTTGCTATATTAATTTGCAATGCAATGCAATGAAAGTTTTAGATGAATTCATGCAACATCGATATCAAAATGTTAGAAAAGGTTAATGTACGAGTTACGTATATAAAAGTTATTTAACTACATATAATCGATTGTATCAAGCTAATAGTTTAAACATATTAAGTGTTCAGATATGATGAATTTTATGTTTAAATAATTGGTGCCAACGAATAAGCGATTTTTTAATCAATAATTCTAAAATCAGAATGGCTGAATCATAGAAATTAACGGGGCGGCATTTTTATTAATTATATGAATAATAAAATGTATTTTTTGACATCATTGCATGCGACATTTTCGAACAGGAACTAATTTCAACATTCTAAATCTGCAAGTACTTTAGCTGAAGTAGATATCGTAAGAAAGAGTGAACAGATTAAAAAAAAATTCGTCGAATTTTCACATTTTCGAACGTCTGTTGTAATTTTCTAAAAGTATTTGATCCAACGATTTCGAGTATGCAAGTTTAAGGAACATAAATATTTCAGAAGAATCAACTTTTTGCAGTACTTGAAATTGCAGTTTTTATATAATGGACTCCGATGTTTTCAAGTTTTAATTCGTGCTATAAAATGATTTTATGGCACATTTTTTAACAGAAAATTAGCTGAAGATTCTAAATCTACGAGTGGTTTTCTTTTGGACGAATAGTTTGGCAAATATCAATTCAAGTCTGGAAATTGGAGAATGAGAAGGGTACTTCTCATTTTTGTAGAATTTGATTTGAAAAAACCTTCGATTTTTTTTTGTAGAATTTGCACATTATCAATTGTCTCTCTGATATTTTCTAGTCGTTATTAGACCAAGCATTTGGAAGAGGCAGGTGGTTTTTATGTTGCATCTACATTTCAGAAGATACACCGACGTGGTGTGCCTTTTCCAACCTATCCCTGGTATTGAAGACTAACTGGATGAATTACTGAAGTTTATTCAATCTCATATTGTGTATCAGATGGTTTTCGTAACTATTGATAATTTTAGTTTTACGTTTAACAACTGCCGGTTGTTAAACACGTTGTCACTACGGCGTTAAATAAGTGTATAAAGCGACAGACAGGTATTTGATTTCGTTTTTATCTCGTGCTACTCAAGATGGGAGCATAGCCTTCGAAATGCGCATATAGCTAATAAATGCTTTGTGTTACGGTTTTTGGGTGATGTTTTATGCAATCCCTAATATTGTACCGTTCAGCAATTTTCAAACTAACAAAGGAATAAACTTGCCTGTATGCAGAGCTCTTTTTCTAGAAAAAAAGTGGGTGTGCCATGTTTTCTTTTTAAATTTTAAAAATCATAAAACCTCTTGTTCGTGTTACATAATGGGGAATCCCCGAATATCACTTGCCTCTTGCTACTTCATAAAGAAGTACGTTTTCTTTTCAATCACATTAAAGAATAAATGAAGAAAAATTTAAATCCTCGTTACTTTATATTATATTTTGGATTCTATTACAATGATATAACGATATAATATTCACTTGAAAAATGTTTAAAATAAACTCGAAATTTGGGTCATGTTTTTAGAAACTTCACAGTCCCGATTTCTTTCTTTGCTTTTTGTGTCGATTGCTGAGTGATGTCCCAAAAGCAACCAAGAATCAACATATTTTGTAGTATCGAACTGACATAGAGAAGGTCCAATAATTTTGATGAATAGCAGTGCCGATATTGCCTTAGTCAACAACGAAGACCTTAACGGGGGTTACTATGAGATTCATTTGTGCAAATTCTCTTTCGCATTTACTTGACGAGATTGCAGTGGTATCGAGAGTGTGCAGGGGCGGTTCCTTATGCAGGCCGTGCGCCCCTCCTGAACATTGAGCGCATCACCGCAGATATATAATTGTATTGCGATATTTTATCTCGACGTTATTTTTCCTAAAAGATAAAGCTTGCGCCGCGAATATAACACTCAGCACAATATGGCAGCTAGAAAGTACCAGTCAAATCTCATCTCACTCTATTGCAAGCGCTAGAGTGAGAGCGACCGTATGCAGTATGTCTACTGTTTCTTCGGTTCGCGTATCGCAATATATCGACTAATGTAACGCACATTCCAGCGGCTTGCGATGAGTCATAGTAACGTGATATCACGCTGCTTCAAAGCTAAGAATATATAGTTGTTTTAAAATATTGATACCACGATACTTAGCACCCAACAGCCATGGAACCACAGCCACAGTTCAGAGAACAGAGTAGTCTAGTATATATGTATATAAATTGATATAGAATAGCCAGATAAGACAGTAGCATTTGTTCTGTGTATGTATGATATGTACGTAGTATGATTTTGCCACGTGTTTCTCCAAGAATATATTTATAGAAATAATTTAATAAAAAAGAATAGTGTTAGTTCTTTATTGAAAATAGAATTTTGTAGACTCTCTAGTGGACAAAGTAAAAATTAAAGAATTAGGTAGGCCATTGCCTGATTTAAATTTATGGCAAACTTGTGCGAGGAGTGCTCAAAACCGGACATTTACGCAGCGTTTTACAAGAGACATTTACAAAAAAAATTATAACACAGATGAAGGACAGATTCTCATATCGTGGCCATCTACAAGCCGCTGCGTTATTTTCTCAACATTTTCTAGACAATTTCCAATGGACCTTTTGGAAACCGCGTGTCATGCATATCAATTTTTGAATAAAACCAGATTAAAAACAGAATTAGAAGTCATTTACTCGCGTCCGGATTTTTATCAAATAATTGGAGCAAATTTTCTTTCGTTATTGCTACAAAATAATCTCAGTGAAACTTTTCCAGAAACTATAAAAATACTTAAAATTATTTTAACAACCCCGATGACCACTGCTGAATCAGAGCGTTGTTTTTCAACACAAAGAATGAAGACTTTTGCAAAATGCTATGCGTAATGATCGGTTAAACGCGTTGGCGATGATGTTTATTAATAAAAATGTGGTGCGAGATATTTACAATTTTAACGAAAAAGTTTTGGAAAAGTTTATATCAATGAAAGATAGAAGAGTGGAATTGACTTTCAAGAAATGATTGAATTTAATCATTTCGGATCCATTTTAGGTCAGATTTCTCACTATTACGTTATTTTTTAAGAAATGCTCCCCCCCCCCCCCCCCCCCAGATTGAAATGGCACGAGCCGCCTCTGAGAGTGTGTAACAATTTACGTAATCGGTCTGGAATTCTATTTTCCTCCAGGTATATTCGGAAACTCTAGATCATTTCCCTTTCACTCAGACAAATTTCTGATTTCATCTTCCCCAAACGTCAAATGATTTTGTATTTCCTCTGGCCATTGCTTCGGATCTAGCACTCTGATCCACTTGGACAAATGAGTTTCGTCATCATCGAGTAGTCCTTTTTGATGACCGATAAATATGCTAAAAAAAGGTGGGTACCCCCAGAAAAATTGCCCCGCCGATATGTATGAATCAAACTAGTGCAGGTCTAGATGGAACCAACCGGTATGTATTGTTACGATGTTTGTTGTCAGTCGCCGAGCGGACGAAGAAGAAGTAACTCCATCGTGTCTAGCGGTCCGGTAGGCATTCTCTGCCTCGAATCCCACATTCAGTCGTCGTTCGATATTCCCATGTAACGAATGTGTACGGTGCGCCATTTCGTTGCTCTCCATGCGCATACACGATGTGATAAGGCAACATTGTACGTTGTACCGTACCTTGTGCGATAGTCACCGCGTAGCGTTGGAGGTGTGCAAGTCGACCTCCGATATATTCTGCACCACGTGCTGTGTCAATACGGACAGTATTGTGCGAGCGTTAGTGCCTCAATCAATACAAACATTGTGCTCGTCAATTTGCTGCAAATTAAAAAATGCTTCTTAGTAGATGACCTCGTTCAGATTTTAATTTTACTGTTTCGAACTCGTTTAATTTTTTGATCATAATTCTGACGGTAGTGGGAATTTAAGTGAATTTACTCGTATCTGGTCGGTGGTTGAGTCATCGATTGAAATTCAATTATTACATTATTACATATGTAAATCGGTAAGAATTGTTTAGGATAATCGAACTATTAATAGGTAATTACACCCAAAAACTTGTTCGGTTATATTTTGAGAAATTGTTGTATTGATCCTCACGTATCTTTATAATTGATGAGGCTCTCAGAGTATGGTTTTTGATGGGTCACTTAGTTTCCTCTTTAAATATTTTAATATAATTATTAATTCAACTCTTTAAACGTAACAATCTTTATAAAAAAATTGGTCAAGTAACTTTAAATTGTATTTTCATACAATGTATTCCATATTAATTTAATAATTCAGGTCAAATATATCAATTTTTATAATCTATTATCTGAACGCCATGTGTAATATATTTCTTGTTTATGTAGAAAAACCTCGACGAAAACATTTTGTTCAAAGTTGATTTGATTTGTTTAAAAGACATTCCAGCAATCCCCTTCTAAAAATTGGGCAAAAGAAAAGTTTGTTTTAAAAAAAAAATTTCGCGGTCTCACTTGAATGTTCTGTTTCGGTTTTATGAAATATTGATGGTAATCAAAAGATTCGGATTTTTTAAATTCATCTTCAGGATTTAGTCCAGGATCTCTGGTCGAATATAGGTCCATTTGACCCTCTAGGCCAATATTGTGTACATATTGGTATTTTATAGTGCTTATTCTGATAAATTTATAAAAAAATATTTTCGTTTCAAGCAATTTGTGCCACATATTTTATTGACTATTATTCCATTCTTACATCAATGGATTTAATTTGAATATATTTCATTTCTTATTGCACTTCCTTCAAGAGTTATGCAAAATATCTGTAAACAACTCATTCTACATTTTACGCAAAATTTATTGTATTTTTAGCCTTGGTCGCGACTCGAGGAGAATTTCTTCAAATAAATTTCTGCTCTGTGGCATTTTATATTTACACTACCAACAACAAACACGAATGAAAGCTTCATTATGTGTTCAACCACCATAAATACATACAATTATCCTTATATTTTTATACATTTCGTTGGTAATTAGCATTTCTGCTCGATTTGCATGAAAATGAAATGAAATTACATCAGATCCCGAAACAACAATGCGTATTTTAGAACATGGCAGATTATTTCCGTGTGAACATTTCTGCTGTTATTTTACGCAATGAGATAAAATGGACTAAATGATTATATCACAAAAATTGTGTTCTACTGAACGAACCAAACTAAGTCACGACTTATATAATATAAATTAATTTGTTATACTGCCAGATCAAAGTTGTTGGCTTTAAAACAATTTCTCTCGTTCTTATATACGGACATTAATCAAATTTCTAATGATTTGTGCAATTGTATTAAAAAAACTGTTCATTGCATATGATGTAATTCAAGCACTTCTTGTAACCACGCAAAAGATACATTCTGTGTCAACATATATATGCTTTTTCTAAGTAGATTCGTTTTTTTACTATAAATTGTAGGCTAATGTATCTTCCTATTTGATGTGTTTATTATAAAATATAACAGTTACTCGAATAGATAATCTACAAGAGTAATGACAGTACTTGTGCAATATTATATTCGCTGAACTGCTTCAAGAGATTCGACGAGGAATACTGCAATACAGAATATACAGAGGTAATTGAAATTATTCGATAATACCTCGTCTTAGGGTCGATTTTGTTGTTTTGTTGTTCGTTTCTTAAAAATTACGAAGATTTTTTAAATACATTCTCGATGCATTTGTTAGCTAGATCAACACCTTTTAAATGCTTTACATATTCAGTTTTTTTGAGGAGTATTATCTTAAGAATCGACCAGTAATTCGGTGTTCTTCAAGTATGCATTTTGCCACCATTTTCAGAATGATTATACTTGCTCACTTTTTCATGTTTTCTGTTTCTTCCATCTATTTTTCTCTGCTTTTTCTAAACTTTAGGAAATTCTAATGTTTATTTTCACCGTTGTTCTATGCTTCAATAGGAAACCAATCTGTAAATGGAAATGGATGATCTTTAATTAACTGTCTTGGTTCAATAGCTTCTAAATACGTTTTTCTAACGATAATTCATATTTGAATCCGAATGTGAATCGTTGTGTGTGGATATTGAAGCACATCAAAGATCCGTTGCCCATAACATTTCGTATATTGTTATAATTTACTTTCTGTTTTTATTCCGTTGCAAGGCGATATAAAAATATTGGTTTCCATAAAAGTGCCTCGCTCTAATATTTCTTGTATTAAATGTTGTGGTGATGCATGAATTAATCATTTGCCTATTCTCATTTTCGGTCATTTACTATATACGCTGCTAAAGATGGCTAAAAATGTTTGAATCGACAATGATATTTTTTCCTTGTGTGGTTTCTTTTAAGGTAATTCCAGAAAAGTGAGTTTGATCAGAAATGCGAATTTTTACAGCAACTCGGCTTAAAATAAGCTGATCTTATATATTTTATAGCCATCGTAAGAAGCGATCATCAGTAACTTTTATGAAGTTGCAATTAATTTTTTGGAATGTGTATTTGGTTCGTTTCAGCCTCTTTATACATTTACCAACTAATTTGTTATGATGAGATAGCATCACCGTTAGAGGTGGATATTTACGTTAGCATCCTAGCTGTAGTTTTAGTACTCTCTTCTTCGATGCAGAACTTGTACTCTCTTTTCATTCGATATTTGAACTATACTTACCTGCCTTGATATTGGTTAAACCTATACTTATTATAATATTTCCAACATTATTTTAACTATCAAATATAAAACGAAGAAATCAAAATAAAAAATTTCAAGGAACTTGCAAAGCAAAAAGATATCAGTTAATTTCGATAGTGCCTGAATTGTTAATTTTAGTCGTCTTGTGTTGGTGGATTACTCCTATGGCTGAAGTCTCAAGCGGGTGGCTTCTTTCTTCATTGGTACCTGTGGAAAAACTTGAGTCTTGCTCTGGAGCTTGTTAATTTTACTCGAACAAATCTGTTAAGGACTCCCATAAGGAGTGCCACTAAATCAAAAAGCATGTGACTTCAAAATTAAATTCTGCATTTATGCAACAAAATCTGAACGTTAAATAGTACCAAGTGAATGTTGACGGTTTTTTTTACGTAATTGTTTTAGTTTTATGTTGAATTTCTAGTTAAAACAAGATAACCGAAACTGATGGTACACTCGGATCAGACTGGACGCCGTGACCAGCTCACGTTTACACATCTAGATTGCTCTTAGGTACCATGTACAAGAAACTAGTCCCTCTGCAAACATGGTTGCCATTTGAAGGAAAGCATAATCAAGGACATGTCATTTAAAGAATATGGGAGTCCAACTGTGATGTCTCCAATTGTTGGCTTTTTCAAAACCTTATAATTTTTTGTGAATTCTCATATGAAATGAGTTTCAATGGGTATTATCTAATGAATCATTTCATTCACAATCATTATTTGCCATTTTGAAGTGTTTCATGGTGGCTGTCAATTTTTAATCTGTTTTCTAGAAACCCTCTGGTTTCTAGAACAAAAAGACATCGTTAGAATTAAAATCGAGCCCAATTATGTTTATTAATTTCCTTTGAATACTACGAATTCAGCATTTACCATTAGAAAATAATGTTTTCATAATTTTACAATCATTGGCATCACCACTTGTATATATATAATCTGCTCTTCTCTGTGAGAACGCAGACGATGTGCTTCTTTGCTGCCTCCTCGCTAGCCGCGATGGTGAAACAGCTGAGAGCTGGATAAGATGCTTTGCATCAACGGACCGTCGGAGGTCGACCGATAAGCAAGCAACACACATATTCTCATACTCTAGAGTTGTTGCCTTGCTCTTGATATTCTGTTGTTTATCTATATACTGTTGGTCATCTAAACTGGTCGTAAGTTGTTTATCTGTTAAGGAAACGAAACTCCTAGACGTATATATACGAATGAAATAAATATGCGAGGACAGTGGTCAGTTTTGTTTGACTTGTCCCATGATGCTTATCACCGAAAATGTTAAAGGAGGTATTGGTAAATTTTTTCCAACTGGCGGACGTCCGCGGCTGCAAGGGTATGCGCACTCGTCTTACGGCCCTGGAGTAAGCACAGCCTCTAAAGCGTTCATATGTAAACATCCTCTTTGGATTATCTTATTGGTTGTTGCAGTCTGTGCAGCGGTTATCGATGTAAAATCATGCAAATGCCCTTGTTTTTTGATTTTTACTTTTTTTGCTGCTCAAAAATTCCTGGATTTTACACTACATTCTGTTCTTGTTTAAATTTCAACGAAACAAAAATGGTTTCTCGTCATAATTGAAGCATTTTTTAATATGTTTAATTTTCATGGTTTGATTTCCGTAATCTTAATTCTGCTTGTCTTCTATCATTACCCACTAACATTCAGAAAAATACAGACATGGGTATTTAAACGAAATACACGAAAAGTTATGTTAAGAGGAACATAAACACAGTCTTCAGAACTACACTTCCTAGTTAACCCAACAAGTGTTTATTTAATATTATCTTCTTTATATAATATTTACACCATTAACGTCGTTGGGATTTTTACAGTGCCTTTTCCAGATGTCAACGAAGCGAATTAAAACAATCTTCACATGTGCGTGTGTATTTTTACGATCATCTCAAATGTGATCGTAAACATCACAGATGGTCCTTCGTAATTTCATATCTTGTCTCAGGCCGTTTGTACTAAAACATGTAGAGAAATGAGAAACCAACACACTGCGTTCTTCCAATTAAGTTTCGAGTTCCTAGTACAGTGTACTCGAAATATAACTCAAATGGAAGCTTAAAGTTTTAATGGCCTGTCGTACGTGTTTCTAATTGTTTATTTCACAGGTTGTATATTTTTTAAGGTATAAGCGAAAGATTTGTGCAGTGGCTTTCCATTTTTTAAATTTTTTGTATCACTCGTTTACTGCAAAATACTTTTTTGGACAATTGTTTTTCTATGAACGAAAATAGTCGGTAGATATCTATGAAATTTCTCTTTATTTCGGTCAGGCTTTGGTCAAATATTTACCTACACACATTTTATATGGAATATCTAAATACCTTCACCTTAAACCGGTAAAGTAATATTTGTATTTCAAATGCCTGCACTAATACTGAATAAGCAGCTAATGTTGTAGAGTGACGTAAAGTATTTATTTTCCATTGCCGTTCTTATTGAAATTATCTAAAATTTCCACAAAATTAGTGTGGTCTATTCTTTGGTATAGTAAAGTATGTATAATTTTTGTCCAACCTTCTACAATGGATTCTAAAGCCGACCACACAATACAAAAACATTCTCCTGAAATACTCGATCTAATATTATGATTTAATATCCAGAAAACAATCTGGAATTCTTCGGGAAAGCTTAGTTATAATTATTTTCCTTCCTAATTATTTTGTTTTACCAAAAATCACAAGAGGATTGAAAAAGGCGCCTAAAAATGTCGATAGAAACAATATTTTGATATTTAATCGGATTTATATTTTTTAAATGATTCTATAGAAATTAGGTTCAATTTAAAATATTTTAAATCTTTTTGAATTGATTTTGAAACTCTTGATATTTTTATCGTTTGGGATCACCACTATAAATCAAATCTATGTCACACCAATATATTACAATATCTTAATACTAATATTATCAATGTAGTAAAAATTATTTGTAACCTAGATCAATGAAATCGTGACGTCTGCGCTTTTAATAGATTTGTAATTGTGGTATCTTTGGCCAAGACAAAAAATTAGGCAAGAATTATAACTGGTATTTTCTTAATATCATCACATCGCTGTAAACATATCATTTGTCAGACTTAATTAGTAGCTCAAAGTTAATCTAAAGAAAAAATCTATACAAAAATACGAAGCATTTGATATTTGAAACACAAGTGCCAAATTATTGTGGAAATTACTACTTCATATTTAGCTCCACATCGAATATAAAGAATATAATCTTTACGGGAATATGAATATTATTTGAACAGCGAAATTAGTGTGGCTACCATATATATATTTTTAATTCCTTGGATTAAAAATTCAGATCTTAGAATATGTAAATATGAAACTTATAATTTTTACAGAACGTCGCTTTTATGTTCATATTTTCGAATTTAGCTAATTTATTGTTTAATCAACCTTATAATAATTTCCAAATACTTTTGTAGCAATCAAAAGTTAAATGAAAAGTGGCAAATTAAAAAAAGAAATTTTGTGAAATTATTTGCACAAAATCATTTTAGCGCATATGAAGAAGTTATTGACCATTGATCCTAATCTCAATTCTAATATACCGATAATAATTGCCAAGCAGTTTTTTTTTTAATGTATGGTTCGATTGTACTGTAATTAAAAAAATTACATTTAATTATATTTTTTGCATAATTATTGGAGAGTTTTATTGCTTCAATTTACAGCGAGAACGTTCTAATTGTTGATAATAGTTTCTCGAGAAAATGTGCTAAATTGTTTAATTGCACCCATTATTTCGATTGAATTATCCTTAGATTTCCACGTTGGAAATTTAATGAATCATTTAGCTTCGTAGAAAATTAAAATTGTTTTTTATTGTTATATTTATTGACTTTTATAGTTGATTTATTGGTTAATGAAAATAGAGACGATTCGTTGTCTTTTGAGGTTCTAATCGTATTTTATACTGTCTTTGGCATTCGAGCATAGAAATTTCTTATTTCTTATTGCATTGTTACTTTACTAGCTATCATAGAGATTATTTGATTCGTACTTGATGAAGAGAAATAAAGTTTTCCTTTTTTAATAGAGAATTTATAAGCAACTATCATAAAGCTATTAAATTTGCAGTTTCTTTTTGTAATAAACATAGAAAAAATCGGGATTTAAGTCAATACTACTAAGAAACTATTTCATTATTTAAAAAGTGCGTACGGCGTGATCTTTCTTCTACTTTTGTATGTTTATTACCTAATTAACCTTCCTGACATTCTAGAATACCAATATTCGATTTGAATTGTTTCTTTTTACAACAATCGATTACATTTACAACATGTTCTGCATGTTATAATCCAATTTTAAACTATAACATTCTATCTTCAGTTGCCAGCCAATTTCTCCAAAAATAATGTCTTTTTTTCGTGACCTGAGTCAATTACACTTTTATTTCAATGTACAAAAAAATTCTCCAATTGTATATTAATTTCGGTGAAGTATTCATCTGATTATTCTGCAACTGAAAATCAAATATCTTTCGAAATACTTAAGTTACGATAATAACAAATTTACCGTTAATATTAGTCTTTTTTCGTGACAAATTTGTTTAGAAAAAGAATTTTTATATTGGGTTTTGATTAACTTTAATACTTTCTAGATTTTTTTTTTAATTTTTCATATTATAATTCTAGTGCGTCTATATTGTGCATTGTATTTAATGGGTCGTAATAAAAATTAGTAACATTATTAAAATACGAGATAAAATTAATTTAATTAAATGAAAAGAATGCAGAACCTACTCGCGCTAATTATGTTGTAAATTATGCACCGAAAGATTTACATCGCTTAATTCTGGGTAATTCTTTTCCAAAGATCGCTCGTTTTTTCGTTAATATAAGCAAGCGTTTTCTCTTGAATTTTTGTTCTTTAACGTCGACTGGCAGTAATTATCTTATTTAGCTATATTTAGAACTTCAAAGTTACCTCACTTTTCCTGTTTCTTCTAAACACCTTGTGCAGTCATTGTATTGTAAAACAAAAAAAAAAAATATCTTCACCATATTCTAAATAGAATGTTTACCGAAGAATATATTATAATATTTTAACTGAATCGCTGTTTATATAAAATCAACCGTTAGTCTTTTTTAACAATTATTACAAAAAAGCTAGCCAAAAAGCAACCTTTCTTCGAACTAAATAAAGTCTAGAAAATAATATAGTAATGCTTTTTGACTTAACAACAGAAGATGTGAAAAAAACCCACAAATAATTCAAGTCGTTGTTTCGCAGAAAAATATTTTTGTTTGTCATTTCTATAATTTATTCATGATCGCAAACTTCTAATTGATTTTATATATTGTTTTACAAAACCTATTAAAAAATCCCATAGCCACAAACATGCACATGTTGTTTATAATTTGTAATGTTTATTGCAGAGATTTTAAATTTATTTTCTGAAGGTACAGGTGCGCTCAGGTGTTTACAATTAAACAATGATTTTTCTTTTATATATTCTTGAGAAATCCGCCTCCACCTTTCCACATTGTATATTACCTTGAAAGTCGATGACGAATTTGTAGTCTTTATTTAGAACCGAGTTTTTATTTAAACACTATCGCTAATAATACTACTAGTACTTTTGTAATTATTTTATGACACTAATTATTGATCAAGTAACTAAAGAGCGTTTGGAAAGATATCATTCATCTTCATTAAAATTATTATAAAATTAAATAACATCATATTGCGCAATAAATATTTTACAGCAAAATAAAAACTACGGCTTAATAAAGTCAGTATTAAAATTTTGGATATCGTGTTCAACATTTAATTTATGACTGTAATTCAAGATGCTCGTCCAACTTAACTTTGTACTAACAAAATTCATTTTGAATGAACACACATCTTCTATAATATTTAATTAATTACAGAACTTTGTTGAATAATTACTATTTTACGTTAATAGATTGTGTCGAACCTCTATTTTGACAAAACGATTAAATTTATTAATACGCTAGAAACATCTTACATGGTTCCTTTGCTAGATTTCATTTCGTTTACGTTTCTTCTCACAGAAACGAATTTATATCCGCTGCGACACCTGGGCAAAGACGCTCGTAAATTTTCTAGCATTTTGACTGATTCCCTACGCGATTTATCAATAGGCTTTGTGCCGTAGCTTTTATGAATGCAAAACATCTCACATGCCGTAATCCATTCATAACGTCGAAATTGTACGAATTTAAATTCAATTCCATCTTTAGCAAATTGAAAACAATTCGTCTGCTAAATTATTTTATTTAAATATTTATTTAAGAGTAAGAGTTACCCTGGAGCAGATATTGATAGTGACCATAATTTAGTAGTCCTGGACTCAGAGGTCAAATTCAAGAAATTACAGAAGTCTAAACAGGTTAGAGTAGATGTCGATAGGTTAAAATTAGCTGATGTATGTGAAAAGTACAAGCAGAAAGTAGAAATCATGGCTAATGGAACATCTAGGAGCGACATAGATTGCGAATGGAGGGAAATCAGAAATGGGTTAACTACAGCAGCAAATAAAGTATTAGGCACAAAGGAAAGGGCAGGTAGGAGGGAATGGATCACGGAAGAAATAGTTGAAATGATAGAAGCAAGAAGGAAAATTAAAATAGGAAACACAGAAGCAGGACAGAAAAAATATAAGGAACTAAGGAACTTAATTAATAGGAAATGCAAGCTAGCGAAAGAAGAGTGGATAAAAGGAAACTGTGAGGATATTGAGGAGGATATGAGAAGAGGTAAAGTAGATTTGGGCTACAGGAAAATTAAGTCACATTTTTCTAAAGTAAAACCAAAGGGTAACATTATATGTGATAAGCAGGGTAAGGAACTCACAGAAAATAAGGAAAAAGCTAGAAGATGGAAGGAGTATCTTGAAGATTTATATAAAGGTAGGCAGGACATGGAGGAGCTAGAAAGTGTGGAACAGATAGATGAGGATGACTTAGGTCCTAGCATACTTAGGTCAGAGTTTCATACAGCATTAAATGATTTACGGAATAACAAAGCAGCGGGGATTGATATGATACCAGCCGAATTAATAAAACACGCAGGGGAAAAAATGCAGGAGCGATTATACAGGTTAGTTTGTAAAATATATGAGAAGGGAGAAGTACCACAGGATTTTCAGCGTAGTAGCATAGTAACAATGCCGAAGAAAATAGGAGCTAATTTGTGTGAGAACTATAGGACCATTAGTCTACTATCACATGCATCGAAGATATTGCTAAAGATTATTTATAGGAGATTAGAAAATAAAGTAGAGGAAAGGCTAGGAGAAGATTAGTTTGGTTTTAGGAAAAACAGAGGGACGAGGGAGGCGATTTTAGCACTAAGAACGGTAGTAGCAAAAAGAAAGAGGGTAGGAAAGGTAACTTGCATAGCTTTTGTAGATTTAGAAAAGGCATTTGATAATGTAGATTGGGACATAATGTTTAGAATTTTAAAAGAAACGGGTATAGATTATAAGGATAGGAGAATAATTTTTAATTTATATAAACACCAAACTGCCTTAGTTAGAATTGAGGGGGAAGAAGAGGTAGCAAAAATAGGGAAGGGAGTTCGGCAGGGATGTACAATCTCACCGTTATTATTTAATCTATATATAGAAGATGCAATAAACAAAGTAAAAGAAGAGTATAGTGTAGGTGTGAATGTACAGGGAGAGAAAATATATATGTTGAGATTCGCCGACGATATAGCTATATTGGAAGAAAGCGAAAAGAATTTAGAAAGGGTATTGAATGGTATGCAGGCAGTATTGACTAGGGATTTTAACATGAAAATAAATATAGGTAAAACTAAAGTGATGAGGTGTGACAAAAAGGAATGCAGTAGAAAAATGAGGATCACAATAGGAGATAATAGAATCGAAGAAGTGTCAGATTTTTATTATTTAGGCAGTAGAATCACAAAAGATAATCGAAGCAAGGTAGATATAAAGTGTAGGATAGCACAGGGTAGGAAGGCATTCGTAGAAAAAGAACAGATTTTAAGATCAAATATTGACTTGGGTATTAGAAAAAGATTACTGAAGGTATATGTTTGGAGTGTAGCACTGTACGGGTGTGAGGCGTGGACTATAGGAAAGGAAGAGAACCGTAGATTAGAAGCACTTGAAATGTGGTGTTATAGGAGGATGATGAGGATTGGTTGGGAAGATAAAGTAACAAATGAAGCTGTACTAGAGTTAGTAGGGGAGAAAAGAAGTATCTGGAGAGTGTTACAGCGTAGGAGAGACAGATTAGTAGGGCATATTCTTAGGCATGGGGGGATTATGCAATTGATCATAGAAGGTAGAGTGGAGGGAAAGAGAGGGGTGGGTAGGCCTAGATTGGAGTATGTGAGTCAGATAGTTGAAGACGTTGAGATGAATAGCTATAGGGAGATGAAGGGATTAGCTCAGGATAGATCGGCATGGCGTGCTGTTTCCAACCAATCTTTAGGATTGCGGACTCTTTAACTTAACTATTTATTTAAATTATCAAGTTTCAAGCTAAATTATTTCAAATCGATTTTTTGTGGATACGCTTTAAATTTTGCTTGAAATTTTTATAAAGAAGAAAATATATTTTTTTAGCCTTATGCGTTGAACGGAAATATATGATTTTGGTTAATTTAATTGATTTCTAAAATAAAAATGAAAAATTCAACTGGTATAGTAAGAAATTAAGAAGCTATCTCAATACTTATAAGAATATATTTTTTGATGTTCCACAAGATAACTGTCTGCACTACTTCTTTCGAATCAATTTATTCGCATCACATTATCCAGATACTAAACTTTCTTCTTGCGGACATCTGCATTTACCTATATGGCTTAATGCTTGTCTTGAAGTTGACTGCGTGTGCATATGAGTATGCTAATCATGTCCATAGTTTAATCAGGTGCTATTTGTATGCATTTTATATACAATTGTGCCTATAGACATACGATACGAACGTTTCGTCATTCTTAAATATCGACGTTGGTCGTGGCCGTCTTTGCGTCGAAAGACCTTCGCCTTATTGCATACACTTTCCACCAATAAAATGAATATACATTATGTGAAAGAGAGCCACAGGTGTTTACATCAATTTATTATCGATGCGCGGAAATAGTGACACAACTTAAAAATCGATATTTTAAAATATTATCAAAATCACTAATTCATAAGTTCAGACGTCCAGAAAAAATACTGTAAAAATGCTAAAATGCGCGACTTTCAATGAGCTCGTAGCATATTAACCCTAAGAGCAAAATTTGGACAAATTACGATAAATTAGCCCTTGAGGAACTGAGGAAATTCTGAAAGCGAGATCTTCGTCGTCTATGTGAAAGTTTTCAAGTTTCAATCAGAATTGCGTAAAAGAATTGGACACATAACATAATTTAATAAACATTTCTGCACAGCAAAATTTGGACAAATTACGATAATTAGCATTGAGGAAATGAGGAAATTCTGAAAGCGGGATCTTCGTCTATGAGAAAGTTTTCAAGTTTCAATCAAAATTGCGTAAAAGAATTTGACATATAACATGATTTAATAAACATTTCTGCAGAGCAAAATTTGGACAAATTACGATAAATTAGCCCTTGAGGAAATGAGGAAATTCTGAAAGCGAGATCTTCATCGTCTATGTGAAAGTTTTCAAGTTTCAATCAAAATTGCGTAAAAGAATTGGGCATATAACATAATTTAATAAATATTTCTGCAGAGCAAAATTTGGACAAATTACGATAAATTAGCATTGAGGAAACGAGGAAATTCTGAATGCTGGATCTTCGTCGTTTATGAGAAAGTTTTCAAGTTTCAATCAAAATTGCGTAAAAGAATTGGGCATATAACATAATTTAATAAATATTTCTGCAGAGCAAAATTTGGACAAATTACGATAAATTAGCATTGAGGAAATGAGGAAATTCGAAAAGCAGGATCTTCGTCTATGAGAAAGTTTTCAAGTTTCAATCAGAATTGCTTAAAAGAATTGGGCACATAACATAATTTAATAAATATTTCTGCACAGCAAAATTTGGACAAATTACGATAAATTAGCATTGAGGAAATGAGGAAATTCGGAAAGCGGGATCTTCGTCTATGAGAAAGTTTTCAAGTTTCAATCAGAATTGCGTAAAAGAATTGGGCACATAACATAATTTAATAAACATTTCTGCAGAGCAAAATTTGGACAAATTACGATAAATTAGCATTGAGGAAATGAGGAAATTCGAAAAGCAGGATCTTCGTCTATGAGAAAGTTTTCAAGTTTCAATCAGAATTGCGTAAAAGAATTTGACACATAACATGATTTAATAAACATTTCTGCAGAGCAAAATTTGGACAAATTACGATAAATTAGCATTGAGGAAATGAGGAAATTCTGAATGCGGGATCTTCGTCGTTTATGAGAAAGTTTTCAAGTTTCAATCAAAATTGCGTAAAAGAATTGGGCATATAACATAATTTAATAAACATTTCTGCAGAGCAAAATTTGGACAAATTACGATAAATTAGCATTGAGGAAATGAGGAAATTCGAAAAGCAGGATCTTCGTCTATGAGAAAGTTTTCAAGTTTCAATCAGAATTGCTTAAAAGAATTGGGCACATAACATAATTTAATAAACATTTCTGCACAGCAAAATTTGGACAAATTACGATAAATTAGCCCTTGAGGAAATGAGGAAATTCTGAAAGCGGGATCTTCATCGTCTATGAGAAAGTTTTCAAGTTTCAATCAGAATTGCGTAAAAGAATTTGGCACATAACATAATTTAATAAACATTTCTGCATATAGTGACACGAAATTGAATTTTATAAACAAATTGTACATATAGCGATATAAAATTTTATAAAAATTCTTGCGCACAATTTAATAAAATCATTAAAAGTACTTAACAAATTTTATACACTATATATTTTACTGTCGAAACGATTTGCACTTTGCATTTTGCACTTTTAGCTTTTCTCATCATTATGACCATTTCGCAAATTTCTCAATTGAATGTCAGCATAATAGAATAATCATAATAAATTACAGTATAGCACCTGAGAATTCTACATATACTCACCTAAATTATTCTCGTTAATTGCCTTAACAATTTCAAAATCGTCTATCATCTTTTTGACATACACAAAACGAAATTGAACTGAACAGATTATAACGGTCCCAGAACAATAATTACTGTTTCGAATTTTTACGAGTTCGTTCCCGGTATTTTTTAAAGATATCGCGTGTCGAAAACGTTAATACGTCCTTTATACTCTTATATAGTACCAATCGATCGCGATGAATGTTCAAAAATGCATTTCCTTATGTGCGAATTAGCAATTAAATTAAATTTAAATTTTGCGAATTAAATTTTCCTTTATCTAATGATAAATATAACAAAGTAATATAACGAAATATATAAATATTTATAAATTTATAACGATTAAGTTTCGTTAATGCATAAACATTTGAGGGCGATTTTTCGTTATAAAACAGTTCAAAATGTCTTATAGTTTTTAGTATATTTAATAGCGTTTTTAGTGGAGCAAATTCCCCCAAAAAAACTCTTAATCTAATTAACGAGCTTCAAATATTACACGATGAAAATATCTAGAATATCAGAAATGTTTTCGGCCTGATCGCATTTTGACCGAATGAATTTTCTGTAAACCGAATACTGTACTTTATATAATTTTACAGAGAGCGGTCAGTGAAATTAAATAAATTATTCTCATGACATTGTCCAGTGTAATGATCATCTTACAGTAACGTTCGGATGACTCGCGAAAATAAATGGATATAATTTAGTTAATGCTCTTGGACCGTACGAATTTAATAATGATATACAGTTTACTCTTTAATGACCATATAATAATTGAAAATTATACGACAACTTACATTCAGTTTTCTAAATTGCAATGAAGAAAGATATACTCGAGAATTCGTCCGAAAAAGCCCATACTGTGGTTCTTACAATAATTATTTTATCATTCTGCCTTACCGCGTCCTAATACTTCAATGTCTGTCCGCAAAGGAATTTTTATAGCGTTCTATATTCGGG
This sequence comes from Leptodirus hochenwartii, assembly GCA_947310635.1. Classification (NCBI taxonomy): domain Eukaryota; kingdom Metazoa; phylum Arthropoda; class Insecta; order Coleoptera; family Leiodidae; genus Leptodirus; species Leptodirus hochenwartii. The sequence goes on along the minus strand of OX371176.1, from coordinate 7,517,218 downwards.
ATTTATTTTTATTTTTAATACTCTTGGATTTTGAAAATTTCCAAATTGTCGTATTTATCCAACGAAACTTCTAAAACGATATTGAGAGAATCCTTCGTCGAAGTTTCGCTAAAATACTCTCGCCAAATGATTGTTTTATTTTCCACACAATGCTATGAAAAACAAATGTAATTAGTAACTCATTTTCTGTTACTGTAATTTCTTCATGTAGGTTAAGTCGTTAATTTGGCCAGATTTCCACAACGAAACGATGTACCGAAGGAATAGTTACCAGAATAATTATCAGAAGTGCTTCATCTAGCGTTTGATTGTTGGTCTTTCTTTTAACTATTGTATTTAATTTTCTTTTATCTTGGGAATATAATAAAACATCGTATATTGTCATGGAAGATCGACAACGGGACTATCCAACATCTGCAAATACAGTAAAAGTCGGTAAATTTAAATGCCACAAAATATAATTAGTAAAAATGTTGACCTGTTCCATTTTCTTTAAGGCAAACTTTCATGTATTCAAAGGGTATTCTTACCAATTTTTTAAACATTATTATCGCAACATTTACTCAAGATCAAAATTTCTTTGCATCATCCCAACGAATTTCGTATCAAGAACGTGCTGTTATTTTGGTTGCATTTCAATTAATATTTAAATATTTGATTATTCGTTTAATAAAAAAAAGTTTAATCGACTTTTCCAGTTCTCACACATGTTTCCTTCTTGTGTCCATTTTTTCTATTGTGTCCATTAGCTATATTCTACACAAAAATCGATGTCGATTGTAATTTGTAATAGACGCGAAGATTAAGTACATAATAGAGTCACTAACAGTTAGTTCTCTCATCGGTACTACTAAAGTATCTATGGGAACTATTGTTTCTTATTAAGATCCTCAACGGATATTATGTGGTACTCACTATGTATCCCATATTGTCAATGGCTTCTTTAGTGTTTACCGCATGTTTTAACCGAAGCCCATCAAATATCGTTTATTTTCAATATCTTAATTTTCCGGGATAATAATTTATTTCATTTAGTTTCATTAACTACATATTGCATACTTTTATAAATTGTCATATTTCATGATCATGAAACTCTAGCCTGCACTTTTTATTATAAGTAATTATTCGTTTCAAATCACCCGGTATATGATCCTTGTTCGTTTGCAATGTGCAGCTTTTACAATCGAAGATACAACAATTTTAATCACGTTTTAACAAACTGTTTACCTGAAAACATGAAGCGACAAATCTTAAAGAAATTGGATCCTGTTGTCACATTAGTCACGTCCAATTCTGCACAATTTGTAAGATAGTACAAATCTGTTGGAATAAAACAAGCTATACTAAGACCATCGGAAGAATAAAATCGCAGGTACTTAGTTCTTGAAGGATTGAATGAAGGTAATTCACATCCATATCTTGTAATATTGTAGTGATGAAAGGAAATAGTCTACGTATAAATGTATAAAGATGTATTGCGTGAATTGGTCCAATTATGCTATTAACGCGTGCATTACATCTTCGTGTATGAAACTCGTTTTTTGTAGCTGCTATAAAGAACGTCGATACTGAAGAACGTAAAAGAGTAGTTTGAATTCAATTTTAGTAGTTTAGTTAGTTAAAGAGTCCGCAATCCTAAAGTTGGTTGGAAACAGCACGCCATGCCGATCTATCCTGAGCTAATCCCTTCATCTCCCTATAGCTATTCATCTCAACGTCTTCAACTATCTGACTCACATACTCCAATCTAGGCCTACCTACCCCTCTCTTTCCCTCCACTCTACCTTCTATGATCAATTGCATAATCCCCCCATGCCTAAGAATATGCCCTACTAATCTGTCTCTCCTACGCTGTAACACTCTCCAAATACTTCTCTTCTCCCCTACTAACTCTAGTACAGCTTCATTTGTTACTTTATCTTCCCAACCAATCCTCATCATCCTCCTATAACACCACATCTCGAATGCTTGTAATCTACGCTTCTCTTCCTTTCCTATAGTCCACGCCTCACACCCGTACAGTGCTACACTCCAAACATATACCTTCAGTAATCTTTTTCTAATACCCAAGTCAATATTTGATCTTAAAATCTGTTCCTTTTCTACGAATGCCTTCCTACCCTGTGCTATCCTACACTTTATATCTACCTTGCTTCGATTATCTTTTGTGATTCTACTGCCTAAATAACAAAAATCTGACACTTCTTCGATTCTATTATCTCCTATTGTGATCCTCATTTTTCTACTACATTCCTTTTTGTCACACCTCATCACTTTAGTTTTACCTATATTTATTTTCATGTTAAAATCCCTAGTCAATACTGCCTGCATACCATTCAATACCCTTTCTAAATTCTTTTCGCTTTCTTCCAATATAGCTATATCGTCGGCGAATCTCAACATATATATTTTCTCTCCCTGTACATTCACACCTACACTATACTCTTCTTTTACTTTGTTTATTGCATCTTCTATATATAGATTAAATAATAACGGTGAAAGTGTACATCCCTGCCGAACTCCCTTCCCTATTTTTACTACCTCTTCTTCCCCCTCAATTCTAACTAAGGCAGTTTGGTGTTTATATAAATTAAAAATTATTCTCCTATCCTTATAATCTATACCCGTTTCTTTTAAAATTCTAAACATTATGTCCCAATCTACATTATCAAATGCCTTTTCTAAATCTACAAAAGCTATGCAAGTTACCTTTCCTACCCTCTTTCTTTTTTCTACTACCGTTCTTAGTGCTAGAATCGCCTCCCTCGTCCCTCTGTTTTTCCTAAAACCAAACTGATCTTCTCCTAGCCTTTCCTCTACTTTATTTTCTAATCTCCTATAAATAATCTTTAACAATATCTTCGATGCATGTGATAGTAGACTAATGGTCCTATAGTTCTTACACAAATTAGCTCCTATTTTCTTCGGCATTGTTACTATTCTACTACTATTGTTACTATTAGTAGTTTATAGATACTAAAAATAAATTACTAGAATTGCACGGTTGTGAGGCGTGGGCCGTAGAAATGTATAGTAAAGGTAGAATATTATTTACAAATTGAGTTTTTGGCTGTGTGTATTTCTTCATTTTTAATACATTCTATAATCTGTAATGTGTTGATATTTCAATTCGATAGGCGTGTTTTTTTCCGTATAATACTGCTGTCGAAAGTAACAGAAATTAAACTTATTAAGTATATTCATTAAGTGTACATAAAAAAAAGAAGCAAATGAACGTAGAAACACTTCAACAAAATATATTGTTATTTCAACTCTTAAATTGTCAAATTATTATAAAAATAATGGGTAAAATAAATTAGGTATATTATTTATCATCGTCATAATCGTCACATTCACTGTCACTGTAAGATTCACCATTAATGTTTATAATTAAGTCTTCCGTAAAAGTATCTACTCGAACTTCTGATTCAAACTTCGTCATCTCAATTTCAATAACATGGTTACAGCGCTTTTTCCAATCATCAATTGTCACGTTATTAAACTCCTCTTCCGCAAGTTTTCGTACGTCTTCTAAATTAAATGTAGTGTTTGAAAAATATACTGGCCGCTTCAACACCCCAAAACCTTATGCTCGTGAAGAGATGCTCGCCACTGCATTTTTGTTATTTGTGGGTGTGGTCAAAATTACTACAATGTTGTCATATCGACAGCCAACAAATACAACGAGGGTATTATATTAGCATAATTGATCAAAACAAATAATAAATAACTGGAAACTTTTTACTAAATAGTTGACTTTAATCGAAGCCGTATATATTCGTACATTAAATATTGTCAATCTGAATTTTGCTATGCAGTTTACAATTTGAGCACTTTGTACTGAAGTTTTTTATTCATATATGGCAACAATGGTACTAGAAGCTCAACCCTTATGCGCATTAGAGGGTCATGAATTAGGTCCGCCAAGATTTAAAAAATGACTTATATATTTCGGTAGAGCTTGTAATATAACTTCCATCTACTTATAATAGCAATTTGAAATAATTTCACCGTTCAGTGGAATTGACAAAATAATCCATTATTGAGGCGAATTACATCTCAATAAGTGCATAGTTCCATGCAAGCGGCCGCCTCGTCACTTTTTCTTTTTCTACATTACATTTGTAATGACAATGCTCGTCAATTTAACAACGCAATATAAATTCAGAGGTAATTACGGACCATTGCACGCGTATTTAAAATCCAATAAACTTTTAAACAGGTAACGACTATAACATATAACAAATGTCGTTCCAATAAAGAAAAGAAAATCTGAAAATTACGTTTGCATAAAAAAGTACGCGTATTATATTGCACTTTCTCTAAGTTTAAAGATAATCTTATTTTCTGCGTCGCTTAAATGTGTGTCATGTATCTTTAATTAACACCTCGAGTAACGTAACTTCGTTAACTTAGCGCCGTGCAAACAAACAATATTGATTTGCTAATCATTTTTCTTTGCTATGAAAGTGATAATGCAATGAAACAACATGACATAGTTTTTGGAAAATTTCAATGTTCATTTTTGTTTGTTTGAATTAAATTGAGTGTTTGTTTAAATAATGTAACTCGTTTTGGCAAAAGGACGTTTATAATATTTAATAATGATATGTAATTTTTTCTTCAAAATATCAAAATTACGATAGTACTATTTACAATTAGTGTTGATATATATGGAAAATTTTCAACATTGTATAGATATAATAATTAACTATAGTTAGGAAATATCCGATAATTAAAAGTTTTTTTTATCAATTGTAACGAATATTTTTATCATATGCGAGAACATTATTTTTATATGTTAATTTTTTATATACTTCGAATTTTTTGTCTTTTTTGTATATCGATCAAGCAAAATGATTTGACCAACTGAAATAAAACAAAAATATACTATTTCAACCAATTATTCATATCAGAAATAACAATTATTATACGCTTACGTGCCATGAAAAAAAAAACCGAATAAATTGTATTTTCATTTTGTTAAAAATAATCAATGTCATAAATCATGAACGGCGTACAGTAGTCCATCAAATTGTTTGTGGTGCTCACGAAGCGCATATTCGAAACAATACGATTATTTGAATTGACTTAATGTCAATGCCTTTACCAAGAGTGGATTTAGTTTAATCATCGTGCACTTGGGTACCACGATATAAATGAAAGTACAATTACAATATAAGTCAATACCATTTCTATCGATCGAAAGAAAAAATGTCATATGAAAGTGGTTGGTATACATTACATACATTCGTTAACTTTTTACTGTAACAAGTTCAGCAAATTTCTATTGACCACGCTCACACTTTCGATTCACTTGATGAGAATGCGCCTTGTCAACGTGCTATTTCCATAGATTTGTCACTGGTAATAAATTAAAAACTCCATATCAGTGGTGATTTTTTCTTACACACATTAATCGACATTTTAGTAAAATGATATTCACACTCAGTTCCTGATTTTCTGACGAATTTCTTTTCATTTTGTTGCATAGGCTATTTTTTTTTAAGTGGCGGGCCCGCCCCTTCTACTACGCATTAGAAATTAAGACTAGTTTATGCATAAGACCAATGATATTACTATATCGCAAAAAATTGAAAATATACTGGCCGCTTCAACACCCCGAAACCTTATGCTCACCACTGTATTTTTGTCATTTGAGGGTGTGGTCAAAATTACTACAATGTTGTCATATCGACAGCCAACAAATACAGAGAGTATTATATTAGCATAATTGATCAAAACGAATAATAAATAATTGGAAACTTTTTACTAAATATTGGACTTTAATCGAAGCCGTATATATTCAATATACATTAAATATTCTCAATATGTGATAAGCAGGGTAAGGAACTCACAGAAAATAAGGAAAAAGCTAGAAGATGGAAGGAGTATCTTGAAGATTTATATAAAGGTAGGCAGGACATGGAGGAGTTAGAAAATGTGGAACAGATAGATGAGGATGACTTAGGTCCTAGCATACTTAGGTCAGAGTTTCATAGAGCATTAAATGATTTACGGAATAACAAAGCAGAGGGGATTGATATGATACCAGCCGAATTAATAAAACACGTAGGGGAAAAAATGCAGGAGCGATTATACAGGTTAGTTTGTAAAATATATGAGAAGGGAGAAGTACCACAGGATTTTCAGCGTAGTAGAATAGTAACAATGCCGAAGAAAATAGGAGCTAAATTGTGTGAGAACTATAGGACCATTAGCCTACTATCACATGCATCGAAGATATTGTTAAAGATTATTTATAGGAGATTAGAAAATAAAGTAGAGGAAAGGCTAGGAGAAGATCAGTTTGGTTTTAGGAAAAACAGAGGGACGAGAGAGGCGATTCTAGCACTAAGAACGGTAGTAGAAAAAAGAAATAGGGTAGGAAAGGTAACTTGCATAGCTTTTGTAGATTTAGAAAAGGCATTTGATAATGTAGATTGGGACATAATGTTTAGAATTTTAAAAGAAACGGGTATAGATTATAAGGATAGGAGAATAATTTTTAATTTATATAAACACCAAACTGCCTTAGTTAGAATTGAGGGGGAAGAAGAGGTAGCAAAAATAGGGAAGGGAGTTCGGCAGGGATGTACACTCTCACCGTTATTATTTAATCTATATATAGAAGATGCAATAAACAAAGTAAAATAAGAGTATAGTGTAGGTGTGAATGTACAGGGAGAGAAAATATATATGTTGAGATTCGCCGACGATATAGCTATATTAGAAGAAAGCGAAAAGAATTTAGAAAGGGTATTGAATGGTATGCAGGCAGTATTGACTAGGGATTTTAACATGAAAATAAATATAGGTAAAACTAAAGTGATGAGGTGTGACAAAAAGGAATGCAGTAGAAAAATGAAGATCTCAATAGGAGATAATAGAATCGAAGAAGTGTCAGACTTTTGTTATTTAGGCAGTAGAATCACAAAAGATAATCGAAGCAAAGTAGATATAAAGTGTAGGATAGCACAGGGTAGGAAGGCATTCGTAGAAAAAGAACAGATTTTAAGATCAAATATTGACTTGGGTATTAGAAAAAGATTACTGAAGGTATATGTTTGGAGTGTAGCACTGTACGGGTGTGAGGCGTGGACTATAGGAAAGGAAGAGAAGCGTAGATTACAAGCATTAGAAATGTGGTGTTATAGGAGGATGATGAGGATTGGTTGGGAAGATAAAGTAACAAATGAAGCTGTACTAGAGTTAGTAGGGGAGAAGAGAAGTATCTGGAGAGTGTTACAGCGTAGGAGAGACAGATTAGTAGGGCATATTCTTAGGCATGGGGGGATTATGCAATTGATCATAGAAGGTAGAGTGGAGGGAAAGAGAGGGGTAGGTAGGCCTAGATTGGAGTATGTGAGTCAGATAGCTGAAGACGTTGAGATGAATAGCTATAGAGAGATGAAGGGATTAGCTCAGGATAGATCGGCATGGCGTGCTGTTTCCAACCAATCTTTAGGATTGCGGACTGTTTAACTAACTATTCTCAATCTGAATTTTGCTATGCAGTTTACAATTTGAGCACTTTGTATTGAAGTTTTTTATTCATATATGGCAACAATGGTACTGGAAGCTCAACCCTTATGCGCAGTAGAGGATGAATTAGGTGCGCCAAGATATACAAAATGACTTATATTATTGTGTACTATGTATACTTGTTTTATCTGAAGTTAGTACAGCTTATGGATGATTTGCAATAGCTTTTGTGCAGTTCTTGTATTCTTAGGCAGGTTGTACCGTTTCCTCCTCGGTGTGCAATCGTGCTTGAGGTTGTAGCGTTAGAATTGAGATTGGCATAGTACCTTATCCTAGCCATTTCGGTTTCGACTTTTTACACCAACGTGGGATTTTTTCTTTAATTATAGTGATTTTTGTAATATAAGGAAGCGAATATTTTTAAAAGCATTTGCAAACGTGATAAAAATATATTTGTATTTCTTTATTAACATAATTTCTTTATTTATATAATTACAAGTATTTTAAATTTCATAGACACTAATCACGCAAAAGATGTCCAACAATTTCCTTTTTGTCCAGTTCTCGCATGACCCAATTTAATTTTACTTGATCCCACCTCACCTATCATAAAAAATTCGCAACAATTGATTTATTCAAAAATGTACTTCAATTTTAACACAGTGAGCTAGACCTTTCTTTAAAACACAGTTTAATACCAAGAGTTTTTGTGCCGGTTCTGGAACAGAAACAGGATCTTAGATTCAGAATCGTGGGAGTAGAATTATAGGAAAGTGGAGTGACTGTAACCGAACAAGAAACGTGTTTCGTCAAGACGGATCTAAATTTCTTCACCATACAAGAAAAGCAGGCGATATGAAAAGGATGAAAATTTAAATACATTTCTCTAAATTAAAAATCGTTTTTCAGAAATGTAAGAAGGATCGATAAATCCTAGAATTTTGATCTGGTCTAAAACCGGCACCAAACCATCCCTTCAGAATTTCCAAAAAATTAAAATCGATCTCTTTATAGTTCAAATTGAATTGCACGCACCTTCTAGTCGAATATGAATTTGCTTTGATTGGCCAACATAATAAAATTTACAATTCATATAGGGTATTTTTTTGCAAGTGGCGGGCCCGCCCCTTCTACTGCACATTACAAATTAAGACTAGTTTATGCAAAAGACCAATGATATTACTATACAATTCGGGCCGCTTCAACACCACGAAACCTTATGCTCGTGAAGAGATGCTCGCCACTGCATTTTTGTCATTTGAGGGTGTGGTCAAAATAACTGCAATGTTGTCATATCGACAGCCAACAAATACAGAGAGTATTATATTAGCATAATTGATCAAAACAAATAATAAATAACTGGAAACTTTTTACTAAATAGTTAAATATTACATTAAATATTCTCAATCTGAATTTTGCTATGCAGTTACAATTTGAGCACTTTGTACTGAAGTTTTTTTATTCATATATGGCAACAATGGTACTGGAGGCTCAACCCTTATGCGCAGTAGAGGATGAATTAGGTCCGCCAAGATATAAAAAATGACTTATATCAATCTTTTCTTTTATACTGAAGGCAGCTTAAACCCAGCTATTAACAAAGTCTTTCGCCGTATATTCACTTTGCAGTTTATCTTACAGCCATTGAACTAGCGGTACAATTTCGATGTTTGGTTAACACACCACATGTGCTTTGAGGCATCTAACTCAGCCTCATCAATATGACGTGTTTCGTTGTTTATTCATTCACATCTCGAGTTTATATGACCTGTAATAACGTTTTATTATGGACGGATTTTCTCATATATGTACTCGCTTGTAACTAACTGACCAATAAAGTGCATCTAAACATCGGTCTTCGATTGTCGCTTTATCGCTGTGTCACGGTTATGACGCGTATGTCCGTTATGGTCCACTAAACTATAAATCTATATATTTACGTAGTTTATAATTTAACTTGTGCACGGGCACTGACTGCTAATGTATGCGTAAACACAAACACGATATGACCTATTGATGTTTCTAGATCATGTGTTTGTTGCTTTGATAGTCCTCAATCATAAAAAATTGTTGAATATAACGATTCCTGTCCATCTGTTGCTGTTCTGAGTTAACACATTTATTTCCCTCGGGCTATTTATTCTGTCTCGTCTTTCTCTCTGCCGTACCTTTCATGTCCAACTAAAATTATGTCGTATTAGTCACTTTTCTTCAGCCCAAACACTTGAGCAAATAATTTTGTAACTCAAGTTCTATTTTTAATGAAGCTGTTGACTTATGTGTAGAACATTTGATTATATTTAATCGTAAAGCGAAATGTATTTTCCGCATATTTTATACGAGCATAAACACGAGCCGCAATGGTTCGCTGTTTCTGTATTGTTGTGGTCAATCCTCGCGCTCGCGTTCAGCCTTCTTGCGTCGTACAATTATGATCTCATTGCGATAAGGACCGCAAGAGCTTGTCTGTTGCTTTCGTAGTCTGCCGAACAGGAAATATGGAACAACTTACCAGCAACAGAATCAGTCAAGCTTAATAGTGCGAATAATGCAAATAGTATTTGTATATTTCGCAAAAAAAATGTGTAGGAAAATTTAATAGCTACAATTTCTCTTCTTGATATTTTTAGGATTTTTGTATTTGTCAAAAATTACGGTATGGTCATCAAATTACCTTTAACAATTAGCAATTTACTTTTTTTACAAATTACTTTTTACATCTTTTACAAATAATTTAGAAATCTTTCCCTTTTGACGTATTACTTTAACCCAAGCAGCGCTTCTATTTTCCTCTTATCACTTTTGTTACTTATGAAAATTACTTGTTACTTTTGAAATTTTCTTGAATACTAATTTGCCAAATTCGGCACCGATTCATTTTGGTGCCATATTGGTTCTTAAACAAATGGCTAAGCATCATGAGGTTTACTTATGGATAACACCAGATGGTCAGTTCTACATTTCAATTCGATGGGTTAAACATTCTCCTCTAAAATTATTTTTTTGGGAATCAATGGCACCAAAATTCTGAACATAAATCCTCGATACATTATTTATGGATGGGCTCTTGTCCATACTTCTATTTGGACAAAGCAATCAGTAATTCATCTTTTTGATAGCCACTATTCTTTTACTCGTGAAAAATATGTACTGGTTATTCTACAAGATTGTTTCAAGGTTTGAATATTATTTCCTCGATCGTGGCAATAATTACAATCGCCGTATGTGATTGAACAATTAATTATGTATTGGCGGAATCACGAGTGCAGATTGAATCTATTGATGATGCCTCGCTTTGTCTCGTGACATTGTAATGGATTGTTTTCCAATTACTAAGAAGTGCATCTTTATCGATTTACCCGCATGTATCATGCTTATGAATTGTGGTGTGACCTAGTAACATTTTCCTTTTGAAGTAATCACATATTTATGCGAATGAAAGATATTATTGTTGAAAAATCGAATGAAGAATTTAATATCTCTATTTATATGGTATTAAGAGATTGGTTGGATGCTCTTTTATTTTACAATGTGTAAGAAGTTTGACAAGGGAACGTATGACACAATCAAAATTAATAATTGCCATTGAATATGTCACCTAATGATTTATTGTTGTAAATAGCATTTATATTTTATTTTGCAGATCAATTAGTATCACTTCCTCGACATGGGTGAACGTAGAGGCACTAAGGGCCTGGAGCTCTGGTGTAAGAGGATGACCGAAGGGTATCCTGGAGTCAAAATCGATAACATGACCACTTCCTGGAGAAATGGTTTGGCTTTCTGCGCTATTATTCACCATTTTCGACCTGAACTCATGTGAGTAACAATTTTGATCATTCTAATTTAATTCTTTGTAATCGATTTTTTTTAAAATATATTCTTTGGATTCATCTTTGGCATTTCCATTTCCAAGACAGGTTTAAAACAGTGTGAAATGGAAAACTCAGAAAAAATGTAATTACACAGAGCTGCCTTTAAATTTTAGTGAAAGTTTGCTTTTATTTGTTTATAATGACCAATAGATTAATGATTATAAATAGCTCTTTTTAAAAGATTTTGTATTTCATTTTAGATAATTTAGAATGTGTAATATTTTTTTATTGCGAGGTTGTATCAATATTAGGTTATACTTGGCACGATTAAAGTATTTGTTTCGAACATATCTATTACCGGTTGCGGTTATATAGAAATGTGACTATTAATAATAATAGTATTACATTAGTCTTTTACCGCACCTAAAAATGATAATTATCATTTAGCATTTGCGAATGTATATGTTGTTAATACCTTCATAAGGCATTGGCTATTTGTTGCGCTTATGAAGATAAAGGGGTTTGAAATGAACGTTTGTACATTTTGCAATAAAATTAATCGTCTTTCTTGCTCAATTGTTTGTCTCTATTAAACATCGAACGTGTTCAAAGCATTCTAGTGATTAACGTTTACAAAAGCGAAGGATTCTCTTCGCTTTTGTGCAATGATCAACGGTTTTTTTAATCGTAGTCGTCATAAAATTTCTATCAATTGATGTACGAATACAACAATGTAGCAATATAATAAGTTAATATGACTTTCAATGATCTACCAAGGAGATTTTGTTAAAGTACATTATTTCTGCTGCTTTATTGGTTGTAAATTTTATTTAAATAATAGAATACGAAGGTTATATCGAGCGAAATATCCATAAGTGCCTTTTTCTAATTTGCGTTTCTAATGGAGCTGTTAACGAACCCAAATGAGTTCGTTTATAGCGAATTTGAGTTCTCTTATAGCATACTGTCTCAAAGTTGGTAGCCCTGCTTGTCAGTTATCAAACGTCAAACTACAAGAGAAAGCAACAAATAGTTTAATTTAAATTTTGTCCGTGAAAGGTACAATTGTACGTCAAACTACAAAAGAACGCAACAAATAGTTTAATTTTAATTTATTTCAAATATTTCAAATGTGTCAATAGCTACTACCAACAGTCAATAAATTCCCCAAATTTTGAGTATTTTAGTATAAAAAACTCATTTCATAAGTCATTTATAACACTCGTTCTTTAGAAACTGAACTCGTGCAATAAAACCTGCCTTATGAAATTCGTTCTTTAATATACTATTAAATGGATGACTAAGCAGGTAATAATAATGTTATAAAAAAGAGTGTGTATGCAATTATTTAATCGGAAATTTAATAAAATAAAACAACCCCCCCCCCATAATGCGTGCATCAAATAATTCCTCTGTCATAATAAACACCATCAATTTTTTTACAATAAGATTTGAGTAATTTTATTAACGATCTTGCATTACAAAAACACCCATCGTATTTGATGTAGAGTATGTTTTTTTTTTAAATTTCTAATATACGCGAGTACTAAGATAGGGAAAGTTCAGTATATTTTCGCACATATTCAAAATACAAATAGAAATGCTGTGAGTTCGAAATACATCCTGTAAGTGTGTTTTGCAATAGATAATTGTCATTTTGTTTACGAAATATGTATCTACATACGGTATACTCTGATCTATCTCATTGAGCAAGAAGTCTGATAGATAATGCATGTTGTGGATCGAGTCGTAACGTTTTAAGTACCAATATAGCACACGCACAGTAATAATGCACAATACATGCATGGGAAGCAAATAACATTCACCATCTACACAGCTGCCGATCTTGTTGCTGCTGTCAAGCCTTAAGTCTCATTGACAGTTCCCAAGGCTGAGAGCTGCAACTAAACATCTTCTCTCTTCCAACAATAAGAATATCTTTCGATCAAATGTATCTCTAGCATTGGGCAGCCGTTTGTTTTTTAACCGAATGTATGTGAGCATCAGGCTTGATCTTTGAACCTTCAATTACTCTTACTTTAAAGATGATGTACACATTAGATGAATAGAGGTAATGTAGAAAGGTGCACTAATGGAGAATTATTGTAACGAAGTTTGGATTATCAGAACTGAGTTTTCTATATTTTTTTGAGATTTCCCTTGCATATAGCTGATCGGAAAATATTTTAAACCATACCCTCGTTATTTCCTCTTCAAAATCTTCAAGTTACATTTGTATAGTAGATGAAGCTGCAAATTATTAGTAAACGTCTAAATTAATATTGCTTTACTCTTAATTTACTCTTATGTAATGAATTCACATAAACTTTTCAATTAAACTTTGCTAAAAGCACTTCCGAAGGAAAATGGTGTTCAATTTTATGCCCATCGAGATACATTTTCGTTGTATTATAAATATTTTTGCTAATGAAAGTTCATGTTTACTTTGTCTATTTATGTTCTTCAATTAAATAACGGATTATTTTTGTTCGTCAAAACGTAAAGTTTACACGCTAAATCCGAGATAACTTCTTTTTCACTGAAATTGGTATATAGCCAGAGCGAATGAAGATAATTGAAAGTTCATTACAACTTCAGTGTTTGAAAATACGACAGAAAATAAGCACATTCGATTGAGATTTCACTTTTCTTATCGTAGTTATGATTTTGTAGAAGACGCTGAAATGAACAAATTGTTCTTCGTGTACGCAGAAATCGCAAGTAGTTGAGATTGAGAACGTGCTCTTATGAATATCGTCATTAATAGCTTCTTTGTATTGTAAAATAATGGCAACGATGTGAATTAGTTGCTCTTGCAGTCTTTGCATACCTTTTAACAGTTGTTTGTGATTTACATGATATTTTAGCGATTTATATTTACGATCCTAGACTTTCTTTTGACCCACATATTCAAACTATATTTGCAAATCCAAAATTTGTGTTCAATAAAAAATACAAAGCAGTTAAAAAAATCTACATAATAAATGTAAAAAGGCTCTTAAACAAACTTTACGTGCATGAATAAAAATATGGGCTATTAAAGCCCATATTTTTTAAAATAAACTTTACGTGCATGAATAAAAATATGGGCTATTGAAGCCCGAAGACCGAACGATAAGACGCACCCTAAATTTTTGAGAAGATTTTTTAGAATATTTTTTTTTATTATATAAAGATATTTACAAATTATTAGTTAATTTTTATTTATTGTTACAATAATTTGTATCAGCAATATTCAGTTCATCTTCACTCTCGGTACTATCACTTTAACGACTTTATAAAAATTTTAACGACTTATAACGACTTGTAAAAATTTGTATTTTAATGTTACCTTCGGACCCCAAAAGTCAATTTTTCTATGTAATATGTCTTATGGTCCGAAAAATACGGTAAATCAAAAACCAGTATACTTTAATTTTAGCCGTATTTTTAACATTTTTTATTTGATCAGTATTGATTTTTTTGTATATGATTATATATTTTGAGTAAGCAATGAAATAATTAATGTGGAAATCGCTAGATTTTATAAACATTTTAATTGCCATCTAACTAATAAAACAAATAAAAATACACATACATATTCAATGAAATTGTCATTTTAAACAATAATTATTTATTATCGTTTTACAACGACCACAATAAATTTAGAATTTCTCTCGGCTTCAGTATTATTAATTTTATATATATTGTGACAAATACGTAAACTATAAATGATGTCTCTAATATCATTTTTCTAATTAAGTCCGCTGATTTTATAGACGAAAATCTTAATTGAATTATAACCGAACAATATTACCAATTGGTCCGGAACCGATTAATAATATAATCTTCTGCTTGCAATAATATTTAATAGCTAAAATGGGGAAAGTATATATTTAGTGTCAATAATAATGTTCCATGAAATTGAAAGTGAATGAGTGTAGCATATGGAAAATCGGTAGCCAATTGATTGAAGGAGAAAATAGTAAATTGCGCACCTTTTCTGAAGACGTCGTGGATAGTTTTAATTGAAATCTGTATGGCAAAATGAAGAATACTCTTACGATGATTTGTAGTTTCTACTGAAACAATAATGGGAAACGTTATTAATGAATTCCATATGCAATTTAGTATTATACAATTTATAATCGAATTGTAGAAATTTTTTAAACGAAATTTCAGAGAAAATTAATGGAATTAGAAAATTTTATAATTAAAGGATTTATAAACCGATTTTTGTTGTATAATGTATTTATTTTAGTTGTAAATTCGGAGATTGAACGATTGGGAACTAAAATTACATAAACTTTGAAATATAATTGCAATTTTGTCGTTTAATTTCGCTACTTTTTCGCAGTGATTTTAAGAAGTTAAAGAAAGAAGACGTATACGCGAACAACGAGTTGGCGTTTCGTGTGGCGGAGCAGTACCTGGGCATCCCGGCGCTCCTGGAGGCTGAGGACATGGTGGAGTATCTGGTTCCTGATCGCCTATCCATCCTCACGTACTTATCTCAATTCTACCAGGCCTTTGCTGTCACGCAGGGTAAGTCTCGCAAACGTATTACAGGTTGCTTTTTGGCATTTTGCAAAGGATTGGTATTAAAATATAAAAACGGAAATTGAGTGAAGGGAAGAGACTTTTTTCAATTTTTATTATCTGAAGGTTGGTCTTTGAAGAGATAATAGGTATTATTAAAAAAGGTATATAACCAACAAGTTGTATTAAATCTTTATTATTCATCTAAATAATGTACAGTTATTTTAAACATACGTTTTCCTAAATTCAATGAATTGTCGAACTTTTCTAGAATATTTTAGAAAATGTGTAGTTTCAGTGTAACTTTAAATTATCTCAGAGAATTGTATTTTATAAATGTGATCAAACGACAGTATTATCGGTTTTTTTTGTGATATTTCAGTTGTCGTTTTTTGCTTTAAGTTACATTTATATTTGCTATATCTACTTACGAATAGCGATTCAAATTTCCTCTCTATTTTTAAAACAACTTAACCCAATATTCATATCAATAATACTCCTGCCAACGTAAATTTATGGTTTGTACTTTTCTCTATGTCTTTCTAAATTAATATCAGCCAATTTGTTTGTAGTTGTGAAATTGAAGTACAAATCGACGGAAAAATAGAATATTCTGAAAATACCAACTTAATCTATATCCAGAAATTTAACGAAAAATGATTACGTATAAGATACACATATTATTATATATTACACAAACACAGCTTAATATTTTAGCGAACAATTACCATTGTGTGCAAAAGTGAAATGGAGAAAAAGACAAGTACAGACAGAATGCGAACCTTTAGAGAACGGAAGAAAGCGAATAAACCGCCAAGAAAAGTGCCAACAAGTACCTTGGAAAGAAGTAGAGAGTATCGAGCCAGGCAAAGGGCGATAAAGAAACACGGTGGACAACGTAACCTTCCAACGACCTCAAATACACTGAATGAATCGATACCGTCGTTAACTGAGGACACAGTGAGTGGTATAGAAGAGAATTTGAATGCCACTGATTCAGGCGTGCCGTCTACACGTGAAGATACACGCGGTGTGAGAGATCAACGAAATGAATCTGATACAGCTGAGCCATCAACAAATAGAAATGCATCCACTAGTGCATCATACACAAAATTTACATTCTTTCAACCTGCTCATCGCGAATTTGATAAAAAAAAAATCAATAATCCGCTAGGTACAGTGTGTTCCATATGTGATCGAATATGGTTTAAGAACGATGTGAAACCCGTTGATCCTAAGCACGAGCAACTTTTACATACTGCGTTTCCAGCCATTTTCATTGAGGATGTGATAGCGTGCAATTCATGCCGAAATGCTCTCACTCGGAATACCATTCCAATGTTATCGAAGTCAAATGGTTTTGTCTACCCAGAGTTACCTGGTCATCTACCAAAATTAGATTTAGTGTCAGAGAGGTTAATTTCACCCAGAATTCCATTTATGCAAATTCGACGTTTACGACATGTACATGGTCAACATGGGATTTATAGGCAAATTATTAATGTTCCAATATTTGTGAATCATTTGCCAAGAGACATTGATGATGATCATTATATTAATGTCCACATAAAAAGAAGAAAAATACACAGATCGAGTTATTTAATTGGTTTTGTGAGAAAAAGAACTATAACAATATGGCTACAATATTTAATCCAAACTCCTCTTTATAGACTGCACGACATTACAGTTAACAATGCTTTCTTTGATGATCAAAGTGTCAATCAAAATCAAATCGTTAACAAATCGAAAAAAAAGCAATGCATAAAATCAACTTTTCCTAGGAGCTAAGAAGTTTCACTTCTACCGCGCGAGATTCTCACGAATGTTTTTATTCATATTTTGGCACTATATTTTTATTTCGTTTTTTTTTTTACTGAAGTAAAAATAAAAGTCAGTGTAAAATTTTTATATTGTAAATATATGACAATATTTATCAGTTATTAATAATAGGTCCTGACTAACTGTCGAAAAAATGAACGGGAAAAGGATAAGAAATTCAAATTGAATTTTTCTTTGGTTTTTATTGGCCAAAAATAAACAAAATTCAAGTCGCAATTACAATTTTAATTTCATTTTAAATAAAGTTTTATAAAAATACAATAAATATACTGTTTGTACCAAAATGTTAAGTACTAATAAATTAAACAGCGAAAAGCTTCTTTTTCAAAAGGCATGTTTTTGGAATTGAATATTACTGTTTTTGCAAATATATTTTAATATCTACTAATATTAATGCATAATTGCGATTCTAATGCAAATTCGCATTCTTAGATAAGGGTGACCGCATATTTCTCTACAATGTTCAATCATATAAATGCATTTGTCGAAGCATGAACGCAATTATGACTTACAATTGGTGTAGTTATATACACGGTGAGTGCAAATGCAACAATATTCAATACCTTTTACATTTTAGTTTATACATATTTCGAATATGTCTAATAAAATGATATTTGCAGTGACTGCCGTTTTTTTTTTAAATAAATATTTTGCCATTAACCGTTTTATTTACGCTATAAATTCAGCGGTATTTTCAAAAAACCGTCATATACAGCATTATGGCGTACAATAGCTACGTTTTGTTTATTTTATGTCACTCTGTATATATATACCAAGTACTTGTACAATTGATGTTCAATGCGATAGCTTGACCTACATGCTTATTGGGCGCGCGCAAAATGGTATCAACTGGCTTTTATTCGTTTATTGTATTTTACAATATAAAACCTAATCGTGTGAATATTACACACAAAAAAAGAACGTGCTAAACAGTAAATAGAGCTATATTAGAATCTAAGACAGGTTTTAATATAAAATCACGTAGCAACTGTAACAAAACAGGAGGTTTTGACATGGCCATTTTCATCGATATGTATCGATCAATGCTTCTATGTCTATTTTGTTTAAAAAAAACGTAATTAAAATTTATGGCAGATAAAAGACTGCCGCATTAATCTAGCAAAATCATTGCTAAACTGTAAGATACAAAATGTCAAATGTAATTAAAAAAATCTGATATATTGATATAAAGGGCAGGTAGGAGGGAATGGATCACGGAAGAAATAGTTGAAATGATAGAAGCAAGAAGGAAAATTAAAATTGGAAACACAGAAGCAGGACAGAAAAAATATAAGGAACTAAGGAACTTAATTAATAGGAAATGCAAGCTAGCGAAAGAAGAGTGGATAAAAGGAAATTGTGAGGATATTGAGGAGGATATGAGAAGAGGTAAAGTAGATTTGAGCTACAGGAAAATTAAGTCACATTTTTCTAAAGTAAAACCAAAGGGTAACATTATATGTGATAAGCAGGGTAAGGAACTCACAGAAAATAAGGAAAAAGCTAGAAGATGGAAGGAGTATCTTGAAGATTTATATAAAGGTAGGCAGGACATGGAGGAGCTAGAAAGTGTGGAACAGATAGATGAAGATAACTTAGGTCCTAGCATACTTAGGTCAGAGTTTCATAGAGCATTAAATGATTTACGGAATAACAAAGCAGCGGGGATTGATATGATACCAGCCGAATTAATAAAACACGCAGGGGAAAAAATGCAGGAGCGATTATACAGGTTAGTTTGTAAAATATATGAGAAGGGAGAAGTACCACAGGATTTTCAGCGTAGTAGAATAGTAACAATGCCGAAGAAAATAGGAGCTAATTTGTGTGAGAACTATAGGAACATTAGTCTACTATCACATGCATCGAAGATATTGTTGAAGATTATTTATAGGAGATTAGAAAATAAAGTAGAGGAAAGGCTAGGAGAAGATCAGTTTGGTTTTAGGAAAAACAGAGGGTCGAGGGAGGCGATTCTAGCACTAAGAACGGTAGTAGAAAAAAGAAAGAGGGTAGGAAAGGTAACTTGCATAGCTTTTGTAGATTTAGAAAAGGCATTTGATAATGTAGATTGGGACATAATGTTTAGAATTTTAAAAGAAACGGGTATAGATTATAAGGATAGGAGAATAATTTTTAATTTATATTAACACCAAACTGCCTTAGTTAGAATTGAGGGGGAAGAAGAGGTAGCAAAAATAGGGAAGGGAGTTCGGCAGGGATGTACACTTTCACCGTTATTATTTAATCTATATATAGAAGATGCAATAAACAAAGTAAAAGAAGAGTATAGTGTAGGTGTGAATGTACAGGGAGAGAAAATATATATGTTGAGATTCGCCGACGATATAGCTATATTGGAAGAAAGCGAAAAGAATTTAGAAAGGGTATTGAATGGTATGCGGGCAGTATTGACTAGGGATTTTAACATGAAAATAAATATAGGTAAAACTAAAGTGATGAGGTGTGACAAAAAGGAATGCAGTAGAAAAATGAGGATCACAATAGGAGATAATAGAATCGAAGAAGTGTCAGATTTTTGTTATTTAGGCAGTAGAATCACAAAAGATAATCGAAGCAAGGTAGATATAAAGTGTAGGATAGCACAGGGTAGGAAGGCATTCGTAGAAAAGGAACAGATTTTAAGATCAAATATTGACTTGGGTATTAGAAAAAGATTACTGAAGGTATATGTTTGGAGTGTAGCACTGTACGGGTGTGAGGCGTGGACTATAGGAAAGGAAGAGAAGCATAGATTACAAGCGTTCGAAATGTGGTGTTATAGGAGGAT
Source organism: Leptodirus hochenwartii (assembly GCA_947310635.1). Lineage (NCBI taxonomy): Eukaryota > Metazoa > Arthropoda > Insecta > Coleoptera > Leiodidae > Leptodirus > Leptodirus hochenwartii. Next base: position 7,496,770 of record OX371176.1, on the reverse strand, counting down.
GATGAGGATTGGTTGGGAAGATAAAGTAACAAATGAAGCTGTACTAGAGTTAGTAGGGGAGAAGAGAAGTATTTGGAGAGTGTTACAGCGTAGGAGAGACAGATTAGTAGGGCATATCCTTAGGCATGGGGGGATTATGCAATTGATCATAGAAGGTAGAGTGGAGGGAAAGAGAGGGATAGGTAGGCCTAGATTGGAGTATGTGAGTCAGATAGTTGAAGACGTTGAGATGAATAGCTATAGGGAGATGAAGGGATTAGCTCAGGATAGATTGGCATGGCGTGCTGTTTCCAACCAATCTTTAGGATTGCGGACTCTTTAACTAACTATTCCTATATTTATACAGACATTTATAAAAATTAATAAACAATTTTTATTCAATATAAACATTTATTTATTCGCTAATTTTACAGAGTTATTGCTTTTACGTTTGTCTGCCTAGGATTGAGCGAAGGACCATTATTAAAACACTCCACTATCTAAATCGCAGTAACTTTTTCAACTTGTATATTTTAGTGCTATAAATAACTATTTACTGATATAAATCCGTTGCTTTGTTCTTCTACTAAAATTCATTCAAAAATTATTCACGTCTAAATGAAACTTATTCGCATTTGTAAAATTAAATTAAAAGTTAATAAATCCACCAGACAAATCGAATCTAAAGTAAATAACGTCATCCCATGCAAAACGTTTAAAAAAAACTGTAAAAACAATTGAATTAATTTTCCATTTAGTGTTGTATCGTTTATTTGATATATTTTTTAAAAATAAAAATGCATTTTTGTCTTACTGGCAACATTTTGTATTTTGAAGAAATAATTTTTTGAGTCGCTGGATATTCGAACAATTGAAATAGAGAGCTAATTTTCTTGTTTTAACAAAATAATTGATTTAGGAAATCTGAAATTGTCGAATAGAAAATTATTTAGAGTATCATTATGTTGATTTCATGTAATTTCTTTGTTAATAGCGTTATTATTTAGGAAAATAGAGTGTGACTATAATATATTAAGATATTCGTAAATAGATTTTATAACCCGCGGTATATATTTATGTAGATATCTTTTACAAAACTGCGATAAATTGATTATACGTTCAGATAGACTTTATATTGCAGTTATTAAATGACACAAAACATTGTAGTTTCAATCATTATCAAACGATTGATTAATTCTTACATCGTAATCAATTTCTTCGAATATCGATAATCAATAAAGTTGCCCTCTCGGTTTGGGTTCAATAGACACTTTAATCAAATTTATATAGTATACATTTGTGAGACGAGCATTACTTATATGTTACAACTCTATAAATCATATAATATATAATGTATTGGTTAATGTAATTACAATTTACTAAAGCACGCCGATTTAATAGAATAGATATGTTCATATTTCATGTAGGGATAGACTTTCTAAACAATCGCCCATCGATCATTTATTGGAACGTGCTGTAAGATATTGTACGGGCAAATAACAACTCAACTTTCATGCAAAGAAAAATGTAGTCATATCTGTTTCTGCTTGAGTTATGTTATCTTGAAATGTTCCTATTAGAAAATGTGACATTTTTAATTGTATTTGACGATTGCCCAAGTTTGTTTTAACTATTTGGTTGTGCAGCGAACTTGGGATGAGTTTTTATTCACCGATTTATCTGCGTTATCTTTAGCTAGGCAAAAATTGCGAATTATAAATATATGGTATATGTTAAGCTTGTAGATAAATGATATTTTATAAGATGTACAGGATATGTGGTATTGTAATAAAAAATATGCGTGAGACTCTCGCGCGGTAGCAGTGAAACTTCTTAGCTCCTAGGAAAGTTGATTTTATGCATTGCTTTTCTTCCATTTGTTAACGATTTTTTTTATTCGATATTCGATCACATATGAACACACTGTATCTAGCAGATTATTGAAAAATTGTTTATCAAATTCGCGATGAGCAGGTTCAAAGATTGTAAATTTTGTGTATGATGCACTAGTGGGTGCATTTCTATTTGTCGATGGCTCGCTCAGCTGTATCAGATTCATTTCGTTGATCTCTCACACCGCGTGTTGTATCTTCACGTGTAGACGGCACGCCTGAATCAGTGCCATTCAAATTCTCTATACCACTCACTGTGTCCTCACTTAACGGCGGTATCGATTCATCCAGTGTATTTGAGGTCGTTGGAAGGTAATGTTGTCCACCGTGTTTCTTTAACGCCCTTTGCCTGGCTCGATACTCTCTACTAATTTCCAAGGTACTTGTTGGCACTTTTTTTGGCAGTTTATTCGCTTTCTTCCGTTCTCTAATGGCTCGCACCCTGTCTGTACTTGTTTTTTTTCTCCATTTCACTTTTCACACAATGGAAATTGTTAACTAAAAGATTAAGCTGTATTTGTGTAATATATAATAAAATACGCAAGCGTCTGCTGGTTGCCTTATTCTACGTATACGCACAGTACACACGGCGCATGCGCGTAGAGTGTTTCACTTTTCGTGACGGAAGCGTTTCACTTTTCGTGACATTCAGGCCAATTTGCCCTATTTTTTCACTTCAAAAAAACTGCATGGGATTACCATTATAAATTATCTTTAAATTTGTTTAAAAAACCAGGTTAATTTATACGTTAAATAAAGAAGGGTAATAATCCAAATAGATTTTTTCCAAAAGTTTTGAAATGTAGAAAATGATTTTGTATAAATTTAATATTTGACCGAATCAATTTCCCTTACTAATAGCGATATCGTAACCCACTTTAAATTATGTTTAATTTTATTATGAAAAAAAAATGACATAGCGGAATCAAAACTATATTCAATACTAACTAAACTAAAATATTCAATTTCCTACATTCGTCGTACTCTGAAACATTTTCCCCTTTAAAAATTATTCTTGTTTTGTGTTGTAAAATACTTGAGGGCATCACTGTCATTTGTGCGCAATTATAATAATCTAGCACCTTACGCCATTTAAATGTGATTATGTATGTGAATGTAGCACAAAAAAATGGCGAGAAATTTGCTGTACCTGATGATTCGTCAAGGCCAATTATACCCATGACTAATATCGTAACCAAGAATAATAACTTTATAATATTAATGGTCTCTTGAGGTAAAATAATGAAACATTTATTAATATCATGGAGCACGTATTGGGACATTAAACGATTTTTAGTAGGAACTTTTGCTTTGATGTCAAAGTAGTCGCCTGAATTTGAAATTATAACTAAATGTTATAATTTCAAATTTATTAAATATAAAATGCATAGTTAGTTGACAAATATGACGACGTAGATATCCAAAACGACATTTTTAGTACAAGTAAGAGTCTGGTCATTGAATGATAATTATATTTATATAGAATATCACCCAAATACCGTAACAATTATTACTAATGTTTATTTTGGGGTGCGGAAAACTTACTGAACTCAAAATTTGATTTTTAATCTGATAAATTGAATTCCAAAGTAATTGGAATTCGCTGTGCGTATTCTTCATTGAGCATAACTAGTTTATTTAACTAGACAAATTTCTACGTAGTTTCTAACCAGTATAGAGATGTACAGTTCATTTTTTTTTAAATTGGCGGAGAATGACAGAAGTATACGCATCATAAATCAAAACCGGCATAATGGCTTGACCAATACAGTACATAGCAGTTCTATTCGAAATATAATTCTATCAAAACACGCTACGCTTCTGTCTTCTCCAAAGAATAAGTAGGTGTGTCTAGTGCAGAAGGTGTGCGTCCTAAGAAATGCAATGTTGACAAATCACCACGCACAGTTATAACCATTTTATGCAATTTGAATGAATTCTTTGATTTAATACAAAATGCAGAAAATTTATACTATAATGTTGATAAATACTTATTATAGTATCATATTTGTGTCATAATTAATTTGTACGATAGCTATAAAATACTGACAAATTTAAATTCTTAGACCTAGAGTATTTTTTGTTGTCTGGCACTACTGGTACTGTATAACCCCGATAAGTATAACCCTATGCGCAGACGTCTACCAAAATTCACCGCCAATTAAAAAAAAATGAGCTGTACTTCGTGAATTAAATATATTTAGATTAAAACACTTTAAGGTATGGCCGTCTATTTTATATGATCAATTTAACGATCACAGAGTACAAATATGAGTCTTCTTGTACGGCATTTGTATAAATTGTTAAATAAGCACAACTAGAATTGATTATTCAAGAATGCGCAAAACTAGTTGTGATTATTTTCGAATATCTTTCACTCATTTAACAGTAAAATTTCGCAACTGGGTAACTTTTCGTGCTCGTAACGAGTTTTGTGATTTTTTAGGCTTTGCGTTTAAAACGATACATTAAAATTTTATCTTGACGGATCTTGCGACTTTTCAAATATAATCTTCACCCCCATTAATAGAAATTTATCTAATTATTTTTTTGATATGCAAATGTTGGCAGGAACTAAACATTTGTCAATGTTCGTTTTCTAACAACTTCGCATAATTTAAACTCAATAATTTACATCAATATGGCATAATTCACTATGTTTTTCTTAAGGAAGCTTCGCGAGCGGTAAAATATTAGGATGTTTGCATGGACCTGCTGGCCGTTTCTTTGAGTCTTCCTAATGTCATGTAACAAAGATGCATAAATATGTGATAACTCCATTTTCAATGAAAAAGAAACAGCATATTTTATTGTATTTATTTTATATTTATTTATTTACACATGGAGGGAAAACAGGTCACATGACCCAAAGTATCCCCCTCTAATAAACAAGAATTTAACATTTTTGGTTGTTTTATAAGATAATACAAATTGTATTAATATCTAAACTCTTATATAATGATAATTTCATAACTAACCGAGTAATATTTAAGGAAAGCATTAATAATATGATTATATATATATATATATCTACAATATGGTTAGTTTACAACAAATAAGTTATTGTTAATTTACATTTTGTCATATTCGACTTGAAAATATCTTCAATATTGATTTAAGAAGTGGTTAAACTAAATTCTCAATACAATATGACTATTTCAATTTACCATATTTATAATTTCCGATTGTCCGTATAAAAATTTTATAACAGGTTATATATAATTGCAATTTATATGTCACGATTTTTAGTTAAGAAGAAACAGAATGCTTTAATTATCTTCTTTAAAAAGCCTGCATAAATTAATTATCCAAACTATCCGTTGCCGTTTATAAATTGTTTGGGTGATATTCTATATTAATATTTAACACCGTAGTGATAATTTTTAAAATAAGTATATTTGGTCAACGATTAATATAATTTTTAAATAGGTATAGATTTTGCCGTTCTGTTGTGATATTCCATATTAGGGAAGAGAAATAAAAATACGATGTTTCATATCGCAATTAAATTTTTTATTGTGATATAAAACATCGTTATTCATACATATTTTATTTTAAATCCAATTATTGCCAATTTTTGTGTCCCCTGAACGGATGAGTCAAATATTATAACTACAATTATTTTAATCATTTCCTTTCATCAATGAGACTAATAACTAGAAACCGGATTTTAGGCAAAATTCCTTAAATTGCCTTTTTTTTGCCTATTTCGACAATTTAGATAAAATTTTGCCTATTTTTCAGTTTAGCGCCTATTTTGCCTATTTCGACACATTTCATGCATTCGCGCCTTTTTTTTCATATTTATTTTGCTTTTTACCATAATTTATTTTGTTCAATGATAAAAACTTTCTAAATTGTTTGTCGTTGCTACATTACCAGTGGAAAAATCCCTAATCGTTCTTACTGTACCCTTAAGTACCAATAGTGGTTATTTTGTAACAACTGTTATTTCAAATAAATAATTCACCCTTCATTTCTTCAGACTGTGTTTAGTTAGCGCACGAATACATTCGAAAATAAATTCGAAATTGCCTAAAATTAGCAGTTCAGATGAATCCAAGATCCAAAAAATAATTCGGGAGGTCGGCTCTAATATTTTTAATGGTGACGGTACAATATTATTTTGTAAGGTTTGCGGATACAAAAGTGAAACATGAAAAAATATATTTTGTGTTTTTTTATTGCATTTTTCATACCTTTTTTGAGTTTTTTCAAAATAATAAATGCCTTTCTTAGCGCCCTTTTTAAAGTTTTTTAGTGCCTATTTGCCGCCTATTTTGACAATTTTTTAGTGCATATAATCCGGTCTCTACTAATAACGTACTCTCCAAGTATTTACTTTTATTACGGCAGTATATAATAATAAAAATAATAATAATAGTCTTTATTGGGCAAAAAAAATACAATATGTAAAATACAATAGGAAAAGAATAACAATTTTCTGCCACAATGGGCGAAGTTCAACAAAAAAAAAACATTGTTGAAAAAGAAAAAATGTCCAGTAAAATAAATGTTGCTGCTGTTCCACTTAAGCCAGGATAGTAATAATGAATTTATTTATACCAATTTTGATTTAAGAATGGAAATCACAAATGACTTAAATTTGATGAAACACAATAGTTTAGCAAAAAGTAAATCGTTTGATATTGATTTTTAACATTTAGATGAAAGAAATTTAATTAATAAAGAAATAAATAAATACCCACATATTAAATTTACATATAAACATATCATATATTGACACACATCTGCGTAAATCTTACATAAAAAAAAAAGAGTAAAAAAAAATCAAATATAATGATTGCTGAGTTTTTAGGATCAATTTGAGACTTTGATTATTCGTAATTTAGATCTGCACATTATATTCGGTTCTCTGCCTACTCAATAGATAGTTTTTTATATTTGATTTTAAATTATTAGTAATTGGATGCGTTTTATTTAAATTATTTTAATTGGTAATCTATTCCACAATTTCGAGATACTGTAGGAAAACGATTTCTCGTAAGCAGCATTTCTCTTTCTTCTTATATTTATATTGTGAACGTCAGTGCGAAATGAAATTTTATTGTAAAGATATGGAGGGGCTCCTGTTGTAGATTATGTTCAAGCAAAATATATTTAAATAAATTTTAAGCGATCATCTTTTGCATTTAAATAATAACGAATGTGATCTTTATTAAATAAGAGAAATCAGGACGTACATATTCAATATCGTCTACGAAACATTTAGATAAATTCGCGTCGTCATATATTTTTTTATTTCCCCAACTTGCCAATTTAGATGAAGTATTTATACTCACCAAATTATATTCTCATATTTTTACGCCATCGGCAAATATATAGCTTTGGGCATTCTCCGCGTACAATAATTTAATTGAGGCATACGAATCTCGTTCTTCGATGTGTTGTTGTAGATTATGTGAGCTTACGCTGAGTGACGAAGTAGAAAGTGCCCAAAATGTTCACTACACTTATCACTTTATCACTTATTGGCGAACCGCGAATTTTGCTCGGCAATTATCTCATTTCGACAATCTGATAAATAGTGAAGTGTTTATAGAAATTTTAGTTTCGCCAAATTATTTGTAGGCAAGACAGTTAACGTTGTTTTGGGAAAAGTATGTAATTGAAGTGTTTGGATTAGGAGAAATAATAATTAAAAAAAAACCACACAATTACTAATTGATGGATAGAATATTGTGCATGCAAAATTTGTCTTAAAATTGGATCCTAGACAAATTATCCCGTACAATAGAAACGTGCACGACGATTCTTTAGTTAATTTGTCTTAATGTTTAAAACAATGTTTTTTATTACTTTAATTGTGCATGTTTTAGCATAAGAATAGCTTAAATTCTTCATACCAAAGTTTCGGAAATTAATCCTACATTTTAATCCAGAGCTAAAAGCATAAAAGCAAATTTTTATTTATTAGTTTTTAGTGTAATTTATTTTGTTTGCATATATTTAAAAAATATATAAATTTGTTGTTTGCACACCAGTTTTACTCATTTATTATATCTAATTAATCTTTATACTATTCGATCCTTTCAACTAATAATATAGAATATCACCCAAATACCGTAACAAGCATTAAGTAGCTAGATGTACATTTCAAGTGCTATGCCCCCATCTTCACTAGCACAAGATAAAACTAAATAAAATACCTCTGTCACGAATCGTGATTGCTATATTATCAAATAAATAAGTCAACATGACAGAAATATTTCAAAATTGGCATATAATATGAGCTATAAATCTTTTAAAAACAATACAAATTAAAAATTACAAATTACAAATAATAAATTAACGAAAATAACAAGTAACAACTATTTTCTACTGAAGATGGGCGCATAGCGCTTGAAATGTACATCTAGCTACTTAATGCTTGTTACGGTATTTGGGTGATATTCTATATTATAATTTAACACCGTAGTGACAATAAAAAAAAAAAAAACTTTCAACTAATGTTTTCATTTTTCTTTTCAGCGTTAATAACGCTTTATTTCAACAAAAATTTTGTCGTGTCGAGTAATGATTATAATTGGCGCATATGTTCATATTCCGTTCTATTTGCTATAGGACTTCTTCGAAAATATACAGTGCGTTTTGTTCGGTATTTTAGTTAGTTAAAGAGTCCGCAATCCTAAAGATTGGTTGGAAACAGCACGCCATGCCGATCTATCCTGAGCTAATCCCTTCATCTCCCTATAGCTATTCATCTCAACGTCTTCAACTATCTGACTCACATACTCCAATCTAGGCCTACCTACCCCTCTCTTTCCCTCCACTCTACCTTCTATGATCAATTGCATAATCCCCCCATGCCTAAGAATATGCCCTACTAATCTGTCTCTCCTACGCTGTAACACTCTCCAAATACTTCTCTTCTCCCCTACTAACTCTAGTACAGCTTCATTTGTTACTTTATCTTCCCAACCAATCCTCATCATCCTCCTATAACACCACATTTCGAATGCTTGTAATCTACGCTTCTCTTCCTTTCCTATAGTCCACGCCTCATACCCGTACAGTGCTACACTCCAAACATATACCTTCAGTAATCTTTTTCTAATACCCAAGTCAATATTTGATCTTAAAATCTGTTCCTTTTCTACGAATGCCTTCCTACCCTGTGCTATCCTACACTTTATATCTACCTTGCTTCGATTATCTTTTGTGATTCTACTGCCTAAATAACAAAAATCTGACACTTCTTCGATTCTATCATCTCCTATTGTGATCCTAATTTTTCTACTGCATTCCTTTTTGTCACACCTCATCACTTTAGTTTTACCTATATTTATTTTCATGTTAAAATCCTTAGTCAATACTGCCTGCATACCATTCAATACCCTTTCTAAATTCTTTTCGCTTTCTTCCAATATAGCTATATCGTCGGCGAATCTCAACATATATATTTTCTCTCCCTGTACATTCACACCTACACTATACTCTTCTTTTACTTTGTTTATTACATCTTCTATATATAGATTAAATAATATCGGTGAAAGTGTACATCCCTGCCGAACTCCCTTCCCTATTTTTGCTACCTCTTCTTCCCCCTCGATTCTAACTAAGGCAGTTTGGTGTTTATATAAATTAAAAATTATTCTCCTATCCTTATAATCTATACCTGTTTCTTTTAAAATTCTAAACATTATGTCCCAATCTACATTATCAAATGCCTTTTCTAAATCTACAAAAGCTATGCAAGTTACCTTTCCTACCCTCATTCTTTTTTCTACTACCGTTCTTAGTGCTAAAATCGCCTCCCTCGTCCCTCTGTTTTTCCTAAAACCAAACTGATCTTCTCCTAGCCTTTCCTCTACTTTATTTTCTAATCTCCTATAAATATCGGTATTTTATACTATCACAATCCTGAGAATATATGAAACATTATATGTGAATTTCAATTAACCTATAGCCTCTGTAAAATTAAACATGTGAAGTCACGATAATTCGTGAGTCACTATTGCATTGCAGAGATGCCACAAACTGAGACTTCGGAGTCTTGTAAATACACTGAGTGTCTATTTGAATCAATTTAACGACGTTTTCCGTCGTTAAATCAAGTTTTTTAAAATAGATCGAAATTGTATAAATGCATGAAACAACGTGGTTACTTTCCTTCACATTTTGCAGTGCCCTCTTCATTCTTAAGCTCTTTGTTTATTTAGTTACAAACAAAATCTGATGATTTATCAGAATTATTGCATGTCAAAAACTCACTTTTAGATAACTTTATCACTCGGTAACTTTAATTTCTATTAGCTGCAATTTAACAATTTATATATACTATATATAAATAAATCGCATTGTATAATTGCCTTTATTTAATACACTTAATTTATGCGGTTTTTTGTTTTGTAAAGCGCTCACGAGGAGAGTCTGAGATCATCTTCGCAATTTACTCAACTAAATGATACAGGTCTGGTCTAGCATTTAAAATTCAATGTAATTTACTTTTACTCAATCTACTATAAATAATATAAATGTTAAATATACGATAATACGAATATTAGCATTGGGGTTTTTAAAAAAATATTTTTAAAAAATTCTGTACAATCACCGTCATCGTCTTTTCTGTTTCCAATTAAGTCTTCTTTCGTCTGAAGCAATAATTATGTCCTTTTTAGTTATGCGCTCGTCGTTTTATTTTATGACGAAGAATGCATTATGTGCAACGGACAAATAGCTTAATGCTTTTGTTGTCACATATTGTACTTGCTATTGCATAACAAATAATAAATTACGAACTATCGATGCAAAATAAATGTAGTCAACAACAGTTTAATTAAGCGAAAATTAATGTTCGATGACCTAACCACTGATTCTGCCTATTAATATGCGTATAGATCGTACGTTTTCTAAGCGTCGATGTTCTATATGCGTTTAATATATTGTTAAGGTTTATGAGATTTTGCATGCGTTTTGCATTTGGTACAAATACAATAGATGAGTATATGGAGAAAAGTAGGACAAAGGCGTCTGTAATTTATGTTCGTTGTCTTAATTATAAATGGCAATTTAACTCGAAAGCCTTATTTTAAATTAATAATTAATTTTGCAAGATGTTGCTTTGGTAAATATGTATTGTACTCGTAGACATATTTTTTGTACATTTTTTGTTTGCAATTTCATTTATGTTCTTCAAATGAAATAGATTCTCATTTTTATTCCGACTCGCTTAATGTACATTTCTAATTGTCCAATTGTCTAGCTACCTAAGGAGAGTTTTAATTAAAAAAGTGCAAGTTTGATTAAATTAACTAGTAAATTAAGAATCTGTGAAAACTGCGTTAAAAAAATTAAAAACGTAACAATCTGAAAACGCTTCAGTATGAGAAGTGAAAAATGTTTTCAGTATATAAAACGTGAAGGCTGTAGAGAAGCGGTCTCACCAAAATAAAAGACATTTTCTTATACGTTCAATTCATACAACAATTCACCGAATCTTTTGCATTTATCTTTTTGCAAAATCAACTCAATATTCTTTATTAGCTTAAAAGAGTACACGTTTCGTTTGGTTATTGCTCACAATGATCTTATTTGATTTTATCTAATGTTATAAATTATATTTAACATTTTTTTTTTGCTATTTAAGCTTGAAAAATTGTAAGACAAAGGCGAATTTTGCAGCCTGTCAATAAGTTAACAGTTCCATTGGCACAAAAAACAGCTCTTCATTTTATTACATACCATTGTCTTAAAATCTATTTTCTGCTTGTTAAACAAGTATTTCGCACAAGTTATTTAATATTTTATCTAGCAACAATAAAATTGTTCAGTTTATGTTTCCCTGACATATTTTAATTATGATATTTAAATCTTAATAGTTCTTTTACTTATTACATAGTAAATTTTATAACTTTTGTACCTAAACTACAAAAGTAAGCGTTTCAATTATATCTATAACTGAGTACAATTCCAAGAACTAAGTACAGCAATTCTTAATAACATATATTATATTTATTAGAGCAATTTTATAGATTGTCACGTCTACTTGGAATAAATTGATTCCATTGTTATTGTTACAATACAATTACGTTTATCTTTAGAAGTAATTTGCATTTTGCAATTTCATTCAAATCGGGGATCAATTATACGATATCTCTGGATCATATAATCCTGTTGGATAATATATTAAATAAAGATCTGTCTCGGAAACTATATTTCTTCTTGGTTGAATAAATAAACAACAGCGCTCCATCATCAAGCTTCTCTTTACCCCAACCAACACTTAACAATTCTAAAAAAAAAAATCTTATTAAATAATGAGCTACCAGTGAGGTTGTACGTTTAAAAACAGCAATATTTTGGATTATTAAGGTGTGCAAAGCTATTATTCGTATAGTTATATTCTTCAGATCCTTGTTGTTGCGCAAGAACAACTGCCACCGAGTAATGATTCAATAACAATCCGCATAAGCGCGGCTTTTTTCTTCTGGTCATGTTTGTTGTACCATTTATGAAGTCGGGCATGCAAATCGTTAATCCTGTCTACATTGAGAGAGTTGAGAGAGGGCCAGACCCAGAAGTCTTAAGATAACGGCCTTGCAATGCCGATTACCAACCTTGCAACTTATGTACTTCACATTTGCAATAATGTGCTCCGTTATAGGCGTGTTAGTTCAGTCTTTAGTAGATTGTATTGGTAATTTATGGATTTTAGTGTTTTACTACAATAATTAGGGTTGGCAACTGTTTTGGAATTTCAGGTATCCAGTGTTTAAATTCAATTTTATTTGGACGTATTGTTTTTTAAGAGAATTTGAAGTTATAGGCAAAATAATTAGACTTTTTTATGACCATTTTCCATCTTACTTAAGGTTTTTTTTTCTAATACGCCTGTAGTACTATTTGGCATGACGAGAATATTGATTATCCACAATAAATATTTTTCTAACAAGGAAAATTGTACAAAATTCTAAACAAGCACATATAAGAAGAAAACGAATTCTTAGGCCGCTATCAATTCATAGTATGCTATCTGAAAGCTTACTTACAGCAATAAAATATTTTTTGATTTACTTACATGGGTGTCATAGTAAATTTAAAGCAGTTACATTCCTGACATATTAATGTGTGCTTGATAAAAGATAATCTGTTATTATATTGTTGTCTTAAATTATTACAATAAATTTACAGCAGTTCTAGTTGCCACGAGAAATATAGCATAATTTATCTTGCCATGTTACTATTACTTCTAGGTAAATGCTCTAGAATCCTTTTACATTGTAAATAGTTCCGGTAAATTATTGTACACATCATGTCGTATCGTCTTGCTTCAATAATATGCATTTACAAAAAAAAAAATCGAAAGAGTTCAACAGACTTTTGTTATGCAAATAAAAATATTAAATAAAATAAAAGTGAAAATGCATTGGAAACACAATTGCACCTTTTTAAAATTAGTTATTCATTTTACAAGTCTTGTAAAAGCACTTGAGGAATTGTTATAAAAAGACATTGTATTATTCTAAAATTGATGTTGAAATACGAAGAGATAAATGATTTGTTTGACATAATAGTCTATAATCATTTTATTAGATAAAATTACATCTAGTATTACTTGGAATCTATGCAATTGCAATCAATTTTTTTTTTTTCGTTTCGCAATACAACGACATATATTGCAGTGCTTGAATTGGCATTAAATATAAATATCGTTAATTCTTGACTCCTGATGGCCAACTTCGCTTTGTATAATACCTCAATTGTGTAATATAGCATTTACTGAAGAGATCGACGTCTCTTTCGTACATGTTTTTACGTACATATCATTTATTACGAATAAAAATTTAGATAATTTTTCGCGCCATTTTTCTGTATTCTCAACTTTATGTTTACTTTGAAACGAACTATCTATTTCTTTGGTTTGGCCACATCATATGCCTTACGATTATATATTTTTACAACAATTGTGTTAATACGATTAGTTAGTTAAAGAGTCCGCAATCCTAAAGATTGGTTGGAAACAGCACGCCATGCCGATCTATCCTGAGCTAATCCCTTCATCTCCCTATAGCTATTCATCTCAACGTCTTCAACTATCTGACTCACATACTCCAATCTAGGCCTACCTACCCCTCTCTTTCCCTCCACTCTACCTTCTATGATCAATTGCATAATCCCCCCATGCCTAAGAATATGCCCTACTAATCTGTCTCTCCTACGCTGTAACACTCTCCAAATACTTCTCTTCTCCCCTACTAACTCTAGTACAGCTTCATTTGTTACTTTATCTTCCCAACCAATCCTCATCATCCTCCTATAACACCACATTTCAAGTGCTTCTAATCTACGCTTCTCTTCCTTTCCTATAGTCCACGCCTCACACCCGTACAGTGCTACACTCCAAACATATACCTTCAGTAATCTTTTTCTAATACCCAAGTCAATATTTGATCTTAAAATCTGTTCTTTTTCTACGAATGCCTTCCTACCCTGTGCTATCCTACACTTTATATCTACCTTGCTTCGATTATCTTTTGTGATTCTACTGCCTAAATAACAAAAATCTGACACTTCTTCGATTCTATTATCTCCTATTATAATATACGATTATAATATTTTTATTTATACTCGATGGTGTAGCGATGGCAAACTGTAGTTCATTTCAATGTACCGTTCACGAACTATAGGTCGTGAACTACTACATCTTTTAAAAATGAACTAGTTCACCACCTACATGAAATAAATGCACATACTGAAAATAATCTCATTTATTCTCAATATAAAAATATTAAATGGTAAAAAATAAATAAAATGAAATATTACAATACTTATTTTGAATGAGGAAGAAACGACAACAATGTTTATAATTTATACAAAACATATATATAAAGAAATATAATCTTCTCTAGGTACTCACGATTATTTATATGAAGTTCTAAAATACTTATTGGTAATTACTGATGAAAATGTTTACTACTTTACTAACACTTGAAAATTAAATGTACAAACTATTATAAAATGAACTAGATAGAATTGTTTTGTTTGGCGTTATAATTTATAATTTCTATTCCGAATCTTCTCTGTTCAAATTTCGAAGCTTTGATTGGATATTAAGTGATTGCATTGCACTCAGTATGAAATAGAAGAACTATAAGATTTACATGTTTATTTTCGCATTATTGCAAAAATTTGCTATGGCACGACATATTTAAGAACATATTTAATCTTGCGAATATATAAATTATATTATTCCAAATGAAATCTGATACCAACATATAAATATTGCATCCAGTTTCCTATTTCGTTCCGTTCACCAACACACTTTATCACTAAATAAATGTTGGTACTGTATATGTAATGTATACTATACTGCATCGTTTACGCGTCATTGTGATTCATGAACGGTTTAGTAGACGACGGGTTCAGGACCTAGTACAAGTACATCAATACGTACATAGTAGTTCATAGTTAACGAACTAGGTCCTAGTGACCTGTAGGTCGCTGCAAAACATCGTCACAGTACGCCCGTCATTTGATTGAACGGTTCGCGAGTGAACTACACATCGCTACCGATGGTCCTGTTTGAAATCTTGAATGAATGTTTTATGTCGTAAATATTATTACCAGATTTGGATCACACATTGTAACCTCTTTATTTCGATACATAATAATTATTGTTCGCAATCGATACAATATAATTGGGCCATAAATCTTTTGTGAAATTTGATTGTAATCCGCAACGTTATTGCGGTTTGATTTATAGAAATTCACGGTAAAATTTGAGGTAATTTTCTGATAATTTTTTCATGTGAGGAATGAAAATGTTGTGAATATATACTGAGCGACTACATTCAAAGGAGAAACAATGGAAAATTGCGAAAAAATACCATTTTTTCTTTCATTTTCAACATAACATCGAGTTATATTATCTTTTGCCATGTTTTAGTTTTAATTTGATTTTAAATTAATTTCACAATCACAATTTGTTTGGCTCTTGTTGAGAGTTGAACTCAACTAATATACTTTCTTAGAAAATGTTTTAACCTAAATTTTCAAACCAACACTTTGCAAGAATGTAATCAATAAACTAGATCGTATCATTATTGAACTTACACTAATGCTTTAGGTATAATTTGAAACGTTTCAAAGTAATTTAATCAAAATTTTCGTTTTACCTGTCAAATATTACTTGTAAGTTTGGCTCGTCAATTTTTTTTTGCACTATATAAAAAGTTGTATTTTTGCAGCTAAATTGGAAAAATCTATATTCCAAAAATACCTACTTCGATGTAGCGATGGAAAACTGTAGGTCACTTTGAGGACCTAGTTCGTAGTTCATAGTTCATTTCAATGTACCGTTCACGAACTATAGGTCGTGAACTACTAACATCTTTTTAAAATGAACTAGTTCACGACCTATATGAAATACATGCACATACTGAAAATAAGCTCTTTTTTTCTCAACATAAAAATACTAAATGGTAAAAAATAAATAAATTGAAATATTACAATACTTATTTTGAATTAGGAATGAGGCAGAAAAGACAACAATGTTTATAATTTATACAAAACATATATATAAGGAAGTATAATCTTCTCTAGGTACTCACAATTATTTATATGAATTTCTAAAATACTTATTGGTAGTTACTGATGAAAATGTTTACTACTTTACTAACACTTGAAAATTAAATGTACAAACTATAATAAAATGAACTAGATAGAATCGTTTTGTTTGGCGCTATAATTTATATTTTCTATTCCGAATCTTCTCTGTTCAAACTTCAAAGCCTTGATTCGATATTAAGTGATTGCATTGCACTCAGTTTGAAATAGAAGAACTATAAGATTTAGATGTTTATTTTTGTATTATTGCAAAAATTTGCATGGCATGACATATTTAAGAACATATTTAATCTTGCGAATATATTAATCATATTATTGCAAATGAAATCTGATACCAACATATAAATTGTGACTCGGCTCGGCAATGCTGCTGTTGCAATATCGCATCGAGTTTCCTATTTCGTTTCGTTCACCAACACATTTTATCACTAAACAAATGTTAGTACTGTATATGTAATGTATACTATACTGCATCGTTTACGAGCCGTTGTGATTCATGAACGGTTTAGTAGACGACGGGTTCAGGACCTAGTACAAGTACATCAATACGTACATAGTAGTTCATAGTTCACGAACTAGGTCCTAGTGACCTGTAGGTCGTTGCAAAACATCGTCACAGTACGCCCGTCATTTGATTGAACCGTTCAGAGTGAACGGTTCGCGAGTGAACTACACATCGCTACTTCGATCTGATGTGGTTAGATATTGTACTAGGCCTTTATTTGTAGCACATCTTTCTATAATTCGCCAACAGATATTGTCTGATAATTTTGCAATAAATAAAGAAAGAATTTGTCACTTTTAATTACTATTACGAGTTTCTACGATTTTAGCATTATAGAATTACTATTGTGCATAGTTCGATGAGAAAAGATCTTCCATAAACATAAAAGCTGCGGTTTTAATTTAAAGATATCGATATAAGAAATCTGACCTCTGATACAATTACATCCTTACAACTCTATCAATAATTATAAATTCGGCATCGTACATATATTCACGATTAATTGCAAAAGACGCGGAACAATCCAGTATTCTTGTCTGCCATGTATGTGGTCCTCAATTACACCTCACCTCTTTCGTGTTAAAAATCTTATCTCTACATTAGCATTACCAGTGAAACGCTAAAATTAAAAGACTGACCCAGTTCGATTTGGTTGTTGTATTGCGATCTTGGCTTGCGCAATTACACGGATCACTTTCCATTTCAGTCCGGACCATCCAGGGAAAGTTCTGAAACGCTCCCAGCCGCCGGTTCGCTTCGGACTCACCCAAGTTACGGAGAGATAACAGCTGCGAATTAATATACGATTTGGCACTCCTCCGATATCCACCGTATCTCAAGATATATAGTTATATGCGAGAGATTTTGTGATTGGGGACGATACATTCAATTAAATGTTCAGACCAGTTATAACAATTAGAAGAACAGCTGAAAAAACATTGAAGAATTCGTGAATTTCAAGATAGGGTATTCCAAATCAGGATTTTAACTATTTCTGTATTTTTGTTGTTTAAAAGAAGATGCGAATACGTATACTACAAAATTCGAATAGCTGCTTTGGTGATGATATTTTTTTGTTAGCGCACTGTCGATGTGTGTTCATCTTTTTAAGGATTGCCTGAAGATGATGTAGGAGTGTACTTCAACATGACTTTCTACCTCAATTATTTTCGCGTTATTCACTCCTGCTTCGTTGTCTGATTGAATTAGTTGACTCATGCTATTGTTGACGATTTCTCATTGTCTGGTACAGTTGAAGAATTGTGCAATATGTTGCTGTAACACCAATTAATCTGCAGAGTTTTGAAGACATTGCTCTACTTCTTCCTAGTTCAAAATAACGTAGTTTATACGCATTTTAAAAACAAATGACCCTTGCATACCGAAGTCCAATAACAAAACTTACGAATAAATTGATTTTTGATTTTCTCTTTTCGATTTTTTTTGGACGTGGGACATTTATTTTCTTCTTTTTATCATTATTCTTCTTCCCGTATTCTCATATCATTGATACGTTCAAGCTGAAATAATTACCTATATCCTCTGACTCAAGTAGACCTCTAATTATATACCTAACCAGCGTGTCGTGTCAAAAACTTGACTTGTGTTTTCTGTTCGTCTTTGGCTCTTATTATGTGCACTGTTGTATTCTCTTCGCCATTCTCGGTATGTTCAGCTTATTCGCTGGTCTTCGTCGTTGGTATATGTTTTTCCTCCTCATGGTCGTTTTAGGCCTTGTTCCTCTGTCCTGGTACTCTCTTACTGAGGATGAAGAGTATTTTTCTATGCCGTTCGCGGACTTTTTTTCTGAATTTAGTTGAGTTGACGTGGGAACTTGCGTGTGTGTGATACGGAAACGTTGTTTGTTCGTAAATTAAAGTGATAATGTAATATGTAAATACAGTAGGTATCTAAAAATGCAAAAATTGTTTCACATATTCTGTTTGTCTATCCGCTATCCACACAAGAAATGGGGATACAAATTATATTCAAAACTAGATATATTCTATTTGTGGTAGAATATATAAAAATGCAGTATACGTTTATTGCTACAAATGAAAGTACAGGCGTAATGATATTAGTTGTTAATAAGGAATATATAATTAACCAAGAAATCCAAATCGATTGATCGATTTGAAATTAATTCGTCGATGTAGTTTTCACAACGGATAATATTAACACACTTTTCGATAATCAATTTATTAAACACACCATCCGATTAAATGACAACTATTAAATCTTACATTTCACATGAAATATTGTAAAAATTTCTATTTCCATTTTCATTAAAAGTATGTCCCCTTCAGCGATTATCTGGATATTATTAACACTAGAATTTATTGTAGATAAAATTCCTCTATTTGGGAATTCAAATATTTTTGGAATTTATTACAATGTATTAGGTCGTTTTTGTAAAATGAAAACACAATTTTTATATTTTAAACCAAACATTCAAGATAAAGTCTATTGAGGATAATATGATGTTTAGTATAGAAAAAGAAAATGTTCAATTGGTTTTATTTTTATTAATGTAGGTTGATTAAAAAAAGTAAGAGATTAATTCGCGCATTCCCAACTTTAATTTCGCATTTCCGGTTTCAAAGATACCATTCGGTATATGATCTATTATAGAAGTTACACTTGGACATTTTTGGTACAAAAAATAAAATAAAGTAATAGGCTTAAAGAATTATTAATGCAGATGAGGCGAACCGAAAAAATTTCCAGCGATGTTTCAAATTTGATTCAATCCATCTACGGTACTAAAACATACTGATGACGAATAAAATGTTTTTTTATACCTAGTGAATTTCGTTATTTTTTTTTAGGGTCACCATCGAGAATGGTACCAAAACGGCCGGCAAATTCAACAGGCATTGTTTCACCTGCCAGTACAAGTCCACCAAATAAGAAGGTAAGCATTTTTCTTTCTTAAACTGGGAAGTCCTTAATTGGACAGTAGTTTGCGATTATACAGGGTACGCGTATTGTTTTGTCGATGTATTTAGTGCTTTTAAGAATTTTTTTTTTTGCAAGATCGTATAAACTCTCACGTGAGATTTATTCAGAGCGTATGGTTGCACAGAAAAACTGGAAAATACTTTCTCTGGCAGTTATTTCATTTGATTCACCCTGAATAATCGTTTTTAAATTGTAACTCGTGTTTTACTTACTGCATGCTTTCGATCTCGACCCATTGTTCGCCCATTTATCGTGAAATATATCATTGTTACACGATTTCCCATCGCATACATTTGGAAAGTCGACTGAATTTGCCACAATCCATAAAATAACTGTATTTTTTTCGGTACAAAACACTTAATAACTCTGGTATTATTACACGATAAATAGGTGCAAAATATTCTGAAGTATTTGAAGAAACGACATGCCATTCTTAAATGCTATAATTTAGTGCCAAATTTTGTAATTACACTGTTCGTTTGAATATAATTATACTTCTATAGTGTAATTATGTTATTACATGAATAACACAATAAACATCTGTAATTAAACATTTATAACTAGACTTTTATACAATGAATACAGTTTCTTGAATAACTCCGAATAAATTGCTGTAGTTATATTGTTGTGAAAGTGTTGTGTTGTTGTTCTGTGCAATGTGCTATTTTTATTGTTTGGAAATTTATATTTTGTCATCTTTTTTGTATTCTTTTAACTTTTATTTAACATACATGCGTAGACTAAGACTAACGAGCCATCATATTTCTATAACCTTATTAAATTCTTATTATCAATGAACCGCTTAAGAGTTTTGTTCAATATAAAATAACATTATCATGCAACTAAATCGCTTTATTGCTTCTATCAATTTTCTTTATCTATTTACTATCGCAGGGGAAAAATGCAGGAGCGATTATACAGGTTGGTTTGTAAAATATATGAGAATGGAGAAGTACCACAGGATTTTCAGCGTAGTAGAATAGTAACAATGCCGAAGAAAATAGGAGCTAATTTGTGTGAGAACTATAGGACCATTAGCCTACTATCACATGCATCGAAGATATTGTTAAAGATTATTTATAGGAGATTAGAAAATAAAGTAGAGGAAAGGCTAGGAGAAGATCAGTTTGGTTTTAGGAAAAACAGAGGGACGAGAGAGGCGATTCTAGCACTAAGAAAGGTAGTAGAAAAAAGAAAGAGGGTAGGAAAGGTAACTTGCATAGCTTTTGTAGACTTAGAAAAGGCATTTGACAATGTAGATTGGGACATAATGTTTAGAATTTTAAAAGAAACGGGTATAGATTATAAGGATAGGAGAATAATTTTTAATTTTTATAAACACCAAACTGCCTTAGTTAGAATTGAGGGGGAAGAAGAGGTAGCAAAAATAGGGAAGGGAGTTCGGCAGGGATGTACACTTTCACCGTTATTATTTAATCTATATATAGAAGATGCAATAAACAAAGTAAAAGAAGAGTATAGTGTAGGTGTGAATGTACAGGGAGAGAAAATATATATGCTGAGATTCGCCGACGATATAGTTATATTGGAAGAAAGCGAAAAGAAATTAGAAAGGGTATTGAATGGTATGCAGGCAGTATTGACTAGGGATTTTAACATGAAAATAAATATAGGTAAAACTAAAGTGATGAGGTGTGACAAAAAGGAATGCAGTAGAAAAATGAGGATCACAATAGGAGATAATAGAATCGAAGAAGTGTCAGATTTTTGTTATTTAGGCAGTAGAATCACAAAAGATAATCGAAGCAAGGTAGATATAAAGTGTAGGATAGCACAGGGTAGGAAGGCATTCGTAGAAAAAGAACAGATTTTAAGATCAAATATTGACTTGGGTATTAGAAAAAGATTACTGAAGGTATATGTTTGGAGTGTAGCACTGTACGGGTGTGAGGCGTGGACTATAGGAAAGGAAGAGAAGCGTAGATTAGAAGCACTTGAAATGTGGTGTTATAGGAGGATGATGAGGATTGGTTGGGAAGATAAAGTAACAAATGAAGCTGTACTAGAGTTAGTAGGGGAGAAGAGAAGTATTTGGAGAGTGTTACAGCGTAGGAGAGACAGATTAGTAGGGCATATTCTTAGGCATGGGGGGATTATGCAATTGATCATAGAAGGTAGAGTGGAGGGAAAGAGAGGGGTAGGTAGGCCTAGATTGGAGTATGTGAGTCAGATAGTTGAAGACGTTGAGATGAATAGCTATAGGGAGATGAAGGGATTAGCTCAGGATAGATCGGCATGGCGTGCTGTTTCCAACCAATCTTTAGGATTGCGGACTCTTTAACTAATTTACTATCGAATTTTCTTTCCTCATACCATATTAAACTAATTCAATATTTGCACTATACTTATACTTATCACGGTTTAAGTTTGGTCATGGACAATATATTACAAATCGATTATTTTTAAATAACTTCTATCAGTTCGATTTGTCGCTTTTTCTTACGCAGCTCCTATAAATATATCTTAACCTACCCCCGGGGGGGGGGGGGGGGGGGTTAAGAATACAAAATGGGTAATTTTTTTCAATACAACTTAAATAATATAAACTACATGTTCAATTTCACTTTAATCATCTATTTCTTCACATATTGGTATTGCTGCACCTTTAATAGTCTTTATACTTGTCATATCGTACAAAGTTCAAGCAGGAAATGTGATCTGAAAATAAATACATATGAATACGTATTGTAAGACAGAATCAGACAAAGGTGGATCATTATTTCAATACTTTTAAAGCATTTAAGCCCTGCCCTTCTTCACTAAACAATTTAATATATTTTTGATGGAATATTTGTGTTTCATACTCATTATTTTATTGTATACAAATTTTTATATCAAAAATAATTATTGATTATTGCACATATAATTTTTATTTGTTTTATTTTTGTATTAAAACTATTTTATTTGAATTATTTATTGACTATCAGAGCACATTCGTGTTTAATCAATTACAATGTTGATTATATAAATTATATTACGACATTTTTTGTTAAAAAATACAGTTACTCCGTGGAATATTTAAATAGTTTCTTTTCTCAATACATTTTTTTCTGAAATCCTCCGTTGTTATTATAATAGATTAGATACAGTTATTTAAAGTACTTCTTCATTTAAATGCTTCTTTTCCTAAAAATACGTAGTTACTATATTCAGTAATTGCTTAAATTAGATTTTCTTGTTATTTTTTAGCAAAGTTCAATTTGTACGCTATACAGCGTTTCCAGCAATAAATTTATTACAAATCAAGTTCGTAACTTTATTATATTTTAAACTATTAATTATGTATTATCCAATAGGTGCTCCAATTTATGTTTATACATTACATAATTGTTGAATTGTTTTATTATTTAACAGCGATCCTTGAGAAAATTTCACGACTTTGTTCAGATTCCCATTAATTATAAGAATTTGCGGAAGTTTTATAATTGTATTTAATTAATAAAACATTATAATAAATTTACTTACAAGCTCGTAATTATTTTTACAATATAGATTACGTGCAGAATTTATTTGCATTAATAGAAACGCGAGTAAAAAATTCTTTTCTTGAAATGGATCTTGTTCTTTCTAAGGCATTTTTTAAAATCTGATTTAAATTAATGTATTCATAGATGTATTTATATCGGCTGACTCACCCACCATCTATTCTCACTCGAGAGATTTCAATTATTAAAAGAGCAACAATTTCGTTTTAAAATAATGCACGTTAAGAATACAAGTACAGAGCTGCAATAGTTTACAAGATATTTGGGGCATGTAATATTTTGTATTGCAGCCAGTTTGGCTATTTATGAAAGCTGAAGAGCATTGTTGCGTAAAAGCGATTTGTTGTGGGAGTATAACATATATAAATTTGTACGAAATTAGTACTTATCGACTATGTATGTTATGTTCTGTGAAACAGCATATATTTATAAAAATACGACTCCTTCCTACGCTTTTTCGATCACAGCATCGCCACTTCGCCACAACTGCTAATATAGTTTAATGTAGTTACAAAGATCTTGTTCTATCTATTTCGCTTGGCTGTTATTTCCTCTTTGCACATTGACTATACATACTCTTCAGTTGTTCGACTTCTTCTACCATGCCGTGTCTTCTCCTTTCTGCTAACCACTAGGTAATAATTATAATATATTTACACCTTATTAAAAAGCTAGATCCTGTATGTAGAATGCTCTGCACTAATACTTGCTTGCTACTGCTCTAGAGTTTTACTGCCATTCTCTTGGACTTCGTAAGTTTTACAGAACTACTTACGTAGATAAGTTGTAGTATTGAAAGGAAATGTTAATGTAAACGAGGTTTTTCCTTCTACCTAGTTATACTTGTGCTAACGATTCAGTGTCTACATGCAGCACATTGCACAAACTCGACAAAAATTATAGTTGATGGTATTTTGTTTATGGGATAATTGTGATTGTCTAAATCATCGTTGTGTTCTGTTTTTATCAATAGGAAGAATCTTTGGACATTTTGGGACAATATAAACCCGAAATATTCTGCTAAAGGTAACCATTACATTACTTTTAATACTACTTTCCTACTATCTGCTCTTTTCCTTCTACTATTTGACAAGTAATTATATCAACGCTAATAGCTTATTCCATTTACTTCATCTGCTTTTGTCTATTTTGTTCAACTATTTATATACCATAAGAAAATTTGTTTGTTCATTCTTTACACATCTTTATTTCACTTCTATATAATCTTTTTTATTTTAGATGAAGTGTTTTTTTATAAAATGTGAATTATTCATAACTCATAGCCATATCATAACTATATATAGTCTACGACAAATCTGAATATAATCAATGAAAGAGCTTGCCAAATATTTGCCGAGTTCGTCGCAAAATATTTCGAATTTCTCCAATCGTCGGTGATATAAAACGTAACGTGGGCAATGTAAAATAAATAGATTGTACTTATTTGTCGCCTGCTATTATTTCCACTAAAAACTTTATTAAAAATTACGTTTTATATAATATATAGTCCGAAAAAAATGAAGTTGAGATGCCTAACAATTTTTCAACACATTTTTTTTCTACATCATTTTTTCGGCTTTTGCAACTAAATAAGAGAATATTGTATTTATAATTTCTCTTTTCTGAGAGTTTTGTCGATAGTTCAAATATTATAAATATCCATATTGCAGTTAGTAGCTTCTTGTGTCCTTACTTCCATGGATTTATACCACAATAATCCCGTCGAAATTTGAGCAATAAACAAATAATGGTATATGAACAAGAATTCTACAGAATGAGCGTTTCAAGAGTTTGTTTGATATTCAAAGCTAGAAAATTGTAGCTAGGCCCTTGTTATCTATAATAATAGTTACAATAGAAAGTTAGTATTTTGGACGCTGTTATTACATAATTTTAACATAATTACAAACATAATCTTCAACTCATCTAATCAAAGACTTTTACCCCATTCTTAGATGTCAATTCCCGGGGGTGACGTTTTGCGACTAAAGCCGTGCGCAAAGTGTACCCTTCCCGTCTTCTTCGCTGAGCGTCTCAACGTTGGCAAACTTCTCTACCATCGCACATGCTTCCGATGTGCTCGCTGCAATAATCAACTCACCCTGGCCAACAGTTACGAAACGGAAACTACGAACCAATATTGTTGTGAAACCTGCCCCGATGAAGAATCTGCACCTACCAGCCCAGATAATATTAATGAAGGTTCCGTAGACAAAGCAGCCAGTACAATCCTCAGTCGTTCACTTAGTGACGAAGAAAAAACGGCGGGGTTAAAGAGTTCCATGTTTGAGACAGCCTTGGAAGAGCAAAGTTTAGATTTTAAGCGTAGGGAAAGTAGTGCGGGAATTGCTCGAAAAAGTTTTTTGCAGATGAGCATGTTAACGGCACATAATAACCCAAGTGACGATGGGGAAGTTCAAGTGCCCGACTTACCCCGTAGTGCAAGACCAAGTGTCCTAGTGTTAAGTGAGTTTAGAAATAGCGAACACCAAAGTGATATTATCGATGTAGATGTAAATAGTAATCGTGATAGCGGAAGACCACACTCAGCTATTGATAATGTACATAATAGCAGTGTTAATAGTCGTACAAAAGACGTTAAGGTACAAAGCGCCACCGCTGAAGACTTCTCAGGTTCTTCAATGGTCAAAGCACGAATGCGTATATTTGAGAAAAAATGTGATCCACAACCATTTACTACGAAAGATACGGAAATTGATCTCTCTAAAGTCACCAAACCGAAAGTGACCATTGTTGAAGATGAGTTCAATGACGAAGAGAAGCAAGCTGATTTTGAACAAGTAGATAATACTAGTTTAAACGTAGTAAACCAATCTGATAGTATTAATTTAGTAATTAAGGAAAATACTGAAGACGTGGAAAACGTTCAAGCAGATTCTACTTACGAATCCATTATTACCATAAGCGATGAGACAGTTAGTTTACCCGAAGACAAATTAAGTAAAACACAGTACAAAACAACCTGCGAAGACTCTATTATTTCTATAAGTGATGAAAGTCGTATCTCAGGGGAACCAGATGAATCTGACTTCTTAAAATTGGATAACAGCTCATTTGATGATAAATTAAGAAATACACAATATGTAACAACCACTGAACATTCGATTCTTTCTATAAGTGAAGAGAGTGATATTTTACAGGAGCCAATTAAATCTGAATGCGCTTATTTAGATAAAGAGCCACTTGATGGCGGATCAAGTGAAACACCATACAAAATATCATCCGAAATGCCAATAAGCGATGCATCACATGAAACATCAAGTCAATTAGATCAATCTGTATCTAATGACGAAAATAACATCTCACTTGAACATAGATTAAGTAAGAATGAATATAAAATAACTTATGAAGACCACAATACAAACGATCCTACTAATGTCTCTGAACTTGAACCAAGTCTTAATAATTTATCTGCAGAAGATAAATCTGAAAATACGCAAGACCTTCCTTTACTACCAAAAACAGAAGATATACAGATCAATATAGAAGAGATAACTAGTAATATTGAGCTTGATTCAGGGCTGCAGTCAATGCAGCCTTCAACTATAGAAGAATCTCCAACTCGCGAATCTTATCCGGGCGAATTAAATCCCTTTGGCGATGATGAAGATGTTGAACAGGAAGACATCAGTTTTCAGAAACAATTTTCTTCCAATCCATTTGATGAAGATGAAGATGAATGCGGAGAACAGCAGGAAGATGGAACTCCTCCTCCATTTAGGCGGCTAATTAAACTCCACGATGAAGATAAAATATCATTTACGCCAGAACATGTACATATTACCCGAGTATCAGAGGTGTATCGAGCAATGTCAACGCTCGAAACGACGCCGGAGTTTAAAAAGCCTGTTCCGGTAATTAGGAAGAAGCTGCCAGCTCCTAAGATTAGCTTAACACCATTTTGGGATATTGAAGATGAAGATTCTAAAACGACATCCAGACAGCCCAGGTGAGAAATAGTTAATTGAGTACATCTAATATCTATAATTATTTAATTACACTATCTATAATTATTTAATGGACTATTAATAACGATAAATGAAAAAATAATTGCGATTTGTCCTATTTCTTTTATTTTGCGTTAATAATTTATCGGGTCTTTTTCGTTAAAAAGCACGTAACAAAGAATTTTTAACGGCTGTCGATTTTTTTATTGGAAAGTTATTATTTATGTAAAAACTTTAAAACCTTTTAAGCTGTTAGTTGTGATAACCAGAACAGCTTCATATTAGTTTATCACATTTTTACTACCCACATTTGGTAATGGCGGTTTTATCTAATCAGCGCGTTTTTACCAAAGCTATCTTTCCATATACAAAACAAAAGCTCCCATTTGTACCTGCCACTAACCGCATTTCTTTTTAATCGCGACCAATACGCATACAAATTTACAATACTTATCCATATGCGGCGCTCCGCTTCTAAATATTATAAGCTGCGTCGTGAGCGTGAGTCATTGGCCTCTTTAATATTCCACTTTGATAACCGCATGTCTGCATGTAGACAGTAAAATTTATTGTATTTTTAGCCTTCCTTGTTACTATAGATGGTGACTTTACTCACCTATAATAATACCGCGTCCGGCCAACCATTTATTATTTACGGCTCCAATGTTTCGTTCTATACTACCTCACGCTTGTAATATGCCGCAAAACAGTAGTATCATTCTCCAATATTCTATTTCGTATTTTTTATTCCGATCTGTTCACTTTTGACGAAAACATTTGATATAATGCTAAAATATCGCGTTACTAGAAGTTCTGTGGATCAGACTTTTCCGCAACCGCAGTCCAGACCACGAGCATCCGATGTTTCTTCATCCATCGTCAGTGCCTACGGATCGAGCACAACGTCTTTGTCCAGCATAACAACGACTTCCAGTGTGCAGTCCGGGAAAAAGAAGAAGGCACCAGCACCTCCCAAACCACCAACATCATCACACGACTCTGAACAGAACTCGTTAACATCTAGTCCGTCAACAAGTGTTGTAAGTATGGAAATGTGTGATATTCTTTTTTAACAGCCAGCTATTTCTTGCAATTCAATCTTCTACTTCCCAGATACCCCAAATTGATGTTATGTGTTTATAAAATTTTGATTCAAATATATTTCTTTTAATTTAAGAAGCTTTCTTTTATTTAGCTGAATATTTTCCAATGAATTGAAAAGTTATATGTATTGAATATTTAAAATTCGTTTTAGCAACATTCTCCAGGGTCCACACCTCGTCCGAGGAAGTCTAAGAAAGCCCCAGCGGCTCCACCAGCATTGGCTTCCACACCTTCAGGCTTGATCGCACCTCATTCGAAAATGAGTATTTCCCCAATACAGTTTGACAACACCAAGGTAGCGAAGAATGAAGTTAATCGAAATAGGCAGAGCCAAACCTTAAATGAACCAACAAGTATGTCTTTTTCATTTTTTTTTTCAAAATTTATTTATAATAGAAATTTACGAGAAATGTATTGTAAAATTCTATGCAAGCTATTTAAATGCTTATAAGAAATTCTCGAAGAAATTTTTATTGATTAGGTGGCCATATTTTCACGTATCGAAACAATAGTTGAACTAGTCTATATTTTTATTTCACAGGTCCAACTGCTGCTACGCATTTACCAGACAAGAGTATGTACGGTAAATGGAAGCGGAAGAAAAGCATGGCGCCAGATAAGCCAGTGGCAATACGGCGAACGATAAAGGAATTGCCTATGGTGGAAGTTAAGCGTGAACTGGACATCATCGAGGTGCAACAGCAAGGTTTGGAGCGGCAGGGCGTAAAACTAGAACACATCATTCGAATGAGATGCGAAAGTAGCGATTCCGAGCTAAATGAGGACAATATTCCCATCGAGGTGGAGGATATGATCCTGCAACTATTTGAAGTCGTAAACGAGAAGAATGAGCTGTGTAGAAGACAAGCTGAGCTCATGTACCTGTAAGAAAAATTTGAAATCATCTAAGAAGTGTAGGGTCCCGTGTGTATTTTTATTAAGCCTAAAAATGTCCGGTGCATGTCGCTAAGCATTGAACATTTAGACGATATGTAACTGATTGAAATGTTGGTAACTACAATTACTCACATTTACGCAATGGACTTTCCACAGAAAATGCTTTTAATTTTCACTGTTAAAATGATGGAGGGAAATATTTTTAAAAAGAAATTGAATTTAGTAATCTGAATGTGTAAGTAATTTTAGTATGAAAGTAGTATATTCGATTCGTAATTAAATTAATAATAGAAAATGCTTATTTTTTTGTCGAAAATGCAAATTTTTTCGCCGTTTTTAATGAATATTTTAAAACATCGAAATAACGCAGCATTTTGAATTCTGTGAAATAAAAATTTTATTGAAATAATCACATTTCATTGGACAAAAAAAATTCCAATTTCATTTTCATGTTATAATGTTTAATTTTGCAAGTACCTTTGATATAGATTTTGTGGATCAGCAGAATTTATTTTTGGAAAATTTTTAAAGACTGTTTAGGGTTTAGATATTTTCTAAAAGAATTTAATCCCAGGATTTAAAATGTACAAGTAACAAAATGATGCAATACGCGTCTCAATTAAATTCTACAATATTTATTTCATGGTTCTTAAGTAAGTCTCGTTTTATAAGTTATTTATTCTCTAATGCAATAACGTCACGAGTCTAAAATATATTCCTCCCCTACAATTATAGCTTTCATAAATTAGACAAAATGTTGGCCAAAAAATTACAATCATTTAACTAGTCGATAAGCGTTTGTTGGTTAATTTAATTTAATTTACTCAGAAGGTGCTTTCTTTAGAAAAAAGCAACATCGTCTTGACGAAGAACATGCTGAGGTGGAATATCAGATCCGTTGTTTGATGTTGATGTCTGATCAGAACAAAACGGATACGGACAAGTCGAAAGAGGAGGAGTTAATCAAACGTCTATTAGAGATTGTCGAAAAGAAAAACGAGATCATTGAATGCCTTGATATGGACAGAGTTAGAGAACACGAAGAGGACCACAGTTTTACATCTTCCATGAACAGTTACGCGAATAGAAGAGATGCTGCCGCAACCATAACGACTTCATCAAACAACGATGAAAAACAGCTCTCGAAAAAGGAGAAAAAGAAATTCAAAAAGAAATTTAAGTTGAAGATTGGCGGTAGTCATCAACAGGTTGATGCTGATAAAGATATTGATGAGACTGAAGTAAACCAAGCGAAAGAGAAGAGAAAAAAGAAGTTCGCGATCTTTTGAACGTTTTACTTGCTTCGTTTCGTGTAATCTTACCACTTGAATTACCATATTTTTGGATTTGTTAACGATGTCGTAGGTGCTTTTGCAACAATTATTTTTTAAAGTGCTATTGAATCTTTTTTATTCCAAATATATGTTAATCAATTTGTAGTGAAAAAGAATTGTAACCCAATCTCTATTTAATCTACATCAGTATAAACTTTTGTCCAAATTTATATTAATCATACTAAATATACAGGAGATGATAGAATTGAAAGAGTCTCTGCACATTATGTTAAATATGTACTATAATAAATATTATCGATATATTGTTTTACTCTCCTAAAAATAAATGATTTTTGTGAAGTATATTTTTGAAGTACAAACTTTGATAAAGGGTGAAAGAAATTGCTACAAAAATAGTCTATGGAAAATGTTTGTAAAATTCTTCTATTTTGGAATGTAGGACTTTGCAACTTCTCATTCTCTTTTTATTGAAAAAAGCAGTTATTTGAAACGACGAACTACCAGACGAATTGCTCCTATATCGCTGATTTATCATAATTTGAACCAGTAACTGTTAACGATTCTGCGTGGTACCTTATGAGTGGCATGGAAGCCCACGAAACTTTAATATTTAAACGTTATAGATCTTCCTACGCATTACTTTAAAAGTTTCAGATACTCGATTGACGTAGTTTAAAGAACCCTATACAATAATGTATACGTCTTAAATAGCTTCTAACATTTATAGTTGTTTATTCTGTTAAAGCACATTTTAAATGTTGCTGAAAATCGCGCAAAAATGGACAATTTTCAAAAGGTACCTACGTATATCTACACATTTTTCACGGAATTTCTCATTTGTTCCTTTTGAAGCGGAACTCTCTAAAAATTATATATAGGATTATTTATAGTTATTTTGTGCTGTTTTTTTCATTAGTTACAATGCACATTTAATAAATATACTAGCCATATATTAACTTGCACTCCTCAATATATTCCTCCTCTTACACTCCAATAAAAACAATTTTTAAAATGCCCAATTCGTAACTTAAACTTCCGTCATCAACAAATATTTCACTTCTGTCACTCATTACAATTTCTATATAATTGTACCTAAAGAAGTATTAATAATTGTACCTAAAGAAGTATACAATTTACTACCTTCAAAACTCTTCAATTTATTTTCTAAAAAATCTTTAACAATTTTCAGTTTAGCAAAAAAAAACGAAAAGGAAATTACATTTCCTTCACAAAGATAGATACTACAAATTTTTATTTACTACTTTGTTGTGTTGTCTTTTATTAATCGTTGGAATTCTTGCAGAAATACGTTTTACATATATATTTTACAATAAATTTTACACAGGATCGAACGTTCGACCCTACGGTGGCAGACGATACCTTAACGCCGTGACCACTCCGACACCTACAAAACATGATTTTACAAACAATATCAACTACACCTACGCCAAAAAATATTTAAAAAATCTACGAAAAATCGAAATATTTCAAAGGTATAAATATACACCACTTTTTCACTTTTTTCGACGATAATTTCAACTTTTTCCATTTGAACCGGAAATCAGTAAAATAGAGTTTTAAGACGATTTATAGCCATTTTGCATTGTTTTGGGCAGCACTTGTTAAACTTTGACCAAAATCGCCAAAAAATCGGAATATTTCAATGGTATCTATACACCACTTTTTCACTTTTTTCGACGACAATTTCAACTTTTTCCATTTGAACCGGAAATCAGTAAAATAGAGTTTCAAGACGATTTATAGTCATTTTGCATTGTTTGGGCACTTGTTAAACTTTCACCAAAATCGACGCAAAATCGAAATAATTCAAAGGTATACACCGATTTTTCACTTTTTTCGAGGATAATTTCAACTTTTTCCATTTGAACCGGAAATCAGTAAAATAGAGTTTTAAGACGATTTATAGCCATTTTGCATTGTTTTGGGCAGCACTTGTTAAACTTTGACCAAAATCGCCAAAAAATCGGAATATTTCAATGGTATATATACACCACTTTTTCACTTTTTTCGACGATAATTTCAACTTTTTCAATTTGAACCGGAAATCAGTAAAATAGAGTTTTAAGACGATTTATAGCCATTTTGCATTGTTTTGGGCAGCACTTGTTAAACTTTGACCAAAATCGCCAAAAAATCGGAATATTTCAAAGGTATATATACACCACTTTTTCACTTTTTTCGACGATAATTTCAACTTTTTCCATTTGAACCGGAAATCAGTAAAATAGAGTTTTAAGACGATTTATAGCCATTTTGCATTGTTTTGGGCAGCACTTGTTAAACTTTGACCAAAATCGCCAAAAAATCGGAATATTTCAAAGGTATATATACACCACTTTTTCACTTTTTTCGACGATAATTTCAACTTTTTCCATTTGAACCGGAAATCAGTAAAATAGAGTTTTAAGACGATTTATAGCCATTTTGCATTGTTTTGGGCAGCACTTGTTAAACTTTGACCAAAATCGACGAAAAATCGGAATATTTCAAAGGTATATATACACCACTTTTTCACTTTTTTCGACGATAATTTCAACTTTTTCCATTTGAACCGGAAATCAGTAAAATATACTTTTAAGACGATTTATAGCCATTTTGCATTGTTTTGGGCAGCACTTGTTAAACTTTCACCAAAATCGACGAAAAATCGGAATATTTCAAAGGTATATATACACCACTTTTTCACTTTTTTCGACGATAATTTCAACTTTTTCCATTTGAACCGGAAATCAGTAAAATAGAGTTTTAAGACGATTTATAGCCATTTTGCATTGTTTTGGGCAGCACTTGTTAAACTTTGACCAAAATCGCCAAAAAATCGGAATATTTCAATGGTATCTATACACCACTTTTTCACTTTTTTCGACGATAATTTCAACTTTTTCCATTTGAACCGGAAATCAGTAAAATATACTTTTAAGACGATTTATAGCCATTTTGCATTGTTTTGGGCACTTGTTAAACTTTCACCAAAATCGACGAAAAATCGAAATATTTCAAAGGTATATATACACCACTTTTTCACTTTTTTCGACGATAATTTCAACTTTTTCCATTTGAACCGGAAATCAGTAAAATATACTTTTAAGACGATTTATAGCCATTTTGCATTGTTTTGGGCAGCACTTGTTAAACTTTCACCAAAATCGACGAAAAATCGGAATATTTCAAAGGTATATATACACCACTTTTTCACTTTTTTCGACGATAATTTCAACTTTTTCCATTTGAACCGGAAATCAGTAAAATAGAGTTTTAAGACGATTTATAGCCATTTTGCATTGTTTTGGGCAGCACTTGTTAAACTTTGACCAAAATCGACGAAAAATCGGAATATTTCAAAGGTATATATACACCACTTTTTCACTTTTTTCGACGATAATTTCAACTTTTTCCATTTGAACCGGAAATCAGTAAAATATACTTTTAAGACGATTTATAGCCATTTTGCATTGTTTTGGGCAGCACTTGTTAAACTTTGACCAAAATCGACGAAAAATCGGAATATTTCAAAGGTATATATACACCACTTTTTCACTTTTTTCGACGATAATTTCAACTTTTTCCATTTGAACCGGAAATCAGTAAAATATACTTTTAAGACGATTTATAGCCATTTTGCATTGTTTTGGGCACTTGTTAAACTTTCACCAAAATCGCCAAAAAATCGGAATATTTCAAAGGTATATATACACCACTTTTTCACTTTTTTCGACGACAATTTCAACTTTTTCCATTTGAACCGGAAATCAGTAAAATAGAGTTTTAAGACGATTTATAGCCATTTTGCATTGTTTTGGGCAGCACTTGTTAAACTTTCACCAAAATCGACGAAAAATCGGAATATTTCAAAGGTATATATACACCACTTTTTCACTTTTTTCGACGATAATTTCAACTTTTTCCATTTGAACCGGAAATCAGTAAAATAGAGTTTTAAGACGATTTATAGCCATTTTGCATTGTTTTGGGCAGCACTTGTTAAACTTTGACCAAAATCGCCAAAAAATCGGAATATTTCAAAGGTATATATACACCACTTTTTCACTTTTTTCGACGATAATTTCAACTTTTTCCATTTGAACCGGAAATCAGTAAAATAGAGTTTTAAGACGATTTATAGCCATTTTGCATTGTTTTGGGCAGCACTTGTTAAACTTTGACCAAAATCGCCAAAAAATCGCAATATTTCAAAGGTATATATACACCACTTTTTCACTTTTTTCGACGATAATTTCAACTTTTTCCATTTGAACCGGAAATCAGTAAAATAGAGTTTTAAGACGATTTATAGCCATTTTGCATTGTTTTGGGCAGCACTTGTTAAACTTTGACCAAAATCGCCAAAAAATCGCAATATTTCAAAGGTATATATACACCACTTTTTCACTTTTTTCGACGATAATTTCAACTTTTTCCATTTGAACCGGAAATCAGTAAAATATAGTTTTAAGACGATTTATAGCCATTTTGCATTGTTTTGGGCAGCATTTGTTAAACTTTCACCAAAATCGCCAAAAAATCGCAATATTTCAAAGGTATATATACACCACTTTTTCACTTTTTTCGACGACAATTTCAACTTTTTCCATTTGAACCGGAAATCAGTAAAATAGAGTTTTAAGACGATTTATAGCCATTTTGCATTGTTTTGGGCAGCACTTGTTAAACTTTCACCAAAATCGACGAAAAATCGAAATATTTCAAAGGTATATATACACCACTTTTTCACTTTTTTCGACGATAATTTCAACTTTTTCCATTTGAACCGGAAATCAGTAAAATAGAGTTTTAAGACGATTTATAGCCATTTTGCATTGTTTTGGGCAGCACTTGTTAAACTTTCACCAAAATCGACGAAAAATCGGAATATTTCAAAGGTATATATACACCACTTTTTCACTTTTTTCGACGATAATTTCAACTTTTTCCATTTGAACCGGAAATCAGTAAAATATAGTTTTAAGACGATTTATAGCCATTTTGCATTGTTTTGGGCAGCACTTGTTAAACTTTCACCAAAATCGCCAAAAAATCGGAATATTTCAAAGGTATATATACACCACTTTTTCACTTTTTTCGACGACAATTTCAACTTTTTCCATTTGAACCGGAAATCAGTAAAATAGAGTTTTAAGACGATTTATAGCCATTTTGCATTGTTTTGGGCACTTGTTAAACTTTGACCAAAATCGACGAAAAATCGAAATATTTCAAATCGCCATGAACGTTTTTTCGACGAATTCCGCGACTTTCTCCGATTGAACCGCAACTCAGTAAAAACGTTAGCTAGGACCATTTATAGTCGTTCTAGCCTATTTTCGGCATTTTTTAATCCATCGCGAAAATCGACGATTTTTCCATAGTATAGCCATCAACGTTTTTTCGACGAATTCCGCGACTTTCTCCGATTGAACCGCAACTCAGTAAAAACGTTAGCTAGGACCATTTATAGTCGTTCTAGCCTATTTTCGGCTTTTTTTAATCCATCGCGAAAATCGACGATTTTTCCATAGTATAGCCATCAACGTTTTTTCGACGAATTCCGCGACTTTCTCCGATTGAACCGCAACTCAGTAAAAACGTTAGCTAGGACCATTTATAGTCGTTCTAGCCTATTTTCGGCATTTTTTAATCCATCGCGAAAATCGACGATTTTTTCATAGTATAGCCATCAACGTTTTTTCGACGAATTCCGCGACTTTCTCCGATTGAACCGCAACTCAGTAAAAACGTTAGCTAGGACCATTTATAGTCGTTCTAGCCTATTTTCGGCATTTTTTAATCCATCGCGAAAATCAACGATTTTTCCATAGTATAGCCATCAACGTTTTTTCGACGAATTCCGCGACTTTCTCCGATTGAACCGCAACTCAGTAAAAACGTTAGCTAGGACCATTTATAGTCGTTCTAGCCTATTTTCGGCATTTTTTAATCCATCGCGAAAATCGACGATTTTTCCATAGTATAGCCATCAACGTTTTTTCGACGAATTCCGCGACTTTCTCCGATTGAACCGCAACTCAGTAAAAACGTTAGCTAGGACCATTTATAGTCGTTCTAGCCTATTTTCGGCATTTTTTAATCCATCGCGAAAATCAACGATTTTTCCATAGTATAGCCATCAACGTTTTTTCGACGAATTCCGCGACTTTCTCCGATTGAACCGCAACTCAGTAAAAACGTTAGCTAGGACCATTTATAGTCGTTCTAGCCTATTTTCGGCATTTTTTAATCCATCGCGAAAATCGACGATTTTTCCATAGTATAGCCATCAACGTTTTTTCGACGAATTCCGCGACTTTCTCCGATTGAACCGCAACTCAGTAAAAACGCTAGCTAGGACCATTTATAGTCGTTCTAGCCTATTTTTGGCATTTTTTAATCCATCGCGAAAATCGACGATTTTTCCATAGTATAGCCATCAACGTTTTTTCGACGAATTCCGCGACTTTCTCCGATTGAACCGCAACTCAGTAAAAACGTTAGCTAGGACCATTTATAGTCGTTCTAGCCTATTTTCGGCATTTTTTAATCTATCGCGAAAATCGACGATTTTTCCATAGTATAGCCATCAACGTTTTTTCGACGAATTCCGCGACTTTCTCCGATTGAACCGCAACTCAGTAAAAACGTTAGCTAGGACCATTTATAGTCGTTCTACCCTATTTTCGGCATTTTTTAATCCATCGCGAAAATCGACGATTTTTCCATAGTATAGCCATCAACGTTTTTTCGACGAATTCCGCGACTTTCTCCGATTGAACTGCAACTCAGTAAAAACGTTAGCTAGGACCATTTATAGTCGTTCTAGCCTATTTTCGGCATTTTTTAATCCATCGCGAAAATCGACGATTTTTCCATAGTATAGCCATCAACGTTTTTTCAACGAATTCCGCGACTTTCTCCGATTGAACCGCAACTCAGTAAAAACGTTAGCTAGGACCATTTATAGTGGTTCTAGCCTATTTTCGGCATTTTTTAATCCATCGCGAAAATCGACGATTTTTCCATAGTATAGCCATCAACGTTTTTTCGACGAATTCCGCGACTTTCTCCGATTGAACCGCAACTCAGTAAAAACGTTAGCTAGGACCATTTATAGTCGTTCTAGCCTATTTTCAGCATTTTTTAATCCATCGCGAAAATCGACGATTTTTCCATAGTATAGCCATCAACGTTTTTTCGACGAATTCCGCGACTTTCTCCGATTGAACCGCAACTCAGTAAAAACGTTAGCTAGGACCATTTATAGTGGTTCTAGCCTATTTTCGGCATTTTTTAATCCATCGCGAAAATCGACGATTTTTCCATAGTATAGCCATCAACGTTTTTTCGACGAATTCCGCGACTTTCTCCGATTGAACCGCAACTCAGTAAAAACGTTAGCTAGGACCATTTATAGTCGTTCTAGCCTATTTTCGGCATTTTTTAATCCATCGCGAAATCGACGATTTTCCATAGTATAGCCATCAACGTTTTTTCGACGAATTCCGCGACTTTCTCCGATTGAACGCAACTCAGTAAAAACGTTAGCTAGGACCATTTATAGTCGTTCTAGCCTATTTTCGGCATTTTTTAATCCATCGCGAAAATCGACGATTTTTCCATAGTATAGCCATCAACGTTTTTTCGACGAATTCCGCGACTTTCTCCGATTGAACCGCAACTCAGTAAAAACGTTAGCTAGGACCATTTATAGTCGTTCTAGCCTATTTTCGGCATTTTTTAATCCATCGCGAAAATCGACGATTTTTCCATAGTATAGCCATCAACGTTTTTTCGACGAATTCCGCGACTTTCTCCGATTGAACCGCAACTCAGTAAAAACGTTAGCTAGGACCATTTATAGTCGGTTCTAGCCTATTTTCGGCATTTTTTAATCCATCGCGAAAATCGACGATTTTTCCATAGTATAGCCATCAACGTTTTTTCGACGAATTCCGCGACTTTCTCCGATTGAACCGCAACTCAGTAAAAACGTTAGCTAGGACCATTTATAGTCGTTCTAGCCTATTTTCGGCATTTTTTAATCCATCGCGAAAATCGACGATTTTTCCATAGTATAGCCATCAACGTTTTTTCGACGAATTCCGCGACTTTCTCCGATTGAACCGCAACTCAGTAAAAACGTTAGCTAGGACCATTTATAGTGGTTCTAGCCTATTTTCGGCATTTTTTAATCCATCGCGAAAATCGACGATTTTTCCATAGTATAGCCATCAACGTTTTTTCGACGAATTCCGCGACTTTCTCCGATTGAACCGCAACTCAGTAAAAACGTTAGCTAGGACCATTTATAGTCGTTCTAGCCTATTTTCGCATTTTTTAATCCATCGCGAAAATCGACGATTTTTCCATAGTATAGCCATCAACGTTTTTTCGACGAATTCCGCGACTTTCTCCGATTGAACCGCAACTCAGTAAAAACGTTAGCTAGGACCATTTATAGTCGTTCTAGCCTATTTTCGGCATTTTTTAATCCATCGCGAAAATCGACGATTTTTCCATAGTATAGCCATCAACGTTTTTTCGACGAATTCCGCGACTTTCTCCGATTGAACCGCAACTCAGTAAAAACGTTAGCTAGGACCATTTATAGTCGTTCTAGCCTATTTTCGGCATTTTTTAATCCATCGCGAAAATCGACGATTTTTCCATAGTATAGCCATCAACGTTTTTTCGACGAATTCCGCGACTTTCTCCGATTGAACCGCAACTCAGTAAAAACGTTAGCTAGGACCATTTATAGTGGTTCTAGCCTATTTTCGGCATTTTTAATCCATCGCGAAAATCGACGATTTTTCCATAGTATAGCCATCAACGTTTTTTCGACGAATTCCGCGACTTTCTCCGATTGAACCGCAACTCAGTAAAAACGTTAGCTAGGACCATTTATAGTGGTTCTAGCCTATTTTCGGCATTTTTTAATCCATCGCGAAAATCGACGATTTTTCCATAGTATAGCCATCAACGTTTTTTCGACGAATTCCGCGACTTTCTCCGATTGAACCGCAACTCAGTAAAAACGTTAGCTAGGACCATTTATAGTGGTTCTAGCCTATTTTCGGCATTTTTTAATCCATCGCGAAAATCGACGATTTTTCCATAGTATAGCCATCAACGTTTTTTCGACGAATTCCGCGACTTTCTCCGATTGAACCGCAACTCAGTAAAAACGTTAGCTAGGACCATTTATAGTGGTTCTAGCCTATTTTCGGCATTTTTTAATCCATCGCGAAAATCGACGATTTTTCCATAGTATAGCCATCAACGTTTTTTCGACGAATTCCGCGACTTTCTCCGATTGAACCGCAACTCAGTAAAAACGTTAGCTAGGACCATTTATAGTCGTTCTAGCCTATTTTCAGCATTTTTTAATCCATCGCGAAAATCGACGATTTTTCCATAGTATAGCCATCAACGTTTTTTCGACGAATTCCGCGACTTTCTCCGATTGAACCGCAACTCAGTAAAAACGTTAGCTAGGACCATTTATAGTCGTTCTAGCCTATTTTCGGCATTTTTAATCCATCGCGAAAATCGACGATTTTTCCATAGTATAGCCATCAACGTTTTTTCGACGAATTCCGCGACTTTCTCCGATTGAACCGCAACTCAGTAAAAACGTTAGCTAGGACCATTTATAGTCGTTCTAGCCTATTTTCGGCATTTTTTAATCCATCGCGAAAATCGACGATTTTTCCATAGTATAGCCATCAACGTTTTTTCGACGAATTCCGCGACTTTCTCCGATTGAACCGCAACTCAGTAAAAACGTTAGCTAGGACCATTTATAGTCGTTCTAGCCTATTTTCAGCATTTTTTAATCCATCGCGAAAATCGACGATTTTTCCATAGTATAGCCATCAACGTTTTTTCGACGAATTCCGCGACTTTCTCCGATTGAACCGCAACTCAGTAAAAACGTTAGCTAGGACCATTTATAGTCGTTCTAGCCTATTTTCGGCATTTTTTAATCCATCGCGAAAATCGACGATTTTTCCATAGTATAGCCATCAACGTTTTTTCGACGAATTCCGCGACTTTCTCCGATTGAACCGCAACTCAGTAAAAACGTTAGCTAGGACCATTTATAGTCGTTCTAGCCTATTTTCGGCATTTTTTAATCCATCGCGAAAATCGACGATTTTTCCATAGTATAGCCATCAACGTTTTTTCGACGAATTCCGCGACTTTCTCCGATTGAACCGCAACTCAGTAAAAACGTTAGCTAGGACCATTTATAGTCGTTCTAGCCTATTTTCGGCATTTTTTAATCCATCGCGAAAATCGACGATTTTTCCATAGTATAGCCATCAACGTTTTTTCGACGAATTCCGCGACTTTCTCCGATTGAACCGCAACTCAGTAAAAACGTTAGCTAGGACCATTTATAGTCGTTCTAGCCTATTTTCGGCATTTTTTAATCCATCGCGAAAATCGACGATTTTTCCATAGTATAGCCATCAACGTTTTTTCGACGAATTCCGCGACTTTCTCCGATTGAACCGCAACTCAGTAAAAACGTTAGCTAGGACCATTTATAGTCGTTCTAGCCTATTTTCGGCATTTTTTAATCCATCGCGAAAATCGACGATTTTTCCATAGTATAGCCATCAACGTTTTTTCGACGAATTCCGCGACTTTCTCCGATTGAACCGCAACTCAGTAAAAACGTTAGCTAGGACCATTTATAGTCGTTCTAGCCTATTTTCGGCATTTTTTAATCCATCGCGAAAATCGACGATTTTTCCATAGTATAGCCATCAACGTTTTTTCGACGAATTCCGCGACTTTCTCCGATTGAACCGCAACTCAGTAAAAAACGTTAGCTAGGACCATTTATAGTCGTTCTAGCCTATTTTCGGCATTTTTTAATCCATCGCGAAAATCGACGATTTTTCCATAGTATAGCCATCAACGTTTTTCGACGAATTCCGCGACTTTCTCCGATTGAACCGCAACTCAGTAAAAACGTTAGCTAGGACCATTTATAGTCGTTCTAGCCTATTTTCGGCATTTTTTAATCCATCGCGAAAATCGACGATTTTTCCATAGTATAGCCATCAACGTTTTTTCGACGAATTCCGCGACTTTCTCCGATTGAACCGCAACTCAGTAAAAACGTTAGCTAGGACCATTTATAGTCGTTCTAGCCTATTTTCGGCATTTTTAATCCATCGCGAAAATCGACGATTTTTCCATAGTATAGCCATCAACGTTTTTTCGACGAATTCCGCGACTTTCTCCGATTGAACCGCAACTCAGTAAAAACGTTAGCTAGGACCATTTATAGTCGTTCTAGCCTATTTTCGGCATTTTTTAATCCATCG
Source organism: Leptodirus hochenwartii (assembly GCA_947310635.1). Lineage (NCBI taxonomy): Eukaryota > Metazoa > Arthropoda > Insecta > Coleoptera > Leiodidae > Leptodirus > Leptodirus hochenwartii. The sequence continues at coordinate 7,454,717 of OX371176.1, read as the reverse complement.
CGAAAATCGACGATTTTTCCATAGTATAGCCATCAACGTTTTTTCGACGAATTCCGCGACTTTCTCCGATTGAACCGCAACTCAGTAAAAACGTTAGCTAGGACCATTTATAGTCGTTCTAGCCTATTTTCGGCATTTTTTAATCCATCGCGAAAATCGACGATTTTTCCATAGTATAGCCATCAACGTTTTTTCGACGAATTCCGCGACTTTCTCCGATTGAACCGCAACTCAGTAAAAACGTTAGCTAGGACCATTTATAGTCGTTCTAGCCTATTTTCGGCATTTTTTAATCCATCGCGAAAATCGACGATTTTTCCATAGTATAGCCATCAACGTTTTTTCGACGAATTCCGCGACTTTCTCCGATTGAACCGCAACTCAGTAAAAACGTTAGCTAGGACCATTTATAGTCGTTCTAGCCTATTTTCGGCATTTTTTAATCCATCGCGAAAATCGACGATTTTTCCATAGTATAGCCATCAACGTTTTTTCGACGAATTCCGCGACTTTCTCCGATTGAACCGCAACTCAGTAAAAACGTTAGCTAGGACCATTTATAGTCGTTCTAGCCTATTTTCGGCATTTTTTAATCCATCGCGAAAATCGACGATTTTTCCATAGTATAGCCATCAACGTTTTTTCGACGAATTCCGCGACTTTCTCCGATTGAACCGCAACTCAGTAAAAACGTTAGCTAGGACCATTTATAGTCGTTCTAGCCTATTTTCGGCATTTTTTAATCCATCGCGAAAATCGACGATTTTTCCATAGTATAGCCATCAACGTTTTTTCGACGAATTCCGCGACTTTCTCCGATTGAACCGCAACTCAGTAAAAACGTTAGCTAGGACCATTTATAGTCGTTCTAGCCTATTTTCGGCATTTTTTAATCCATCGCGAAAATCGACGATTTTTCCATAGTATAGCCATCAACGTTTTTTCGACGAATTCCGCGACTTTCTCCGATTGAACCGCAACTCAGTAAAAACGTTAGCTAGGACCATTTATAGTCGTTCTAGCCTATTTTCGGCATTTTTTAATCCATCGCGAAAATCGACGATTTTTCCATAGTATAGCCATCAACGTTTTTTCGACGAATTCCGCGACTTTCTCCGATTGAACCGCAACTCAGTAAAAACGTTAGCTAGGACCATTTATAGTCGTTCTAGCCTATTTTCGGCATTTTTTAATCCATCGCGAAAATCGACGATTTTTCCATAGTATAGCCATCAACGTTTTTTCGACGAATTCCGCGACTTTCTCCGATTGAACCGCAACTCAGTAAAAACGTTAGCTAGGACCATTTATAGTCGTTCTAGCCTATTTTCGGCATTTTTTAATCCATCGCGAAAATCGACGATTTTTCCATAGTATAGCCATCAACGTTTTTTCGACGAATTCCGCGACTTTCTCCGATTGAACCGCAACTCAGTAAAAACGTTAGCTAGGACCATTTATAGTCGTTCTAGCCTATTTTCGGCATTTTTTAATCCATCGCGAAAATCGACGATTTTTCCATAGTATAGCCATCAACGTTTTTTCGACGAATTCCGCGACTTTCTCCGATTGAACCGCAACTCAGTAAAAACGTTAGCTAGGACCATTTATAGTCGTTCTAGCCTATTTTCGGCATTTTTTAATCCATCGCGAAAATCGACGATTTTTCCATAGTATAGCCATCAACGTTTTTTCGACGAATTCCGCGACTTTCTCCGATTGAACCGCAACTCAGTAAAAACGTTAGCTAGGACCATTTATAGTCGTTCTAGCCTATTTTCGGCATTTTTTAATCCATCGCGAAAATCGACGATTTTTCCATAGTATAGCCATCAACGTTTTTTCGACGAATTCCGCGACTTTCTCCGATTGAACCGCAACTCAGTAAAAACGTTAGCTAGGACCATTTATAGTCGTTCTAGCCTATTTTCGGCATTTTTTAATCCATCGCGAAAATCGACGATTTTTCCATAGTATAGCCATCAACGTTTTTTCGACGAATTCCGCGACTTTCTCCGATTGAACCGCAACTCAGTAAAAACGTTAGCTAGGACCATTTATAGTCGTTCTAGCCTATTTTCGGCATTTTTTAATCCATCGCGAAAATCGACGATTTTTCCATAGTATAGCCATCAACGTTTTTTCGACGAATTCCGCGACTTTCTCCGATTGAACCGCAACTCAGTAAAAACGTTAGCTAGGACCATTTATAGTCGTTCTAGCCTATTTTCGGCATTTTTTAATCCATCGCGAAAATCGACGATTTTTCCATAGTATAGCCATCAACGTTTTTCGACGAATTCCGCGACTTTCTCCGATTGAACCGCAACTCAGTAAAAACGTTAGCTAGGACCATTTATAGTCGTTCTAGCCTATTTTCGGCATTTTTTAATCCATCGCGAAAATCGACGATTTTTCCATAGTATAGCCATCAACGTTTTTTCGACGAATTCCGCGACTTTCTCGATTGAACCGCAACTCAGTAAAAACGTTAGCTAGGACCATTTATAGTCGTTCTAGCCTATTTTCGGCATTTTTTAATCCATCGCGAAAATCGACGATTTTTCCATAGTATAGCCATCAACGTTTTTTCGACGAATTCCGCGACTTTCTCCGATTGAACCGCAACTCAGTAAAAACGTTAGCTAGGACCATTTATAGTCGTTCTAGCCTATTTTCGGCATTTTTAATCCATCGCGAAAATCGACGATTTTTCCATAGTATAGCCATCAACGTTTTTTCGACGAATTCCGCGACTTTCTCCGATTGAACCGCAACTCAGTAAAAACGTTAGCTAGGACCATTTATAGTCGTTCTAGCCTATTTTCGGCATTTTTTAATCCATCGCCAAAATCGACGATTTTTCCATAGTATAGCCATCAACGTTTTTTCGACGAATTCCGCGACTTTCTCCGATTGAACCGCAACTCAGTAAAAACGTTAGCTAGGACCATTTATAGTCGTTCTAGCCTATTTTCGGCATTTTTAATCCATCGCGAAAATCGACGATTTTTCCATAGTATAGCCATCAACGTTTTTTCGACGAATTCCGCGACTTTCTCCGATTGAACCGCAACTCAGTAAAAACGTTAGCTAGGACCATTTATAGTCGTTCTAGCCTATTTTCGGCATTTTTTAATCCATCGCGAAAATCGACGATTTTTCCATAGTATAGCCATCAACGTTTTTTCGACGAATTCCGCGACTTTCTCCGATTGAACCGCAACTCAGTAAAAACGTTAGCTAGGACCATTTATAGTCGTTCTAGCCTATTTTCGGCATTTTTTAATCCATCGCGAAAATCGACGATTTTTCCATAGTATAGCCATCAACGTTTTTTCGACGAATTCCGCGACTTTCTCCGATTGAACCGCAACTGAGTAAAAACGTTAGCTAGGACCATTTATAGTCGTTCTAGCCTATTTTCGGCATTTTTTAATCCATCGCGAAAATCGACGATTTTTCCATAGTATAGCCATCAACGTTTTTTCGACGAATTCCGCGACTTTCTCCGATTGAACCGCAACTCAGTAAAAACGTTAGCTAGGACCATTTATAGTCGTTCTAGCCTATTTTCGGCATTTTTTAATCCATCGCGAAAATCGACGATTTTTCCATAGTATAGCCATCAACGTTTTTTCGACGAATTCCGCGACTTTCTCCGATTGAACCGCAACTCAGTAAAAACGTTAGCTAGGACCATTTATAGTCGTTCTAGCCTATTTTCGGCATTTTTTAATCCATCGCGAAAATCGACGATTTTTCCATAGTATAGCCATCAACGTTTTTTCGACGAATTCCGCGACTTTCTCCGATTGAACCGCAACTCAGTAAAAACGTTAGCTAGGACCATTTATAGTCGTTCTAGCCTATTTTCGGCATTTTTTAATCCATCGCGAAAATCGACGATTTTTCCATCGTATAGCCATCAACGTTTTTTCGACGAATTCCGCGACTTTCTCCGATTGAACCGCAACTCAGTAAAAACGTTAGCTAGGACCATTTATAGTCGTTCTAGCCTATTTTCGGCATTTTTTAATCCATCGCGAAAATCGACGATTTTTCCATAGTATAGCCATCAACGTTTTTTCGACGAATTCCGCGACTTTCTCCGATTGAACCGCAACTCAGTAAAAACATTAGCTAGGACCATTTATAGTCGTTCTAGCCTATTTTCGGCATTTTTTAATCCATCGCCAAAATCGACGATTTTTCCATAGTGTAGCCATCAACGTTTTTTCGACGAATTCCGCGACTTTCTCCGATTGAACCGCAACTCAGTAAAAACGTTAGCTAGGACCATTTATAGTCGTTCTAGCCTATTTTCGGCATTTTTTAATCCATCGCGAAAATCGACGATTTTTCCATAGTATAGCCATCAACGTTTTTTCGACGAATTCCGCGACTTTCTCCGATTGAACCGCAACTCAGTAAAAACGTTAGCTAGGACCATTTATAGTCGTTCTAGCCTATTTTCGGCATTTTTTAATCCATCGCGAAAATCGACGATTTTTCCATAGTATAGCCATCAACGTTTTTTCGACGAATTCCACGACTTTCTCCGATTGAACCGCAACTCAGTAAAAAACGTTAGCTAGGACCATTTATAGTCGTTCTAGCCTATTTTCGGCATTTTTTAATCCATCGCGAAAATCGACGATTTTTCCATAGTATAGCCATCAACGTTTTTTCGACGAATTCCGCGACTTTCTCCGATTGAACCGCAACTGAGTAAAAACGTTAGCTAGGACCATTTATAGTCGTTCTAGCCTATTTTCGGCATTTTTTAATCCATCGCGAAAATCGACGATTTTTCCATAGTATAGCCATCAACGTTTTTTCGACGAATTCCGCGACTTTCTCCGATTGAACCGCAACTCAGTAAAAACGTTAGCTAGGACCATTTATAGTCGTTCTAGCCTATTTTCGGCATTTTTTAATCCATCGCGAAAATCGACGATTTTTCCATAGTATAGCCATCAACGTTTTTTCGACGAATTCCGCGACTTTCTCCGATTGAACCGCAACTCAGTAAAAACGTTAGCTAGGACCATTTATAGTCGTTCTAGCCTATTTTCGGCATTTTTTAATCCATCGCGAAAATCGACGATTTTTCCATAGTGTAGCCATCAACGTTTTTTCGACGAATTCCGCGACTTTCTCCGATTGAACCGCAACTCAGTAAAAACGTTAGCTAGGACCATTTATAGTCGTTCTAGCCTATTTTCGGCATTTTTTAATCCATCGCGAAAATCGACGATTTTTCCATAGTATAGCCATCAACGTTTTTTCGACGAATTCCGCGACTTTCTCCGATTGAACCGCAACTCAGTAAAAACGTTAGCTAGGACCATTTATAGTCGTTCTAGCCTATTTTCGGCATTTTTTAATCCATCGCGAAAATCGACGATTTTTCCATAGTATAGCCATCAACGTTTTTTCGACGAATTCCGCGACTTTCTCCGATTGAACCGCAACTCAGTAAAAACGTTAGCTAGGACCATTTATAGTCGTTCTAGCCTATTTTCGGCATTTTTTAATCCATCGCGAAAATCGACGATTTTTCCATAGTATAGCCATCAACGTTTTTTCGACGAATTCCGCGACTTTCTCGATTGAACCGCAACTCAGTAAAAACGTTAGCTAGGACCATTTATAGTCGTTCTAGCCTATTTTCGGCATTTTTTAATCCATCGCGAAAATCGACGATTTTTCCATAGTATAGCCATCAACGTTTTTTCGACGAATTCCGCGACTTTCTCCGATTGAACCGCAACTCAGTAAAAACGTTAGCTAGGACCATTTATAGTCGTTCTAGCCTATTTTCGGCATTTTTAATCCATCGCGAAAATCGACGATTTTCCATAGTATAGCCATCAACGTTTTTTCGACGAATTCCGCGACTTTCTCCGATTGAACCGCAACTCAGTAAAAACGTTAGCTAGGACCATTTATAGTCGTTCTAGCCTATTTTCGGCATTTTTTAATCCATCGCCGAAAATCGACGATTTTTCCATAGTATAGCCATCAACGTTTTTTCGACGAATTCCGCGACTTTCTCCGATTGAACCGCAACTCAGTAAAAACGTTAGCTAGGACCATTTATAGTCGTTCTAGCCTATTTTCGGCATTTTTTAATCCATCGCGAAAATCGACGATTTTTCCATAGTATAGCCATCAACGTTTTTTCGACGAATTCCGCGACTTTCTCCGATTGAACCGCAACTCAGTAAAAACGTTAGCTAGGACCATTTATAGTCGTTCTAGCCTATTTTCGGCATTTTTTAATCCATCGCGAAAATCGACGATTTTTCCATAGTATAGCCATCAACGTTTTTTCGACGAATTCCGCGACTTTCTCCGATTGAACCGCAACTCAGTAAAAACGTTAGCTAGGACCATTTATAGTCGTTCTAGCCTATTTTCGGCATTTTTTAATCCATCGCGAAAATCGACGATTTTTCCATAGTATAGCCATCAACGTTTTTTCGACGAATTCCGCGACTTTCTCCGATTGAACCGCAACTGAGTAAAAACGTTAGCTAGGACCATTTATAGTCGTTCTAGCCTATTTTCGGCATTTTTTAATCCATCGCGAAAATCGACGATTTTTCCATAGTATAGCCATCAACGTTTTTTCGACGAATTCCGCGACTTTCTCCGATTGAACCGCAACTCAGTAAAAACGTTAGCTAGGACCATTTATAGTCGTTCTAGCCTATTTTCGGCATTTTTTAATCCATCGCGAAAATCGACGATTTTTCCATAGTATAGCCATCAACGTTTTTTCGACGAATTCCGCGACTTTCTCCGATTGAACCGCAACTCAGTAAAACGTTAGCTAGGACCATTTATAGTCGTTCTAGCCTATTTTCGGCATTTTTTAATCCATCGCGAAAATCGACGATTTTTCCATAGTATAGCCATCAACGTTTTTTCGACGAATTCCGCGACTTTCTCCGATTGAACCGCAACTCAGTAAAAACGTTAGCTAGGACCATTTATAGTCGTTCTAGCCTATTTTCGGCATTTTTTAATCCATCGCGAAAATCGACGATTTTTCCATAGTATAGCCATCAACGTTTTTTCGACGAATTCCGCGACTTTCTCCGATTGAACCGCAACTCAGTAAAAACGTTAGCTAGGACCATTTATAGTCGTTCTAGCCTATTTTCGGCATTTTTTAATCCATCGCGAAAATCGACGATTTTTCCATAGTATAGCCATCAACGTTTTTTCGACGAATTCCGCGACTTTCTCCGATTGAACCGCAACTCAGTAAAAACGTTAGCTAGGACCATTTATAGTCGTTCTAGCCTATTTTCGGCATTTTTTAATCCATCGCGAAAATCGACGATTTTTCCATAGTGTAGCCATCAACGTTTTTTCGACGAATTCCGCGACTTTCTCCGATTGAACCGCAACTCAGTAAAAACGTTAGCTAGGACCATTTATAGTCGTTCTAGCCTATTTTCGGCATTTTTTAATCCATCGCGAAAATCGACGATTTTTCCATAGTATAGCCATCAACGTTTTTTCGACGAATTCCGCGACTTTCTCCGATTGAACCGCAACTCAGTAAAAACGTTAGCTAGGACCATTTATAGTCGTTCTAGCCTATTTTCGGCATTTTTTAATCCATCGCGAAAATCGACGATTTTTCCATAGTATAGCCATCAACGTTTTTTCGACGAATTCCGCGACTTTCTCCGATTGAACCGCAACTCAGTAAAAACGTTAGCTAGGACCATTTATAGTCGTTCTAGCCTATTTTCGGCATTTTTTAATCCATCGCGAAAATCGACGATTTTTCCATAGTATAGCCATCAACGTTTTTTCGACGAATTCCGCGACTTTCTCCGATTGAACCGCAACTCAGTAAAAACGTTAGCTAGGACCATTTATAGTCGTTCTAGCCTATTTTCGGCATTTTTAATCCATCGCGAAAATCGACGATTTTTCCATAGTATAGCCATCAACGTTTTTTCGACGAATTCCGCGACTTTCTCCGATTGAACCGCAACTCAGTAAAAACGTTAGCTAGGACCATTTATAGTCGTTCTAGCCTATTTTCGGCATTTTTTAATCCATCGCGAAAATCGACGATTTTCCATAGTATAGCCATCAACGTTTTTTCGACGAATTCCGCGACTTTCTCCGATTGAACCGCAACTCAGTAAAAACGTTAGCTAGGACCATTTATAGTCGTTCTAGCCTATTTTCGGCATTTTTTAATCCATCGCGAAAATCGACGATTTTTCCATAGTATAGCCATCAACGTTTTTTCGACGAATTCCGCGACTTTCTCCGATTGAACCGCAACTCAGTAAAAACGTTAGCTAGGACCATTTATAGTCGTTCTAGCCTATTTTCGGCATTTTTTAATCCATCGCGAAAATCGACGATTTTTCCATAGTGTAGCCATCAACGTTTTTTCGACGAATTCCGCGACTTTCTCCGATTGAACCGCAACTCAGTAAAAACGTTAGCTAGGACCATTTATAGTCGTTCTAGCCTATTTTCGGCATTTTTTAATCCATCGCGAAAATCGACGATTTTTCCATAGTATAGCCATCAACGTTTTTTCGACGAATTCCGCGACTTTCTCCGATTGAACCGCAACTCAGTAAAAACGTTAGCTAGGACCATTTATAGTCGTTCTAGCCTATTTTCGGCATTTTTTAATCCATCGCGAAAATCGACGATTTTTCCATAGTATAGCCATCAACGTTTTTTCGACGAATTCCGCGACTTTCTCCGATTGAACCGCAACTCAGTAAAAACGTTAGCTAGGACCATTTATAGTCGTTCTAGCCTATTTTCGGCATTTTTTAATCCATCGCGAAAATCGACGATTTTTCCATAGTATAGCCATCAACGTTTTTTCGACGAATTCCGCGACTTTCTCGGATTGAACCACAACTCAGTAAAAACGTTAGCTAGGACCATTTATAGTCGTTCTAGCCTATTTTCGGCATTTTTTAATCCATCGCGAAAATCGACGATTTTTCCATAGTATAGCCATCAACGTTTTTTCGACGAATTCCGCGACTTTCTCCGATTGAACTGCAACTCAGTAAAAACGTTAGCTAGGACCATTTATAGTCGTTCTAGCCTATTTTCCGCATTTTCTAATCCATCGCGAAAATCGACGATTTTTCCATAGTATAGCCATAAACGTTTTTTCAACGAATTCCGCGACTTTCTCCGATTGAACCGCAACTCAGTAAAAACGTTAGCTAGGACCATTTATAGTCGTTCTAGCCTATTTTCGGCATTTTTTAATCCATCGCGAAAATCGACGATTTTTCCATAGTATAGCCATCAACGTTTTTTCGACGAATTCCGCGACTTTCTCCGATTGAACCGCAACTCAGTAAAAACGTTAGCTAGGACCATTTATAGTCGTTCTAGCCTATTTTCGGCATTTTTTAATCCATCGCGAAAATCGACGATTTTTCCATAGTATAGCCATCAACGTTTTTTCGACGAATTCCGCGACTTTCTCGGATTGAACCACAACTCAGTAAAAACGTTAGCTAGGACCATTTATAGTCGTTCTAGCCTATTTTCGGCATTTTTAATCCATCGCGAAAATCGACGATTTTTCCATAGTATAGCCATCAACGTTTTTTCGACGAATTCCGCGACTTTCTCCGATTGAACTGCAACTCAGTAAAAACGTTAGCTAGGACCATTTATAGTCGTTCTAGCCTATTTTCCGCATTTTCTAATCCATCGCGAAAATCGACGATTTTTCCATAGTATAGCCATAAACGTTTTTTCAACGAATTCCGCGACTTTCTCCGATTGAACCGCAACTCAGTAAAAACGTTAGCTAGGACCATTTATAGTCGTTCTAGCCTATTTTCGGCATTTTTTAATCCATCGCCAAAATCGACGATTTTTCCATAGTATAGCCATCAACGTTTTTTCGACGAATTCCGCGACTTTCTCCGATTGAACCGCAACTCAGTAAAAACGTTAGCTAGGACCATTTATAGTCGTTCTAGCCTATTTTCGGCATTTTTTAATCCATCGCGAAAATCGACGATTTTTCCATAGTATAGCCATCAACGTTTTTTCGACGAATTCCGCGACTTTCTCCGATTGAACCGCAACTCAGTAAAAACGTTAGCTAGGACCATTTATAGTCGTTCTAGCCTATTTTCGGCATTTTTTAATCCATCGCGAAAATCGACGATTTTTCCATAGTATAGCCATCAACGTTTTTTCGACGAATTCCGCGACTTTCTCCGATTGAACCGCAACTCAGTAAAAACGTTAGCTAGGACCATTTATAGTCGTTCTAGCCTATTTTCGGCATTTTTTAATCCATCGCGAAAATCGACGATTTTTCCATAGTATAGCCATCAACGTTTTTTCGACGAATTCCGCGACTTTCTCCGATTGAACCGCAACTCAGTAAAAACGTTAGCTAGGACCATTTATAGTCGTTCTAGCCTATTTTCGGCATTTTTTAATCCATCGCGAAAATCGACGATTTTTCCATAGTATAGCCATCAACGTTTTTCGACGAATTCCGCGACTTTCTCCGATTGAACCGCAACTCAGTAAAAACGTTAGCTAGGACCATTTATAGTCGTTCTAGCCTATTTTCGGCATTTTTTAATCCATCGCGAAAATCGACGATTTTTCCATAGTATAGCCATCAACGTTTTTTCGACGAATTCCGCGACTTTCTCCGATTGAACCGCAACTCAGTAAAAACGTTAGCTAGGACCATTTATAGTCGTTGTAGCCTATTTTCGGCATTTTTTAATCCATCGCGAAAATCGACGATTTTTCCATAGTATAGCCATCAACGTTTTTTCGACGAATTCCGCGACTTTCTCCGATTGAACCGCAACTCAGTAAAAACGTTAGCTAGGACCATTTATAGTCGTTCTAGCCTATTTTCGCATTTTTTAATCCATCGCCAAAATCGACGATTTTTCCATAGTATAGCCATCAACGTTTTTTCGACGAATTCCGCGACTTTCTCCGATTGAACCGCAACTCAGTAAAAACGTTAGCTAGGACCATTTATAGTCGTTCTAGCCTATTTTCGGCATTTTTTAATCCATCGCGAAAATCGACGATTTTTCCATAGTATAGCCATCAACGTTTTTTCGACGAATTCCGCGACTTTCTCGGATTGAACCGCAACTCAGTAAAAACGTTAGCTAGGACCATTTATAGTCGTTCTAGCCTATTTTCGGCATTTTTTAATCCATCGCGAAAATCGACGATTTTTCCATAGTATAGCCATCAACGTTTTTTCGACGAATTCCGCGACTTTCTCCGATTGAACTGCAACTCAGTAAAAACGTTAGCTAGGACCATTTATAGTCGTTCTAGCCTATTTTCGGCATTTTCTAATCCATCGCGAAAATCGACGATTTTTCCATAGTATAGCCATAAACGTTTTTTCAACGAATTCCGCGACTTTCTCCGATTGAACCGCAACTCAGTAAAAACGTTAGCTAGGACCATTTATGGTCGTTCTAGCCTATTTTCGGCATTTTTTAATCCATCGCCAAAATCGACGATTTTTCCATAGTATAGCCATCAACGTTTTTTCGACGAATTCCGCGACTTTCTCCGATTGAACCGCAACTCAGTAAAAACGTTAGCTAGGACCATTTATAGTCGTTCTAGCCTATTTTCGGCATTTTTTAATCCATCGCGAAAATCGACGATTTTTCCATAGTATAGCCATAAACGTTTTTTCAACGAATTCCGCGACTTTCTCCGATTGAACCGCAACTCAGTAAAAACGTTAGCTAGGACCATTTATAGTCGTTCTAGCCTATTTTCGGCATTTTTTAATCCATCGCGAAAATCTACGATTTTTCCATAGTATAGCCATCAACGTTTTTTGGACGAATTCCGCGACTTTCTCCGATTGAACCGCAACTCAGTAAAAACGTTAGCTAGGACCATTTATAGTCGTTCTAGCCTATTTTCGGCATTTTTTAATCCATCGCGAAAATCGACGATTTTTCCATAGTATAGCCATCAACGTTTTTTCAACGAATTCCGCGACTTTCTCCGATTGAACCGCAACTCAGTAAAAACGTTAGCTAGGACCATTTATAGTCGTTCTAGCCTATTTTCGGCATTTTTTAATCCATCGCGAAAATCTACGATTTTTCCATAGTATAGCCATTAACGTTTTTTGGACGAATTCCGCGACTTTCTCCGATTGAACCGCAACTCAGTAAAAACGTTAGCTAGGACCATTTATAGTCGTTCTAGCCTATTTTCGGCATTTTTTAATCCATCGCGAAAATCGACGATTTTTCCATAGTATAGCCATCAACGTTTTTTCGACGAATTCCGCGACTTTCTCCGATTGAACCGCAACTCAGTAAAAACGTTAGCTAGGACCATTTATAGTCGTTCTAGCCTATTTTCGGCATTTTTTAATCCATCGCGAAAATCGACGATTTTTCCATAGTATAGCCATCAACGTTTTTTCGACGAATTCCGCGACTTTCTCCGATTGAACCGCAACTCAGTAAAAACGTTAGCTAGGACCATTTATAGTCGTTCTAGCCTATTTTCGGCATTTTTTAATCCATCGCGAAAATCGACGATTTTTCCATAGTATAGCCATCAACGTTTTTTCGACGAATTCCGCGACTTTCTCCGATTGAACCGCAACTCAGTAAAAACGTTAGCTAGGACCATTTATAGTCGTTCTAGCCTATTTTCGGCATTTTTTAATCCATCGCGAAAATCGACGATTTTTCCATAGTATAGCCATCAACGTTTTGTCGACGAATTCCGCGACTTTCTCCGATTGTACCGCAACTCAGTAAAAACGTTAGCTAGGACCATTTATAGTCGTTCTAGCCTATTTTCGGCATTTTTTAATCCATCGCGAAAATCGACGATTTTTCCATAGTATAGCCATCAACGTTTTTTCGACGAATTCCGCGACTTTCTCCGATTGAACCGCAACTCAGTAAAAACGTTAGCTAGGACCATTTATAGTCGTTCTAGCCTATTTTCGGCATTTTTTAATCCATCGCGAAAATCGACGATTTTTCCATAGTATAGCCATCAACGTTTTTTCGACGAATTCCGCGACTTTCTCCGATTGAACCGCAACTCAGTAAAAACGTTAGCTAGGACGTTAGTTATTTAATCTATATATAGAAGATGCAATAAACAAAGTAAAAGAAGAGTATAGTGTAGGTGTGAATGTACAGGGAGAGAAAATATATATGTTGAGATTCGCCGACGATATAGCTATATTGGAAGAAAGCGAAAAGAATTTAGAAAGGGTATTGAATGGTATGCAGGCAGTATTGACTAGGGATTTTAACATGAAAATAAATATAGGTAAAACTAAAGTGATGAGGTGTGACAAAAAGGAATGCAGCAGAAAAATGAGGATCACAATAGGAGATAATAGAATCGAAGAAGTGTCAGATTTTTGTTATTTAGGCAGTAGAATCACAAAAGATAATCGAAGCAAGGTAGATATAAAGTGTAGGATAGCACAGGGTAGGAAGGCATTCGTAGAAAAAGAACAGATTTTAAGATCAAATATTGACTTGGGTATTAGAAAAAGATTACTGAAGGTATATGTTTGGAGTGTAGCACTGTACGGGTGTGAGGCGTGGACTATAGGAAAGGAAGAGAAGCGTAGATTAGAAGCACTTGAAATGTGGTGTTATAGGAGGATGATGAGGATTGGTTGGGAAGATAAAGTAACAAATGAAGCTGTACTAGAGTTAGTAGGGGAGAAGAGAAGTATCTGGAGAGTGTTACAGCGTAGGAGAGACAGATTAGTAGGGCATATTCTTAGGCATGGGGGGATTATGCAATTGATCATAGAAGGTAGAGTGGAGGGAAAGAGAGGGGTAGGTAGGCCTAGATTGGAGTATGTGAGTCAGATAGTTGAAGACGTTGAGATGAATAGCTATAGGGAGATGAAGGGATTAGCTCAGGATAGATGCTCAGCAGGCATGGCGTGCTGTTTCCAACCAGTCTTTGGGATTGCGGACTCTTTAACTAACTAAGGTCTAACTCTTCTTCTAAAAAAAAAAAAAAATTTCCAAAGGTATATACCTTCTTCTAAAAAAAAAAAAAAATTCCAAAGGTATACACCTTCTTCTAAAAAAAAAAAAAAATTTCCAAATGTTATACCTTCTTCTAAAAAAAAAAAAAAATTTCCAAAGGTATATACCTTCTTCTAAAAAAAAATTTCCAAAGAAGAAACCTTTGAAATATTTCGATTTTTCGTCGATTTTGGTCAAAGTTTAACAAGTGCCCAAAATAATGCAAAATGACTATAAATTGTCTTAAAACTCTATTTTACTGATTTCCGGTTCAAACGGAAAAAGTCGAAATTGTCCTCGAAAAAAGTGAAAAATCAGTGTATATATACCTTTGAAATATTTCGATTTTTCGTCGATTTTGGTGAAAGTTTAACAAGTGCCCAAAACAATGCAAAATTTTACTTTGTCATTTTACTTTGTTTTGAGCAGTTTTTAAACTTTTTGATTTTTTCCGTTTGAACCGGAAATCAGTAAAATCGAGTTTTAGGACAATTTAAAAATTCATAATTTCTTAGTGTCAGAAAAATGGACGAGTGACTAATATATGAATTTCCGAAGAAAAGTTGGTATGTAAGTGTACATATACTTTTAATTAATATGTATCTTTTGCAATATCAACATCTGTTACATGAACATTAAAATTCTTAAATTATATTAATAATGTATTCATATTATCAATACAATATATTTATATATATACAACGTCACATCAATTACTTAGATTTAACATTTTATAGTAAATAACTATTTCGTAATTTATAATGTTATTTGTATTTACAATAAATATACTTGAATAAATGAATATATAAATTAATGATATTTTGATATAGCAATTAAATATACTTTGCTATTAAGCAGGTATATCACAATACGAGTTCAATATGTAATATATATTATATATTATAAAAGGCAAATAAAATATAATCCAATTTTACTTTTATTATTAGCTGCATTTATGTTTTTGGAAATCCTAATATTACTTCATTAGTTATTCATAGAGGCTAGCTAGTATGTAATTCGTATATGTCTTTGCCTTACTTGCTATAAAGTTTGTTCTTGTTCTACTGGCAACAGTAATTAATACAGATTATGCGCGTCATATTTACATATAAAATATTTACATACTTTTTACAAATTTAATATTAATGCTCTTTATATACATTTCGCACCATGCGATTCGCTTTACATAAATTTCAACGCTATTTATATATAGTAACATTTATAAAATGAAACGTATAGAAGAAATCTATACTCAAAAATATACGAATATTTAGGCTCAATAATATTGCGTATATTTTCGAATAATTAGACTTGAAAGTGATATAAAATATATATATTTCTTTTGTTACAATAAACATTTTTGATTGCCGAATTTTTTTTATGCAATGAAACATGTTTACATTACTAAGGAATATAATTGCATTATGCTATAATCACAATATGTACAAGATAATTTAAATAATTATATACTGTAATTTGTAATAATATTTATATACACTAAATGAGGTATTGTTGTATTAAATGTTAGCAACATTAATTAGCAACGTACGTGTTAATAAAATGATTTTTATAGTAATCTCTAATTATTAAAATGAATTAAATATAAATAATAACATTCTCTATATAAATATAATAGTAAAACGTAGTAGATAGATATAATTGTGTTTATTATTGATATGTTAATAAGATAACATTACATAGGCGAGTTTATTTTTGATTTACTACAACTTGGTAATTGCTCATAAAAACTCGATCATAAAATGAAATGAATGATATATGGATAATTACGATTTTTAAATATTTTTAATAATCTATGGTAATTTTGTTACGTTAAGCTACGTTAATATATATTTGATCAGAAAGACAATGTAGCAAATTGGAGCACGTTTAACGTTGTTTCCATACATTTTTTAACAGAAATTCCAATTTTATATTTACTTTACGCACAACCATAAATATATTTATAACACTTATAATAGAAGACATAGTATCACAAAACAATAAAAATTAAACATTTTTCATTATATACAATAACAACCATTTCGTATTGTAAAATATTGTGGACCCAAATATCGACAATTTATATATACATAGTTTAAAACAATAACACATTTACATTTAAGATAAAATGGAAAACGAACAAATTGAGAATCCTCGTTAAAATATATTATGATAAATTTTATAGTATAATTCCGATACCTCTACTGCAGCTATTGCATCAAGTGTCTTTTTGGATAAGGGAGCGTTTTAATTTGCCACAATATTTAGGAGCGCAAGAGCATCTGATGGCGAAAGTCTTCGAAATATGTTAGTAAAGATTGTAGACGTCAACATATCCATCATGAACTATTTCAAGCTAGAAGAATTTTGTTCCGAAATCGGTTGCGTTCAAATGCTTTTGCGCTTCCAGAATTATAATATCATAAGTATATTTAAAAGTGAAGCAAATTCATTCAGTCTCTTACTAATACTCATAACAAACGAGTGAGAGATTTGGTACCACGATTCCCTATCCATTACCTCGATATGCCAGATCTGAAGTTTCTGTTTGCTCCCCGATTCCTGCCGTGCACACCGCACAGGATCCGTTTGAACGCCTGTCGGAATTCTGGATTGAAGATCGTATAGATGACAGGGTTCAGTGTGGAGTTGAAGTAGCCCAGCCACAGGCTGAAGTTCATCACATGGGCACTAATATCGCAATTTTCACCACAAACCGGCATCACTACCGCCAATATGAAGAACGGCAGCCAGCACATGACGAACGCGCCAGTAATAATGGCGAGGGTTTTAGCTGCCTTACGTTCACGTTTTGCTTCTAATGTTTCTTTCCTATAATATTAATATGTTTCAAGGTGTTGAGTTCATTGTCTTAAACACATTCATAAATAATCTTAGCATGAGTTCTGTCACCAGTCATCAGTTCTGATCTAATTCCTCATTTCATATTTATCCTCTATTAATATTTTGCCTGCAATTTCAAAAATATCAATAAATCTATGAAGTAATCATCAACATTGTCTTCATTCGCTTTATATACATGCGCATTTAGGTTCTAGGGGTACTAGCTCCCTTCATATTCTAAATAAATTCCTATTATTATTCTTAGTAGTGGCGGTTCCTTATGCAGGCCACAGAGCCGCGCGCCCCTCCTGAACATTGAGCGCATCACCGTAGATATATAATTGTATTGCGATATTTTATCTCGGCATTATTTTTCCTAAAAGATATAGCTTGCGCCGCGATAGCACTCATCACAACACGGTGTGGCGTTCGTTGTGGTATCCGTTGCGAGTCAAAGCAGCGACCGATGCTGTATCTATCTGCATCTATCGTTCGCGTGGTATAGATATATCGCTAATATGGTGCACTCATCGTATCTATTGGAAGCGCTATATAAATATCCTATCTAGTGAGAGCGACCGTATGCAGTATATCATCTGTTTCATCTGTCCGCATACAAACTAGCAGGCCGGGTTGTTATGGCAACGTGACGTCACGCTGCTTCTATAGCTAAGAATATATCGTTGTATTAAGCTATTTTGGGCTAAGATTCTTTAGCGGCGTCCCAACAGAGAAGTGTAGTATAGAGTAAAATAGATATAGATATAGTTGCATTGTTCTGTGTAGTTATGTATGAACGATTTTGCCACGTGTTTCTCCAAGAATATATTTAATAGAAATAATTTAATAAAAATGAATAGTGTTCGTTCTTTATTGAAAATAGAGTTTTGTAGACTTGAGGACAAAGTAAAAATTAAAGAATTAGGTAGGCCATTGCCTGATTTAAATTGATCGCAAACTTGTGCAAGGAGTGCTCAAAATCGGACATTTACAGGAGACATTTACAAAAAAATTATAACACAGATGAAGGACAGATTCTCATATCGTGGCCATCTACAAGCCGCTGAGTTATTTAACACGAAATCGATGCCAACATTTTCTAAACAATTTCCAGTGGACCTTTTGGAAACCGTGTGTCATGCATATCAATTTTTGAATAAAACCAGATTAAAAACAGAATTAGAAGTCATTTACTCGCGTCCGGATTTTTATCAAATAATTGGAGCCACAAATTTTCTTTCATTATTGCTACAAAATAATCTCAGTGATACTTTCCCGGAAGCTATAAAAATATTTAAAATTATTTTAACAACGCCGATGACCACTGCTGAATCAGAGCGTTGTTTTTCAACACTTAACGGAAGCAAGATTTTTTTGGGAAATACCGATGGGTAATGATAGTTTAAACGCGTTGGCGTAGATGCGTAAAAGTTTATATCAATGAAAGATAGAAGAGTGGAATTCACTTTCAAGAAATGATTGAATTTAATCATTTCGGATCCGTTTTAGGTAAGATCTCTCACTATTATGTTATTTTTTAAGAAATGCGCCCCCCGATTGAAATGTCACGAGCCGCCACTGATTCATAGCCATAACTTTCTGCACACCAGTCGTTTAAATTTTGCCCCCTTTATCTAAATCTCCAAATATTTATATCACAATCAGCGAACTTCAACAAGTTATTCAAGCCCATAACTTTTAAACGTTATAACGTGATTTTTTTAACTGTAATTCCTATATGTAGAATAAAAATAATGTTGTCAGTGCGTATCCAGCCTTACTTATTTGCGTTTTCTTTTCTTCCTTAATTTGAAGTATAACGGTTTGATGTTTGTAATATTTATAAAAAAAACTATTAATGAATGTATTTACATTTAAAAAATTATCACTACGGTGTTAAATATTAGTATAGAATACCACCCAAATACCGTAACTTAAAGCATTAAGTAGCTAGATGTACATTTCGAAGGCTATGCCCCCATCTCCAGTAGCACAAGATAAAAACTAAATAAATACCTCTTTCACGAATCGTGATTGTTGTACTATTAAATAAATAAGAAATGGCATATAATATGACCTATAAATCTTTTAAAACAATATAAATTAATTTAAAAAATTATCACTACGGTGTTAAATATTAATATAGAATATCATCTTAATATAAGATGGGGGCATAGCCCTTGAAATGTACATCTAATTTTTATTCGAATGTATTTATATATATTAGAAATTGAAGAAGATAACGTACCTACTCTTGGACGGTAATAGTTTATCTACGGAGGCGGGACAGATTGGTTCTTTAACAGTCAGTTCAACTCTGCTGATATCTGACATATGACTTTGATGGCTGGCGGATCCATTATTAGTTGTGGCATTGGAAGATTTCTCTGGAGAGACATTGTTCGAAACAACTGGGATGCTTGATGGGTTTCTACTATTCCCCGTAGCGTCTGTTATAGTAAAAGCAGTCGTTTCTTCAGCAACAGTATTGCCATTACTAACTTGTTCATCCGTTTCTTCGACAACATCCATGGTTGTAGTACTTTGACCTTCGACCATCACTAACGACGCCACAAGTGTCTCAGCAGCAGTTCGTTTCTTATTGGCGCACTTCTTCATTTTCAGAAATCTCTTCTTGGCTAGGAAATTGTTGTTCTTCTTCCGCCGTGCCTCGGTAGAGGAGACGCTCGTCTCCAGGTTCTGTTGGCGCATTTCGCGTCGTTTGTGTATTCTCTTCCGAGCCGTTTGGAAGATTTTCCAGTAGAGTATGAATATGACAAGGAGCGGAACGTAAAATGTCGATGACGTGGCGAAGATTTGATATCCTACGTCCTGGCTGACTAAGCATTTTTTCTTTTCGATGCGGTTTAGGTAGTCGGGATCCTTCCAACCAACCTCTGGAATTTGCGGCGCAAGAGAAACGACGAGGGCCACGCTCCAGATCATAATAATCATGATGCCAATGCGGTGACTGTTGCGCGTGTACACTACGTTCGTTACTGCCCAGTACCTATAAAAAGCAGGATAAAAAAAAAAAATGTATCAATTCGCAAAACCTAAAGTTCGAGTTTTTTTAAAAAGTGATCCATTACAGGTATTAACTTATAAATAGTTCCAAAATTCAATTATTTATCAGAAATCTACTTTAAAATTAACAGTGATACTATTATTAATCACCATACTAATAGTGACCTTTAGTATGGTAATTGAATTTTTTACTGCACTAGGTAAATGATTTAATTTACAGCTGCATCATTTAGTTACTCATTATACTGGTTATAGCTGCAATCAAATTTAAGTACCAATGATTTTGTTATATCTATTTAAGCGCCTACAATTTTTTTTACAGAATTATTTGGTATAATATATTAAAATATTTAATGCGTTTTCTAATTTTTTACCTAATAAATTTATATGAAATATGGTTCAGGGTTTATAATTTAATGTCTTGTATAATGAATGCTTTGAAATTTAAGGAAATAATGCAAAATGAAATATATTTCTGTAATTAAAATTTTCTGTAGAAATAGAATATTTTGAACTAACCATTTTTAAATTTTTATTCGTACATTTTTTAGATTTTTATGTTTCCATGTCGTTGGTAATAAAATAACAAGATATAAAACATTTCGCAGGATCACATTTCATTTGAAACTCAAGCTCTTATGATTGTTGAATAGATTTTGATCTAGAAAAGTGAAGGGTTCATCGTCTTTGCTTGGTATAAGAGGTAAAAAATGGTTCAAAAGAATTAAAATAATAACGGAAGGTATGATGTAAAACTTTCTTGATAATAATCTCAAGGCGGTGTTGGTTTTATGAATTAAATGGATTCATTTAATTTTTTTTTTCATAGGATAAGGGAATGGCTACTAAATGCGTAGTAAAATTGTTTCAATATATATTTAACAATTTCCAATACGATTTTTTTGTAAAGCAATACATAAATAATACCAGCGAATGTAAAGCTAGACTAATCTTTACCTATCCATTGCAATGGCAACCAGATGCAAAATGGATGCTGTGCAGCACATAACATCGATGGTAGTCCACATATCGCAGATTTCGGGGCCCATAATCCAATTGTTACTGATCTGGAACAAGAATGGAATATCGTTGCGATTTATAGTACTGTTTATTTATAGCCTCATCATCAAATGTACTGACAATATGCACTCAATTGCACGATTGCCATAAAGTACATTGAAATATGATCACCATTGAAGCTTCGAAAGCTTAAAATGCATTGAAATTTTTGTGGTTTCGGTTTTAGATTAACGATTTCGAACTAAATTTACTCGCCTTCAATGGCTGTCAAAATTTGAATTCACAAATTATTGCGAATTCATAAATTATTGTGAATTCAAATTTTATAAATTTTTTTTAGTTTTACATTAACAAGATCTCGAAGGGAAGTTTTTCGAATTATCAAAATATAATATTAGTGCTTTATAGCAGATAATAGCGCAAGATTTTTTTCTCAGAAATTTCTCAGTTATTTATTTAGGCCTATTAGAATATTTTTCTTTACGATTGATTGTGGTGAAAAATAGTGGTCTTCTTGTGTGTGTTAATTTTGTGATACAAATGGTGCATACATTTAAATTGTGGTAGTTACTTTACAATGTAGTGGACATCATAATTCGTAACAGAAATGTCAAAATGGATTGTTACAATCATCATACATCATATAAATGCGATATGTAGCAGAATATGCAGTGTCCTATTCGTTAAGGGCGTATATAACGTTGTAATAGTTGTCCTCAAATTTTACTGTTATGGCACAATGAAGTTGGCAGAAGCTTTATATTGCCGCATTCAAGGAAACGTTATTATGTTGTGATAAAATGCATCATCATTTCGAGGCAATATTGCAGTTTGTTATATACTTTATAGGATCGATGATAATGGTAGAAATAGAGCTGGTAAAAACTCTTCTAGCTTTTGCATCTAAAGTCGTAAATTACAAGATTAATACGATCTTATAAATTTATAGTTTAGTTTAGTACAATTGTATTATACTAAAATTATATTATATTAAACATTCAGTGTTTTGATTTTAAGTGAATTTTGTGCTTTTAAATATTTGTCACTTTGTCACAAAGGAAATTGCAGATAAATATTTCCTCTATTGCGTTGTTTAATTAAGTTTGGTAGTTTTCCATTACTACTTTCGAATTGAGAGAATTAAAAAAAAATCCATATCTTACATGCATCTTTTCTAAAATAAATATCTGAATCTTTACATAATATTTTCAATTCATACATTTGTTTTAAGTGGTCGAATTAAATTTTTATACAATGTTCATTTAATTGTTTTTAAACTGAATATTTAAACCGTTAAAACAGTTATAACAAAAAACTGAGTAAAAATTAAATTATACGAAACATTCAGTGTTTTGATTTTAAGTGAATTTTGTGTTTCAAATATTTGTCACTTTATCACAAAGGAAATTGCAGATAAATATTTCGTTGTCTGTTGTTTAATTTATTTTGGAAGTTTTCTGTTACTACTTTTCAATTAAGAGCATTTTCAAAAATCCATATCTTACATGAATCTTTTCTAAAATAAATATCTGAACCTTTACAAAATATTTGCAATTTATACATTAGTTTTAAGTGGTCGAATTAAATTTTTTATACAATGTTCATTTAATTTTTTTTAAACTAAATATTTAAACCGTTAAAACAGTCATAACAAAAAACTGAGTAAAAATTATATTAAATACAGAGAACGTTTTGTATGCGTATTTATAGATTTTCATTCACAAATCAAATCTCTATATTAATGAAAATTTTAATATTGTGTCCTCTAGTAATATAGGTACAGTATTTAGTAATCTAACTTATATTTGTATATGCGTTATTAAAATTTTTGTACTAGTACAAAATTGTACGTAATATAATGCGAGTATTTTAATATCCTAGAAGAAGAACATTTTAATATCTTTATAACTATCAATCCAAAACACATAAAAATAGTGTGTAAAACTTAAATATAAAAAAATCGACCATATACAATTTTTTCAAATTTAAAGTATAATTTTGCCATGAAGATATTAAGAACCGCCTACAAAACACCCTGTACATCGATCCATCGATGACTCCAATTGGGACTAATGCAATATTTGGTGCAGCATGTAATTAGCATTATATCGAATATGATAGCGCTTCTGATGTTAACTGTAAACTATATATTTACTGGACAGATTCAATTTCGCCGGAATACTAAACAATGTTCGAATTTGCGACACAATCTGATCCGATAATAATTACATACCTATGATCATGAGAGTAGGTCGATCATATATCATATCTTAAATAAACAATGCATTTGTTATGGACAATCAGAGAATAAATGGAAATTGAACAAGAATCTAATAAGGAAACAAATACAATGTGCGAAATTGTGCTAGTAAAATATACATCGCCAAAACTAGCTTATTAATAAGTTAATATTCCACCATAACATAAAAAATAAAATCTTTACGCTTGGCAATAAATTTCGTGACAAAAATATTGATATGTTCCATAACTACATGATATTTAAACATACCCATTTAATCGAGACAGTTGTTTTTAGTGCTATTGATCACAAATAGAAGTATTGATTAAAATAATAATAATCATAATAAATTATCTTTATTAAATACTGCCAATGAAAATTTACAAATAGTTAGAGAGTCAATAAATCTGCAGACATTTAAGGGTGAAGTTCAGCGTACAGAATAATAATTAAAAATGAACAGTTATCATCAGTAACTCGCTGTTCTTACACTTAAGGCCCTAGAGTACCATCACGGGTACTCAGATTTGAAATCTTCGCGGGGGGTACAATGTCTCCGAAACTATCCTACACTATTTTTCTTATGGCATATAAAAGTGCACTATCCCCTTAAAAAAAGGCGTATGTTTAGCAGCAATTTTCGAACTAATTAAATCTTTTTTCCAAAAACGACAAGCTTAGAGGCAATTTAACATCTATAAACCGCAATCACAAGAAATTTGAAAAAAATCGGTCCAAAAATGAAGGAGTAATTTGTAGAATAAATGACACTATTTTTCTTATGGCATATAAAAGTGCACTATCCCCTTAAAAAAAGGCGTATGTTTAGCAGCAATTTTCGAACTAATTAAATCTTTTTTCCAAAAACGACAAGCTTAGGGGCAATTTAACATCTATAAACTGCAATCACAAGAAATTTGAAAAAAATCGATCCAAAAATGAAGGAGAAATTAGTAGAATAAATGACACTATTTTTCTTATGGCATATAAAAGTGCTCTATCCCCTTTAAAAAAGGCGTATGTTTAGCAGCAATTTTATAACTAATTAATTTTTTTTTCCAAAAACGGCAAGCTTAGGGGCAATTTAACATCTATAAACCGCAATCACAAGAAATTTGAAAAAAATCGATCCAAAAATGAAGGAGAAATTAGTAGAATAAATGACACTATTTTTCTTATGGCATATAAAAGTGCACTATCCCCTTAAAAAAAAGGCGTATGTTTAGCAGCAATTTTCTAACTAATTAAATCTTTTTTCCAAAAACGACAAGCTTAGGGGCAATTTAACATCTATAAACTGCAATCACAAGAAATTTAAAAAAAATCCATCCAAAAATGAAGGAGAAATTAGTAGAATAAATGACACTATTTTTCTTATGGCATATAAAGGTGCTCCATCCCCTTAATGTAGTTCTTACACTTAATTCTTACAGTATGTAACTGAAAAGAAATTTAATTAACTAAATATGATTTTATAGCGCAACTAAAAACTTAATTTTTTTTTAATGTTTTTTTTTAAGGATATATTTATTCTTTTAATATATAGAGAAGGTAAGGAAAGAGAAAGGAATTAACACTATGATTATATATACAAAACAATTTATATATATGGCTGGTTCTAACAAATGTATAATGAATTTTCTTAGAAGTAGAGAAGCAGAAGAGCAGTTATAATTCTTACAATGTTCTAGTTTGTCAAACATGGTAACAATTTAATTTTACGTCTGAAAACATTAATTGCGTAACTTAAGAGGAATATTATTTATGACTTTAGTTATTATATTATATAAAAAGGAACGTTTTTAAATTCACATTATACATATCTGTTCTAAATGTTATCTTATTATAAAGATTCTTAAAAATTCAATTATTTCGAGATTTGTTTTGACGCAAATTCAACCAAATAAAATACGAGCTTCGGTTCGTCTAAATTATCCATTTTCTAGCAAATCAGATATACCTCTGCTAAAATGGAACTCATTTACATTTGTTAATTTCGTTATTGTTGTTATCTAGTATGTGGCCGTGAGCTCGGCATTTTTTAAACGATTTATAGATCTGTTTCTCTTGCGGTAATCACACATAATTATTTGGAAAACATGTCAACGAGAAATTATGGGGTTTACTACAAGAGTTAAATGTTCCGCGCGTATTCGTTTCGTGGTCGTCGCGAAAAAAAATCGTAATTAAAATATCATTAATCTTATTTCGGAATCCATTATACACTCACATACAGAATGATACATACATGTACAGTACTTAAAACTTGCTCGAATATAAATAAGATTTCATTTAAAAAAATACAATTTTCTACAAGCAAAACATTTTTTTCGTGTAATTTTCGTTTTAAGTATACTTCACATTTTTTTATGCCATTATTTTGTATTCCTTGAAACACTGCGTATATAAACCCTGTTTTATATACATGCTGTATATGGGGCGGTCGTGATTTTTTTGGGACAAATTACGAATTTTTTATTTAGCCGGCGCCACAGTAGACGTGGATACAAAATACTAACTCTGGTAGTGTAGGCCCTTTGGCACCGAATATGGAAAACGAAATGAAATTGGGAGCTCCGGAAATCGGAAAACAAAAAAGGAATACGCCGATTTATAAATATACTGAGCGATATAATGAAAACGGTATATCGTGAATTGTCGTTTTCACTATTCATGATGATTTTTTTTTTGTCTTTATTACCGCTGGAAATATGGTAACTTGAAGAGCTTTTCAAGCGACATGTAGACCAACTTATGCCAAGAGTAATGATTTTTAACCGCATTTTTATTTCGGAAAACAGAAAATATTTAACTACGGTTTCGTTCCACTAATATGAAAATCGGGATTTTATAATAACGATTTTTAGTTCAGTCGATTTATTTTTTTCTACGAATATTAGATGACTCGGTATATAAACTTTTAGTCTAATTTGCATCCACCTCTACAAATATATATATATATAAATAACCATTTACTTACTCATCAAGAGAAAAAATATTTGCTTTGATCACTTTGATTGTAACCCGATATAAAGTTCAGAAAATAAAACTGAACATTTAAAATTTCAGTTTAGATTCAAGATAAGTTGAAATAAGTCAGTACTACATTCTTAGAGAGCTTTCAGGTGTTATAATATATTTTGTATAATAAAAAAAATAAAAAATTGTATGCTATCGTACGGCTGCCAATAAATGCTTTTTAAGGAAAAATATATATATCAGAAAGTCCACAAAAGTCAACACAAACAGAGTTTCTGTATGAGCTCGATATTCATCCGAATATCAAGCTCATACAGAAAGTGGAACCTTTTCCGTTAGTGTACATAATTTTCATTAATAAGAAAACCTAAACAGGAATTCGTGTTACCGTAAACTTCCCCGATAACTGGGTAACGAATTATTTACGTAATATAAACGCAATAGGCATAACGATTCTGATATCGCAGAAATGATTGCTTACGGATGCAATAAATTTCAATTATTTCCGTGGTAAGAGCCACAAATTTGTGATTTTAATTAAAGCGTCGCTGTATAAGACAATGTCGAACAAATTTAATCCAAAGTTATCTTTTACTGCATTGCAAAATGGTAAAATTTTATTAAATTTAATATTTAATGCAATTAAAATGTACAAAATTAAAAATGCTGCAGGCTTCCATAAATAAGTACATGGAACAATTTCATTGATATAAAATTACACGTTCTGGAAGTTTTCAAAGCGTTACAATATAACGACAATGTTCAAAAATGGATAGAAA
The DNA here is from genome assembly GCA_947310635.1 of Leptodirus hochenwartii. NCBI lineage: Eukaryota > Metazoa > Arthropoda > Insecta > Coleoptera > Leiodidae > Leptodirus > Leptodirus hochenwartii. The sequence continues at coordinate 7,427,754 of OX371176.1, read as the reverse complement.
ATCTTAAATTACAATAAAAAACAAAGTATTGTTTACCTTAAAAGGTGATATTACATATGCTTTAATGCCCAACAGTTGTGATTGTTTCCAAACAGACAAATATTATATTTCATTTTGAAAAAAGCGATTTATATAAGGTAATCTATTGATACAAATTGCACGTTAATTCAAAATTCCATTATGAGCCACCACATACGTCACCAAACATTCATAATTTACAACGAGCTCGTATATACAGGGTGCCTCAGAGATTCCAATTATGGGCATACACAAATATATGAATGAAGAATGAGAGGATATTTATAATTGCACAAGATATATGAATACTAGGTTAGATTTTTATGTAATTCGTAATAGTAGTTGATTTATATTTTTTAAATGTAAAACCTTCGTCATATTTTCTATATTTATAACGAAATAATGTCGGTGCAATTTAAAGAATTTAAAATGTTATTACCATAAATTACACAGAAGCAGGACAGAAAAAATATAAGGAACTAAGGAACTTAATTAATAGGAAATGCAAGCTAGCGAAAGAAGAGTGGATAAAAGGAAATTGTGAGGATATTGAGGAGGATATGAGAAGAGGTAAAGTAGATTTGGGCTACAGGAAAATTAAGTCACATTTTTCTAAAGTAAAACCAAAGGGTAACATTATATGTGATAAACAGGGTAAGGAACTCACAGAAAATAAGGAAAAAGCTAGAAGATGGAAGGAGTATCTTGAAGATTTATATAAAGGTAGGCAGGACATGGAGGAGCTAGAAAATGTGGAACAGATAGATGAGGATGACTTAGGTCCTAGCATACTTAGGTCAGAGTTTCATAGAGCATTAAATGATTTACGGAATAACAAAGCAGCGGGGATTGATATGATACCAGCCGAATTAATAAAACACGCAGGGGAAAAAATGCAGGAGCGATTATACAGGTTAGTTTGTAAAATATATGAGAAGGGAGAAGTACCACAGGATTTTCAGCGTAGTAGAATAGTAACAATGCCGAAGAAAATAGGAGCTAATTTGTGTGAGAACTATAGGACCATTAGTCTACTATCACATGCATCGAAGATATTGTTAAAGATTATTTATAGGAGATTAGAAAATAAAGTAGAGGAAAGGCTAGGAGAAGATCAGTTTGGTTTTAGGAAAAACAGAGGGACGCGAGAGGCGATACTAGCACTAAGAACGGTAGTAGAAAAAAGAAATAGGGTAGGAAAGGTAACTTGCATAGCTTTTGTAGACTTAGAAAAGGCATTTGATAATGTAGATTGGGACATAATGTTTAGAATTTTAAAAGAAACGGGTATAGATTATAAGGATAGGAGAATAATTTTTAATTTATATAAACACCAAACTGCCTTAGTTAGAATTGAGGGGGAAGAAGAGGTAGCAAAAATAGGGAAGGGAGTTCGGCAGGGATGTACACTTTCACCGTTATTATTTAATCTATATATAGAAGATGCAATAAACAAAGTAAAAGAAGAGTATAGTGTAGGTGTGAATGTACAGGGAGAGAAAATATATATGTTGAGATTCGCCGACGATATAGCTATATTGGAAGAAAGCGAAAAGAATTTAGAAAGGGTATTGAATGGTATGCAGGCAGTATTGACTAGGGATTTTAACATGAAAATAAATATAGGTAAAACTAAAGTGATGAGGTGTGACAAAAAGGAATGCAGTAGAAAAATGAGGATCACAATAGGAGATAATAGAATCGAAGAAGTGTCAGATTTTTGTTATTTAGGCAGTAGAATCACAAAATATAATCGAAGCAAGGTAGATATAAAGTGTAGGATAGCACAGGGTAGGAAGGCATTCGTAGAAAAGGAACAGATTTTAAGATCAAATATTGACTTGGGTATTAGAAAAAGATTACTGAAGGTATATGTTTGGAGTGTAGCACTGTACGGGTGTGAGGCGTGGACTATAGGAAAGGAAGAGAAGCGTAGATTACAAGCATTCGAAATGTGGTGTTATAGGAGGATGATGAGGATTGGTTGGGAAGATAAAGTAACAAATGAAGATGTACTAGAGTTAGTAGGGGAGAAGAGAAGTATTTGGAGAGTGTTACAGCGTAGGAGAGACAGATTAGTAGAGCATATCCTTAGGCATGGGGGGATTATGCAATTGATCATAGAAGGTAGAGTGGAGGGAAAGAGAGGGGTAGGTAGGCCTAAATTGGAGTATGTGAGTCAGATAGTTGAAGACGTTGAGATGAATAGCTATAGGGAGATGAAGGGATTAGCTCAGGATAGATCGGCATGGCGTGCTGTTTCCAACCAATCTTTAGGATTGCGGACTCTTTAACTAACTAACTACCATAAATATATCTATTACTCTTAGATAAGAGAATTTTTTTATATACTTACACTTATGCCTACAAATTTAAAGGTAATATTTTGTAATGCAAAGTCCCATGTAGCAACACCCTGTATATTGTGGCAAGACAATTTAATTCCATTCTAATTCGTTGGCTGGCATCTATCTGCATTGGGATTATTAGTCCACGGGACAGGAATAAATCATCCTTCATTTCATGGGGAGAGACAAATTTCCGCACCAGCATGTGTTTCTGCAAATTTGCATAATATCTTAATTGTGTCTGCTTTACAACATGTGTTGTATTTAGGTGTTTAAGTCACTTGTCCTGTTGCTATTCTTCACATGCTTTGTTGCGATTAATAGCGAATAATGTAGACTGGCTAGAGTAGTATTTATATGTGCATGAATTCAATTAATTTTGCTACACGTTTTATTTGTCATCCGCAATAGAAGAAAATTTTTTTTTCTGCGTTTCGGAAGATTATAAAAGTTGGAATGATTCTGCACTATTAATTTGATGTTTTAAGATATCTTTATATTCAAATATTTTTGTACATATTTAAGATTTTATTAAATTAAATTGTACATTAAAAATTTGTACTGACTATTTTTAATAGCACGTCTATTAATGTAGAGGTATCAATTAAAAATAAACTCAATTTGGATTTTTTTTTTATCTCAACTCGTTCTCTATTTAAACCATTCGAATGTGTCGGAATTGAGATAGATATGATCTTAGGTCGACTTTGGTCCTTAGCCTTAATATATGATAATTCTTGTTAAGTATTTAAGTGTTTGTATCGTTTCAGTTTCGGCGGTACAAAGCGACAACAATCCTGCAAGAGAATTTGCTTCTATTAAGGCAATTTAATGTTTTCATTTGAATCTTAATTTATCCGGGCCGGAATAAACCGCAGATGAAGAAGAACTCTGAATCAAATATGTTGTTCTTTTAACTATGAATAACTTTTGGATATAAATTAAATGGTTGGCTATAATTAGGTACTGTACATTGTAAGAATGTTAAATATTAGTAACAAAAAAATGAAGTATTTACAGTATTTAAAAATTTTAACACTTATACATTCGACAAGAACTATTTCTAATTACTCGCTACTGTAAATAATCTTAAAAGAATCGGGAATAGATCATAAGATTTATTTTCAATCTATATAAACATCCAACAGTTTCAGTTAGAATTGACGGGAAAGAAGAAGAAGCAAGAATAGGAAAGGGAGTCAGGCAGGGATGTACACTTTCCGCGTTATTGTTCACTCTATATAACAAGGTAAAAGAAGAGTTGAAGGCCATTAGCAGTAGAAATGTGCGGCTCAACTGAAGAACAACACAAGAAGAGTACATATGTTATCCAAAGCTCGTGAAGGACATAATTATTTATTGGCATATGCTACTCGTAGATTATGAAAGTACAGCAAGAAGGAATGCCATCAAATAATAATATATAAGGCTCATCCTTGCTCTTCCTGGCACCTCTTCTATTTCAACAAACAATTATCAGGTGAAATATTACCCTAGGGAAAGATTATTAAAGGTATACGTGTGTAGTGTAACATTGCACGGATGTGAGGCTTTAAAAGAAAGCGAAACGTAGGATAAAAGCATTTGAAATGTGGTGCTACAGCAGATTGATAAGGATGGAGTGGTCCGATAAAATAAATGAGGAGGAGAGAAGTATTTTAAAAGTATTAAAACGTAGAACGTGAAAATTAAACGAATGTTACTAACATACACAAATTTCATACTAAATTAAAAGAGTTTGCATTCACGAAAATGATCCTGCATGACCCTGTATGTAAATTCAATCTATCAAAATAAAAGCTATCATGACTTTGCATTAAACTGTTAATTGCAGTTGCTAAGGACTAAAGCGAAATATATTTATACATGCATTTTATGTGCATTTATTTGCAATTGTGCAATTTTATGTGCATTTATTTGCAATTGTGTAATTTGCAATTGTGCAATTTTATGTGCAATTGAATATCACAGATGCAGTGATATTCAATTTAAACAAATAGCACGTAAGCAATAAAATGGGGTAAAGTTGCTTGTAGAACAATGCAGAGAATTTGATTGCGAGTGTAATAAACTGGTGTATGGGAAAATGTTTGGAAAATAACTCTGGTGGGTAAATAATGGCAGTCGAACGAGTTTTAGAAATGTTCACAAAACGTGAACAATTTAATTGTTGCGCGTATATAGAAAATATGACTACTGAGTGCTGGTTGTTTAAAATTTCCAGAAAACAATATTTGAGAGCAAAGTTTTCAATTCTACTTTCGCATTATATATATCAAATACACATTGCATTTTTATACTATCTATTCACGATTAAAATGAAGAATCTTTATTATAAGAAATAATGACGCAAGTTTTAAAAAGAATTATTTACTTATTCGGTCTAAATACGAAGTCTACTTTTTAAAATGTATTACTTGATCTCACAGCGACCCAAGTAGGCTACAATTTCCCCCAAACACACACACACACACACACACACACACACACACACACACACACACACACACACACACACACACATATATATATATATAGATTAACTCCCTTGAGGGCTTAACAAGACTAGGTGGTTGTGTTTCTAGGCTGGCTTAGGGTTGGACAATAATTATTGTCTGTCGAGAAAGAGGAAATATTGAACTAGCGTAGGCAAAATGGTATCCAAAGTGTGTTTCAGAAACTTCGATATTATAAGATAGTCACAAGTTAGTTTGTTGAGCTCAATCATCTTAAAATTTTCTAATTATTAACATAAATAGTATAGAATATCAATATAGTAATACAAAATGGCTATTCTTCTAAAATTATAAATAACATTTTAAGAAAATTTAAAAGAACAAGAGATATCAGAAATATTAGTAGTTTGGAACAAAGTTTTGGTATTTGCACGTGGTATTTTAAATAAATATAATTTTAAAGTAAGATATAATTCGTCTAATAGTCTTGTTAATTTTCTAGGAAATCCCAAAAATTTGATAAATTTCAATAAAAAATCTGGTATTTATGAAATATCTTGTTCTAGTTGTCCTAAAGTATATATAGGACAAACACGTAGACCAATTGAAACTAGATTTAAGGAGCATTTAGCTCATTTCAGATTAAATAGAAAAACCGCAGGGCGCGTGGCCCTGCGGTTCCTTATGCGGGCCGCAGGGCCGCGCGCCCCTCCTGAACATTGAGCGCATCACCATAGATATATAATTTTATTGCGATATTTTATCTCGGCATTATTTTTCCTAAAAGATAAAGCTTGCGCCGCGAACATACCTAACACTTATGACTCACACGATATGGCAGCTAGCAAGTACCAGTCAAATGCATATGCCCTATCTGTTGGAAGCGCTAGAGTTAGATCGACAGTATACAGTATAGCTATATAGCTATACTGTATATACTTCGCAATATAGCTATATCGTAATATGTTGTACACATTCCAGCGCCACCCAGCCACACAGTACAGGTTAAATGCATATGCACTCATCTTACTCTATTGCAAGCAATAGGTGAGAGCGAGCGTATGCAGTATGTCTTCTCTATTTCTTCGGTCCGCTTGTACTGTATTACGACTAATGCGCAACATTCCAGCGGCTTTGGATGAGTCATAGCAACGCGACGTCACGCTGCTTGTACAGCGAGAATATATATCGTTGTTTATGCTATTCTGGGCTACGATTCTTTAGCGTCCTAACAGAGAAGCCTAGTATACAGTAAATTTGGTATAGATATAGTTGCATTGTTCTGTGAGTTACGTATGTACGATTTTGCCACGTGTTTCTTCAAGAATATATTTAATAAAAATGAATAGTGTTAGTTCTTTATTGAAAATAGAGTTTTGTAGACTTTCTCTTGTAGACAAAGAAAAATTAAAGAATTAGGTAGGCCCTTGCCTGATTTAAATTTATCGCAAACTTGTGCAAGGAGTGCTCAAAACCGTACATTTACGCGGCGTTTTACAAGAAACATTTACAAAAATATATATAACACAGATGAAGGACAGATTCTCATATTGTGGCCATCTAAAGCCGCTGAGTTATTTAACACGGAATCGATGCCAACATTTTCTAAACAATTTCCAGTGGACCTTTTGGAAACCGTGTGTCATGTATATCAATTTTTGAATAAAACCAGATTAAAAACAGAATTAGAAATCATTTACTCGCGTCCGGATTTTTATCAAATAATTGGAGTCACAAATTTTCTTTCGTTATTGCTACAAAATAATCTCAGTGAAACTTTCCCGGAAACTATAAAAATACTTAAAATTATTTTAACAACCCCGATGACCACTGCCGAATCAGAGCGTTGTTTTTCAACACTTAAAAGAATCAAGACTTTTTTGCGAAATGCTATGGGTAATGATCGTTTAAACGCGTTGGCGATGATGTGTATTAATAAAAATGTGGTGAGAGATATTTACAATTTTAACGAAAAAGTTTTGCAAAAGTTTATATCAATGAAAGATAGAAGAGTGGAATTCACTTTCAAGAAATTATTGATTTTAATCATTTCGCATCCATTTTAGGTAAGATTTCTCACTATTATGTTATTTTTTAAGAAATGCGCCCCACCAGATTGAAATGGCACGAACCGCCACTGCTTAAATTAATTAAAAGTGTTTTGAATTATTCCAAGTTAAATGTATAATAATATACTATTATTTAGCACCGCTGTGACATTTTTAAAATGAATATAAATGTAAATAGAAAACATTTAGGTGACATGCAAAATGCTAAATTAATTTGTTTAATTATAAATGAAGACAAAGAAGATTCATTTATTTTTATTTGTCTCACATATCTAGAAATAAATTGACTATAGTTTAAGTAATATTTATTATTTTAACACAATAATAACTATTTGTTTTTAAAAATATATCAGCTGGTTGAGTCTTTACATTTTTGGGACGATATTATTTTATCCACTCTAATTGAAGTACTCTTATAAAATTAATTGAATGACAAAAGTTAAATGTAGAAACGGTTTACATCGAACATGTTCAAGAAGATGTTCACGGTTCGTCCTGCTAAATGAGAGGAGCTTGGGACAAATATTTTACCAGGATAATATCTAGGACGCATATAATATAATCGAAAGGGTTGTGGGTCATTTGGGTACCCGATAAGCCCCGAAAATGGCTACTGACTCATTTATACTTTATGCTCTTGCACGTACCGAATGAAATAAATGTGCGATTGTAATTTTTTTTTAACTTTTATCACTTATATAAAATTGTCTCAATAAATAGTTTTTTTAACATACGTTTTCGTACGCTATGACTCTTCAGTTATTTGAGAATATCGCTATTAGATTTCGTGTCAATAATTTGAATAATTCAACGTAAGAAATTAATGTATTGTTTGATAGAAGTTTTATTCGTAATCAAATACTATTTTAATATATCTTCTACATAAATGTAGAGAATAATTTATGGTATGAAGCATTTTTAATATTTCATGCGAGGAGCTCGGAGCTGTCAATTAATAATTTTTTACATGGGGAAGATTTAAAGATCTTTCTCATGTAAAAAAAGACTTCTAAAGATAATTGAAAATATTATTTAAAGTTTCCAGTTTTAAAGGCACAATTAAATCTCTAAACTAGTATATGATGGTTAAATTTATTGACAAGTCAATAATTAATAGTGTATAAAGTTTTCGGTATGTAAGCAATCAGCTAATTTATAAATCTCATAATGAAGCAATCATAAATTGCACATTTTATATACAATACGAACATTTTTAAACCATTAATTAATTACATACTAATCAATGAATTCGTTTTCCTCACAATAAATTTATTACGCATTTATTCTTCGATACACTCTACTACATATAGATTGGTTTACCTACTATATTCACTCTTGAGATGTCGTTTTGTATAATATCAAAAGAGAATTTTTAATGTTAAAGAAGATGGTTTATTTTAAGTTGCTAAAAAAATTTATATAAAATGACGTTAGACAAATTTAATTCGTTAGCACATTCGTAAATGTCTATACCAATAATATGCTAAGCAACATTTGAAATGGCGAGCATCATAATTGGCCCAGCCTGTACATAATTTGAGCGGACTTGAGCGTGAATGTAATATTCATTTATCAAAGGTCACAGATTTCAAATAAAAGGAGTAGAGCGGCTTCCGTTTCCGCTTCCGTTTCCCCTTGGCAATTCTTCGTTAGACATGTGAGGAAGTTATTTCCATCGTTTGGGACCCAACACTATGGAAAGGGTACACTCAATTTCTAGGTGCATGTAAATGGGAAAAAGCCGATTAAAAGGACATTAAGTTGGTAATATTTTTAAAGACGATTTTTGTTGAGTATCTTTGTGGTCAGATACTACGAAGACACACTTTTGTTCTATTGGCACTTGAATTAAATATGTACTAAAAAAAATTAATATTTTCGACTTGACAAAACATTTTTTTAACATAATTACATGTAGTGATTTTAATTACTAATTAAACATATGATTTTTTAACCAAAAATATAGTATTTTCTTTTAGTAATCATCTTATAAAAATTAGAATCCTAAATTCAGTAATATTCTACAATAATGTTTGTAAAATATATTCATATTGAGTAGAGAATCAATTAAAATCATGGATATCAGATGAAATATGAAAACGTGTTTAATTAATTTTTCGAAAGTGGCGATTGCAAATAATATTTGATTAAAATTCGAGTTGAAAACGGAATATTTTGGAATAAATAACGCTGTGTGTGTAAAATTCGTAAAACTATATCCTATTTATTTCCAGTGTAATTTAAATGACAGAGTTGAAATTGGTTTTTTTTTATTGTCTAATTTAATTTTGTCAAATGCATAGGATGACAACTATTAATCTTGTACAGTTTATTTGGGTAAATTTTAAGCTAAAACTGTCCAAAAATTAGAGAGGGGACATTCTAGGATATTTGGAGTCCTTTTTTAATACCGAATTATTGACTCTAAGGAGCAATTTGATTGTCATTACAGATTTGATGATTTTTTCTAATAAGATTTTAAGAGCGTAAATTTAAGATATATTAGTAGGTAAATTATAGTGTTTGTTGTTGTCGAACGATGGCAAAATAAAATACAATTTATTTTCAGGAGCACCTCCATGAATTATTGATTTATCTGAGTGGATTGAAAACAGAAAAATACATTGACAACGCAGCAATATACCAGGTTTACGTAAAAATGCAAAATATATCAAAACTTGCAAAAATTGCACCGAATTTTCTATTATAAAATTTTATTTCGTGTGCTACGCTTGCTTTAAAAAATATTTTAATGCGACATGTTCGTGGTTTGTTATTTTATTAATATACGACGATTTTTCCTTGTGGCTAAATGAATTATGTAAATATTGGAAATAGTAAAATATTAGTCATTAAAATTTCAAATGTTTTACTTAATTATAATAACAATTTAATTAAAAATGAACCGTTGTATTACATAAGAACGTAATTTACTGTGAATTAACATCATTTATATTTTGCAACTTAAATAAATTAATCATAATCAAAGCAATGTGTTTGAAGAGAAAATGCAATAAATACGAAATTTATTAATCCCGTTTTAGTCTCTTTTTTGTAAAATATTTAATAAATTACAAAGATAAAAAAATTATAATTCATTTGTTGAAATATACAATATATTAAGGTATGATCTTGTGGAGTGAAAAGGGACTAGGAAAAATCGATTGTAAAAGTGTATAATATTTTCTGCAACAAAATATTTCAAATAATTAAAAACTTTATTAGATATAAAGCGAAAATATTTAGATCTTCCGTCGAATGCTTTGCTATCAAAAATATAGGGAATTTTCGTAATACGTAATTAGAAAATTTTTCAATTAGTTAAAATAATTTAAGCAAATTTATGATAAGGTACAATTTTTTTTGCAAATTATACGGTATAAGAAGCATGCAGCAGAAATTTAATTTTTACCAATTTTTACCAAAAAGTGGAAAAACAATTCAACAAGGTTTATATAATTTTATAATATTATTATAAATTGATATGGCATGTAATGTATAATTTTTTGCTAATGCACTTTCTTAAAGTGAACCAAAGAAATAACAGCAAATTAAATGTCTAAAAGGTTAGAATAGACTTTGATCAATTTGTTTAGGAACAAATTACTGGAACAAATGCCCATTCTGATAAACAAGGCTGGAATAAAACCAGGTAATAAACAAGTACCTATATATGTTGATATGTGCAAGAAAACAGAGGCGAGTAAATGTTTTTTTTTAGTGCGAGACAAACATAACATTTTTTTTCTAATCATGCCACCATTTCCTTTTATTAAAATAAGGCTCAAGAAAATAGTAATTAAAACAAATGTTTAGAATAAAAAATATAAAACTCTTGAAACAAAAGTATTACTGGTGAAAAATAATTCACAAGAATTTTTGTTAGTTTTGAACATATTTTAATTTTTTTTTTTGGTGTATTGAACATGAGTATATACCATATCACTTAGATGAATTGTTAGAATCAGAAACTATAGGGCGAAATATATTTATTCGAAACAAAAAATGTCCAATTAGCGAATATCGAATTTAAAATAGTTTGGTTTATTCTTAACAAAAGTTTTGAAAACTATATATGTATTTTATAATTATAAATGCAACAATATTTCGGACTGATAATAAGAATTATATAAAAATATTTAAAATTATATAACCTGCTTTAAGCATATTTTCATGTATGATAATTAGTTTACATAAAAATACTATAGGAGAAATAAAAAGACTATGTCTAATATAATAATAAAAGTTAGCAGAGATATCTTAAATAAAAAATCTTTGAATCTTGTATTTGTATATTATATTATTTTGAATATATAATCTATAGAGAATATTTATATAAATATAAATAAGGATATGCAGGATAATATATCAGATATAAAATTAAGTACCGATATTTGGACGTGCATATTAATTAACATTTATTTTACATCATATAAAATTATTATATACAATTATTTCAAATCATTGTCGTCAAGGTAAATGCTGCTTTTAATTTTTTAATTATCTGCTTATTAAATCCAATGATAAATATAACATTGAATTAAATAATATCCGAAATATAGCAGTACAAAATGGCTATTCTTATAAAATTATAAATAACATATTAAGAAAATTTAAAAGAACAAGAGATATCAGAAATATTAGTAGTTTAGAACAAAGTAATATTTCAACTCCAAAATTTGTTAAATTACCATTTGATCTTATAATTGCACGTGGTATTTTAAATAAATATAATTTTAAAGTAACATATAATAGTCTTGCTAATTTTCTAGGAAATTCCAAAGATTTGTTTGATTCCAATAAAAAATCTAGTATTTATGAAATATCTTGTTCTAGTTCTCCTAAAGTAAATTAGGACAAACCTGTAGACCAATTGAAACTAGATTTAAAGAACTTAGCTCATCTCAGATTAAATAGAACAGATAAAAGTGCTGTTGCCGAGCATATTTTTGTAAAGTGCAGTATTTTTGGATTACTGAAAGATTAGCCAAAGTACTAAAATATAGACTTATTTATTTAATAGTATATCAATCACGATTCGTGCCAAAGGTATTTTATTTCGTTTTTCTCTTGTGCTACTGAAGATGGGGGCATAGCCTTCGAAATGCGCATCTAGCTACTGGGTGATATTCTATACTATTATTTAACACTGTAGTGATAATTTTTAAAATAGCCCATGTGAACCAAAGTCAAAACAACAACGCTTCCACCTAACAATGCAGAAATTGTCCTAATCCAATTATTTCGTGTTCCACGAATAATATAAATACATTAAGTGCGACGTAACCTATTTACCTTGCCGCCGAATTGACAGTAATTATATTGAAGTTGAAAAACATCGCTTTCTATAGAAGCACCAGAGGATAAGCGAAAGACTTTATTGTGAACATAATTGACTGTAACGAGGAAATTACTGCGAGAAATGCAAATTGTTTATAAACAGCTGATTCGTTGTCGCATAGTCAATAGCAAAGAATTAATTACTTACTATGTATATAAGAAAAGGGATTTAATTTTTTATTTTATTTTAATTTAAATTTAAATTAATTTTAATTTTATTCATATTTTATTTTATTTTATTTTATTCATATATATTCATATATTTTATTCATATTGACCAAAGAATTTAATATATTTTTGAATATTTAAGCGGTTACAATTTAAAAATATATTTATTCAGCTCATAAAAGGGCAATACGTCAAGGACGATGGAATAATCCACACACTAAGACTTGTATATAGAATGTGCAATTGTTTATCCAGTGTCTGTTGTATAATAGAATACATAGTTGGCACAAGAAGCACGTGCATTTGCGTACATAGTCTTAGAAATCTGGAATAAAAGATAGTTTATGGCCGGTAGTAAAATTGATTCAATAGCCCGAACGTAAATACGCTATTTACATGCGCAAATTAGATCTTTGTGGACCGTAAACCTAAACAATCTAGTTTTGTCTCTGGGACAGATACGTGAGTAGATATACTAGAAGAGTTCCGACTCAAAATCCCATAAGAAATAACACAGGGGTAAAATTCCCCCGGACATTTTTTAATCATCGCTGCGCATGCGCCACGCATCTGGTGCTGATCAACTCCGCATCAGATATGGATGAGCTTTTACCAGTACCTGATGCATGGCGCATGCGCAGCGAGGATTAAAAAATGTCCCGGTGAATGTTACCCCTGTGTTATTTCTTATGGGATTTTGAGTCAGAACTCGCCTAGTCTATTTCTTTAAGTGATGTTTTGCTTTTATATAGCGATATACAACATTCTTGTACTTGAGTGTTAAATAATTTTCCAACAGCATATTTTAAGACTGTCGAGGGTAGGCGCATAATTTATACACACCATAGATATAACGGTTTTGATAGAAACGGCTCATTTTAAATTTAATAAGAATATTTTCACAATGCTTTCGAAAAATGAAAAATATATAAAGCATAAAATGATCTATTCATTTTTAATGTTTAAACTACACATAAATAATGTATTAGTAAAATTTATAGGGTAGTTTATAATATATACAAATATTGAAATTTATGTTATGTAAATTTGGAATTATCGTAGCATAAACTTTATAAGGTAATTTTTCATAAAATTTAATACTACATAAATTTAAGACGGTGATATTTATTTTAGCTAGTAATATATCGCAGGAAGCATTATGTCATTTTATAATAAATGTTAGTTTAATCTTGAAAAATGACGCGCTATTTTCATGAACTATCTGGTATCTATAAAGATTCTCATTTTTCATAGTCACTTAATATCTCGGTAGATAAAAATACTGAAGGATTATAAATACATGCAAGCAACGAAAGCGTCGAAGCGCATTTTTTCGATGTCCTTGCTGATTTAACTGACGAAAGTTAAAAAAATATCGATCTAGTGAATATAGAATTTTAAGAATTATAACGAGTTTCATAACTAGTTAAGAAGTAAAGCTTTTAGATTTTTTAGATTGTTGTAAAAACAACACTCAAGATAATTTGTAAGTAAACTAAATGTGAAGACATAATATTATTTACTTATTTTCTAATCAGGAAATAACTTGTTGATTAATAATTCAGTTTGTCTCACGTAATTTTTTTTAATGTACTGAAAAATTCAATTTATTTAAAATATTTTTAGATATCATAATATTTGGTTAGAAAAACATTATTTTAACTTTTCCACGTCTTTCTTTTTATATGTGTACATAACGTGGTGATTGTAAATAAAAATAATTGTTTTTTTTTTAAATCTCAGATTTATTCGTATTTTCCTAGTGAAATTTTATATAAATGAAATATCGATATATCGATACCATCTTTTCTTACTGATACAAAAGGAACTTACAAAAGTCTATAGAGGAAACGTTATACTCGCAAAGCGCAACAATTATATTGAAAAATCTCTTGCAACATATAAGGTGATTTTTCACGAGAAAAGTAAAATAAACAATCCATAACATAGCGTACCGTTAAATATTTTATTATTATTTAGAATACCCATAAAACCACCGTGTGAAGTGACTAGATAATAATCGTTAAAATCCAACTAGAAGTTTACTGTTGAATATCATATTATAGGGATATACAAAATCTATTTAAAGAACTGAAGGTAAAGTAAAATGGGTAATGTATTAAATTACTTCAAACAGTATATAGCATATTATTATTAGTTTAATATTTTTGAAGATTTAAATGAAATAGATTCTTAAGGATTGTTTATTAGAATATATCTTACAGTTCTACCCAAACTAAACAAGCAAATTAATTAATTAATTTAAATTAATTAATATAAAAATATGAGACTTCGCAGATATTAAAAAATATATATTCAGGCAACGTTATCATCGGGTTTAGCTCTTCCTTGAAACAGCTGCTTAATTCACTAGCAACAGCGATAAGCAGTCGAATATATTTTTTGTAAAGTACTAGTCAAAAAGCAACAGCAAATTTTTCTAGAATTTTTTTTTTTTCTTCCCATTTATTTACAATCTGTATAAATAATAACAATAAGTAAATCGTATGATAATTAGCAAAACATGTAGATATTTGCCCAATGACTCTTATCATAATCATATATAATCTTAGACTAGCTTAAATTATTTATAAATTAGGAATTTTGTATAATTGATATAATTAAAATCTACTGGCTAAATCTATTGGCTTAAATCTTCTCAGTCTGCGTCGATGGATTGGGTTTAGCAGAAGAGTTGCAAGTCGATTTGGATGTGCCTTTATCCTTGTGCTGTATTTAGCTGCATAGTTACTGATTTCTTGCTTCACGCTAAGAATTCGAAGATCATTACGTATTTGTTCATTTGAGACAAACCATGGAGCGTTTACTATGCCTCTTAGAATCCTGGACTGAAATCTTTCCAAGATCTCAATATTGGAGTTTGATGCTGAACCCCAAAGCTGAATACCATATGTCCATATTGGCTTCATTATAGATTTGTAGATTAAGATTTTGTTATCTAGTGACAGTTTTGAATTTCTGCCTAGGAGCCAGTACATTTTATAAACTTTCAGCTTCATTTGTGCTCTCTTTGTCCAAATGTGTTTCTTCCAGGTTAATGGGCGATCTAGGTGCATACCAAGATATTTAACACATTCTACTTGGGGTATTGATTTATTGTTTAATGTTACCGGTGGGCATGTTTCATTTCGGAGCATGAACGTCACATGTGCCGATTTTGCATCATTAACTCGTATTCTCCACTTCTTAAACTAGTGATGAATTTTGTTTAGATTTATTTGCAGATGTTCCGAGGCTACTCTAGGATTTGTATGAGAGGCTAAGACTGCCGTATCATCTGCACAAGTTGCCGTTGTAATTGCATTCATTGTAGGTAGATCAGCGGTATAAATAAGAGAAAGAATTGGAACCAAGACGCTACCTTGTGGCACCCCGGATTTGATCGGAAGTAGGTCTGTATACTCTTCATCATTTTTGACTTGGAAATGTCGATCGGTTAAATATGTCTTCAGCATTAGGTATAGATCGTAAGGGAGATTTTTTTAAATTTGTATAATAGACCTGTATGCCAGACTTTGTCGAATGCTTGGGTTACATCGAGGAAAACGGCAAGCATTATTTTTTTTGTTCTAAGTCTCTGTTTATTTTATTGGTTATACGATGAACTTGTTCTATCGTAGCATGCTCCTCTCTAAAACCAAACTGGTGGTCTGGAATAAGTTTCTTCTCCTTTAGAATAGGCTTTAGACGCATAAGAAGCAATTTTTCGAGTACCTTTGATATTATAGGGAGCAGACTTATTGGTCTGTAGGATGTTACTTCAGAAGGATCTTTGCCAGGCTTTGGAATCATGATGATCTGAGCAAGTTTCCATTGTGCAGGAAAGTAGCTTAGTGTTATTGCTGCATTGAATAATATAGTAGCGAGTCTAACACATTCGTCTGGAAGTTCTTTTAATATTTGTCCGGTTATTAAGTCATAACCGGGCGCTTTCATTGCCTTAATACTTCTATTAATGATGCTCCGAACTTCTCTTATGGTAAAGTTTTTCATAGGTAGATCCATTTGGTAGGGTGCTTCCAAACAGTTCAGAATTTCCGTGTCCTCCTCGATGCAGATTTCGGAATCATTTCGGGTAAATACTTTAGTAAGATAGTTTCCAAAAATATCGGCTTTTTCTTTACCACCTCGGACCCAAGTAGCATATTTTTTTCTGATTGGTGAGATGAACTGTTGGGGTTGCTTTAAGTTTTTTGTAGCTTTCCACAAAGAGTATTCAGTTGCTTCAGTTGCGGTTAGTCCTTCCAGATACTTCTCGATGGCTGTATTATTTTCGGTGCACAAAAGTAAATTAAGCTCTTTGATTGCTTTGTTAAAATTGATTTTGTTTTGCGGAGATCTATTTTTCTAGAATGGATTCTTTTTGTTTGTCCGAGATTTTAAAATTCAATAAATCTAATATTGATAAAAATAGATGAATAAATATTGGAAGAAAATCATTTTTGCTGAGTTGTTGATTTTTTTTCTTTGTTAGCGGTCGCATGTTGGTGGCTCCTGGTCTACCTTTACGTTATTCATTCACTCTACGATACAGATAAGTACCTTTCAGCTAACTGACTGACCATTTTCATTTGCACATACTTTTCCACGATAGCGGTAGTGACCAGTGGCAGCTCCACATAATCAAACTCAACTGATCATTAAATAAGTTTTAAATTAAAAGACTTATCAATGGTAAAGGCAATATCTTTGAATTTCTTTAAAATTTAACAGGTAGTTTTATTTATCGGGCTCCAAATTAAAAAAAAAAAATGATTGCTTAACTTAAGTGTTGATTTTTTGATTGTTTAAATATTAGTTGATGTTTCGTTGTTGACACAATAATATATTACCACTATTCAAAAATTAGAGCTATAATTAATAATAATAAGAATAATCTTTATTGAGAAAAAGTTCAAAGTAAAACAAATACATTTATAAAGAGTAATAACAACAGCAATAATAATGGATAAATAATATACAAAAACTAATTCTCAAAAGGCGAAGTTCAGCAAAATTCTTTGCACATTAAAATTATTGATGATAAGGTAGAGTTATGAAGGTTTTTAAAAATATATTTTAGCAGAGGTTTGAAAAAAGACGCCACTGGTAACGACCGTGTGGATTCCACTTCTTGATTTTCAGTTCCTCCAGAGCAAGGCTATATCAGATTCCATTATCCAGATGGACTTTTAAAATGTACCGCTCACACTGTTACCTCGTGCCTCTTAATGTGGTCAATGTACTTCAATGCGTTTTCCAGGCAGCCTTGATACTCCCAAATTTTGTTAGGACATTATAATGTCAATTTAATATAAGCTACAATTATTACTTTTAAAAAATTATCACTACGGTGTTAAATAATCGTATAGAAATTACATTGAAACTAAATTAAAGGAAACTGAAATTTATTTTCCTAGAGTTTGGATTAGATATGTAGATGACATCTTTGCGATTTTTTATACTGAAAAATCTAATATTGATGATTTTATTAATATAATAAATTACCTTTCTTAGATGGTTCAGTCATTAGAAATAATATTATATTAGAATTTGATATTTAAAAGAAAATTTAAAAGAACAAGAGATATCAAAAATATTGGTAGTTTAGAACAAAATAATAATTCAACTCCAAAATTTGTTAAATTACCATTTGATCCTATAATTGCACGTGGTATTTTAAATAAATATAATTTTAAAGTAACATATAATAGTCTTGCTAATTTTCTAGGAAATCCCAAAGATTTGATTGATTCCAATAAAAAATCTAGTATTTATGAAATATCTTGTTCTAGTTCTCCTAAAGTATATGTAGAAGACAAACACGTAGACCAATTGAAACTAGATTTAAAGAACATTTAGCTCATCTCAGATTAAATAGAAAAGATAAAAGTGCTGTTGCCGAGCATATTTTTGTAAAATGCAGTATATAAAGTGCAGTATTTTTGGATTACTGAAAGATTAGCCAAAGTACTAAACTATAGACTTATTTATTTAATAATATATCAATCACGATTCGTGACACAGGTATTTTATGTCGTTTTTATCTTGTGCTACTGAAGATGGGGACATAGCCTTCGAAATGCGCATCTAGCTACTTAATGTTTTAAGTTACGATATTTGGGTGATATTGTATACTATTACAAATTTTACCAAAAAAAAACGAAGAAAAATTATTTGTTCTTTTATGTATGTACTGTTATAACAAGTACTGCATGAGGATATTATAACAGGATCGGTGTATATAACTTAAAAGGTAGTAAAAATCATGATGAAAGCAATAGATGTAGATGTATAAAACGAAATAATGAAATTATATTGTTTGGGAGAGCACAATATATTCAAAATAATTGCAAAACTTTTGATTCTCATTCGAAATCATGCAGAAGTATTGCGAAACATGATACTAGGAATAATAAGAAATTTTATTCAAAAGGAGAATCGTCAACAAGTCCGAGAAAGCATTGAATGTGGCGGCGACCGTCTGCATTCTATCCTATCTGCCACCACTTTATCTAATACGGTAGGAATATGTTCACAGAAGCGAAATTCCCTCTGGATGTCCACAGGAAGGATATACCGAGGTTTGGCATGGTTGTGTAAATATCATTTACATGCCTGCACCCAAGTTTATTAAATAATTTTCGTCGATTACCTTTCTACCTTATCCGACATTTTGTGATAATAATTTCGATTGACCATGACAAATTAAACAAAAACGAATACTTATAATATGAAACTAAAATCTGAACTGAACGCATTATATTAACTTATTTATCTTACTAAGCGTGAGGTCACTTTGTATACCTTTATGTTTATGTTATATATCTAAAAGAATTGAATCAAGAATCGTAAGAAAAAAAAATATAAATATACAAACAAACAGCAAGGAATTCTATTTAATTAAGTGCTTAAACGTGTCGATCGAATTGTATTATATTCTTCTTTTCTGGGATCTGATGCTATATATTTATTTTGTTCTAATCAATTGCCAATCGTTAGATAAATGGCAATTTGGATTGCTAAACTGAAAAGGTTAATACATTAGCGATGGCAAAGTGTAGGTCACTTTGAGGACCTAGTTCGTAGTTGGTAGTTCTTTTCAATGTACCGTTCACGAACTATAGGTCGTGAACTACTAACATCTTTTTTAAATGAACTAGTTCACGACCTATATGAAATACATGCACACACTGAAAATAATCTCTTTTTTTCTCAATATAAAAATATTAAATGGTAAAAAATAAATAAAATGAAATATGACATTACTTATTTTGAATTAAGAATGAGGAAGAAAAGACAACAATGTATATAATTTATACAAAACATATATATAAGGAAATATAATCGTCTCTAGGTACTCTAAGTGATTGCATTGCACACAGTTTGAAATAGAAGAACTATAAGAATTAGATGTTTGTTTTTGCACTATTGCAAAAATTTGCTATGGTATGACATATTGGAATGCCGTAGTAGGTAAGGGAAAGGAAGTTTCAATAGTAGGAGAATATGGAATAGGAACACGTAATGATAGAGGGGATAGATTGGTAGAGTTTTGTATTAGGAATAAGCTAGTGGTAGCAAACACGCTTTTTCAGAATCACAAGCGCAGGATATATACGTGGAAAATGCCAGGAGATATAGGGAGGTATCAGATAGATTACATACTGGTTAAAGAGAGGTTTAGGAACCAGATTAAGAATTGTAAGAGTTACCCTGGAGCAGATATTGATAGTGACCATAATTTAGTAGTCCTGGACTCAGAGGTCAAATTCAAGAAATTACAGAAGTCTAAACAGGTCAGAGTAGATGTCGATAGGTTAAAATTAGCTGATGTATGTGAAAAGTACAAGCAGAAAGTAGAAATCATGGCTAATGGAACATCTAGGAGCGACATAGATTGCGAATGGAGGGAAATCAGAAATGGGTTAACTACAGCAGCAAATGAAGTATTAGGCACAAAGAAAAGGGCAGGTAGGAGGGAATGGATCACGGAAGAAATAGTTGAAATGATAGAAGCAACAAGGAAAATTAAAATTGAAAACACAGAAGCAGGACAGAAAAAATATAAGGAACTAAGGAACTTAATTAATAGGAAATGCAAGCTAGCGAAAGAAGAGTGGATAAAAGGAAACTGTGAGGATATTGAGGAGGATATGAGAAGAGGTAAAGTAGATTTGGGCTACAGGAAAATTAAGTCACATTTTTCTAAAGTAAAACCAAAGGGTAACATTATATGTGATAAGCAGGGTAAGGAACTTACGGAAAATAAGGAAAAAGCTAGCAGATGGAAGGAGTATCTTGAAGATTTATATAAAGGTAGGCAGGACATGGAGGAGCTAGAAAGTGTGGAACAGATAGATGAGGATGACTTAGGTCCTAGCATACTTAGGTCAGAGTTTCATAGAGCATTAAATGATTTACGGAATAACAAAGCAGCGGGGATTGATATGATACCAGCCGAATTAATAAAACACGCAGGGTAAAAATGCAGGAGCGATTATACAGGTTAGTTTGTAAAATATATGAGAAGGGAGAAGTACCACAGGATTTTCAGCGTAGTAGAATAGTAACAATGCCGAAGAAAATAGGAGCTAATTTGTGTGAGAACTATAGGACCATTAGCCTACTATCACATGCATCGAAGATATTGTTAAAGATTATTTATAGGAGATTAGAAAATAAAGTAGAGGAAAGGCTAGGAGAAGATCAGTTTGGTTTTAGGAAAAACAGAGGGACGAGAGAGGCGATTCTAGCACTAAGAACGGTAGTAGAAAAAAGAAAGAGGGTAGGAAAGGTAACTTGCATAGCTTTTGTAGATTTAGAAAAGGCATTTGATAATGTAGATTGGGACATAATGTTTAGAATTTTAAAAGAAACGGGTATAGATTATAAGGATAGGAGAATAATTTTTAATTTATATAAACACCAAACTGCCTTAGTTAGAATTGAGGGGGAAGAAGGGGTAGCAAAAATAGGGAAGGGAGTTCGGCAGGGATGTACACTCTCACCGTTATTATTTAATCTATATATAGAAGATGCAATAAACAAAGTAAAAGAAGAGTATAGTGTAGGTGTGAATGTACAGGGAGAGAAAATATATATGCTGAGATTCGCCGACGATATAGCTATATTGGAAGAAAGCGAAAAGAATTTAGAAAGGGTATTGAATGGTATGCAGGCAGTATTGACTAGGGATTTTAACATGAAAATAAATATAGGTAAAACTAAAGTGATGAGGTGTGACAAAAATGAATGCAGTAGAAAAATGAGGATCACAATAGGAGATAATAGAATCGAAGAAGTGTCAGATTTTTGTTATTTAGGCAGTAGAATCACAAAAGATAATCGAAGCAAGGTAGATATAAAGTGTAGGATCAAATATTGACTTGGGGTATTAGAAAAAGATTACTGAAGGTATATGTTTGGAGTGTAGCACTGTACGGGTGTGAGGCGTGGACTATAGGAAAGGAAGAGAAGCGTAGATTAGAAGCACTTGAAATGTGGTGTTATAGGTGGATGATGAGGATTGGTTGGGAAGATAAAGTAACAAATGAAGCTGTACTAGAGTTAGTAGGGGAGAAGAGAAGTATCTGGAGAGTGTTACAGCGTAGGAGAGACAGATTAGTAGGGCATATTCTTAGCCATGGGGGGATTATGCAATTGATCATAGAAGGTAGCGTGGAGGGAAAGAGAGGGGTAGGTAGGCCTAGATTGGATTATGTGAGTCAGATAGTTGAAGACGTTGAGATGAATAGCTATAGGGAGATGAAGGGATTAGCTCAGGATAGATCGGCATGGCGTGCTGTTTCCAACCAATCTTTAGGATTGCGGACTCTTTAACTAATGACATATTTAATCTTGCGAATATATTAATCATATTATTGCAAATGAAATCTGATACCAACATATAAATTGTGACTCGGCTCGGCAATGCTGCTGTTGCAATATCGCATCGAGTTTCCTATTTCGTTCCGTTCACCAACAAACTTTATCACTAAATAAATGCTAGTACTGTATATGTAATGTATACTATACTGCATTTATATATATAGTACAATTACATCAATACGTACACCGTGCACTATGTAGTTCATAGTTCACGAACTAGGTCATAATGACCTATAGGTCGTTGCAAAACATCGTCACAGTACGCCTGTCATTTGATTGAACCGTTCACGAGTGAACTACACATCGCTATAATACACAGAACGAATCATATTCCTAGTTAGTAGTTTTAGCCCATAGAGCATCCAGAGAATATATAAAAAAATAAAATTTTCTGTTGTAAATATCCGGCAGTTTTATAACATGATTGTATGTCTATTTTTATAGATATAAAACTATAGCCGATTTTTCTATTTATTTAAATGCTGTAATGTTCTGTTCCTTTCAAAGTTAATTCATTACACTC
The DNA here is from genome assembly GCA_947310635.1 of Leptodirus hochenwartii. Classification (NCBI taxonomy): domain Eukaryota; kingdom Metazoa; phylum Arthropoda; class Insecta; order Coleoptera; family Leiodidae; genus Leptodirus; species Leptodirus hochenwartii. Next base: position 7,404,941 of record OX371176.1, on the reverse strand, counting down.
ATAGATTTTGTAAAAAAAAATTTGGATATCAGACTATTGCAGAGTTTTCGTGTATTACCACGTAGCAATCTTTATAATTTGCTATATTTTTTAATTAAACCAATTTTGCTGAAAATCTGTTCCTGGATGGCAACATTCACAACGAAGGGATTTTTCCTCAAGCTAATATCCCTGGCCGGAGTGGGATTCGAACCCACAGCCTCTGTGGTGCCAGTCTACTAACAACTACACCACGGCACCACGGTGCCCCTTTTTGTAAAATTTGATTAATTTTCTCCAGAAAACTGTTGTTTTATTTTACTTGACGCTTATATGGCAGATATATAAGTACGTATTAAAAACAAAACAGAAATATTTTTGTACAACAATGTTGACATTTTTTAGGCCCGGGCATTTTTTTTTTACTTCATAAATAGGATAATAATTCCAATTATTCAGTCGAAAATGAAGTTGAAGCATTAATTTTATTAGATCATTATGAGAAGTATTGTTTTGGGAGTTTATTTTCGTTAGAAAGCCGTACTTAATTTCATTCGAGTTGTAAATTCATATTATGAATTTACAATATGAATCTTTTCAACACTTATATATTTACTATTACAGCTCATGGTGAGAATTATGAAATTTATTTTATCCAAGAAAATACATTTACTTGCGTATTAGTTAAAGAGTCCGCAATCCTAAAGATTGGTTGGAAACAGCACGCCATGCCGATCTATCCTGAGCAAATCCCTTCATCTCCCTATAGCTATTCATCTCAACGTCTGCAACTATCTGACTCACATACTCCAATCTAGGCCTACCTACCCCTCTCTTTCCCTCCACTCTACCTTCTATGATCAATTGCATAATCCCCCCATGCCTAAGAATATGCCCTACTAGTCTGTCTCTCCTACGCTGTAACACTCTCCAGATACTTCTCTTCTCCCCTACTAACTCTAGTACAGCTTCATTTGTTACTTTATCTTCCCAACCAATCCTCATCATCCTCCTATAACACCACATTTCAAGTGCTTCTAATCTACGCTTCTCTTCCTTTCCTATAGTCCACGCCTCACACCCGTACAGTGCTACACTCCAAACATATACCTTCAGTAATCTTTTTCTAATACCCAAGTCAATATTTGATCTTAAAATCTGTTCTTTTTCTACGAATGCCTTCCTACCCTGTGCTATCCTACACTTTATATCTACCTTGCTTCGATTATCTTTTGTGATTCTACTGCCTAAATAACAAAAATCTGACACTTCTTCGATTCTATTATCTCCTATTGTGATCCTCATTTTTCTACTGCATTCCTTTTTGTCACACCTCATCACTTTAGTTTTACCTATATTTATTTTCATGTTAAAATCCCTAGTCAATACTGCCTGCATACCATTCAATACCCTTTCTAAATTCTTTTCGCTTTCTTCCAATATAGCTATATCGTCGGCGAATCTCAACATATATATTTTCTCTCCCTGTACATTCACACCTACACTATACTCTTCTCTTACTTTGTTTATTGCATCTTCTATATATAGATTAAATAATAACGGTGAGAGTGTACATCCCTGCCGAACTCCCTTCCCTATTTTGGCTACCTCTTCTTCCCCCTCAATTCTAACTAAGGCAGTTTGGTGTTTATATAAATTAAAAATTATTCTCCTATCCTTATAATCTATACCCGTTTCTTTTAAAATTCTAAACATTATGTCCCAATCTACATTATCAAATGCCTTTTCTAAATCTACAAAAGCTATGCAAGTTACCTTTCCTACCCTCTTTCTTTTTTCTACTACCGTTCTTTTTTCTTCTACTTGCGTATATAACAGTAAATATTTATTCGGATCAAAATAATTTACTTTTGGTACAAGTAATCTTTTCTCTGTGTATACAAACAAGTTAATGTAAGTGTCCTGATCATTGGTGAAAAATTATCCTGATTATTGGTGATTTTATACGTGAAAAATTGTCACATTTAATAAATAAAATTATTTAGCCTAACGGTGGATAGTTAGTCGTAATTGTATCGCGTGTCAGGATACTTTCCGGTTGGATGTTTTTCGAGGATAATTGAATATCCGTTGAGCGTCCATAATTGCATTTAATTTGGCGAGTTAGTCAGGCGGATGTAAATCCTGAAGGTAGGTGGTATATGGTGGAAGGATAATATTGCGTCATGCCATTCATAATGCAGACTCTATTACCGCTAGATGACGGTTAAATATGTTGTACAATCGCGTTATATAAAGAAATTAATAAAGAAGATATGGTTATAAAAATTATCACTAAAATAATATTGGCTATTCTTATGGCTATTAGTACAAAATGGCTATTCTTATAAAATTATAAATAACATATTAAAAATATTTAAAAGAACAGTTACATTAGAGTTTCACCAACTAAATTAACGATACCAAATGAATTAATTAATATAGATATTGGAAATAATAATATAATTCAAAGAGTATCGGATATAAAATATCTAGGCGTATATTATGACGAGCATATGAAATGGATAAAGCATGTTTAAAATTTTAATAAACAGATGTCAAATTATAAAAGGTAGACGATACTTTTTAATAAATGATAAGAATTTTTATGTTTTACGTTTCAATGGATTTTTTTTGAACCATTGATTTTGAAACAAATTTCGTTTTATTAATATATCCCATAAAAGAATTTAAGAATTGAATTTTTTTTTGAAAAACGAGATATATCATTAGATGACGAATATGATCGTTTAAATGTTTATAAATTTCTTTTTGATAAATTTAAGAATTATTAAAAATGATTTCAAGACTTACAAAAGGATAAATAGTATAGAAATTATAAATGATTTTTTTCATCGTATGAAATTCTTATAAGAATAAAATCATAGTATTATAGCACATAAAAATAGCACATACTTCTTAGTTTAAAAATATGAATACATAAAAATTTGGATTAAAAAAAATGAAATTTCCATATGTATTGAAGTCATTCATTTGTTTCCGTTTATAATTTCAACTAAACTATTCGCATATTTCAATGAGAAAATTATTAGTGCAACAGGAAATGATGTTAATTAATTGCATTCATGAGTAATTTTCAATTACATCTTCGACAATTCAGTTCATTTCACGAGTAAAGAGCAATTAATTTTGAAATTAAATATACTATTAATTTGTGATCAAATATCCCTATTGATAATACAGGATGTGTCATAACGTATCATAAAACAAAGAGTCAATAAAAAGTCAATGAATTCCAATATAACTTTTTAATCAATATCTATTTAATGGTTCTGCGGTAATGTTGTGAAATTTTATACGATTTACGATTTTGTTTATTTTTCGTAATACATTGATAAACTATAACTTTTTCGGAGAATTAGATGATGATAGGTAATCCAAATGCGTATACCGAAGAATCGCATTTATAAGAATATATTTCCAGGCCATAAAGAATAATTACTTCGCCACAATGGAACCATTATTACAAAGTATTTGCAGAGATTTATCGTTGAGCAATAGTCTAGAACTAGGCTTTGCGTCTGTCTTTCTTATGTGGATAATAAACGTCAGAGGTTCAAATAGTGGACAGTAAAAAGGGAGATCTATAAAAGCCAAACAACTGTTCGCATAGACGGCTTTTGGTTAGGGCCGTTTTTACCTCCGGGTATATAAGTATTCAATTTAATGTCCTACGGGTCGGCTAGATCAAGAGCTGCTCTGATATTGGATAAATCCAGAGTTGGATAAAGTGATGGATTAAAGAGTTCATCACTTTTTATTTTAGAACGTCCCTTTGAATTAGTTGTTAAAATTTTGCATTTCTAAATGGCTGAATTTTATATTTTCTTATATTTTGATTGAAGCATATAAAATATGCTAGTTTTAATAGGAGGTAAATATTTTACAAGGTATTGAAATTTGAGAAATTTCAGTTATTATTATTAAATGTTAAAAGGTTAAATTCCATGTTGACGTGTTAAAAACAATTAAATGGAATATTTTATGTAATATATGAAAGATCTCAAGATTATAAATCTGCAAGTATTTCTTTTTTTGGACTAAAAGTTCAGTAGATATCTTAAGAAAGTTGAAAAGTGAAAAAGGTAGCCTTTTGATTTTTTTTTTGGTAAATTTTTCACAATTTCGAATTTGTATTAATATTGTAATATATATAATATATAAAATATTATTGTAATAATATTTTATAATAATACTAGATCCAGTAATTTGGAATTTAAAATTTGTTTTGATGGGAGATGAATACTTTTGAAAATTCGGCTTTTTGAAATATGGGAAAGTGCAATTATAAATATGTTTATCAAGATGTCTTATGTTAAAATTTTAAATTTTAGATTAATGTCAGAATTTAAAATCTTTTAGTAGTTTCACTACACAACTAAGATTTTGATAGATGTTGCAGAAAGTTGTAAGAAATCTGAAAAATGAGAAGGGTATCTCTTGAAATATATATATATATATAATTAATTAATTGACACTCTGATCATCAAAGAAAGCATTATTAACTGAAATATCGTACAGTCTATAAAGAGGAGTTTGGATTAAATATTGTAGCCATATTTTTATAGTTCCTTTTCTCACCAAAGCAATTAAATAACTCGATCTGTGTATTTTGCTTCTTTTTATGTAGACATTAATACAATGATCATCATCAGTGTCTCTTGGCAAATGATTCACCATCGTATTCACAGTTAGTTAAAGAGTCCGCAATCCTAAAAATTGGTTGGAAACAGCACGCCATGCCGATCTATCCTGAGCTAATCCCTTCATCTCCCTATAGCTATTCATCTCAACGTCTTCAACTATCTGACTCACATACTCCAATCTAGGCCTACCTACCCCTCTCTTTCCCTCCACTCTACCTTCTATGATCAATTGCATAATCCCCCCAAGCCTAAGGATATGCCCTACTAATCTGTCTCTCCTACGCTGTAACACTCTCCAAATACTTCTCTTCTCCCCTACTAACTCTAGTACAGCTTCATTTGTTACTTTATCTTCCCAACCAATCCTCATCATCCTCCTATAACACCACATTTCGAATGCTTGTAATCTACGCTTCTCTTCCTTTCCTATAGTCCACGCCTCACACCCGTACAGTGCTACACTCCAAACATATACCTTCAGTAATCTTTTTCTAATACCCAAGTCAATATTTGATCTTAAAATCTGTTCCTTTTCTACGAATGCCTTCCTACCCTGTGCTATCCTACACTTTATATCTACCTTGCTTCGATTATCTTTTGTGATTCTACTGCCTAAATAACAAAAATCTGACACTTCTTCGATTCTATTATCTCCTATTGTGATCCTCATTTTTCTACTGCATTCCTTTTTGTCACACCTCATCACTTTAGTTTTACCTATATTTATTTTCATGTTAAAATCCCTAGTCAATACTGCCTGCATACCATTCAATACCCTTTCTAAATTCTTTTCGCTTTCTTCCAATATAGCTATATCGTCGGCGAATCTCAACATATATATTTTCTCTCCCTGTACATTCACACCTACACTATACTCTTCTTTTACTTTGTTTATTGCATCTTCTATATATAGATTAAATAATAACGGTGAAAGTGTACATCCCTGCCGAACTCCCTTCCCTATTTTTGCTACCTCTTCTTCCCCCTCAATTCTAACTAAGGCAGTTTGGTGTTTATATAAATTAAAAATTATTCTCCTATCCTTATAATCTATACCCGTTTCTTTTAAAATTCTAAACATTATGTCCCAATCTACATTATCAAATGCCTCTTCTAAACCTACAAAAGCTATGCAAGTTACCTTTCCTACCCTCTTTCTTTTTTCTACTACCGTTCTTAGTGCTAGAATCGCCTCCCTCGTCCCTCTGTTTTTCCTAAAACCAAACTGATCTTCTCCTAGCCTTTCCTCTACTTTATTAGATATTCACAGATATTGGAACATTAATAATTTGCCCATAAATCCCATGTTGACCATGTACATGTCGTCGAATTTGCATAAATGGAATTCTGGGTGAAATTAACCTGACACTAAATCAAATTTTGGTAGATGACCAGGTAATTCTGGGTAGACAAAACCATTTGACTTCGATAACATTGGAATGGTATTCCGAGTGAGAGCATTTCGGTATGAATTGCACGCTATCACATCTTCAATGATAATGGCTGGAAACGTAGTATGTAAAAGTTGCTCGCGTTAAGGATCAACAGATATCATATCGTTCTTAAACCATATTCGATCACATATGGACACACTGTACCTAGCGGATTATTCAAAAATTGTTGATAAAATTCGCGATGAGCAGGTTGATAGAATGTAAATTTTGTGTATGATGCACTAGTGGGTGCATTTCTATTTATCGATGGCTCGCTCAGCTGTATCAGATTCATTTCGTTGATCTCTCACACCGCGTGTATCTTCACGTGTAGACGGCACGCCTGAATCAGTGACATTCAATTCTCTATACCACTCACTGTGTCCTCACTTAACGACGGTATCGATTCATCCAGTGTATTTGAGGTCGTTGGATGGTTGTGTTATCCACCGTGTTTCTTTAACGCCCTTTGCCTGGCTCGATACTCTTTACTTCTTTCCAAGGTACTTGTTGGCACTTTTCTTGGCGGTTTATTCGCTTTCTTCCGTTCTCTAAAGGCTCGCACTCTGTCTGTACTTGTCTTTTTCTGCATTTCACTTTTCACACAATGGAAATTGTTAGCTAAAAGATTAAACTGTGTTTGTGTAATATATATTGTAATAAAATACTAATAAAAGCTTTTCGTGACGTTCAGGCCAATTTGCCTTACCGCGCCTATAGAAATTTCACTTCAAAAATACAGAATAGAGAAATACGGCAAATTGCATTTAATGTCTTGTTAAAATCTACTCCCCATAGTAAAATTTATAATTTGATATTCAACCGATAATATGATTAAATGGAATTTTTCGTTAGTACCTTGATGCAAATAATTTTACAGTAAGATTAAGAGTTTAGTAAATATCGTGGTATATCACCCAGAAGATTAACTTTTATAAATTAATAAGGTACATTAAATAACGATACATTACTAAAAGTCCGATAACAATTTTTGTTTCAGTAAACACTCAGTACCATTCCTTCAATAGTTTTACATCAGTAATTACGTAGGACGAATTTTCACGTCCATAACAATATTTCTTAATTTTTATGGTCACCCTTAAGACGATTTGTACCCAAACGATCCATGTCTATAGCATACACATTACGATCGCATTCTATTCTGACGCAACGCACAAAGACACCCATAACCTTGCAAGAAGCTGCTTCGTAATCCGACATGATCACACATTTCCAGATCTTGTAAACTCGAACATCAAAGTGTTTCATATGCCTGGAGGAGCTTGCGAAATGAAGCGAACTCTATTATACATTCCGATAACGATTACGGGAGAGTACAATTCAATAAATAAAACCGGGGGACAGATGGATCCCGTGTCATCCCAAAATGTATTGTATTGCACACCATGCATACTCACAAATAGAATACAAGGAAAAGCGATAAAGCGTCAAAAGCACTCGCCGCTAAAAGCTAGAATGCACAGAAGGCTTAAAGGAAATGGAAAAGAAGAGCACGTACTGTGAAACTGGACACTGGCTTGATTTTAAATACTTCGTCCTTGATGTTAAGTTACACATCCTTGTAAAATCTGAAAGTGGGTGCGAAGTTGTAGTATAATTATTCTAAATAAACGTTTATTGGTGATCTGCATTCGTAATAAATATGTTGCAAAGTTGGTTTTTAACATTCCCTCTAACAAAACGATATATTTTGTGCATTCTCGCCGAAGTTTCCTCGTGGTCTATTAATCACGGTAAATAGCTGTCTTGTGTTTATATATTTAAGTAAGGATAAGTGTCACATAATTGAACGATACCGAGCTTTCCTACACAAAGGACAAAGGACAAAACATAGCGGTGAATATATTGCCACTTTACCGTAATATATATTCGTAAGTTGGCGGCTTAGTTGCAGACTGTCAGTGTCCGTAACAATGTTAAAGATGTACAATTGCCATGTTACAGTTACAGCGAATATCATACAATAGAAAATGCATTAATAAATATACGGGGAAGTTTTAAATGAATTTATATTTGCGAAACGAAAAGTATTTAAATAATAAATTTAATCTTATGATGTGGATATAAAAAAACGAATAATAGATCGTAGAAAACAGAACAATATTTGTAATGCACTGCGATAAGTCAACGGGGAATTTTAGCTAATTGGAGTAACGTTGAAAATTAGGAAAATTAAACTGTCCAACGATTCTGTAATGTTAAAATACGAGTAGAGTTTTACGCAATGACACAAACTCCGAAAACTAAAATCAATAGTATGAGAATTTATCTAACACAACGTTTTTAGATGATGTTGAAAACTGATTTATTAAAAATGGTTATAGCGATAATCTAATATAAATCGATATATATTATACAATCCTTATTTTGAAGGACTTAGAAATGATTTGTAGAGATATAAGTAAAATAATACGGCGCCAGGACAGTAAAAAGCATAATTTTGAATGGTATATACCTGGCTTTAAATTACTGCAGTGTACTGAAACATTTAATTTATAATTAAAATTGTACACTTCGTATAATAAACAATAAGGCAAACAATGGTTGTTTAATGGTTCGAGAAACTTTTCTCATTGTTACATGTTATCGAAACAATTGTTCTTGTTGTTGTAAGATTAGATTTTATACGTTGAGCATTTGAGATTCAATTAAATATATTAATGAATACAAATAACAGCTTGTTAAGCTGAGAATTTTTTTTTATTAAAGTTAATTAAGTTCAAACTAGTAATTGTATTTAAAGTGGACGTGCAAAAATCAACTATTTTGCTTAATAAAGTAAACCATTCTTCTGATTACTTATTCATTAAAGTTTGATAAATCGAGGTTTTATAAATATAAGAATATTTAACTGAAGCACTAGGCGTAATAAATATCCCAACTGGTACTTCATAGACTGAGTATGTTTCTTCTATTTTCTTATGATAGATAAGGAAAATGTTTGTTATAAGACGTCGATTCTATTCCAAGTAGATTTTAAATATTTAAGAATATTTTTTGGCTTTGTTGACTGAATTACAATTGCCAAATTATGACGTTTATTTCCAATAACGAATACAATGTACTTTTAAAATGTAAATCGAGTATTGATATATTCGATTGGAGCAATAACAGTTGTCTGTTACTGATGGTAATAATAATCCTCAACATCATATTGATATTGCAGCGTGTAAAATGTTACTGCAGTTGAGCAAATATCGCATGAGAGCATTTATTGTATTAGTAGATTATTTATGTATTTCAGATAGATGTCACAATATTTAAAAATTCAGAAGAGAATTTACAAAATCACTAAATTTTGAAAAATGACCATGAAATGATATTAATTTTGTACACGCAACATATAACAATTTTTTTATGATTGTCTCATTTTTCTATTACAAACAAAAATATGTAATTTTTAATTTTTCTCTGGACATATACAACATTCATGGTCCGGATGGAATTTTTTCTTTTCTAAAAAAAATGCCCTTCAAATTGGTATTCGAACCCACAACCTCCACTATGTACAGAGTAAGAACTGTTTTAATAAGGGATTAGAGATTGAAGATAACTTAGCATAAAAAGAATGTTACTTTTATATTAAAAGAATTTTATTTTATGATCCACTTTATTTCATCCGTTTTTGAAAATGTGACTAATATATTGCAGACGCAAATATTAGTCATATAGAATTTTTAGTTAAAAATTAAACTACAGGTGGGTATTAAAATGTTGTTTTTCAAAAAAGATGTCACAATTTAGTGGCTTTCTAAGTCAAAACAAAAGGGATTTAGCACATTTATTTCACCCATTATAAAAAAAAATTGCATCAAGTTACTCACCACATAAACAGCCCCAAGTGGCATCACCAAACAAGCCACCATCAGGTCGGCCACCGCTAAAGAGACGATCAGATAATTTGCTACATTCTGTAGATTCCTCTCCAACAAAATGGCAGCGATTACAAAAACGTTGCCTGCAAACGAAACAAAATGCATATTCAGTAAATTTTTAGTTATGATTAATTATGAAGTATTTATAAGTTAAGAATATGATGTAGGTTATTTAAAAAAATTGTGCGCCTTAACCATTGACATGTTTGTAAAAAAATTTGTGAGTAAAGCAAAAATGTACGACAAAATGATTAAAACAGTAGTTTAGAGTTATATCTTCTTATGATGAGATTTTTCTTAAAAGATATGGGACTATAATTTTACAATTTTGCAATTTCACGATTCTCTTATTAAAATGGGATTATAATTTTGCTTTATTGCAATTTCACTATTCTCTAATTAACTAATAAGTGCAATTATTGACATTAGGTTGAGTTTGCAGTCCTACCTATTTTTCAGCGAAAGATATTTTTTATTTTCTACTATATAATTAACTATAATTAAAAGAGTGTTCAATCAAGTTTCATAATTCTAAAATATAAAAACATTCTGTATGATAAAAAATATTTTCAAATTGTGGATTTGAAATTGTAGATTTCTATTTCTATCAATTTATTCACGAGATTTCGATAGGTCCGGATGGTTCACCCTGTACATATTTATGAATATTTTTAGTGCTTAAAATATTAATATTGTTAAAATAGGGTAAAAAAAAATTCAGACTATTAATTGTCGTTAATTCTACACTCATATGAAGTTGTTGCATATTTCTTTCATAGTCTAGGATTTATGGAAGGACGAGTGTTTAAATCCAAGTTTTTGCTGAATAAAAATGAATATTTTCTTTTTTACTATACACGTGCATAATGTGCCAAAAAAATATCTTTTTTATATTTGTTTTCTATATTTAAGATACAATTTGTTGAAACATGTAATTTTAAAATTAAGGTTCTCTTTTGCAATGATCATATTTTAAGTTTTTCTTGCATTTTTGCATGACCTATTTCAGGTTCTTATTAATTAGTAAATAATCGATAGTTATAATGCTTTCTGTCAGGGAACAGAACAGTTAATTGCAAACTATTATGCAAATTCGAAACATTTGTGTTATAGTCCTGTAAAACTTTTACAAACTAGACTTTAGAGAAATATCCCTTTATGTGACCTGGCTGCGAGGACACAATTCATCTAATTAGTAGACAAATCGAAGAACTTCTGCTAGGTGTAGAAGCGCAATCGAATAAATTTGCGATTATAATGCAGCATGAGCATAAAAGCGTTACTTGGAATTGTGCACAGGAAGCTTTCCCCTTTGGGCTATTTTCTACCTTATCGCGAAGAGGCGATTCTATAAAACTGGATTATCCCCACGGTGGTCATTAATAATCAATCCCTATCCGAACATAAATTGTGTGTTATAAACATTTTTATAATATCAACTTTGGTGTTTTTGCATATATTTGCATTGTTGATTGCAAGCTGAAGAAGTATGTAAACTACAATTCTAAATATAAAATTTGTTACAGTCAACGATCGTTTATTGATTGATACGTATGCTAATTAAATTTCAAAATTGCACAACTTATTTAAATATCAAAAATAGCAAAAATCGCAAAGGTTTTAAAACACAGCAAAGCAAAACAACCAAACCGAGGAAAATTTCTTTTTATCGATTTGGGAAAATCTAAAATTTCAACGAACGTTTAATGCCTTCCAGCACGAACTAATCAGATCTGCATAAACATAAAATAAATGTCAGTAAAAGGTTTGTAGTGTAGCCGCATAATCACGGTGGCCTCTGCAATCTGTGCTTATAAGAACATGGTCAGCATTGTATATAATCGCTGGTGCATTAATATACAGAGTAAAGTTCGTACACCACAATCGGGCTTCTGGAGTATCCAAGAAGGATCATCGAAGTCAACATTCTGTATTACAAGTACACGCTAGCCATTTTACCCTTTCCTGTAGGAAGGGTTTCATCAAGAACAACGTAAGAGGATATATATATTTTTTTAATTTTACATATTGAGTTTAGCCTATTGGCTACTTTCCTCAGTTTCTTATTATTTTAATTTCGTTTACGTACTTGTTTAATATATTAACTTTATTTATTTCATTTTTACTTTCCAAATATATATTTACTTTTTAAAAATTATCAATACGGTATTAAATAATAGTATAAAATATCACCCACATACCGCAACTTAAAGCATTAAGTAGCTAGATGCGCATTTCGAAGGTTACGCCCCCATCTTCAGTAGCACAAGATAAAAACGAAATAAAATACCTCTTGTCACGAATCGTGATTGATAATAATGGTATGTCAAAACGAAAATAAGAAAAAAATAATTTTAAAATAGTTCTTAATAAATAAATTAAATAGACAAGATGAAATTGGGCCTGAATTAAATTTGATTTAGATTTAGCATGTATATACTTTCATAAGCATTTAATTCGGAATAATTCAAAACACTTTTAAGTAATTTAAGTGAACTAATTCGAATAGGATGACCTGAGTTTGTTAAAAATATGCTCGGCTACAGCACTTTTATCTTTTCTGTTTAATTTGAAATGAGCTAAATGCTCATTAAATCTAGTTTCACTTGGTCACGTATATATATTTTATATATATGTTTACATAATTCATGTTTCTTTCATTCATTCATTTCTTTAACATACCCTCATTTATACGTAAAACTTAAAAGAACCTGTTCTTATTTCTACAGCGTTAGAATATTGTTACATTTGGCAAGGGGTCCTTCATAAATTCATGACAAAAGACATAACTATAAGAGGATATAGTGTGTTTAAAAAGTAATGAGACTGTTTCAATAAAACGCTTTATTTATTTTACATTTACAATTCATCCTTATCACCTTCAAAATAGTTCTGAGGCCGGAGACGTTGCACCCACTACTCATAGCAGTATTGGAAGTCGCTAAGTGGGATCGAACTAAGTTGATCCGTCACGGTTTTCTGAATGATGTTTATAGTGCCAAAATGATGTCCCTTGAGTTGAATTTTCAACTTGGGAAAAAAGAAGAAGTCACAGGGTGATAGATCAGGTGAGTAGGAGGGGCTGAGGAACCGCTGAAATTCCTTTTTGTGTCAAAAATTGCCTAATAGAGAGTGCTGTGTGACAAGGTGCGTTGTCATGATGCAACGTCCAACTTTCAGAAATGCTTGGTCTGACTCGAAGAACTCTTTTCCTTAGTCTCTCGAGAACTTCGTGGTAAAACTGCTGATTGACAGTTTGCGCCGGGGGCACAAACTCCTTATGAACAATCCCCTGACTGTCGAAAAAGCAAATGAGCATTGTTTTAATCTTGGATTTGCTCATCCGTGCTTTCTTCGGACGTGGTGAGTCGGGGGTGTGCTACTCCTGACTTTAGCGTTTCGTTTTAAGGGTCGTATTCAAGTACCCAGGATTCGTTACCTGTGATCACGTTTTTTAGAAAATCTTTGTTAGTTTCAATGTTCTGCAGAAGATCTGAACACACAGCTATCCGATGTTGTTTTTGCTCAGGTGTCAGGATTTTGGGAACCATCTTCGAACACACCTTTCGCATGCCCAAATCCTGGGTTAACATGTCATAGACAGTGGCAATGTTCAAATTTAATTCACTGCTGATCATTCTGACAGTCATTCGTCGATCAGACATCACAAATACTAGCACTTTTTTCAAATTTTCGTCGGTTTTTGAACTGCGCGGTCGTCCTTTCCGATTTTCATCATTATCGTTTTCACATCCCTCTAAAAAGGCCTTGTGCCACCTAAAAACTTGAGCTTTCGATAAGATCTGCTCTCCATACGCTAGCGTCAATTTTTGATAAGTTTCCGTTGCGGTTTCGGCAAGTTTGACACAAAACTTTATCGCCGAACGTTGCTCCAATTTTGTTACGTCCATTTCCATGACACACTTAAAAAACTAGCTTCACAAGAACACGTAGTAAAAAAAGTACAATAGCATCGGGTAGTTGAGACTTGTACTGGAGGTAGATCAAATGTTTATCTAAATGGTTAACTGGCGGGAAAACTTGCAATGTTGCCAAATCACACACTGTGCATGCGTTCTCACTACTTTTTAAACTTACCTCGTATATGAGCTAAATAGTATTTTCGTAATTGGATCTTTAACAAACGCGAGCAGAAGTGGTCAATATTCGTGACCAGCCTAGATTACCTACAAGTGGAGTTCTATCAAGAAATTCCCACTGAATTATATACATATATTCTATTTTCAGAGGCTCTGCGGAAGCTAACACTACGAATATATTTAGCGATTGAAATGGTCCATGTCTACAAGCCTCAAGAATTGTCATGTAGCTTGTTTATGGCAGCCGTCTATACAAATTAAATTAAACGCAAACTAGTGAATAAAATACATTGAATATAATAATAATATTTGTATACTATAATCGAAAACTTTTATAAAACAATATTTCCACCCTCATGACATTTTAAGCATCATTTCATTGACCCAACGTTTTCACATTTTGTTGATACGAACGGGTGAAGAATAAACTCATTTAAACACAACTGCACGAGTAGTTTTAATTTTAATTAGGTTTCTGATTAACATGTACATATGAGAAAACAAAACGACAAACGTCTTCGCATTACATCAAGAAGTGATACAACACCGCCTGAATTCGTGAGTTATATAACTAGCTCCATTTTCGCTCAAACAAATAAAAGTATAAGATGAAGGTCATATACTCGTAGTTATATAAGATGCTCGTTTGTGGAAGAGGTTTATTATTTCTCGATTTCGTTAGTCGTTATGTTAATCAAGGACGAAACCAACACACAAATTGCAACAGGATCCGGTAGTAGATTTACTTTCACTCTAACTGAGTACAAAGAGACTAAAGAACAAGGTTGTTGCCAGAGGAAATATCGGTAAGGATAAATTTAACGAAAAAAGTATTCGATAGATTTTATTGTAACACTGCAGCTTTTTGGTGTAATACGTAATCGTGTTGTTCTTCTATAATATTTTAATATTTACGATCATAAATTTACAATTATTAAAAAATTAACGCTATGTTAAAACATTATTTCTTCCAACGATTTTTGCGAATACAAATATTATAGTCCAGACCAATTTATAGTGGATTGAACTTTGTAACAATTTTATAGAGAGTACAAGCTACAAAATACAAAAACATTTGCAATTAGGATGTGTTTAATTTTGTGTACGCATATTGTTGAACATGTATATGCATAATATACCGAGGGTTGCAGAATACTAATGCTAGTCTCATTTCGCACTTGGTATGAAAATTTCAAACTGAAAATGCAAAACAGCGTTTCATAATTTGCAAAGATATTTCTATAACAATGCTACGTTGTGTTTAACTTTGATAGTTTCCTTTATTGAAGATTCAACAAGCGCATTCAGCAGAAAGTTGAATTTTTAATTAAAGGAATTGCTATTAATAATAATATTTACTGGTAAGATAATAAAAATAATATTGCGCATATCGGAATATAGATGGATAAACATTTCAGTCAATTTATAACTTTTATGTATTTTTTGTATATTTTTTCAATCGAAAATGAAATTTTAAAGTCCAATTTTGACACGATGGCACCAATATACATATACTTCATTTTTTAAATTACACTAAACGTTAAAAATTCTTTTTTTTTTGATATATATTAGAGTGATAATATATCACAAGAAATTTAATTAAGTTAGTCGTAGAAAATCTGATTTTATAATCACACAGTACGTATATTTATATTTTGTACATATGGCGAGGAGCCATCTGTTTGTTTTCTAATGGTTAATTAAGCTAATTAATATTTCTCTCGTATTTGGATAAGCTATGATACAAATGCTGCTTGCATGTCATATAAACATAGCAACTCATTTGAAAATTTATATGCAGATAAAGGGGCGTAGAAACGGAATAGAAACTATTTCAAAATGTAAATTAAAATACTTTTAATTAATAACAACCTTCAAATATTCGGAATATTTTAATTATCTAATTGATTTGAATATAATGGAAACTGAAGTAATTTGGTTCTTGTGATTTAAAAGAGTAGTTGAATTCAGCATGATTAATAATTAGAATAATAATATTTAATAAAACTATTAATATATTTGCTTGCTTATAGAAAACATAATATAGTACAAATACGCGATTGTTAATATTTTGAATAAATTTTATTATTGACGTGGTATATATATTTTATATATCGCAATTTAAATTAATAAAACACGCAGGGGAAAAAATGCAGGAGCGATTATACAGATTAGTTTGTAAAATATATGAGAAGGGAGAAGTACCACAGGATTTTCAGCATAGTAGAATAGTAACAATGCCGAAGAAAATAGGAGCTAATTTGTGTGAGAACTATAGGACCATTAGTCTACTATCACATGCATCGAAGATATTGTTAAAGATTATTTATAGGAGATTAGAAAATAAAGTAGAGGAAAGGCTAGGAGAAGATCAGTTTGGTTTTAGGAAAAACAGAGGGACGAGGGAGGCGATTTTAGCACTAAGAACAGTAGTAGAAAAAAGAATGAGGGTAGGAAAGGTAACTTGCATAGCTTTTGTAGATTTAGAAAAGGCATTTGATAATGTAGATTGGGACATAATGTTTAGAATTTTAAAAGAAACGGGTATAGATTATAAGGATAGGAGAATAATTTTTAATTTATATAAACACCAAACTGCCTTAGTTAGAATTGAGGGGGAAGAAGAGGTAGCAAAAATAGGGAAGGGAGTTCGGCAGGGATGTACACTTTCACCGTTATTATTTAATCTATATATAGAAGATGCAATAAACAAAGTAAAAGAAGAGTATAGTGTAGGTGTGAATGTACAGGGAGAGAAAATATATATGTTGAGATTCGCCGACGATATAGCTATATTGGAAGAAAGCGAAAAGAATTTAGAAAGGGTATTGAATGGTATGCAGGCAGTATTGACTAGGGATTTTAACATGAAAATAAATATAGGTAAAACTAAAGTGATGAGGTGTGACAAAAAGGAATGCAGTAGAAAAATGAGGATCACAATAGGAGATAATAGAATCGAAGAAGTGTCAGATTTTTGTTATTTAGGCAGTAGAATCACAAAAGATAATCGAAGCAAGGTAGATATAAAGTGTAGGATAGCACAGGGTAGGAAGGCATTCGTAGAAAAGGAACAGATTTTAAGATCAAATATTGACTTGGGTATTAGAAAAAGATTACTGAAGGTATATGTTTGGAGTGTAGCACTGTACGGGTGTGAGGCGTGGACTATAGGAAAGGAAGAGAAGCGTAGATTACAAGCATTCGAAATGTGGTGTTATAGGAGGATGATGAGGATTGGTTGGGAAGATAAAGTAACAAATGAAGCTGTACTAGAGTTAGTAGGGGAGAAGAGAAGTATTTGGAGAGTGTTACAGCGTAGGAGAGACAGATTAGTATAGGGCATATCCTTAGGCATGGGGGGATTATGCAATTGATCATAGAAGGTAGAGTGGGGGGAAAGAGAGGGGTAGGTAGGCCTAAATTGGAGTATGTGAGTCAGATAGTTGAAGACGTTGAGATGAATAGCTATAGGGAGATGAAGGGATTAGCTCAGGATAGATCGGCATGGCGTGCTGTTTCCAACCAATCTTTAGGATTGCGGACTCTTTAACTAATATCGCAATAACTAATATTATAAGTTATAATATTATAATTATATAAATAGATTTTAGGTCTGGCATTATCTTCTTCTTCTTCTTTTTCTTGTTCGTCGTCTGATTTTTCATTTCTTGTCTGTACGTCTCTTACTAAATCGAGATCAGACATTTCTCCAGTCGTTGGAAGGTCTCATCCATTTCGATCAAATCTTCTAAATTATTTGAAGTGGGAATAACGAAAGATTGTAGCCAATGTTTCGGAGGTAAATCATCTTCCTCATCAAAATGATAGTCGCATAAACCCGCATGCCGGGAGCAGTTCCTAATTGTACCACCGGTGACATCCTTCCAGGCTTTTTTCAGAATTTACAGAGCATCAAGTAGTTACTTTGCTCAAGTTCAAGTTTGCGCCGTCGGTCTCCATCATTTTCAAAACCAGTCTTGTTCTGTACGCACATTTTAGGCTTGTTATTAGTCCTTGATCGATCGGCTGTAGATTACTGGTTGTGTTTGGAGGCAAAAACTTCAAAGTTATAAATTTCAAATCCTAGTATGCGAGGATGAGCTGGACAATTAACTAAAAGTAGAAGGATTTTTCTCTTTGCTTTTTTGACGTCCTCTTCTCAACGTCGGATTCCTTTTGCAAATAACTCGCTTGTCATCCAAGACTTTTTATTGGCTTCATAGGTCACAGGCAAGCTTTTTACACGTTTGAAGCATCGTAGGTTTTTTGATTTGCCGAACACTAACAAATCTTTTTTTCAATGCCGCTTACATTAGCACAAACAAAAACAGTGATCCTTTCTATTGGCAGTTTTCCGCCAATGCATTTTTCATTTTTGAACTTTAATGTGTGGTCTGATGTCAGCTTGAAGAAGAGGCATGTCTCGTCCCCGTTGAAGATATCTTCGTCTTTAAAATTTTTCCGGATTTCTTCCCACTCATTTTGAATCCACGCACTGGTGATAATCAAATTGACGTCTTTGGCTTTGCCAATCATTTTTCCAAAATTGATTTCATGCTGTTTTTTAAGACGTTCTATCCATGCCGGGGAACATTAATTTATTTTTATTCCCGACAATTCAGCCAAATTTCCAGCTTTTAATTGGAGAATAGGCCCGCTTACCGATAAATTGACGGTCCTTTGTTGTTTAAACCAGTTCAATAAAGCAGCATCTATATCCTCGTGAGTAGGTTTCCTCATACGCTTCACACTTCTGCTTCCTTCATTTCTTTGATTTATTTCGAGCCGTCCATATTGAACCCACCGATGAGTTTACTAAGTTAAAATGCTTACACACTTCACTTTACTTTACACCGCTTTCTAACATATTCACCACTGCCAGTTTTATGTCTAAGGTTATTGCTTTACGCTTAAGGCTTGGCATTTCGTTTTCTAAGAGATCAAACTCAAAACTGATTTGATGTTTCTGCTTGCATTTAGCTTGCAAGCTATTAAACAACCTCATTAGGCGGTAATTACCAGAAAACCCGTCTAATCTCCTAAACAGAAGAAATCCTAATGTCGTCAACATAATGACTTAATAAGCGAGGTATGATGACTTATTATCCGAAGTCATAATACATAGAGTATATGAGCCTTGGGTTGGGACCAAGCCATTTTGACTTACTAACCGAGTTCGACTGTATTTATAAAATGGAAAAAAATGCGGATATTATATTAACTTTAACAGTTTATTTGGTAAATATTCGGTACAAAATGTGTATAAAATCCACAGTCTCTGGATGACATCGAAATGGTTAATTATAAGCATCACTTCTGTTTATGTGGAAATGGCAACATGTAAATTACTCAATTCTCTCAAAAATGTATATCATTATGGTATCTAAAGTATCTTGAGAATTTTTAATAATAAAGAAATCAATTGGTTGTTTATATATTTAATTCCAGTTTAGATGGCAACCATCTACCATTAGGTAGTAAAAAATATATTTTTTTTCGTTTTAGTAAAATTACTCGTATATTTTTATGTCATCTACTTAACGCATTTTTTTCGTCTGCTTCAATTTACTACAAACATTTCATATAGTTACGCAAGTATAAATAAAATATTTTCAACAACAAGGGAGGTTATAGGTGTAAAGGACAGGAAACCGCATTTCCTTTGAACGACGCAGAATATGTAAATGACGGTATTCCTATCCCAATGCGAAGACAACGATATTGGATCGGAAGTAGTTGTGGGGGCGGAAGCAGACAACATTTCGGTAGACTGGGATGCAGACCGAAGGGAGGCTTAGAACCGGAAATTTCGTATGTATTTAGGTGAACTCAAAGGATTCAATAATGCTAATTCATTGCCAAGAAGGAGATAGTGGTACTAATGTAAACTCACAAGCCGCTTGATGGTAGCAATTGCCACATATATGATGTTATGAAATATATAACAAATGCGCGATTTCTGTGCGGCGTCGACAAGAGATAAGTTAAACAAAATTTAATACATGTAAAAACAAAAATCGTAAATAATATGGCATTAATTATCAATTATACAATTTTTGTTCCGATTTACATACATAGAAATGTGTTATAGCGAAATTTATTATGCGTGCCTGCCAAAAATTAACAAATGATATTTATCGAGTTGCTGATTTACCTAGACATTTTAAAACCCTGAAATTTTTTTTCGCTACGCCTAAGTTTGACTACAAAAAATTGTTATATTTCACGAAAGGTGCAAGAATATTGTCATTTAGTATTAGATGAACATCCTCGAACTCTACCTTCATTTATTCCACTCCAAGTTCAGTTATAAATTAATGAAACAAGATTTATTTTGAGTTATGGCAACACAAGAAATCTACGTTTGTTATAGATTCACAAAGATGTTACATGTTACCCAAACATTTACGTGGACCCACTAGACTAGTCGATGAACTAAACAGATGTAAACATGGCAAATGCACCCACACTTAGTATGTTAAGAAGCTTCCTTTCTCCAGGAATGATATTGCTTTTAATGTAAATTTCTTATATAAAAGACTATTTTCCTTCGAATTGCAAATGGTTTTGTTGTATTAGACAAATGGAACTTTTAAAATGTAAAATGCTTTTCAATTCTGCTACAATTTCTTTGTATAATTTCAATATATGTGTTTTAAATTACACTTTTACAGAATTAAATAATAGTAATAGAATTTAGACGGCGGTAACATAAACTTGATTTTGCGGCAGATTTTTTATAATTTTGATTAGAAGTGAATTATTTATTTTTACAATAATGATCTTTGCTAAAAAACTTCTTCGCAATGTTCATATGCGACAAGGATTAAATTATTTATTTTTACAGTAATTATCCTAGCTAAAAAACATTCTTCACAATGTTCGTATGCGATAAGGATTGAATTATTTATTTTTACAATAACTATCCTAGCTAAAGAATTTCTTCGCGATGTTCATATGCGACAAGGATTGAATTATTTATTTTTACAATAACTATCCTAGCTAAAGAATTTCTTCGCGATGTTCATATGCGATAAGGATTGAATTATTTATTTTTACAGTAATTATCCTAGCTAAAAAACATTCTTCGCAATGTTCGTATGCGATAAGGATTGAATTATTTATTTTTACAATAATTCTCCTTGCTAAAAAACTTCTTCGCAATGTTCATATGCGACAAAGATTGAATTATTAATTTTTACAGTAATTATCCTAGCTAAAAAACATTCTTCGCAATATTCATATGCGACAAGGATTGAATTATTTATTTTTACAATAATTATCCTAGCTAAAAAACATTCTTTGCAATATTCATATGCGACAAAGATTGAATTATTAATTTTTACAGTAATTATCCTAGCTAAAAAACATTCTTCGCAATGTTGCGATGTTGTTCATATGCGACAAGGATTGAATTATTTATTTTTACAGTAATTATCCTAGCTAAAAAACATTCTTCGCAATGTTCGTATGCGATAAGGATTGAATTATTTATTTTTACAATAATTCTCCTTGCTAAAAAACTTCTTCGCAATGTTCATATGCGACAGGGATTGAATTATTAATTTTTACAGTAATTATCCTAGCTAAAAAACATTCTTCGCAATATTCATATGCGACAAGGATTGAATTATTTATTTTTACAGTAATTATTCTTGCTAAAAAATTTCTTCGCAATGTTCATATGCGACAAGGATTGAATTATAAATTTTTACAATAATTATACTAGCTAAAAAACATTCTTCGCAATATTCATATGCGATAAAGATTGAATTATTCATTTTTACAATAATTACCCTAGCTAAAAAAGGTTCATATGTGACAGCGATTGAATTAATTATTTTTACAATAATTATCTTAGTTAAAAAATTCTTCGCAATGTTCATATGCGACATGGATTGAATTATTAATATTTACAATAACTATCCTAGCTAAAAAATTTCTTCGCAATATATATATGCGAAAGGGAAACAATTACGAAGTTCAGGTATATATCTTCTCATCTCACAACTGCAATTACACAAGATTCCACAGATTTGAGTAAATATTCCAGTTTCTCTATGCGTACCTACGCTATGAGATTCCAATGAACTAGTTAGCACTTGCGGTAATGATTTTGCTTGTTCCTCTCTTCTGCAGTAGTATTGTATTGTTGGGTGTGCATGTGTGGATGGAGGAAGGTAAGGTATATAATTATAATCTGATGGAATTTCGAATTCCCCAAGTGAACCATTGCGTAAACCTTCCGAGAATTCTGTAGAGATTATACAATAAATTGCTCCAGTTCAACTAACATGCTAATGTTCAAAGTATGATATTTATCAAGAGGACTCAAACCACGAAGTGAGTATTTTTTTGCGGTGTAAGAATAACTTGAAATAATGCAATGCAGAAAATATTCAAACAACTTTTATGTTCTTTTTAATAAATAATTTTTAATGTCACGACATTTTTCCATTTGATTGTTACTACATAAATTTGTTTTTAGAAAACAACGAATTTGCTCGTAGTCGTTAAAATAATTTTTCTGACAAAGAGTCAATAACATTTCTGAGTTCTCGTTTTTAATGTTGTTATCTAATAATACCCCCGTTCTTTGCCAAAAGAGATTATTTAAATAATGTGCGATCCAAATTCGAGTCTAAAACTCAAGTTTCTAACTGTTAAAATTTAATATAACGCGTTTATTTTGTACGTCTACCACATTTGTGTTTCATCGCGAAATTGTAGATTAAGTGCGCTACTTAAGTAAATTACAAACGGTTTTTGGTGTGCGGACGTGTTCGGGCACGTTAATGCAGAAAGGATTCTGTCGGTATTGCAGAAATAGTCGGCATAGGTGTGCTTCCTTACGGGATGTGAACTGATAGAATGAGAAGCACGTGAAAAACACACGGTGTGAAAACAAATTCAAACTCGCGTGTTACGCAAGTCGAAGATAGAAACGTGCGCTAACATAAGAGCCGTAACTAGTTATTTGTTTGTCCGCAAAAAATGCTTTGGTCCAATAATTTAATGCCAATTTCTTAAAGCAGCTTAAAATGGTCGATTTTTTTTTGAAATTAAGAACTATTGGTTGATTGGGAATGGAGCTGGATCATTTAATTTAATTTTTTATTTTACATTTGTTGGAAAAGAATTTTTATATATATTTTTGGTTGTAACTCTCCAACACCTAATAAATCTCTTCTTATATATAATTAATTTGCACATAAATTTCGAAAATGGTATTATTTACGTTAAAATAAAAAACATTTTTTAAATCGCAGCACAGTT
Source organism: Leptodirus hochenwartii (assembly GCA_947310635.1). Taxonomy (NCBI): domain Eukaryota; kingdom Metazoa; phylum Arthropoda; class Insecta; order Coleoptera; family Leiodidae; genus Leptodirus; species Leptodirus hochenwartii. The sequence continues at coordinate 7,381,587 of OX371176.1, read as the reverse complement.
TTTTTTTGGCAAAGACAATTAATTTTGTTCTCTTAAGAAATGTTTGTGTATTTTTCAGCGAACTCTTAACACAACCACTTGACTTAAAAATAATTTACAATATTTATTTCTTAAATTGTGATATTTGTGATAATTTCTCGACTTTATTACACTTTATTTCTTTAAGTGTTGTCGGTGGTCCGTATCAAGAAGTACGTAGTCAAATTTCAACGATAAATTCTAAATATATTTCATGGAAATTTTCGCCACTGCTCATAGAATTTTACGCAATTTGGGAACTTAAATTGATTATTGTTAAGAATCTCTTATTCTTTAACTTGGGATTTTGATTACGGTCCATGGTGAATTGCCGACAGGTATAGACAGACATTCCTTTCGGAATTCCAACTATATGGAGCCGCTAGTGAGTGTGTTATACTTTGGGTACTGTATGCACGTCCTACCGTAAATAATTAATTTATTCGGGCAGTTGAGCTGATACAAATGTACCTGTCGTTAATTACAGGTAGTTATAGAGTGGGTAGACAATACAGTCGCTTGTAATTAAAGCGGCCCTAATAGTGGGTGGTGTTAAATACACGACAAGAATATTTTAAAATGTTACCTTTCTTATGCTGTATGTCCCAAAATATTTATCCGCATATGAGCTTGATTTCACCGAACCAAGAGAAAAAATGCGGCATTTATATAATTCAAATTTTAGTCAATATCGAGGATAAAATATTTTGGCATTTACTTTTAGCAAAGCAAATTTTGTTAAAGACATAGTACTAAAATATATAAAAAATTATCAATTTTTTCAAATCTCGTCTTCGATGGGATGCTCTTATTAATCGCTCGAACTTTTATGTAAAAAAAACCTCTTCACTGCAAATTATGGAGGAATCCGCAAGGTACGATTTCAATTGTATATACAAGATTATAAAATTCCATTTTTGTTGTACACGTACAATTACATTATTCAATTCAATTTAAGCAAATTACAGAATTTAAGTAATTTGTACGTTAAGTTTGAACTTTATATTTAATAAACAAGTCGAGGATAATCCATTTAGAAAGCTTGACTCTTACGAAAGAAGCTAGGATTGTAGAAGTTTTGACTGCGTATTTGTTTCAAAATCGGGGAATTTAAGAATGTCCCTATTCTAACCAAAATTTCACAAAACTCTACATACACTAACCAACAATTTCCATGTCTGTCTCGTCCACTTTAATAATATGCAGTGTTCGGGTGTATACATATTCCTATAATTTTCAGGTAGTCGAGTTAATGATGGTCAAATTCCTACAAAGGTACATGTAAATTCCTATAAGGTTCGGTCTCCAAGAAAATAAGCTCCTTAATCCCTCGTTACTGATATTCAAAAGAAATATTTCCAATTGAAATCAAATATTGAAGAAGAAGACATAGATATAGGTTCCCATATATTTAACGATCGTGACAATTACCCAATTAACAATGACCCAGATGACCCAGTTGGTGAAAGTACAGAAATTCAGAATGCAGAAGTCTGCATTTTATTGCATGATCATCCCGAGGAATCAAAGTTACATGTGCAAGAAATAAGTGCTTCGTGCAAGAGGAAGGCGATGGACAACAGGAGTTTGTAGGAATTTGACCATACACATTTCGGTTTCTTCTACCCGACCCCATATTTATAGGAATTTACCATCCTCGCAGTATTCAACTTAATATGAAATTGAGCCAGCAGAATTAAGTTGTTGACCATCATCTTATAAACATCACATAATTGACCTATTAAAGGATCATCAACGTCATCCAACATTAATGTGAAGAAAAATGAATGAATATAGATTAGATATTAAGAGACTAAAGAATTTTGTTATAACTAAAGCAGTTATTTAATGAATGGCTTATCAGAACATACTGTAACGTTATCTTATAAATTTCGTCACCGAAGAAATTGAATTTATTTGAGTTGTTAGTGTTGAAGAGATAAAATTAAGCAAGTAGCTGCTGTCTAGATTTATAGAAAATTGTAGATGATGAATCTTAATAAAGGTTTATATTTTGCTTCTTTGCTTTGAAATCTTAGTTTCTAGTTTATTGAAATTTCAGCGAGTATCTTGAAAAAAAAAATTGTGACAGCTTTTAATAATATATTAAAAAACGAATTTCATAAGGCAGGTTTTATTGCATGAGTTCAAGTATTTTAATGAACCAGTTTTTTAAATGACTTATGAAATGAGTTTTTATACTATTTTTTCTAATTTGGGTCTTTTATACCCTTATTAAATAAAAAAATCGAAATTTCAAAATTTAGGCAATTTTTTGAATGTTGGTAGTAACTATTGACACATTTGAAACACAATTGAAATAAATTGTCAAATAAATTTAAATGAATTGCTTTCTTTTGTAGTTTGACGTACAATTGTACATTTCAGGGACCAAATTTAAATTAAACTATTTGTTGCTTTCTTTTGTAGTTTGACGTTTGATAACTGGCAAGCAGAGCTACCAACTTTGAAACAGTAAATTGCTACAAGAGAACTCAAATTCGCTATAAACGAACTTATTTTGCTTCGTTAGCAGCTTTATTAGAAACGCAAATTAGAAAAAAATAATTAATAAAACGCAAAACGCATCTATAAAAGATGTAAAAATACTAATAAATTGATTTTAGAACTAAGATTTATTTAAGAATTGAAATTATCAAAAACCTACAGTATGCCAATATTTGATTTTATATCATTATTTAATTAATAATAGTCTAGTACATTAATAGTGTAGTATTTATACCGGTGAGTGATAAAACTATATTATTTGTCTGATTAAGTATTATCGAGGACAAAAATTTATTTGTAAAGATTTTTTACAATACATAATATAAGGCAAGAAATGATATTGTTAAATACCTTAAATTCTAACACTCGTAGAATCTTCACGAGGTGAGAATGTTAGCGTATAATGAACCTAGAATATTCTTAAGATGATGATGAGATCTAGGAAGAGACAAGTTGCTCAGTCGGATGGTATTTTATTGCTATGCACGACATTAAATATTTTATACAGAGGCTTGAATATATTTTCTAGTTCTTCCAGAAGATATAAAATCAAATCGAATTATCATTTTGTAAATTCTTAAGGAAAAATGTCGTACAATGTTTATAACAACGTAACATTCCATTAGTGGAACTAAAATAATTGTTGGCTTTCTAACAATGGGAACACACTGTATATTAGTAACCCTTATTAGGACCGATGTATTGAAGAAAATTCCTTTTGTTGTATTGAATTAACTTTATCTTGAAATTTAACTTCTGCTTAAATAACGCTTCGCATTTACGTTTGAATTATCTCTGGAGTAATAAATCCCAAGGAAAATAACAAAAATATGAACAACGATAATAGTATTAAAAAAAATTACATGTGATGTTCACAAAATTTCAGTTATTTCATTTCTGAAACTCCGAAGTACAAAAATTGAGCACGATGAAAAGTTAGCTTTACTTGAGCAAATGTTAAAATAAGCGTAACAATATAATAGTTAATCCTTATTTGCAATTTTTTCGACGAGTTAATATTTTTATTGAAAATAACGATAACAAAACTTAATCTTGCCCCTTCTTTTAACTTATTCGTAAATTTATCATAGTTACTTTTGATAATTTTCTATATTGACACATCATCTAGAGCAGAGCTATTTCTATACAATTACGTATATGTCATTACCTCATCATATTCGAGTGGTGTACAAGATATCTTTTGATAAGCCCCAAATCTACCTCACGCTTGCTTATTTACCGAAACGTTGGTGGCGGTGAGATGAGGGAACTATTTATGGCCATGCTTATATGAGGTAGACACGAAGACATGTAATTATGGTGGATTAATGGTGAAATCAAGATTGAAATTTCAGACGGGTGAAATTTAAAAGAGTTAAACATATTGCAGATTTGCAAGATTAATATTTTAGTAATTACGAGTTGTTTTTGTAAGTTTCAGAAGATATATAAAACTGGACCAAATACTTTGGAGGACAACATTCAGTTCCTTATTTATCCAATACAAAAAGAATCTTAATTTAACAATGGAAAATTTTATAAATCAATATAAAATGTATGAAAACTCACCGATAATCGTAACCAGAATCATCAGACCCAGCAGGAGACTCAGCACACCCATAAATATTAAGTCCGTCAGCGGTTCTTCTTCTCCAAAATCGGTGCCATTCGCAAACAATTCTACACTTCCATTCACAATTAATCCCGAACCGTTCGAAACCTCTATACTGGCGTAGAGGTCTTCTAATGATGCAATTACAGTCGCTGTTACCGAGTTGTTGGTGTTGTTCCATGATGAAGAATTGAAGAGGTGGTGGTGTGTGGTCGTATTTAAGTTGAGGATATTGCTGGTGGTGTTCCATATAGTAGGGGATATCGGAAGATGTGATGGGGGTGGTAATGTGGATGTGGATTTGCTAGTTGAGTTTGAGATGTGGAATGGTTCTGCAATAAGAGAAATGTCGGTTTTATTTACTTTGAAACTGCAATAACGCGTTAAGAGAAAAATGTTCAAAATTAGATTGTGAAAACTGTTGATCAATAAAATATTGTTTAGTTCCCCGAATAATGAAAATGAAAGGCAATTTTTTTGGTTTCATAAAAAGTATTTTCAAAATCACTTGCTTTAGTTTAAAATTTCCTTCTATGAAGGAAGGTAATAGGTAGTTAAACAAAAAAGTTCACAAGCTAATAACATAGAGGCAAATTCCGTCACGATTTCGTGCTTAAACGAAAAAGCGAAGGATATTGTTTTGAAGTTATTCTCACTTCCGCTGATCCTGTATAAGTATAAAATGGATAGGATTAAAAAGGATGAGCAAAATATAAGAATATCACTAACAAACCGTATAAAAGGAAAGTTCATTCAATGAATGAAAACAAACAAAAATCATGTTCATATACTTTTGAGCGCAAACAATAAATATACTCGAAATATATAGGAACGATTCTTTGACCAATTACGTCAAATTTTCACAATAAATACATAATTTGATACGTTGAAATATTAGTGAATATTTTAATACAAATTGATAGTTGAACTTGTTCCAATAGCATATGTTAATAGCATGTGCATTTTGTAGTTGACGAAAAAACAAATAAATTCGTTGTACAATCTGCCCTTCCACTAAGCTTCCTCTAGAATTTGCATTCTAAGCAAGCATTTCTGTAACATGCAAAGATGTTTAGGTCAATTTGTTTATGCTTTATTGTGCTGGCATATAACCTGTACCGTTTCCACCAGCCCAACCGGTAAACAGAAACCCAAGCAGGATATTCCGTCTCGATTTTCAAGTGGTGAAATTGTCTGTTGTTAAACACTTCACATGTCCCTGTATGTATCTTATCTCTCAACTAAAGGAAATGCATCGGGATTTGAGGAATACTAACTATTTATATATAGACGTGGATGAGGCAGAGGTATCAATTCATGACGACCACCACTTCAAACTTTCCAAGTAAATACGAATCAAATGGCTTTGATGCAATAGCAGAGGATTTCTGACTAGGACTGTAACGATATTCTGAAGGACATTTATGTGACTAAATAAAATGTATGGGAGGCTTTCTTCCCCTTCGCTCTGAATTTTATATTAAGACGCGTAACAAAACTCTTGCTCAACAATATATTAGTTCATCTCTGCTATACTGAAGCAGTTTTCAGATATTAATTTTGAGAAAAAAATTACTTTACTAATTATGTAAAAAAATCGTTTTTGTTAGTTGTGTAAAATTGTCTAAGCAGAATTAAATATTATTATTTAATTTTATAAACAATCTCAATCACGTCTTCATTAAAACTTGAATATTTCATGATAAAAAGGATATTAGGCAATACTAAGATTAATCGAGGATCAATTTGATTCTTTTAGTGGAAACTAAAATAATTAATTAAAATATTAATTGGCCTTCTAACAATAGGAACACTGTTGAAGATTTTTTACAATACACAATATAAGCCAAGAAATGATGTTGTTAAATATCTTAAATTCCAATACTCGTAGATTATTCACGAGGTGAAAATGTTGAATAATGAACGTATAATGAACATAGAATATTCAGCTCTATTAGAAACGCAAATTAGAAAAAGATATTTACCAAATCGAATTATTCAATAAGCTAGTTATTATAAAGGCTACGTCATCCTTGACACTTGTTTTCAAATGGTGGAATTTTTCAACATCTGAGAGAGATTCGTTTCTATTAATTATTCATTCGAATAGTTCCTGAAATTGTTGCCATTCGTCAATGTTTCCGTGGAATTTTGGTAACTCTATTGCCGGCACCTTAGAATAAATTCGTTTGGATGACGTATTAACACTTAACAGTGTTTGTAACGATCGTGAAGACGCGATGTGCTTCAGCTGAAGGTAACTCATCATTTTAGAGTAGTTCCATAGAACGCCCATATACAGTTCTGTAAGCTTCACGACCTACGTGTTCTTCTTCTAGAAACGCATCTTTTTCTTCTTCAGGTGCCTGATTTATTATATCTTTTATAATTCGAAGGAAATCTTCATATAATTTTTTGTATTCATCGAACCTATATTGGAAATCCCTTTTATTTATAGGCCTTTCTAAGGCCATGACGTATGTTTGAAATTTCGTCATGTGGTACTTCACGCTCTTCTTTTGCTTCTTGATGTCATCCATGATTGTCACAAGACAAAACGATGATCAATATAAAGAAGCACTTGAGACACGTCTATGAAGCACAAATTATTCGCGCGCGCGCGATCGAATAAATAATCTTAAATTGTTAATAACAATCCGGCTCGAAGGTCCAATGTTTTGTAACGATCGTATTAGGTACTTCACGCGGTGCTTCAGATGAAGGTAACTCATCATTTTGGAGTAGTTCCATAGAACGCACATATACAGTTCTGTAAGCTTCACGACCTACGCGTTCTTCTTCTAGAAACGCATCTATTTCTTCTTCAGGTGCCTGATTTATTATATCTTTTATAATTCGAAAGAAATCTCCATATAATTTTTTGTATTCATAGAACCTATATTGAAAATCCCTTTTATTTATAGGCCTTTCTAAGGCCATGACGTATGTTTGAAATTCCGTCATGTGGTACTTCACGCTCTTCTTTTGCTTCTTGATGTCATCCATGATTGTCACAAGACAAAACGATGATCAATATAAAGAAGCACTTGAGACACGTCTATGAAGCACAAATTATTCGCGCGCGCGCGATTGAATAAATAATCTTAAATTGTTAATAACAATCCGGCTCGAAGGACCAATGTTTTGTAACGATCGTATTAGGTACTTCACGCGGTGCTTCAGATGAAGGTAACTCATCATTTTGGAGTAGTTCCATAGAACGCACATATACATTTCTGTAAGCTTCACGACCTACGTGTTCTTCTAGAAACGCATCTATTTCTTCTTCAGGTGCCTGATTTATTATATCTTTTATAATTCGAAGGAAATCTTCATATAATTTTTTGTATTCATCGAACCTATATTGAAAATCCCTTTTATTTATAGGCTCTTCTAAGGCCAAGACGTATGTTTTAAATTCCGTCATGTGGTACTTCACGCTCTTCTTTTGCTTCTTGATGTCATCCATGATTGTCACAAGACAAAACGATGATCAATATAAAGAAGCACTTGAGACACGTCTATGAAGCACAAATTATTCGCGCGCGCGTGATCGAATAAATAATCTTAAATTGTTAATAACAATCCGGCTCGAAGGTCCAATGTTTTGTAACGATCGTATTAGGTACTTCACGCGGTGCTTCAGATGAAGGTAACTCATCATTTTGGAGTAGTTCCATAGAACGCACATATACAGTTCTGTAAGCTTCACGACCTACGTGTTCTTCTTCTAGAAACGCATCTATTTCTTCTTCAGGTGCCTGATTTATTATATCTTTTATAATTCGAAGGAAATCTTCATATAATTTTTTGTATTCATCGAACCTATATTGAAAATCCCTTTTATTTATAGGCTCTTCTAAGGCCAAGACGTATGTTTGAAATCTCGTCATGTGGTACTTCATGCTCTTCTTTTGCTTCTTGATGTCATCCATGATTGTCACAAGACAAAACGATGATCAATATAAAGAAGCACGTTTATGAAGCACAAATTATTCGCGCGCGCGATCGAATAAGTAATCTTAAATTGTTAATTTCAATCCGGCTCGAGGGACCAATGTTTTGGTTGTATTTGAATCTTGCACTATTATTGGTCAATTATATAGACTCTGTTTAAAATAAATTGTATGTAGTTAATATAATTTAACTTGCATTTTTACATTTCCGAAAATATTTGAAATTAAAATAGTTTTCTGATCTTTGATCTCTTGTAATGATTCGTTTTTGAGTGTTTAAAGAAAGTCTGAGCTAGGAAAACAAAGTATTTTCCTGAATTTATAACTATTATTATACCTGTTTGTAAAGTGCCTTTCAGTACGTCATTTTCGTGAAGGACACCCGAAGCTCTGCCCAAGGCGTCCTTAATGGAGGTAACCGTGGGCATATCGCGGCTTCATATAACACCCTCTCCGTGTTCTTGGTACCTGCAACAAGGGTATTATATTATTTCATAGTAAGAATATTATATGATTAACTATACAAAAAAAAATTCATATGAACATAAATAGAATTTAGTAGTTGATTGATCATATGTTTCTTTGGTTGCGATCTAGTGTGAAGAAGCGTTGGAATTGCAGTGTATTTACTAAATTGAAAATTTCAATTTATATATTATTGCGTTTGAAAATTATTACGTTTCTTTTTATTGGAAGCCCTTGTACACTTGTACCTCGTTATCATAAGTTGATCGTATTTTCACTGTTAAATATATTTATCTTTTCCTTCGAAGAAGGATGCTAATAACGCTGAAGCGAATAACTGAAAGAATGACGCACATAAAAAGGATAAAAAAGTTTTTCTTTCAATAAAAGAGGACATCATTAATTAAGCACCGGTCTCTTGTTCCAATTTTAATACAACTTTTCGAACTTGCAGTTCTTTCTTGCATGTACAAATATCTACTTCGATTATATTAATTTTGAAAGTATTCAAAGTTAAAATTTAACAATGGACAGACTGGTGCTAGTGTCATTTTCTGCTATTAATTTGTGATTATTAATATAATGATTTTAATGGTACAGTTGCAATTTCTTTGTAATACTATAAAATGCTCTAAGATATTATTTTCATATCTTGTTCAAGAATATTTGCAAACATGGATAGCGTAATTCTTCATAAAAGTTTTAGGAAAACATAAAACTAAAAGATCTGGCACATACAAGTAATTTTAAAACGAATCTCTTATAAAATACGCAACAAAACATAATATCTGCATAATTTTAAATTTCATTTCAAAATTCTAAGAGCATATTTGGTTGGGTGCAAGTAATGAGCCCGCACACGACCGGACGGATCATTTAATCCCATTTGAAGTGCTACATTTTAAGCGGGATCGGGACAATTAGGTCCTTGAGAGGAGGCAAAGCTCAACATTTCATTCAGTTAAAACTCTGTATGTCTGCTTCAAAGAAAAAAGAAGTTACGTTGATGTGGCATTTTATAAGGGATTTAGATAGGAGGAGATGCATTAAAAATTTAACACAATTCCACATTGTGTGCAAAAGAAATTTTTATAGTCTGATATGCTACAATCTAGAGCGTTTAGGTCTTTTATTTTATATTAAAATGAGAAAGGTAAATTTGATTTAGAAGCGTTAAACAAACACTGCATATGTATTTTAGATAAAAAAGGGTTTTTACATGGGTTTAATTTATATTAACTTATTATAATTTATTATACTTATGTATAAAACGCTTATGGTAGCCTTGGAAATAAATATTTAACAGATTTAAATATATTAATATCGTTTAGAAATCATTTTATGTCGATTCTCGAATAGAGTATTCTTGCAAAGGTTTAAAAATAATACACTATTAATTTGAATCGCCGTATTTCGTTTTGCAATCTTTGCAATATTTAAAAAGTTAGGAAACGGTAAAAGGTTCAACGCTGTTGATTTGTAAAATAAGATTCCAAGACTATTCCAAAACAGCAATTTCATAAATTTATAAACAAGATATCATCATAGAAAGCTTCTTTCTAGTTTTAGGCATTATACAGGTTATACAGGTTTAATCGCGTCGTAATTTTCTTAGGTAAAAGCGTGAAATACAACGAAAACCTATTTTGTGTGGAAAGATTAAGTTACGGTTCGAATAACACGAGCCCAGACGGCCTAAAACTTGCAGAATATTTTTTTATTGCCCAAAAGTGCGCCCTAATATCATCTTATAATTATATACAACGTTCCATGCAATAACTACGTACACAGAATTTCTTTTTTATGGAAATACAATCAAGCTCGTAATATATTTCAAGAACGAACATCAGCCGATTGGAAGACTGTATTGTTTGCAACGAAAAAGTACAAAAAGCGACATATTTGAAAATACTGAATTCTTATCTACTTAACTATTTAATTCTTACTACATCACACTTTATACTCACTTGCAGAATTTTTTGAAATAAAATTTTAAAATGTATGTAACTAACAATTTTATAAAGATTTTAAATGTATGTAACAAACGTATACCAGACACATTGTAAACAGTTTTTTATTACAATAATATGTTATTTTTCTTATTATTCTTCTTCGTATTCGTTAGTTTCTTCGTATACAATCATAAAAAATATTTGTTTAAAAGTATTTTATGAATTTCTTGTACAATTTTAATATGAATATAATATGAATGCCATCTGACTATATTTGAAGGGTTGTTCCCTCAAAATATACATAGATACATATAATTCGGAAAAGAAAGATATTGTAATAAATGCTGTTAAAAAATGTGAAGAAAATCGCATCTTGAACTGAAGTCATTTGGAATTTAGGGTAAATTCAATATAAAAACGAAAACTAGCTTAAAAAATATTTCTATACATTCTGTCTTGCTAATTGAAAATGTCATCTTCCACTGAAATACGATTTATATAATGCTAAGAATGAAATATTTTCTTGCTGTAGAAGTGTCTAAAATGGAGATATTACGTGCATGTTACTTATAATTCTCTATTTCTGTGTGTAACTTATTATAATATAAGTAATGATAATGACTCGTCTCTTCTGAGGACTAATCTTTGTCCCTTGCTATATATAATATGAGCGTGAGTGAGTTTTTTGCAGAGTCAGTTTTTATATTATATTCTACTATGTGTACGTTAGGATATTATACTCAGGCGTGACCAAATTTTGAACACTACTGATGAAAAAATAATGAACAAGTTTAAAAGCGTTTCGTTTGGCTACCGTGAACTATTTGGCCTATAGAAGAAAAAATATAGATAACTCATTAATTATTTATTAATTAATGATTTACGGAATAACAAAGCAGCGGGGATTGATATGATACCAGCCGAATTAATAAAACACGCAGGGGAAAAAATGCAGGAGCGATTATACAGGTTAGTTTGTAAAATATATGAGAAGGGAGAAGTACCACAGGATTTTCAGCGTAGTAGAATAGTAACAATGCCGAAGAAAATAGGAGCTAATTTGTGTGAGAACTATAGGACCATTAGCCTACTATCACATGCATCGAAGATATTGTTAAAGATTATTTATAGGAGATTAGAAAATAAAGTAGAGGAAAGGCTAGGAGAAGATCAGTTTGGTTTTAGGAAAAACAGAGGGACGAGAGAGGCGATTCTAGCACTAAGAACGGTAGTAGAAAAAAGAAAGAGGGTAGGAAAGGAAGAGAAGCGTAGATTAGAAGCACTTGAAATGTGGTGTTATAGCAGGATGATGAGGATTGGTTGGGAAGATAAAGTAACAAATGAAGCTGTACTAGAGTTAGTAGGGGAGAAGAGAAGTATTTGGAGAGTGTTACAGCGTAGGAGAGACAGATTAGTAGGGCATATTCTTAGGCATGGGGGGATTATGCAATTGATCATAGAAGGTAGAGTGGAGGGAAAGAGAGGGGTAGGTAGGCCTAGATTGGAGTATGTGAGTCAGATAGTTGAAGACGTTGAGATGAATAGCTATAGGGAGATGAAGGGATTAGCTCAGGATAGATCGGCATGGCGTGCTGTTTCCAACCAATCTTTAGGATTGCGGACTCTTTAACTAACTAACTCATTAAAGATACATGATAGAAGCAATTAAGCGATCTCAGCTTAAAATACTTAGAAGAGGTTAAAAAGTAAATCGAAATTGTTATAGAAAAAAGGGAAGGTTTCAGTGTTTGAAAGCAATAAAGCGTGGATTTTTTATAGAACAAGCTTCCGCCCATGGAAAGGTTTGGCTATGCCTGACGTAGCTCGAGGTTTTAGGTTACATCCTTATAATACAACAGTACACATTTATCCAAATTACGTTATGATAATAATATAAATGAAAGCCTTTCCTTGTAGGAACAAAGTGAATGAACGTAATATATAATTTATAATTAGATTGTTCTTGTATAATTAGCACGTGTACGTTTCACTTTACATATTTATCAAGCGTTTCAGATAATAAAATATTAAAAATTATTAACGGAGAAAAATTCCTAAACCATGACTTTATAATTCAATAAAACAAACTATAAAAACAAAATTATTTACAATAAAAGAAATTCTTGTACTCTTTCGATTTATTATTTTACATTACATCACCTTTTCAAAATTATAAAATCAGTTTGTATTTATAATTCTATTTTGCCCAATTCATTTACATGATATATTAAAATACGTTAGTTTAGTTAGTTAAAGAGTCCGCAATACTAAAGATTGGTTGGAAACAGCACGCCATGCCGATCTATCCTGAGCTAATCCCTTCATCTCCCTATAGCTATTCATCTCAACGTCTTCAACTATCTGACTCACATACTCCAATCTAGGCCTACCTACCCCTCTCTTTCCCTCCACGCTGCCTTCTATGATCAATTGCATAATCCCCCCATGCCTAAGAATATGCCCTACTAATCTGTCTCTCCTACGCTGTAACACTCTCCAAATACTTCTCTTCTCCCCTACTAACTCTAGTACAGCTTCATTTGTTACTTTATCTTCCCAACCAATCCTCATCATCCTCCTATAACACCACATTTCGAATGCTTGTAATCTACGCTTCTCTTCCTTTCCTATAGTCCACGCCTCACACCCGTACAGTGCTACACTCCAAACATATACCTTCAGTAATCTTTTTCTAATACCCAAGTCAATATTTGATCTTAAAATCTGTTCCTTTTCTACGAATGCCTTCCTACCCTGTGCTATCCTACACTTTATATCTACCTTGCTTCGATTATCTTTTGTGATTCTACTGCCTAAATAACAAAAATCTGACACTTCTTCGATTCTATTATCTCCTATTGTGATCCTCATTTTTCTACTGCATTCCTTTTTGTCACACCTCATCACTTTAGTTTTACCTATATTTTATTATTTTATTATTTATTTTTATTATTTTCATGTTAAAATCCCTAGTCAATACTGCCTGCATACCATTCAATACCCTTTCTAAATTCTTTTCGCTTTCTTCCAATATAGCTATATCGTCGGCGAATCTCAACATATATATTTTCTCTCCCTGTACATTCACACCTACACTATACTCTTCTTTTACTTTGTTTATTGCATCTTCTATATATAGATTAAATAATAACGGTGAAAGTGTACATCCCTGCCGAACTCCCTTCCCTATTTTTGCTACCTCTTCTTCCCCCTCAATTCTAACTAAGGCAGTTTGGTGTTTATATAAATTAAAAATTATTCTCCTATCCTTATAATCTATACCCGTTTCTTTTAAAATTCTAAACATTATGTCCCAATCTACATTATCAAATGCCTTTTCTAAATCTACAAAAGCTATGCAAGTTACCTTTCCTACCCTCATTCTTTTTTCTACTACCGTTCTTAGTGCTAAAATCGCCTCCCTCGTTAGTTTATCAAATATTTACATTATAGGCTTCTACATAATTCGTAAGCGATTAAATTTTCTTTTAAAGATTCTAATTGAAATAAATTTTACTAATATAACACACTTTCGCAAGCTGCTGTTTAAAACTTATCGATGTAATCCTGTAAGGAATATATATCGGAGATTCCTTGATCGGATTTATTCTTAGAAAATACATAATGCAAAAGAAAGAAGATGAACTTGTTGAAAATTACGCGACGTTGATATATGAAATCCAGAGGCGGCGAAACTTTTAATTTTTTCGTCGTGCTTCGTTAATCAATGCGACCTCTAGCGCTGAGAGTCGATATGATACCATCATCGAAAGATATCCCATGATTTTTTTCAATAATGGTACTAAGTTTTTTCTATCATGGCATTATGGTACTGAGTATATACAAAAGTTCTATCGGAACATAGATATTTAATGTCGTTACTAATATAATTTTTAGTTGATCAAAAATGAAACGAAATAAATTGTATGAAATATCTTCGACTAGGACAGGGCTTCTCAAACGTTGGCGACTCGAGCAAATATTTTCGCGACCTTGTGTAAAGAGGTATATAAACTACAAATACGAATTAAAACATTTGCTGATAATAAATCACAAAGAAAATGTATTCGAAAACAATTCTTTGGTATACATACGAATATAATTTTACCATGTATTAAAGACAAAGCCAAATATCATACTAATGAGCTGGGTGTGCTTGTTTACTTTTACATAAACATTTAAATCTTGGATGGATATTTGACAATGTAGGGCGTAGACCTTCTTCAACGTTTTGCAGAGTTTTTTTGAAGTGAAACTTCTAGGGCAAATTGGCCTGCACGTCACGAAAAGTGAAACGCATGCTACGCGCATGCGCCGCGTATACTGTTTGTATACGTAGCACAAGGCAACCAGTCGACGCTTGCTTATTTTATTATATATTACACAAACACAGCTTAATCTTTTAGCTAACAAATTGTTTATCAAATTCGCGATGAGCAGGTTGAAAGAATGTAAATTTTGTGCATGATGCACTAGTGGGTGCATTTCTATTTGTGCGATGGCTCAACTATATCAGATTCATTTCGATGAACTCTCACACCGCGTGTATCTTCACGTGTAGACATCAGTGGCATTCAAATTCTCTATACCACTCACTGTGTCCTCACTTAATGACGGTATCGATTCATCCAGTGTATTTGAGGTCGTTGGAAGGTTATGTTGTCCACCATGTTTCTTTAACGCCCTTTGCCTGGCTCGATACTCTCTACTTCTTTCCAAGGTACTTGTTGGCACTTTTCTTGGCGGTTTATTCGCTTTCTTCCGTACTCTAAAGGGTCGCTCTCTGTCTGTACTTGTCTTTTTCTCCATTTCACTTTTCACACAATTGAAATTGTGTGAAAAAAAATTTAAATATATGAAAAAAATATATAAATATATGAAAAAAAAATAAAAATCGTTAACAAAAGGGAAAAAAAGCAATGCATAAAATCAACTTTTCCTAGGAGCTAAGAAGTTTCACTTCTACCACGCGAGAGTCTAACGCATATTTTTGATTTTATATTTTATATATTCATTCTGAAAATGCCGCTTCGCATAAATACGTAGAAACAAAATGTTAGAAGTATGTTTAGGGCCATTTCAGAAAGTATTGGAAATTCTGTCCTAATCCCCAGCCAAAATTCATTTAACGATTTTTTAGAAAACTCAAGTTTTAAACCTGTATCGCTCGATAACTCGACAAATTCTTCTTGAGCGTTTAATGGCTTAATTAGCGATATTAATCATTTCAATTGAGTATGGTTTATGAATCCAATTTGTTGTTTCAATATCGAAATTTGAAGGAACGTATTTTTGAAGTTGTGTCTCCACACACTTCAAATGATCAATTATAACTTTTAGAATTAAATCTTTGGAAAGGTCATTTTCAATTATAAAAGCATCTATAGCTGTAAACATGTTTCCACTCCATTTTTCAATATGTTCACTTTTTTTAACAAAACTTTCAATTTTATATTTTAACGTAAATATGTTACAATTATTTCCTTGAAGTGACACGTTCAAATCATTCAATTTTACAAAAATATGTGACAAATAATACAGTTTTAAAAACCGTGATTTATTGTGAAAAAAGATCGGATTACTGCTCAGTTAAAAATATAACAACTTCATCTTTTGACTGTAATAAACGTCGTCCTTTCTGCGACCCAAAATGGGGTCGCGACCCACACTTTGAGAAGCCTCCGACTAAGAGATTATGATGCCATTGATAGGCAGTTGTTAAATTTGAAAAGTGCAAAGCATACATTATTATAGCGGCACCATATCTTGGTAATTAAATTCCGCAGAGTATATACGTTTTGCATAATCAACCATGAAAATGTCTGCTTTATCCAAAGACCCTATTTTGTTGACGCTTAGTACTTCGCCCCAGTTTAAATAATTACTAGTGATATATCTGTGCGAAAATCTGAAGTCTTAATTAAGGTTAACTTCGAGGATTGACATAATAAACCACATTGTTAGTTCCTCAATTAAAATAACTTAAAATGGTTAAAGTAAAATATCAATGCAATGAACTAGATTTTGTCTTCACTAAATAATTTGATAGACAATATACAGTTAAATTTCTTTAGAATCAAGTATAAAGTAATTATTTAATTACAATTTTTTGTTTGGATTTTTGAAGATTAAAATCTATTTTAAAGTTCTGCTTATTTCTTCGTATCGATTGTTTTCTTCAAACATTTAGTCGGTGTGTAGAGAAAAAAATCTTATTATATAACCGCTAAAAACTAGTTCTTTACATACAGAGACTTCGATCTCCTTAATATTATTCGCTCATACTATTCTAAAAGAAAATTCATTAGGTTGCCTAAAAATTTAAACCCTTATAGGAAACATGTATTTCTTTTTTAACACACCAATGAAGGTTCAAGTAGATTTCCTTCACCACTTTTTGTAGTCAGTGACGTGGGCACGATTTTAGTATGATAGTTAAAAAATTTACATTTTATCATTGAAAAAATCATAGTACTACTAATCAATATATGATTTTTGTTGGTATGTTTTTTTCATAATGTTGTCATTAGGGTCTGATAATATAAAACTAAAATTCCATCATTAAATTAATTGTATATTACTTGATTTTTGTTGAAAAATTAATATAATCATTATGATCGATTGTTTAGAATCCTAGAAAAAAAATTCCAAACAATTTGTATAGCTAAATTTAAATAACACCAATATTCTTCCCTGTGGATATTTTCCTATATGGAATCAAATGTGACCTAATTAAGAAATTAGAACGTTAGATTAAAAAAATATATATGCGTGACACTCTCGCGCGGTAGAAGTGAAACTTCTTAGTTATTAGGAAAAGTTGATTTTATGCATTGCTTTTTTTACATTTGGTACCGATTTTTTTTTTCATATATTTATATATTTTTTTTCACACAATTTCAATTGTGTGAATAATGAAATGGAGAAAAAGACAAGTACAGAGAGAGTGCGAGCCTTTAGAGAACGGAAGAAAGCGAATAAACCGCCAAGAAAAGTGCCAACAAGTACCTTGGAAAGAAGTAGAGAGTATCAAGCCAGGCAAAGAGCGTTAAAGAAACACGGTGGACAATATAACCTTTTAACGACCTCAAATACACTGGATGAATCGATACCGTCGTTAAGTGAGGACACAGTGAGTGGTATAGAGAATTTAAAAACCACTGATGTTTACACGTGAAGATACACGCGGTGTGAGAGATCAACGAAATGAATCTGATACAGCTGAGCGAGCCATCGATAAATAGAAATGCACCCACTAGTGCATCATACACAAAATTTACATTCTTTCAACCTGCTCATCACGAATTTGATAAACAAATTGTTAGCTAAACGATTAAGCTGTGTTTGTGTAATATATAATAAAATACGCAAGCGTCTACTGGTTACCTTATGCCACGTATACACACAGTACACGCAGCGCATGCGCGTAGCGTGCGTTTCACTTTTCGTGACGTTCAGGCCAATTTGCCCTACCGCGCCTTCAAGAATGGTGTGAAAAAATCCCTAGTGTTGATAGCATTTTATGACTATACTTAATTTTTAGTTTGCAAACATTTATCTACCGATTTTACGTTCTGATTTTTTTTTTAGTAATCTTATTTCGTTAACATAGGCTACAGAATACAAAATTTTAGTTAATACAGCGGTAAATCATTTTAATGTTTCCTTAGTCTATAGGCATTCGTTAATATTGATTTCTTCAATTTGGATTTCTGTCATTGTCTTAATTCGTATTATATTTAGTTAGTTAAAGAGTCCGCAATCCTAAAGATTGGTTGGAAACAGCACGCCATGCCGATCTATCCTGAGCTAATCCCTTCATCTCCCTATAGCTATTCATCTCAACGTCTTCAACTATCTGACTCACATACTCCAATCTAGGCCTACTTACCCCTCTCTTTCCCTCCACTCTACCTTCTATGATCAATTGCATAATCCCCCCATGCCTAAGAATATGCCCTACTAATCTGTCTCTCCTACGCTGTAATACTCTCCAAATACTTCTCTTCTCCCCTACTAACTCTAGTACAGCTTCATTTGTTACTTTATCTTCCCAACCAATCCTCATCATCCTCCTATAACACCACATTTCGAATGCTTGTAATCTACGCTTCTCTTCCTTTCCTATAGTCCACGCCTCACACCCGTACAGTGCTACACTCCAAACATATACCTTCAGTAATCTTTTTCTAATACCCAAGTCAATATTTGATCTTAAAATCTGTTCCTTTTCTACGAATGCCTTCCTACCCTGTGCTATCCTACACTTTATATCTACCTTGCTTCGATTATCTTTTGTGATTCTACTGCCTAAATAACAAAAATCTGACACTTCTTCGATTCTATTATCTCCTATTGTGATCCTCATTTTTCTACTGCATTCCTTTTTGTCACACCTCATCACTTTAGTTTTACCTATATTTATTTTCATGTTAAAATCCCTAGTCAATACTGCCTGCATACCATTCAATACCCTTTCTAAATTCTTTTCGCTTTCTTCCAATATAGCTATATCGTCGGCGAATCTCAACATATATATTTTCTCTCCCTGTACATTCACACCTACACTATACTCTTCTTTTACTTTGTTTATTGCATCTTCTATATATAGATTAAATAATAACGGTGAAAGTGTACATCCCTGCCGAACTCCCTTCCCTATTTTTGCTACCTCTTCTTCCCCCTCAATTCTAACTAAGGCAGTTTGGTGTTTATATAAATTAAAAATTATTCTCCTATCCTTATAATCTATACCCGTTTCTTTTAAAATTCTAAACATTATGTCCCAATCTACATTATCAAATTCCTTTTCTAAATCTACAAAAGCTATGCAAGTTACCTTTCCTACCCTCTTTCTTTTTTCTACTACCGTTCTTAGTGCCAGAATCGCCTCCCTCGTCCCTCTGTTTTTCCTAAAACCAAACTGATCTTCTCCTAGCCTTTCCTCTACTTTATTTTCTAATCTCCTATAAATAATCTTTAGCAATATCTTCGATGCATGTGATAGTAGACTAATGGTCCTATAGTTCTCACACAAATTAGCTCCTATTTTCTTCGGCATTGTTACTATTCTACTACGCTGAAAATCCTGTGGTATTATATTTATATAAATTATATTGTATTATATAAATTGCAAGTTTAATTACTTATATTTGCACTCTTCTGTTAACTACTTGTGAAATATTGTTGTCCTTGATGTAAATGGGATTTCTGATTTTTAATTTAAGCACGCAACATGTGTGTGTAATTTGTTAAATTTTTATCCTCGACACTGACTCTTCAGCGTCTGTATATCCTATAAGGAAAAGGCGTGTATAATCCCATTCTATAGTATAATACGTGATATGGTGTCCCATATGATAGAGATCAGTCGTTCATAATATAAATCCCGAACGAAATCAAATAAACCGTAACAGGTTCTTCCATTTCCATCGAATGTCATTTCCCAAGGGTTAATATTATGTGCTCCTTTTCGCTATACTATAACCACTCTAACCTAGCTGAGTGAAAGTGTGTGTAAATTCGTATGTGTGTTGTTTATACCGTGTGTTTAATAATTTAATCAATTAAGAAGAGGTAATGGTTCGAGAAGCACTAGATAATATCATTCTTAAGCGCTCCTTGTCTGTAAAAGTATGCTTTTAATCACGATGATTAAAAAAGTATGGTTACTTCTAATTTATGATTTATTTGCAGTACACTGTTAATTAAAATTATTTTAAAAACTAAAATCGCACATATATCTTTGAAATAAAAACGTATGGTAATTCATTAATAATTTTCGTATTATTTAGTTTCTGGGTCTCTTCAATTGTCATTATTATCCTACATTCAAATCGGTAATTTAGTTTGTTTTCTATATTTGTATATTTTGTAACAAATGCCATTGTAAATTTTTTTTTAACGTACCCTCTACTGCCCGTGTATTACATTTTTTCGTCGATTTATGGTGAAATTTAAAAAAATGCTTCGAATAAACGTAAAAAGTATAAAAATGGCCCAAAAATCATTTTAGCGAGTTTCGGTTCAAATAGAACAAAATTGAGAAAATTCTTCAAAAAGGTACCTTTGAATATTTTCACATTTTCGTCGATTTTGGCCTAAGGAAAAACATATCAAATTTATTTTTTTCTATACTAAGATATTAATTCGGGACTTTTAAGTTATGAGGATTGGTGTCAATTGAATATAAAATATATTTTTTTCAATTATATAACTAAAAAAACATGACCCTTATGTACATAAAAACCATACGTTTTTATTTAAAAAATATATGAGCTATTTTAGTTTTAAAAATTATTTTCAATAGCTGTGTAAATAAATTAGAAATAACCATACTTCTTTAATCATAAATTGGTATTTATTTTTAGCAATAATTATTTTGTTACAAATTATGAAATCCCATATTTCATCACACTGTGTTGACTAATTTACCGATCTAAATGTAGGATAATAATGATAATTGAATAGACCAGTAACTAAATAATACGAAAATTATTAATGAATTACCATACGTTTTTATTTCAAAGATATATGAGCAATTTTACTTTTAAAAATCATGTTAAATGATGTTTTGCAAAATGATTAAAACGGTTCGTCCAATATGGTTTTGTATAAGGATTTTTGCAGAATGTATATGGTTTAAAGCTTTCTTATAAAATCAGTCTATATAAAAACATATTAAACAGTAAATAATATATAATTCAATGAAAATTCTTTGGGTAGCCATCAAAAATATGTTGCTTGAATCGTTTTCCTGAATATTAAATAAATGCAACATTGTGAAGGTAAGTTAGTTGATTCGCTGCGTATATACTAAGGAAAGCGGAAAGGAAAGCTGAATATATACATTCTTACATATGGATGCTTTAGCCATGGTTTTATTTTTAGCAATAAATCGTGACCTTATTCCCTTCAGGGAAATCGACCATGGTTTTGATATAATTAGTATCGAAAAGTAAATTGAATAAAATAAAAACAAGGTGCTTTTTAATATCGAATTTTTGCAAGGTAAATAGGTTTAGAATAATTTTTGTTGAAGGGCAATATAAAATAATGCGTCGTATATAAATTTGCAAGAAAAATCCATTGATTTTTGTGAAATAAATTTATTTTTAATATATTGTTGGGGTAAATAAATAAAATAAAGCAGTTTTAAATTATGGAGGATTTTTTTTAAGAATGTAGCAGGGATATGCATTTTTATTTTCTCTTTTTGATAGAATATCAGTTTAATATTTATGGTTTCGTAACGTATATTAGTATGTTCACATTCTTTGAATATTTGGGGTATAGGAAAAAGTAGCAATCTCTATCTTCCATTCTCTATTTTCGCATTATTTCTTGAACTGACAGGAAATTGCCACATGCGTTGCTAGAAAATGTGATTTTCATACGAGATTTCCTTCTTAATGCCCGCATTATTCCATTCATGTGCCCTCGTAGTCGCTAGCGAATCGTTTAAAATCGTTTTATTTCGTACAAATTCATACAACGTTGCCGGTTCAAATGAATACTATCCGCGAAATATGAAATACCGCAGATATTCGAAATCATTGCAGAAACCGTTGAATAATTAAAAATCTTTCAGCTATGCTAAAATAATTGCGTACAAATACAAATACCAATTCAACATTGCAAATAATTGATATAGTAAAAAAAATAGACTAAGCAAAAATGAATATTGCATGACCCTGGCCGGTTTCTAATTAAATGAACGGCTATTATAGTTTATGTGCTTTTGTCAAAGTTTAGTTCTTAGTCGAGCGTTAAATTGACTTTGAAATATTCTGTTTGGTATGCATCAAAATTCAAACATCCTACTTATTTTAACAATACAGAGCGTTACAATTTTCTTAATATATTTCTAGGGAATACCAATAGCGATATTTATAAAGTAGGCAGTTAAAAAAAAATGTTAAATCAGTATGTAGTACAATTAAAAATTGCTTCAATTAACAAAGACGAAAGGAAACCACCATCCAAGAAATAGACGGATTTAAAAATACTTTTTAAATATTTCCAAAATAATCTATGCAAGTTTTCTTTGAGAAGATTATTAATTCTTACAACACCCGATACAATCGCATGGTATTTCAAAGATGAGGCAAAGTTTGTTTGATTATAATTTAGTGTTCTTCTTATCTATGTGACCCACAGGCCACAGAAAGTGTCAGAGGAACGACATCGCACAATCCAAGACGGATATTTAACGGCATGCTAATTCTCCAAACTTATATTAGTTATGGATGGGATTTAACTCCGTAAATACATTAAAATTTCCCGTAAAGTTGCAGCAAAAGGAAAATGGATGGATATTTGATGTTTCAGTTGATAAGGATTACATTACTAAAAGGAAGATTGTAGTGTTTAGCAAGTTTCAAATTGGACCATGGCCTATTTATTGTATTGTGTTATTTATTGATATTTCATAATTTTGCTTGTTCATTTTTCAAATTTTGTAACTGAAGATACAAAATTTTTCTTTTCTTCAAAAAAATTCTTGTTATATATTTAGTATGCTAGCAGAGTAATAAAAATATTAGATTTTTCATACAAATTGTTATATATAATTTTTCACACAAGTAAAGTTATAGAGAAATTTTGGTCGTATATATTTTTACTTATATATATAAAAATGTGCAGACATAAATTATAAATAATAGCAGCTAAGCATAAATACAAAGTAATATTCACGATATAACAGGTCAAAGTAGATGTCGATAGGTTAAAATTAGCTCATGTATGTGAAAAGTACAAGCAGAAAGTAGAAATCATGGCTAATGGAACATCTAGGAGCGACATAGATTGCGAATGGAGGGAAATCAGAAATGGGTTAACTACAGCAGCAAATGAAGTATTAGG
The DNA here is from genome assembly GCA_947310635.1 of Leptodirus hochenwartii. Taxonomy (NCBI): domain Eukaryota; kingdom Metazoa; phylum Arthropoda; class Insecta; order Coleoptera; family Leiodidae; genus Leptodirus; species Leptodirus hochenwartii. Next base: position 7,358,212 of record OX371176.1, on the reverse strand, counting down.
CACAAAGAAAAGGGCAGGTAGGAGGGAATGGATAACGGAAGAAATAGTTGAAATGATAGAAGCAAGAAGGAAAATTAAAATAGGAAACACAGAAGCAGGACAGAAAAAATATAAGGAACTAAGGAACTTAATTAATAGGAAATGCAAGCTAGCGAAAGAAGAGTGGATAAAAGGAAATTGTGAGGATATTGAGGAGGATATGAGAAGAGGTAAAGTAGATTTGGGCTACAGGAAAATTAAGTCACATTTTTCTAAAGTAAAACCAAAGGGTAACATTATATGTGACAAGCAGGGTAAGGAACTCACAGAAAATAAGGAAAAAGCTAGAAGATGGAAGGAGTATCTTGAAGATTTATATAAAGGTAGGCAGGACATGGAGGAGCTAGAAAATGTGGAACAGATAGATGAGGATGACTTAGGTCCTAGCATACTTAGGTCAGAGTTTCATGGAGCATTAAATGATTTACGGAATAACAAAGCAGCGGGGATTGATATGATACCAGCCGAATTAATAAAACACGCAGGGGAAAAAATGCAGGAGCGATTATACAGGTTAGTTTGTAAAATATATGAGAAGGGAGAAGTACCACAGGATTTTCAGCGTAGTAGAATAGTAACAATGCCGAAGAAAATAGGAGCTAATTTGTGTGAGAACTATAGGACCATTAGTCTACTATCACATGCATCGAAGATATTGCTAAAGATTATTTATAGGAGATTAGAAAATAAAGTAGAGGAAAGGCTAGGAGAAGATCAGTTTGGTTTTAGGAAAAACAGAGGGACGAGGGAGGCGATTTTAGCACTAAGAACAGTAGTAGAAAAAAGAATGAGGGTAGGAAAGGTAACTTGCATAGCTTTTGTAGATTTAGAAAAGGCATTTGATAATGTAGATTGGGACATAATGTTTAGAATTTTAAAAGAAACGGGTATAGATTATAAGGATAGGAGAATAATTTTTAATTTATATAAACACCAAACTGCCTTAGTTAGAATTGAGGGGAAAGAAGAGGTAGCAAAAATAGGGAAGGGAGTTCGGCAGGGATGTACACTTTCACCGTTATTATTTAATCTATATATAGAAGATGCAATAAACAAAGTAAAAGAAGAGTATAGTGTAGGTGTGAATGTACAGGGAGAGAAAATATATATGTTGAGATTCGCCGACGATATAGCTATATTGGAAGAAAGCGAAAAGAATTTAGAAAGGGTATTGAATGGTATGCAGGCAGTATTGACTAGGGATTTTAACATGAAAATAAATATAGTACAACTAAAGTGATGAGGTGTGACAAAAAGGAATGCAGTAGAAAAATGAGGATCACAATAGGAGATAATAGAATCGAAGAAGTGTCAGATTTTTGTTATTTAGGCAGTAGAATCACAAAAGATAATCGAAGCAAGGTAGATATAAAGTGTAGGATAGCACAGGGTAGGAAGGCATTCGTAGAAAAGGAACAGATTTTAAGATCAAATATTGACTTGGGTATTAGAAAAAGATTACTGAAGGTATATGTTTGGAGTGTAGCACTGTACGGGTGTGAGGCGTGGACTATAGGAAAGGAAGAGAAGCGTAGATTACAAGCATTCGAAATGTGGTGTTATAGGAGGATGATGAGGATTGGTTGGGAAGATAAAGTAACAAATGAAGCTGTACTAGAGTTAGTAGGGGAGAAGAGAAGTATTTGGAGAGTGTTACAGAGTAGGAGAGACAGATTAGTAGGGCATATTCTTAGGCATGGGGGGATTATGCAATTGATCATAGAAGGCAGCGTGGAGGGAAAGAGAGGGGTAGGTAGGCCTAGATTGGAGTATGTGAGTCAGATAGTTGAAGACGTTGAGATGAATAGCTATAGGGAGATGAAGGGATTAGCTCAGGATAGATCGGCATGGCGTGCTGTTTCCAACCAATCTTTAGGATTGCGGACTCTTTAACTAACTTAACTTCAATACGATTTATTTTAGATAATATTACAACATTTTAAGGAAAGTTGGTCGTAAATTATACATTAAACATCCTTCAATTTCTCGTAAAAGCGTAAAAGTTATATACATTCTACTGTTGATTACAACTGCATCATACATATACTGAATATCCTTTGCAGACAAGGATTTTAACAAGCTTAAAAGGCGAAAAGCACTTAAAGATTACCAGAATACGTCATAAACTTATTCTGCGGGCGGTCCGATGTCATAAAAGCTACCGCAAAATGTCCGATTTAACGCAATAAATTGCAAGCGCGGAAGATGATAAGACGTCAGCGATTTTTAATGTGAAAGTCGCTGATATATTCAGAACATAATAAATGCAACGTAATAGTTTCGCATTGACAAGGTGCTTTAGTTTATTATTTCTTATTTTGCGGCGTGGACAATAAGGTAAGGATTATAAAAGTAGGATAGAAGAGCTTGGAATGTGAGCAGGTCAATGCATATTAGATTAAGTAAACTTTTGTAATTTATAAGCTACAGATTATTGAGTAAAGTGTGCAAAACTGAAAGGATCAATACTTAAGAATAATGTGCACATACTTCGCCATCATAAGCGTGAAAGAATATTGTTACTAAGAAACTACGAAATAAATCTGCACGTAACATCTGCTCGCAGTTGATTTTTATTGCTTCCTCACGTTGAAGGATAGAGTGTCTTTATCTAAGGATGTGGGAAGGATACTATAGCGATAGAGCTATCAATTTGCCTTTAATTGAAGGTCCTCGACTGGTCAAACTACCTTCGTTTCATGTTAGACACAATATCTTTCATTCACAAAACAACCTTTTGAACACTTGCGACAGACGGGCAAATAAAAAGCTAGACGATACCAGAGGAAAGTAATATATACACTTCATTTTAATTTGGTTGATATTACGTGTGGCTAAACAAATGACTTAAAATTAAGTTGCAAGAATTATTTATTGCAAAATATTGCCTATTTTATGGCTCATACAGATACGATATATTACGTGCTGTATTAGAATTGAAAGTGAAGTTTTGTTGAATTTATCGACAAATATAAATATGTGTACATTTTGTTTTCTACTGGAAATTATGTACGATAGATAATTTTTTATTTTTTTTAAAGATATGTGGAGATATTTTGCAGATGATCGAATTGCAAAGAACGAATTTAAAAACCTAAAAGCGTATTTGCAAACAAACACTATTTAGATAGTATATGATAGTAAATAAATATAATTTTAAAGTAACATATAATACTTCTAATAGTCTTGCCAATTTTCTAGGAAATCCCAAAGATTTGATTGATTTTAATAAAAAATCTGGTATTTATGAAATATCTTGTTCTAGTTGTCCTAAAGTATAAATACGTAGACCAATTGGAACAAGATTTAATGAGCATTTAGCTCATTTCAGATTAAATAGAAAAGATAAAAGTGCTGTAGCCGAGCATATTTTCGACTAACTCAGTTCATCCTATTCATTAGTCATTTTTCATTAGTCATAGGTCATTTTGACTTATTTATTTAATAGTATATCAGTCACGATTCGTGACAGAGGTATTTTATTTCGTTTTTATCTTGTGCTACTGAAGATGGGGGCATAGCCTTCGAAATGCGCAACTAGCTACTTAATGCTAGATACACTATTCTTTGATTTAATCTACTATGTTTCAATTAAAGCAACAAATCTATATCATTCTGCAAAAAGAATACTTCATCAAATTTAATGCTCTCAAAAATGGCAAAAGCTTTGATATTATTTTATTGAAGCACTTTGAGCCATCATATGAAAATATTTAACAAGGAATTATATTAGTTTTACAGCAGTTCATAAAGTTCTTCATATCGTGGTTGTTTTTTTAGATATCTAACGATCTTCCAATAAATGAGTGTCAACTATTTCATTTGATTGACGTATAGCTAACAATTTTTTTTTGTATCTGTCAATTATACTATCCATCTAAGTCTAGATTGCAAAGAAAGTCCTGTGAAAAAAAAATATCAATTTCAATATCAATACAGGGTACAGTGTTTAATAATGAATTATTAGTTAAAGAGTCCGCAATCCTAAAGATTGGTTGGAAACAGCACGCCATGCCGATCTATCCTGAGCTAATCCCTTCATCTCCCTATAGCTATTCATCTCAACGTCTTCAACTATCTGACTCACATACTCCAATTTAGGCCTACCTACCCCTCTCTTTCCCTCCACTCTACCTTCTATGATCAATTGCATAATCTCCCCATGCCTAAGGATATGCCCTACTAATCTGTCTCTCCTACGCTGTAACACTCTCCAAATACTTCTCTTCTCCCCTACTAACTCTAGTACAGCTTCATTTGTTACTTTATCTTCCCAACCAATCCTCATCATCCTCCTATAACACCACATTTCGAATGCTTGTAATCTACGCTTCTCTTCCTTTCCTATAGTCCACGCCTCACACCCGTACAGTGCTACACTCCAAACATATACCTTCAGTAATCTTTTTCTAATACCCAAGTCAATATTTGATCTTAAAATCTGTTCCTTTTCTACGAATGCCTTCCTACCCTGTGCTATCCTACACTTTATATCTACCTTGCTTCGATTATCTTTTGTGATTCTACTGCCTAAATAACAAAAATCTGACACTTCTTCGATTCTATTATCTCCTATTGAGATCCTCATTTTTCTACTGCATTCCTTTTTGTCACACCTCATCACTTTAGTTTTACCTATATTTATTTTCATGTTAAAATCCCTATTCAATACTGCCTGCATACCATTCAATACCCTTTCTAAATTCTTTTCGCTTTCTTCCAATATAGCTATATCGTCGGCGAATCTCAACATATATATTTTCTCTCCATATATATATATTATATATATATATATATATTTATATTTATATATGAATTATATATAAATACAATGCGATTGTTTAAAACCGTATATTTTTTAGAAAAATTTCTTTTATCTTAATTTTTTATTAATTCATAAATTAGAGAGTTAAAACTTCATTATCTGAAATTTATAGAAAAATACATATATTTTCTTTTATTATCTCAGTTCTGCGCAGATAATAGACAGAGATGAGAACTGTTAAATTCGTTTGTGTATTAATCTTGAGGAATTACAAAAGTAAATAATTTATTTCCAATCGAGAAGGGGTCTTGTTCTTCGAAATATGTATCCACGTCATAAATACTTCAAGTTTGTTATATTAACTAGACGATTTGTTATTTAATTGAAGACAGAACTTTACTGGAAGATTATTAAATATGAAAATTTATAAAAAAAAAATGTTTTGGCTTAAAATTTAGTTTATAATCGCAAATATCCACTATTTAAAAGTACAGGGTCGTAACAAATATTATTAATTTCAACAAAATATTAAAGGAGCTTGCATTGTGACTTTATTTAAAGACTATTTGTTTTATTTTGGAAACATCCTGTAAATTATACTGTCACATTGTGACTCTACGCTCACAGAACGATGGAGTGAAAAACTTGTGCATGACGCGATCGTAAAGGAGACAAATGTGTACGCGAAACGCGTTGTAAAGTTTTTGCAGACGCTTTCCTCTTATTCTGTCCATAGTTTCACAACACTACACTACTTGTAGGATAGTATTACATTAACGTGTATTAAAAAACAGGCTTCTTAGGTCCTTGTGAGTGATATAGAACGTGTTCAGCTTAGCAATTATTTTTATCCAAACTTGATGAAATTATAATAAACTAAATTATTACAGGATTAAAGTGAAATTAGTCAATTTAGAGTCCTTCTGCTCTAAATTGACTAATTGACTAACGCATCTATTATATGATGTCTTCTTGTATCTTTTATTCGAATCAGTTAGAAATTATTTATTCTTACCGTTTCAAATATTAATAATTAATGTATGTATAAAATTATAAAATTTAGCATTTTTCTCTTTACTATGATGATGGTCAAATATTCAATATTTAACATTTACTTTACATACGTTCTAATATTGCGTGTATTCTTACAAAAAAAATCAAAACTACATACTGCACGTTTTTTTTTTTATATATTATCTATTATTTATTTACGACAATGTAAATCTCTCATGATTTTGCAATTAAAAAAGTATTTTAGTATAGCCATTCAAATTTATTGCACATATTTTAATAGGCGGTTTAAGAAATTAATCGTGCCCGTAAAAAATGATTGGATTTATAATGGATAGTGCGTATAAAGTAAATGTTAGCTTCATTTTGTCGGTCATCCCTTCAATTTTGCCTTTATAAATCCATCTATTCTAAATAGGATAATCAACGGCCTTCATAATAAATAACAAGACCTTGCAGGTTACTGCTATGATAAATTGAGTAAAAAGGACGTATATAAAACGATTCAGCAATCAATAAAATCTGAATAATATTCATGAGATTAATTACAATGAAAGATAATTGGGAAAAACCTTTCTTTTTCCAACGAAGGATATGTTATTGAAAAAATATATGGATGTACTGTTTTGCACTTAGCTACTATTCAATTTTAATTATTTGTAGTATCAATAGTTACTCAAGGATCAGAAATAATACCTAATTATTGTTTATAGATTTTAATTTTCGCAAACGTATTTGTCAAAATTGCATTAGTTGATAAAATTTTACACTTACAGGATTAACATTATATTTTCTAATATTTACATTTATATATGAAATTGGAAGGTAATTTATGCTCCGAAATAAATTATGTACTTTGAAACTATTCAATTTCAACTATGTCTCGGAGCTGAAAAACTTCTCATATTTTATAGAAGTTGAGGAATTTACTGTTATTGCTATTATTCTACAAAAGGAATATTGAAGGACGAATTTTCGTCAAGATAAGGATGGACTGGCAGCAATGATGAAGTATATATATAAATCGGATGATATATCGTCCAACGGATGATATATATCATATCTATTTATTAAAGGAATCACATTAATTGCAGTAATTAATAGTGGATGACGTGCGATATGCTCTAGAATTCACCCCATATATATAATGGGGTGAAAACAGGAAAATAGTGTATTAATAATATCATTATTGATATTCTAATACTGCACCTTTATACAGTAGTGTGCGAATTAATGTGAAGAGAAGAAAATGTTTGAAAAAAGTATTTATTACTTATGAAATTTTAGAAATAAGTAATTAGATACAAATAATTCCTTATTTTAGGAGGAAGTGTGTCCCCCTTTAGCTTTAATTAATTCTTGAATTCAATTTGGCATAGAATCGAACAATTCTTGCAATTCTTGCAATTTTCCAGTAACAGCTGGTCCAGTAACTCCAATGACTGCTTCTATCATAAGATTTTTTGTTCTGCAGTCCATATTTCGAAGCCTAGCCTTGCAAATAGCCCACAGATTTTCCATGGGATTTAAATCTGGTGAATTTCCAGGCAGGTAATATTACTTTCCCTAAAATATTTCATCATTTTCTTTAATTTGTGGCACCGAGCTGAATCTTGCTGAAAAATTGCTTAACCATTGGGAACAACTTTTTCCAAATTGCTCACTAGTTTACGTTCCAATAACTGTTTATATTTGTCACTATTACAAGTTTGCCAATAATTGTTTTAATCTAATGCGCTCGTACTTGGCAAATAGAAAACAATGCGTTCTTTATAATAATGCACTGTCTCCTACTCTAATAGTAAAGGAAGGTGTCCCACAAGGCTCTATACTAGGTCCTATCCTGTTCATAAAATATATTAATGATTTCTATACGAGTATACTACTTTTTCGTCCGATATTATACGCAGATGACACGACATTAATTTATGCAAATGCTGATCTTATGAATGTTCAACAAACTCTGGAATCAGAGCAGACTAAAGTACGTAACTGGTTCGCAGCAAATTGTTTATGTCTGAATGATAGTAAGACAGAAAATATAATCTTTAGCACAGTTTCAGAAAAAAACAGCGTTAAATTCCTTGGTGTGTATATGGATTCAAAACTTCGCTGGGAAACGCATGTAGATAAGCTATCGAACTCGCTTAATTCTAGCACTTTTACCTTAAGAAATATAGTTAAAAATGTATGGCTGCACACGGCTAAAACAGCGTTTCATAGGATGATATAAGCAAAAATATCATACGGTTTGCTGGCCTGGGGACACTCATGTCACTTAAAACGTATTTTTCGTATTCAGTGAAAAGTTCTGCGCATAGTGACAGGTCTGGCATATAGGCAGGATTCTAAAAACGAATTTATTAAACATAAAATTTTGACAGTGCCGTGTATGTTCATTTTAAATTGTTTAGCGTTTGTTAAAAATAATATTAATTCTTATGTTTGTCATAGTGATGTACACGATCATGACATTGGGAATAAGTCAGTATTAAGGGTTGAATACAACAGAGTACGAAAATTTAGGGGAAGCCTAAACTACTATGGTCCTCGTTTTTACAATAAATTACCAAGTAACTTAAAAGACTATAATAACGTATTATTTAAGGATAAAGTAAAGGGACTATTGTTAAACAACGCATTTTATTCCTCCGGGGAATTTATGGATGCCGATCTACCTAAAGCAGTGGCGGCTAGTGCCATTTCAATCAGGGGGGGCGCATTTCTTAAAAAATAACGTAATAGTGAGAAATCTTACCTAAAATGGATGCAAAATGATTAAATTCAATCATTTCTTGAAAGTGAATTCGACTCTTCTATCTTTCATGATATAAACTTTTCCAAAACTTTTTCGTTATAATTGTAAATACCTTGCACCACATTTTTATTAATACACATCATCGCCAACGCGTTTAAACGATCATTACCCATAGCATTTCGCAAAAAATCTTGATTCTTTAAGTGTTGAAAAACAACGCTCTGATTCAGCAGTGGTCATCGGGGTTGTTAAAATAATTTTAAGTATTTTTATAGTTTCCAGGGAAGTTTCGCTGAGATTATTTTGTAGCAATAACGAAAGAAAATTTGTGGCTCCAATTATTTGATACAAATCCGGACGCGAGTAAATGACTTCTAATTGTATTTTTAATCTGGTTTTATTCAAAAATGGATATGCATGACACACGGTTTCCAAAAGGTCCACTGGAAATTGTTTAGAAAATGTTGGCATCGATTTCGTGCTAAATAACTCAGCGGCTTGTAGATGGCTACGATATGAGAATCTGTCCTTCATCTGTGTTATAATTGTTTTTGTAAATGTCTCTTGTAAAACACCGCGTAAATGTCCGGTTTTGAGCACTGCTTGCACAAGTTTGCGATGAATTTAATTTTTACTTTGTCCACAAGAGAAAGTCTACAAAACTCTATTTTCAATAAAGGACTAACACTATTCATTTTTATTAAATTATTTCTATTAAATATATTCTTGGAGAAACACGTGGCAAAATCGTACATACGTACATATCGTACATACACAGAACAAATGCTACTATTTAATCTGGCTATTCTATATCAATTTATATACATATATATATATTCTCTGTATACATATACTACTCTCTGTTCTCTGTGAACTTCTCTAGGATGTTAAAGAAGCACGGCATCCAATAGATGATATACTACATCGGTCGCCTGCACTCTATGATACACTCATCTCATTGCATATGTACTGTATATATGTATTTAACTTGTACTGGCATTGGATAGCCGCTCGGAATGTGTGACACATATTAGATGATGAAGCAAAGAGCGAACCGAAGAAACAGAAGATATACTGCATACGGTCGCTCCCACCTATTGCTTGCAATAGAGTGAGATGAGTGTATTTGCATTTAACCTGTACTGTGTGGCTGGGTGGCGCTGGACACCCAGCGGCACCAAATTAGCGATATATCTATACCACGCGAACGATAGATACAGATAGATACAGCAACAGTCGCTGCTGTGACTTGCAACGGATACCACAACGAATGCCACACCGTGTTGTGTTCATTGTTATCGCGGCGAAAGCTTTATTACTAATTGTTTTATATTATTGTAGATTTGGTAGTATAATGCTGACTTGGATGTGGAAATATAGTTTATAATGGTACTAAAATTACTTCAGGACGTTGTAACTAATAATTGCATTTTGTAGATTTATTTTAGTGAATATTTTGAACGCACATGTAAGTTTATTAATAAATTAATTAAGAATTAAACAAGAATTATTTCAGTTTTTATTGGAAAAAGTATGAGGTAGCTTAAGAGTTGTACATTGTATTTTTCAATTGTAAAATACTACGCTTTGTTTTATATATAACATAAATTGTAAATTTTCTTTTAAATATGGACTAATTTTTTTGCTCAAGTCCATATGACCGAAATTCGTCAACTGCTCAAAATTTTCTTGCAAAAATTTCAGACGTGCAAAATTGTTCCCACATCAAATTTTACTAATTATTTAAAAGCTTTAATCATAACACTCGTAAACCTTTCCTTGTATAATAATCTGACAATCTTCTCTTATATTCTTTTTACATACTCAAAATATCATTTCAAGCTTGGTTGATATATTTATTTTTAGTTTAATTTCAAATTCATTAAATGTTAAATAAATTATTCCTCCGCAGTCTATTATTATGAATGGAAATACGAATTGGATGCAAATTTTGAACTTGATGAAGGAATGTATAATTAGCACAATTTTGGACATTTAGTGCGTTCATGAATGAATAAGAATGAAAATTTCTTGGTCGTGTTGTGATATTCAGCATTCCAGTTTACGCAACAGATAATTACAATTCGCTTGTCATCGTGCTTTTAAATAATTGTCGAAGAACATTAGTGGCATAGATAATTCAGTGACAAGCGATTCTTAATTTCCACTTTGATTTTTTATTATATCATCTTTAAAATTATTAATTAAATTGAATTATACAAATATACCATGCTACTTTAGTTGACGATGATATTTGATAATATTAACTACATGTATTCAAAAACGAAGTTAATTTTTGATTGGATTTTTGTTATAGTTTATTTTCAGGTCTTTTAATCTGTCGCAAAAAAAGCGATATTTATAAAACAAAAGCAAGAGCGGAAGTCCTTTTCGTTTCAGCAAAAATATACTTCTCTAAAATTGCATTAAATGTTACTATAGTTTCTAAGACGAATTTATGGTCACGCTTTTTAATATAATCACAATACTTGAACTCGTGTAAAGATGGTGTTCATTGTTGGAATGAACGGAAAACAAATGTTTGTCGGTGCCATAAATCCCGCTAGTGCAAAGGTAATAAATCTAAAGTTTGCAGACTCGTTTCTGTTCCGTTTTAATATATTTATTTTTCGTTTTCGATGTACTATGCCAACAAACAAATTGCACTCACAACTGTGTTAAACTGCTCCATATCGCTGGAAGATCTTGCACATACTGAAAACGATTGAAAATTAAATAGGGGATCAAAATGTTTGTTGCAAAAGATTTATTTAAATTATTATAAATTATTCCGTAGTTTCATTAAAGCACGCAAAATTTTTGTTTTTTTTATATAAAGTAAAAGAAATTATATTCTTTTATATTTGTTCGAATAACGAAAAATACTCTTCACTCGCTTTTCTAAATTCTCAACCAATTAAATGTCTCAAATTTTGCCTTTTTTAAATTTATGTTTTTTAAAAATATTTTTACTTTAGTTTATTGCATGATTTTTTCTTTGCAATGTTGGAAGAAATATCCCGAATTTTTTGCAATAAATGTTGCATTATAAATCATTTATTTGGCTCAAATTTCTGCAATTCTGTTTATTCAAAACCAGGTATAAAAACATACAATATATTCATTCCCTCAAAATTGTAAATAATCAGTAAATTCTGACTGCTTTTGCAAAACAAATAAATTTATCAAGATATCGCAACGTAAAAACACGTTGGCAAAATATTAACTCGGAATTTAAAATAATAATTTATGGCTGCGTAAGCTTTACATAAGGAGATGAGGTTTTATAGATATTTAATTTTTTTATAGAGATATTTCTATATCTTCAGGCCGAAATTACATAAAGCATATTAGAATATGTTGACTTTACAGCTTTCATAATTGAGTTTTTTTTATAAAAATATATATCCTGCCACATAACGGTCCAAGAATATAATATACAGTGCGCTACGTAAAAAAAAATGATGTATTTACAATTATAGTGAAAAGTACAAGCAGAAAGTAGAAATCATGGCTAATGGAACATCTAGGAACGACATAGATTGCGAATGGAGGGAAATCAGAAATGGGTTAACTACAGCAGCAAATGAAGTATTAGGCACAAAGAAAAGGGCAGGTAGGAAGGAATGGATCACGGAAGAAATAGTTGAAATGATAGAAGCAAGAAGGATAATTAAAATTGGAAACACAGAAGCAGGACAGAAAAAATATAAGGAACTAAGGAACTTAATTAATAGGAAATGCAAGCTAGCGAAAGAAGAGTGGATAAAAGGAAATTGTGAGGATATTGAGGAGGATATGAGAAGAGGTAAAGTAGATTTGGGCTACAGGAAAATTAAGTCACATTTTTCTAAAGTAAAACCAAAGGGTAACATTATATGTGATAAGCAGGGTAAGGAACTCACAGAAAATAAGGAAAAAGCTAGAAGATGGAAGGAGTATCTTGAAGATTTATATAAAGGTAGGCAGGACATGGAGGAGCTAGAAAGTGTGGAACAGATAGATGAGGATGACTTAGGTCCTAGCATACTTAGGTCAGAGTTTCATAGAGCATTAAATGATTTACGGAATAACAAAGCAGCGGGGATTGATATGATACCAGCCGAATTAATAAAACACGCAGGGGAAAAAATGCAGGAGCGATTATACAGGTTAGTTTGTAAAATATATGAGAAGGGAGAAGTACCACAGGATTTTCAGCGTAGTAGAATAGTAACAATGCCGAAGAAAATAGGAGCTAATTTGTGTGAGAACTATAGGACCATTAGCCTAATATCACATGCATCGAAGATATTGTTAAAGATTATTTATAGGAGATTAGAAAATAAAGTAGAGGAAAGGCTAGGAGAAGATCAGTTTGGTTTTAGGAAAAACAGAGGGACGAGAGAGGCGATTCTAGCACTAAGAACGGTAGTAGAAAAAAGAAAGAGGGTAGGAAAGGTAACTTGCATAGCTTTTGTAGACTTAGAAAAGGCATTTGATAATGTAGATTGGGACATAATGTTTAGAATTTTAAAAGAAACGGGTATAGATTATAAGGATAGGAGAATAATTTTTAATTTATATAAACACCAAACTGCCTTAGTTAGAATTGAGGGGGAAGAAGAGGTAGCAAAAATAGGGAAGGGAGTTCGGCAGGGATGTACACTTTCACCGTTATTATTTAATCTATATATAGAAGATGCAATAAACAAAGTAAAAGAAGAGTATAGTGTAGGTGTGAATGTACAGGGACAGAAAATATATATGTTGAGATTCGCCGACGATATAGCTATATTGGAAGAAAGCGAAAAGAATTTAGAAAGGGTATTGAATGGTATGCAGGCAGTATTGACTAGGGATTTTAACATGAAAATAAATATAGGTAAAACTAAAGTGATGAGGTGTGACAAAAGGGAATGCAGTAGAAAAATGAGGATCACAATAGGAGATAATAGAATCGAAGAAGTGTCAGATTTTTGTTATTTAGGCAGTAGAATCACAAAAGATAATCGAAGCAAGGTAGATATAAAGTGTAGGATAGCACAGGGTAGGAAGGCATTCGTAGAAAAAGAACAGATTTTAAGATCAAATATTGACTTGGGTATTAGAAAAAGATTACTGAAGGTATATGTTGGAGTGTAGCACTGTACGGGTGTGAGGCGTGGACTATAGGAAAGGAAGAGAAGCGTAGATTACAAGCACTTGAAATGTGGTGTTATAGGAGGATGATGAGGATTGGTTGGGAAGATAAAGTAACAAATGAAGCTGTACTAGAGTTAGTAGGAGAGAAGAGAAGTATCTGGAGAGTGTTACAGCGTAGGAGAGACAGATTAGTAGGGCATATTCTTAGGCATGGGGGGATTATGCAATTGATCATAGAAGGTAGAGTGGAGGGAAAGAGAGGGGTAGGTAGGCCTAGATTGGAGTATGTGACTCAGATAGTTGAAGACGTTGAGATGAATAGCTATAGGGAGATGAAGGGATTAGCTCAGGATAGATCGGCATGGCGTGCTGTTTCCAACCAATCTTTAGGATTGCGGACTCTTTAACTAACTAATTATAGAATGTATTATTAATCTAACTTTGAACTAAATTAAATTTGCAATTATATAAAATGGGGCATCCACATATAAAGAAAAGTACATTTAGTGTAAATAACAAATGATAAAATTTATATTTTATCATTTTAATGTTTAATTATTTGTTCACGCTGTATCGAAATGTTACTTTCATATCGTATCATACAAAATATTTATACAGTCCATAAAATGGCGCATTATTTATACACCAAACGGAATTATACTGGTGTAAAATTTAATTGAGCCTACGAATATTTGATCATACCTGAGTCCGGGAATTTAATCCGCACATAGAATATGTACAACGAAAGATGTTAGAATTTCGGATAATGAACCATATATTCACGTCCGCTTATGGAGGGGTTTTGGGTACCCAAATTCGCATCTGTCCACTCCAGGAATCCCTTATACACGAGATACAAATTTATGTGTCTGCTAAAGCGATTAAATACTTCTGGTAACGTTATTCTCACGTTAATTCAACGAATTTACACGAATTTACACAATCTAGGAATACATTTTTGTATTGTAAATACATATGTGCTTTTAGACACTTTTTAGCAATTTATTATATTACTAACCGTATTATATATAACAGCATTCAATCTTATTCTGAAATAAATTATCTATTCTTCGTCAATTTATTATTTAAAGTTGTTTCATGCTAAGAACAATTTCTAAATATTTTTCTCTACTACCAACAAATATATTACTAACTATTACTGATGTTAAAAAATGTGTTCGTTTGTAAGAAGGGATTTAAATGGCAAGCGCAAAAAAGAGGACCCTCAAGTAAATAAAAATTAACTATGATTTTAAAAATTATCACTACGGTGTTAAATAATAGTATAGAATATCACCCAAATACCGTAATTAAATAGATAGATGCGCATTTCGCACGCTATGCCTCTATCTTCAGTAACACAAGATAAAAACGAAATATTAATAAAAACTATTAATATTATATCAATCATGATTCGTGACAGAGGTATTTTATTTAGTTTTTATCTTGTGCTACTGAAGATGGGAGCATAGCCTAAGAAATGCGCATCTAGCTATTGTGTTACGATATTTGGGTGATATTCTATATAACAATTTGATACCGTAGGGACAAATTTATGATTTACAGTAATCACTTAAGAATACATTTCTTCTTGTAGTTTGTCGAGTCGTTACAAAATTACACCACGACAAACGACAGCTTAGCAATTTGTAGTAATTATTGAATTTGACTTAACAATTCGCAACTTAAGATAACATCACTGGCTTGAATAAGATCTAGCTAAAACAAAAGCCTGATGTCAGAATTTGCATCTTACATCTGTTCTCTTGTGCTACTGAAAATGGGGGGCATAGCCTACGAAATGCGCATCTAGCAATTTAATGCTTTAAGTTACGGTATTTGGGTGATATTCTATACCAGTGGTGGCGAACCTATGACCCGCGGGTCAGACACTGACCCACGAGGGCTTTTTAAATGACCCACGCGTTGATTTTTATAAACGTATTTTTAATCGCCATGGAAAACCTCTTTCAGAAGGAGAGTTTGCAAAATAAGCGTTTTTAGAATGTAGTTCTACTTTGTTTGCAGATTTTAAAGATATTTTACTCGATATAAATCAGGCAATATAATGAAAGAAGAGCTAATGAAACTAATATAACGTTGAAGGGGAAGTGTACCGGTCTTGATATTTTTAAAGAATTTGATAATGCATTTAAAGAAATGGATATTGACCTACAGAAAATTGTTTCTATAACAACAGACGGTGCACCCAATATTGTGGGAAAAAAAAAATGGTTTTATTCAACAGCTTAAGCAAAATATTAGACATTTAAAAATGAGAACCAAAAAAAAAGGGTCAACTGTCAAGTTTTTCTGATAACAAATTTTCGGTGTTTCCAAATTATTGGTACCCTTTTTACTACAACCCGCCCCACATTTCCAAGTGACGCCACTGACTTAGTGACCCACGGGCTAGTATAAAAAAAAATAATGAACAAAATTTGACCCACTTCTCAAAAAGGTTCTATACTATGATGTTTATATCGTAAGGAAGTTTAAACGGATACTAGAATACGTCTTCTTGTTTAACTATATTGTATAGTCGAACGAAGGTCTGGCTATAGTTTTCCTTTAGGAAGATCATCTATTAATGTCGTACCATGTGATAAGGGTCCACAAACGACGACATCCTTACCACTCGGCCAAGCTTCGTGATATCATTTTTGAGACGCTTGACCTACTCAAAGTTCATGAAAACATTCGATATAGAAAGCTTTGATAGAATTCATGTACTTAAGTAAGTTAAGACCTAAATTATACCTAAAAATATTAAGTCTAAACTAATGATTCTTAACGTAGAATTATAAAAGAATTTTTTTAATTGTGGGGCATTTTTTTTTGTGTTTTTGAGGAAATTGCTGTGAATTTAAATTAATTTCTGCGTGGTTTTTTATATCATTTTCATTATATGAATGTAAAATTTTATTTCGAAATCGTAATCTTAAAAACTTTTACGTTACTTGTTGCAGAGTAGTTTCTTAGCCACAAAATTTCTTATTGTTTTTTTTTAGAGTGATGTAAAATTAGATCATAGGGTGAAATATTGTATTTTGTTTACAAACTAAAATATTTAGTTGAAATATATATATAGATATAATTGTTGTCTAATTAAAATATAATTTAAGAGAAAATTAGCTACACTTCCTTTTTAAACCATGTATCAATATCACATATTGTCAAAAAATTGATACACCAAAAAAATTCCAGGAATTATTTTATATTGAATATATCTTTTGAATATATATTTATATTGAATATGTATTGAATTTGTGTATATCAAACAGAAAACCTTCCAGTTAACCTTGAGTACTGAGTAGAAGACGTGCCCTGGCTTCTTAAAATAAGAATTATATAAATATATAAAGAAAATACCGACGGTTGTTTTTTCAGCTAGAGGTATGTATATTCTTGAGTGGTTGTTTTTATTATCAAGTTGACAAAATCTAATAAAACATGGAAATTTAACTGGGCAAAGTAAGAACACTGCTATTATATACAAATGTAAGAATCCAAGAAAAGAACAAAAGTATATTCCAGCTACGATATTTACAACGCACCCAAGAGTTGGCAAACAAAATTACTTTTGCTAAATTAGTCAAGTTAATTCTTTGAACGTATCCGCGAAGAGCGTACTCTCACTTAAAACCATTGCACACCCCCGCAGAAAAAAGAAATATGAGAATGTATTTACTTCGAGATGTAATCTGGCAAATGCTTTAAATTCTGGAGCACGGAAAATTTGTTGTTGGAAGATACTGTGGGAATTCAATAAATTACATTCTTTACAATCTTCGTGTTATATTTTTATATGGGAGTAATATTTCCGTAAGAAAAGATTTATTATATCTTGTATATACTTGATCAATATATAAAATATTTGTATATCTGTGATTTATAATATTAAAATTTTAGATATCAGCCGTTAGCTTAGTCAGACTTATAGTAAGCGGATTAAAAAGTTTTTTTGAATGCAATTTTGAATTTTTGGAAAAAAGAATTTTTGAAAAAATGCATAATGGTGCATTTCGGTCTCAAACAAAAGTAAAATATATTATAAAATATATATGGTGGTTAATTCTAGAGTGTTTGAAGATATAGTAGCAATGTTTCATTAAAAACAAAGGCGTTTTTTGTGACTAGTTCTTCAGAAGCGAGCTTATTAATAAATAAAATTCTTCACGATTTATATTCATTTCCAAGTCAAAAATGATGTAACAGACCTACTTCCGATCAAATCCGGGGTGCCGCAAGGTAGCGCCTTGGGTCCAATTCTTTATCTTATTTATACCGCTGATCTACCTACAATGAATGCAATTACAACGGCAACTTTTGCAGATGATACGGCAGTCATAGCCTCTCATACAAATCCTAGAGTAGCCTCGGAACATCTGCATATAAATCTAAACAAAATTCATCACTGGTTTAAGAAATGGAGAATACGAGCTAATGATGCAAAATCGGCAAATATGACGTTCATGCTCCGAAATGAAACATGCCCACCGGTAACATTAAACAATAAATCAATACCCCAAGTAGAATGTGTTAAATATCTTGGTATGCACCTAGATCGCCCATTAACCTGGAAGAAACACATTTGGACAGAGAGCACAAATGATTCTGAAAGTTTATAAAATGTACTGGCTCCTAGGCAGAAATTCAAAACTGTCACTAGATAACAAAATCTTAATCTACAAAACTATGTTGAAGCCAATATGGACATATGGCATTCATCTTTTGGGTTCAGCATCAAAGTCCAATATTGAGATCTTGTAAAGATTTCAGTCTAAGATTCTAAGAGGCATGGTAAACGCTCCATGGTTTGTCTCAAATGAACAAATACGTAATGATCTTCGAATTCTTACCGTGAAGCAAGAAATCAGTAACTATGCAGCTAAATACAGCACAAGAATAAAGGCACATCAAAATAGACTTGCAACTCTCCTGCTAAACCCAATCCATCGACGCAGACTGAGAAGATTTAAGCCAATAGATTTAGCCACTAGATTTTAATTATTTCAACTATACAAAACCCCTAATTTATAAATAATTTAAGCTAGTCTAAGATTATATATGATTATGGTATGAGTCATTGGGCAAATATCTACATGTTTTACTAATTATCATACGATTTACTCATTGTTATTATTTATACAGATTGTAAATAAATGGGAAGTAAAAAATAAAATAAAAAATGAGTTATATTCTGAAAAGCCTAATTTTTATTATCAAGAGCATAATCATAATCATTTTCTCAAAGAAGACCTTGTATGCAACAAAAAAAAAGTAATTTTTCATTGGTATCATATTTCTTTCTATGATACGGCAGAAACTGGGCATAAAATATCCGCGGATGTGACTAATAATTATAGATAAATGTCCATCTGAAATAAGCCGACTGGCGACATATTACAGAAAATTCATTTAGTCCGCCCATTATGACTATGATCCTTGCGGTATGCTCCTATACCGAGTGTTTAAGATACAAACCAGGTCTATTTATATAAGCGTACTCTCCCTATTATAAATTTTTATACTAACATTTTCTAGACACGCTGTATAGAAAGATATAGCCAATGGTTTGGCTAAGAGAGGATCCTCCACATCGCAAGAAACAGAGACATTTCTCGAAGGAGATACGCAAAAGAAGAGTTGAAGGATCTATGAGCAAAACCAGGACCGTTTTGAGAAATGATATTATGTGCTTGTTAGAGTTGGGAGAAATCAATGTTTTTAGCACAGACAAAAGAAAAACTGTATCGCAAGATGAGAAATATTTCGGAAGATTTGCCAAGTAGCAAAAATTGAATAAGTCATTGTGGGGTGAATCAAAGTATGATTCAATACAGGAGGAAATAATATCATTTGGAGAAGAAAAACGATTTCCGTTTCGTTGAACCACTACAGTAACATTCATGGACAGCGGAAGTTCAGCACATTGGTTTGTATCCACAGGAAGAACCTCTTCCTATGGATATGCAATACATGACGTATTTACTTCAGTTGCACTTCAGTAATTGAATGGGCAGATCTTCACTTATAGAGTAATATATTTGCCGTTCACGAAGCAATTCGAGCGTCAAAATATTCTTCTGCTTACGACATATAGAATAGCAGAACCTTCGAGGAAAATTGAAAGTTTCCAGTGACGTAATATGAATCTGACGTGTGTTTACCCGAAACTCTGGTCAGGGATCATTAATGTCGTTATTGAATTGGTAGTGGAGACAGTAAAGAATCCAAATAAAATTTTATGTTGAAGCATTCACAGGTTTGTTATATTCGTGGTAGGAAATAAGCGAATGTTTGGTCAGGTATAAAAAGAAAATTTCAGTTGATTAATCAAAAATAGTATACGTTTCAATTTTTGTCGGTATAAAAAAATTGTTTATATTAAAAGTCTAGTTGATACGAAAGATATGCTAGAAAAATGTAAATCTAGGTTTATGATCAATTCAGCAATATGAAAAATTGAGTACGTAAATTCCGCAGTTCCAATAAAAATATTTAAGATATAAATAAAATCAATACGTTACTTCCAGAGCATATTTTGGAAATATGTATAAGGTTAAAATATAATAAGACATTGATCTGTTCCATCGTTGGTTTTATGAAAATGCACTTGACGTTTAAGACGAATTCCTGCTGTTCCTTGTCATAATATTTTATCATCTAAAACTTTCATAAGATGTTGTACTGTAATCGATGATAAAAAACAAAAAATAGATTAAATTCAATCGCTAAATCAGAAATATTTGACATTTTGTGATGGTAAAGTGACAAAAATGTTCAAAAATAATTTGATCAAGAAATAGATTAAATCTATTGACAAGAATAAAACACAAAATGTCCACAATCTTCACAACAATGTTATTAATTTTCTTGAATTCAATTCTATTATCAAGTAGCATTAAATTAACAAAATTTGTGGTATTTAGAATTGGTAGGTCTATTTAAAATTGTGTATATTATACACAATTAAATTTAAAAGTATAATGAAAAGCAGTCATCCTAAAATATTTTGAAGACTTACAAAATATTTGCATAGCTAATATCGATATTTTAGTTCGTTATTTAAGAGAGGAAAATTAAGGATAGATTCTTGAAGGACTCCAAATATAATTTCTATTTAAAATCATTAAAATCATTTAAAATCATTATTACATAAAAAGTGATGTTTTATATAAAATGGTATATATAATTTTAAAAATTATCACGTTGTTAAATAATAGTATAGAATATCAACAAAATACCGTAACTTAAAGTAGCTAGATGTACATTTCGAAGGCTATGGTCCCATCTTCAGTAGCACAAGATAAAAACTAAATAAAATACTTGTTAAATTACCATTTGATCATGTAATTGTACGTGGTTTAGATAGTATTTTAAATAAATATAATTTTAAAGTAACATACAATAGTCTTGCTAATTTTCAAGGAAATCCCGAAGATTTGATTGTTTTCAATAAAAAATCTGGTATTTATGAAATATCTTGTTCTAGTTGTCCTAAAGTATATATAGAAGACAAACTCGTATACCAATTGAAACTAGATTTAAGGAGCATTTAGTTCATTTCAGATTAAATAGAAAAGGTAAAAGTGCTGTAGCCGAGCATATTTTTCAATCAGGTCATCCTATTCAAATTAGTTCACTTAAATTACATAAAAATGGGTGATATTCTATACTAGAATATATAATGTTTTTCAATTTAAGCAAAACGCAATAATAATGTAAATAAGGATCTGGTGAAAAGACTGAAATTGGCAGTACTTAAAAAAAATTGAATTGTCTGTAGCCATGACAGAATCACCTAGTTTGAAAGTGGGGCATGTTAAAACAAAGCAGCGCGGTATATAATGAGCTAAATTTTCTCACAATGTATGCAATATTGTATGTGCAATAAGGCACAAGTTCGCTTTAAGTGGATTTTATCCTGTGCATAATAACGTTATGGAAACTCAATAGAATGTATGAGAACGTAAATGTAACAGGAATATGCGCGTCGTTTTAGTACATTCGCAAGTTGACCTTTATTCACAGCTAGAAATTGGAAATAAAACATTTAAATTACCGACTAGATTATTATGTATGTTATGCATATTTTAAAGGAATAATTGTTATGTTAATTCGTGTAATAACCGAAAGTGCAAATGGTAATAATTAAAGCTGTGAAAATCGGCAATTTGCCTAAGTTACCTATTTTAGGTATTTTTTGCCTTCTTAGGCATTATGCCTTTTTGTCAATTTTTTTGCCTTTCCTTGCCATTTTTACGGATTATTTTGTTATTGTGTTAATTCACGGAATTTTACAAAATATTTTGACGAAATTAAGGATGTAATGTTTAAATTTGAAGATAGTTCATCGACAGCCATCAAAGAAACAAAGAAATTGTTACGTAACAATAAAATTAAACAAAACCCGTCTGTCTTAAATAACTGTAAAATTATAATTGAAACCATCTCGAAATTAGATAAGCAAGGATTATCGTTGTTTCAATATACAAATTTAATAGAGCAATTTAACTATTAATAATTAACTAAAATAATAAAACATCGCGGGGTATTATACGTCAATCGATTTCTTGTAAATGGAATGAAGTTCTCAATAAAAATTACGGATTCAACACTTTGATTCTTGCTTCAAATGCATTAATTGGTAAATTTTCAAATAATTTGGAAATCAATCCGCAAATATTGTCAAGTTTAAAATTTGCACCAATTACCTCTGTGGATGTTGAGCGTAGTTTTTGTATGTATAAACATATATTAAGCGACAGAAAACAATCTTTTGCTGTAGATAATTTAGAGAAGTATTTAATCGTAGCAGTGAATGAGAGTGTGTTTAGTCTTTTGTAAATAGGTTTTTTTTTCTTTGTAAAAAAAAATTCTTTTTTACTATGTTCTTCTTGCCTATTTTGAATATTTTCTGCTTATTTTGCACAAAAAAGCTGCCTATATAGGCGCCTATTTAACATAATTTCTTTGTCTATAATTCACAGCTTTAGTAATGATATATAGAGTAACAGAATGATTGTTTCGTTTACAAATTGCAGATTATGTAGTAATATTTAGTTCCATTTCAAAATGCCTTAATTGCTGGTAAACTAACAATGTCAGTGTGTACAAAGTATTTTGTTTGATGGATTTTAATCTAAACTAGAATAAAAATCGAATGGCTTTAAGATTGAGTTCTAAATGTTATGGTGGGAATATTTATATATTAAATATACACAACGGAATAGCAAAATATATCTTCAGAACGTATATTATCGCAAACCATTATCCTTCTGTATTAAAATTTGTGTCATGCAATATTACAATAGGTCTGCACAATATACACAAATCAAAATTATTATCAAATTGGCTTAGGACTAAAGCAAAGCATTCGACATTTGTGCAAATAACGCAATCTTAGTTTATACAGAATGAGTTTTGTGCTTATACGCAATATTATAGATTATTTTGTTCATTATTATCAATCAGCATTGATTTTATATTCATGAATTTCTAATATATTTGAAAATAATACAAAAGTTTGTAAATTTTGATATTTTAAAATTTTTCATTATTTATGACTATCGAATTTTTGTCTAGATTATCACCCAAATACCGTAACTCAAAGCATTAAGTAGCTACATGTGCACTTCGAAGGCTATGCCCCCGTTTTCAATCTTCAAACAAAAAAATACTAACCGTGATTTTATAAATTTAATTTGTGAAAACGTTGGCAACTAAATTTCCTCTATAGACCTACAATTTGACGAAAATTTTACTATATAGAGAAATAACCAATTTACGTCTTTATGTGCAAAATGTTTTTTTTTTAATTTAACAATACATAATTATACAAAATATCATAATGCATAAATTACATCTCTAAAGTTTAATTTATCACTTTTTCATTTAATTCACTACATTTTAGTTTTCAAAATTTCATTGTTCGATCTAACCTTATATAAGATTTCAGCTAAGTGTTATTTTTTTATCGTTAATGATGTTTAATAAATTTATTGTCGATTTTTGTATTATTTTAAAATACCTAAAATATCAAACTTCGATATAGCTGCTAAAGTTTATGGGATAAATTACAAGATTTATAAACAAAGAGATGAACCTTTGAGGCTTACATATCAAACAATTTAACGGTTGCTTTTGTTTCTAAATTTTTTTCTGCACCTAATAAACTGCAAAACTCGCATTGTATTTCGGTACAAAAGATATATTGCAAATAAGCTTAACAAATTGTATATAACCTCTCTTGCGCATTTCATAGTGTTAATTTCAGAAGACAATGTGGGGAAAGCAAATTGCATGCGCAGGTAATTCAAGATGTGATCTTAAAACCAATAATTTCCACGCTGAAGTCTTGATTGTGGATATAGCTGCAATTGTGTAATAAATTTAAGATATAAAATTACATACAAATGTGTAAAATTTACAAGAGAAGTTAGTTTTCTCAATATTTTACCAAAATATTTGAAATTATACTAAATGAAGGCATTAAAAATTGATTCCCTTCAATATTTTTTATATATTTTTTTCAGTCTCTGGTTGTTCTAGAATAAACATATTTTTTGTAACCATTATTTTTCAATAATCAAAGATTACATACTACAATATATGAATTTTTCAAAATTCCTTTTTGTCGGGTAAAAATAAATCCTCACAATCCATAGCCGAACGAAAACTTTATAAAAATGCAAATATTTGAATGAAAAAAAAAATTAAACTCGAATGATATCCTTTCCTGCTATTCCCCAAGTATATTCACATAAAATTATTCAGATATATACGGAAATATTTACATGTCCTGACTTGACATTTCGCTTCGAAAGGATCGCGCAAAATGGGGAAGAAATTGACAAACTACATCATAAAGTTTGTTAAAATATCTATCGGACCCAATGTCTCGGTAAAGTCTGTAAAATAGTTTACTGTCAATATATCTCTAGGAGATGTAAGAAGACATATTTTCAATATACCTGCATAAAAATAATAGATTGTCTCTTACTACAATATTTTTCTAACGAATTAGTAAAAATTTAAGGTCAAAAGGACTAACCTAAAACCACAATGTAGCATCTTCTAAACGCAATTAAAACAGCAGTAATAATATGCAATGAGTAATTGTAATATACTCTACTTTACGTTAACCATATTATAAAGGACCATTTAACGTATACATGTGTATATTATCCTGAAGATATAACCATTTTGTTGAAGCGTCAAATGTCTTATTTTACGGGTAAAGTAATTATCTACGCCTTTATTGCTAATTGAGAATTAATTAGGTTCCCTTTCATAGCATGAGGGAGCAAACGCTCTGATGGTAAAACTGAGAACAAGGAGCCGTCGAGAAGACATGTGCTTGATGTTTACAGACTGCCGTATTAGTTCAGTAAGAATAAACAAAGCATTTTGGTCCTTTGAACTGTCAAGATTGCAATTGAAACTTGGCAAGAAAAATACAAAGAACAATTGACTGAATTTATTTTATATTTCACGGGGATATGATTTTTTTTTAATTTTTTAAACCTAGTAATTGTATTATTTGAATCTTTACAATTTTTGATATTAGCTTCCATATTTACGAAATTTACAAGAAATTGATTCGTGTTTTCTTTTCATGAAGTAACACTTTTTTGGTTGGTTGTTGAAATAAATGGTAGATATTTTCGGATTATTCGAAATATTATCGCAAATACAAATTGAATCCTTTCTGCTAGATATTTATATTAATTTTTACAGACAAACCATTAATATGCTATAAACTTGTTCATTAAATAGACTGTTATATTGTAGGAGTTTTTCAATAATAAAATTGCACAATAAACAATTTTAGAAACAAGCCGTCGTTCCGAATTAATTCATATTGCTCAACAATAATCATAATCGTTTTTGGACACAGTAGAATGTTTTATACGTGCTTATTGTATATCCACAAATTGGTTAATTGGCAACCCTGGCCCTGATTACTCTCAACATGATATTTGTTCATGTGCGCAATCAATTCGAATGAGTTTTTCTATCAGATTTTTTTTTAAATGATCTACCACGCTTTTGTGGATGCATCATTTCTCAAAAAATATATATATCGCGCAGAAATTCATCATAACATGAATTTTATATATCCATTCACTTGAAATGAAATGAAATTCATTAAAATAAACTGTAGTTGCATAGAAATTAAAATTTAAAAAAAATTATAATGTTATATTGATCAATTTCTTAACCTGGTGTCTTATATTTCGCATTTTTTACAATTTCCACTTTGAACTGAAGCAATTTATTACAATGCTGTAGAAAATGCTAATTTCCTACTGTTATAAATGTAACGCCTTAAGAAGTTTTTTTTAGCCATTCTTGGATTTTAGATGGAAAGCGATCTCAGCGTACAATCCACTAAAAGTGTTGGAATATGTGGTGTTAAGAAGCTGTTACAGTTATTATATTATACTGCCCTTCAGATATATACAAGCTTATAAATTGTATTGAGAAAGTTATATTTAACAGTTGGTAGTCGGCTTTACATTGGCTAGTTTACAATCCTGTTTTTGTCAATGGATTTTGAATTGAAATAGCTTTCTTATTTTCTTTTCGAATTCGCAATTCGAAAAGTATTTCATGTAGTTTTAACGCATATTTTTATTTTTATATATTTTTATATTTTATTTTTATTATTATATTTCATGTAGTTTTAACGCATATTTTTATTTTTATTTTTATTTTTATATTTTTATCACGAACTAAATAATTATTAGTTTTAAAGTGTACAAATTTGATTTCGGAATAATTCACTGTTTTTTCATTTTTTAAATTAGGATGTTTTATATTTTCAAAATAGAGCGACCGCGAGTCAATAAAAGGAGATTGCGGTGAATAATTTTTATATTTAAATGTGAAAATAATGTATTATGGAATTTCAATTAATAAAAATTTTATCAGTCTCTATTACACTAGAATTTTAGTGACTTTTAACTTATCTTCTTCAACATACGAAACAGCGTACATGTGAGTAGGTTTCACTTCAGCGAACACGAGCAGAATTACTTATCAGTTGATCACATTATTGCATTATACTTTCACATATGCCGTTGCCGTCACCACAACAGCCACCGTTTCGTCCTTTCCACCAAGCCACCTTCTTCTCCTACACAAAGAGGGCGCGTGGTTTACCTGGTACCCGTTACAGTGTATTGATCTACTCATTTTCCTTCAGAATATATCGATTCCTTGTTACCATATATAAACAATTCGATTTAACAATAATTTCACTATATTGGAAAGTACTATCTTAAAAAAATCTTCTAATTAAGGAATATAACAAGTACGTGAAAAATGAAAGCTAAAGGACGAATATATTTACACATCTTTTTACTGAGACAAAGATGAATATTTACTACATTTAAAGATTTTATAAAATATTATCAGTAAATGAAATAACTACTATGGAAAAAATCAAATGAAAAACTAATTTTGAAAACGAGTTCGATTTAAAATTAAAGATTTGTACCAACTTTTAGCATAAAAATTTAAAAAGCTATTTCTAGTACACTACTTCTTTATACATATAAATTTCTTTGTGGTAAATGTCTATCGAAATTTGAAATGTCAACTAAATCATGTTCTATATCGCCAGCTAAAATTCATGCCTGGTAGAATCATTAGTTAACATGCATATTCAGTCTTAAGGCAAGATCAGCGAATAAGTATGCAAATTCGCATCGTTTCGGAACTTGTTATCACCTCCTCAGGAATTCACTTTGACGGCGCAGGTTGAACATATATAATCCGATTAAACATATATCTGAATCTGTTGTTATCATGTTGATGGGAAAATCGCTAAACATATTGTCCAGAAAGGGTCGAAACACATAAACGGCTGTCGAATATAAGTTGCGCACGATTATTACACATGATTGGCATAATTTCAATTTGGATGCAAATTTTTAAATCACCAAAACAACAAAAATTAAGAATATAACGTCTATTGTTAGGTTTGGCGATACTTGAAATATCTTTTATTTTGAAGTGTTAGAGACGTACAGCTCATTTTTTTTAAATTGGCGGAGAATTTTGGTAGTCATCTGCGCATAGGGTTGTGCTTTACAGTGTTATACAGTACCAGTGGTGCCAGACAACAACAAATACTCTAGGTCTAAGAATTTAAATTTGTCACTTTGTCATAGCTATCGTACAAATTAATTATGACATAAATATGATACTATAATAAGTATTTATCAATATTTCTTATATTCTAGTATACCTTTTGTATTAATTTCAAAGAATTCATTCTAATTGCATACAATGGTTATAACTGTGCGTGGTGATTTGTCAACATTGCATTTCTTAGCACGCACTCCTTCTGCACTAGACACACCTACTTATTCTTTGGAGAAGACAGAAGCGTAGCGTGTTTTGGTAGAATCTAGGGCTTCCCTTTGGAAAATGGTACATTAATTGGGTTTCCGATGGAAAAAATCAAGGGACAACCGTTCAGTTCTTATACAACAGAATCATATAAGATTAGTTTTAGTTAAAGAGTCCGCAATCCTAAAGATTGGTTGGAAACAGCACGCCATGCCGATCTATCCTGAGCTAATCCCTTCATCTCCCTATAGCTATTCATCTCAACGTCTTCAACTATCTGACTCACATACTCCAATCTAGGCCTACCTACCCCTCTCTTTCCCTCCACTCTACCTTCTATGATCAATTGCATAATCCCCCCATGCCTAAGAATATGCCCTACTAATCTGTCTCTCCTACGCTGTAACACTCTCCAGATACTTCTCTTCTCCCCTACTAACTCTAGTACAGCTTCATTTGTTACTTTATCTTCCCAACCAATCCTCATCATCCTCCTATAACACCACATTTCAAGTGCTTCTAATCTACGCTTCTCTTCCTTTCCTATAGTCCACGCCTCACACCCGTACAGTGCTACACTCCAAACATATACCTTCAGTAATCTTTTTCTAATACCCAAGTCAATATTTGATCTTAAAATCTGTTTTTTCTACGAATGCCTTCCTACCCTGTGCTATCCTACACTTTATATCTACCTTGCTTCGATTATCTTTTGAGATTCTACTGCCTAAATAACAAAAATCTGACACTTCTTCGATTCTATTATCTCCTATTGTGATCCTCATTTTTCTACTGCATTCCTTTTTGTCACACCTCATCACTTTAGTTTTACCTATATTTATTTTCATGTTAAAATCCCTAGTCAATACTGCCTGCATACCATTCAATACCCTTTCTAAATTCTTTTCGCTTTCTTCCAATATAGCTATATCGTCGGCGAATCTCAGCATATATATTTTCTCTCCCTGTACATTCACACCTACACTATACTCTTCTTTTACTTTGTTTATTGCATCTTCTATATATAGATTAAATAATAACGGTGAAAGTGTACATCCCTGCCGAACTCCCTTCCCTATTTTTGCTACCTCTTCTTCCCCCTCAATTCTAACTAAGGCAGTTTGGTGTTTATATAAATTAAAAATTATTCTCCTATCCTTATAATCTATACCCGTTTCTTTTAAAATTCTAAACATTATGTCCCAATCTACATTATCAAATGCCTTTTCTAAATCTACAAAAGCTATGCAAGTTACCTTTCCTACCCTCTTTCTTTTTTCTACTACCGTTCTTAGTGCTAGAATCGCCTCTCTCGTCCCTCTGTTTTTCGTAAAACCAAACTGATCTTCTCCTAGCCTTTCCTCTACTTTATTTTCTAATCTCCTATAAATAATCTTTAACAATATCTTCGATGCATGTGATAGTAGGCTAATGGTCCTATAGTTCTCACACAAATTAGCTCCTATTTTCTTCGGCATTGTTACTATTCTACTACGCTGAAAATCCTGTGGTACTTCTCCCTTCTCATATATTTTACAAACTAACTTGTATAATCGCTCCTGCATTTTTCCCCTGCGTGTTTTATTAATTCGGCTGGTATCATATCAATCCCCGCTGCTTTGTTATTCCGTAAATCATTTAATGCTCTATGAAACTCTGACCTAAGTATGCTAGGACCTAAGTCATCCTCATCTATCTGTTCCACACTTTCTAGCTCCTCCATGTCCTGCCTACCTTTATATAAATCTTCAAGATACTCCTTCCATCTTCTAGCTTTTTCCTTATTTTCCGTGAGTTCCTTACCCTGCTTATCACATATTATGTTACCCTTTGGTTTTACTTTAGAAAAATGTGACTTAATTTTCCTGTAGCCCAAATCTACCTTACCTCTTCTCATATCCTCCTCAATATCCTCACAATTTCCTTTTATCCACTCTTCTTTCGCTAGCTTGCATTTCCTATTAATTAAGTTCCTTAGTTCCTTATATTTTTTCTGTCCTGTTTCTGTGTTTCCAATTTTAATTTTCCTTCTTGCTTCTATCATTTCAACTATTTCTTCCGTGATCCATTCCCTCCTACCTGCCCTTTTCTTTGTGCCTAATACTTCATTTGCTGCTGTAGTTAACCCATTTCTGATTTCCCTCCATTCGCAATCTATGTCGCTCCTAGATGTTCCATTAGCCATGATTTCTACTTTCTGCTTGTACTTTTCACATACATCAGCTAATTTTAACCTATCGACATCTACTCTGACCTGTTTAGACTTCTGTAATTTCTTGAATTTGACCTCTGAGTCCAGGACTACTAAATTATGGTCACTATCAATATCTGCTCCAGGGTAACTCTTACAATTCTTAATCTGGTTCCTAAACCTCTCTTTAACCAGTATGTAATCTATCTGATACCTCCCTATATCTCCTGGCATTTTCCACGTATATATCCTGCGCTTGTGATTCTGAAAAAGCGTGTTTGCTACCACTAGCTTATTCCTAATACAAAACTCTACCAATCTATCCCCTCTATCATTACGTGTTATATAAGATTGCAACGAATTAATTATTTAGAACGAATATCCTTTTTCCGAGAACAAAATAGACCAATTATAATCATGGATGAAACGTACATTCATAGTGGCCATACAACTGATAAAGGTTGGTCAGATAATTCAGGCAAAGGTTTGCTAAACAAAATATCGAAAGGACAACGGCTCATTATATTACATGCCGGGTTTTCTACCTAATTGCCTTTTAATTGTTAAGTCTGGTTTAAAAAGTGGCGATTACCATGACGAAATGAATTCTACGAAGAAATGATTAGAAGAAAAACTTATACCAAATCTGCCGGAAAGATCAGTTTTGGTCATTGATAACGCCCCGTATCATAACATCCAAATTGATAAGGCCCCAATTGGTCAAGCCATTATGCTGGTTTTGATTTATACTTCTGTCATTCTCTGCCAATTAAAAAAAAAACGAGCTATATAAATGAACTTGTTATAAAGGAATGATTGAGTCGTAATATTTCCCTATTTGAATTAACTTGTGTTTTAAACCATTATAGGAAATAATAGTCAAATAACACGTCAATGGGTGGTGATAAATCATCGGATGTGACACTAACAGTAAAGTCAGTGGAATCAATGCAGAATATAATGCGATTCATTGAGAGACGAAATTTAGTTACAATCTCAGTTATTCGCAATTGTATGAATAATTCCTTGTTAAACATGGCGCAAGTAATGATGAATGGTCAAATGGCCGTCATAACATAAACTATAACATCGAATAGGTCCTTGTACTCAATCGCTGAATCCTACTAAGCTGCTCATCTATCAAACTCGACATTGACCCATAATAGATGGAGTTGAATGGGTAATTGTCTGCGTGGTATGTTTACGATACTAAGCTAATGAATATGACCCATATGAAAATGATTATTAGGGTTGACAGTGGTTACAGTAGTGGACATGAAAGAGAAGCGAAACAATCAATCTGAATGAAGAGTGCTAAAGGGATGGGTGTTATGTTAGTTTTCAACAAGAAATAAGGTTTATTTTGAAGATTAAAAAATGTACATACATGTTCTATGGATGTATTATTTTTAACACAAATTAAGAAGATTTCGTGTTAGATGCTGACAGTTTTCGAAGGGATTAACTATTTTTTATTTTTATTTTTTTATTGAAGTGAAACTTCTATAGGCGCAGTAGGGCAAATTTGCCTGAACGTCACGAAAAGTGAAACGCTTCCGTCACGATAAGTAAAACGCACGCTACGCGCATGCGCCGCGTGTACTGTGCGTATACGTAGCATAAGGCAACCAGTAGACGCTTGCGTATACATTTATTATATATTACACAAACACAGCTTAATCTTTTAGCTAACAATTTCTATTGTGTGAAAAGTGAAATGGAGAAAAAGACAAGTACAGATAGAGTGCGAGCCTTTAGAGAACGGAAGAAAGCGAATAAACCGCCCATAAAATGTGCCAACAGGTATCTTGGAAAGAAGTAGAGAGTATTGAGCCAGGCAAAGGGCGTTAAAGAAACACGGTGGACAACGTAACCTTCCAACGACCTCAAATACACTGGATGAATCGATACCGTCGTTAAGTGAGGACATAGTGAGTGGTATAGAGAATTTGAATGCCGCTGATTCAGGCGTGCCGTCTACACGTGAAGATATAACACGCGGTGTGAGAGATCAACGAAATGAATCTGATACAGCTGAGCGAGCCATCGACAAATAGAAATGCACCCACTAGTGCATCATACACATAATTTACATTCTTTCAACCTGCTCATCGCGAAGTTGATAAACAATTTGTCAATAATCCACTAGGTACAGTGTGTTCCATATGTGATCGAATATCGAATAAAACATCAGTAACTACCAATAAGTATTTTAGAACTTCATATAAATAATCGTGAGTACCTAGGGAAGATTATATTTCCTTATATATATGTTTTGTATAAATTATAAACGTTGTTGTCTTTTCTTCCTCATTCCTATTTCAAAATAAGTATTGTAATATTTCAATTTATTTATTTTTTACCATTTAGTATTTTTATATTGAGAAAAAAAGAGATTATTTTCAGTGTGTGCATGTATTTCATATACGTCGTGAACTAGTTCATTTTTAAAAGATGTAGTAGTTCACGACCTATAGTTCGTGAACGGTTCATTTAAATCAACTACGAACTAGGTCCTCAAAGTGACCTATAGTTTGCTATCGCTACAAAGTATTGGTTTTCGATGGCTTTTCTTCAAATGACGCTTAATTATCCACTCACATGTACGCTTTTTCAAAAAATGTACAGGGTGTTCCAGAAACATTATTGATGGAACGGCATCAAAATGCAAAGGAATGTATTCGAAAAATTCGACCTGGTTAAATTATAATTTAATTCAAGTTGCTCTATAAGCGTAGGTTTAACTTTTCGGATGGTCATACAGCTTATAAATATTTTAAGCTACGGTTTATTGATGACATTCTATCCACAAGTAATATTTGATGAATGAATCGTAATGATTTCTATAGAATATTATAATAGCTTCTATAAATGAATATTTTGCGAAATAACAATATATATTTTCTAAATATTTTGCAACATCGATGCAACATGACGTAGAATCTATATATAAAAAAATATAAAAAATATATATATATATATATATAATCTATAGAATTTTCGGTTTTGCGAGAAATGTCAGTGAAATTCAATTTGAATTTCCTATTTAAAGAATTATTTAACTGCAATAATTGCTACCGTATATGCAATTATACTTATTCAACTGTTCATTGGAAAATATATTTCAATATGCGTTTTAATTAATTTATTGCATGCATTTACAAGTTCTTCTTATCACAGCAATACTTATTAAAGCTTATTTATGTATTTATTGTCCTAATTAATGAAAAACATTTTTAATAGATATATACAAATAGCAGCAGCTCTTCTTATCAACACAACATGTGTAACTTCTTCAGAAACTCCTTGTAAAGATCTTATGACAAAACTTGCTTTGAGCACTTTGGTTTATATGCAAACTATACTATTTACTTTGAGTAGTATGCTTGCATTACGCTAAAACACAAGAACTGGCTTCTGAATATCTTGAAGAAGTTTCTTTGCAAATTAGAATAAATAGTGAAGTCAAAGTAAATGTTGACGAGGAAATATTATACTTACTACTAGGTTACGTTTCAATAGAAATACGTGCACGAAGAGTTTCTACATTCTTCGTGAACGAGGAGTGTATCATAATATCTTGTAATTAAATTTAGAACTTTGCGCTAGAAGTATACAACTTAAATGAAGAGAATATGAGATTAGGCGGAGATCAAGTACGATCGTAATTTATATGTCAAAGAATAATATTCAATCAAGGATTTTCTAAAGTAAATATGCGAGGAATTTACGATTTGAGTGAAATTGTATTAGGCATTACATTTTACTTATTTATTTTAATTTGATGGAATATATGTAAAATTTCGAAACACAAAAGCTTGAGGATTTATTGATTATATAGCATGTAACAGAACTAGATTTTTAATTCAAGAATCGTTTTGGAAAACTTTTTATTTTATTTAAAAGAAGAAGTACTTCTAAATTCTATTATGCCAATAATGCATATATTCAAATTTTTCAAAAAAAATTAGCTGGTCATTACAGTACTTAAATTTTACTTTATCGACACTTTAAAACCTTAGTTTTTCTTAGGTTCTTTTCAAGTTAAAGAGATGCACAATATATTGAACATACAACAACATTTTTTTAATATATTAAACTCTCTTCAGGTTTAGAAATATAGATGAAATATTTGATTATATAAAAAAATAAGTGAAGTGCTGATTAAAAGATAAGCTAGATATTGAAAAATGTATTCTCTTAAACCAATTCAGGATATTTTTAGGATATTTGAAGATAAATAGAGCTTTGGAAAAAGACTATCATAAGGTTAAAATAATGACAGAATGTAAAAAATGTATGAAGTTAAAAAGATAAACAAAAGCAACTAATTAATAAAGCTCAAAATTAAAATGTTGTAGATAAGGTCAACGTTTCTATTTCAATTAGTTAATTCGTATGAAATAATTTTTTATTTCGCAAAGGGTGTAAGACATTAAATTGGACAATACTGTAAAAATATGCCTTTATGCAGTTAGCACAAAATAAAAATAAATAAAACATAACACAAGCGCTTTGAAATTCCGGGGAATTTAATATTAATTTCTTAAAAAATTAAAAGCATTCACTACATGACTTGTTTGGATATCTATTAAACTAAAAAAGGCCTATTAATAAATTTACAATCCTCCGCAAAATAAACAGAACTACTATTCAAAAAATCTAAGATAAACTAAGAATTTCCACTAGAGATATTTGAATAAAATATTTGTGATGTAGAGAACATTGTGTGTTGAATATAGAAGATGCAGCAGATTTAATTAGCATGTCACGTTTTGACAAGTTTAGATTGTATAGAGATTTTGTAAGAATATGCTCCGGAAGATTCAACGGAATGTGTTCACAATTATTTGTTCCGGATTTTATGTTAGACATAAAGACAAGGAAAATGAATTATGAATAGGCATACGGATCGATATTGTTCTTCTAAATTAATTTTAGATTAATAAACACTACGGTATTGAAAATTTAAGGACTATTTGCATTTGTTTTCAAAAAATTGAAATTTCAGTAATGTGTTAGGGCGTCGTCATTTAATTTTAAATTAGTTAGTTAGTTAAAGAGTCCGCAATCCTAAAGATTGGTTGGAAACAGCACGCCATGCCGATCTATCCTGAGCTAATCCCTTCATCTCCCTATAGCTATTCATCTCAACGTCTTCAACTATCTGACTCACATACTCCAATCTAGGCCTACCTACCCCTCTCTTTCCCTCCACTCTACCTTCTATGATCAATTGCATAATCCCCCCATGCCTAAGAATATGCCCTACTAATCTGTCTCTCCTACGCTGTAACACTCTCCAGATACTTCTCTTCTCCCCTACTAACTCTAGTACAGCTTCATTTGTTACTTTATCTTCCCAACCAATCCTCATCATCCTCCTATAACACCACATTTCAAGTGCTTCTAATCTACGCTTCTCTTCCTTTCCTATAGTCCACGCCTCACACCCGTACAGTGCTACACTCCAAACATATACCTTCAGTAATCTTTTTCTAATACCCAAGTCAATATTTGATCTTAAAATCTGTTCTTTTTCTACGAATGCCTTCCTACCCTGTGCTATCCTACACTTTATATCTACCTTGCTTCGATTATCTTTTGTGATTCTACTGCCTAAATAACAAAAATCTGACACTTCTTCGATTCTATTATCTCCTATTGTGATCCTCATTTTTCTACTGCATTCCTTTTTGTCACACCTCATCACTTTAGTTTTACCTATATTTATTTTCATGTTAAAATCCCTAGTCAATACTGCCTGCATACCATTCAATACCCTTTCTAAATTCTTTTCGCTTTCTTCCAATATAGCTATATCGTCGGCGAATCTCAGCATATATATTTTCTCTCCCTGTACATTCACACCTACACTATACTCTTCTTTTACTTTGTTTATTGCATCTTCTATATATAGATTAAATAATAACGGTGAGAGTGTACATCCCTGCCGAACTCCCTTCCCTATTTTTGCTACCTCTTCTTCCCCCTCAATTCTAACTAAGGCAGTTTGGTGTTTATATAAATTAAAAATTATTCTCCTATCCTTATAATCTATACCCGTTTCTTTTAAAATTCTAAACATTATGTCCCAATCTACATTGTCAAATGCCTTTTCTAAGTCTACAAAAGCTATGCAAGTTACCTTTCCTACCCTATTTCTTTTTTCTACTACCGTTCTTAGTGCTAGAATCGCCTCCCTCGTCCCTCTGTTTTTCCTAAAACCAAACTGATCTTCTCCTAGCCTTTCCTCTACTTTATTTTCTAATCTCCTATAAATAATCTTTAACAATATCTTCGATGCATGTGATAGTAGGCTAATGGTCCTATAGTTCTCACACAAATTAGCTCCTATTTTCTTCGGCATTGTTACTATTCTACTACGCTGAAAATCCTGTGGTACTTCTCCCTTCTCATATATTTTACAAACTAACCTGTATAATCGCTCCTGCATTTTTTCCCCTGCGTGTTTTATTAATTCGGCTGGTATCATATCAATCCCCGCTGCTTTGTTATTCCGTAAATCATTTAATGCTCTATGAAACTCTGACCTAAGTATGCTAGGACCTAAGTCATCCTCATCTATCTGTTCCACATTTTCTAGCTCCTCCATGTCCTGCCTACCTTTATATAAATCTTCAAGATACTCCTTCCATCTTCTAGCTTTTTCCTTATTTTCTGTGAGTTCCTTACCCTGCTTATCACATATAATGTTACCCTTTGGTTTTACTTTAGAAAAATGTGACTTAATTTTCCTGTAGCCCAAATCTACTTTACCTCTTCTCATATCCTCCTCAATATCCTCACAATTTCCTTTTATCCACTCTTCTTTCGCTAGCTTGCATTTCCTATTAATTAAGTTCCTTAGTTCCTTATATTTTTTCTGTCCTGCTTCTGTGTTTCCAATTTTAATTTTCCTTCTTGCTTCTATCATTTTAACTATTTCTTCCGTGATCCATTCCCTCCTACCTGCCCTTTTCTTTGTGCCTAATACTTCATTTGCTGCTGTAGTTAACCCATTTCTGATTTCCCTCCATTCGCAATCTATGTCGTTCCTAGATGTTCCATTAGCCATGATTTCTACTTTCTGCTTGTACTTTTCACATACATCAGCTAATTTTAACCTATCGACATCTACTCTGACCTGTTTAGACTTCTGTAATTTCTTGAATTTGACCTCTGAGTCCAGGACTACTAAATTATGGTCACTATCAATATCTGCTCCAGGGTAACTCTTACAATTCTTAATCTGGTTCCTAAACCTCTCTTTAACCAGTATGTAATCTATCTGATACCTCCTTATATCTCCTGGCATTTTCCACGTATATATCCTGCGCTTGTGATTCTGAAAAAGCGTGTTTGCTACCACTAGCTTATTCCTAATACAAAACTCTACCAATCTATCCCCTCTATCATTACGTGTTCCTATTCCATATTCTCCTACTATTGAAACTTCCTTTCCCTTACCTACTACGGCATTCCAATCTCCGGTTACAATTAGATTATCCTGTCCTTTAACGTTTGCTAACCTAGATTCAATCTCCTCATAAATGGATTCTACCTCCTCATCATCGTGACTTGAAGTTGGCATATATACTTGCACTATAACTGTGTCCGTTGGCTTCGTGTCTAATCTAATAGTTATAATTCTATCACTAACTTGGCAATAACTCTTTACTCTACATCCCAACTTTCTATTCATTATAAAACCTACACCGGTATGCCCATTATCTGATGCTGTGGTTATTAATCTGTATTCTCCTGACCACGTATCTACTTGATCTTTCCTCCTAACTTCACTAATCCCTAAACATTTTAAATTATGTATGTAAAATAATACTTATATTTTTAATAACTTACATTATTTAGTTAGAATTCATTATGGAACCTGCAACAAAAGAACGAAAATTAATATCAGTAGTGCTAAAATGAAAATTATGGTACATAAAAAATAAAATGACTTAATAAAGGGAAGAGAAGAGGTAAAGTAGATTTGGGCTACAGGAAAATTAAGTCACATTTTTCTAAAGTAAAACCAAAGGGTAACATTATATGTGATAAGCAGGGTAAGGAACTCACAGAAAATAAGGAAAAAGCTAGAAGATGGAAGGAGTATCTTGAAGATTTATATAAAGGTAGGCAGGACATGGAGGAGCTAGAAAATGTGGAACAGATAGATGAGGATGACTTAGGTCCTAGCATACTTAGGTCAGAGTTTCATAGAGCATTAAATGATTTACGGAATAACAAAGCAGCGGGGATTGATATGATACCAGCCGAATTAATAAAACACGCAGGGGAAAAATGCAGGAGCGATTATACAGGTTAGTTTGTAAAATATATGAGAAGGGAGAAGTACCACAGGATTTTCAGCGTAGTAGAATAGTAACAATGCCGAAGAAAATAGGAGCTAATTTGTGTGAGAACTATAGGACCATTAGTCTACTATCACATGCATCGAAGATATTGTTAAAGATTATTTATAGGAGATTAGAAAATAAAGTAGAGGAAAGGCTAGGAGAAGATCAGTTTGGTTTTTAGGAAAAACAGAGGGACGAGGGAGGCGATTCTAGCACTAAGAACGGTAGTAGAAAAAAGAAAGAGGGTAGGAAAGGTAACTTGCATAGCTTTTGTAGATTTAGAAAAGGCATTTGATAATGTAGATTGGGACATAATGTTTAGAATTTTAATAGAAACGGGTATAGATTATAAGGATAGGAGAATAATTTTTAATTTATATAAACACCAAACTGCCTTAGTTAGAATTGAGGGGGAAGAAGAGGTAGCAAAAATAGGGAAGGGAGTTCGGCAGGGATGTACACTTTCACCGTTATTATTTAATCTATATATAGAAGATGCAATAAACAAAGTAAAAGAAGAGTATAGTGTAGGTGTGAATGTACAGGGAGAGAAAATATATATGCTGAGATTCGCCGACGATATCGCTATATTGGAAGAAAGCGAAAAGAATTTAGAAAGGGTATTGAATGGTATGCAGGCAGTATTGACTAGGGATTTTAACATGAAAATAAATATAGGTAAAACTAAAGTGATGAGGTGTGACAAAAAGGAATGCAGTAGAAAAATGAGGATCACAATAGGAGATAATAGAATCGAAGAAGGGTCAGATTTTTGTTATTTAGGCAGTAGAATCACAAAAGATAATCGAAGCAAGGTATGTATAAAGTGTAGGATAGCACAGGGTAGGAAGGCATTCGTAGAAAAAGAACAGATTTTAAGATCAAATATTGACTTGGGTATCAGAAAAAGATTACTGAAGGTATATGTTTGGAGTGTAGCACTGTACGGGTGTGAGGCGTGGACTATAGGAAAGGAAGAGAAGCGTAGATTAGAAGCACTTGAAATGTGGTGTTATAGGAGGATGATGAGGATTGGTTGGGAAGATAAAGTAACAAATGAAGCTGTACTAGAGTTAGTAGGGGAGAAGAGAAGTATCTGGAGAGTGTTACAGCGTAGGAGAGATAGATTAGTAGGGCATATTCTTAGGCATGGGGGGATTATGCAATTGATCATAGAAGGTAGAGTGGAGGGAAAGAGAGGGGTAGGTAGGCCTAGATTGGAGTATGTGAGTCAGATAGTTGAAGACGTTGAGATGAATAGCTATAGGGAGATGAAGGGATTAGCTCAGGATAGATCGGCATGGCGTGCTGTTTCCAACCAATCTTTAGGATTGCGGACTCTTTAACTAACTAATAAACATTTGCACCCATAGGAAGTATATACACGACTTCTTATTTATTTTTTTGCAACGGCACCAACAGCGAGAATAACAGAACTATTGGACACCGTGAAAAGCTTCACTAAACACTTTGCACAGCGAGTGAAAAACGGCTTCATCGAAAGATATTGTCATTTACATACCAGTATGATAAAATTGAGGTAGGCATCGCTTTAGTCTTTTAGAGCAGGGCCTCTTAAAGAGTGGGTCGCAGAAAGGACCAAATTTATACCGATTATTACAGTTGAAAGATGAAGTTGTTATATTTTTAACTGAGCAGTAATCCGATCTTTTTTCACAATAAATTACGGCTTTTAAAACTGTATTATTTGTCAGATATTTTTGTAAAATTGAATGATTTAAACAAGTCACTTCAAGGAAATAATTGTAACATATTTAAATTAAAATATAAAATTGAAAGTCTTGTTTTGAAAGTATATATGGAAAAATAGAGTGGAAAATCGATTTTATAATTGAAAATGATCGTTCCAATGATTTAATTCTAAAAGTTATAATTGATCATTTGAAGTGTGTGGAGACACAACTTCAAAAATACATTTCTTCAAATTTTGATATTGAAAAAACAAATTGGGTTCATAAACCATATTCAATTGAAATGATTAATGTCAGTCATTAAACGCTCAAGAAGAATTTGCCGAGTTATTGAGCGACACAGGTTTAAAACTTGAGTTTACCAAAAAATCGTTAAATGATTTTTGGCTGGGGATTAGGACAGAATTTCCAACACTTTCTGAAATGGCCCTAAACATACTTCTAACATTTTGTTTCTACGTATTTATGCGAAGTGGCATTTCAACATGAACGTTTATAAAATCAAAAAAAAATCGTCAAAACGTTGAAGAAGCTCTGCGTCCTGCAGTATCAAATATTCATCCAATTTTATAAATATTATAAATATTATAAATTAAATCGAACTGGATTAAATAAACAGCTATAACATAAAGTTATATAGGAAAAGCTCTTGATACTAAAAATAGAAAAGAATTATGGAACGAGGTATAAGGAAAATCCATCAAATATTACATAACCTAAGTTGCGATTTTATTCGTTTCAAAACTCGTTCAATTTTTAAAATGTTTGGGAAGAGAAATAAAATTACAATATTTTTTCTGTTCCTTAATATCGAATATCACAACATAACGACAAAATCTACAACCTATACAATTTTTTTTGTTTATTATTCCAAGTTTCTTGAGTAAATAGAAAATTGTAGAATAGAAAATATCACATTGAAATATATGACAAATAGAAATACTTGTCTAATTCATTTTTATTTCATCAACGAAGAAAGTTTAATTAATTCGAATGAAGGAGTGATTTATTTTGTATTCGAGACGTCCATTATACAGCGCGCAAACAAATAACAATTTGCATTTGGAAGAAATGTCAATACCATTTGCATGGAAGGACCATTATTCGTTTTGCTCAACACAATGGCATATCGTAAACGATTGTGGGCAGCAATATCCTTACGTTTTATAGCATTTTACTGCATTCGATTCCACGTCCGGATGTCAATTCAATATAAATGCAATTGTAAATCTCCTTTCACACCACAAAAAAAATGCATCCATCGATTTGAAAAAACGTGCAAAAAAAAAACGTTTGTTCAATTATATGTGAATTCAGCACAGCTGAGTGTTTGCTAGCAAGCAAAATACGAAGAATTTGGCGAATTCTGAGTTGTTTATTATTTTAAGTTGCGCGGCAGTAAATAGAGCGGTATAAAAAGGAGCTGGAGATTTTTCAATTTATAAATCCTATTTTATTTTTTAGAATTCCTGCAGCTTAGAATATACGTTAGTTATAGTATTAAGTCTAATATTTTATTACTCGAATTACATTTTCTAATAATACCATATACGTAGTCTTAATATATTTGTAAAATCTGAAGGAGTGTATCAATGGATATTCTCCAAAAAAATTATAGTCATGAGTATTGCTTAATGTCCAAATAGGGACAAATTGTAATAATAATGGGAAGCAAATATAATTTTTTTCTTTAGAATACGTTGCTTCGAGCTTTTCAATTTTTTTTACCCCTAATCCATTTTAGTACAGAATTAGCAATGCACTAACAATGTTACTATAAATATACTCAGACGAAAGAGGTTTTATTGCAGAAAAATTAACAAATTGAACCATGCTTCATCGATCGAATAGAATAAAGTCGAATTTACATCTTCAGTGTGAACACACCTTTAGCAAGGATTCTCCTCTCAACGACTTGCCACTTGTGTGCACAAAATTTAATCAATTACAGTCGGACGGCATTTGTCCTTGCGCAGAATATATATTTTACAGCGGTATACATACTCCGCTACATTATATATACAACGGTAATAGTAACAAGTGTGGAAATTTTATAGACAACAATAACGTCCATGGTTGTAGGGGTTGATGGAGGCGCAGGAGCAAGTGGAATGTACCTCCGATGCCGTTCGCAACTAAGCGACAATCTGACACCCATTTCCCAGATAATGTCAAGTGACAGTTAGAGTGCGCAAACAGTTGCTGATCGACTGTCAATTCCTAACATCACACGTGACATTGTATACTGCTCGGAGTGGTCAGGACTATACTGGATGCTATACATTTTCGTCTCAATTCAAAACAACAAAAAAACGCACTGGATGGGTTAAATTTTGATATTGGTTTTTTAAGAGACATCCTGTATATATAATACTCTGTGGTTGTATTTTAAAGTTTCACAAATATTGCGGATGTCATTCACAAATTGTATGGCTGGCTAGCTTGAATTTAAATGAATCATATCATGTCCTTTAAATTTTTATGGTAATGTATTGACCGATGCTAAAATGTCACGAGGATGGTAAATATGGGGTCAGGTAGAAGAAACCGAAAATGTGTATGGTCAAATTCCTACAAACGCCTGTTGTGGTGTCCATCGCCTTCCTCTTGCACGAAGTGCTTATTTCTTGCACATGTAACTTTGTTTCCTCATGGGGTGATCATGCAATAAAATGCAGGCTTCTGCATTCTGAATTTCTGTACTTTCACCAACTGGGTCATTGTTAATTGGGTAATTGTCACGATCGTTAAATATATGGGAACCTATATCTATGTCTTCTTCTTCAATGTTTGATTTCAATTCTGATATCTCTTGTTCTTTTAACTTAATGCTTTAAGTTACGGTTAGTTAAAGAGTCCGCAATCCTAAAGATTGGTTGGAAACAGCACGCCATGCCGATCTATCCTGAGCTAATCCCTTCATCTCCCTATAGCTATTCATCTCAACGTCTTCAACTATCTGACTCACATACTCCAATCTAGGCCTACCTACCCCTCTCTTTCCCTCCACTCTACCTTCTATGATCAATTGCATAATCCCCCCATGCCTAAGAATATGCCCTACTAATCTGTCTCTCCTACGCTGTAACACTCTCCAGATACTTCTCTTCTCCCCTACTAACTCTAGTACAGCTTCATTTGTTACTTTATCTTCCCAACCAATCCTCATCATCCTCCTATAACACCACATTTCGAATGCTTGTAATCTACGCTTCTCTTCCTTTCCTATAGTCCACGCCTCACACCCGTACAGTGCTACACTCCAAACATATACCTTCAGTAATCTTTTTCTAATACCCAAGTCAATATTTGATCTTAAAATCTGTTCCTTTTCTACGAATGCCTTCCTACCCTGTGCTATCCTACACTTTATATCTACCTTGCTTCGATTATCTTTTGTGATTCTACTGCCTAAATAACAAAAATCTGACACTTCTTCCATTCTATTATCTCCTATTGTGATCCTCATTTTTCTACTGCATTCCTTTTTGTCACACCTCATCACTTTAGTTTTACCTATATTTATTTTCATGTTAAAATCCCTAGTCAATACTGCCTGCATACCATTCAATACCCTTTCTAAATTCTTTTCGCTTTCTTCCAATATAGCGATATCGTCGGCGAATCTCAACATATATATTTTCTCTCCCTGTACATTCACACCTACACTATACTCTTCTTTTACTTTGTTTATTGCATCTTCTATATATAGATTAAATAATAACGGTGAAAGTGTACATCCCTGCCGAACTCCCTTCCCTATTTTTGCTACCTCTTCTTCCCCCTCAATTCTAACTAAGGCAGTTTGGTGTTTATATAAATTAAAAATTATTCTCCTATCCTTATAATCTATACCCGTTTCTTTTAAAATTCTAAACATTATGTCCCAATCTACATTATCAAATGCCTTTTCTAAATCTACAAAAGCTATGCAAGTTACCTTTCCTACCCTCCTTCAAGTTACGGTATTTGGGTGATATTCTATAGCAAGTTTTATTACTTTCAGATAAACAGATACAGATTCTAGAGTTGAAAATGTCGTCACATTTGCAACTCTTAAATGAAGCCCTGCTTGTGGGGAATAAACTGGGGAATGTGGGGAATAAATAAGAAATTTATT
This sequence comes from Leptodirus hochenwartii, assembly GCA_947310635.1. Taxonomy (NCBI): domain Eukaryota; kingdom Metazoa; phylum Arthropoda; class Insecta; order Coleoptera; family Leiodidae; genus Leptodirus; species Leptodirus hochenwartii. Next base: position 7,313,762 of record OX371176.1, on the reverse strand, counting down.
TCGGGGCTAAACACGAAGCTAACAATCGAAATGTCACATTATGTAGCTTGGTACTGCGTTGTTATTGCACGTCCTTTGCTCCCTTCTAATGAACCATATTGTAATCAAGCCTTGAAATAAAATGAAAATTTACCATCTTACGATTAAACCGATTCCAAAACAACCGTGATAAAAATTGAAATTTTCAGAGAACTCCAAGCGCCACTTCACTTCAAATATCAAGTCCATGGTGTTACATGGCTGTAAAACAGTTTAAAGTTCAAATGTGTGGTAAAAGCGAGTTTTTACTATGACGAAAAGATTGCACATGACATTTTCAGTTTCAGCTTCAACGCTGAAACGATGAGTAAAGTGGATCGTATGAAGTGATGTTGGTACATAGGTGTCATCTGGTGACGAAGTGTGTAAATGTGAGAGCTGCTTACGTCAAACTTCACGAGATGAATATATGATGCGAATATACGTACGTTCATGATCTATTATGATATACGTACGTGGGAAAACGATACAGTAGTCACCAATATCTATCAGCTCAGAGGAATAATTGTAAAATTTGTTTCAACTGAATAGAAGTTTTGTACGCTTCTCTCTTCTTAAACTCAAAAATACATCGGTAAACATATCAATTGTTACATGGAAATGTTCTCACAGTTTAAATTAGTTACATTCATCTTCGAGTAGTAATTGATGTTTTTTAATGATCTTAACAATGTAGTTCAATGTAATAAATAGATAAATTTATTGTCTTAAATAGGTCTGTTGTTGTCTAGGATTTGGAGATAAGTTTGATTCCCCATGTTTATTATATTCTGGCAGACCCCAGATATTAGAGCCATCGCAGGCAACAACACATTGTTAGCCAACACGATGTTAAACTTAGTCAATACCTTCACCCTCTCATCATGGGTCATGAAGTTGCATTGAATAGAGGCATCAACAAACTTGGCCCCTGCTTCAACGAGCTCCCCAAAGACTGACCGCTGCATCCTGCGTTTGTTGCGCACAAAATTCTGGCCGCAACGTTTAAGACCAGAGCCACGGTCCCTAGTGATTGGTAGTACTGGGGCCTAATTGGAAGCATGGGGGCGAACAGGGAGTGGGTTAAGATAAGAGGGAGTTCATAAATCCGCGCAGCTCTTAATAGGGGAGAACTAATCTTCCCTGGGATCCATAGCTTGGATATTATGGCCAAGGAGTTTGGTAGTAATTACTGTGCAATCCTGTCTAGCGTGATCACTTTAGGGCTCATCTTCAGGACGTGGCCCTCATTCCGTGGATATCCCATAGGACTCACACTTCCTCCTCACTACAACCCCTGCGGCAGCATCAATGTTACTTATCATCTTGGAAACTGAGTTTCCTCTGTCTAGTAACAGAATTATCAAAATCGTCACATCGGGTAGCAGTTCTGTCCCATCATAGTAATCAAACTGGTGGTTTCCAATCACCAGAATTCTAGCCTGAGCACCTAGCTGGTTTCCAGCTGATGCCAAGCTGCAGAACTTGGCTATGGTCACTCTTGGATCAAAGCCAAGGGGTGCAATGCACGCCCTAATCGCCACCAGATTGTCCCACCATAGCCTGGGGACCTCAAAAGAGGCTACACTCTGGGCTATTGGTGCATCATCACCTGAGGTACACGAGACCACTAAAGCCCTAATTTGATCATCTGTATACAACTTCACTCCTGAGGGTACGCGATCAACCATCTTCTAAGTTCAAGCAAACAAACAGACTGACAAGTTAATATTTAATACAATATTTCCCCGTCTATGTGACACAATATTAATTCTAATTAATTCGGATTGTATATTTTATATAACAGTGGCGGCTCGTGCCATTTCAATCTGGGGGGGGGGGGGGGCATTTCTTAAAAAATAACATAATAGATACTGCATACGGTCGCTCGCACTCTAGCGCTTCCAATAGATAGGATGAGTGCATATACATTATTGCATTTGACTCGTACTTGACGTTGGAATGTCAGCACCATATTAGCGATATATATATACCACGCGAACGATAGATAGAGCATCGGTCGTTGCTGTGACTTGCAACGGATACCAGAACGAACGCCACACCGTGTTGTGTTGATTGTTATCGCGGCGCAAGCTTTATCTTTTAGGAAAAATAATGCCGATAAAATATCGCAATACAATTATATATCTACGGTGATGCGCTCAATGTTCAGGAGGGGCGCGCGGCCCTGCGGCCTGCATAAGGAACCGCCATTGCTTATATATCGCATAAATATATAAAACGTAATAATATTGTAAAATCTAAAAACACTTACATAAGCGGGATTAAAAACCGTATATTAATTTTACGTATGAGAATCATAAAATTGACAGTATATTAAAAATAAAAATTAATAAAATGTAGAAATACTAAAAGCACTTACATAAACAGAGTTAAAAACATTGTCTCATATATTACAAGATATAGTAGGAGTTCATTTCTATAAATAGAGCACGTGACGTGCAAATAAGAATATTTTCATGGTAAACTTTTCAAAATTATGTGGCATCACTGGTTTTTCTTGTAGCATATAAGCTGACTAAATCATAAATTTAGTTTAACATGTTGTTTACGGTATCCTGTGTTAAAAATGAGACAGTATTCATATGTGTATGGGCACTCGTACGAGAGGATTGGCTGTTATGATTAAAGGAAGAGTCTACCACTTGTTCAAAGTTATAACCGCTTTCTTAATCCTTAGCACATTTAACAGAAGCCTATTCTTTTCCACGGCAAATTTAAATAATATTTCAGATTAATGACCGTAATCGCTTTTTATAGAGAAAAAATTTGTTGTTAGTTTAGTACTTAACAATTATCTCATCACAAAGAAAGAAACGAAATTTTGTTTAATGAATTATTCGCAGTAATAAGCATTCTATTCAAAGATAGTACAAACATGTTTTGCAGACACTTCTCACTGTGACAAATAATAATTGGACGTGTGTCCACAAGGACTAACCGAACTGAAATGTCATTTTTCTTTTTCAGTTGTGAATTCTGTAGAAATATACATTTATACATGAAAAACTAACAAGTGTGCTTTATACATGATGAATTGTTTGGTTGCTACGAGTGCGAATAAATTTGTAAATAGATTATAAATGAAAAATATTCGAATTTGACAGTTCGTCATCATATCTTACATTCAATACGTTGTCATATTTGAAAATCCCATCAATGTAATCAGTTTTAATTTTAATTGGAAGCAGTTTTCACGGTGCAAATAAATATACAACAAAATATATAGCACTCGACATATCACACGGAATATAAATTTTAATTAGCGGCATTTTGATTGTACGACGCAAAATAGAACTGTTTTAATTGAAATCTTGTCTAGTCCTACCTGCAATAGGCAAATGTAACGAACAACCATTCTTTTATGTTGAAAATTTTTACGAAAACCTAATGAAGGTATACTAATATTTAACACCGTAGTGATAATTTTTAAAATGATATAGAAAAATAGTATTCCATCGTAATTAAAGCGAATTTAAAAAAATGAAGACAATTTATATGAAATCTCGTGGTTTTTGTTGTAAAACAAATGTCTGTAACTTATTTGTTGCTTTCATCGATGCAGCAAAGTCGTCCGAGTCTTTTCGTTTCTGTTCGCAATGTTTGTAATACTTTTTAATAATGATAAATCGGTATTAGAGTTACCGTTAAAGAATAGCTGGTTGGTGAGCGTGAACGTGATGTCACGTGAACATTGTTAGCAATACAACAGACACAGAACACGTCCCGCTCCTGCCATCCATTGCCTAAACGTCCTTTTGCGCAAGTTATTTTCTGAGTGGCAACTTCGTGGCAGGGTGCGAACTTTGTCCGCGCTGAAACACCACTATTAATCACGAGCGAAGGTTTTCAAAATAATCGCACCGTGAGTATCTACAGGGTGCTCCGAATTTACGTAGACGCACCCATTTTCATACGCGACAAATTTCCTTCCACATTAATCCGAAAGAACATTTTCTATCGGATTAAAATAATATCACGATATATAAGTGACGAAATATTAAGCAGAATATTTTATTTACAATCCGGCATCAATTTGCTTATCATAGTATAATAAATTAATATTACATAAATAAATCGAAAAATCGACCTGTATTCAGGAGTGGATGAAGGAAGACGAGGAAATAAATAATCATTTGAAGCGCGGATATTCGAATTTTTCATCTCGAAATAATCATGTCGATTCTTTTGACTCTGTCGTACATTTATTTAATGGTAAAACAAGGTAAATTGCGTTTTGTGTTATAAGAATTGATTCGTTTTCACATCTCAAATTGTAAGGTGACTAGAAATTCTCGCCTCAATTATATTCAGACAGCTTAGATAACCCTAAACTAACAGGAAATTTAATTAATCTCAAATTAATTAATAGTTGAAAACGCATACATGCATCGCGATATTCAATAGTTTCCAATTAATATCAATTTACACAAATGATCATGAATCCACCTCACGTCACCAGATTTCATATGGGTCAGTTAAATTGCATCATATTATAATTAAACATAATTTACAAGATACGAGAATCAGTGGACTATATCTTAACATCCTTATCTCCAATCCTGTGATTAGATTGCCCTATGTTGAATTTATAGTATCCGTTAATTTTCTACGTATTTTCTGGTATTTCGTATTATCAAAACTGTTTGGAATTCGCAAATCCAACAAGCCATAACGAATTGTTTGTTGTTTTTGCTGCGGTCATCACGGCAATCATTTGTTTATGTTGTAAATATTACTCTATACTATATTGATTTTATACCCATTGCTTTGAAACATCAACCTTCATGACGTTGTTATTGTACATCCTGTTCCTTTTGGCTTTAACGTTTGGATGCCGATTAGTATCTCGCAATATAAAATACAAGAGAAATATATATTGTTATCAATATAATATGACTACAGCTAATTTTACATGGTTGCTTTTTAACTATTTTCGGAAAAAGAATAAGCGATCCTCAATTTTTGATTTCCTAATTAGTAATTTTGTTGTACGGTTAACAGTTTAGAAGATTTCGTCAACGAATTGAAAATAAAAAATCACAAAAAATGTCCTGATGTCCTGACCTGACCCCTTTGAATTTTTTGTTAAAATTTTCACACTTTCGTATGTAAATATACGAATATTGTATAGTTAGTTAAAGAGTCCGCAATCCTAAAGATTGGTTGGAAACAGCACGCCATGCCGATCTATCCTGAGCTAATCCCTTCATCTCCCTATAGCTATTCATCTCAACGTCTTCAACTATCTGACTCACATACTCCAATTTAGGCCTACCTACCCCTCTCTTTCCCTCCACTCTACCTTCTATGATCAATTGCATAATCCCCCCATGCCTAAGAATATGCCCTACTAATCTGTCTCTCCTACGCTGTAACACTCTCCAGATACTTCTCTTCTCCCCTACTAACTCTAGTACAGCTTCATTTGTTACTTTATCTTCCCAACCAATCCTCATCATCCTCCTATAACACCACATTTCGAATGCTTGTAATCTACGCTTCTCTTCCTTTCCTATAGTCCACGCCTCACACCCGTACAGTGCTACACTCCAAACATATACCTTCAGTAATCTTTTTCTAATACCCAAGTCAATATTTGATCTTAAAATCTGTTCCTTTTCTACGAATGCCTTCCTACCCTGTGCTATCCTACACTTTATATCTACCTTGCTTCGATTATCTTTTGTGATTCTACTGCCTAAATAACAAAAATCTGACACTTCTTCGATTCTATTATCTCCTATTGTGATCCTCATTTTTCTACTGCATTCCTTTTTGTCACACCTCATCACTTTAGTTTTACCTATATTTATTTTCATGTTAAAATCCCTAGTCAATACTGCCTGCATACCATTCAATACCCTTTCTAAATTCTTTTCGCTTTCTTCCAATATAGCTATATCGTATAAATATTATATTAATAATATAAATATATATATATTGTATAAACGCGTACATTTTATTTTGTGTATATTCTCTCTTAGTTGGAATGATTGTTCTTCCATCTTCCTCCATGTATCTTTGCACAAATAAATATTTTCATATGATTATTTAACAGACGATTTAATGTCTTGTTATATATCGTTAGGTACTAATCGCAAAAAAATGTGAAAACCAAAATGACTGGGATAAACTATACCAATACACGAAACACATGAAAACGATTATTCTCAGTAAACGATTGCAAATTTGATTTCTGTGGCATCGTAATCTAGCATAATCATGCATATTCTATAAAATCAGACATATTAAGTCATTACTTCAAACTGAATTTAGAAGGGTCCCTTTTTGTCTATGGTATACAATAATTGCATTGGGCGAAGCTCGATATGAAACTTGACAAGTGACATCTGCACTAATAACGCGAGGACGAATTGGCGCTCCTTCTACCGTCCTTTACCAGAGCAATGACGGAGGACATTTGCTGAGGAATCGACGATGGTGTCATGTATTGGCAGTCTGATTACAGTGTGAGAGAAAAGGGATATTGGGCTACAACTCGCAGAAATAATCATTTATGTTTAGTCAGCTGTTCGAGTGCATGAGAAATAAAAAAGATATTCAATATTCTGTCGAAGGAATGTTAGCAAACGTTTCGATTTTTTATGAAGGTCGTAGAGAATTATATGCGCAATATTTTTGCTATACAGACAAACGAAACGATTGCTTATTTTATAAAGGACGGTGAAATTTATTTGTTGGTCAATTTCGAGTTCAATTTTTATTTAAAAAAGTTGATAGCCTTTATGTTGAAAACTGTACGTGAAGAATTAACATAACCAAGCTTTTATAATTTTTTATCGACATCAACATATTCTTAAGATATTTTGTTAAAACTTCGATAGATTAGATAAGAAGTTAAAATTTAAAATACCCAAAAATTCTGTAAATATCTTTATAGAAAATAGATTGCAGATTTAAAGAATAGGTTCAGTTTAAGTACGTTAAAAGTCTTAATGGTTGCCAGACAAAATATCTAATTTTGATGAAACTCACCCAGTTCTAATAAAATATGTATTAGACGAGATTATTCCTTGGGCACACAAATTTGTTATCCCACAACACTTTTTTTTTTATCCAAAACACTTTTACGAAGTTTAAAAAAAACTGTATTTTTTATAAGATGCTCGATAGAGCGCTGCATTTTTATTTTAGTGGTAAAAAAATTTCAAACGCTCTCGCGTCACCGCGGACGATTTAATACTAAACGACTTGTTTTCAATTCATAGCAGTTAAAGTGTATCATCATTATAGTGGTGACTATTCTCTAGTAAAGAAATATGATCCTTATAGTCTGCATAACACTGCGCATACGTTATTTGATATATTTAAACATCTGATTCAGCGTGATCATTTGTCGGAATGCAATTAGAATATAAAATAGTACGCGAAATTTCAAATTTATTTTTCAGCAAAAATAAATGCATACAAGTTTATGACATTATATATTATTTTTGTCAAAAATCTGAATACGTATTAAATATTGTCGATTTCTAGTTGGTATTATAATTATAATATGAAGAAACTCGTTGAAAATTTCATTCAATAAATAATATTTCTAAATATTTAATAATAATAAGATTCAGAGCATTTTAAAAAGATTTGGTAGAAACTACAAAAAATATTTTGCCCATCAAATAATGAAATAGGTTATAGATTTTCCCGCTATGTTGTAATATATCATATTAGAGAAAAGAAATAAACATTAACTGTGATATAAAACATTGTACCTTTATTCCTCTTCCCTAATGCCCGATTTCTTTTGTAATGTAAAGATATTCTGAACAATGTAACTGAGACATTTTTATCCCATTATATTTTCAGAAATATGAATCGTGAAAGCCTCTTCTCATTATGTTAAGGAGCCTTTCCAATTGATAACTAGACCTGAACAAATTGCGGATGTTTTTGTTTTGCTAAAGAGGCATTAGTTGGGTTTTTACTATATGGTATCTTTATATTGGCATATCGAAGTAAATATTTTCCTGCGAAGATTGGCAGACTAATATAAATAAATACTCTTCAATTAATATTAAAAAACGGTTTTAATATGACTAGGCGAATGTATTCCTATTTAAAATTTACACAATAAAATCGTGTCCTCTTTTTGGCTAGAGCAGGATGTGCGACGTCTGACATAAAAATCACAGTGGCTTAGAATATAGTGCAGATTATAGAAACACTTGAAAATAAAAATGAAAATGATGTTGTATTTATTGAAAAAAAAATGTGTTTGTGATTTTTTTTTATCAGAAGGTATATTATTGATTTTAAACAAATATTTTTTCGTTGTTTTGTGAATATTTATCGTTTTATTGCACATAAAGGGGACGTAAATTTATTTGGCGATTTTGACAAGATCATTTTAAAGCAAATTTTTAATTTTTACAAATGAAACGCACGTATTAATATTTGAAAATATTGAATGAATATGCAAAATGCCTATATTTCTAAAAAAGCTTTATACATACCCTGTATAGTAGCAAAATAGCAACATAATATCAGAATTTCAATTCACCGTATTTTCCATTTAAAATATTCAGTTAAAACTTTGCTTTTAGTAACTTAGTTTACACAGAATTAAAAATTTAAAAATTCACTATTTAATAAAAACATTATTCTGGTAAAATTTTACATATTATTCCATGCATTCATTTCATAGAAGGTGCTTTTTAAAGTTAATTCAAATTAATTCTTCCACGGAGTTTTATTTTATTGTCATGTTATTGTCGTTGAAAATGTTGCTTGCAAAGTTTTTGTTACGCTTCCCAATTCCTACAGCCATCATGTTGATATTACAAGAACATTCATATACTCGTTCGTACATTTCTTTCTTTGTTGCTACAAAAAAAAGCTCTATATATCGATATAAATAATAAAAGAACACAACGTGGAATGGAATGAAAGGATATGATACAAAATCTTACTGAAGATATACGACATAAGTGCTGTAAATTTTTGAGAAAATAGCGATATATGAGATTTTTCTTAGGTGCAGATAACTACATAGGAAAAAATATATTGCACCCATGAGTAGTATATATTTACAACGGAATAGTTTCTATATCAAATATATTCTGGTTAAAAAATTTCTGGTTATTAAAAAAAAATTATAGGACGCTATATGTTGGATTTTTAATTATGCGTATTCGGAATTTAGTTTAAAATTGTATTTTGAACTTTCGATGTGAATTTCGTTAAATTTTTTTAAATATAAAATAAAAACTTAATATATAATTGTTACATTGTATATTTCTTTTACACTTATAGCGACAAAAATCAGAAACTATTACAAGAAATTGAAAACTATATAAACATATTATCAAAATTAATATGTCTAAGTTGAGTGGCATTTGAAAATATTTGTAATGAATTTCTATGGGAATTGGTGGGGAAGATTTATTGACAAATGAAGACATTTTAGCTAGAATTTTTTGTTGTGGTGAAAAACATTTAGATTGGGTATAATGCAATTAGTTCTCGATAGCAGAATAGAAGGAACGAAAGAAATAGGTCTAAATTAAAGCATGTTAGTCAGACAGTGGAAGACGTTAGGATGAAGGAATTATCTTAAGGCTGGGTTAAGGGAGCAGAGCCAACGTGATTGGAGTGGCAGAAATTGGCATTATTACAGTTTTTTTAATTTTCATAGGGTTGTTCTCGCAGAAAACTGTGATTTATGCATAATATCCCCCTTATTTTTAGAGATATTTCTCAGTTATAAGAAATTAACGACTTTGTGAATAATTGCCAAGGTCCCCCATTTTTTTAAATTTTATTAAATATTTTTAAAATGTATTTTCAAAAAAGAATTAATAATAATATTTTTTTTTCAAAAAAGTGAGCCGCGTATTCCCTAGATACCATAATTGGAAATATAGCCGCAAAATATTGTTGGCATATTCCCAGTTGTTTTCTCAAAATTATCTCTGAAATATTACCATGTTAAATTTAAGGGATAATAATTCCCTTATTTTATAAGATAATAATAAGATACAAACACGATCTATCTTATTGCTTCCATCTTAAGAGAACATAATACTTTAAAATTTTTAAACAAAATTAAAAAGTAGTTTAAAAAAAAATTTTTTTCGAAAACATTTTTTTTTTGAAAAAGTGAGCCGCCTATTCCCTAGATACAGTAATTAGAAATATAGCCACAAAATATTGTTAGCATATTCCCAGTCGTTTTCTCAAATTTTTTTCTCAAATTTTAGCGATAAGATAATTTTAGCCTTAAGAAAAACTGTGTAATTTATTCTGCAAATTACTCCTTCACTTTTGGATCGATTTTTTTCAAATTTCTAGTGATTGCAGTTTATAGATGTTAAATTGCCCGTAAGCTTGTTGTTTTTAGAAAATAGATTTAATTAGTCCAAAAATTGCTGCTAAACATAGGCCTTTTTTTAAGGGGATAGTGCACTTTTATATGCCATAAGAAAAATAGTGTCATTTATTCTAGAAATTACTCCTTTATTTTTGGATCGATTTTTTTCAAATTTCTTGTGGTTACAGTTCATAGATGTTAAATTGTCCATAAGCTTATTGTTTTTAGAAAATAGATTTAATTAGTCCAAAAATTGCTGCTAAACATAGGCCTTTTTTTAAGGGGATAGTGCACTTTTATATGCCATAAGAAAAATAGTGTCATTTATTCTAGAAATTACTCCTTTATTTTTGGATCGATTTTTTTCAAATTTCTTGTGGTTACAGTTCATAGATGTTAAATTGTCCATAAGCTTGTTGTTTTTAGAAAATAGATTTAATTAGTCCAAAAATTGCTGCTAAACATAGGCCTTTTTTTAAGGGGATAGTGCACTTTTATATGCCATAAGAAAAATAGTGTCATTTATTCTAGAAATTACTCCTTTATTTTTGGATCGATTTTTTTCAAATTTCTTGTGGTTACAGTTCATAGATGTTAAATTGTCCATAAGCTTGTTGTTTTTAGAAAATAGATTTAATTAGTCCAAAAATTGCTGCTAAACATAGGCCTTTTCTTAAGGGGATAGTGCACTTTTATATGCCATAAGAAAAATAGTGTCATTTATTCTACAAATTCATCTTTCATATTTTTTTTTTCAAACTCTTAGTTTATTTTACAATAGGGTCATTCCATACCAAGTGGCCTAACGACCATTTTGGTATCATCTTGGATCTTGATGAAATTTGGTGTAGGTGTTGAACATTCCTTCAAATGATGTTGTGCAAAATCTCTCGTTTATTAGTAGTATAGATAGGGCGCTATGGCCTCCTGAAAAAGGGTCACCTCTGCAATGTAAACGCGCGCGCGAATAAATTGCCAAGTTTCAAGTGCTACTGTTTTGAAACTGTAACAGCTAGCATCCTGAAAAATGGCAATTAAGGACAACTTTTTGTGCTTTCCATAGAGGTTTCAGTTCTAGGGTTTAAAAAGTTTTAGTTTTTTTGCTGTTACCTCACAAAGTTGCCAAAATAATCCATCATCTCAATTTAGGGGCAAATTTTTGAGGCTTATAACTTTGAAACAAAACCTCCTGCAAAGATGTACTTTGGTGAGCAAACTAAGCCCACTATTGTTTTTAAAATTCCAAAGTATCAGCTATTAAGCTTACTTTGTTGTCAGGATATAAGCAATTAGTCGCAACGTTAAAATTTTATTAAGCAAATTTTGTGTATTTTCAAAGTCAAATAGCATAAAACCTTTTTCTTCAATCAAGTTCTTTCTATTACCAATAGAAAGAGCAGTCTTTTTTCTTTGAGAGTCATCTTGTTTCATTTTGGAGAACCATTGCTTAATGCCAAAAAAATTACTTTGAAAATGACACTTATTTGATTACGCGACCTGACATTACAAACACAACCTACAGGGAGATGATTATCAGTCATTCTAGAATTACCATCATCTGAATTTAGGGTCACTAAAAACCCCATTTATATATTCAATCTTAATTTGATTTAGGTGCTCTATTTTTTCTTTATTTTTTCTTTTATTCTTTATTTACATAATTTTTTTGTAGTTACTTCTTGATTTGACCAAACACCAGAACGTGCCTTGTATCATGGAAATTGAAGCGAACCTACCTAAATGCACCATAGGAAACTGTGATGATTCAATGTGCCACTATTCAGGATTCCATTCTCACAAAGCTGTCTTAAAACTGGTAAATCAGTTTAATAGCGAAGAAAAAGAACTTCTAAGTCGACGATCTGGATTGAAATTTAACGAAGGTTCTACAATTTGCATGCATCATGAAGCAAGGCTTCTAACAAATTTCCAGTTGCTGCAGACATCGTGTTATAATCCTTTTGGAAAGAAAAATCATGCACCAAAGAAAGGTTTGCGACCCATTGACTTACGAACAGCAGACTACCTAATGAAGCTAACAAAAAAAGATGTTAAGCCTGGCCAAAAATTATGCCCAACATGTAGAAAGGAAATGAAAAACCAAGAAGAAGAAGAAGAAGCGTCAGGAGTACCATCCGCATCTTCAGTATCTGATAGTGATGACGAAGTGGTAGTTTGTGGAAAGATGAACTCAAGTCTGACAGCTATCGGCTTATCTCCTGTTAAAATTCCACGATTAACATCAAAAGATTCAAAAGACTATGTAAAAAAAAAATTGAACCAGGTGCAGGCAACATTTGCTGAACAAATTGCCTCCCTTAGTCACCTTAAATCCAGTGATATAAAGGCGGCAAGTACAAGTAAACAGTGTGAAAACTGTTCAGCATGTGATGAACTCCTAGAAGGACTGAAGCAAAAACTAAAGCTTTCAAGTACAAGCCGTCAAGAAAAGTTGCAGATATTGACACTAGTTCCAGCTAAATGGTCAATAAAAAGAACTATGGAAGAATTTGAAGTTTCCGAAAGAATGGTGAAGAAATCAAGGAAGCTAAAAATGGAAAATGGGCTACTGTCAATGCCGGGAAAGAAGCAAGGGAGAAAACTGCTTGATGAAGTAAAACAACGAATACTTTGCTTTTACGAAGATGATGAGTTTACACGAATATGCCCTGGAAAGAAAGATTGCTTATCAGTAAGAACATCTGAAGGTAGAAAAGTTCAAATGCAAAAACGATTGATACTGTGCAACTTGAAAGAATTATATACAGCTTATCGAGTCAAAAACGAATCTGATAAAGTTGGGTTTTCAAAGTTCTGTGAATTGAGACCAAAATGGTGCATTACAGTTGGTGCAGCTTCTGTAAACCCATTTGCTACAACCAGTTTTAATCTCTATCTGTTGCTAATCTTCATCCAGGACAATACATTGCTTGCATTTACGACAACAATTGGTGGATTGGCAATATCTGTGAAATTTCAATTGAACAGCATGATGCCTTGGTCAATTTTATGCATCCACATGGAATAGCACATTCGTTTTATTGGCCCTCTAGAAAAGATACCTGTTGGATACCAGAAGAGCACATTTTAGCCAATATTCCAGTCCCCAAAGCTGCACAAATGGGAAGGCAGTTTAGTTTAAAAGAGGCCTTCATGCTGGATATTGATGATAAATTTCAATCAAATATAAAATAATGAAGCAACTTTTCAACAAATCATCTATAGTTTTACTGATGGAACAATGTATCACTTTTGCTCGGGATCCATAAAGAAACCCACCCTTGGCTTGGGATCCTTGGTAAGAAATCCACAGCGTTAAGTGTCATTTTCAAAGTAATTTTTTTGGCATTAAGCAATGGTTCTCCAAAATGAAACAAGATGACTCTCAAAGAAAAAAGACTGCTCTTTCTATTGGTAATAGAAAGAACTTGATTGAAGAAAAAGGTTTTATGCTATTTGACTTTGAAAATGCACAAAATTTGCTTAATAAATTTTTAACCTTGTGTTCAATAGCACATATCTTGACAATAAAGTGAGCTTAATAGCTGATACTTTGGCAGCTTAAAAGCAGTAATGGGATTAAATAACTCAGCAAAGCATACGTTTCTACAAGGTCTTCTCTAAAAGTTATGAGCAACAAAAATCTGCCCCAAAATTGACGTGACGGATTATTTGGGCAACTTTGTGACATAACAGTAACAAAACTATAACTTTTTAAAACTTCGCAATACAACCATCATTTAAAGCATTAAAAGCTCTCATGGAGTGCAAATTTTCAGAGTGATAGCTACTGTGGTTGTACAACAGCTCCCCCTTGAAACTTGCCAGTTTGTTCGAATGTGCATCGGTTTTGCATGGGTGACCTTTATGCTGGAGGCTCCAGAACCACTGTTATAGTACTTATGAAGTTGAAATTTTACAAAGCATCGTTTCAGACATATGTTTATACCTACACCAAATTTCAGCAAGATTGAAGATGGTGACTAAAAAATTTGATTGTAAATTAGGCCACTTGGCATGGAACAACCCAATACTCAGCTTTCAAATATTAATTCATTCATTTCATTTAATTCACTAACGTGAAACCTTAAAATATCTTTAAATTAATAAATACAAGACTTATAATAATTGTTCGTGTGTGATCTTTTTCCCAATCGTCTTTTCTCCAGCATAAGTATATACGTGATCCAATAATAGAAAATCTCTTCAAGTATATAAAATCCGTAGCTATATAATATTACAAAGAAATTTGCATGAGCTTATAGATGTACCACCAATCAAATAGGTAAAATCGTCTTCTAGGGGTGTATAGGTCTAATGTCCTTATCTACCGTACAATTGTATGCTGCTTGTTCACTGTTGCGAAACTCCACCTTTCGCAGACGTTGTACCCCCCGTGGAGATTTCAATTCTGAGTACCCGTGATGGTACTCTATGGCCTTAAGAAGAATCGATTTGGAGTGCTTCTAAGCAAACTTCTTAACTAATGATTAACTAACGCACAACAAAATAAATTATTACAGCTTATGTAAATATTATATGCTGAGTACCAAAATTTCAAATTAATAATATTGGAAAACCGTTTCCCATTATTTTATGTCGCATATGCAAAATCCATTATTCTTTTCAATTAACGAACTATATACGTACCGGTATTTTATATATGGCGTAGTGGTTTTAATATTAGCTATTTCATATAATATACTAATTCATAATATTTCAGTCGTTAAAGTGAAAATTACAGCATAATGTTGCCATTAACTCTAATTTATCTGCAAGGGCATAAGCATTTTATAACCTCGGTAAATCAGCATTGTACCGGGTGTCCCACGTATCTATCGACAGTTTTGTTATTCGAAATAACTTTTCGAGTTTTTGTCAGATTTTATTGAAATTTTTAGGCACCTAAGTCATTATTTCTTTAATATAATCAAATTAATATGGCGTATTCTATTCGCGAACGTGCTAAAGTGGCGAGTTGGTTTGAATGGACCAGAAAACCTATTTTGGTTCAACAGAAATTTCGAGAAGAGTTCGATCGTGACCCGCCATCAAGGGATACCATTTACAAATGGCACAATGTCCTAATGGAAACAGGCAGTGTCCTGAACGTCAAAAGAAAGGGCAGTAGATCAATTCGTTCTGATGAAAATTTGGATCGTGTTCAAGAGCATTTTACTGATAATGCGCATTCATCTTTACGCCGCGCTTCCAATGCTCTTCAAATCAGCCGTACCACAATCGGGAGGATTCTTAAGGACTTCAAATGGCATCCATATAAAATTCAAGTTGTGCAAAAATTAACTGAGGAAGACAAAGCAAACCGACTGGAATTCGCACAGGATGAAAGGACCAGAATTTCTGAAAATCCTGATCATTTATCCAATTTGATGTTTTCGGATGAAGCTCATTTTCATCTTGATGGTGGTGTCAACCGCCATTATCATCGTTATTGGGCTAGCGAAAATGCTCACTGGTTTGTCGAAGAATCGTTGCATTCCCCCAACAGTGTGGGCTGTAATTGGTGAATGTGGTGTCTTCGGACAATTTTTTTTCGATGAATCTGTCAACAGTATTCGATATCTCCAAATGCTGCAAACAGAATTTTATCCAGAATTGGAAGCACGAGAAATCCAAAACGATGTAATCTTTATGCAGGATGGGGCTCCTCCACACTGGGGACGAGTGGTTCGAAATTGGTTAAACGAAAAATTCCCAGATCGTTGGATGGCATGTGGATCCCCAAATATGCCTTGGCCTCCTCGATCACCGGATTTGGCACCTTGCGATTTTTTTTTCTGTGGGGCTTCATTAAATCCAAAGTCTATACAACACGACTGGCGAACATTCAGGTGTTGCAGGAACGCATTATCGATGCTTTTCAGCAAGTTACTGTTGAATTGAGAATGAAAGTTTTATTAGAATATCATGAACGTTTGTTCAAAATTGAAGAAAATAATGATGATCACTTTGAGATTTAGTATGCTGGTTAAACTATGTTATGGTAAAGTTTTGTTTAATTTGGTTAAAAATTACAGATATGGCAATAAAAAGTAAACTGTCGATAGATACGTGGGACACCCTGTATAACTATTAATATAAATGTAGTAAGTGTACGTACAATCCCATATATGTCGTATTTATATTTGCTTCGTATAAGGAGTTATTATTTCAAATATATTAGTTAAGAACTGTATATTAGTTAAGAACGAAATTATCAAAATAAAGTATACATATATTGTTATTATTAAGTAATAGCAAAAGAAGAACAAGAATGACTGAATAGAAAAATGCTATAACTGACATGGGTTTATTTATTTAATTTGTTTGTTTGTTTTACATAAATCTGATTGTTTGGTAAGAAATAATAAGCTACGCCAATCTGTTCTGAATTCTTTCATTTCCCTATCATATGTTAAAAAAATTATTACATATTTAGATAGTCCATATTTTTTTTACTAAAAAATGATTTGAATTGTTTTTGCAATCTTTCGTATTAAGAGAGTTATAATCATTTTCTCAAAACTCTGCGAGAATATATATTTATAGAGAATAATGGGCGTTTAAACTACAGTACTATTTTCAACACTTAACTACGTCGGGCAGCGTAGGCATATAAAAAAGGCGTATTTAGAACAAATTCGTCTAATTTGCTTCAAACGTTTGTTGCAAAAATCAAATATCTTTAGTACTTAAGATCATTGTTGTTATTACTGAAGAGCCATTTCAAATTATTTTTTCACGCAGAAAATAGTAATGCTTCAAATGAGATTTGCCATTAAAGAGGTATCTTGAAAACAGGGTACAAATTACATAAATTGGGGAAATTATTAATACTTTTGGAGTACCACAAGATACGATATTGGGCCCGCTTCTGTTTACAATCTATTTAAATGGTATTGTTCAATGTATAGATAGAGATGTATTTATAAACCTATTTGCTGTTGAAGGAACAAATGTTAAAACAACAATTGCCAAATAGAATCGTCAGATATGAAAGCTTACAGACTGGCTATATGATAATAATTTAGTAATTAACGCAGACAAATCTAAAGTTATGATATTAGGAAACGATTCAGATATACAAGACTTAACACCTGTTATTGTTAATAATTCGCCATAAGAATATGTTACTAGAACTGATTATCTTCGTGTAACTATAGATAAGAATTTAAATTTCAAGGAACACACTATTAATAAAATAAATAATAAAGTTAGTTACTTCAGAAGATGTGCAAACAATTTAGATTTAACCTCAAGATTAATTATAACAAAACCATAATCTTTCCAAATTTCTTTTACTGCCCTTTTATTATTTTAGTAATGAAGGTAATTTACACTTTTTGCACATATTGAAGAATAAATGTATGCGTATAATACTCAAATGTGACAAGTATTCCAAAACTCAGTTTATGTTAAATTCCCTAAATTTATTGTCTATTAAGCAATTAATTTTCTCACAATTAATGTGTTTTGTATATTAAATTTTTAACTCCCACCTTCCAGATTATTTGACGAATAAATTAGTAAAAATAATAGATGTTCATAATCATTCTACAAGGGCAGTTTAATAAATTTTATATAGAATTTGTGTATAAATCTAATACGAAGAGATCATTGTTCTACGATGGAGTTAGGGAATATAAGGCGTTGCCAAATGTAATGAAAAATAGCAGTAATTTAAATAAGTTTAGAATCATCTTAATAAAGTATATCCAACAGGATGTTTTATAAATTTAATAGAGTAAGGTATATTCTATATTGTTTGGTTTAGTTTGTTACATATAAATTGTAAACAATATGTATATTGGTACATTTAATAAATTTACTGAATTAGTTACTTATTTTATCTATTCATAAAATGTCTAAAAATATTTTTTTTTAACTCAAAAGTATATATATTTTTTATTTCATACACATAGGGGAGATAACAGGTTAGAGGACCCAAATATATCTCCCACTAATAGGAATATATTAAATAAACGTAAGATTAGTTTCAATATCGAAAATTAAACATTCACATTACTTAGAAAACTAATATTTTTCTTACAGACTAGAAAAAAAAATTTTTTTTTGTGAGAAAGAAACATTGATAAGGATAATTTATATAATACGAGAGGAAATTATATTCATACACATATGCCTGTAAACTAGCGATGGCAAACTGTAGGTCACTTTGCGGACCTAGTTCGTAGTTCATTTCAATGTACCGTTCACGAATTATAGGTCGTGAACTACTATATCTTTTAAAAATGAACTAGTTCACGACCTATATGACCAAATACATGCATATACTGAAAATAATCTCTTTTTTTCTCATATTAAATGGTAAAAAATAAATAAATTGAAATATTGCAATACTTATTTTGAATTAAGAATGAGGAAGAAAAGGCAACAATGTATATAATTTGTATAAATTATATAAACATATATATAAGGAAATATAATCTTCTCTAGGTACTCACGATTATTTATATGAAGTTCTAAAATACTTATTGGTAGTTATTGATGAAAATATTTACTACTTTACTAACACTTAAAAATTAAATATACAAACTATAATAAAATTAACTAGATAGAATCGTTTTGTTTGGCGTTATAATTTATATTTTCTATTCCGAATCTTCTCTGTTCAAACTTCAAAGCTTTGATTTGATATTAAGTGAATGAATTGCACTCAGTATGAAATAAAAGAACTATAAGATTTAGATGTTTATTTTTGCATTATTGCAAAAATTTGCTACGGCATGACATATTTAAGAACATATCTAATCTTGCGAATATATTAATTATATTATTCCAAATGAAAACTGATACCAACATATAAATTGTGACTCGCTCGGCAATGCTGCTGTTGCAATATCGCATCGAGTTTCCTATTTCGTTCCGTTCACCAACACACTATCACTAAATAAATGTTAGTACTATATATGTAATGTATACTATACTGCATCGTTTACGAGTCGTTGTGATTCATGAACGGTTTTGTACACAACGGGTTCAGGACCTAGTACAAGTACATCAGTACGTAGTTCATAGTTCACGAACTAGGTCATAGTGACCTATAGGTCGTTGCAAAACATCGTCACAGTCATTTGATTGAACCGTTCAGAGTGAACGGTTCGCGAGTGAACTACACATCGCTACTGTAAACACCAATAAATTTCCTAGCGATTTAGCAGACAGAATCTTATTTTACATTTATACATTCCACATTTAGACCATAGACAATCATTTAGAAAATTAATGTATAATATATATAAAAAACTCTATATCCAGAGCAATTGCAATCGTTCCTCCATTCTCAACGTCCACGTATATTACTGTTGCTTTCGCACCAAGCACACGGTAAATATAATTTATGAAATATGTGTAGGTAATATTTAGTTTACGCGATTGCCCGCTCGCAAGCATGTACACAACATATGTTTAACTTCATTTTCCGTAGTATAAAGCACCGTCCTTCTGACGCTCGCCGCTCAAATATTAATGACTCTATTAACTGCAACTACCGCTTTAAAGCTCCGCTCTTAGTGTTGGAAAATAAATATTACTTAGGGTGCATCTAGAGACCGCATTTCTCCCAGGACATTAGAGGATGGTTTAAAATAGCTGTATCAATAACCAGCAGTGCAGAAGGACGATTTTTATTGTGATCGAATTCAATAACATTTTATTTTTATAGCAAAGAATTTTATAAAAGTTTATTTTAATAATTTTGGAAATATATTCAAACGATTGTTTGATTCCCTTGTAGAAAAATTAAGTAATAAGACTTTTCTTGAATACTAAAGCAATGTGTAAAGTAAAATAGCTTTTTACGTAATCGTCAATTTGAGAAATCTCTTCATTTATAAAACCATCGTTTCATTTACGAATATATAGTTGATTGTAAATTCACCGAGAAGATTTCGATGACAAAACCCCCGAGGCAAATCATTTCTTTTGCGAAATGTTACTTTGTTTCGATTTTGGTGCAGGCATCATAAGCATCGCATTATCTTCTGCCGTTCATTTTTCACATAACGCTCTTTTCTCGTTGCTATATTATCTACATTAAACAACGCTTTATTTTCATTTTGCAACATAAAACAGGTACTTAACTTTGCGCTGTTGCCATAACAGATAAGTTACGTGCGTATATTTACGATACTATCGTCATGTAACGCAATCACAATTTTTACCCTGGATGTATTGTTTACATTTTACATCGCTCGTATTTATTATCGAGAGGTCCTCCATAACGTTCTATTACGAACGATCAACGGAAGAGTTTAGATTATACGAACCTCAACCCCATACTAACGACAAGGAAACCAATGTTTCGTTATTATGAAATAAGGCCCCATACATTACCCATACATTCTGATATCATTTATCTAACTATTTACGAGCACCTTGGGGTGAATCCATAAAGGATAAATACTGTTAAGTTAGGTGAAGATTTATATCGCTGGATATTTCAGCTTATCTATACATGGTTGAAGATATTTATAAAATACAACTAATTGGGGAAGTTGTAATTAAAGAATGAACAAAAATTTGGACAATTTCAGAGTGAACAAAATCTACAAAAATATACATATATATTCAAATTAGTATATATTGAGTAAATATTCAAAATATAACAAAATAAAAGTTATTGTTGCAATAGCTATTGTAAAATAAAATGAATATTACCAGTATTAAGAGCAAGGTTTCTGATATTAGATGGTTCTAATATATTATTGTCATACACATTTTTAATTAAAAAAAGATTTCGACGAAAGAGAATGTGAAAACTGCTAATAAATAGCTTAAAATATTGAATGAGCATTAATGAAGCAAATTTAGCGTAATTTTTAATATAATATTTTAAATCTTCATGGTAGAATATAGCTGTTATAAAACTCTGAAATTCCTCTATGCTCTTACAGAGTTAATTTTACTGTTCTATAAAATATGTCCTATCATCTTTTATTTCACCATTTTAAAGTTAAAATATTTTCTTCAAAGAATTCTGAAATCGAAATAATTCTTTTTATCGTTCATCGTTCCCATTGACAATTGATACATGAGGTTAGTTAAAGAGTCCGCAATCCTAAAGATTGGTTCGAAACAGCACGCCATGCCGATCTATCCTGAGCTAATCCCTTCATCTCCCTATAGCTATTCATATCAACGTCTTCAACTATCTGACTTACATAATCCAATTCAGGCCTACCTACCCCTCTCTTTCCCTCCACTCTACCTTCTATGATCAATTGCATAATCCCCCCATGCCTAAGGATATGCCCTACTAATCTGTCTCTCCTACGCTGTAACACTCTCCAAATACTTCTCTTCTCCCCTACTAACTCTAGTACAGCTTCATTTGTTACTTTATCTTCCCAACCAATCCTCATCATCCTCCTATAACACCACATTTCGAATGCTTGTAATCTACGCTTCTCCTCCTTTCCTATAGTCCACGCCTCACACCCGTACAGTGCTACACTCCAAACATATACCTTCAGTAATCTTTTTCTAATACCCAAGTCAATATTTGATCTTAAAATCTGTTCTTTTTCTACGAATGCCTTCCTACCCTGTGCTATCCTACACTTTATATCTACCTTGCTTCGATTATCTTTTGTGATTCTACTGCCTAAATAACAAAAATCTGACACTTCTTCGATTCTATTATCTCCTATTGTGATCCTCATTTTTCTACTGTATTCCTTTTTGTCACACCTCATCACTTTAGTTTTACCTATATTTATTTTCATGTTAAAATCCCTAGTCAATACTGCCTGCATACCATTCAATACCCTTTCTAAATTCTTTTCGCTTTCTTCCAATATAGCTATATCGTCGGCGAATCTCAACATATATATTTTCTCTCCCTGTACATTCACACCTACACTATACTCTTCTTTTACTTTGTTTATTGCATCTTCTATATATAGATTAAATAATAACGGTGAAAGTGTACATCCCTGCCGAACTCCCTTCCCTATTTTTGCTACCTCTTCTTCCCCCTCAATTCTAACTAAGGCAGTTTGGTGTTTATATAAATTAAAAATTATTCTCCTATTCTTATAATCTATACCCGTTTCTTTTAAAATTCTAAACATTATGTCCCAATCTACATTATCAAATGCCTTTTCTAAATCTACAAAAGCCATGCAAGTTACCTTCCCTACCCTCTTTCTTTTTTCTACTACCGTTCTTAGTGCTAGAATCGCCTCCCTCGTCCCTCTGTAAGCATGAGGTAAGCGCCAGAAATTCCCGGCCCAACACTTGTACAAATCGAACGTGTTGTGACAGGTTGGGACAGGTCTTTGTAGGCTGTTATATAAAAACCATACACATACTTGCAATAGTTATTCTGCCAAAGGTAATTGAGTAGCGCGCGTCAAGAAAATGTCGCATTTAATGAAAATTGAATATCGCGCTGTGATCATATTTCTAACAAATGAAGTACTTAAACCACACCAAATTAAGCAAAAATTGGATGGCGTGTCCGGGGAATTGTCCCCTTCATATTCCATTGTTAAAGAATGGGGAAAGCGCTTTCGTATGGGACAAGAATCACTAGAAGATGATTCGCGTGCTGGTCGGCCTGTGGAAGTGTTTACGGAAGAATCATTTGCTATTGTAGAAGATTTAGTACTTAGTGCCCGGCGTCTAAAAGTAAAAGAATTAGCGGCAATGTAGAATCTTTCAGAAACAAGTGTGCGCCGCATTCTGCAAGATTATTTGGGGATGAATAAGGTCAGTGCGAGATGGGTACCTAAACTTCTGTCTTCTGTCCAGCGCCAACGTCGAGTAGAGTGTGCAAGATCGTTTTTGTATCTCTGTGGAACAAACCCAAATGCACTTTTGGAGTCAATTGTGACTGGAGATGAAACTATGGTGCTTTATTACGATCCTCTATCCAAAAAGGAATCGATGGAGTGGCGGCGATCGGATGAACTACCCCAAAGAAATGCAAGGGTGACGCAATTGACGAAAAAGATCATGGCCACAGTTTTTTGGGATTGCCAAGGAATTCTTTTAGGCGATTTTAAAGAACGAAATACTATGGTTAACGGAACATATTATGCTGCATTACGAAATAAATTACGAGTCTGTATTCGCGAAAAGCGCCGTGGAAAACTAACAAAAGAAGTGCGGTTGCTTCACGATAATGCACCAGTTCATACGGCGGTTGTTGCTCAAGCTGCTATACCTAGTTGTGGATTCCAAGAAATCGACCATCCCCCGTACTGTCCCGATTTAGCCCCCAGCGACTATTATTTATTTTCTCATTTAAAAAAGAGCTTCGGGGTCGTCGTTTTGGGGATAATACTGTTCTGAAAGCGGCGGTTATGCACCATTTTGATAGCCAAATTCCAGATTATTTTTTCAAAGGTATAGAATTATTAATTAAGCGGTATACCAAGTGTATTTAAGTTAAAGGTGATCATGTTGAAAAATAATAAAATTTTGTTTCGATATGTTTTTTTCTTCCCTAATGGGGAGGGAATTTCTGGCGCTTACCTCGTACCTCTATCATTCCCATATCATTACTTCTGTACTTCTCACTTTTTGAAAAAGATTATTAATATTTCACAGATAGATTCTCTCTTTAGATTTAATCGTTGAATCTGTTTGTGTTTCCCGGACATTCTTTGTTGTCCCAAGTCCTCCGGCATTCTTCTCGAGCATTTTTAAGGAACAAAATACCTGCAAAAAACTCGCTGCATATCGCCAGATAATTATTTTTTATCGATACAGTATTAAGAAATATTCGTACAGAATTTTTTAAATAAATTTAAACTTGGATATATTAATTTTTGTATACGAGGCTTTTATGAAATTTCAGCGAAAGTTTGATTATAAAAAAACAATTACGTATTTCTCTACGCAAACAATATAAAACTATTTAAAAAATTATCACTACGGTATTAAATAAATTAAATAGACAAGATGAAATTGGGCCTGAATCTGAATTGATTAAATTTTATTTAGACTTATGCATATATGTATATACTTTCACAAGCATTTAACTCGGAATAATTCAACACTTTTAACTAATTTGAATAGGATGACCTGCGTTAGTCAAAAATATGCTCGGCTACAGCACTTTTCTGTATAATCTGAAATAAAAATATTTAAAACAATGCTCCTTAATATAAATTTCAATTTTTTAGAAATGCTAGAATCGTACTTAATAAATATACGGAATATAAAATTTATATATTTGCCCAGAAAAATATCGTGATCAACATTCGGGAATATCATTAAACAAACATAATTTAAAACAAACAGTACTTCGACCCATCTATTCGGAATGTTATGGCTCTGTCAACATCTTTCAGAGCTTCTATTTGCTTGTTCCGACCCGCTTTTAGTATTGCCAAAAGCCCATATTTTCTGTTTGTTAGTAGCGTTTGTGAAATGATCATATACATTTTGTTTGGTTCGTTACAATTCCAAGTGCCGCTTCTATCACCGAAATCAATGAATTATACATAAATTCCTCTATATTATTGTCATCGATTCTTCCAAAAGCACTCAGACCATCAACATTTCAACATACCATTGCTGCATGTAAAAATACTGCAAAATCTGTGGTTAAGCTAGGTTTGGTGAGATAATTGAATTATAAACGTAGTATTTCTATATCTTGCTTCGGGAAATTATAATGTATGCAACCAACATCACTTTCGCAACCGTTATGAAACGGAATTAGAATAGACGATATTTTTGGGCGATTTTAGAACCAAGACATGTCACATGGGAATTGTTAGGAAGTTCAAAATTGGTTAGTCTTTAGATGGCAAGATGATACAAGCTATCTTTGGGCACCAAAACTTTATAAGATTATATTTGAAGTTATGCAATTTCTGTGGAAGTAATTTGGGAAGTGTAATAAAGATTTAGGATGAACGTGGTTTTTTGGCAAAATATATAAAATTTTGTTTGTCCTTCGTATAAAAGCGAAACAATTTGTAAAGGTAATAATGATAACTTTTTATATAAATATAAATTTTAGCCAGCTGTACGCTTGTTCTGAAAATTATTTTCGCGGTTTTTAGGAAAGTATAATCTTATACAGGATTTGGATGTCGCAATTTTTTAAACATCTAATATTATCCAATTGTATTATCCAATAAACTTTCCAGTAAGATTGGACAAACAAGACTTGTCTAATTTTCACAAAAATCAAAAATTTTTAACAACCGATACATTACTTTTTTACTGTTTATGAGAAACTTGTTCGAAAATTGATTTCGAGCTGCTCATGACTGAAAATCACATGTTAATTCCACCGCCATTTTTAGTATTATTGTGCATTTGTACAAATTTTTAAGTATTTTCAAATACGATGTATCTTATTCCATGAAACCTTTGCCGGTGTATTTAAAATATCAATTTACCCAACAATATCCCGATTGATATTTGATTGCAATTTTATCTATAAGCTTTGTTGAGCATTGCCAAAATGTGGAAATTCCACATGCAGGTCGTGTATAAAGTAAAATTATGTTGGATTGCGAACGCTCCTAACATCCTCTTCAAACCTACAAGGCAAAGCGATATGTATATATACAGGGCGTCTCTTTTTATTTGGTTATCTAAAGTTCAATAGGTTCAATTTTATTATCTAAAGCTCCCTACAGCTCAGGTGCTCTTCAAGCGGCAGTGGAATAACATGTCTATTTCAGCAAAATCTTTTTATGGACTTAGAATTGTTGCAAGCGATATTCTCATCGGATAGTAACTGTTAAATTTAGAGATAGAGGTGGTCGTGGCAAATCACTATTTGCTGATCTCTTTTTTAGAGGTGGTGCCTTAAAAATGCACGATATGGTATATCCAATGTTAAGTTTTTGGCTAAAATATATATATAAGGAAAGAATAATGAAACTCCTAGCACGTATTTTTTTGCCATAGTAATTAAAATACTAGTCTAAGATAGTAATATAGTCAAAAATATCTGGCCGTATAAAATTTGTTAATCTAAAGCGTTAATTAAATATATATCTTCTTGAAAATATCATTGTGCTTTAAAATAAAATAATATAGAGACTTATTTGATATGTGGACTGTGTGGAAAAGTCTTTCTTGATCCACTAAGTGGGGTTTTTTTTCAAGAAACATTCCCACCCCGTTCACATGCTTATGCCTTGTCAAAGTGTTCCCATTTCAAACAATCAATATAATAAGTGTATCAATATACAGTGTATTCATCCATGTATACGCTTAAAAAAGAAAATACCTCAGAAGAATATCTAATGACCACAGATTCTAAAAATGAATGGGTTACCAAACGCCACTATATATTAGATTTAGATATACTAAATTAGTGATTATAGATATCTTATTATTTTTGGCAAAAGGAAAGTTAAGGGGATATGCCATAAGAAAAACATTGTAATTTATTCTGCAAATTACTCCTTCATTTTTGGATCAATTTTTTTCAAATTTCTTATGGTAACATAAGCTCAGTTTGTACATTTCTCAACTGAGATTGCGTACAATTTTACTTTTATATGCCATAAGAAAAACACTATCACTTATTTTACAAATTACTCCTTCATTTTTGGATCGCTTTTTTTCAAATTTCTTGTGATTGCAGGTTATAGATGTTAAATTGCCCCTAAGCTTGTTGTTTTTAGAAAAAGATTTAATTAGGTCATAAATTGCTGCTAAACATACGCCTTTTTTAAGGGGGTAGAGCACTTTTATATGCCATAAGAAAAATAGTGTAATTTATTTTGCAAATTACTCCTTCATTTTTAGATCGATTTTTTTTCAAATTTCATGTGATTACAGGTTATAGATGTCAAATTACCCCTAAGCTTCTGGTTATTGGAAAATAGATTTATTTAGTTGGAAAATTGCTGCTAAACGTTTATATTTGCTCAAAAATTTTACTGCAACTCGACGAGACTCAAATCAGAAAACGTATTCCTCAAGTCTTACGAATAAAATTATTAATTTATTCAGAAATATATTTTTTGCTCCATTATAATAGGCATCACATTTCATTATTGATTCTTATCGAGCTCACGTAAGCTAATGTGATATTTTGAAATATAAAGCTAATGCTGACGTTAAATGTTCTTGCAATTTACATGTAATTTATCGTCAAAAATATTTAGTCCTTGTATAGTGGAGCATATAATAAGGCAATATGTCCATAAGCTTAGATTATATTATAATATATGGTATTGCGTATTAGATTTAATAAAATTTATTATACGTACCAGCAATATATAATATAAATTTCCTAAATATTACATTATTTCTTCTTCAGACTATTATAATAATACCAAGAAAGCAATTTGTTTATAAAAATGGAACAAATGTAAGGTACTTATTATGTCATTTAAAAAAAGGTATATTTTTTGATATAAATATAATTTGGTGGAATATAATGAGAAATTAATATCAGCGTCAGGACTTGACATTCGCGTTTGCTTGATGAGCAGCGTCGTCCTAAGCCTGGGCCTGAGGCCTAATTTGCATTCATATCAGAATTTTTTATAAAAATCCTTCGTTCCATGAAATCGCGTATTTATATCAGCAGCGTCCGTGGCGTTACCACAAAATATTACATTATTCTACAAACAATAGCCCGTGGTTCTATTATTTCCGATTTCAGTGAAATTTCATGATATATTTATAGAAATTTAATGAAGAAATATAATGGCAGAATACTATGTACGTCACTGACTTATAAAATTTTACTGCGCCTAAAGCATTAAGTCTCGTAATATTGTTGCATTATTAGGTTTAAAAGCGAAAAGATGAAAAGTATTTATCGATTTTACAATAATATTTCCTTTCATTGCAAAAAGATTAACAAAAATTTAATTAGTGTTAATAACGTCCGTAAACGTTTATTTAATAAGAGTTATATTCTCATGTAAGCGGGCGATATCAATATTATCTTTTATTATTATTTTAAAAGATTGAGCAACGTTTGGAGATAATTTTCCAACCTCTTCATCAGGCTATAACATCAAAGCAAACAAATCAGTATAGTGATAAGAGAACGCATGTCCTAACATATACAAAATTAAAGAGTTACAACAAAAAAAAAAAATTTACCTTGATCTGCACCGCTGTTATAAATCCATTAAATTATTATTTAGTACAAACGAATGCTAAAAAGTGGACGTAAGTCAAAACCAGTGGCGACTCAAGATGATAGAACTTAACATCCCCCACTATCTAATAAAAATGGTTAGCAAATTCCTGCAAAATAGAACTATGACGGTCAGAATAAATAACAGCACCTCCAGAAGCTACACACACGAGCACGGAATACCACAAGGTTCGCCACTATCGCCAACGCTTCACACTATTTTTTGTGCAGATATCGGCCATGACATAATCGAGGATCAATGCAACCAATGGCGGTTCTTGCCATTTCAATCGTGGGGGGCGAATTTCTTAAAAAATAACATAATAGTAAGAAATCTTACCTAAAATAGATGCAAAATGATTGAATTCAATCATTTCTTGAAAGTGATATTCCACTCTGCTATCTTTCATTGATATAAACACTCCTTGCACAAGTTTGTGATAAATTTAAATCAGGCAATGGCCTACCTAATTCTCTAATTTTTACTTTGGCCTCAAGAGAAAGTCTACTTTCAATAAAGAACTAACACTATTACTTTTTATTAAATTATTTCTATTAAATATATTCTTGGGAAACATGTGGCAAAATCGTACATACGTAACTACGCAGAACAATGCAACTGTCTTATCTGGCTATTCTATATCAAGTTTCCTGTATACTATACTACGATTCTCTGTTGGGACGCTAAAGAATCGCGGCTGGAATAGCTTAAAACAACGATATATTCTTAGCTGTAGAAGCAGTGTGATGTCACGTTGATATAGCAACCCGTGCTATCGAACGCAAGCTTTATCTTTTAGGAAAAATAATGCCGAGTTAAAATATTATATATCTACGGTGACGCGTTCAATATTCAGGGGCGGCGCGCGGCCTTGAAAGAAACCGCCACTGGTCAAAACATTCTTAACGTTCTGTTATAATGACAGTTATAACATCTTATACCGGAAAACGTCACAAGTGACTATTAGTAATGAAAAGACGATATATGTAGTACTTTAGGTATACAACTTATGTTACTAGATGAAAAGTACGCATACAATGTAAAAAAATATGAAAATAAACACTGCCAACAAAGATGTACATGTAACAATGGTAACACAATTACAAAAAGAATAAACTACAAACAAAAACAACCTTCATTTTACAATTCTACTCAAATATAATTATAACACCTCAGGATGAAAATAAAATATCTCGAAAGATTGCTCAATCTGTTAAAATTATAATAAAAAAATGGAAATAATATTGATATAGACCG
Organism: Leptodirus hochenwartii; assembly: GCA_947310635.1. Taxonomy (NCBI): domain Eukaryota; kingdom Metazoa; phylum Arthropoda; class Insecta; order Coleoptera; family Leiodidae; genus Leptodirus; species Leptodirus hochenwartii. The sequence goes on along the minus strand of OX371176.1, from coordinate 7,284,032 downwards.
CTTACATGATAATAAAAATTAACCAAAATGTTGAAAGTGTTCCCATGGCTGTTTGAAGGTCTCGCATGATTATATTCAATGACCTCTATCCGATGTGTATATTATGTGGTATTAGACTAAACTCAACTAGCGCAGACGTTTCGGAAACTGCCACGTGGTTAGGTCCTGAATCCTGATTTCTAATCGGCAATCGCCATGGCACCTACCCTCGCCTATATACATAGTATACGTTTTCCGCTAGAGTAATCGACGGTGTTTTCGGTATACCAATCGGACACGACCACATCAATGTATCTCTGTGACACAGTGTGTAGCTCAATGTAATCATGCAGATTAGCCGATCACACATTCAGTAATCCATTTCAAAGGATTGAAAATAGCTTTTGCGAAAGTATTTTTTTAACGCGCATGTTGATTTTTTGTAAGATATTTTTGTTTCCGGCGCAATATGCGACACATGAAATAAGTTAACGATTTATTTCTTCTATTTTTGCACTTTATGTCGTTTAGATAAATTCTATTTGGAATGTAGTTTGGTCTAACTGAGTTTTGCAAGTAAATCAAATAATCAATAGACTGCAACTAATTAAGGCGCGTATAAATTGCAACAATGCTGCGCAGTTGTAATTAGATAAAGGGGTTTAATTAAACAACAATGAAAAATGGCATTCATTTCTCTTCCATATATTAACCAACCACAAAATAGTACAGGCGGCCCTCGACTTTCGCACATAATTGGTGCCTGAAAATATGTGCGAATGTTGAATGTTCGAAAGTAGAGGGATGTAATAAAAACATGAAAAATTGTATTTTTAAATATCAATTTATCAGGAATAATATTTATTTATCAATATACATAATTAAGTTAATGAGGTGTGTTTAATTGCTTTCAGGTGTTTTCTTTATAAACTTGTCAAGAGTTAGTTGAATACCACCCTTTTTTTTCTTTTCTTGATAAAGAGTTCTATAACATGCTGTGTCTCTTTCAATCACCCCACGTACTTGAGATATACGTTCTCCATTGGAATCACATTCTTCCATGATAGTCAAAATTTTGTCAAGATGCATGTTTTTGATTCATTCATTCATATTTTTGATTGTCAAAGTCTTGACGATTTTATCAGCTTCTTCTTCCTCACTTTCATTGTGTATTTGATTTAGCTGTTGTTGCTCAATTAAGTATTCATTTGACAGAAGTACTGAGTGAGATTCAATCAATTCATTAACATCTTCGTTGTTGACGTCCAAGTTTAGTTCATTCATTAGGCTAACTATTTCATCCGTGATAGTTTCCGGAGTTTCTTCAGAATTTATAAAATCACTCATCATTTGTGGGCATAATTGTTTCCAGGAACCTTTCATTGTTGACTCTTTCATTTCAGCCCACGTGTCTCCAATATTATTTATTGGATTCCATATATTATAGTTCTTCCAAAAATTTCTTAATGTAAGCCCACCTTCCCTGTCAGTTGCCTTGATGGCCTGATTCATTATTGTCCTCATATAATATCGCTTAAACGAAGCTATCACTGTTTGGTCCATGGGCTGTGTGAGGCAGGTAGTATTGGGAGGAAGAAACACAACATTGATTTCCGGGTATAAATTCTGCAGAGATTTTAGGTGTCCTGGAGCATTGTCTAAGATTAATAATGCTTTAATTTGTACATTTTTATCTCTACAATATTGCTTAACTACCGGCACGAAATAAAAAGTGAACCAATCTTTGAATATTAACGCAGTGACCCAGGCTTTTTTATTTGATTTCCAGATGACTGGAAGCAATTCTTTATCTTTCCCTTTCAATGCTTTGGGATTTTCTGCTTGATAAACTAACATTGGCTTCAATTTTAAATCACCAGCTAAGTTTCCACCAAGAAGTAATGTCAATCGGTTTTTAGAAGGTTTATGTCCAGGGGAAACTGATTCTTCCTTCGATAACAATGTACGATTGGGCATTTTTTTCCAAAATAAACCCGTCTCGTCTACATTGAATATTTGGCTAGGAGAATATTCTCCATCTATAATAATTTTGGACAATGAAGAAATAAATTCTTTTGCAGCATCTTTATCTGCATCAACCGATTCTCCAGTGAATTTAATATTATGTAGAGAATACCTCATTTTAAATTTGTCGAACGAGCCATTACTTGCTTGAAACGCCGTGTTAGAATCTTCTTTTAATCTAGTCTTCCAATCTTCATGCAAACTAAGAGCCTTAGCTTGAATAATTGAAAAACTCAGAGGGACATGATCAACATCAAAACGATGATGACAAAGATCTTTCTATTTCATCCATCGCTATGCCGTGTCTTTTGGAAACAATATTTGAAGATATATTTCCACAATTTTGAACGTATTCCTTAATTTTATTCTTGTTTTTCAAAATTGAACATATCATAGACCTGTTTATGTCGTACGAACGGCCGATTGAAGCAAAAGATTCGCCGCTTTCAGAACGTCTAATTCCATCTTTTTCTCGATCGTATGAAGTTTAAGAGTCCTTAATTTCTTTTTGATCGTATCATACTCTAGGCGGCAATGTGTAAGTGAGCGCGAGCTACCGCGCTCCGTGGGAGCGACTGCATGGAAGCGAACAATTTTTGCATTATCGACAAAAATCTTTAAAAAAATGAATTTAAAAAAATGTGCGAAATAGCGATTTGTGCGAAAGTAGAATGTGCGAAAGTCGAGGGCCGCCTGTATTTCGCAATTTCAGGAACGGTTTACTGGCCTTCATCAAAAATGGTATATTATTAATGGACAGAACATTTTTTCAGCTTGAGCAAAATTTGTTCAAAGACCACGAAAATCTGGTTTTCAGTGCTGTCAATCAACCGTCTATTAATTTCGTTCGGCATTCTTCTCTACACCTGTCATATGCAACATATGGTAGGGTTCAATTTCAACAGGCTCGACGTCAGCTGACCATGGAATGAAAAGGTTCAAATTGATGTTGGTGGTACAACTGATACGAATATTAAAAATCTAACATATTAGTGTTTAAATTTTTATAAAATGAACACTAACATCGTATATAAACAAGTCAAGCTCTAACTTTGTTTATGCGTTTTGACATAGATTGTTGCTTGACTGACTGGTTGATTGATTGAATTTGAAATGAGCTAAATAAAAAAGATAAAATTGCTATAGCCCAGCATATTTATGATTCAAGTCATCCTGAATGCTATGTGCCGTCTTCTCTTATAATCGTACATCACTAAAAAATTATAACCAACTTTTGTTGTAACAAATTTATATCTACAGATTAAACAGAAAATAAGACTCGTTCAAAATCTTGAAATCAAACAGATGTTTGATATTTTTCAGATGAAATCAAAATCTGTTTAATCAAATAAAAAGTTTCCTAAGGATTGCTTAGTAAATATTGTTTTAAGCTTAATAAACTAATAATATTTAGATCATTAATAGGAAATTGCGAAAGCAGATAGTCATATAATTTACAGAAACGTAATAATGGGGAATACGAACCAGAGCTCGTATTATTTAAGGAAGTGTTAAAACAAACTACTACTTCGTGTTTGCATTGAAGGTACTCGAATACTTAAATTTGACAGTAATTTTGGAGGATCTATTATATAGATATTAGGAGATATTATATAGCATAACTAATCGTTCAGCTCATGCCGCTTGTCAATTGTTAAAAGGGGATACGTTCAGCTGACTTATTTTCTGCAAATATCATAAATTAGTTTTGGATTTTTTGCAACCTATCAATATAGACTGAAGGTATAAACATTCATAAATCTAAATCTAATATAATAAATGCAAATTAAGGTCAAATTTGATAGGTGGATTGAAAAACTTTTATCATGTTGATTTTATCTTCAGTTGTATATCAATCACGATTCGTGACAGAGGTATTTTATTTAGTTTTTATCTTGTGCTGCTAAAAATGGAAGCATAGCCTTCGAAATGCGTATCTAGTTATTAAACGGCTTTGTGTTACGATATTTGGGTGAAATTCTATTTAACACCGTAGGGACAAATTTACGATTTACAGTAATCACTTAAGAATCAATTTCTTCTAGTAGATTGTCGAGTCGTTACAAAATGACACCACGACAAACGGTAACTTAGTAATGTGTAGTAATTATTGAATTTTACTTAAGATAATATCACTGGCTTGAATATGATCTAACTAAATCAACAGCCTGTTGTCAGAATTTGCATCTTACATCTCTGCGGGCCACAATGTTGCGGTGTAATGGGTGATAGTGGAATATAACTAATCCTCATAGTGCCACCGGTGCCCCAATACGTTGATTTCCATTTATAGTAAGCCTTTGTTGCGGTTAGTTTGTCGGATTTCGCGTCCATCGGGCGATCAGGCGGATAAACACTATGAGGTGCGGTACGAATTCGAATCCCAATCAACTGTTAATAAATCGTATACACACGATTGTGCTTCCCACACAAATGTAAATCCCTACATCCACCAATGACATCCATTTTACTTTCGTGTTCTTCGTATGTACATAATGTACGGTATAAAAACTATTTGGAGTTTATCCGCTTTTTGTATTTTCTAAATTCCCGTAGGGTTGCATGTGTTTATGTAAATGCTTTTCGAATTATATATATATTTATTGGCAGATATCACACAATCATAACACATAATCTAACAATAAATAATATTTCGTTATGCGTATAATGCACTACCAAATGGCCACTGACTTTCGTCCTACAGCCCCGGGAGTCTGTAAATTTGAGTTAGGAGCAAAAAAAGAAAAAAAGGAAAATTATTCAATTTGAGCATGAGGAAGGATAAGGGGCTAGGCGCTGGACACAACATACGCAAAAGGGAAATTGAAACATATTATACATGTGGTTGTGGTGAAGGGTTGTTCAACTCTCATGGTTTCCAGTCTATCCACCATTTGAAATACCATGTGTATGGCAATTATATATCTCAGTTTTGATTAAGTACTTGCATAATTAAACTTTAAAAAACCCAGACATAACAAATGTGAAACATAATTATATCACGACAACTACAATGCTGAGACACTGAGATACCGAAATTGAATTTGACCTTTTCCAAACATAACGCTATTTCTTGCTCAATTATCATGGTCCTAAATTTTATAATATGCTTCCATTAAACATAAAAGATATAACAGACTTGAATGCTTTTAAGAAGGAAGTTCAAAAGTTGATATCAGGTCATCAATACAAAGATATTAAATCATTGTTGGGATTGAGAAGTTAAATGTCATCGAGTTCTTCTATATCTTATGAAACTTTATCTGTCAAACTTTTTATCAAACTTTTATCAAACTTTTTATCAAACTATACAGCGTGACATTCTAAAAATTCATGACACCCCGAACATTATAATTCTAGTGGTCAGGTAAAGTATAAATCTCATGTATTCTATAATGTTATAATAAAAAAAAATAAAAAAAAAATAATAATAATGCTCTGCACCCTATATACACATGGGTCTGATTCTTTCAATCTTCATTCTCGCGAACGTGCCTGTAATAATTTCCATTCTACGCTTTAGTGGAACAATCTTAGTTTCTCTATACAGATTTATGTTGCTTATTATTTGGATGGCGTATTTTTGTTAATTTTCGCATACATTTACGCTCTGCCGTACTGAATATTTTCAGTGTCTTAAGTTTGGCATTCGCAAGGGCTGGACATGCGTATTCCAATATAGGTCTGCAGATCATTTTATATATTAATATACTGGTCTTCATTTTAATTTCCAACGATGCCGCGATTCTTTAGCGTCCCAACAGAGAAGCGTAGTATAGTATACAGGAAAATTGATATGAAATAGCCAGATAAAACAGTTGCATTGTTCTGTGTAGTTACGTATGTACGATTTTTCCACGTGTTTCTCTAAGAATATATTTAATAGAAATAATTTAATAAAAATTAATAGTGTTAGTTCTTTATCGAAAATAGAGTTTTGTAGACTTTCTCTTGTGGACAAAGTAAAAATTAAAGAATTAGGAGGTAGGCCATTGCCTGATTTAAATTTATCACAAACTTGTGCAAGGAGTGTTTATATCAATGAAAGATAGAAGAGCGGTAGAATACCACTTTTAAGGAATGATTGAATTTTGCATCCATTTTAGGTAAGATTTCTTACTATTATGTTATTTTTTAAGAAATTCGCCCCCCACAATTGAAATGGCAAGAACCGCCACTGGTTGCGTTGGTCCTCGATTATGTCGTGGCTGATATCTGCACAAAAATAGTGTAAAACGTTGGCGATAGTGGCGAACCTTGTGGTATTCCCTGCTCGTGTGTATAGCTTCTGGAGGTGCTGTTATTTATTTTGACCGTCATAGTTCTATTTTTCAGGAATTCGCTAACCATTTTTATTAGATAGTGGGGGATGTTAAATTCTATCATCTTGTTTGGGATACCATTATGCCAGACATTATCAAAGGTCTTTATGCCAGACATTATCAAAGGCGCTACGGTTTTTCCTGTTATACGACGTTGTGCACAAGTGTTATAATTGGTTCAGTTGTGTTACTTTCGAATTTAATAAATACACCACTTTCTATTTTTCTATTTTACTATCAGGCGGATAGATCGCTCCTTTAACATCACTGGTCTTCTTATAAGGTAATATTCAACATGGTGCAATTTTGATCAATAATCATTCAGAACATCGATATTTAAAATGTTAATGAATTTTTTGGCAATTGCTTTAATTTCATCGATAATTGAAAATTATATGGTGGTAACTTATATATTTACATAATGACTGAAGCTTCCAAAAATTTTTCACTATAGTTATTTTTGCATTGAATCATAACCTACGCTTTTGTGCTATATAAGTATTTTCATTTAGCTAACAATAAATTAAAATTATGCATCGATTGATGAATTTAGTTAAAAAAAAAATTCGACTATTTTTAGCGTTTTGCGGTGTTTCTTTTAACAGCGATTTATACAATATGTAAAGCACGTAACCTCGATATTTTATTCGTTTTTGTTCCAACTGTTCGCAGAGACAGATGTAACCGAACGAAATCAAGTAATGAATATTTTAAGCGAATAAAATCATATATGTTGCATTTTTCACATACAACGAGAGCATCGTTGGATATCCGTTCGTTTTTGCCCATTTCCTAAACTAAATATCATATTAAAACAATTTTCAATCCTGTAACTATCAACTGTTATAATGGACATGAATCCAATTTGAGGGTTTTGAAGATTTCGAGGAAAACCTTATTAATTGAAGCCAACATTATGATTTTCTTTCAATAATCAAAATATAGTTTATATTAAAAATGATCATATTGAAGAAATCTCTACAAGAGCCTCACTTTATAAACTTTATTTAGATATTCAAATTTTTCCACTCAGATATAACACATTTTTTTTATGTTGGCGGACCTAACTCATCCTCTACTGCGCATAAGGGTTTAGCTTCCAGTACCATTGTTGCCATATATGAATAAAAAAAACTTCAGTACAAAGTGCTCAAATTGTAAACTGCATAGCAAAATTCAGATTGAGAATATTTAATGTATGAATATATACGGCTTCGATTAAAGTCCACTATTTAGTAAAAAGTTTGCAGTTATTTATTATTTGTTTTAATCAATTATGCTAATATAATACTCTCTGTATTTGTTGGCTGTCAATATGACAACATTGCAGTAGTTTTGACCACACCCTCAAATGACAAAAATGCAGTGGCGAGCATCTCTTCACGAGCATAAGGTTAACGCTTAAGAATAGAGAGGCGATTCTGAATTGTATAGTAATATCATTTGTCCAAATATCACTATGTCCAAATTTTACGTGTTCCTAGTAAAATATGTTAATATTTTATTTAAAAAAATATATATCTAGAAATGTTGTTCATTGTAAAAAGATGGCTTATTAAATTCCAAAATACACTCAGAAAACAGTAACAAAACACGACCGAATTTTTTATTTCTAAAAAGTATTGGAAAATATACACATGAAGTTTTTTCAATATATTTTACATATTCATATTGTGGCTGGAATTTTCATACATGCTTGGATGATATATATTTAAAAAAATTATTGCCCTGGATCCAAAATCCGGGATAAACCGTTTCCATTTGGCAAATGGTTTATTCTGTTTTATATGGGTCTAAAAGTTGGACTATGTCGGTAGAAAATGTGAAATGCCATGCCATATCTAACTCAATGAAATATGAATAACATTTAAATATTTATCTAAATTACATCTGCGTAGTTAGTGGCGAATTAAAGCAGGTAATATTTAGTTGCGTTTAAAAATGAGTAAACTTTCTAAATAAATTGCCATTTGTTTATGCAGTGCACTGATTAAATATCTTTTCATATTTAACTTTTTGATGAACGACATAATTATAGAATCGTAACAAAATTGGTTATTCAGACCATATCATATACATACTACCAAAGTGTTTTTCTAATAGTTTGCTTTATTGGTATACCAATAAAAATTTCCGCATTTTTCCGAAAAACTTTCTTTACCGCACGATAAAAACTTTTTATATTTTAATTTCATAATTCAAGAAATAGCGCAGCACCGTCTTTATAACATCATTTCATTCAACTTTCATAATAGGATACATACAGGTGACTTGTAGTTGAAGGAGCATATCTATATAGCTCTTGCTAGCGGTAAATATATAATTAGTTTGCATGCAAACATTTTACCAACGTAACTTGGTACCTACAACACTAACCACGAGCCTATTGCTATTTTGAAATGTTCCACCAAACTTAAGCACGGCTAAAATATTTTTCCAATCAAAATCTTTGGCGAGTTCATGCACAAATAAATCACTAATTATTTTTTATTTGCTTCTAATAGATGTAGAAATGTATGTGCGTATGTGTCATGTTCCATTTAGGGTAGTTAATGAAAATTTCAGGTAACGGGTTTATAATTTTTATAAAAAATATTTTGCTGCGTTCATGAATATGTTATTAGCCATGTGCAAAAACAAATTCAGGATGTTGTTCCATATATATTTAAATATATATTTTTTTGAAGTGAAACTTCTATAGGCGCGGTAGGGCAAATTGGCCTAAACGTCATGAAAAGTGAAACGTACGCTACGCGCATGCGCTGTGTGTACTGTGTGTATACGTAGCATAAGGCAACTAATAGACGCTTGCGTATTTTATTATATATTACACAAACACAGCTTAATCTTTTAGCTAACAATTTCCATTGTGTGAAAAGTGAAATGGAGAAAAAGACAAGTACAGACAGAGTGCGAGCCTTTAGAGAACGGAAGAAAGCGAATAAACCGCCAATAAAAGTACCAACAAGTACCTTGGAAAGAAGTAGAGAGCATCGAGCCAGGCAAAGGACGTTAAAGAAACACGGTGGACAACATAACCTTCCAACGACCTCAAATACACTGGATGAATCGATACCGTCATTAAGTGAAGACACAGTGAGTGGTATAGAGAATTTGAATGCCACTGATTCAGGCGTGCCGTCTACACGTAAAGATACACGCGGTGTGAGAGATCAACGAAATGAATCTGATACAGCTGAGCGAGCCATCGATAAATAGAAATGCACCCACTAGTGCATCATACACAAAATGTACATTCTTTCAACCTGCTTATCGCGAATTTGATAAGCAATTTTTTAATAATCCGCTGGGTAGAGTGTGTTCCATATGTGATCGAATATCGAAAAAAAATCGTTAACAAATGGAAAAAAAGCAATGCAGAAAATCAAATTTTCCTAGTAGCTAAGAAGTTTCACTTCTACCGCGCGAGAGCCTCACGCATTTTTTTTACGCAGAGATTCGAATCATGGTTTAAAATCATAAATAATAATGCTTGTGCGTAGAAAAATAACAACAGACTTTAAAGGGAGCCAGCGTGAAACTTTAATCATATGGATTTTTCCCAACGCCTGACAACTTTCCCGCTGGATAAACGGATTTAGGGATGGCAATATAGAGACTAGAAGATATTCGGGGAGTAGAAAATAACTATATTTTTAAATAATTTTTTATACATTGCGAAAAAATAAATTATTATAATTTGGAATTACTCATAAATTGTTACAACGGTGCGGATAATAAATAAAATGCATTCTTATGCAGAAATGGAAGAATATCGTCGGAATGTGTTATTATAAAAATATATTTTTTGTATTTTTTATAGCATACATTACGCATTTTCAGCATTGGCTGAAATATTAATTTGTATTGATGTTTTCTGTCATAACATATCTCTTTAATCTATCGAGCGAGCTACATTTTAAATATCCAAGCGTTTTCACAATGGATAAGCTTATATTAGAGAAATGGTTTATCAATATATCGATTGTGAACTTAATTTGTTTAGAAACATCGTAGTCATCTCTATATAAGCACGTTGTCACCCTTGAAGTGCTCATGCGAAAGTGTCGTAACTTTTTTATTGGATTTTCACGCTAAAATATACCTTTATAATTAAGCTGCTGAAAACGTACAATGAAAAACTTGCCTTATATAAAGCATGTAATAATAAGATGAAACGAAACGGGGATGAAAATTTTCTACGGGGATAGTGTTACAAATTGCTAGTTATGTTATAACTTACAAAGCTTTGTAATATATCATATTTTCCAACTACACAAAAATGTCACTGTTATAAAATTAGAAAATCAATTCTTTTATTGTAGAACTGAATTAAATTCTGCTTCCTATTCTGTCGTAAATAGCAGCAAAGTATCCTATTTTAGTAAGCAATAAAATTCGAAGTAACAGGAAGTTTTTCTATTTCCAAATAGAATTATTCGCAAAAAATCAAAAAATCATTATACTGTGTTTTTTATAACTTAGATAGTTATTAAATAGCAAAATTTTAAAACAGAATTTCATATTATATGATATAACTTACACATTAATTGGAAACGCGATTTTCCGACGGAAGCGTATTTGAAAGAAATTCTCGCATCTGCAACAAAAACAAAATGATTAGAGATCATAAGAATTACAGATATTAAAACAAATTTTATTATCGTACATCATAGAAAAATGTATACGTCAAATATTTTTTATTACACTGGTAGAAGAATTTTTCATTTTTATACTGGTGTAGTTATATTATGGAGAGCCTTGAACTCCATTATCTCGATTGATTTCGCTCTCTCAATATGTCAAGACGTCACATAGTATTTATTTTACCTTCCGTTCCAACATATCCATTTTTAACAATTTCCTTATAAAAGTTAGATATACTTATAGATCTTATCTACATATCGATTTTGTACCATGAAACAATTTCGAATCTTTTATCCTTTTATACAACCGAATTAGTGGTCCAATAAATTTTCATCAATTAATTTTGGGCAAACGATGGTGGAAATTCTTATTTTCTTCAACATAATGGTTTATTGTATTATATATAGTTAGCTTGTTACATGTACCATATAAGTGTGTTTGTGTGTCTACGAGCCCTTATAAGATTAGATTTAATCATTCTCTGAGACGGGAACTCATTTGTTTAAGTCTGCTTGAAATATACCCCAAGCTCTCGAATGCGCACCCTTAACGAAGGAAAGCGCAGTTCACTAAGTTCATTCAGCATACAATGACTAACTAGTTGGTGAAAAACATATTGCCACTCTTTAGTGATGGTTGTAAGAAATTGCTAAAGTACTGAACTGCCATTGTGGATTATTGTTTCGAATGTGAAGGGTTTTTATGTGGACGTAACCGCACCAGTTGTAAAAAAAATAATTAACAACAATAAACATTGGTTTGTCAAACCTAAAATAACTAAAATAAAAATAAATTTAAAAATAGTTCTTATTAAATATATTAAATAGACCAAGATGAAATTGGGCCTGAATCAAAATTCATTAAATTTGATTTAGATTTAGGCATATATCTATACTTTCATAACTCGGAATAATTCAAAACACTTTTAAGTAATTAACTAATTTGAATAGGATGACCTTATTCAAAAATATGCTCGGCTACAGCACTTTTATTTTTTCTATTTCATCTGAAATGAGCTAAATGCTCATTAAATCTAGTTTCGATTGAAGGGCTTGGTGCAAAAACCGGTCGGCTCCATTTTTATCAATTACAGTATTGACAAAAAACTGTTTTGCCAAGTATAACCACTGAAAGAACTGGAGAAAATAATTTAGTCTGCTTTTTGCCCCAAAATAAAAATATATATAATTATGTGGCAAATCTCAATTTTATTAACTATAAAACAATACAAAATTACTTTTACAATGTTAATAGATTTCTACTTCAATATCCTCGTCCTCGCCTATCCTATCCTATCCAGATCTTCTTGAGGTATTTCTGGTCCCACAGTATTATACACAAAATCGTAATACTATTGACCATTTTTGGGCACATACTTTTCAGCAAAAGAACGGACGTTTTCAAGTTTTTTCTTCTTGATGAGTATGGGGTAGTTTTTGTAAAGTTTTTCCGTTGGCATTGAATATGTAGCTGATGATTTCTTGAATCTCCATAACTACTGTAAATTTTCGAGATGTCTTCTTTACCAAATCGATCCAACTATTAGTCGTATACGAGGTGTGTTTAAAAAGTAATGAGACTGTTTCAATAAAACTCTTTATTTATTTTATAGTTACAATTGAACTTTATCACCTTCAAAATTGTTCCCTTCTGAGGCCACACAGCGTCGGAGACGTTGCACCCACTACCCATAGCAGTGTTGGAAGTCGTTATGTGGGATTGAACGAAGTTGGTCCGTCACGCTTTTCTGAATGACGTTTATAGTGCCAAAATGATGTCCCTTGAGTTGAATTTTCAACTTGGGAAAAAGGAAGAAGTCACAAGGTGATAGATCAGGTGAGTAGAGGGGCTGAGGAACCACTGAAATTCCTTTTTGTGTCAAAAATTGCATAATAGAGAGTGCTGTGTGACAAGGTTCGTTGTCATGATGTAACATCAAACTTTCAGAAATTCTTAGTCTGACCCGAAGAACTCTTTTCCTTAGTCTCTTGAGAACTTCGCCGTAAAACTGCTGATTGACAGCTTGCTCCGGGGGCACAAACTCCTTATGAACAATTCCCTGACTGTCGAAAAAGCAAATGAGCATTGTTTTAATCTTGGATTTGCTCATCCGTGCTTTCTTCGGACGTGGTGAGTCGGGGCTGTGCCACTCCTGACTTTGGCATTTCGTTTCAGGGTCATATTCAAGTATCCAGGATTCGTCACCTGTCATTACGTTTTTTACAAAATCGTTGTTAGTTTCAATGTTCTGCAGAAGATCTGAACACACAGCTATCCGATGTTGTTTTTGCTCAGGTGTCAGGATTTTGGGAACCATCTTCGAACACATCTTTCGCATGCCCCAATTCTGGGTTAACATGTCGTAGACAGTGGCAAATTCAATTCACTGCTGATCATTCTGACAGTCATTCATCGATCAGACATCACAAAAACTCGCACTTTTTCCAAAATTTCGTCCGTTTTTGAACTGAGCGGTCGTCCTTTATGATTTTCATCATTAACGTTTTCACGTCCCTCTAAAAAAGCCTTGTGCCACCTAAAAACTTGAGCTTTCGATAAGACCTACTCCACATACGCTAGCGTCTATTTTTGAAAAGTTTCCGTTGCGGTTTCGGCAAGTTTGATACAAAACTTTATCACATAACGTTGCTCCAATTTTGTTACATCCATTTCCACGACACACTTAAAAACTAGCTTCACAAGAACAGGTAGTAATAAAAGTGCAGTAGCAGTGGGTAGTTGAGACTTGTACTGGAGGTAGATCAAATGTTTATCTAAATGGTTAACTGGCGGGAAAACTTGCAATGTTGCAAAATCACGCACTGTGCATGCATTCTCACTACTTTTTAAACTTACTCGTACACTATTTCTTTGTTTCTTTTCTCTTTTTCTAATCTATTAAGCCGAAAGATCGGTCACATGGCAAAAAGATCAGTCACTCCATTCTTAGCAATATTTCCCATTATATGCCACAGAGCTGCCCGTTTTTTGCACCAAAAGATGCCCAATGCTAAGTACATTAAATTCCATATGAAAAGTCAATTTTGCCCAAAAATGGAGCTGGCCGGTTTTTGCACCAAACCCTTCAATTGGTCTACGTGATCATTTAAAAATTGCATTTATTGCTTTAGAAAATTACATTAGTCTTCTTAACACAGTATAGAGTATGTTAAATATATAAAAATATTTACCTCGTTGTAATATCCTGCAATTTTATAACAAAGTAACTGTTTTATTTCATCTTTTTTTAAATGGATTATCACAAAGTAATAAAGTAACACAAATATACTGTTAGGGATATTTTTGTATTTTCGAACAAATAATTGCACTTTTCTAGAAATATTAGTTATTATTAATATTTATTTGAATAATATTAAATATGAATATATATATATGTATATACAACATAAAGATTATATATCTTAATAAACGTAAAAATATTTTTTCTGTTTTTACATAGTTTTAAATTTTATCTAAAATATTTCTAAAATAGTGCAAAATTGTTTGGATTAATTTACACCTTCTAGCTCTCATTTTCGCGAATAACTCGCGAAAAAATGATATTTCTTTGAGTATCTTCTAGTTTTCCGTTGGTTTTATTTATTATTTTCCAATACTTACTATAGATTTTTCCAACTTCATCTATTATTCTAAATCTATTATTACATGATTTTTCTAAACGTAATATCTGTCCAGTTTATTTCTCAGTGCACTTTGCAAACTGCATTTTGATTATAAAAAATACGATCCACGAGAAAAATACATTTTACCACACCGGAATATGTTCATATATCCACGCAAAGTAAATGCGAAAAATATGTTATTAACAATTTTATTTGTATGATATATGCAATTTATTTACAAGAACACAAAAAATCTATAACAATATTTTCTAATAATAAAAACATTCTGAATCCTTTTCTAAATAAGGCCATATTCAATCTTGCAATTTACTATTATCCGTTGATTATAATTCCAACTTGCCCTATATTAGGTGTAATATCTAGACTTTTTTAAATAATTCAAAGATGTTCCCATTCTAACATAATGTTCCCCTCCTTTAATTCCTTTACATTCCCATATCTGTTCTAAAAAAAATCTAGTTGTGTGGATCTTTAATCCACACAAATAATTATTTTTTATTTTTTAACAAAACTTTATTTTGTTACATTTATTGCTTGTTCTACAATATGATTAAAATACTGTACATGTGTATTTTCATTTTGTAAAATATTTATATTTTAACCTGGCTATTTTGCCGATCTATCAACTTTTTGACAGCTTCATCCTAAACTACATAGTATTATTTATAGTGCATGTTGCTGAAATTTATCTTATTTGCAATACCGAAAACATTTATGATTTTTCTGAAGTTTGATAAATTTTTTAAAATTTATTTTGTGTAAAAAATATATTAGTGATAACAATTACAAACTCAGTGGCACAAATTATATTAATTTGCACAAGATTGTGTTTAATATTGATTTTTTTAATAAGGTGTTTTTCAAGTGCACCTTCTCTTATATAAAATCTTTATATTCATAAAATACGACTTTTCTAGATCTAGAGAACAGTTATATATAAAACATGTATCGAGAAATTCATGCTACATTAAATTATAGCAATAAGGTTGGATAAACATGACATATCTTTGAAATATTTTACGTGCATCTTCCTGCGGCTCTCTGTTTATATTTCTCTTTTGTTTCGTCAAGTTTAACTATCCGGAGCCTCAAATATTTTCAGTAAAAGTTAAAAATAACATTGCTGATATATTGACATATATTCCAATGGAAACCAGATTGTAATATTGAAAAAATTCCCGGTTCATGTATTTAAATAAATTTTAAATGGAATAAATGAATTATTTACTTAAAATTATTCCGTATAGCTTCGAGAATTTTGAACTAGATAAACAAAATGGTTAAATATGTCAGTTACATATCTTACTGTTATACTTCCTTTAAAGTATCTAAAAGTATAACGTCAATAAAAATATTTGCCATAAAATTTCTGTATAAATGAGTATAAAATAAAATACCTACGGTCAAATATCATTTGAAGAAACCTTGGTAAAGTTTGTTTAAATAATTTTTTTTTTTTTAAATCAAATGGTGTTTACTCATAATACAGAAATATAAACGGATTATATTTGAACTTAACACAAAAAAAATGAAAATTCTCATTTATTTGTTAATTTGTTAATTTCAATTTGGTCCATCATCAATTTCCAAATATTATAAAAAGCTAAGGAAATTTTTTACTAAATAATTTTCAGGATATAGACATAAATAGAGGTTAATTTGTAGAATAGTTGGGATAAATGGATTTTTGCATTTTATATAAAAGTTTTAATGTAAATGAAGTAATAGGAATTTTGCACCTTCATAATTATCCGTATCTTTCCACATTGAAATGCATTTCTGTTAAATTTTGGACTCCATATCAGAAAAAAACTATATTTAATTTCGAAAATCATTGATGCGCACATTTCTTTTTTTGGTTGAACATAAACGAAGTTATTAGTCATATCGTTTAACTAAATTTACTTAGAAATAATTGATATCATCCTCGGTAAAGTTAATTGGCTGCAACGGAACGATTAAAATAAACAATTTCCGCGATTTAATTACACTATTGGCTCTATATGCATATATATCATTCGAATTGCAAACTATTAAAGCGATATGCATATTGGCAATTAAGGCAGTGTATTAAAATAATTGTTTCAGTCTTATTCTATTTAATAATCATAATGAGATACTGAGGAATGTTTTTATTTTTTTATTCGCATTTAGTTTTTATTAAAACAGGTTCACATTGTGATATAAATTAAACATATAGTCCTGCTATTTCATTAGAAATGAAGAAAATTAAGTAAAATGGCAATGTTAGAAAATACGAATCCTAAATTAAATTAAAATTGAAATATAGGTTACAAATACGACCATGATATAAAATAAAGTAAATGATAATGTACATTTAGTAAAAGTGTAAAAATTCTTAAAATGTTTAAGTCAAGAGTAATTATTGTGTTTTTTTTATAATATACTAAAGTACAATATGCAAGTATAAATATGCATAAATACTGCATATTGTACTTTGCCGGTTTAGTGGTAGAAAGGGAATTATGACACTTTTTATGTACATAACGATTATAAAAGAATTCCTTGAGGATCGATTTTTAGATTAGAAAAATGTAGAAATGTTTATTTAAAAGTTGCTATAAATATAATTTTTGGTACAGTTCATAAGAATTTTTATTATAGCTGCACAATATTCCATTTTAAAAAATGCGTGAGACTATCGCGCGGTAGAAGTGCAACTTCTTAGCTACTAGGAAAAGTTAATTTTATGCATTGCTTTTTTTCCATTTGTTAACGATTTTTTAAAATTTGTATTCGATCACATATAGAACACACTCTACCTAGCGGATTATCGAAAAATTGTTTATCAAATTCGCGATGAGCAGGTTGAAAGAATGTAAATTTTGTGTATGATGCACTAGTGGGTGCATTTCTATTTGTCGATGGCTCGCTCAGCTGTATCAGATTCATTTCGTTGATATCTCACACCGCGTGTATCTTCACGTGCCTGAATCAGTGGCATTCAAATTTTCTATACTACTCACTGTGTCCTCACTTAACAACGGTATCGATTCATCCAGTGTATTTGAGGTCGTTGGAAGGTTATGTTGTCCACCGTGTTTCTTTAACGCCCTTTGCCTGGCTCGATACTCTCTACTTCTTTCCAAGGTACTTGTTGGCATTTTTCTTGGCAGTTTATTCGCTTTCTTCCGTTCTCTAAAGGCTCGCACTCTGTCTGTACCTGTCTTTTTCTCCATTTCACTTTTCACACAATGGAAATTGTTAGCTAAAAGATTAAGCTGTGTTTGTATAATATATAATAAAATACGCAAGCGTCTACTGGTTTCCTTCTGCTACGTATACACACAGTACATGCGGCGCATGCGCGTAGCGTGTTTCACTTTTCGTGATGTTAAGGCCAATTTGCTCTACCGCGCCTGTAGAAGTTTCACTTCAATAATATTATTTTTAGAGTAATTTGATTTCTGTTATGAGATTGGATAAATTTATTTTCAAAACATCTGAACTGGAGAGCTAAAATATAGAATTGAAAAGTTTTTTTTTTCATAAATTTAACATTTTTCCAACAAAATACGCCTTCAGATTTATTTATTTTTATAATATTAGTATGGTACCTTTGCATTTCTATATTTGCCATTTATGTTTCACTGTATTTTGCATTAGACTAAAAATAAGTGAACAAAGACTTATACTTTTCTTTAGGGAACTAATCATTTCCTTTCCCGAATGCAGATTTAATGGAAAGTTGCGCACAAACTTTCTTCTTTAACTTTCCTCCTTTTCCGTCATTGAATCGTGGTATATAAAAAAGTTGCTGGAATCAACCAACCAGTAGGTGGACTACTCACTCTCCATCCACAAACGCTATTTATGAATTCAGATAATGTTCCAGGAAACTGAAAATTCAGTGATGTTGCCAGAGGAGTCTTCAGCAACAGGATTTACAATTTATACACAATTTTGATATGAAGATACAGACGTTCTAATTGTTTGAAAATTGCAGCTATTAGCATAGTTAGGCTTTATGATTAACAGTTTTGTAGATATCCTTAAAAAATTTACTTGAAAATTCAGGAAATTGCAGATACGAACTGATTTGAATGATCATCCAATGGTCAATATTCCTGGTAAATATTCCATTTTATTTTCATATAACAAAATGATGGAACGGAACAATTCCTAATATAAATGCGTCTTGTATGTGGTGGCTTGTTAGGCTTGTGTGTGGAGTGTTAAACGTCTGTTTCTTTCTCCGGTGTTTTGTCTGTTTTTAATAGTGTGGTCTTGGCGTGAATCTGCGTTCTTGACGTTTTAGTTAGTTAGTGCCTAATATAAATTAATATCTAAAAACATCTAAATCTGGTTGTAGTTTTGAGCTTGTTTCCATATAAACGTATTGCTGAAGATTGCTGTTCTTTCAGCGTTTCCTCCAATTTTATTCAACGTTCAAATCTGCACAATTTTAGTTAAAGAATTATTCAGATCTCTTTATATTTTCGCACAAATCTAGTCATATTTTTCATCGTTGGAGGTACAAACTATAAGATAAAAAATTTCGCATTTCAACCATATAAAGACAATTGTCGTAAAATTCAATTACAATCAAAATTACATACAGTGTGATCACACGAAGAATTCAAAGCGAATTAGAAGGGGATCAAATTGAAAAACCTGTGCGGAATGAAGTGAGTGGTAACAGCACAGATAAATTCTATAAACTGTATGAAAACACTCAAATAAATAAGAACTGAAGAAGTTGCTTTTGCACATTGACGACAATCAAGAACCACCTCATTGAATACAATACAATATTTTGTAGAACGCAGTGTGTTCACAATGGCGGGTTATTGTAGAAATGGTGGTCTTATCTGTAGCCTGGCGGCAGCCAAAGAGCCACTTCAAAGACAAAACTCCTTTCAGAGGATCAACTATATATTGCTGCGGCTGTAAGGTACGCTCTTCGAATCGGAAGGTCTTAATTGATTAAATATAAGTTCCAGGGCTTAGGGGATGTATTCAAGCGGTGGAGTGTTAAAACGTAAACATGCAAGAGAACTTTATAAATAACTCGGCATTGCCAGGTCAGCTTTTCACAGTGAGGGGCAAACCAAATCCGATCAATACGGAACATATGAATAACGTAGATGGTCTCTGTGGCCGATGTTATTTTGGTAATTAATAATATAATTTAATATTGCTAAATATTTGACTAAAAATTTCCAAAAAAAAACCAATGTCTCACCTTTCATTCTCATTAAATTATTATTCAAAGAGATGAAAAGCTGAACTTGAATACACCAACAATATAAAATAAATAAAAAACCTTAAATATAGAAATAAGTGTAACATTTATCATTAAAATCTCTCGATAACATTTTTATTTGCCCTTTAATTTTAAGCTTGCACAGCCTTCGAGAAATCACGTTCCTTTGGAATATAATCTTGTGGTTAATCATTGCACATATATCCGGCTACAAGACCAGATTGTATTGGAGGTAATCTGTGTGGGTAAGAAACACCCTGCCCTTTTAGTTTTCGCTAATTGAAAAGGAGCTAATTACCTTGCGAATTACGCAAATTAAATTCCGCAAGCAAATTAAAAACATTAAAAATCGCATATATTTGGAGTTACACAATTTTGATTGCTCAAAACAATCTAATTCTTTTTCATTATATTTTTTTAGGAAGTAATAAATAGTAAAGTGAATTTGCATGATTATTTAAAGTTTCGTGCTTAAAATTAAAGCTGACAACAATATATTCGTAAAATTAAATTCAAATAATGCTTTTACAGTAGAGGCACAATATATTCCCTAAAAAATGTTAAACAGGTTCTTTGTACATCCCTCATAATGTTCCTTCCCAATATACATAAGCTACACTTTTGACTGAGGGATGTTCGTTCTACTGGCGAAACGTAGCGATGCGTGGTCTTCTCTTCTGATGCGATTAGCAACATTGGAAAAAATCTCACGTACAATCTGGGAAGGTGTGTTGAACCGCACTTACCACGCTTGTGCGGATGTTACAGTAGAAAATATGAAAGAGCTAAATTCCGATATTACTCAATAAATTTTGTTAGGACAGTTTTTAAATTAGTTATACAGTTACAATGAGTTTTACAAAATATAAATATGTATGTTTTTTTTTATAGCGAGAAAAGCACGTTTCTTTATAAAATTCATGGTGAAGAGTGGTGAAGAGTATTGAAGATTTATAATTGTGAAAATATTTTTGCATGCATCTGAGCGTCAAGATTTAATTTAATGAAAAATTCAGTGTGTAAGGAAATATATAAGTCTTGTTGAAGACACTACGTTGAAGGATTGTAGAGCAAATATTGATCATCTTAAGAAGCAGAAGAGGTGTTTTAAATATATTTGAGGTGAAATGAAGGGATTTCTGTAGTGTACCCGTATTCTAGTTAAGTATCAGAGTTTAAGGTAACTTATGGGTTTATAAAACATACAAACGAACATATGGTGCCAGAGCATAAAAAAATATAATTAAAGTTTAAAATTCTGCGACGATCGTAATTTACGTACATAACGTTATCTGAAAAGAAAGTTTTCTCCTAAACGGAAACCAGTCAGAAGGGTGTATACATATTCCTATAATTTTCAGGTAGTCGAGTTAATGATAGTCAAATTCCTACAACGGTACATGTAAATTCCTATAAGGTTCGGTCTCCAAGAAAATAAGCTCCTTAATCCCTTGTTACTGATACTCAAAAGAAATATTTCCAATTGAAATCCAACATTGAAGAACACATAGATATAGGTTCCCATATATTTAACGATCGTGACAATTACCCAATTAACAATGACCCAGATGACCAGTTGGTGAAAGTACAGAAATTCAGAATGCAGAAGCTTGCATTTTATTGCATGATTACCCCGAGGAAACAAAGTTACATGTGCAAGAAATAAGCGCTTCGTGCAAGGCAACAGGCGTTTGTAGGAATTTGACCATATACATTTTCGGTTTCTTCTACCTGACCCCATATTTGTAGGAATTTACCATCCTCGAGTCAGAATATGTGACTAATATTTAAGTAGGAACGTTGTAAATTGGATAAAGTTAAAAATGAATTGGTCATTTTAAAAGACACACGTCTTCTTTCCTTGGAATTTGGCATAACTGATACTTTAGATATCTGAAATTTTATGCGAAAATGTTTTCCTAACACCCGAAATTTATATATATTTTTAATAACATTCTGAATTACGAGAAATGTGTAGAAATAGTTAGAATAAATATGTTTTCACAATTATTACTAAGGAACAACTGGTACATTTACCCAAAAATCAGAATCATTTCAAGATAAATATTAATTTGCTTTGAGATAATAATAAATTATTTTCAAAGCTAGAAGTTAACAGACATAATTTTGTTGTCTTTGAAAGAGATTAATAAAAATATTAATTGAATGCAAATTAGCATTGTCTTCATCCAATCCTTTTTCAGAATAAAACCGCAGCGATGTACAATAAAAAAGTCTATTGAAATTGTTTTGTGGGGTTTCGACATTTACATTTTACGTCATCTATAATAATAGCCTGAGAATGTATAATATGGTTTTGTGTAAAGTTTTAATTTGAAAATCGTTTCGATGGTAGCTTGGGAATTAGAAAAGAAGCTGCGATATCTCTTGAGGCTACAGAATTTGGTTTTATTAAATCCTACAGGAGCCGCTTTTCATTATGTTAATTAACGCTTGTATTCTTCGCGTCTTTCGGAATTGATCATTATCTCCGGGAAAAACTTTGCTGAAATTAAAACAAGAAGCTATTGAAACATATTAAAATTTCGATTTAAAGATCTTTAAAAATAATTGTATGAATTTACAATGTTAAATAAATAAACATATATATACAAATTTAGAATCTCGTATGGGTCTCCTAAAATTATAATATATATCACTGGAGACGTAATTTCTAGAAATTTCTCGAATTTCATAATTATCGCTCGCTCTAAGGAATATAAATTACTCTTGGCTGTACCCAACCAAGGTGAGTTGAGTCTCAAACATGAATTGCTTAGTATATGCATTGACACTTCGTCATCTCCTCTACATCTCAAGAACAAACGTTGCACATATCTCCAATCCCACGATTACCATATACAGTATGCAGCTCCTTAATTACATTAGTGACACGTAACGTAATTGCGGGTAAACTGATACAAGAACAATGCCGCAACATTGGTGCAGAAGTAGTTGGAGTACGATTAGTGATAAGAGGAAAGCCATAACTCACTCGAATCGTAAAGAGCACATCGTTGTTGTGCGTATGTTGTCAAACAATTCTGAAGGCCAAGGGAGGACAAGGCAGGAGTAAAGTAGATTACCCATGGGATTACCAACTGGAATTGATCATTATTCTATTATCTAGGGCAGACCAGAATCTATGGATAAGATGCGCTGTTGGCTCGGTTTGACGTGGCAGTTAATTAGCATCTACAACCAGATGTTTGGTTCGTGACTTATATGTGCTGTTTGTCATCTGGCTTGTGTCACACGGGTGTATAGGATGTTTAGAGTAGCTCGGGCTTAAGATTAAATAAGTGAAATGATACGGTTTATATTCGCCAAAGTAAAATATCAACATATATAATGAGGACAATTTGGAATGGAAATTTACTATTCGATAAAAATTGTTTCAGTGCGAAACATTTGCTTCTCTCCTTTGATTGAAATATTTATTTATTTATTTAATAATATATCAATCACGGTTCGTATCAGAGGTATTTTATTTAGTTTTTATCTTTCGCTACTGAAGATGGGGGCATAGCCTTCGAAAGGTACATCTAGCTACTTAATGCTTTAATTTACGGTATTTTGGTGATATTCTATAGTAAATTTTATTCATTTAGTAATCTTTTTCTAATACGCAAGTCAATATTCCATCTTAACATTCGATACTTGCTCCCTTTCTACACATGCCTTCCTACTTCCACGAAACAAAAGTTTTATACTTCTTCTATCAGTGGCGGTTCGTGCCATTACAATCTGGGGGGGCGCATTTCTTAAAAAATAACATAATAGTGAGAAATCTTACCTAAAATGGATGCAAAATGATTAAATTCAATAATTTCTTGAAGGTGAATTCCACTCTTCTATCTTTCATTGATATAAACTTTTCCAAAACTTTTTCGTTAAAATTGTAAATATCTCGCACCACATTTTTATTAATACACATCATCGCCAACGCGTTTAAACGATCATTACCCATAGCATTTCGCAAAAAAGTCTTAATTCTTTAAAGTGTTGAAAAACAACGCTGTGATTCAGCAGTGGTCATCGGGGTTGTTAAAATAATTTTAAGTATTTTTATAGCTTCCGGGAAAGTTTCACTGAGATTATTTTGTAGCCATAACGAAAGAAAATTTGTGGCTTCAATTATTTGATACAAATCCGGACGCGAGTAAATGACTTCTAAATCTGTTTTAAATCTGGTTTTATTCAAAAATGGATATGCATGACACACGGTTTCCAAAAGGTCCACAGGAAATTGTTTAGAAAATATTGGCATCGATTTCGCGTTAAATAACTCAGCGGCTTGTAGATGGCCACGATATGAGAATCTGTCCTTCATCTGTGTTATAATTTATTTTGTAAATGTCGCTTGTAAAACGCCGCGTAAATGTTCGGTTTTGAGCACTCCTTGCACAAGTTTCCGATAAATGTAAATCAGGCAATGGCCTACCTAATTCTTTAATTTTTACTTTGTCTACAAGAGAAAGTCTACAAAACCCTATTTTCAATAAAGAACTAACACTATTCATTTTTATTAAATTATTTCTATTAAATATATTCTTGGAGAAATACGTGGCAAAATCGTACATACGTAACTACAGAACAAATGCTACTGTCTAATCTGGCTTAGTTAGTTAAAGAGTCCGCAATCCTAAAGATTGGTTGGAAACAGCACGCCATGCCGATCTATCCTGAGCTAATCCCTTCATCTCCCTATAGCTATTCATCTCAACGTCTTCAACTATCTGACTCACATACTCCAATCTAGGCCTACCTACCCCTCTCTTTCCCTCCACTCTACCTTCTATGATCAATTGCATAATCCCCCATGCCTAAGAATATGCCCTACTAATCTGTCTCTCCTACGCTGTAACACTCTCCAGATACTTCTCTTCTCCCCTACTAACTCTAGTACAGCTTCATTTGTTACTTTATCTTCCCAACCAATCCTCATCATCCTCCTATAACACCACATTTCAAGTGCTTCTAATCTACGCTTCTCTTCCTTTCCTATAGTCCACGCCTCACACCCGTACAGTGCTACACTCCAAACATATACCTTCAGTAATCTTTTTCTAATACCCAAGTCAATATTTGATCTTAAAATCTGTTCTTTTTCTACGAATGCCTTCCTACCCTGTGCTATCCTACACTTTATATCTACCTTGCTTCGATTATCTTTTGTGATTCTACTGCCTAAATAACAAAAATCTGACACTTCTTCGATTCTATTATCTCCTATTGTGATCCTCATTTTTCTACTGCATTCCTTTTTGTCACACCTCATCACTTTAGTTTTACCTATATTTATTTTCATGTTAAAATCCCTAGTCAATACTGCCTGCATACCATTCAATACCCTTTCTAATTTCTTTTCGCTTTCTTCCAATATAGCTATATCGTCGGCGAATCTCAGCATATATATTTTCTCTCCCTGTACATTCACACCTACACTATACTCTTCTTTTACTTTGTTTATTGCATCTTCTATATATAGATTAAATAATAACGGTGAGAGTGTACATCCCTGCCGAACTCCCTTCCCTATTTTTGCTACCTCTTCTTCCCCCTCAATTCTAACTAAGGCAGTTTGGTGTTTATATAAATTAAAAATTATTCTCCTATCCTTATAATCTATACCCGTTTCTTTTAAAATTCTAAACATTATGTCCCAATCTACATTGTCAAATGCCTTTTCTAAGTCTACAAAAGCTATGCAAGTTACCTTTCCTACCCTATTTCTTTTTTCTACTACCGTTCTTAGTGCTAGAATCGCCTCCCTCGTCCCTCTGTTTTTCCTAAAACCAAACTGATCTTCTCCTAGCCTTTCCTCTACTTTATTTTCTAATCTCCTATAAATAATCTTTAACAATATCTTCGATGCATGTGATAGTAGGCTAATGGTCCTATAGTTCTCACACAAATTAGCTCCTATTTTCTTCGGCATTGTTACTATTCTACTACGCTGAAAATCCTGTGGTACTTCTCCCTTCTCATATATTTTACAAACTAACCTGTATAATCGCTCCTGCATTTTTTCCCCTGCTATCTGGCTATTCTATATTAATTTAAATCAATCCCACGCTTCCCATATGTTCCTAATATCTCCCCACGAACTCAGATATGCTTCACTATCTTCGAGCTGTTTGCAATCCGATCCCAATCACATAATAAATAAATAATAAATAAATAAATAAATATGCATATATATATACTCTCTACATATATATATACTACTCTCTGTTCTCTCTGAACTTATCTAGGACGTTAAAGAAGCGCGACATACAATAGATGATGTAGTACATCGGTCGCCTGCACTCTATGATACACTCATCTCATTGCATATGTACTGTATATATGTATTTAACTTATACTGGCATTGGATAGCCGCTGGGAATCTGTGACATATATTAGACAATGAAGCAAGTATCGAACCGAAGAAATAGAAGATATACGGCATACGGTCGCTCTAACTGATTGCTTGCAACAGAGTGAGATAAGTGTATATGCATTTAACCTGTACTGGGTGGCGCTGAACACGCAGCGGCACCAAATTAGCGTTATATCTATACTATGCGAACGATAGTACAGATAGACACAGCATCGGTCACTGCTGTGTCTTGCAACGGATACCACAACGAACGCCACACCGGTTGTGTTGATTGTTGTCGCGGCGTAAGCTTTATCTTTTAGGAAAAATAATGCCGAGATAAAATATCGCAATACAATTATATATCTACGGTGATGCGCTCAATGTTCAGGAGGGGCGCACGGCCCTGCGGCCTGCATAAGGAACCGCCACTGTTTTCTATTCTACCATCTCCTATTCTAATCCTCATCTTCCGTTCGAATTACTTCTTGTCACACGTGATCACTTATATTCGAATTATTTGATTAACACAACATTTTAGCAAACCAATCACTATGGAATTACGTAATTAGGAAATGAAGTATTTCGATTAATCTTGTTAATTGTAGGAATGTCGATTTAAGGTTGGGTTGTCAATATGGGCTTGAATTGATTGGATAGTATCTAACTGCGTGAGGGCCACGAGCTGTAATGTGATGATGGTGCGATTGCGGAGACTTGTTACGTGTCTTCCTGCTGGACACTGGCGAACTAAGCCACTTCTAGTTATAATAACTGTTACCGGAGGAAGTGTAAACGTCGGCATATTCAGGTTTCGCAGAGATAAGATTATATATATAAAAGTATTGTAAACTACACAGAAAATGAATGACTTAATAAAATATCTAGATATTTCTTGTGTTGTAGACAGACCAGAAAGACGAGAGAATCGTCGCTAATCCTAAGTATTTATACAGCGACAAAACTTAATACATTTATGGTAAATTTTCAATAAATAAATCAATTTATTGCGTTAAGTCAGGTTAATAAAATTTGTCGGTGATATTTTAATATGTTTTTGTATGAGGTACCATTTTTGCAATGGTAAACAATCTTAGCCAAGAAAAAAAGTTCTTTATTACGAGATAATAGAAATTGACATGATGTACGGTTTTCAATCAACATTTTTGATGGACGATCCTCCAATAATAATATTAAATGTAGAAAATTATGTATCCAACTATAATTATCACAATAGTGCTAATTTTTTTAATATTGAAAGCACATTGGACATTATAATTTGCAAAATTATGAAAAAATAAATGTACATATCCCTGAAAATGACTGGAAATCACACCATTATTTCAAAATCTCATTATAATTTATAGCGAATATAAACAATCGATAGGATTAAAAGACCAGAAACTTTAGAAATTAACAATTGTAATTGTCATTCGAAGTTGACGAATTAAAAAGGGCTCATTAAATAATCAGAACTTCGGCGTTGCACAACAACTTTCATAGTGGCCTTTGCGACGAAGAGTAAATCCGCAACCCCAATATGGCCAATGGATGGGCATCAGTGGGCAGCCTCCGACCCAAAATACCAATTAAGATCTCATCCAGAAACAATATTTTAACTGCAAATGCTTTTGATATAGCAGTATACTTGAAATATATAGTATGGCCTCGCAAAATATATTATATTTCATAAAATAATTTAAGAGAAAACGCTTTAAATCAATAAAGTAGTTTTTCTGATCATCTTTATAAATATACATAAAAACAAGTATTTACCGGACAAATTTGTTGTTAAAGAATATGTTAAAATAAAGATTGTATTGTACAATAGGGTATATCCTGTTTATGGATATTTTTGCTGAAGGATCGATGAATCCCACCAAGATGGAATACAATATCAAAGTGAATGAGAGCTTTAATATTGAGCAGTTCAAATACGAAAAAGATAGTTCGAGTATGCCACCAAGCTAGAGGCAGCATCAAGGATTTCAACGTTGGTGAAATATCCGACAAAGGATGTCATATATTTCACGCAAGTACATATCGAAAAAGTATCGAAAATCAATTAGAATAATATTGGCGAGTAAATGGATATGTGTCTATAAAAATATTGCCTCTGGATTGAATAAAAATAAAACTCGTACATAATATTGCTAAAAGATTCTGCGAAATTCTATTTGATGTTTTATGCATCATATGGAACAAGTAACACTAAAATAGTAAGGTTCCTTTTTCTCATAGTTTTGCTTAGTAAATAATAGTTTTTATTTAATAAATCAACAAGTGACAAAATTTGATAATAAATTATCAACTATTCGCTATTGGCGATATATATTTGTTGATTTTTGGTATGCTTACTTTAAGCAAGAAAATTTTTAGTTGATCGTCCTTCAGGCTAAAATTATATACTGTCTGTTCGCATTTAATTTGCCTGACCATGAGATGCGCACTTGTCCAAAAATAGTGGTGGTGCATTTGCTATTGCTTAAGATGCGCCTACAATCATTCATCCTTGGTCTACAATCATTCATCCCTTCAGTCTGTGTACTTTCAGTGGCGTACAAACTTACTACCAAAATGAGTTTGCTTTTAAATGGTAAAGTAATCCATATCTAATCAAAGGAATTGATTTGCAATGTGTATAAATATTTTAAATCTGACTGCAATTTGTCATCGAAGGAAATAAAGGAAAGAGTGTCTGCAGCAACCAAAGTGTCCATAAGAACGGTAGCTACAATTATAAAGGAAGGTGAAGCTCCAGGTAACGAAAGTGAACCGGAATTTTCTACACCAGGAAAGAAGCGTATTCGAAAGGCGGCATTTAGAAGATTTTGAAAAGTGTGACTTTCGAAATATAATATATAATTTTCACAAAACCGAAAATACAAGAGTTACGCTTAAAACATTACGTGAAAAACTATACAGTGACTTAGGATGGGAAGGACATAAAACTTCCTTAAATCATATTGTACATGATTTAGGATTTAAGTTTAGAAGCACAAAATATAATCGTCAAGTTCTAATTGAAAGGCGCGATATTCGAGTTTTACGAATTAATTATTTACAATCAATTAAATATTATCGACAATTAGGAAAATCAATAATTTATATCGACGAGACATATATTCACGTCGGACATACTCAGTCGAAATCGTGGAGTCATAATTCCAATGAAGGACTGCATACGAATATCTCAAAGGGTCAACGTTTAATAATAATTCATGCCGGTGGTGAAAGTGGCTTTGTACCAAATTGTTTGACAATATTTCAGTCGGGTATAAGAAGTGGGGACTATCACCATGAAATGAATGATGAAAATTACGGAAAATAGATAACAGATAAATTGTTACCAAATTTACCTGAGGATTCCGTAATTATCATCGACAACGCGCCTTACCATAACATGCAAATTAATCGTGCGCCAAACAGCAATTCTCCTAAGCAGGAAATAGTAAAATGGTTGTCCGAAAAAAAATTCCATTCACGCATCTAATGTTAAAGCCCCAAATGTACGATAATACAAAATCTCCTAAAAAGAACCACACAACATATAAATTTGACACATAGACCATGGACACAGAGTTTTACGTTTACCCCCTTATCATCCGGATTTGAATCCTATACAACTAATATGGGCACAAGTGAAAAACAATGTTACTAACAGAAATGTGACATTTTCTTTATAAGATGTGAAAGTGTTAGTAGAAGAGAAATTCAATAATGTCACACAGGAGCTTTGGAAAAAGTGTTGTGAAAACGTTATTAAACAAGAAGATTTTTATTTAGAAAATGAAACTATACTGGATACACAAACTGAACAATGAATTATAAATCCGAACGAAGAATCCGACGAAGAGGACAGTAATTTATTTTTAAATAGTGACAGTGAAGAAAAATTGTAAATTATTCTATTTCTTTTTAAATATCCATTAAATGAACATTACCTATAATATCTCACTGAAGAAATGTTATTTATGTATGTAATAATAGCATATGATGACGGCATTTTATAGGCCATTAAATATCAATTTTATGGTAATTTACTATTTTGTATTTGACTTGTTGTATCTTTGTTATTTAGTTTGTTACAGGTACTTTTGCCCCAAAAAAATTCTTATATTACGAACATGGTAAAAACGACAAATGTATTGGGAACGCCACTGGTCGACAGAGTTGAAGAGAAGAACCGCCTTCTCTTCACGGAGATTGCCGAATATCCCTTCGCTATCTGCGCAACCCGAGGCAAACTTATAGCGAACAAACTGTATATATAATTATTTCCATAGGCATGAAATATAAACTAAATTTTCCATTTATCTACTTCGATAACTATTTATCGAAAATTTATAGTAATCTCATCTAAATTTCTAATCAAGCAATGAAAATATTGGATACAACGACCGAAGGGTTAAAAATGCAAATCTAAATGCTTGCCTATAAAACATTCAACATGCTAGCATATTTACATAAATGGGGACAATTTTAAGGTGTATTGGATTCCTTTGACAAGCGTAGTATAGTACATAAACATGAAATTAATAAAAACACAATTAAAGAATAATTTTAAAAAGTTTTTACTAACAGAGCTCACAAAACAAGTCATTTGTTTTAAGGGAAATGATGAAGTCAATAACAAAATAATTTTAGTTAAATTTGTATAAATTTAATCAACTTGCACGAGCACAATGGATTTTATATAAAACGTTTCGTTGTGCAAATACAATAGCGAATGAATAAAGCAAAGCAAATCGAAAATCAATTACTTTCCATATCATTTGATTTAGTCCTTATTTGTCTTTATTCTACTTCAATGGCAAATACAAATATAGTAATATATCTCTGATAATCAAATTGAAATCCACGAAATAAAATGAATTAAATGAAAAACTTTAGAAACAAGGCCTAGTCGAATTATTAATTCCAATGCCAAATATTATAACCTGTTGTGCGAAAATTATATAATTTTGAATTTTTGTTTTTAATAAGTTAAAATTAAATTGCAAATCGTTGAATGATTTTAACTTAACATTTTAGAATATATCCTTGAAAATATACCCTGAAATTTAAATATTTTGTTTATATAAAACTTGATTACGATAGACGCATGAAATAGTTTGTATATAATAAAATGAAAATGCAAATGCAAATGATCCTGGAGAATAAGTTATGTGAAAATTAATTAAAATTACATGCGCATATTCATGACTACATATGGTAAGTATATAA
Organism: Leptodirus hochenwartii; assembly: GCA_947310635.1. NCBI lineage: Eukaryota > Metazoa > Arthropoda > Insecta > Coleoptera > Leiodidae > Leptodirus > Leptodirus hochenwartii. The sequence goes on along the minus strand of OX371176.1, from coordinate 7,252,598 downwards.
CGTAGACCAACAGTCATCCGAAACTATTAAATTCTACGTTAAAATAATTTGATATTCTCTAAACCTGCAGCAAGGATAACAACAGTATTAACCAGCAGTAGAAAAACAAGAGTTAATTTTCATTTCGCACTTGGATAATTATTCGCTGTGGTAAAATTGTGACGAAACGAAGACAAAAGGGCATTAATTAATACTATTATAGATTATATAAGTAAAAAATTACGAAATAAACTAAATATAAAATTTAGGAAAGCGCGAGTTAGAAAGGCATTCGCTGATAAAGAGTTATTCTTAAGGTACACGACGAATAGAAGAATTGAAAATGTAGTGCTTCAAGTTTTATAGTTGAGCATTACATTAAACTATATCTTAATTTCATTCGTTTTTTTGTACTTTATGATACTTGGATAGAATTTTATTGGAAATTATTTTCAAGCCGAATAAATGTTAATATCGCTATATTTGTCGGGGAACGTTTAGTCGAGATAAAAGTGTATATGTTTTTTATATGTCAGAATTAGCACGTTTCGACGAAATGGAAGGAAATCTGAAGTGTGTGAATTTCATACTCTTGCATAACAATTTCGTCTCTACCCGTTTCTATATTATACAAAATAGAGTTTAGGTAAAATGCCAAATTTCAAAAAGTTTCTTACAAATAGTAGATAGAGCTTTTCTGAGCTGTAGTATTCGATAAAACTAACGCAAGATGGTGATGATGTCAAATGTCCCTAGGGAGTCCTTCTGGCTATTCTAAAAAGCTTGTCGAATACTTTCTGCTTGTTGGACTACAGCTTTATGGGCTTGTATAGCGAATTTCGCAAAGAGACTTTAGCTATTTTCAAATTAATCACTATTACAATTATATATCAAGCATATTATTTTAGAAAAGTGTGCTGTATTTTCATATTGTTGCGCTACTGAAGCAATCGAAATGCGTTCATGTTTTTAGTTGATGTTCGATAATATTAAAAAAAATGCGTGAGACTATCGCGCGGTAGAAGTGAAACTTCTTAGCTCCTAGGAAAAGTTGATTTTATACATTGCTTTTTTCCCCATTTGTTAACGATTTTTTTTATTCGATATTTGATCATATATGGAACACACTGTACCTAGCGGATTATTAAACAATTGTTTATCAAATTCGCGATGAGCAGGTTGAAAGAATGTAAATTTTGTGTATGATGCACTAGTGGGTGCATTTCTATTTGTCGATGGCTCGCTCAGCTGTATCAGATTCATTTCGTTGATCTCTCACATCGCGTGTATCTTCACGTGCCTGAATCAGTGGCATTCAAATTCTCTATACCACTCACTGTTTCCTCACTTAACGACGGTATCGATTCATCCAGTGTATTTGAGGTCGTTGGAAGGTTATGTTGTCCACCTTGTTTCTTTAACGCCCTTTGCCTGGCTCGATACTCTCTACTTCTTTCCAAGGTACTTGTTGGCACTTTTCTTGGCAGTTTATTCGCTTTCTTCCGTTCTCTAAACGCTCGCTCTCTGTCTGTACTTGTCTTTTTCTCCATTTCACTTTTCACACAATGGAAATTGTTCGCTAAAAGATTAAGCTGTGTTTGTGTAATATATAATAAATACGCAAGCGTCTACTGGTTGCCTTATGCTACGTATACAAACAGTACACGCGGCGCATGCGCGTAGCGTGTTTCACTTTTCGTGACGGAAGCGTTTCACTTTTCGTGACGTTCAGGCCATTTTGCCCTACCGCGCCTATAGAAGTTTCACTTCAAAAATGGCTAATATTATTATTTCTTGCAAAAATCATCCTCAAATTTAAGAAAAACAAATTCTATAGATACAGCGAGCAAAATATGATTATTTTTGTACATAATTAGAAGATTCCTTCACACCTGAATAAATATATAATATTGCACATTTTCGCAAAGTGCTGCTTCCTTAGAAACTACATTTCTTTGCGTTGACTGTTACAAGCTGCATAATAGTAGCATTTGGCAGTGAAAAGAACATTTTGCAAGATTTTTGTATACAGCATCGTTCATCTTAATACCAGCAGGATGGGTGGAGGAAGAACACATAAAATTGCCTAGATAAAGAGACATCCCAGAGACCGAGTCTCCATTCGAAATATTCTTTTGAAAGTATTCACAACTGCTGTTATGGAACCTAATTCAATCAATGTACTATACCAGAGCACCCAATGCATTTTGTCGTATAGGAAAGTTTTGAATGAAGATATAATTTTTTTTCACTTTTTTAGAACACAAACTTCGTTTTGTTACTTTATAATTATTAATTACCAATTTTTAAGAAAGCACTATTTATGCCTTGCCAACTCTAATGTAGGTTTATGTTTGACATATTTTTTCCATCTTTTACAACTACATTGTACAATATCACTTTATCTAAAAACATGCCCCATTAGCCTACCCCATTTATAGCGCCGTAACGCTTTAAAAAAATTCAAAATGCTTTTTACAAAAAAAAATATTTTCTCTCAGTTCGCATCTAATGGAGAATATGATGCTTAAACTTTCCTGTATTTTGAATAAATAACAAATTTAAAAGAATTGCTGTATTATGCATATTATATATATCGACAATTGCAGATATTATCTACACAGAAAATATTTCTGATTTCAATATTACATCTTAAATTATAAAAATAGCTTGTGAGATAGAAAAAATAATCTGAACTAGAAAAATTACATATGAAATTTTTATCCCAATTCGAATACTTTACATGCAGCTTTCTTCAAATTAAATTACATTTTCTTTAAATCGATTTACTACCACAAAATCTCTTGTATTTTATTATATTGTACAATAAATATTTTTCCTGAATATAAATATCTAAACTATCCAACAGTATTTGCTTTAATTATTCATTAAAGAATTGTAATTTGCAAAAAAATCAGTTCCTCAAACTTATTCACTAAATACGTTCGATGAAGAAAGTTATAAGTGGAAAGTTAGAAGCTACAATTATTGTTAAAAATAATTTAGCGGAAATTTTGTACCAGCGCAAATTCAGCATCGCGTTTCGTTAATATTTTATAGGTTTATTTTGCATTCCATATCAATCATATTATTCCAGCGTATAATTGTTGTTTGCAAATTTAGTCCTGGACATGTGATAAAGCACATATTCAAAGCATAGCGCACAATTGGAAATAATTGAAGCCGCAGATATCGGTGAATTTAAATAATGTTGTTATAGTAATGGAAACGGTCATGAGTTCCATTGGTTTGGAAGATATCACCATTAACAACTCGTGGAGAATAGTTTCCTTCCCAATTTTCAAAACAACAATTTTCGAATCGTCTCATAATATTACATTAATATAATTATTAAATACCATAATTTAGTTTGCTACTTTATCTTTAAAGTTAAATTAGAAATAATAAGTCATTAAATAATTTATTCTTCTTACGTCATATATAACAAGAATCTAATACTTTTGCTGTTTTATCAACAATTTTGCTTTTTTCATATTTTATGCAATTTTGCTTAGGTTCCATTTTTCATCTACTTACTTTTTGGCTATATGTTATCATTTTATTTTACTATATCTGCATCAATAATTATTTATATCTTATAAATGTATTTATGTCTCGTTATTTCATAAATTATTTGTATACATGAATCTTTTTAGCAAATTTTCCGACTTTTAGAATATATGAATTCACTACAAATTTAAATAAATCAGTTTTACCTTAACTCTTTAAAAAATTGCCAATTGTCCACCTCACGTTAAAATTCATTCTTCTGTTTTTGAAATTGCTCCCTTCTAAAAAAATAAAATATCGCAAGGCTCAATGCGCGATTAATTGATTTCGAATATGCGGATGGTGAATAATGAGAATTCGTACGTACAATTTATAACTTTAATTAAGTTAATAAATGGTCGAAATTTGCTGATCAAAATAATTTTGAAATTGATACGATTCGATCAGTTTCCGTTACGACATTGCAAACAATTTCCCAGCGAATTTTAAATAATATTCAAACTGGAAATATTTTTGCTTTATCAGCGTAATAGATTAGCAAATAGTTGTTTATTTTATTTTATTTTACAAATTGAAAAATGGTGGATGAATTGATATTTTACACCAAGAAATTAAATTGTCGTATTAAAAGTGTCATGTTTAAATACGAATAGACCAGAAGTATTTGCTAATTTTCTAGGAAATCCCAAAGATTTGATTGATTTCAATAAAAAATCTGGTATTTATGAAATATCTTGTTCTAGTTGTCCTACGGTAAATACAAGACAAAACAAGAAGTGGAGAGTTGATTGAATTATTTGAAAAATTATTTTGCTCTTTCGGTCGATGTGCCTTAAGAAAGATGGTCTATTACCTGTTAATGAAATATTTTTTACCATAATTGAACGTACGTTCCATATGTCTATAAATGAGTTGAATATGAATTTAAGATGTCTAATGATTAGTTAGTTAAAGAGTCCGCAATCCTAAAGATTGGTTGGAAACAGCACGCCATGCCGATCTATCCTGAGCTAATCCCTTCATCTCCCTATAGCTATTCATCTCAACGTCTTCAACTATCTGACTCACATACTCCAATTTAGGCCTACCTACCCCTCTCTTTCCCTCCACTCTACCTTCTATGATCAATTGCATAATCCCCCCATGCCTAAGAATATGCCCTACTAATCTGTCTCTCCTACGCTGTAACACTCTCCAAATACTTCTCTTCTCCCCTACTAACTCTAGTACAGCTTCATTTGTTACTTTATCTTCCCAACCAATCCTCATCATCCTCCTATAACACCACATTTCGAATGCTTGTAATCTACGCTTCTCTTCCTTTCCTATAGTCCACGCCTCACACCCGTACAGTGCTACACTCCAAACATATACCTTCAGTAATCTTTTTCTAATACCCAAGTCAATATTTGATCTTAAAATCTGTTCCTTTTCTACGAATGCCTTCCTACCCTGTGCTATCCTACACTTTATATCTACCTTGCTTCGATTATCTTTTGTGATTCTACTGCCTAAATAACAAAAATCTGACACTTCTTCGATTCTATTATCTCCTATTGTGATCCTCATGTTTCTACTGCATTCCTTTTTGTCACACCTCATCACTTTAGTTTTACCTATATTTATTTTCATGTTAAAATCCCTAGTCAATACTGCCTGCATACCATTCAATACCCTTTCTAAATTCTTTTCGCTTTCTTCCAATATAGCTATATCGTCGGCGAATCTCAACATATATATTTTCTCTCCCTGTACATTCACACCTACACTATACTCTTCTTTTACTTTGTTTATTGCATCTTCTATATATAGATTAAATAATAACGGTGAAAGTGTACATCCCTGCCGAACTCCCTTCCCTATTTTTGCTACCTCTTCTTCCCCCTCAATTCGAACTAAGGCAGTTTGGTGTTTATATAAATTAAAAATTATTCTCCTATCCTTATAATCTATACCCGTTTCTATTAAAATTCTAAACATTATGTCCCAATCTACATTATCAAATGCCTTTTCTAAATCTACAAAAGCTATGCAAGTTACCTTTCCTACCCTCTTTCTTTTTTCTACTACCGTTCTTAGTGCTAGAATCGCCTCCCTCGTCCCTCTGTTTTTCCTAAAACCAAACTGATCTTCTCCTAGCCTTTCCTCTACTTTATTTTCTAATCTCCTATAAATAATCTTTAGCAATATCTTCGATGCATGTGATAGTAGACTAATGGTCCTATAGTTCTCACACAAATTAGCTCCTATTTTCTTCGGCATTAATGATTATTGGTCAAATATTTGTTTTAGCATGTGTTGAAATGTACAAAATTTTTATTTTGAACTTCAAGAAATCGATTTGATTTTATTAAGAGTCGAGAGAATTTTGGTAAACATAAGGTAAATTTATCGCCTTATTTATTTCAACTCAAGTATTAAGAGTTCGGAAATTTTTGCCGATGGTTATTTTTGACAGTCTCAAATTAGAGAAATATTTTGATAAAACACAAACTTAATTTCGAGATATTTTTTAAAAGTAACTAAGTAGCTAATACAGTTAATATATCATTTAAAACTTTCGTAACATTTGGCAAAAATATTACGTCCTTCGATTATTCTAAATTTATTTATTTTCTTCACAAAAAGGAATGCAACCGAAGAAATACGGATTAGAATAGGAGTTGATATAGAATAGAAGAAGTGTCAGAGTTTTCTTATTTAGCGAGTAGGATTACAAAGGATAACTGAGGTAAGGTAGATATAAAATGTAGAATAGCACAGGGTAGGAAATTGTTCATAAAAAAGGAGCAAATTTTAAGATCAAATATTGTTTTGGGTATTAGAAAAAAAATACTGAAGGCATTTGTCTGGAGTGTAGCATTGTACGGGTGTGAGGCGTGGACTATAAGAAAGGAAGAGAAACGGAGAATAGAAGCATTTGAAATGTGGTGCTACAGGAGGATGATGAGGATTGGTTGGGAAGAGAAAGTAACAAATGAAGCCATATTATAGTTAGTATGGGAGAAGAGAAGTATTTGGACAGTAATAAAGCATAAGAGATACACTAGTAGGTCATATTCTGAGACACAGTGGTAATATGCAATTAGTTATAGAAGATAAAGTAGAGTAGATTGGACCTATGCGGTTTGGTTAGGAAAATATTGATTTTGGTAGTTAAAAATATTGAAAAATTTATGCAAAAATGTACATGAGAAACCAATTGAAACTAGATTTAAGGAGCATTTAGTTCATTTGATATTAAATAGAAAGGATAAAAGTGCTGTAGTCGAGCATATTTTTGACTAACTCAGGTCATCCTATTCCAATTAGTTCACTTAAATGACTTAAGTGTTTTGAATTACTGCGTGTTAAATGCTTCTAAAAGTATATACGTGCATAAATCTAAATCAAATTTAATGAATTTAGATTCAGGCCCAATTTCATCTTCTTCAATACTTCTGTCATGTTGACTTATTCATTTAATAGTATATCAATTACGATTCGTGACGGAGGTATTTTATTTAGTTTTTATCTTGTACTACTGAAGATGGGGGAATAGCCTTCGAAATGCGCATCTAGCTACTAAATGCTTTACGTAACGGTATTTGGGTGATATTCTTTTATACTATTATTTAACACCGTAGTGATAATTTTCAAAATAGTCGAATGGAAAACTTTTATAAACGCAATAAATATTTCCAAATTCGTGCTATCAAAAAAACGAATAGAAGATTCCACCACAATTCTGGTACCTATTACAACAAGACTGTACAAGACCATACAATTATTCAGGAAGTGTCCTAAATACACTGACATGTGTTTTATGGAAACCGCCCCTATCGTATTAACCCCCGAACATGACAGCGAAACGTATATCCGCAGAAAGTCTAACATGGCGAATCAATTTAGGGAAAACAGACGTTATCGTTACTCGCCTCACGTCTACGTACCGAACCGCTCGCTATGGCACAAACCACGCGTTTTATGTACTTGCGTAGAAAGCCTGGTATTAATCAATCAACGAGCTGTAGACAACTGGAAATGAATACATTGTACAATAGCACCGGGCAAATTGGAACACGAAAATTGTATAACAAAGTCATAATTTAATTTAATAACATTCGGGGGCACCGTGGTGGTATTGTCGTTAGACTGTCACCGCGGATGTTGCAGGTTCGAATCGCATTCCGTTCGGGATATTTTTCAGAAGAAAAAACACCTTCTGGACCGTGGATGTTGTAATTGTCGCCACTTAGGTGTTCCATGGTAACAATTCAAGAAAATTAGTAATACTAGTATGAAAAGCCTAAAGGCATAAGAATGGAAGCGCCCTTCAGCGCCCATTTATTTTTTTTTTTAAATAATCACATTCACATTAGAAATTTTCTATATAGTTCAGAATACACCTTTATAAGCTTTAAATTTTTATTGTTTTGCCTGATATAACAAAAATATTTTTTTTTTTACTAAGCGACGTATATAAACTAGATAAATATTCAATATTTAATGATCCTAATAAAAAATATGCATGGGACTCTCGCGCGGTAGAAGTGAAACTTCTTATCTCCTAGGAAAAGTTGATTTTATGCATTGCTTTTTTTCCATTTGTTAACGATTTTTTTATATATATTTATATATTTTTATTCACACAATTTCAATTCTGTGAAAAGTGAAATGGAGAAAAAGACAGGTACAGACAGAGTGCGAGCCTTTAGATAACGGAAGAAAGCGAATAAACCGCCAAGAAAAGTACCAACAAGTACCTTGGAAAGAAGTAGAGAGTATCGAGCCAGGCAAAGGGCGTTAAAGAAACACGGTGGACAACATAACCTTCCAACGACCTCAAATACACTGGTTGAATCGATACTGTCGTTAATTGAGGACACAGTGAGTGGTATAGAGAATTTGAATGCCTATGATTCAGGCACGTGAAGATACACGCGGTGTGAGAGATCAACGAAATGAATCTGATACAGATGAGCGAGCCATCGACAAATAGAAATGCACTCACTAGTGCATCATACACAAAATTTACATTCTTTCAACCTGCTCATCGCGAATTTGATAAACAATTGTTCAATAATCCGCTAGGTACAGTGTGTTCCATATGTGATCGAATATCGAATAAAAAAAATCGTTAACAATTGGAAAAAAAGCAATGTATAAAATCAACTTTTCCTATGAGCTAAGAAGTTTCACTTCTACCGCGCGAGAGTCTCACGCATTTTTTTTTAATATTATCGAACACCAACTAAAAACATAAACGCATTTCAATTGCTTCAGTAGCGCAACAATATGAAAATACAGCACACTTTTCTAAAATAATATGCTTGATATATAATTTTAATAGTGATTAATTTGAAAATAGCTAAAGTCTCTTTGCGAAATTCGCTATACAAGCCCATAAAGCTATAGTCCAACAAGCAGAAAGTATCCGACAAGCTTTTTAGAATAGCCAGAAGGACTCCCTAGGGACAATTGACATCATCACCATCTTGCGTTAGTTTTATCGAATACTACAGCTCAGAAAAGCTCTACCAAATCTACTATTTGTAAGTGGTATAGAGAATTTGAATGCCACTGCTTCAGGCGTGCCGTCTACACGTGAAGATACATGCGGTGTGAGAGATCAACGAAATGAATCTAATACAGCTGAGCAAGTAAGCCATAGACCTAATAGAAATGCACCCACTAATGCATCATACACAAAATTTACATTCTTACAACCTGCTCATCGCGAATTAGATAAACAAATTGTTAGTTAAAAGATTAAGCTGTGTTTGTGTAATATATAATAAAATACGCAAGCGTCTACTGGTTGCCTTATGCTACGTATACGCAATACACGCAGCGCATGCGCGTAGCGTGCGTTTCACTTTTCGTGACGTTCAAGACAATTTGCCCTACCGCGCCTATAGAAGCTTCTCTTCAAAAATACTAGTAACATACAATATAAACAAATAATTTGTTATTACATAAGCCCGGTAATGAAAGTACGGTGATAAAACAATTTTTCATGCGTGCAGACTACTTTTTCTAATAAATTGTACCAAATTAATTGATGGATAAATATGGAACAATTTAAATAATATTTCTGACAAATACCGTCCAAATTTAACTCATAAAAAATACGACCCTATATTTATTTCTTAAAATATCGAATTGTAATTTTAGAATTAATTTGCCCAGGCTTATAACTTCTATTTTATTGCAAGGATAGCGAACAAGACCGGAAGGATATAAGATCTATGTGCATATAAATATAATCCTGTATACAACACATATCATATATGAAATTTCGATATAGATCGCTGTACAGGACAATCCAGATATCTCACAACGAAATCTATATATTTCGTGATTTTCTACATATATCATTGGAAATTTTTTGCAGCATTGAAAAATTACTTTCCATAAGAAAAACTACAATATAAATCCCTAGAATTCATTTGAAGATCGTACTACGTAACAATAAACACCTACAAACCTTCGATGACCAAAGTTGAATCCGAATTTCTAAACAATAAATAATGAAAAACTAAGAAACATAATTACTAATTTATATACATATAATAGGAGATTCAGAACTATAAGGTTAAGGTATTTTTTCAACTTACAGATATTTTATACTTGATCGAAATGAATAAAATTGTTTAAATTTATATAATTTACATAGAAAAAAATTATGAAAATTAAAAACGATGCAGCTAATATATTGGCGATTTTACACTATGAAGAATTACATTATTATTATAGTTAAAATCATTAATGCAAATTTAAAAAATATTATTGCTAATATTATAAACAATTTCTTTTCTCTTTTCTAAATATTGATTATATATATATATATATATAAACTAAACTATTGGTTGAGTAAATCCTTATAATTTTTTTTATATTATGTAAATTTTCGACTAGTTTCGGCTTTTGGCCATCATCAGGTGAAAAAAGTGTCAGATATTACTTTATGGATAACATGTTGTAATATCAACCTTACAAAGATGGACTTCCACAACTTTTTATATAAATAAATAAATAAATAAATAAAACAGCGGAATATATCTATCGCAAGAAAACATTAAAACAAATGCAATTGGTAAGAGCATTTTTTATTTATAACTTTGATTCTGGTGTTAAAGAAATGTTTGAGGAAGAAAAATTTACTTTCACTTTTCCAAGAATGTAGTGAAATTGTTGCAGATTTTAAATTAAAACATGTACTATGATAGCATTGGCTCGACAAACAATTACACGAAAAAGATCGCATATTATATTTCTCGCAATTTCGTGGCAGTTTTAAAGCGAAAAATATTTCCAATTTCACTGGACTAGATTGTCGAAATCATTTATATAATATTAAAAAAATTATAACTACAGTGTTAAATTAGTTAAAGAGTCCGCAATCCTAAAGATTGGTTGGAAACAGCACGCCATGCCGATCTATCCGATCTAGTGTTAAATAATAGTATAAAATATCACCAAAATACCGGAACTTAAAGCATTAAGCAGCTAGATACGCATTTCGAAGGCTATGCCCCTATCTTTACTAGCACAAGATAAAAATAAAATAAAATACCTCTGTCACGAATCGTGATTGATATTCTAAAAATAAATAAGAACTAATTTGAATAGGATGACCTGAGTTAGTCAAAAATATGCTCGGCTACAGCACTTTTATCTTTTCTATTTAATCTGAAATGAGCTAAATGCTCCTTAAATCTAGTTTCAATTGGTCTACGTGTTTGTCCTTTTAAGACAACTAGAACAAGATATTTCATAAATACCTGATTTTTTATTGAAATCAATCAAATCTTTGGGATTTCCTAGAAAATTAACAAGACTATTACATGTTACTTTAAAATTAAAATTATATTTATTTAAAATACTATCTAAACCACGTGCAATTATAGGATCAAATGGTAATTTAACAAATTTTGGAGTTGAATTATTACTTTGTTCTAAACTACTAATATTTCTGATATCTCTTATTTTTTTTAATATGTTATTTATAATTTTATAAGAATAGTCATTTTGTACTGCTATATTTCAGCTATTACTTAATTCAATGCTATATTTATCATTCGATAAAGGAAAAATTTAATAAGCGGTTAATTAAAAAAATACGTTACGGTATTTGGGTGATATTCTATATTCTACTTGTATATAATAGTTTTATTCTAAAACCGGAATACCCTGTATGTCTCAGACTATGATCCTGTAGTTGTCCCGACATACCCATTAATAAATGCGCATAATTTAGTGAGCACTGACGAAATATACGCGTGGAATACGTTTGTTCAATTCGGGACGGAAGGAATAATATGGAATACGGCGAATTTGTGGACCGAACACATAAAAGAACATATATAATCTAATAATGGGATTGTGATGCCCGAAGAACCCACTGACAGACATTGTTGAAACCATGAGTTTGCGGAACTATTCAATTGCCGCTATAATCATATGAAGGAAATAATATCACGATTAATATTATTGCTATCAAACCAGGACATTGTACATGTACAAGGAGAAAGAAAGTGCGACTCAATTAAATTTTACTGATGGGGATATTTTTCAATATATAAGATCATTGGTTAACTCGCATCTATACTCGACGTACTGATTATTGACAGATATTAAAATTAAGACGTATTTGATCTAGGAAATTTCGAAGAAAAATCCAGCGTACTTATATGACAAAATAAAGCGTCGATTCAAATTTGATTTTGAATGTGCATCATCTCAACTTTTGAAACTTAATTACATCTCCGAAATATAGAATTGTAATTTTTTTATTGTGCTTGGGAATAAGAATCTGCTCTTTCTGTTCTTCAAGATTTAGTTATACTCAAATGAGATACCTACACTTATTATAAAATTAAAGAAAATAATACATCGCGTATCAAATTAAATGCTGAGTAAATAATATTAATTGTTTTTTAATTAATATTAATTGAAATAATTTTAGCAATTACTGGCAATATACATTATAATAGAAAAGATAAATTATATTAGTTTTGCTATTTTCAGTTATGTAGAAATGTAAGTTTTAATTGGAAAAAGCATATAAAATTTCTGAATACATTAGAATATAAATCCAGTGTACTTATATGACAAGATAGATCTTTGAATTAATTTTTATTTTAGATCAACCGGATGTGCATTATCTCAACATCCGAAAAAGATTTAATTTAATACCATCTCCGAAATATAGAACTGCCTATTTAAAAAAATAAGTCTTATATTCTTTTACAAATCGTTTTAATAATATTGTGCTTGAGATTAATAATTTGCTCTTTCCTTATCTCAAAATTTAGTCATACTTAATTTAAAGAAAATAATATATCGCTTATAAAATTAATTGCTGAGAAAATAACTTGCAAAATATTAATTGTTTCCAACGCAATACTTCAGCTCAAATACTTCAGCTTTTTTGGAACTATTAACAATGTGCATTATAATAGAATAGCTAAATTATATTAATTTTGGTATTTTCAGTCATATTTTCAGTCATATCATATTTTCAGTCATGGTATTTTACATAGAAATGTAAGTTTTAAATTGAAGAAGCACAAATATTTCTGAACTGCATTAGAATATAAAGCGGCAGCTATACACTTTTCAATATTGAAGCAGGTGTACATGAAGCATATTTTAATACAAATACGAAATTTTGTTACAATTCTTGCGAATGATCTTAAAAAAGTTGTAAAAATGCACTACGAGTTTATCAAACTGCACGCCTGGCAAAGATATGTGTTTCAAATAAAGTACATATATTTCGAAAATATAATCCAATTCGAGTGAATGTATGTATAATGCATAACTATTATTCATTTCCCTATGAAAAGTATCAGCTGGTAAACATGATTTATAATAAACCTCGGTATTATTGTATTATACTACGTGCTTCTTAAGAGCATAATATACTTGCTGCTTCAGTAGAAACTTACAACTACTCGCCTGGAATATGTGTAAAAGATATATTTGAGTTCGTGTCCAATAAACGAAATAAATGGACGAAATTTTGATAAATCTAAACTTCGCAACAGATACGGGTTGTGTTTCGTTGTTCTTAAACAAATCATTCAAAGAAAACACGTATATAATGACCTAAAAAAGTCGACCTATGGTAAATTCACTATAACTGTAATCAATCTATTTTTTAAGTTTAACATCAATTTTATAAGTTTTACGAAAATATTATCAACGCATTTTTTAAAACCTGGGATTATTATTTTTGTCGAGAAACATTAAAATTAAATCAGTTTCCAAAATTCATCAAACCTAAGATATAATATATGTTAAATTGTTCGATATTATGTTTTGTATATTCAGGACAATATAGTCTTGTTTGTCTTTGAACATACCCAATATACAAGAGGATTACAAACAAACAATGTTATGTAATTCGGCATCTTGTTGCAAAGTTTGAATAATATCAAATTCGTTCCAATAATATTATTAAAATCGTACAAATTGCAAATGCAAACCATTAAGTTTTCAATTGATTATTGTATAATGGTTATAATGGCTTCTAATTGACAGATTTCAATGAAAAGATATATTATTTATTTATTACGAAAGCATACGATTTTAAGTAACTGATTATTTATTATGCGAAATTATTAAATAATAATATTTCCGGCAGTTTCTTTATTGAGAAATAATTCTTCTATTATTTAGAAATAATATTGTAAATATATATAACAGATGAAGTTTTTTTGTCCACACTTTTCAAGAAGTATAACAAAATATTGACTATATATTTAAAATATATAAATTAAATTAACTTTTATATTATATTTAAACACTTCTTACATTTACAAGAACACAAAATAAATGAAATATGTAATGAATGTATAATATTTTTTATAATATTATATTTTATTATTATGTCTACTAAATGTATTTATCTTAAGAAAATGAAATAAACTTTACTTTACCTATTTTACCATGCATATCAGCTTCAAACTACTAAATTATTAGTATGTATGAATTCTCTAAAATTAGTAGAATAATCCATAATATATTGAGATAACTTATGAAATATTTTTTAATAATACTTTTATGTAATTACTATAGAATATTTATATGTTCGTTAGTGGGATTTTAATTGTTTAGTTTGAATGAACTTTTGGTGCAACTTTAAGTCCTAAAGTTTTATATTCATTAAATAACAGTCTTATTTAATATAAATAAACTTTAATTAACCCACTATTAATCTAATACATCTCATAAAATGTAATAAAAATTAGTTATTTCTGTCAAATTAATCTAAAATGTTTAGCAAATATTATTTTGACGATTGCTACAAAATCATCTTGTTAAAAATTATTTTTCAATTTATATACAATATTATATGGAAATGATATATGTAGTTACTTTGTGGTTTTATTTTCAAAATACCTTCCTACCATTATTCAAACGTATGGTAGATATTACATACGTGCATATTATATTCTTGTTTAAACTTTCTTTTGTGCGCACGTTTACCATCTCCACGGTAATTTAATTTCTTCATCAGATTTATGGACTACGATAATCTAATAATATCTATATTAAGAAAATACGTGAAAATTCCACATTTATTGAAGGAAATTCTTGCATACGCTTTTTTAAGTTTCTTAGGCAAAGTAAAATCGATTAAGAATAAAAACTAATCGCATAGGATTAAGAATTTTAGTGTAGATATTTTTACGCGATGCACTTTTTTTTTAGTCTACAATATTGGCTTTAAAAATTGATTATTGAATAAGTCCGATTTTACGCCCATTGACAAAAAAAAATCTTTCAAAACCAATAAATAATTATTGACTATTTTAAAAATTACTTTCGAGAAAAAAATAGACAAATTTACAAGTTTTTAAGCATATAGAACTAGTTTAAGTTGAGCAATTATTCGATTTTATTTCGTCACGTTGAATACGTTGACTAAATTCATTATCAATTATGTAAACAGTAAAATACTAAAATAGAAATTCTTCACTCGACGCAGGTAATAAAGTTTCTACCAATTCAAATTGTGTAATACATCGATGAAATGAGAAATATGCGAGAAACCGATGTTTAATTCAAGCGTATTCTTCCTCCGTTGAAATATTCATGATATTTTAATTCTGACCCTATTTAAATTTCATTCTCAGCTAAGGACGGAAGTATATGAAAACAGCGGTAAATGCAGCTGTGAAAAGGATGTTAATCACTCTAAAATATGCATGGAGTTATTGAAATTTAGCTGCTGCAGTGTCTTCCCTAATTAGCGGGCTCATTAAGATCGTATCAAAAATACGAGAAGAAATATTCTGCAGTTTTTACGCAAGAATACTAAATTGTGTTTCGTATATCGGTGTATAACGTCTTCCGTAGTCTACTGTACCAGACTAATTAAAGTTACAAAACAAACAATTTCCTTGTGTGATTTTACAGGGTGTGTCAAAATTTCCCTAGTTGTAGAGCGTTTATAAGTTGTTAGTAAGAACTAGAAAATCCGAGTTATTTTTCAATGAAAAATCTGAGGTTTCGTAAATTTAATGTTCAGGTCAAGAATTATTAATTATTATAAATATTTTTTTACTATTAAAAATATCATATTTTATATCATCTCGTTTTCATTTGATTTATTTCAAGCTAAAAGTTCGAAGAAATGTTGATATTAGTGTTTCGTGGTTTTATCTTGGTTGGTTGTTAAGATGCCGAAGATGCTGTGCAGTAAATTAAGGCAACAGATGCTCCGCCCGTGATATTAACAATAAATCGCAATACAACTAAAATATTGCTGAAGAAACTTTATGTGTCAAGTTTTTCCTTCTTAACCACGGTGATGTTAAAAAAGTATAGAGCTAATTCTTTCATAATAGCAGACGGTCAACAAAGATGGTTTTGTTATCTCTAGAAGTCCTTATTATTATAAAACAATCAATTAATGCTACCCAAAAAGTTTTATAAAATTGTTATTAAAACAATAATCGATTGTAAAAAAAAAACATGCGAGAGACTCTCGCGCGGTAGAAGTGAAACTTCTTATCTCCTAGGAAAAGTTGATTTTATGCATTGCTTTTTTTCCATTTGTTAACGATTTTTTTATTCGATATTCGATCACATATGGAACACACTGTACCTAGCGGATTATTGAAAAATTGTTTATCAAATTCGCGATGAGCAGGTTGAAAGAATGTAAATTTTGTGTATGATGCACTAGTGGGTGCATTTCTATTTGTCGATGGCTCGCTCAGCTGTATCAGATTCATTTCGTTGATCTCTCACACCGCGTGTATCTTCACGTGCCTGAATCAGTGGCATTCAAATTCTCTATAGCACTCGCTGTGTCCTCACTTAACGACGGTATCGATTCATCCAGTGTATTTGAGGTCGTTGGAAGGTTATGTTGTCCACCGTGTTTCTTTAACGCCCTTTGCCTGGCTCGATACTTTCTACTTCTTTCCAAGGTACTTGTTGGCACTTTTCTTGGCGGTTTAGTCGCTTTCTTCCGTTCTCTAAACGCTCGCACTCTCTCTGTACTTGTCTTTTTCTCCATTTCACTTTTCACACAATGGAAATTGTTAGCTAACAGATTAAGCTGTGTTTGTGTAATATATTATAAAATACGCAAGCGTCGAAAAACAATATAACTATATTTTTAATTGTAACAAATTTAGATAATATTATTAGTGAAATAAAATTCAGTACGTTGCTTTAATTTTAGATATTGACTTCAATAATAATAATAATAATACTCATAATCTTGACGTGTATACTGACCAAAAATCTTCTTTGATAAAGAAATCTACCTATCTAGAAACATGCAAGAAGAATCAGTTTTTCTTTTTCACCTATCCCAGCTATGGCGAAGAAAAATTTCCATAACTTTATATAATTGACTTCAATTGATGAAATAAATACAAATTTTTTATTTATCATCAATTCCTATATTTTCAACGTTCTCCTAGACTTTTTTATTGAAGAAAAAAAATCTTTTTGATGGTACCATTTTACCACCTCATCTTTAAACCGGATATTTTTAAATAGCAATTTTTCGCATTTAAACCTGACACAAAATCTACTATAATGTAAATAATATATATTCGCGGTATTTTAAAGCAAATTGATTTCGAAGTAAACAACGTACATGAATTTGTAAAAAAAAATAGACGTATAGTAAATTTCTTTTTTGATTGAAATTATAATACGAATAAATAAAACAAAAAAGTTTTTAAACCAGCGATTTAAAAAAATTATTTAATACTTAGAAAATAGATTGGCTCCATTAACAAAAATCTAATTACATATTCAATTGTAGTTGATAAATACAAAATCAGTAATAGATTCATTAGATAATATCTAGTATAAATTTAGTTGGAATTTCTCAGAAATATGACTATATGATAACCTTGTCAAGAAACTTGAATTATATAGTTCGTGAAACTAGCTTTTAGTGTACAGGATACCATAAATATCACCCGATACAAGATGAACTTGTTACGTGTATAGTTACAAGGAAAAATAAATTTGGGACTATATTATAGAATGGCTCAAATTTTGTCAAAGAGAAGGATCAAGAAATATGTATAATAAAATCTTGCTACTGATTAAAGGTAAAAATAACGCAACAATAAAAACGTACTTTGAAAGACCCTGTGAATTGGAAAAATACGTATAATTTAAGATACAATTTTTTATGTTAGAGTTCATTTTATATCTATAAAATATGATGTATAAAATCAAACATATGGTTTGATAGAAAGTTAGTGTCATGTTTCAAGTTCTTAAGTCCGCATGTCCTCGAGCTTGCAAACATAATTTATGTAGTTTTGACAGTTTTGATAACAGATGTATTATATACAAACATGTTCACGATGCTAAATGACTTCGACAATTATATATCATGTCACAAATGACACATTTAACTTGGACAATTTGCATGAACTATCATTATTTGTTCCCAAATTGAAACGGGTAGTAACAATCTTCTGAAGTATTTGTGAAATTCAACAGTAGATTTTCGATATTTACTTCTAATTAATAGTTGATATTTAAAACATGACAGATAGTATTCAAAAAGTGAAAGTGAAAATGAGAGAAAGTAATATGGAGATGAATAGTTATAGGGAAATGAAGGATTTATCTGAAGATGGAGATGAAGATGCTATGGTATCTTCATCTAGTTTCTATAGTTGTTATAACTAATCTAGTAATTCTATTATATTTTTTAAAAAAAGTGTTTAAAACAAATTTACAAGAAAACTAGAAAGAAACGTTCCTTTACATTTAAGATATACAAAAAGTCATTACTTAATGTGCATCTAAAGATACAAATAATGAAGATGATCAAGTATTATGTAAACTATATTGTAGATTTATTAGTTAACTTCTCAATTAACAAATAATATATAATATTTATGCATGTATATACTACTTTCATAAGCATTTAACTCGAAATAATTCAAATCACTTTTAACTAATTTAAGTGAACTAATTTAAATAGGCGGACCTGAGTTAGTCAAAAATATGCTCGGCTACAGCACTTTTATCTTTTCTATTTAATCTGAAATGAGCTAAATGTTTCTTAAATCTAGTTTCAATTGGTCTACGTGTTTGTCTTCTATATATACTTTGGGACAACTAGAACAAGATATTACATAAATACCTGATTTTTAATTTTAATTTTATGTAACAAAGGAATTAAGTAGTAGTAATATTTATAAATTGGAACAAGACTTTTGCGTCATATCAGTTTTAATTAAAATCGGCGACAGAGTGCGGCTGTTGAAAAGTGTTCGCGAAGGAAAAATTGAATAAGTTGCTTGGGGGATGCGCTCGCCCTTTAAGAATTCGAATTAATTATTTACTGCGGCCATCGCACGAGCGAGAGTTAATAAAAGTTTTCAGTGGGATGATAAAGGTGCCAGATATGTCTTAATTAAAATTAGATACCGTTGGATTGTAATAGAATGGTATCAAAAACTTCATCGACTTTAAAGAAAACTATAGAACTAAATAATAAATCAGAAATTCACGGTTAAGCTTTAAGGGATTATTCAATTTTTAAGGAAAAGAGTAGGAAATTTCAGAACATAGTATTCGAAAGAATTTCTATTGGGTTGCATATCAATAAATAAAATTCAAAAGTAATAAAACGTTTTTTTTTTAATGAAAATATGCGCTTATTGTTTGAATTATGTTAAAAATGCATTTCACGTGCTATAATGATCTTTTCGATGATTTTTAATTAAAATGTTTACGAATCAAGAGAATTTATGGTAATGTATTTTTCCAACAAGGCCAATAAAAGTTGCTATTCAATAAATAACAATAAAAAACATTTTGTATCATGCTTATATTTGCTAAAAAAATCATGCCCCAGTATTTTTTTTCTACGTGCCTCGTAATCATTATTTCTTAAGAGCGTGTTCGAGGATTTGGACAGCGATGATAATTGTTATTGGTATTGATATCGACGCTATAAAATTTTACGGCTTCGGTAAGAAAACGTACCAGCTATATCGGAACTTCGGAAAAGAGAAATCCGAACGATTTCACACCATGCAGATCGCCTACAGGATTATGTTTCTAGAAACGCAATGGAAATAAACAGTAAAAATAAAATCACTACCACATTCGATTTGTTCGATAAAGTAGAGCGAAATATATATACGAATCTGTTCGGATTCCTTTTTTTTTTCGCAGTATTTCCGCAGTTAGAAGAAGATTTAACAAGAACTTGACTACGGTTACTTCTGCAATATAGCTGGATGGACTTTGCATAAATATAATAGCGAATAAGTACGATTGCAGACATATCTGTATAAAATGTAATGGGAGCGGATCATTTTGACAATCGCCGAAATATAACAATTCAATTTCCTTATGTCATACCTTGAAACTATAAAAAGAAAAACATTACTTAACAGGAATCGATGCAGAAATATGAAGAGCACCGAATAAGTGATGTTTCTTGTTTTTCTACAACTGACAGCATTGCTTAAGAAACATCAAATATCAATTTATTGGTGGATTGTAATTTACAAAAATAAAACAATGAAAATTTATTGTAATTCATCATCTTACATCGTTGGCTGGTATTTTATATAACGAATCGTACGCAAGCAGTTAAAGTCAATGGATTTCACTCGAAATATATCACAGTGATATCGGGCGTACCTCAAGGCTCGAATTTAGCGCCTTTGTTATGTAATATTTATATAAATGATTTGGGCACCTATATAAAACATTCAAAACATCTTATTTTTGCCGATGATCTTAAAATCTTTTCACAAATAACCAATGAAGCTGACTTTATGAAACGTCAAGAAGATATATTGTCATTAGTGGATTATTGTAATAGCAATGATTTGTTCATTAACTTTGAAGAATGTTATTCTATATCGTTTACAAGAAATAAACAAATGCTTTCAAATGTTTGTACTATTGACAACAGAATAATAAAAAGAGTGCCGTCGATTAAGGATCTTGGAGTGATAATCGATTCGAAGCTCCTCATGCGCGATCACATTGACCACATTGCTAAGAAATCATATAAGATGTTGGGATTTTTATTAATGTATACCTTCAAAAATTAAAAAATTATTTACGCTCAAACTACTAATATACATTTAGTTATTTCTATGTATTTTATCTTGAACTGTATCACTGATATCACAAATCTTCTTTTTTATGTATAAAATTTATCATAATGAAGATGACGTTGTGGGCTTCGGCCTGTGTCATCCGTAAACTTGTAATAAATAAATAAATAAATAAATAAATCTTATATTACAGAAATATTTTATAAGGACTTTTGATCTTAAGATCAAATCCAAAAAGTTCGAAACAATGTAAAAACGATTCGCCCTCCAAAACTGTATTTCTAAAATACTCCAATTTTTATAGTATTTGTGGTATTTTATACTAGAATTTGATGTCAGTATTTAGAATCTACATGTGGATATCATAGAAGAGGAATACCCTGAAGATGCAGCTTATTGAAATTAGTTAAAATAGTTATGCTAAAGTGAAATTTTTAGTCGATTCAACGAAAGATTTTTTCGTTTTCTAGTAAAAGAAAGATTTCATGGTAGTTTTACTACAGGATAAAAAATTATATATATATATATATATCGTTAGAACACTGAAATTAGAAAATAAATTAAATACAAGTACCTGCCCTGACCTGACCTGACCTAACCTGACCTGACCTTTAAAATGTTTGCTTATGATATTTTCCAATAGTACTTGATCCAAGAATTAATACAAATAGTTACAATTGGACATTAGAAGATTTGAGAGATTGTAGTTAGGAACATTTTTGTATGGACATGTTAAGAGATGAACGAAAGATAATGTCTTCTATTCACACCCCTTAGGAAGAAATTTAGTTTTCGGTTTTTTTCAGAAATTTCAGTACATACAAAGAATATATATGTAAGATCCAGTAAAATAAAATATATTCTTTGTACATACAACTTAAGTTTTACAAAACATTCTAAAGTCGTATAAAAGTTGTATCTATGTATATTTTACCATGTAGAGAAAATATAAAATATTTGTCGTGGCTCTCTTTGAAGGTTATACACTACATTTTTTTTTATCTCCAGAATACGAATTCGTGAAATTTAATACTTGAAATGATACCAGCTTTTTGCAAATTGTAACTTTCGACTACAGATAGTCATTTGATATATAATAAAGCCATGGATGAGAAGAACAGGACATCGCTATATTTACCAAAATCTAATTTGTGCGTTCTTTCTTTCATGTAATACATTTATCTACTATAAATCCACCCTTATGTGTACTTCAATCCACCTTTCCTATAATAAATAAAATTGATGAAAGCAGATACGAATGATGAAGAGAAAATTATAATCATACATATCATTTTAGTACGACTTCGTATTCAGAAAATAACGAAAATTGCACTTTTATTTGCGTCTGTTTACAATTAAATTCAAAATATTGTGTATTTATAAATTCTTGTGATATATTTATTAAAACTAAAATATTTATGGGAAATTATGTAATTTTTTGTATCTCTAAATTATCTACATCTACCTGCGAGGTAAAATTTCGGTAATTTCCGTTAAATTTTCCATATTTGAAGAGATTATCATCAAACGAAAATGAATGACAAATATCTTTTTTTCTTGCGACTATGTGTAACAAATGTAGGAGCTCTCTCATGTGTTATTAATAATTTAATGAACCGTGGGATGAAGATAGGTTACTAATAATACGCATAAGCTTACAGGAGAAATGTCATTTGTCCAGAAGAGGAAGCACATAATGCTCAAAGATGACACAAAGCGATTTTGTATATTAATTTTATCTGATTTAATAAAATGTTATCTTAGTTGTAAAAATTCTCAACACTTGAATGAAAAGATATGTTTAATCAAATTTATTTAGCATGAGGATGTTTTATATTAATTCCAATTTTTTAAATGCAATAAGAATTTTAAGACAAAAATTATTATAGGAAGATTATGATTATCGACAAATTTTTCCAACACGATACATATGAAAGAACATTTTTCTGCAAGCGTTTTAAAATGTTCTCGTATATAGATATACAGAACGAGTTCATTTTATTACAACTATACAAATATTATAGATGCTCAAGACACTGCTGACAACAGAAATATTATGTATTTTGTTTACAAAATAATTATTGTATAATATAAAATATAAACTAAAGAGTACTTGAAGGAAAGAATACATTTCACTCGAAATGAACGTGCTTTTATTTTTTTATTTACACATGGAGGGAAAACAGTTCACGTGACCCAAAGTATCCCCCTTTAATAAAATAGAATTTAACATTTTTGGTTGTTTTATAAGACAATAAAAATTGTATTAATATATAAACTCTTTTATAATGACAATTTCATAATTAACCGAGTAATATTTAACGAAAGCATTAATAATATGAATTATATATATATATATATATATATATATATATATATATATAAATCTGCATAAATCCATACAAAATTAGACAAACCTTTCCAAATTCGTAAAATCATAATTTAAAGCAATTTCGCACGTACATTTCTATTATATGATAATAACATCAAATTTAAAATATCAATATTATTAATGTTGTTATTGAATATGGACATAATTCGATTAAATGGGGATGCTTTCTGTAACTCGTGTGTATTTAAGACAAACGTAACTTATACACCGCATAAAAATCGTTAATATTTTACGTCGCGTAATCTTCTAAATTAGTTCAACTTTTGCTATATACTCTTTAACATAATTATACGACAAAATCTAAATTGTATAAAAAATATTAATAATATCGGGCATCAAAAATTTAACATACTGTGTCATTCACTTCCTCCTCTTGAGCTAACCCAGTTATAAATATTCATCCAAAAGATAAATCAAGACTCTTGACAGCTTACACAGGCACACACTCCAGCTTATGGCTAAAACGCATTACTCAGTGCAGTAGAATATTAAGTTGAATTCACGTTGGGGGTCTCATATTCTAAATAAAGCGAAATCTATCCATTGATTTTAAAAATTATCACTACGGTGTTAAATAATAGTATAGAATATCTACCAAAATACCGTTACTTAAAGCATTGAGTAGCTAGATGCGCATTTCGAAGGCTTTGCTACCATCTTCAGCAGCGCAAGATAAAAACGAAATAAAATACCTCTGTCACGAATCGTGATTGATATTTGAAGACTATTAGAAGACGTGAAGACTATTAGAATGTTACTTTAAAATTATATTTATTTAAAATACCACGTGCAATTATAGGATCA
The DNA here is from genome assembly GCA_947310635.1 of Leptodirus hochenwartii. Taxonomy (NCBI): domain Eukaryota; kingdom Metazoa; phylum Arthropoda; class Insecta; order Coleoptera; family Leiodidae; genus Leptodirus; species Leptodirus hochenwartii. The sequence continues at coordinate 7,228,346 of OX371176.1, read as the reverse complement.
AATGGTAATTTAACAAATTTTGGAGTTGAATTATTACTTTGTTCTAAACTAATAATATTTCTGATGTCTCTTGTTCTTTTAAATTTTCTTAATATGTACGTTATTAAAATTTTATAAGAATAGCCATTTTGTACTCCTATATTTCGGATATAATATAGTATAATATAATCCATTGATGTAAATAATAACGTATTCAAAATGTAAAAAATAATGAAAAATTCCTTCAATCGCATTCCTTCAATTTATAAATTATCATCTACTGCGGTAGACTTTCCACAAAGATATAAAAATGACGATTGTTTTAGGAAAAAGTCATTAAGGAGGTTTACAACACATCACAATATCTCTAAAAATTTTGAGATAATTCTCATCTTTTGAGACAATGATTGCACACTCATAACCAAATTCCCTCCTAACTTGCACTGTAAATGTTTGCACGCACTCGGTCAAATGTAATTTTCTATATATTCACAGATATAATTATATTGTACTGTCTATGGAATACCAACACAAGTAAAAAAATACAAAAATTACGTTTATGTCGTATCTGTAGTAGCGATGTGTAGTTCACTCGCGAACCGTTCACTCTGAACGGTTCAATCAAATGACGGGCGTACTGTGACGATGTTTTGCAACGACCTATAGGTCACTATGACCTAGTTCGTGAACTATGAACTACATGGTGCACGGTGTACGTATTCATGTACTTGTACTATATATATACTTGCAGTATAGTATACATTACATATACAGTACTAACACTTATTTAGTGATAAAGTGTGTTGGTGAACGGAACGAAATAGGAAACTCGATGCAATATTGCAACAGCAGCATTGCCGAGCTGAGTTACAATTTATACGTTGGTATCAGATTTCATTTGGAATAATATAATTAATATATTCGCAAGATTAATTATGTTCTTAAATATGTCATGCCATAGCAAATTTTTGCAATAATACAAAAATAAACATCTAAATCTTATAGTTCTTCTATTTCATACTGAGTGCAATGCAATCATTTAATATCAAATCAAAGCTTCGAAGTTTGATCAGAGAGAAGATTTGGAATAGAAAATATAAATTATAACGCCAAACAAAACGATTCCATCTAGTTCATTTTATTATAGTTTGTAGATTTAATTTTCAAATGTTAGTAAAGTAGTAAACATTTTCATCAGTAACTACCAATAAGTATTTTAGAACTTCATATAAATAATCGTGAGTACCCAGAGAAGATTATATTTCCTTATATATATGTTTTGTATAAATTATAAACATTGTTGTCTTTTCTTCCTCATTCCTATTTCAAAATAAGTATTGCAATATTTCAATTTATTTATTTTTTACCATTTAATATTTTTATATTGAGAGAAAAAGAGATTATTTTCAATATGTGCATGTATTTCATATAAGTCGTGAACTAGTTCATTTTAAAAAGATGTTAGTAGTTCACGACCTATAGTTCGTGAACGGTACATTGAAATGAACTACGAACTACGAACTAGGTCCTCAAAGTGACCTACAGTTTGCCATCGCTAATCTGTACATTAAAATGTTCAATCTATCTAATGCTAAACCACCACATCTTCAAATATTAACACATACCACCTGAAAAATAAACATGTTGGTTTATCCACTTTTGAAATATTTAATTTTTTCGATGCAATGCCACCAGATTTTTAAGTTATGCAAGTCTTCTTTTGACAATAATATTTAATTTCTTAGTCTAAAAGTAACAAAACACCAAATATATTACTTAAGCATTGTTAATTTTGTGGGTGTGTAATGATAAACCACCGTAACACAAAATGTGTTGTTTTACAGTTATTTCCACTAATGCAGAAGTAACTACAAAATTGGTAAAATTATTAAATTTCATAACACATAATTATGATAATTTGTTAAGGCAATACCACCATAATTAAAAATTCGCATTATTTCTTTATAAATAATAGCTTTGAGATATAAATTTAAAAATACTCTGCTTGCCCTTCTTCAACCACTGTTTGGCAATACATTAAATCAACAAAATATTATTTTTAAACTTCAATTTGATTTTCCTCTAAACATACCCATTTTGAGTTTTGTTAGTTTTCCACTGACAGTACGATATATAATTAGAATAAAGCCCATGATTACTCCAAATATTTGAATATAGTGCGAAGATCATAGGAGATGTTAACGATCATCACGTGCGCATTTGTATTACGGTGCGAATATTCAATCTAGTTCCTGGTGAAATGTCCCCGAGGATTTATGACTTCAGAAAATATGCGAGAGTGAATAGTGGAGTTAAAGTTATGTGTACTGTGCACGGAGCTTTAATATCCGGCTTGATTGAATCCAGTTAAATGTTGACCGCATTGTTGATATATCTTATAATACGAAATTGCACGTGGTACCTTGAAGACCCGGAGAATCGATTAACGTTCGGAAATATTAAATTCACGGATTTATTACTCCAATCTATTTTAAACTGAAATTGTGAATGTAATAAACATGCAGACTGCTACTTATTTCGTATATATTTGCATGAATTACATGTGAATTATTTTTTTATTTCAACTACGCACAAAACTTACAATTTCGTACAGTTTTATTTATTTTATTAAAAATATTGCATTTTCCTAAAAATCTGGTGGTATTGCATCGAAAAAATAAAATATTTCAAAGGTGGACAAATCAACATACTTATTTTTCAGGTGGTATGTGTTAATATTTGAAGATGTGGTGGTTTAGTATTAGATAGATTGAACATTTTAATGTACAGATACGACATAAACGTAATTTTTGTATTTTTTTACATGTGTTGGTATTCCATTGACAGTACAATATAATTATATTTGTGAATATATAGAAAATTACATTTGACCGATAGCGTGCAATCATTTACAGTGCAAGTTAGAAGGGAATTTTGTTATGAGTGTGCAGACATTGTCTCAAAAGATGAGAATTATCTCAAAATTTTTACAGATATTGTGATGTGTTGTAAGCCTCCTTAATTACTTTTTCATAAAACAATCGTCATTTTTATATTTTTGTGGAAAGTCTACCACAGTAGATGATAATTTATAAATTGAAGGATGCGATTGGAGGAATTGTTCTTTATTTTTTACATTTTGAATACGTTATTATTTACATCAATGGATTATATTATATTATATTATATCCCAGCGTAGTAGAATAGTAACAATGCCGAAGAAAATAGGAGCTAATTTGTGTGAGAACTATAGGACCATTAGTCTACTATCACATGCATCCAAGATATTGTTAAAGATTATTTATAGGAGATTAGAAAATAAAGTAGAGGAAAGGCTAGGAGAAGGTCAGTTTGGTTTTAGGAAAAACAGAGGGACGAGGGAGGCGATTCTAGCACTAAGAACGGTAGTAGAAAAAAGAAAGAGGGTAGGAAAGGTAACTTGCATAGCTTTTGTAGATTTAGAAAAGGCATTTGATAATGTAGATTGGGACATAATGTTTAGAATTTTAAAAGAAACGGGTATAGATTATAAGGATAGGAGAATAATTTTTAATTTATATAAACACCAAACTGCCTTAGTTAGAATTGAGGGGGAAGAAGAGGTAGCAAAAATAGGGAAGGGAGTTCGGCAGGGATGTACACTTTCACCGTTATTATTTAATCTATATATAGAAGATGCAATAAACAAAGTAAAAGAAGAGTATAGTGTAGGTGTGAATGTACAGGGAGAGAAAATATATATGTTGAGATTCGCCGACGATATAGCTATATTGGAAGAAAGCGAAAAGAATTTAGAAAGGGTATTGAATGGTATGCAGGCAGTATTGACTAGGGATTTTAACATGAAAATAAATATAGGTAAAACTAAAGTGATGAGGTGTGACAAAAAGGAATGCAGTAGAAAAATGAGGATCACAATAGGAGATAATAGAATCGAAGAAGTGTCAGATTTTTGTTATTTAGGCAGTAGAATCACAAAAGATAATCGAAGCAAGGTAGATATAAAGTGTAGGATAGCACAGGGTAGGAAGGCATTCGTAGAAAAAGAACAGATTTTAAGATCAAATATTGACTTGGGTATTAGAAAAAGATTACTGAAGGTATATGTTTGGAGTGTAGCACTGTACGGGTGTGAGGCGTGGACTATAGGAAAGGAAGAGAAGCGTAGATTACAAGCATTCGAAATGTGGTGTTATAGGAGGATGATGAGGATTGGTTGGGAAGATAAAGTAACAAATGAAGCTGTACTAGAGTTAGTAGGGGAGAAGAGAAGTATTTGGAGAGTGTTACAGCGTAGGAGAGACAGATTAGTAGGGCATATTCTTAGGCATGGGGGGGATTATGCAATTGATCATAGAAGGTAGAGTGGAGGGAAAGAGAGGGGTAGGTAGGCCTAGATTGGAGTATGTGAGTCAGATAGTTGAAGACGTTGAGATGAATAGCTATAGGGAGATGAAGGGATTAGCTCAGGATAGATCGGCATGGCGTGCTGTTTCCAACCAATCTTTAGGATTGCGGACTCTTTAACTAATATTATATCCGAAATATAGGAGTACAAAATGGCTATTCTTATAAAATTTTAATAACATACATATTAAGGAAATTTAAAAGAGCAAGAGATAATAGAAATATTAGTAGTTTAGAACAAGGTAATAATTCAACTCCAAAATTTGTTAAATTACCATTTTAGCTGTTTAGATAGTATTAAAAAATATATAGCATTTCCCTTGCATAAACCCTTGCGGCTAACGTGAAAATGCAGTATATTCATAAAATCGTGTTTAATAAAACCTACATATTTTTTCCATATTTGAAATTATGTCTACCAAAAATTCGTTTTTTTTCTAATAAAGTTTTCTTCCAAGGTTTTCTAAGAAGGTACATTTCACCCATTCTGAACCATGATATGAAACTCATTTTCCAGCACATTCCACGTGCTTTTAAAAAATGCAAGCATTTTTAGTTAAAATATAGATATTTAAAAAAAATGTATGTATATGTAGCGAATTCAAATATTTTTAATGTTTCTTGTATATTCTAGAAAGTAGACGATATTACGTAATAAAACGTAATTACAGACAACTTGTTTCACGCACATACGAACATTTGATTAAATTGTATAAAACTGTATAAATTGTATAAATTGTATAAAACCCTGACCATATAAAAACACAAAACCCAGCAAAACTACCGTATGCATTTTATTTGCACATGAGACGTACGTTTTAGGTAACATTACAACATAATCAGGATTTTTAATTAATGAAAGCTCACAGATCTAAATGTAAAATGGATTTACCACCATCGAGAACCAAAGCAACTGCAATATTAGTGTAGACCAGTGTTGCAGTTTGTTACTTGTGTTAGATTCAAAGCCGAAATTGGACTAATGCTCGAAGTATACAGAATTTTATTTATACACATATAAAAGTACATCAAATTTAAATTAATCAAAACAAAATTAATCAAAATAAAATGAAACAACAATTTCTGCACATCCTTCATATTGGTTACGTGCTCTGCTTATTAAAAAAAAAATATTGTTTCGTTTGTTTATTAACCCATAATAATTACAGTGAGCAAGAAGTTACAAAATATAGAAATATTATTAAGATCTTAAATATTATCACTACGGTGTTAAATAATAGTATAGAATATCACCCAAATACCGTTACTTAAAGCATTAAGTAGCTAGATGCGCATTTTGAAGGCTGTGCCCCCCGTCTTCAGTAGCACAAGATAAAAACGAAATATTAATAAAAACTATTAATAGTATATCAATCACGATTCGTGACATAGGTATTTTATTTAGTTTTTATCTTGTGCTACTGAAGATGGGAGCATAGCCTACGAAATGCACATCTAGCTATTAAACGGCTTTGTGTTACCATATTTGTTGATATTCTATACAACTATTTAACACCGTATGGACTAATTTACGATTTACAGTAATCACTTGAGAATACATTTCTTCTTGTAGTTTGTCGAGTCGTTACAAAATTACACCACGACAAACGGCACCTTAGCAATTTGTAGTAATTATTGAATTTTACTTAAGAATTCGCAACTTAAAATAACATCACTGGCTTGAATAAGATCTAGCTAAATTAAAAGCCTGAAGTCAGAATTGGCATCTTACATCTTTTATCTTGTGCTACTGAAAATGGGGGGCATAGCCTTCGAAATGCGCATCTAGCTACTTAATGCTTTAAGTTACGGTATTTGGGTGATAATCCATACTATTATTAAGATCAATAGATGTAAATTAAAAAATTAATATAAAAGATGTATAAAATTAGGCACGTGTATAGAAATGTGAATGTAAACAATTAAAACGAGGTTAAAGTTATCACAGCTAGTAATGAAATTTCAACAACATATATAAATACATAAAATTAGCATTACAAAAATATATTAATTATGGCCTCTTTTTAAAAAATGTTTGTATTCAAAGAATTCCGCATTTGTATAGAATACTTTTTTATAAGGGTTGTTTTTAAAGCGCGCTTCAAGAATGCCAATTACGTTCCGCTAATTAATTGCACAAAGCTATGTACGATATAAATTATGCACATGACTACATACAGACGAGCCGCAGGTAACAAAAAAAAAATCCGCCTGTGTGCGGAACTGCTGCATGTGTTTTTAGCGGGAAATGGAAAAGGAAGTTCGCTAAAGCTGTCGTGAATTTTAATTGGCAGGTGGGCGAAGGTACTGATGATTAACAGGAAGTATTGTGAGATTGATGGGATCATTAACCCATTGTTCAATTCGTAAATATTCATCGATTTTTATTTCTACATACAACTGAATTTAAAATGTTTGTCGTTTAACCAAGGCTTTCTTTATTTTCTTGCAAACCACGAAGAGAGAGAACTACAATATAAATATAAGCTATCAAATGTAAAAACATGAAATTGCAAAATTTTATTTACAGATTATTGATTAGTAAATACTAATATTGTATTTATAGACTTTACGAATCAAATTTTACATAAAAAATGTATATGTATATTTCATATTATTGGTTGAATAACCACGGAGAACGAAGAAGTTCGTTCAGGGCAAAGAAGCAAATGATATTCCGTCCCCAAGAAATCTTTAGCATTGAGAATTATCATGCAGAAATAAATGATTAAATGGACATTTTCTCATTATATTTTAACAACTACTCTGTAAAAGTTAGATTAAATTAACTAGTATTAATTTGCATATTTGTGCGCTTAACTGTCGATCATATTTACTGTACAAAATTATAGCTGCAGAGGTGAACATGAATAAGAACTCAATAAAGCGTAATAATGATAATACATTCGATATTCACCATTAAAGATAATAGTTAAACGCCAAACGGAAATCTATTAACATTGTAAGAATGAGATTGTCAATATACTAAATTCCCATAAATTTCTATATCCATAATGATCCGACTATAGCGTAAAGAGTCTTTGCTCTCGATACATATTTAAATGAAAAGAAATATTTTTCAAAGTTATTTATAAATATATATGAAAATTGAATATACATTTATAGATAGATTATATTATATATATTATAGGATAGATCGGCATGGCGTGCTGTTTCCAACCAATCTTTAGGATCGCGGACTCTTTAACTAACTAATATGATATTTATTTACTTTCATTCAGTAAAGTAAATATTACAGTTTAAAAAAAAGTTTTGTAATGATGACCATTACAGCACTAGTGCTGTAATGAGTTTTTGGTTAATAGAGTAGCATTTTAAAATTATTTATTACATACATTTATAACACATTTTTTGCAATTTGAAATTTGCAGACCAGAGGTGGACATCACTGAGTTATTCAGGTTGGCGTTTTGAACCGTCATGGTTTTTTTGGAACCCATAATCTTGTTTGCTATTTCTTTCTTATTTTCTAAAGAACTCTCAACATACCCTTCTGCAGTAGCAGAGGATTTGCACCCTTCGTGACGTTTAAACATTTGCATATCCGCCCCACCATCTACCAGCATGGCAGCAGAGGACCTCCGAAAACAGTGCCCCGTATATTTTTCGGGTCTCTTCAAGCCCAACTGCTTTGCAATTAATTTTGGTATATTTCCAAAGGTATTGATCCCAACAGGCTGCGAGCTACATTTTCCTTGCTTATAGAAGACAAAAAAACGCCTGTGAATAGCACTAGGAGGACGAAGCTCAGCAAATTTTCGAAAAATGGTTAAACAGTTAATACCTAGCAGGTTTCCCTCGGTAACTATAAATTCTCGTGCGATTTTCGTTCTTGTAGATGGAATCACGATTTTAACATATGATACTTTGTCTTCAATGTGATCTAACATTAACTTCGTGAGTTCGTATCATCGACAGGCCCCAAAAATGCCAACGATCATCACAACTTTCATAAGCAAAAACAATTCATCCTCTGTTGTGCCCAAAAACTTACATACTTCTTCTTTAGAAAAAATGCTAGACTTTTATGCCGTGTAACCATCTGAACTTCTCTTAAGAAAAGCAACTAGCTGTATAAATTTGCTTATATCTTGATTTTTTCTTACGGAAATCATGGTTTTTAACATGGAATAGTGCGTCCAAAGCGTTGACGGCTTTTGTGATTGTTGCTTTTCGGCGAAATACGCCAACAATTTTTTTTCCGACACTTGTTTTATTCTTTTTGAATCGCACCATTTTTCAAATTTCTGGTATTCAAGTTCATATCGTAAATTTGATTTTGCGGGAATTAGACTTGAAATTGGTGCATTTGCAGCTTCCTCTACTTCCGAGGGTAAACTTTCTTCAGAATCAGACATTTTCAAAGAGTACTTTTTTTGCAAACTTTTTCTATAAATCAGACGTTTTTAACAGTAACCAAGACAACTCAGAAACAACAAACAGCTCAAGACTACTTAGAAAACTTAAATCCTTATAACAACTGGTATCATTTTTGTTTAGGACATAACATCATTTTAAAATTTATTTTGACAACTTTTGTCAAATATTGTTTTTGTAATTTTCGGATTACTTACGAAAGTAGATAAAATTTCGTACAATATTCGACGTATTATCAAACTCAACATCTCGTGTCGTAATATGAACCTTTACAACACTTATATTGTATATAACTATTACACAATTGAAAATCAAAATTATTTAAATCATTGACAACTGATGTTTCTGGTATTAGAAACCAGAAGATAATTTTCGCTAGCTCATGGGTACTTCAAATTTTACTAGAAAAATATTGCATAATTTGCATAACTTCTGAATTTGGTCAAAAAACAACAAACCTAATTTTTCAATACATACAATCTCGTATGCCCTTTCTTATAATATCTCTAGCTGAAGGTTTTCTTAAAAACAAATGCAACTCTATAAGGACATATCGTCATTGTCGCAACGTAGACCATCTAATTTCATTTCAGTTGGCCAAGGACTTCATTCCCTTTAGCGTACCGTAGGGAGCATATTGGCAACAATGGCAGAGGACCCGCTGTTCGCTCATAAAAATCCCAGGACGGGATTTACACCATCCAAAAGCAGAAGGAAACTGGAAGAAATACAAGGACAGCAAAGGCGACACGTTGAATTAATTATATTGTGTTTTCCTTTTTCTACTTATTTTTGCTGCTTTCATAACGAACTCACCAGCCGCAGCAAGTACGAAAGAGTTCGTTTTTTTGCTCAGAATTGTTTAATTGGTCGGTGTTTGTGTACGTGCTTTTTCATTTAATTATATATTGATTCAACAGTGATATAGAGCGAAATAATGTATATGGATTATTTGTTTGAATTTGCCAATTCAATCATAATATAGTAGGTAATTAATTATTAGAAATATTTCGATTTATTAAAAGGAATAACTAGCGCATTTTTCAAATACGATATATGATACCTTCATAACGCAACATAAACAATGATTTGTAATATTTATTAACATTTATTACGTATTGCTCCTGAGCTTTTGTATGGTAGAAATAAAAAACCACACATACGAGCTGTATGGAAAGTGTGGAACAGATAGATGAGGATGACTTAGGTCCTAGCATACTTAGGTCAGAGTTTCATAGAGCATTAAATGATTTACGGAATAACAAAGCAGCGGGGATTGATATGATACCAGCCGAATTAATAAAACACGCAGGGGAAAAAATGCAGGAGCGATTATACAGGTTAGTTTGTAAAATATATGAGAAGGGAGAAGTACCACAGGATTTTCAGCGTAGTAGAATAGTAACAATGCCGAAGAAAATAGGAGCTAATTTGTGTGAGAACTATAGGACCATTAGCCTACTATCACATGCATCGAAGATATTGTTAAAGATTATTTATAAGAGATTAGAAAATAAAGTAGAGGAAAGGCTAGGAGAAGATCAGTTTGGTTTTAGGAAAAACAGAGGGACGAGGGAGGCGATTCTAGCACTAAGAACGGTAGTAGAAAAAAGAAAGAGGGTAGGAAAGGTAACTTGCATAGCTTTTGTAGATTTAGAAAAGGCATTTGATAATGTAGATTGGGACATAATGTTTAGAATTTTAAAAGAAACGGGTATAGATTATAAGGATAGGAGAATAATTTTTAATTTATATAAACACCAAACTGCCTTAGTTAGAATTGAGGGGGAAGAAGAGGTAGCAAAAATAGGGAAGGGAGTTCGGCAGGGATGTACACTTTCACCGTTATTATTTAATCTATATATAGAAGATGCAATAAACAAAGTAAAAGAAGAGTATAGTGTAGGTGTGAATGTACAGGGAGAGAAAATATATATGTTGAGATTCGCCGACGATATAGCTATATTGGAAGAAAACGAAAAGAATTTAGAAAGGGTATTGAATGATATGCAGGCAGTATTGACTAGGGATTTTAACATGAAAATAAATATAGGTAAAACTAAAGTGATGAGGTGTGACAAAAAGGAATGCAGTAGAAAAATGAGGATCACAATAGGAGATAATAGAATCGAAGAAATGTCAGATTTTTGTTATTTAGGCAGTAGAATCACAAAAGATAATCGAAGCAAGGTAGATATAAAGTGTAGGATAGCACAGGGTAGGAAGGCATTCGTAGAAAAAGAACAGATTTTAAGATCAAATATTGACTTGGGTATTAGAAAAAGATTACTGAAGGTATATGTTTGGAGTGTAGCACTGTACGGGTGTGAGGCGTGGACTATAGGAAAGGAAGAGAAGCGTAGATTACAAGCATTCGAAATGTGGTGTTATAGGAGGATGATGAGGATTGGTTGGAAAGATAAAGTAACAAATGAAGCTGTACTAGAGTTAGTAGGGGAGAAGAGAAGTATTTGGAGAGTGTTACAGCGTAGGAGAGACAGATTAGTAGGGCATATTCTTAGGCATGGGGGGATTATGCAATTGATCATAGCAGGTAGCGTGGAGGGAAAGAGAGGGGTAGGTAGGCCTAGATTGGAGTATGTGAGTCAGATAGTTGAAGACGTTGAGATGAATAGCTATAGGGAGATGAAGGGATTAGCTCAGGATAGATCGGCATGGCGTGCTGTTTCCAACCAATCTTTAGGATTGCGGACTCTTTAACTAACGAGCTGTAATATAATTTGATAAATATTAATAAGTGCACCCTTTTAAAATCGAGAATACGCCGCACAATTCTTTTATTTACTGCATATTTATCTATCTTGTTTCTCTTATGAAGATAAATCGTTTCTGAGGCTACATTCGTCTTAATTGTAAACAAAAGATTTGTAAGCAACGCGACAGCTGCAGCAATAAAATATTTGTGGCCCACCATTGGCATTGTAGTGTTCCAAATTTACTAATTTTGTCTATCTCGCTTGCTGCGTGGGTGTCAAGTAATTCTTGTGAATTATACAGCCATCTGCAGTTGACATCATCGACATCCAATCAAAATTGTACACGATGGCCAATTTGACTTACAATCATTTATAAACGTCCATAAGAACATTTCTAGTGTAAAAATATTTGTATTGCTACTTATAATCGTAATTGCCACATAAATTTTAATAATCTTAGTAAAATTGACGTACGTTACTAGTTAACATTAATATTTCCTCAATACAAATTAAACGAGTCGACATTTGTTAGGAACAATTACAAATTACATTTCCGTGTAAATTGCAACTGCTTCTTTTCTAAGCGATAAAGCGAAATTATTATACAATAAGACGTCTATGGTTCCTGCGCGGAATGGTCGCCATTATACAATAAATTAAATCATAATTAAATGGGGGCCATTGTGCGCCCTTCTATATATCCTGAAATTGACGGCAATAATTGACGTGAAACACTCTTTAGCTGCCGAATAGAATTAGGAACAGGTAGCAAGAAACAGAACTATATATAAGCTATATATAAAGCGAAAATCCTCGAATAATGAGGAACGATTATATGTCATTAAAACGAATTAATATTTCAAAACTCATTTTGGAAATTGTCAATTTTGTTCTGCTTCTGATCGAAAACAATAAGTTAATTAAAAGACAAGTCTAGAAAATACATAAAATATAGTTAAATACAAAACTAAAAGAAATTTCTTTTTCTTGCGATTGAGTTTATATACCTGACAATATCTCTGTGAATTAAATAAAGAAATTAAATTTCTATTCTATTCCCTTGTTCATATAACAGCTAAAAATGCACTTTTAATTTAGTTTATTAGTCCTGATTATATCAAGAAAAACAATTTGTATACGAGGTAAGTTTCAAAAGTATTGAGAACGCATGCACAGTGCGTGATTTGGCAACATTGCAAGTTAACCATTTAGATAAACATTTGATCTACCTCCAGTACAAGTCTCAACTACCCACTGCTACTGCACTTTTTTTACTACGTGTTCTTGTGAAGCTAGTTTTTTAAGTGTGTCACGGAAATGGACATAACAAAATTTGAGCAACGTTATGCGATAAAGTTTTGTGTCAAACTTGCCGAAATCTCAACGGAAACTTTTCAAAAATTGACACTAACGTATGGGGAGCAGGTCTTATCGAAAGTTCAAGTTTTTAGGTGGCACAAGGCCTTTTAGAGGGACGTGAAAACGTTAATGATGAAAATCGGAAAGGACGACCGCGCAGTTCAAAAACCGACGAAAATTTGGAAAAAGTGCGAGTTTTTGTGATGTCTGATCGACGAATGACTGTCAGAATGATTAGCACTGAATTGAATTTGAACATTGACACTGTCTACGACATGTTAACCCAGGATTTGGGCATGCGAAAAGTGTGTTCGAAGATGGTTCCCAAAATCCTGACACCTGAGCAAAAACAACATCGGATAGCTGTGTGTTCAGATCTTCTGCAGAACATTAAAACTAACAACGATTTTCTAAAAAACGTGATCACAGGTGACGAATCCTGGGTACTTGAATACGACCCTGAAACGAAAAGCCAAAGTCAGGAGTGGCACAACCCCGACTCACCACGTCCAAAGAAAGCACGGATGGGCAAGTCCAAGATTAAAACAATACTCATTTGCTTTTTCGACAGTCAGGGGATTGTTCATAAGGAGTTTGTGCCCCCGGGGCAAACTGCCAATCAGCAGTTTTACCGCGAAATTCTCGAGAGACTAAGAAAAAGAGTTCTTCGAGTCAGACCAAGCATTTCTGAAAGTTGGATGTTGCATCATGACAACGCACCTTGTCACACAGCACTCTCTATTAGGCAATTTTTGACACAAACAGGAATTTCAGTGGTTCCTCAGTCGCCCTACTCAGCTAATCTATCAACCTGTGACTTCTTCCTTTTTCCCAAGTTGAAAATTCAACTCAAGGGACATCATTTTGGCACTATAAACGTCATTCAAAAAACCGTGACGGACCAACTTCGTTCGATCCCACTTAACGACTTTCAACACTGCTATGAGCAATGGGTGCAACGTCTCCGACGCTGTGTGGCCTCAGAAGGGAACTATTTTGAAGGTGATAAGGTTCAATTGTAAATATAAAATAAATAAAGAGTTTTATTGAAACAGTCTCATTACTTTTTAAACACACCTCGTATATTGACATAATATTACACGAATATTAAACACAAGTCATTTGCATTTAACCATTCCAATTCTGTGGAAAAGCAATAAACAGTTTACCGACGTAGCTTTTAATTTTTTTTATGTATATCTCAGACTTTACTGCAGAAATATCTTCAGCAAAGTCTACATGTTCTCTAAGTCTATAACTCTTATAACTGATCCTAAGATCAGAACACTTACTTCAAGATTTATATGATTTTCAAACGCGAACCAAAATAAATTACAATAAAAGGGGGCCAAAAACGTAATCATTAGGTTATTTTATTTCGCACAAAAACTATTTTCTACAATACGATACCCTGTACATTACATTTGATTGGATTAAGCGTTTAGAAAAAATTTAGACAAGAGAAATGTGCCCACAACAAACAAATATAATTAAAGATTTCAAGAAAATTGTTTTAAAAATACAAATGAAACGTGTTAATTATGGAAAAAAATTGAAATATTTTTACTTGATATTACATTATTTTACTGGCTGGCAAATATATTAAAATAAATCAAAATATAATGCACTAGGTAAATATTGAAGTAACGTTATGCACCTACTAAATATGAATATTCAATTATCAATTTTAATATAATCCAAACAATTCGGAAATGGGTAATATATTATATTATCTATTCCAGTAATAAATTTCGTTAATATATACTTTGGCATTTCATGGGGCTTCCGTCGATTTATATCTCTGAGAAAGATTTATGCGATGCGATGGGATTAGAGGAAAATGACACGCGAATGTATTATTGTGAAGAACACAAATGGCATTACTATCACTATCAATGATAATGCCAACTGTCTCGTTAATAACGAATTGATAACCAGACAGCAATGAGATACGGAATTGGCTATGGAGAATTTTCGTCCCAAAAATATATCGTAATAAATAGAATTTGTAGTAATAGAAGGGTAATGAGAATTGTGTTTGATCGTAGAATGTATAAAAGTAAAACTTGGCAAATTATTGCTTTTTTTCTATTTTTAGTAAATTTATTAAAGTTAAATCATTATGTAATCCTAGTGTTGAATTTCTATACAATATTTGCCTATGATTCATTTGGATTGATTTACTAGAAATATTTTTAACGGGCTCATATAAAATTTTAGCTATATGAAATTTGGAATTTTTTAAATATTTTTCTTCAGAATTTTAAACTAACTACGAATTTCTATTAGTGTCAGAACTAACTATAAGTTGGCGAATTTAGATATTTTTTAGAACATTTAAGAATTTCAAAACAGCTTTCTATTTATCCATCAAATTTGTTTCCTAAATTAACTAGCAATTTGTCACTATATATTTAAGGCATCTGAGTAATTAAATATTGTTATTAAGTTAATTCCAGGCATAAAGGAGATGAAATGTTTAACATGAAGTACTTGAGTTTATTTTGTATATTATTAGATAATTCAAGAGAATGTTTGTGGAGAAATTCCACATTTAAATTTTTCTTGGAAGAAAAGGTTCGTTCATTACGGGGCATAAATTTCAAAAAATATGTAGCAGCACTAATTATTGCATAAAATATTTTAACGCCTTAATAAATTTATTTAAAACACATAACCATTATTTCACACCATTTATGGGGAAATTTAGACACTATCTGTCTAAATTTAAATGTTCTGAAAAAGAAACACCAAAATTTGCTATTTCGATTTTTTTTTAATAAGAAAACAAATTGAGAATGTGCATTCTTTAAATTAAATTAAAGATTCTTTTGTAATTTTTTAAAATATAGCATATTTAACCAATAGATCAATGTTCGACAAAAAAACTTTTTCAGCAAATAGTTATATGCGTGAATATTTTTTTGATTTATATTTATTACATTTGTGCAACAATTTTTAAAGTATTATATTAATATATTAATATTAATATTATACTAAATCGTGGATCAAAAATATTAATAAATGATATCATTGAATTTTTAATTTTAATGAATATTGTAAAAAGGGGCTAAAAAAATCGAAATTCGAAACGAAATTTAAGAAGACCATCTAGATTATATTGGGCTTTACCCTGGGCACATTTTACATTCGAATAAAAGTGCTTGTTAAACTGAGTGTGAACGAAATAAAATAACACCGAGCTAAAGCAAACTATCGGTAAGTTCTCGTCCGCAAAAAAGAAAAAATGCCACACTTGCACTGTCTGCAACTGATTTACAATTAGATTTACGACACGCGCATTATCTTTATTGCCTTTGTGGGTGCCCATAATGCGCTAGCCCACTGAAATGTTGCGCCGTGAGTTGATTACAGAAATTCGAAGAGCAAGGACGAAGTTTAGAGCAACATAATAATATCCTTCATTGCTTCGGATTCAATTCTGCACCGAAAAAGTTGTTTAGCGGAACTTTACTCCAGTATCAATGGAGTACGAATTTAACATCACTCTTGCTCTTGCCAAACGATACTATTCGATCCTCACAAATACTTTTATCTTATAGAAATACTCCAACGAGGCCCACACGATTCAACCAATTCGATAAATCAAAAAAATGTTTGAGGTTGAGATGACATTTCTTCCTTTTCCTTAAACAATGCATTTAGAAAACCACCACCAAAAAATTAGCCTAAAATCTCGTGAAAAAGCGTTTGTAATCTGATCAGGTACTGTTGTTCAAATTCGATAGAATCTATTGCAATATCCTCTCGCGAATCCCTTTCATTGCAACGTCTTATTTTTCTTTTGTCTTTTCTCCAGTTCGCTACCCATGCAACCAGATTCCGTGCACGTAATATTGGAACTATCAAAATTCGTCCATCTGGAACACACGTATTACTTTGAGACAAGGTGGAATTAGCCGAGCCAGATATGGTAAAGAAGAGAGCAAAACAGAAGAGCTTCCATCGATTTCTCATCGCGTTGAATAATTAATCGGGGAATTGATAGTGAAGGCCTGCAGGGTGCTCATTGATCTTCCACTCCGCAAGGGCACCCGTCAGTACAAAACCTCTCTCACATTTTCTTGTATTAACGTACTGGGCGAGACGATAAATGCTTTTCATAAAAGAAATAGAAAAAGTAACAGCTCTCGCTTCAGTTAAGAAATAGAATTGATTATCTTAAAAAAAACGCTTAATGATGATTATCTAACAACGACAAAAAGAACTTACACTTATTGTGCTATAACTCAAAATAACATGTATCATTAATCATTTTAAAAAGTGGCAACTGTCGTTTTAGTTAAGAAATACCATAGATTGATTATCTTAGCGTATTTAAAAAACATAATGATGATTACCTAACAACAAAAATAACCTCCACTTATTGCGCTATAACTCAAAATAACACCATCATTAATCATTCTTCCAACAAATTTTCTTTATTATGAATAAGAAGCGTTTGATATTTTTCCTTAATCTTTTATTCCTGTAAAGTCCCTCTGTATATAACGGAAAATGAGTGACACCTAAAAGTATTGAGAGTCAAAGGGGAGCATATAAACAGACGTATCGTCTACGTGAGGTAATTTCGTAATACTGGCCTCGTGTGAAGACGTCTGACGTGCAAGAAATATATCTACTTCCATGTAATGGTGTAATGAAACCAATGCAATGTTACAATTGTATCTCTAACGTAGCACAAAATGAAATTGAAAATAAAATTGTAATATTTGCATCATTGAATTGTAAGTTAACTATAAGGTCATATTATATGCTATTTTTGAAATACTTCTGTCACGTTGCCTTATTTATTTGATAGTATATCAATCACGATTCGTGACAGGTATTTTATTTAGTTTTTATCTTGTGCTACTGAAGATGGGGGCATACCATTCGAAATGTACAAATGCTTTAAGTTACGGTATTTGGGTGATATTTTATACTATTATTTAACAACGTAGTGATAATTTTTTAAATAAAAGATATAACCTAATTATAAAATTGCAAATTTCAAATGGAGTGAAAAATAATCATCGAGCTTATAATAAGCCTTACCGATGATTAGGATACGTGTTGTAGTTTTCAATTTGGATATATTCGTTACTAGTTTGAGATAATCTGATAATTTGTTGAAAATAATTGTAAATGTGAATTCAAAAGTTTTTCCATAAAGGGTATAATGAGAAATAAATTGTTCACAGAGTGAGTTGTATTAATAAAGATAAATATCATACTACCTAATTATGTAAAAAATTGAAAGTGAAATATACTAAGAAAACGAACCATTAGATTAATTATTTAAAATCGGCTCAAGTATAATTAACTAATTTAAAATTAATTCGTTATATCATTATGCATACAAATTAATATAATAATAATATCATATGGGTTTGAGGATCATAAATGTATTTTTTCCATCAAAATAATGAAACCACGCCATTTCAGTCTCTGGACATTTCACTAACACGACCTAACTTTTAATAAAATTATTGAAGATATTTTTAGAAATATCAATTTCAACAATGAGAGATACTTTATACTATATGCAAAAATTTTGCCATGCAATAAATTTTTATTCTTGCGTAAAGAACATAAAAAATTTTCCTTTTATTATTATTTCGAAATTTATACGGTTAAAATAAGCGACATAGAAATTTATTTGGCACAGTCATATTTCTCTATATAATTTATAATTTTTATTTTTATACGTATAATTTTTTTTCAGGTAACGCATTTCACATATTTCATACTCTTGTAAATATGGCAATTTCCTTCCAAATATCCTTAAAATATATTTCCGCTATTTATGCATGGCACGGCCTGATCTGAACACATGCAAACTAGCAATAAATGACGATCGGCTGACGGTCAGAAAACTGCCATCGCTTTTTGCATAAATTCTCAGAAATCGTGCAAATATTGCATAATGGAATGATTCTAAAATTGCAGCGCGTGAAATCAAATATAGTCATACAGTAAAATCAACGTCAAGTAGTTCGTGAAGTACCGTTTGTCTTGTAATTGTTTAATTTTGTACATAGTCAGTAAAATAAAGTAAACTGTGTAATTTCTAATCAGGGTCTAAATGTTAAAAAATTTAAATTTTTTATCCTAATTTTAAAATGAGTGTGATTTCTGTGAATGAAATAAATTGAACATGAGCAGTTAGATCGTTTAAAACTGTGATACGCTTAATAGTTAGTTAGTTAAAGAGTCCGCAATCCTAAAGATTGGTTGGAAACAGCACGCCATGCCGATCTATCCTGAGCTAATCCCTTCATCTCCCTATAGCTATTCATCTCAACGTCTTCAACTATCTGACTCACATACTCCAATCTAGGCCTACCTACCCCTCTCTTTCCCTCCACTCTACCTTCTATGATCAATTGCATAATCCCCCCATGCCTAAGAATATGCCCTACTAATCTGTCTCTCCTACGCTGTAACACTCTCCAGATACTTCTCTTCTCCCCTACAAACTCTAGTACAGCTTCATTTGTTACTTTATCTTCCCAACCAATCCTCATCATCCTCCTATAACACCACATTTCAAGTGCTTCTAATCTACGCTTCTCTTCCTTTCCTATAGTCCACGCCTCACACCCGTACAGTGCTACACTCCAAACATATACCTTCAGTAATCTTTTTCTAATACCCAAGTCAATATTTGATCTTAAAATCTGTTCTATTTCTACGAATGCCTTCCTACCCTGTGCTATACTACACTTTATATCTACCTTGCTTCGATTATCTTTTGTGATTCTACTGCCTAAATAACAAAAATCTGACACTTCTTCGATTCTATTATCTCCTATTGTGATCCTCATTTTTCTACTGCATTCCTTTTTGTCACACCTCATCACTTTAGTTTTACCTATATTTATTTTCATGTTAAAATCCCTAGTCAATACTGCCTGCATACCATTCAATACCCTTTCTAAATTCTTTTCGCTTTCTTCCAATATAGCTATATCGTCGGCGAATCTCAGCATATATATTTTCTCTCCCTGTACATTCACACCTACACTATACTCTTCTTTTACTTTGTTTATTGCATCTTCTATATATAGATTAAATAATAACGGTGAGAGTGTACATCACTGCCTAACTCCCTTCCCTATTTTTGCTACCTCTTCTTCCCCCTCAATTCTAACTAAGGCAGTTTGGTGTTTATATAAATTAAAAATTATTCTCCTATCCTTATAATCTATACCCGTTTCTTTTAAAATTCTAAACATTATGTCCCAATCTACATTATCAAATGCCTTTTCTAAATCTACAAAAGCTATGCAAGTTACCTTTCCTACCCTCTTTCTTTTTTCTACTACCGTTCTTAGTGCTAGAATCGCCTCTCTCGTCCCTCTGTTTTTCCTAAAACCAAACTGATCTTCTCCTAGCCTTTCCTCTACTTTATTTTCTAATCTCCTATAAATAATCTTTAGCAATATCTTCGATGCATGTGATAGTAGGCTAATGGTCCTATAGTTCTCACACAAATTAGCTCCTATTTTCTTCGGCATTGTTACTATTCTACTACGCTGAAAATCCTGTGGTACTTCTCCCTTCTCATATGTTTTACAAACTAACCTGTATAATCGCTCCTGCATTTTTCCCCCTGCGTGTTTTATTAATTCGGCTGGTATCATATCAATCCCCACTGCTTTGTTATTCCGTAAATCATTTAATGCTCTATGAAACTCTGACCTAAGTATGCTAGGACCTAAGTCATCCTCATCTATCTGTTCCACACTTTCTAGCTCCTCCATGTCCTGCCTACCTTTATATAAATCTTCAAGATACTCCTTCCATCTTCTAGCTTTTTCCTTATTTTCTGTTAGTTCCTTACCCTGCTTATCACATATAATGTTACCCTTTGGTTTTACTTTAGAAAAATGTGACTTAATTTTCCTGTAGCCCAAATCTACTTTACCTCTTCTCATATCCTCCTCAATATCCTCACAGTTTCCTTTTATCCACTCTTCTTTCGCTAGCTTGCATTTCCTATTAATTAAGTTCCTTAGTTCCTTATATTTTTTCTGTCCTGCTTCTGTGTTTCCTATTTTAATTTTCCTTCTTGCTTCTATCATTTCAACTATTTCTTCCGTGATCCATTCTCTCCTACCTGCCCTTTTCTTTGTGCCTAATACTTCATTTGCTGCTGTAGTTAACCCATTTCTGATTTCCCTCCATTCGCAATCTATGTCGCTCCTAGATGTTCCATTAGCCATGATTTCTACTTTCTGCTTGTACTTTTCACATACATCAGCTAATTTTAACCTATCGACATCTACTCTGACCTGTTTAAACTTCTGTAATTTCTTGAATTTGACCTCTGAGTCCAGGACTACTAAATTATGGTCACTATCAATATCTGCTCCAGGGTAACTCTTACAATTCTTAATCTGGTTCCTAAACCTCTCTTTAACCAGTATGTAATCTATCTGATACCTCCCTATATCTCCTGGCATTTTCCACGTATGATTTTAATATAGAATATCACTCAAATACCGTAATTTAAAGTATTAAGTAGCTAGATGCGCATTTCGCAGGCTATACCCCCATCTTCAGTAGCACAAGATAAAAACTAAATCAAATACCTCTGTCACGAATCATGATTGATATACTATTACATAAATAAGTCAACATGACAGATGTATTTAAAAAATGGCATATAATATGTGACCTATAAATTTACCTTTGATATTTTGGAGGTACCTACAACTATTTGAAATTTTTACTTCAGACGATAATTATAATCTAACTATCGCCGAATGTAATTTCTTTCGATGAGAATGTTAAATTTGGAATTATCACACACTCCATCTGCTTAAACAGAGGTGACATAGGTATTTTATTTATTTTTATCTTGCGCAACTGAAGATGGGCGCATAGCGCTTGAAATGTACATCTAGCTACTTAATGCTTTAAGTTACGGTATTTGGGTGATATTCTATACTATTATTTAACACCGTGGTGAAATTTAAAAAAATAATAAAGATGGATAAAATATCAAATGAAGTCAATTTTAACTTGCATGTATTGTCAAGTATTGAAATCAAGAAAATTGAAAAAAAAACTTTCAAAGGACACTAACAGCGACTGGAAAAAATGGATTTGAGAATAAATGCTGCCAGAACTAAGATAGTGCCTTTTGCAAATAAAATGAAAATTAGCATATAGATAAACATGTTAATAAATATTTTTGTATGTCTTGGTATAAGTTGACTAGAGATGATGAAAAAGAATATATGGATTTTATTTTTATTTTATGATAGCGTCTATGAAGTGTGTATAAATTTTATGAGTTAGGTAAGACAGGTAACTCTTAAAAGCTAAGTTTATAATTAATCAAGTTAATACAATTTACTAGATATATGTTACATTATCATTTTGAAATTGGACTCAGAGCCAATTAGAGCCACTAAATAGCCGTAGGTCAATCAACAAATATAAATTAGCTTATAATATTTGTAATTCTGTGATGTAATTACGTTTTCCTATTTTCTATTTCTGGCTGCAAGTAGTTTTGCAAATCACTAGAAGATTCAAAAAGAGTCGGAATGTCAGTCGCCCAAATGCACTTCGAAAAGTATGCATAATTGAAAAGATTCCGTAGTAACTTTCCTCGCTAATTAAAATCAATATTTACCAGGAAGATAAGAGAGTACATACACTAACGTTAATTTTTAAATCGCTAATTATCACCAAGTTTGAGTGTTTTGCCATAAAATATACGTCTGTGTAATTAGATTGTGTGGTTCTAGTGGATGACCTAAATTTACAAATCCAAATTATAAAAAGTTCCTAATAAAAACTTAATTAGTAATCAAAAATAAACGGATTACAATTTTTTATGTACAAATGTTTATTTTTGAAGAAAATAGCCACAGGAAAAAAACTTTTACGATATTTCGTGCTATTTATCAATTATAGTCCATTTAATTTTTTAATGTAAACAAATTGGGCAAATCGAAAAATAATAGACTCTATATGAAATACAAAATCAAAAATTGCAATTAGTAAAAAAAATTGTGGATTAAGTCAACGCTATTGTTGAATTTCCACACACGTTGTGGAAATTGTTTATGTTGCGAAATGTAAACTATAAGATGATAAAATACGGAATTTATATCCCTCAAGAGACAATTTAATGAATTGATGAAAGCTTGCATTTGCTTACTATGTATACAATAGTCTGTGACGGAAATCTTATTGATCTTAAAATTATTGTCGACGATTCAATAACTTAAGAATATAATTATAAATTTGGCATGATTTCGCAGATAAATGTTTCAGTATTATATAGGCTATTTTTTTTAAAGTGGCGCGCCTGCCCATTCTTCTGCGCATTACAAATTAAGACTAGTTTATGCATAAGACCAATGATAACAAACAAAATTGAAAATATACTGGCCGCTTCAACAACCCGAAACCTTATGCTCGCGAAGAGATGCTCGCCACTGCATTTTTGTCATTTGGGGGTGTGGACAAAATTACTACAATGTTGTCATATCGCACAGCCAACAAATACAGAGAGTATTATATTAGCATAATTGATCAAAATAAATAATAAATAACTGGAAACTTTTTACTAAATAGTGGACTTTAATCGATTTATTCATACATTAAATATTCTCAATCAGAATTTTGCTATGCAGTTTACAATTTGAGCACTTTGTACTGAAGTTTTTTATTCATATATGGCAACAATGGTACTGGAAGTTCAACCCTTATACGCAGTAGAAGATGAATTAGGTCCGCCAAGATATAAAAAATTACTTATACCAGGACGTATTTTAAAAGTGATTACTAGTAGAGTTATTATATATACAAGATGATTTGAAAGTAGAATGTTACATATTTTATTTCAGAAAGGTAGTTGTTCAACTTGATGAAGAAATAGAAAAAAAAATGTCCGAAAAGTAATGCAATGGATTTTAGTGAATTGCATAATGTATATGCTAAAAGTATAATAGCAATGTTTTCAACATTCATTTTATTAAAAAAATAATAATAAAGACGTGTTTTCAATCTATTTCAAATGTTTTTGCGAATTACACCTTGCGTGAAAGAAATTTCAATTAGCAAACAATTTACACATATTTAGAATATATGTAAATTATTTGAAATATTTAATAAAAATATAAATATCACACATACTTAGGTCAGAGTTTCATAGAGCATTAAATGATTTACGGAATAACAAAGCAGCGGGGATTGGTATGATACCAGCCGAATTAATAAAACACGCAGGGGAAAAAATGCAGGAGCGATTATACAGGTTAGTTTGTAAAATATATGAGAAGGGAGAAGTACCACAGGATTTTCAGCGTAGTAGAATAGTAACAATGCCGAAGAAAATAGGAGCTAATTTGTGTGAGAACTATAGGACCATTAGTCTACTATCACATGCATCGAAGATATTGTTAAAGATTATTTATAGGAGATTAGAAAATAAAGTAGAGGAAAGGCTAGGAGAAGATCAGTTTGGTTTTAGGAAAAACAGAGGGACGAGGGAGGCGATTTTAGCACTAAGAACAGTAGTAGAAAAAAGAATGAGGGTAGGAAAGGTAACTTGCATAGCTTTTGTAGATTTAGAAAAGGCATTTGATAATGTAGATTGGGACATAATGTTTAGAATTTTAAAAGAAACGGGTATAGATTATAAGGATAGGAGAATAATTTTTAATTTATATAAACACCAAACTGCCTTAGTTAGAATTGAGGGGGAGAAGAGGTAGCAAAAATAGGGAAGGGAGTTCGGCAGGGATGTACACTTTCACCGTTATTATTTAATCTATATATAGAAGATGCAATAAACAAAGTAAAAGAAGAGTATAGTGTAGGTGTGAATGTACAGGGAGAGAAAATATATATGTTGAGATTCGCCGACGATATAGCTATATTGGAAGAAAGCGAAAAGAATTTAGAAAGGGTATTGAATGGTATGCAGGCAGTATTGACTAGGGATTTTAACATGAAAATAAATATAGGTAAAACTAAAGTGATGAGGTGTGACAAAAAGGAATGCAGTAGAAAAATGAGGATCACAATAGGAGATAATAGAATCGAAGAAGTGTCAGATTTTTGTTATTTAGGCAGTAGAATCACAAAAGATAATCGAAGCAAGGTAGATATAAAGTGTAGGATAGCACAGGGTAGGAAGGCATTCGTAGAAAAGGAACAGATTTTAAGATCAAATATTGACTTGGGTATTAGAAAAAGATTACTGAAGGTATATGTTTGGAGTGTAGCACTATACGGGTGTGAGGTGTGGACTATAGGAGGATGATGAGGATTGGTTGGGTAGATAAAGTAACAAATGAAGCTGTACTAGAGTTAGTAGGGGAGAAGAGAAGTATTTGGAGAGTGTTACAGCGTAGGAGAGACAGATTAGTAGGGCATATTCTTAGGCATGGGGGGATTATGCAATTGATCATAGAAGGTAGAGTGGAGGGAAAGAGAGGGGTAGGTAGGCCTAAATTGGAGTATGTGAGTCAGATAGTTGAAGACGTTGAGATGAATAGCTATAGGGAGATGAAGGGATTAGCTCAGGATAGATCGGCATGGCGTGCTGTTTCCAACCAATCTTTAGGATTGCAGACTCTTTAACTAACTAGAATATAAAAACTAATAAATGTATATGTACAACTAATGACGTAATTTTGTAGCAATGGCAATATATTTTCGTTTGATTGACTGGCCTATAAATATTTTCATATGCCACAAAAATTTTTATACCACATTCATTTCGGAATAAAAACAATTGTTAATTAACTAAATTGAATTGAAAAAAAATAAAATACCAGCCATTTATATAAGGCACAATATTTCTGATCCTATCGTGAAAAATCCTTCGTAGATAAATTCATGGGTAAGTGGCAATTCGATATCAGATTCACTTAGAATCGCTATACGTTTATATATTGTCGACGTTCAACATGCGATTAAGAGATTCTTTTTGATGGTAAAGTGTTTTCAACGTTCCATTACAGCGAGCAAGTTTGGAACATAGGAAGAACGAAAGACGATCTTAAGCTGCTCAAGAACGAGATATGAAACGTGTTTTTAAATAAACTTTCTTGTAAAACCATTTTATCAGAAACTTTACTTTAGGTAACACTTTCGTTTTATCGACGTAGTTTAAAATAGTGCGTTTATTAAAGAAAATACTTTCAAATATCATCATTCTAAACTAAAAGAAGTGATATTTAAAGTGTCAAATCGAATACTATGAATAATATAAAGTTATAATATTTATATATGCAAAAATTGTAATTTAAGTTCTAAATAGCAGCGTTTTTTCATATATAGAAAAACATTTTCCCCGATATTTGAATAATTCTTTTTTAAAAAATGTTTACAATACGACGGTTGGTCTATAATCTAAATGTATGGTAGTGAACAGATGTCGTAAATAAAAAGGGAAACACTCCGCTTAAGCGATGAAAATACGCACTTAGGATCGGCATATTTCATCGGCATTAATATTGATAGGAGGCGCGAAAAAATTGAACCTCCAAAACATCTGCAAAGTTTTATTCAACATAAATGTGTATCCTTGATTGAGAATATTTTAAGTTCAGACCTTGTGTGGGAGATCTAATCTAAGCTGTTCGAAAATATTTAAAACTATACACCGTTTTATTGAAAGTGGCAGGAAAGTGAGAGAAGTTCACGCATCATAAATCAAGAGCTGTATAATGGCTTGACCAATACAGTACAGAGCAGTGCTACTCAAAACAGTATGGCGTCAGTCGTATGGCACAATGAATAGTGCTGTGGGTACGCTTGTGTATTGTCAATAGAAAAACTAGGTGTGGCTGAGTACCTTGTGTGTATAAGTATATGTATGTGTATAAGTGATGTATATTTCAAAAAAACGATGTATATCTTTGACCAGATACGCATTCGCTCTAAATATACACTTAAACAGAATTATGCTATAAATTAATGAATTTTATTGTATTTTATATAGAAATTTAATTTCAATTTAACAACACATGCAATATCGAATAAAGGCGATTTGATTAAATATAAATGTTTGTCTAAATAAATATTTATATTGATCACAAATCACTTTTATTTCGACGATATTATAAACCTCGCATCCAAATAATAAATATCTTTCAAAATTGATTATCGATATCATAAAACATGGCCGACTAGGGATATTTATAGCATATATTATATTGATAAAAATTCTACAGCCATTGAACACGCCATATTTGCTCAAGTGAAAATTTGGTGGAATTGTGATAGTCAAACTTAAATGTACTGAAAATGTATTTCCCATGCCATTTAAGAAAATCAATCTTACTTAAATAAGTAAAAGCATATAGGAGTATAAATGCGAATTTATAAAGGAAAAGAATGGTATAAAAGATTAATCCATAAAATATATTATATTAAGAGATTAGTGTAATTGATTTTATTACATGAAAACAGCTACGAAAAAAAAAATTTAATTTAAATAATAAAATAATAATTAAATAATAAAAAATGAATTTACCAAAACAATATAATGTTCTTGGACAAAACAAATTTTCTAAACTATTGTCCCTTGAAATAAATTTAATCGTGAAAATAGCACGTTATGAAAGTTTTAAAAAAATAACTAATCACTTCTTTAAATGAAAAAAACAATGCATTTTTGATTATAGAAAATTGAAAATTGAACCTCGCCAATTTCCATTCACAGAAAATAAAAAATAACTACTAAAAGCACTCGGTTTTATTGATTTTCACGATACGAGAGAAATTTAATTATTTGCATACAATAAAGTGAAAAACTAATTTTCCCTAGACCCGTATTCGCTGAAGCAATAATTCGTAATGGGAAAATAATATTTAAATGTAATGATAATAGAGAAAAGGTCGAGGCTTCAATCATGAATGAGTTCGCTTTATTAAATAGCATTTCTTATATATACGCGGAGCAAGGACCTCTTTATTCATGCTTCGGTAAACTTGAATTCATTTAATTGAGTCCAATAAACTTGGCTTTCCTAAATAGACTTCCGCTATGTCTTCCGGTTTCCAAATGATATAAAGATATCACTGCTAGCAGTTATATTTATGCTATTTAATAGAAACTGATTTATGAACGATCCATCTTGATGCTTTAGAAAAATATATATTGTCGTTGAGGCAAGGAAAATATATATTACAAAATATTTTCGTAACCAAATTATTTTATATAACGATAATATTACTAATTTATGTTTTATGCGAAAACTAAATGATGGCATGTTTATAACAGCATCCAAAAATAGCATACATACAATTTTATTAATTATTGAAATTAATCTTATATCCAATTTTGTTCAAAATAAATTCTCCCTTGCAATTATATGAAAATCAGACGGAACCATTTAGACACTAACTGTCAAATAAATCGTTTCCCTGTTGATGGAAATTGTTTGTAAACTTGTTTATAATTTTCATCAAAATGTAACCCATATCATAGCCCAAAAGTTATTTTCTATCGACCGTACAGTTTCTAAATAACATGTATGCATTTGACATACTGAAACTTCTGTAGCATTTCTGCTGAAACATTATAAATGCAGTTATGTCATAAATAAAAATATATCACGCATTTCATATCTCAAAACGAATGTCCAAACTTTGAAAATGTTTGAATAAATTTGTATGTGCGCGTGTTTGCATTTGTAGTTTAAAATAAGGTGTAAGGATACTTTCCTAAAAAAAATGTATATATTTTAATTACTTAATTAATTAATTGTAGAGGGCTGCAACTTAGAAAAAATATATATGATATTGCAGTCTTCTATCATCAATCAGCTGCTTCGAAAACAAAATAAAATAAATGCAATTATCGGCGTGTAACAATATATAATTTTATCAAAAATTATTTTGGATATTAACATAAATACCACATCAGTAGTTCAAGTCAAATAAGTGTTCCAATTTAACATAAAATCGTAACTTCTGTACGAACTGAACTTGGCCTTTAGAGCAAATTATAATACAGAAATATATTTCAAGATCAATCTGACGAAATATTAAAAGCTTGTGAAATAATAAAATGTTGACACGCTTCAATTTTCCAAGTTACATATATTATGCAACATGTACGTCTAGACGAATTCATAACTTCCTTCATATCTGGGATTTCAATGCGGTAAATATACAGGAATTTTATGTCGCTAACTTAGTCAGTACAAATCTAGAATTCGATTGTTAAGTTATAAGATGAATTGAATTAGCACTAAACAGATTGCAAAATTCAATCGTGTTTATTTTTCCGCTGATAACTCGCTGTGATAATGGCAAATTAATATATCTTTTTTATGGTTAGAGGCCGTTACGTTTGGTCATGGATATTAATTCGCACGTCAGCTGAAAATATGACCAACTGAAATAACAAGATAAATAGACCAATAATAAATAAATATTATTATTACAACTGACTGTTGCGTCAACTGCTAAAAGCTATAATAAAAGCTTCTACAAATACTTGTCTAACATTTATGTTGTTATAGTATAGAGCATTGGTTTCCAAGCTGTGGGTCGCGACCCTCCAAGGGAGCGCGTGAAGAAGCAAAGGGGGGTCGCGCGAGGATTTTCAAAATAAAGCGAATGGCTTTCTGTAACGCATGTATACAACTTTTCAGTAAGAAAATTTAGACTTAGACTAAAAGAAAACAAACGTTAAAGTTATATGTTTATACAAAATATTAATGAGATAAATGCGCTTGATGTTATATTCTCAAACCTGGGTTCTGTACTCGATACACAAATAATGATATCATTCTCGAGTTCGAGGCGATTTCTATACTTTGTCTTGATGGCAACTATGGATGAAAAACTGAATGCACATAAATAGGATGATGCAAAAGGTATTAGCATTTTTAATGCTTCATTTACCAGCTCGGGGTATTCTTGTTTTCTCTTTAGTCTACGCTCTGTGATAGAAAATCAAGTTTCAGCATTCCATCAGTAGATAAGTTGATAAGTTGTTCCTTCATATATGTCGGAATTTCAGACATTTGAACAGAATTGTCGAAAAATGGATTCAGTATCCACCTGTGACTATCATTATTGTTAATACAGTCAAACTCGGTTAGTAAGTCATCGGTTAATAAGTCAACTCGGTTAGTAAGTCAAAATGGTTTGGTCGTAACCCAAGGCTCATATACTCTATGTATTATGACTTCGGATAATAAGTCATCATACCTCGCTTAATAACTCATTATGTTGACGACATTATGATTTCATCCGTTTAGGAGATTGGACGGGTTTTCTGGTAATTACCAACTAATGAAGTTGTTTAATAGTTTCCAAGCAAAATCCAAGCAGAAACATCAAATCAGTTTTGAGTTTGATTTCTTAGAGAACGAAATGGCAAGCCTTAAGCGTAAAGCAATAACCTTAGACATAAAACTGGCAGTGGTGAATATGTTGGAAAGCGATGTAAAGAAAAGTGAAGTGTGTAAGCATTTCAACTTAGTAAACTCATCGGTGGGTTCAATATAGATGACTCGAAATAAAATCAAAGAGAATGAAGGAAGCAACAGTGTGAAGCGTATGAGAAAACCTACTCACGAGGATGTAGATGCTGCTTTATTGAACTGGTTTAAACAACAAAAAATCCATAATTTACCGGTAAGGGGACCTATTCTCCAAGTAAAAGCTGGAAAATTGGCTGAATTGTTGGGAATAGAAAAATTTGAATGTTCCCCGGCATGGATAGACCGTTTAAAAAACGGCATGAAATCAATTTTGGAAAAATGATTGGTGAAGCCAAAGACGTCAATTTGAATATCACCAGTGTGTGGATTCAAAATGAGTGGGAAGAAATCCGAAAAAAATTTAAAGATGAAGACATCTTCAACGGGGATGAGACATGCCTCTTCTTCAAGCTGACACCAGACCACACTTTAAAGTTCAAAAATGAAAAATGCATAGGCGGAAAACTGCCAAAAGAAAGGATTGCTGTTTTTGTTTGTGCTAATGTACGCGGTACTGAAAAAAAAAAGATTTGTTAGTGATCGGCAAATCAAAAAACCCACGATGCTTCAAAATTTTAAAAAAGCTTGCCTGTGACCTATGAAGCCAATAAGAAGTCTTGGATGACAAGCGCGTTATTTGCAAAAGAAATCCGTCGTTGGGAAGGAGACCGCAAAAAAGCAAAGAGAAAAATCGTTCTACTTTTGGATAATTGTCCAGCTCATCCTCGCATACTAGGATTGAAATTTATAACTTTGAAGTTTTTACCTCCAAACATAACCAGTATTCTACAGCCGATGGAGCAAGGAGTAATTAAGAAGCCCGAAATGTGCGTACAGAAAAAGACTGGTTTTGAAAATGATGGAAAGCGACGGCGAAAACTTTAACTTGAGCAAAGTAACTCTACTTGATGCTCTGAAAATTCTGAAAAAAGCCTGGAAGGACGTCACCGGTGCTAAAATTAGGAACTGCTCCCGGCATGCGGGTTTATGCGACCATCATTTTGATGAGGAAGATGATTTACCTTTGAAACATTGGCTACATTCTTTCGATATTCCACTTCAAATAATTTAGAAGATTTTATCGAAATGGATGAAGACCTTCCAACGACTGGAAAGATGTCTGATCTCCATTTAGTAAGAGATGTACAGACAAGAAATGAAAAATCAGACGACCAGCAACAATAAGAAGAAGAAGAGATAGTACCAGACCCAAAACATACCATCTCTGAAGAATTATTACTGGTTCGTAAATTAATTACATATTATGAAGCCGAAGAAAAAAGTCTACATTTAGACAATTTATCTAAACATACTTGTTGTGTAAACATACTTGAATGTCTGCAAATACAGGATTTGCATCTATCGTATTATACATAGTAAAATTTTCCATGATTTCTTCAATGCATTGAAATGAGGCTAATTCCTTATTGTTAAATGAAGTAGACCAAAAATCGACTTCCTTTATAAATCCGTTAACTTTATCCTTAGCTGTTATTATATTAACATCGCGGCCTTGCAAACTTTTTTTCAAAATGTTTAAGTCTTCAAAAATATCAGCAAGGAAAGCCAATTTAAGAAGGCAGAGAGAATCAGATTTGCATATTCTAATTTCTCGTCTTGAAAATAAATCAATAGTCCTGCCCTTAATTGGAAAACTCTTGTTAAAACTTTACCCCTCAACAGCCATCTTACTTCCGTGTGATAAAGAAGATTTTCATATATTGCACCCATGTCTTCGCAAACTTTTCGGAAAAGACGGGTTTGCAACGCTTTTCCTTTGATAGAATTTACCACATTTATTACAGACCTTAAAACACAATCCATTTCAGAAGGCAAACATTTTGCTGCAAGGTGTAAAAAACAATGTACACATGTAGCACTTGGCAATATCTCTTGTAATCGGACAATGAGACCACTTTGAATTCCCGTCATAGCTTTGGCACCATCGGTACATATAGCAATTTGGTCAAGTCAATATTGCATTTATTTGTATTTTGTATAAAAATGGTCGAATAAGCACTTTCCTGTGCTTTACAAAATGAAATATCTTCTGTAATACAATTGTCGGTGTCATATCTTACAATGACAATGAATTGGGCGCAATTGGAAATATCTGTAGACTCGTCCATTTGCATTGAAAAGTAAGTGTATTTTCTAATATTTTTAAGAACTTGAATTCGAATATCTTTTGCCATATTCTTCTTGGGATTGTATTATTAGAGAGAGGTATGGTTTTGAGTTTATTCGCTTCTTTTTCACCAATCATTATTTGCACAATATCAGCAGCTGTCATTTGAATAAGACTTTCTGCAATTGTAAGAGCCTTAGTGGCTTTTGCAATTCGAAATGCCACTCGATAATTTGCTAGCAAAGCCTTTTCATTGGCACTGGCAGGGGGAACAAGTCTCTTGCTTTAAGGGTCGTGAAAAATTAGAAATTAGAAATCTAGCTATATTAATACAAATTTTAGTGACTAATTTGAGTGTTGATAAATCAAGTAAGTCGCCTTGAAAAAGTTTGGGAACCAATGGTGTAGAGTATACAACTTTAATTTCTACTTGTGGTAATATTATCTAAGTTTACGGAAACTTTTAGTTGCTGTGTTATGTCTTTTATATTTTATAGAGTAGGTGCTGTTTATGTTGCATTTAGAAAATGAACTTCTTCAATCACGGTCGGAACCTGATAAAAAAAAAAAATTAGAAGGAATGTCTATCTAAATTTTAGTAAATAAAATAAGAATTAAAACAGTTTCTAACGGCTTTTCTCATTTTGCATTTTAATTTTGCGTAACCACGCAATGAAATCAAAGAAATGAGTGAGTATTTGAAATTCTCAGTTATTTTTGGCATCTTAACTTATTATTGATAAGTTAAGCGAGCGTTATTATTGGTGTTGATTTAACATATAAATAAGCAACTGAACTTTTTTGAAATGCTAACACTTTTCTGGTAAATAATACAACAAAATCGTTCAACACTTTCTGAGTAACCATATATTTTTAACGTTTATAAGGGAAAATGTATATGATATTATAGTAAACCAAATACTTCTTTAATTAACGTCTCGGAGATTTTATTATGTTAACGTGAACTAGATATACGAGCGTATTTAGCGGATTTATGGGCTCGTTATTAACCCTTTTAATAAACACAATGCCATTTGGACCGTATTCGAAATAATTTATAGCGCAGGAAAAAGTTTTCGTCTGCACGCCGTTATTAATTAATAAATAATATAATCTACCATGATCCTTATGCTCATATATGAACGAGGTATGAGCAGAAGCTCTGGATGGTTCCTTTGGCACGGGCGTGGAGGTATTTACGTGCCATATTGCGTTTTTTATGAATTAGCTCAACCATCCGAGTATCACGATCGTCATTATAAAGCAACTACTACGACGAGGAAAAGCTGCCACGTATACAGAATAAATACCGATCCATTATGAATCAGATTTTTTTTAATTAAATATTTATTCTTTTTATTGCACTGACAAATCTTTGTTTGCCAATGCTTTATCACAAGGCATGTTTAACTTGAAGACAACTAAAAACTAGCATCTACTAAAGTTCTGTATCTAGAAATACAATTGTCGCCCTGTATAATTTCGCATGCCCTCGGCACTTCGTTCCAGTTTCTACTTCGATAAAATTCGTATTTTTCCATTTCGATCCAGGTGATATTGATGTGGGAAATAAAAACGTGCTTTAGTCAAAAAGTACGGAAAGGAACGCAAAGAAAAAACTATCGATAATTTCTCATATATTGAAGCCTTTTTCCAGATCAACTTAATTTGTATTAGAATAGAAAGTTTTCCATCGAGTTGAGATCAGCATACGATATAGTTTTCGTCCATTAATTAGCAAGTCCTCTGCTTTTAGCATTACCAAAATTAAATTTAAAAACACATTTCCAATATAGGCGGGCAATAAATATAAAAATAAAATACATTCCAAGTAAAAGCATGTTTCATCGCTTCCATTAAATTCAACTTCCAATTTATATTTGCAATTACGTGACTGAATGTCTTTGCTTCTGCATTATCTATTGCATCTGGCATCATTTCCAATTAGTAAAAATAAAGTTGATATAAAATGGGTATTATGCCTTAACGGAATTACCGGAAACGCGATTGGTTACGAACCTTTGCGTGCTCGAAGTATTTTTAATTAGCGGAGTAGTGCTGAAAAGAACACGATATTACAGCTCTCGTGCACACAGAGAGATTATGTGTTGGTATTACCTATTGCATCGCAATAATTATTCCAAGTTAAAAGCGCAATCCGTAATTTATACCAAAAAGCGAAAAATTAATTGTGGTTAATAAAAATTGAGGGAGATCTTGATAAAAATTAAGTAGAGTGTAGATAGGTACGTCCTTATCAAAGAATAAATGCGTATTCGTGAACTATTTCGTTTATTAAAGCATCTTCTGACGAAAAAAATACTAACAACGCTGCACAATTAATAACAATAATCTTTGGATAACAATTGATCGAATTCTTTATGTCAAGTAGCGACTCTTTCGTCGGAAGATGTTTTAATAAACGAAACCGGTCACGAATACGCATTTATTGCAGTGAAACTTCTATATGAGCGGTAGGGTAAATTAGCCTGAACGTCACGAAAAGTGAAACGCTCTACGCGCATGCGCCGCATGTACTGTGTGTATACGTGGCATAAGGCAACCAATAGACGCTTGCGTATTTTATTATATATTACACAAACACCGCTCAATCTTCTAGCTAACAATTTCCATTGTGTGAAAAGAGAAATGGAGAAAAAGACAAGTACAGACAGAGTGCGAGCCTTTAGAGAACGGAAGAAAGCGAATAAACCGCCAAGAAAAGTGCCAACAAGTACCTTGGAAAGAAATAGAGAGTATCGAGCCAGGCAAAGGGCGTTAAAGAAACACGGTGGACAACATAACCTTCCAACGACCTCAAATACACTGGATGAATCGATACCGTCGTTAAGTGAGGACACAGTTAGTGGTATAGAGAATTTGAATGCCACTGCTTCAGGCGTGCCATCTACACGTGAAGATACACGCGGTGTGAGAGATCAACGAAATGAATCTGATACAGCTGAGCGAGCCATCGACAAATAGAAATGCACCCACTAGTGCATCATACACAAAATTTACATTCTTTCAACCTGCTCATCGCGAATTTGATAAACAATTTTTCAATAATCCGCTAGGTACAGTGTGTTCTATATGTGATCGAATATGGTTTAAGAGCGATGTGAAATCTGTTGATCCTAAGCACGAGCAACTTTTACATATTGCGTTTCCAGCCTTTATCATTGAAGATGTGATAGCGTGCAATTCATGCCGAAATGCTCTAACTCGGAATACCATTCCATTGTTATCGAAGTCAAATGGTTTTGTCTACCCCCTATTACCTGGTCATCTAACAAAATTAAATTTAGTGTCAGAGAGGTTAATTTCACCCAGAATTCCTTTTATGCAAATTGGACGTTTACGACATGTACATGGTCAACATGGGATTTATGGGCAAATTATTAATGTTCCAATATCTGTGAATACGATAGTGAATCATTTACCAAGAGACATTGATGATGATCATTGTATTAATGTCCACATAAAAAGAAGAAAAATACACAGATCGAGTGATTTAACTGGTTTGGTGAGAAAAGGAACTATAAAAATATGGCTACAATATTTAATCCAAACTCCTCTTTATAGACTGTACGACATTACAGCTAATAATGCTTTCTTTAACGATCAGAGTGTCAATCAAAATCAATCAAAATCAAATCGTTAACAAATGGAAAAAAAGCAATGCATAAAATCAACGTTTCCTAGGAGCTAAGAAGTTTCACTTCTACCGCGCGAGAGCCTCACGCATATTTTTCTTTGATAAGGAAGTACTTGTCTGCGCTCTACTTAAGAATTACCTAATCCTTGGACTCTACATTTAATTTATAAAAATTGTTCAGGAAAACATCGAAATGATTATCTCCCAGGAAATCCTTTACAACATTCTAAATGGTTTTATATTATAACAGTGCAATAATCAGCTAATATGTTTTCATTATAAATACAACAATTTCATTAACTATATGCCACTGACTAATAAAATCGAAGCACCCACAAGATTTCAATATATTTATAATTATTTTTATCGCTAATCTACGTAATATACATAAAATTAAAAAAATCTTTTGTGCGAAGGTTATCTGTATACAAGTTGACTAATAAAATCTGAGCAAATTTCAAAATCTTTTAGTAAAATTATAAAATATAAAAACCCAAAACATAAAAACCGGTCTTTCATTAATTCTGGCATATCAAACCAATACATCATTACCCGTTATCTTAATCAGGCCAATTTGCTATTCGACTTCAGATGAGTTTTCATATACAAGATTTGAATTTCACATCCCTTTTAAATACACGGTCACTTGCATTTTTATTTTCATGGGTCATTATCATTAGGTACAATATTGATCAACTACCATCAGCCTATATATATATATATATATATATATAGGAAAGCTTCCTTAATTATGATGCATGGCCTCAATAGTGGTGATGTTCATGGATGACTACGAACACGTGACAGCCGTCTCTTCGCTGCCCATCGTTATTAAATCGAGTTGTTAATTAATTTTCAATGCTTTAATATATACAATGGGAGTATGATTGTAGTCTACATACTATATATTATAAGAACACCGAAATGAAGGAGAATATAGGGGCGTGTGGACATACACGGTATGACAAATTTGAAACATACATATTAGGAAGAACTTGATATAGAAAACCAAAACAAAAATAGGTGACATGGTTTTATCACGAGATCATTTGGCAAATAATGCTCAGAGAATTTAGCGAAAAACTCATCAAATAAGAATTATACCTTAACATTTTGTGCAACCATTGCTATAAATTGGTCATGCGGTTTTGAGGTCGATAGTTTATATACCATAGACAGAACAACATGTTGATGTACCGAAACTTATAGTCCCCTGAAGGAACATGCTTATTAGAATGGATGTTCTATTAAAAGCAACACCATACCTAACAATATCCTGCTCTTTTTTAAAATAAAATACCATTCGTGACAGAGGTATTTTATTTTATTTTTATCTTGTGCTAGTGAAGATGGGGGTATAGCCTTCGAAATGCGCATATAGCTACTTAATACTTTAAGTTACGTGTATTTAAGTGATTTTCTATACTAATATCCTGCTCCTTCATTCGCTGAACTTGCAAATTATCTGAATTATTTATGGCAATAAAATTCAATATTTCTCGCATACTTGAACTATTGAACAATAGTTCTTGAAAAATGCCTAGAAAAGTTTTAGAAGAAATATTTTAGATACTAGTTTGTACTATATATTTAAATACAGTATGAATTCAGGAAATTTGTGTTAAAAATTATGTTATAATCAAGGATTGCTGATGAACTTTCTGCTTGATCATGCGTTACTATGACAAGAAGTGATACAACAATTCGTGCTTTAGATATAGGACAATTAGTACAAAGGCATCAGAGAGAGCAAAGACAAGGGACGAGATCTGGAGGAAATCAGGCAAACCAACATAGTTTGATTACAAACTAAAGATCCGGAGAAACTTGAGAAATGGAGATTATGTACCCAGAGTATGTAACAGAGTACCCAATATAAGTACAATATCTTGCCAAGTTGAGAATCAATTGATACAATTTCTAGATTTCATCTTAAGCGACGTATGTATAGTTTTTAATTAAACAAATATAACCTTTCATTTAAATTGTATCGAGGCTTCAATTTAATCTAAAGTGTATCTCCGTCGTATTATATGCCGACGTTTCAAATGCCTATTACCCATCTCTATTCAATGAACTTTGACTGGACAATATGAACAAGTGGTTATAATGAAGCCTCTTGAAACTACATTGATATTATGTTTGCAACATTGAAGACTACAGGAACTGAACTGATAGTATCTTTGTTCAAAACTAAGACAATAAATCGAGGTATTCCAATCAAGCGGCAAGTAAATTCGGTCAAGCTCAACTGTTGTAAAGTTGATTTGAATTGATTGTTACAAATTTCTATATATTCAATATTCACGACATAAAATATAAGATAAAGCAGTAATAGTTATTTACAATATAAGTGTTGTACAGATTCAAATTATGACACGAGATGTTGAGTTCTATAATTCGCCGAGTATCATAATATGAATTTACAACTCGAATATTGTACGAAATTTTATCTACTTTCGTAAGTAATCCGAAAATTACTAAAAAAATATTTGACAAGAGTTGTCAAAATAAATTTTAAAATGATGTTGTGTCCTAAACAAAAATGATACATGCTGTTATAAGGACTTAAGTTTTCTAAGTAGTCTTGGACTGTTTGTTGTTTCTGAGTTGTCTTGGTTACTGTTAAACACGTCAGATTTATAGCAAAAGTTTGCCAAAAAAGTACTCTTCGAAAATGTCTGATTCTGAAGAAAGTTCACCCTCGGAAGTAGAGGATGCTGCAAATGGAGCAATTTCAAGTCTAATTCCCGCAAAATCAAAGTTACGATATGAACTTGAATACCAGAAATTTGAAAAATGGGGTGATTCAAAAAGAAGTGTCGGAAAAAAAATTGTTGGCGTATTTCGCAGAAAAGCAACAATTACAAAAGCCGTCAACGCTTTGGACGCACTATTCCATGTTAAAAACCATGATATCCGTAAGAAAAAATCAAGATACAAGCAAATTTATACAGCTAGTTGCTTTTCTCAAGAGTAGTTCAGATGGTTACACGGCATAAAAGTCTAGCATTTTTTCTAAAGAAGAAGTATGTAAGTTTTTGGGCACAACAGAGGATGAATTGTTTTTGCTTATGAAAGTTGTGATGATCGTTGGCATTTTTGGGGCCTGTCGATGAGACGAACTTACGAAGTTAATGTTAGATCACATTCAAGACAAAGTATCATATGTTAAAATCGTGATCCCATCTACAAAATCGAAAATCGTACGAGAATTTATAGTTACCGAGGGAAACCTGCCAGGTATTAACTGCTTAACAATTTTTCGAAAATATGCTGAGCTTCGTCCACCTAGTGCTATTCACAGGCGTTTTTTTGTCTTCTCTAAGCAAGGAAAATGTAGCTCGCCGCCTGTTGGGATCAATACATTTGGAAATATACCAAAATTAATTGCAAAGCAGTTGGGCTTGAAGAGACCCGAAAAATATACGGGGCACTGTTTTCGGAGGTCTTCTGCTTCCATGCTGGTAGATGGTGGGGCGGATATGCAAATGGTTAAACGTCACAAATGGTGGAAATGCTCTGCTACTGCAGAGGGATATGTTGAGAGTTCTTTAGAAAATAAGAAAGAAATAGCAAACAAGATTATGGGTTCCAAAAAAAACATGACGGTTCAAAACGCCAA
The DNA here is from genome assembly GCA_947310635.1 of Leptodirus hochenwartii. Classification (NCBI taxonomy): domain Eukaryota; kingdom Metazoa; phylum Arthropoda; class Insecta; order Coleoptera; family Leiodidae; genus Leptodirus; species Leptodirus hochenwartii. The sequence continues at coordinate 7,188,595 of OX371176.1, read as the reverse complement.
CCTGAATAACTCAGTGATGTCCACCTCTGGTCTGCAAATTTCAAATTGCAAAAGATGTGTTACAGCACTAGTGCTGTAATGGTCATGATTACAAAACTTTTTTAAAAACTGTAATATTTACTTTACTCAATAAAAGTAGATAAATACTTTAATGTATCATGCTATCTTTGGATGTTTACAAAAGTCTTGTTCTACCAGGGCGAAAAAATCAAAACCAAAACACTATAGGCTGTACTATACCGACCCATATAACATATAACCCAAAAAAATTTCTAGGATTTTTCTATGCAGAATTTTAGTGTGCTGGATTGAACTTTTACACGTTGCAACATTTGTTAGGAAATAACGACTATATGTCGTTTTTCTTCGTATGCGTATATACTGTGTTGATACACGGAAATGGTATAATGTTTACACAAAATTCGCATAAAAATATATAACGCTGTAGATTATAGAGCTGGAGTAAAATTTTCCGCTCGGCAAAATTTTCAGTGCTAGATATACATTACGTTCAATTAGTTTGACGGCTCTGATAGCTAATATCAACTTCCTTTATGAATCAATAGACATCACACAGATATGTTCAATCCAATGTGATTGCAAATATGTATATACATAGACAAACAAACCATCCAGTTTGTATGCGAACGGAATTTAGTTGTTAAAAACTTCTATTTAATACTTGAAAATTCCGCGAACTAATTTGCGACGAACGGAAATTGGAAGAGAATTCGATTTGTAACAATAGCGAGTGCAAGAATAAAAAGCAAATACATGAAGAGCGTATGTTATTAATCTAAAGTGGAAAGAAGATTTATTTTATAACTAATTTGACAAATAATTGCAAAAACGTACGAAAGGTATTTTGGTGACCACTAGACCATTTTTGTTTTATATAATTTAAAATTCTATAATTTCTCTCAATTATCAAATATACGCTTCACAAGTTTTTAAAATGGCTATCTTCCTTTCTGATTTTCATTTCTCGTTTCCATATAAAATCGCAAAATGCATTTAGTTGGCGTGATATAAAATATCTCTCCTTTATTTCTTTTATTACGACCTATATTATCATAATAATAAAAACAAATAAGAGTACGTTTCCACATGAGCATTATGAAATCTGAAGAAGTGCTCGTTCGTTTAGAAAGAGCCAGAATTAGCCAATTATTATGAAAGAATTGTAAAATATAATACAATTTTCCATGTAGTTGTTATCCGAACAGAAAATGTACCTAATAAATATAAATAATATTTTTATATATAAAAAAAATTATATTAGATATTCTAAAAAACTTTTATGTTAAAATAAAGTATAATATAAGGCAAAAACTACTTTTTACCAAAAGGCGTGTATGAATATTTTCATATTTAAGTAAAATTAATAGCTCGAGGTAATAATACGGTAATAGTGTAGATTATACAACATGAATTCTGAAAGGGCATTAACATTTTTTACGACGCATATCTCCATTATCTATTTTATTCTTCAAGGTCTAAAAAGAACAATACATTATAATACTTGTCACTAATAAGAATCGCGTATAAATAAAGTAATTGTGTAGCATAAAACATACGAATTTATTTATCATGTAAATTATTAATTCATTAAGTTGTGTGCAGTGATATGAAAAATTTATTTAAAAAAAAGCTAAAATTTGGTAAATGAAAAAGAATGACTAATTTTTGCAACATAATGCCTTTCTTTCGCTCAAATCGAATATAAATCTTCACAGTCTGGAATAATTGTTCGAGAAATTTTTGTTATATCCATCAAGGCCCTAAAGCCCTAAATTCTAAGCTCTTAGAATTTTTAATTTCGATAAATTTATCGTAATAAAAATTGGCCTATGTTTAGCAGCAATTTTTGAACTAATTAAATCTATTTTCCAAAAACGACAATCTTAGGAGCAATTTCACATCTATAAACTGTAATCACAAGAAATTTGAAAAAAATCGATCCAAAAATGAAGGAGTAATTTGCAGAATAAATTACACTGTTTTTCTTCTGGCATATAAAGGTTCTCCATCCCCTTAAAGGAATAAATCGAACAATTACAATTCACTTGTACTAATAAATTCACGAACGTTAAAAATTATTAAGAAAATTAAAAATTATCAATTCCTATTACACCATAATTCCATTCTACGTTTAAATTTATTTTTTATAACCTACGATTTACATCTTCAGGCTGTACATTTCATAGTTTTTCCCAAGTCAAATAAGTTAGACCTTAAAATTTACTTACATATTCCGTACAATTTCTCTTTTGGTCATGCCTGGCGAACTTAATTCTTCAGTCAACCGTAATATATATGCTTGTAATTCCACATTAACAAACACAAATGTTTCTGAGCAGTATGTACATACTTCGACTAGAAGAGTCCTTGTGCTTTAGGCGCCGCTGTCAACTACATACCAAACATATTTACATTATATTCGGACGCATCTGTTTTTGGTATAATGTCTTGCAAAGTCATATTCGCAAGGAATAGTCAGTGCGACTATTATACAGTACTAATTGCTAGCACTGACAATACTCAGGCAAGAGGTATTAAGGAACACGAGCCATTAACATATCTCGTACATTTTCGCGCCTACATCAGGAACTTGGATGTATATACAAGAGGAGTTGTAACTGCAATGCGGACATTGTTGATTTTTCGAACAAAACAGCGACGTAGATTTGGAACGGCTTCTTATAAAGGAATTGCAAAAAAAAATTTATAGGTTCAATTTTGGTTCAAAAAACGATATCGCAAAAAAACCAAGAAATTCTGAAAGTCGATATAAATATCAATGCGAAACCGATGCACCATTGCTTTTGATATTGTCACAGAACATTCGAATGAAATAAATAATTAGTCATTAAAAAAATTCTTTAACAGGCTAAATAATGTTCTAATTACATTTAAAGCAACGCGAAGGAAATCTTTAGTATATTTATTCTTTAAATCATTTGAAACTTTTTAATCATTCATTTGTTACAAAATGCAAAAGCCTAAGAAATAATCTAATTGTTCTGAGGGCTCGATTAAAAAGAATATTTTTTTATGGTGCCAATGTGTGAAAAAGATTAGTAACCCTGTTTTAAATTTAATAAGAACCAAAGTAAGGCTTATAAACCTTTGCATCTACATATCCTGAGAAAAGACAAAATTAATACCTATGTCGATTTTTTCAAAATAAGTAATTCTATAAAATATTCTATAAAATGTACATTTCGAATATAAAGTCTCTAATTGCAGTAACGTAACTATTAAATAAAGACAAAATAGTCGATGTGTAAAATAAAAAATTACAAATATATAGTTGATAATTTATTTCCTAAATAAGTGTTTACTGATCTTGATGATTGACAAAAGTGTGCCTATGTTATTGTGTTGCTTCTGAGGATGATGTGGGCTTAGCTTAAGAAATATGCAACTAGTTTTTGAGTGATATCTTAAAGGAGTTGTTCATTGAAACCTTCCCCGACGGAATATCCCAAAAACATTTTTTTTTATACACAAAACTAAATTTAGATTTGCGACAAATTATTAAATTAAATTTTAAGAAACAAAGAAATGAAATAAAACAAATTAAATAATAGGGGAATGTGTGGTTAAATAGTACTTCCTTATAATGTTGAATAATTGATTTATATTCTCCACATGTTTCGTTAAATTAATTTAACATCTTCGGGAGAAATTTGTCAATAAACGTATGAAGATAAAAAAAATTGCATAATAGAATAAGTCAATCACAGTATTTCTTTTTGATATATGGTTAATATCGAAATAAATCACAATCCTTAAAATCTTAGATATGAAATTTAAAAGTTTGTAAATATAATAAGTGGTTAAAAACATGAAGGACAAAAACGTGAAAAAAAGGTCAATCAAATAAATATTATAATGTTATAATACAATAATACTATAATACTATAATAATACTATAAATTACCTTATATTACGGACCTTCAACAATTAAAATAAATAATCATGTGAGATACGCAAAAATGTTCTATTCCTTCATGAATCATATTAATAATAATAATATTATTGGTTTCATTTAAATTATTTAAACGAAGCTCTTGGACCGTGGTCGGTAGTAATGATTTAGAAGAATATTTTCGTTAGTATTTTATGCAAATTTATCAGATCACCATTTCTTTTCAAATGTATCGTTTACTGTCAATAAACTGCTACGAAAATGTGAAATTTTTTCTTGAAATAATATGCGTACGCTAATGGTAGTACGATTGAAAACGGATATATTTATTCTATCATTTATATCCTTGCAATGGTGAAATGGGCATAAGTGCTTAAATGAGAGCACAACACGTTTGTTTGCTGGAAACAGTCGGTCTTGATATTTCGGCAATATTCGAATTGTAGGTTCGCCAAAATAACCAATGAGATGAGTTCGAGAAGTTATTTAAGCGATTCCAGTTGTCCGAATTATATATTAATAATAACTTATAGACATGTAAAAAAATCACACAATAATTTTACACCACGCGTTCTTTATTAATAATTTGAAATCTTCGTAATAAGAATTATTGTAGAATTTTATATGACTGTGCTTTTCCTATGATCCTACGTAAAATTTTCATAAAATTCTTTATAGTTTATACTTTTTATTGGAATGTAGGGAAATCAGAAATGGGTTAACTACAGCAGCAAATGAAGTATTAGGCACAAAGAAAAGGGCAGGTAGGAGGTAATGGATCACGGAAGAAATAGCGGAAATGATTGAAGCAAGAAGGAAAATTAAAATAGGAAACACAGAAGCAGGACAGAAAAAATATAAGGAACTAAGGAACTTAATTAATAGGAAATGCAAGCTAGCGAAAGAAGAGTGGATAAAAGGAAACTGTGAGGATATTGAGGAGGATATGAGAAGAGGTAAAGTAGATTTGGGCTACAGGAAAATTAAGTCACATTTTTCTAAAGTAAAACCAAAGGGTAACATTATATGTGATAAGCAGGGTAAGGAACTCACAGAAAATAAGGAAAAAGCTAGAAGATGGAAGGAGTATCTTGAAGATTTATATAAAGGTAGGCAGGACATGGAGGAGCTAGAAAGTGTGGAACAGATAGATGAGGATGACTTAGGTCCTAGCATACTTAGGTCAGAGTTTCATAGAGCATTAAATGATTTACGGAATAACAAAGCAGCGGGGATTGATATGATACCAGCCGAATTAATAAAACACGCAGGGGAAAAAATGCAGGAGCGATTATACAGGTTAGTTTGTAAAATATATGAGAAGGGAGAAGTACCACAGGATTTTCAGCGTAGTAGAATAGTAACAATGCCGAAGAAAATAGGAGCTAATTTGTGTGAGAACTATAGGACCATTAGCCTACTATCACATGCATCGAAGATATTGTTAAAGATTATTTATAGGAGATTAGAAAATAAAGTAGAGGAAAGACTAGGAGAAGATCAGTTTGGTTTTAGGAAAAACAGAGGGACGAGAGAGGCGATTCTAGCACTAAGAACGGTAGTAGAAAAAAGAAATAGGGTAGGAAAGGTAACTTGCATAGCTTTTGTAGACTTAGAAAAGGCATTTGATAATGTAGATTGGGACATAATGTTTAGAATTTTAAAAGAAACGGGTATAGATTATAAGGATAGGAGAATAATTTTTAATTTATATAAACACCAAACTGCCTTAGTTAGAATTGAGGGGGAAGAAGAGGTAGCAAAAATAGGGAAGGGAGTTCGGCAGGGATGTACACTTTCACCGTTATTATTTAATCTATATATAGAAGATGCAATAAACAAAGTAAAAGAAGAGTATAGTGTAGGTGTGAATGTACAGGGAGAGAAAATATATATGTTGAGATTCGCCGACGATATAGCTATATTGGAACAAAGCGAAAAGAATTTAGAAAGGGTATTGAATGGTATGCAGGCAGTATTGACTAGGGATTTTAACATGAAAATAAATATAGGTAAAACTAAAGTGATGAGGTGTGACAAAAAGGAATGCAGTAGAAAAATGAGGATCTCAATAGGAGATAATAGAATCGAAGAAGTGTCAGATTTTTGTTATTTAGGCAGTAGAATCACAAAAGATAATCGAAGCAAGGTAGGTATAAAGTGTAGGATAGCACAGGGTAGGAAGGTATTCGTAGAAAAAGAACAGATTTTAAGATCAAATATTGACTTGGGTATTAGAAAAAGATTACTGAAGGTATATGTTTGGAGTGTAGCACTGTACGGGTGTGAGGCGTGGACTATAGGAAAGGAAGAGAAGCGTAGATTACAAGCATTCGAAATGTGGTGTTATAGGAGGATGATGAGGATTGGTTGGGAAGATAAAGTAACAAATGAAGCTGTACTAGAGTTAGTAGGGGAGAAGAGAAGTATCTGGAGAGTGTTACAGCGTAGGAGAGACAGATTAGTAGGGCATATTCTTAGGCATGGGGGGATTATGCAATTGATCATAGAAGGTAGAGTGGAGGGAAAGAGAGGGGTAGGTAGGCCTAGATTGCAGTATGTGAGTCAGATAGTTGAAGACGTTGAGATGAATAGCTATAGGGAGATGAAGGGATTAGCTCAGGATAGATCGGCATGGCGTGCTGTTTCCAACCAATCTTTAGGATTGCGGACTCTTTAACTAACTAACTTTTTATTAAATGTGCTTTATAAATGTACACATTGTTGCGTTTTTCTTTTCATCCTCATATGGAATTACACGTACTGGAAAATTTAGACAAAATTTTCACAAAATCTTATGGTATTGTCTCTTCCATATAGCTAATGAATTTTGTTGGAATTCAAAATAAACTATGTTACTTTCCAACAAAATTTTCTCGTATCTTATTGATTTCTTTTGAATGATATCGTTCAATAATCAATGGAACCTATGGTGCTCAATTCCCACGTTTGGGCAAATAACAGACATTAGCTATTCAATCACATTTCCACATCTACACGAAGTCCGTGTCTGTGGAAACTGCTGTTTTCACGGCTACTGAAAGTTTTTCCGACTGAGTAAGGGATCATTAACGTTTCTTCTACTATGGCATACCACCCCATATATATAATATTACGCGTCCTTAAAAGCACACGTTTATATGTTAGGCATATTATCATAATTCATTTTATACTTTGGAAGCCATTTTTACCGTTAGGACTGTTTATTTGACAGCGGCGTTGAAGACATATTATTTGCAGTTTGAATGAGAAATGGCCTAGCTTGGTGAAAATATGGTAACGGAAGATTTTTGATGCATATCGCACGAATAAATAAATTTGAAAATCAATTTAAGAAATATATAAAGTTATTCGAAATTAAACTGTTATAATATTCATAGTCAAGAGGTTTATATGTTCAACTATTCAATAAAAATTTAAAAATTTTTTTTATCTTACTGGGGTAATAATTGAACTTTAATTAATGCAAATTGATTTTTTTAAATACTTTTCTCAAACGAACAGTGTAAAAATTATTTTCCTATTACAGTATTTGTAATATTATAGATGGAACAATATTTTTTAAATGAAGAAGTGATTATATTACAATTTCTTTGTAAATTTTGCAATTTCCACGACGAATTTAAATTTCGTAAAATCTACAAATGAAATAACGAACATTTCGCATTTTTTAATAGCTTCTACCATCGAAGAAGATATTAATCCCATCAACATAATAAAAAATGAGTGATTTAGTATAAATTAAGATTAAAATCATACCATTAATTAAGGCCCTTCCACCATGTAGTTACATTTCAAGGCTAACCTGAAACAAAGGAAAAGTAAAAAAATCAGTAAAGAACGAGTCAGAATGTATTTAACAGAATAGATTTGTAGAAAAATTAATAGAATTCCAAAACTTAAATAAATTGATTGTAAATCGCAATAGATGAACATACTCAGAAAATAAAAATATCAATCATAATATGGCCTTAAAGACACGTAATATTTTTCACAGCAGCAATTTTTTTTTCATAAATTCGCAAGGAAATTATATTTATCTTTCAATTTACTATATCAATTTATTTACAATATTTTTAGCGGTTAAGTTAAGAACAGGATCATAATATTTATGCTGCTAAAATTAGCCGCTTAGGAGGACCTTTCAATTTGTGTTTGCAAAAAAACTTTTTAATTACCGCATTTTTCATCAATTCAGCTTAACATGATTTGTGCAATTAATCAACGGTCTATTTCAGACGCGTCGTAAATACGCACTTCCGAATTTTTCGGTATTCTTCGAAAGTTCTGCCGAATTTGATCAAGTACTTGGTTAGCAAGAAAGTTATTAAAGAAGAAGGAATATATATTACCGTGATATATTACGTGTGAAAAGGGTTTTCGTTAATAAGAATTTTAGGCGTATTCTTCTAAAAAACGATCTATTGCAATATTTTTTAATTGTAACGTTTGTTCGATTTTTGGATCCACATAAAATTTTGGAACAACGATTAATTTAAAATAATATTTAATTATATTTTCGCATTTAATAATATTGACACTTTTTACAAATGTTAACGTAACATCTGTAAATAAACTAATTTTAACCTCTGGCATATCCTCGAATAAATTTGTTATGCTATTTAAGTAGACGAGAAATAACAAAGGCACAAGGACACTACCTAGTGGAACTCCCCCATTAAAACTACCCATCTTCTCAGATACGCAATCGGTAATTATAACTTCTAAATGCTATAAGAAATTTAACAATTTCTACCTTATTTTCGGCTAAAAATTATGCAATTTTTTTTTGTGAAGACAACTTATGCATATGTAAAATTGCTGCCCACCGTTTATAGAAGAGCTTTAATTAGTTCGCAAATTGTTTTTAAACATAAAAAATCTTAAATTTCAAACACAACAAATTTACGTCAAAATATATATTGTTTAAATTTTTTTTTATTATATTAATTTTAAAATGTGTTTATTCCGCTTCATAATATTTAAATATTTTAGAAAGTATGAAATTTTATTTAGTAAATAAATAAATATTTGTAACATTTGTAAAAATAACGACCCCGAGGATATTCAACTAGTTTGTTCGACATTTGCTTTTATAACAAAATAAAATCGAACGGACAAGTGCCATCAATTTTAATTGATTTAATAAAGCCTGCATAATAATTGAATTGACTAATCAAACTTCGGTTACTCATAAACCTTTCGCATTATTAATTCAACAGTTTCTATTCATAACAATTAAAACTAGTTGGTATTATCTAGCAAACTGTTGTAATCCTGATTATTCTGGAAAGCATTTTCACCATTATTCAAACCTTTATTCAAATAATCCCAAGTTATAAATTATAACGTCGGTAATATTTTCTGGATATAAGGGGTAGCATAATTGGAATTAGTTGGCAAACAGTTTCATATAAACATTAAATTATAATACTTCATGGACCGTATTCAATAAATTATCAAAAAATCGTTATTAAATTTAAATTGAGAGGCCCTGCACAATATTAGTAGATCGTAAAAATAGCAAACAAAACTGGTAAATAGCAACTGCAATTTAAAACATGGGTGAAGTCGATGTATAAGTTTTTTGAAAAGTTCTTGCAGGACCAAAAAAAGATTCAATCATTGGCCACGTGTATACATATAAAACACTTCCTCTATTATTCGAATCAAATTTTCAATTTATTCGTAATCACGTGAACTTTTGTTTAACCCTAACGATGCGGGAAAGTTTTCAACACGAAGAACATTATCATTTCATGGCGGTGCCCTTTTCTATAGTTGGCACTACTTTACTAGCAATATTGAATGTAATAGACATTCGGAATCGTTTACATTTTCCAGACTATTCCGATTTGTAGCTACAAATCGGAATCGTCTGCAGCGAACCGATGAAAATAGCATTAAATTGACCCGCTTGAATACAAAAATATATAAAATGCGGTAATGTAATCGTGTTTGTATACCTTTTTTATTTTTGTATACGATTTTTGTATACATACGAATCGCTCTATTACTATATCTATCAAAGATATAATACTTAAGGTGCAATTAAAATATCACCTTTGGTATTTTAATTAAGTTGATGGATACTTCGAAATAAACGTTGTACAAACTTCCTGTAATATGTTACACTCTATTTTATTACATTTTATTTCCTTTATGTTAATTTATACTTGGAGAGTTTATCTAAAAAGTGGTATAGAGAATTTGAATGCCCCTGATTCAGGCGTGCCGTCTACACGTGAAGATACACGCGGTGTGAGAGATCAACGAAATGAATCTGATACAGTTGAGCCATCGACAAATAGAAATGCACCCACTAGTGCATCATACACAAAATCTAATCCAAACTCCTCCTTATAGACTGTACGACATTTCAGTTAATAATGCTTTCTTTGTTGATCAGAGTGTCAATCAAAATCAATCAAAATCAAAATCAAATCGTTAACAAATGGAAAAAAAGCAATAAATAAAATGAACTTTTCCTAGGAGCTAAGAAGTTTCACTTCTACCGCGCGAGAGTCTCACGCATGTTTTTTAAGGTCTATAAGCAAGTAAATTGTAAATATGTTTCATTGTAATTCTTTTCGATAAAAACCGTAAATATTTGTTTCAATCGACTTTTTTCGGAAACAACATTCTTTATTTAATTTCGTTTGGTAGAAGTAGCTAATGAGTGTAACAAATTTATTAAAAAATAATATAAATCCTGTTAAATTAACACGTGCAAACGTTTTTTTCCGGATGGTATTTCCCTTTCGTCACATCCCTACGAAGTGGCCCTGGGGCGGCAAATATTTATCCTGACGACAGCCAAAAAAACGGTAACGAATAAAACGGTTCATTTTATAATAATTTTAGTTGATCATAAATTCAACCAAAGTGCTTTTTACTATCGAATTGTAGCATGCTGCGTGTTTTTGTGGTGAACTTTATAAATCGTTTTTTAAATTTCTTTTAAATATTAAATATGAAATCAAATTATCTAATCTTATTATATCAAACGACCAATTGATTAATTTTGAACTTTTATCAATTTTTATCAATTATTTCTCGAAAGTTGTTTAGATGTGATCGAATATTATATTTCTTCGAATTTTCTTTGTTAATTATAATTTTTTAATATATATCAAACTTTATAATGATGAAAAGTTTGCTAGAGTACTTTAAGTTAATCGGAGTGTCCTTTTGTTGACTAGCGATCAGTTTTCTATGCCCGTTTAATTAAATAAATCAACCTCTCGATTAAGGGTTGAATGGGTGAAATTTTGCCCTAGTATACAAGCCGAAATTTATTTGAGTCTATGTGAAATTATCCCAGATGCTGCGTGAAACTTTCCCGCATTTTCCACAAACATATGCCATCGATATTTAGAGATGCGAGAGCTTATGAAAAATACAAATCAAAAATATTTTACAATACTACTATAAAATTTGTTACGAATGGAGAATCGTTTATAATATAATGATTTATAGAATCAGATATAAGAAGATATAATATAAACATTTTTGAATCATTTTTGTGTCCCATCCAATTAATTTCAACTGCTGCTTGGCGAAGAGAAAATCAGCACATTAGTTATTTTCATTTTCAACGTTTTCTTAGCACCATAAATTTGCCATTAAATTAACGCAAGCACTTTATTACAGTAGATTGTGCAGTAAATAAAACATGGAAAATGATGTATTACATTGAGGATTATCAGTAGTTAATATGCTTGTTATGTGTACATAGATTTGAGTACACAGTATATATAGATAAAGAGATAGTATTAATTGATAAATTGCGTGCCTGAAAAGTTTCTAGAAAACAAACAAGAATTTGGTTCGGAAAAACATGTTGGAAATGGAGGGAAATACAAGGTAACTTCAAAATGTCATTATTATGCAAGTGCATAATATAAATTATTTGCGGGTATTTAACAGCAATGTAAAGAATGTAATGTTGTTTTGCAGATATAAGGATTTTACATGTTAAATTAAGCATCTTCAAATATCAGTTTTACTCGCTATTTTGCAGGAAAATTGCAAATTTAAAATATTATCATAATAGTATAGAATATCACTAGCTAGATGTACATTTCGAAGGCTATGTCCCCATCTTCAGTAACACAAGATAAAAGCTAAATAAATGATAAATATAACATTGAATTAATACCATAGAAAAAATACTAAAATCGTTTAAAATCTCATCCTTGACATTAGATCAAATAAACTAAAGAAATATTGGAGTTTAAATATATTTTAAAAGGTAGAAAAATGATTTACAAAATGCATAAATATAGATATCGATTGTTTCAAATATGATGCCCTTATTTTTATGAAAAAAAAAACTAAAATCGTTTAAAATCTCATCCTTGACATTAGATCAAATAAACTAAAGAAATATTGGAGTTTAAATATATTTTAAAAGGTAGAAAAATGATTTACAAAATGCATAAATATAGATATCGATTGTTTCAAATATGATGCCCTTATTTTTATGAAAAAAAATACTAAAATCGTTTAAAATCTCATCCTTGACATTAGATCAAATAAACTAAAGAAATATTGGAGTTTAAATATATTTTAAAAGGTAGAAAAATGATTTACAAAATGCATAAATATAGATATCGATTGTTTCAAATATGATGCCCTTATTTTTATGAAAAAAATACTGAAATCGTTTAAAACCTCTTCATTGACATTGACTAAAACTAAAGATATGCTGCTTTTAATATTTTAATTAACCGCATATTAAATTTTCCTTTATCTAATGATAAATATAATATTGAATTAAATAACATCCGAAAGATAGCAGTACAAAATGATTGTTCTTATAAAATTATAAATAACATATTATTAAAATTTAAAAAAACAAGAGATACCAAAAATATTAGTAGTTTAGAACAAAGTAATAATTCAACTCCAAAATTTGTTAAATTACCATTTGATTCTATAATTTCCCATGATTTAGTACATAGTATTTTAAATAAATATAATTTTAAAGTAACATATAATAGTCTTGCTAATTTTCTAGGCAATCCCAAAGATTTGATTGATTTCAATAAAAAATGTGGTATTTATAAAATATCTTGTTCTAGTTGTCCTAAAGTATATATAGAAGACAAGCACGTAGACCAATTGAAACTAAATTTACTAAGGAGCATTTAGCTCATTTCAGATTAAATAGAAAAGATAAAAGTGCTGTAGCCGAGCATATTTTTGACTAACTCAGGTCATCCCATTTAATGAGGTCATCCTATTCAAATTCATTCACTTAAATGATTTAGACAAATGTTTATTGTTGTTATTTGTCAGTTTCGTTAATTATTAATTATTTTAGTAATATACGAAGAAAAGTATCATATCTGTCCAAATATCTGTATATGCTTATTTTTATCAACTGTAATCATTTTAATATACTAGAAGAAGAAATACTTTTATGTTCGAAAAATTTCATATGCATCAATATTCACAAGCTTTTCATTTCACAATACAAATTTGTAAAGTCAATAAAATCTTCTAAAATATATGTTACACTGAAAGGATCGAAATTTGATTATATATATTATATATATTATATATAACGATGGTATACAGAATAATACAATATATACAGAACGGATAAGCAATCTATATTTCACAAAGCTCGCATTGTTTCCCATGAATAAATATAAACAGATAAATACAAATAGCAATTATCAACAAAGGTTGATTCGGGATATATTGAAAAATTTCAAGAGCAACAAGGAGAATTTGTTAGTTAAAGAGTCCGCAATCCTAAAGATTGGTTGGAAACAGCACGCCATGCCGATCTATCCTGAGCTAATCCCTTCATCTCCCTATAGCTATTCATCTCAACGTCTTCAACTATCTGACTCACATACTCCAATCTAGGCCTACCTACCCCTCTCTTTCCCTCCACTCTACCTTCTATGATCAATTGCATAATCCCCCCATGCCTAAGAATATGCCCTACTAATCTGTCTCTCCTACGCTGTAACACTCTCCAAATACTTCTCTTCTCCCCTACTAACTCTAGTACAGCTTCATTTGTTACTTTATCTTCCCAACCAATCCTCATCATCCTCCTATAACACCACATTTCAAGTGCTTCTAATCTACGCTTCTCTTCCTTTCCTATAGTCCACGCCTCACACCCGTACAGTGCTACACTCCAAACATATACCTTCAGTAATCTTTTTCTAATACCCAAGTCAATATTTGATCTTAAAATCTGTTCCTTTTCTACGAATGCCTTCCTACCCTGTGCTATCCTACACTTTATATCTACCTTGCTTCGATTATCTTTTGTGATTCTACTGCCTAAATAACAAAAATCTGACACTTCTTCGATTCTATTATCTCCTATTGTGATCCTCATTTTTCTACTACATTCCTTTTTGTCACACCTCATCACTTTAGTTTTACCTATATTTATTTTCATGTTAAAATCCCTAGTCAATACTGCCTGCATACCATTCAATACCCTTTCTAAATTCTTTTCGCTTTCTTCCAATATAGCTATATCGTCGGCGAATCTCAGCATATATATTTTCTCTCCCTGTACATTCACACCTACACTATACTCTTCTTTTACTTTGTTTATTGCATCTTCTATATATAGATTAAATAATAACGGTGAGAGTGTACATCCCTGCCGAACTCCCTTCCCTATTTTTGCTACCTCTTCTTCCCCCTCAATTCTAACTAAGGCAGTTTGGTGTTTATATAAATTAAAAATTATTCTCCTATCCTTATAATCTATACCCGTTTCTTTTAAAATTTGTATGGAAATAAAATGGAACAAACGTAGAAACGAAAAGCACATTATTGATAGCAATTTCTGCTGTATAAATCATCTTTAACATTTAATGTTGTCTTTTTGTTTAGATAAATAATTAAAAGGAAATTGAATTTCTATGTTTGTATCTTCTAAATTGACAGTACAGTTAATTGCAATATTGACATCCAAATTTTATTTTAAATAATAAGTAAACTGAGTACTTTTACTGAGTCAATAGGTACGAAGGAGTGCACAATTATTGAGTATGGAAAGCAACAAACTTTTCCATTATATGGTGTAATGAAAATGTGTTTATTAAGTTTTATATAATTTTTATTGGTTGAAACTTCTTAAGAAGAATAAGCGGAATATTATACTATATAAAATTAATTTAATAATCTAAGATAGAATTTTTAAAAGTAATGTTGTAAATGTTTCAAACATCTAAATGCGAATAACTGAAGTTAATCGCTCTTACAATACTTTAGTCCTTAAAAAATGGAATATACAATTTAAATTCTTCTTCATGCAACCTATAGAATTGTCTAACTATTTTATTTTTCCATTATTTTATTTATTTCTTCACTGAAGTATAAAATGAATTAAACCTGTTTTTTTTTAAATAATTTTTGGATTCTATGAAATTAAAATTTAAGATCATGTTATAATAATTTCATTGGGATTTATTATTGAATATCTAAGATGATTTGATTCTAATAAATTAAATTATGGTTTATTCCTTAGTGATTTCTATACTAGTAAAATTTCATGTTTTACGCTACAAATCATTTTCCAACTTACTTCAAGAGAAAACTATTTATTTTTTGAGTAATCATTTTGCGTCGTTAATGAAATTTTCTTTATGTAAAGGTGAAAGTCATTGTACGTTGATTTCAGTAAATAACATCTTCGGCAAAGAGTGAAATGAGTGAAATTTATTATTTACTCTTGACGTACAATTTAACTCAACATATTTCAAAATTTTAAATATCAAAAATATACAATTACAAATGCTAGCAACTCTTTCAGTATGAAGTGTTGAATAAAGGATATGCAAGATTTTCATCCAAATTAAAAATAAGTCAAAATAATCTAAATAAAAATAAATCAAAATTGATAAAGGATTATTCACGAGTGATAGATTGGTAAAATTGTTGAATAAATTTCAAAAATTTGAAGGATAACACGAAAAACAAACATTAATTTTGAATATAATTAATAAATTAATTAATCATCGCATTGGTTTCAAATATGAAAAATCTTCTCAAATTTCTTCGTCTCATTCTTAACTTAAAATGTTCTACGTTTTCATAAAAACTATTCTTATCCTTCTATCTCTTCTAGTTTGATAATAATTCTTAACTTCTACAGATTATAAAAATTCTATATATAAATCTCATCATAATTTCAATATCCAATTAAAAACAATTAATTAGCAACATTGAAATACCATTACATATGAAAAATTCGAATATGACTAAACTTTTCGCTAGAAAAATCTTATATGAAAACCTTATGTTGCCTATAAATTACTGTTTAAAATGAATATTAAAAAAACATGTTTTAATCTTAAATGCAAAACTAAAAACGTAGCTGCAGTTCGTTTTTTTTTGAGAGTGATAATATAATTTCGCGATTAAGTTATATAAATCTAAATTTCAAAAATCGAGTACTACTGATCATCCATAAAATAATTAACATAGTCAAAAATTCAGAAAATATAAAGAGACCAGCGTGAACAAAAGCTACTTATGAATTCGAGGAAATCTATAGAGATAAGGCCAGAGAAAGAGCGTCAGCGCAATATCGCAATATATCAATACCACTCAACGTGCATCAATCATTTATCTACATTAGCAAACACTTTACGATTAACACGACTTTTATTCATTAACACAATATTAATATCCACACAGACAGGCAAGGCAAGGTCCACCAAAATTGCGAACAATAAATAAAACGAGGAAAAATGATATCCTGAATTCATTCTGAACTCTGTCTACATTTTAAATGATTCTAAATGAATGCACGAATTTATTTTTAAAAGTAAATGTTTTTTTTTTAATGACTACTCCAGCTTGACATAGGGTTAATAAGATTAGCTATTAAATGATTATTTTATTTAAATTTATAACATACGGAAGATCAGTTTATATTTTCATGCATTGTATTTGATATGACAATTTTCTTAATATTAATGTAATTTTCTATATGTACTGTCAACGATTTTTTTTTTTTTTTTATAAAAAATTAAGCAACACTTTGCTATCATATTTATAGTATAATATTACCAAAATCTGTAATAATATTACCAAAATGAAATCGAACTTTGTATATAATAAAATAAGGAGTATGCAAATTAAAATATTAACCACAATTTAAATTCTTGTCAGAATTCTCCTCTAATATTTTACTTCACTGCATTATACGATTTCGATTTTAAGAGTTACTTTTCATATGTTTACAATATATGTTAATTTTTTGAAGGCACCGAATTATATTGTTACAAAACAAACTAGCGCAAAAGAAACGCTGAACCGATTGAATACGTGTTTGTGCTTGTTCACGTTTTCAGTTATTGTCACACAGTGTTTGCTTTTGGTGATAAATAGCACGAAAAACTTCCGATATCAGCTCAACTTCATCGAATATATGGCGTCGTTTTATCACTCAATGAGCAAATATATTGGGGTAAAATTTTTTATTGAGGCTAGAAATAAAATCAATATACCCATTAAAATGATGTTTTCAGACTAATTGCAGTTGTGACGGTCTGTGCAACTATAAAAATTACAGTTTTATTATTTAAGAAGTAAAATTACAAAATAATTGGGACTTGGTTATAATTGGATTGCTAGTTTTTTGTTTTAGTAACGTATAACTTGTTAACAAAAAATGAACAATTCAGTTCACTGAAATGTTCATTTTTTCTTCCAATAAACTCCAGTTTATTTGACTCCAACAGCAACAAATTTTGCTGATATCTTCTAGTTTTCAACAATATCAATTTTTTTTTTATGTATCCAATGAAGATCCTGCAAAGCTCGTTCGGAAACGGCCCTTAATTCTACCGAGTTTTGATATGAACAATATTCGAATAGCTGGTCAAATACTGGAAGAATTTTATTACTCCGCCATAAAGCTCGTTTGCACCCCTCGACACTAAAACGTTGTTTCGTTCGAAATTAATTAAAAAATAAATGTCGATGACACAGAAATGCCGTAATACTGGGGACCAATGGCAAAATAAACATTAAATCGCTATCGTAAATAATTCAGGATATATCCCATGTATGTTTTTTTTTTTAAGTAAATAATCGTGTCGTTCAAGAGCGGGATTAGTCTACGTTAAATTTAGTTTGTGCATTTCCAACTAAAGCGTACTAAAAGACATTAATTCTAAAAGATTGAATACAAATAGTAAGGCATAAAACAAAATTTACGCATATGTTAATTGACGAATTCTGGATAATGTTTTTTTTACTGACCTGGTTAAGTATCATAGTTCAAATTTTTTTGTAAAAATTTAATAATTTTTGCTAGTGTTTTTATTTTAGTTGGAGAATGCCCTTTTTCAAATTTCATTTTGCATCTCTGAAGGTACATTTATTATTATTTTCAATTTTTTATAAATGCTAAAAATAAAGGTGAAAATGCTAATATAATATTAGATCAAATTTAGTACTATTTATTGTAATACTTCTCACTAATCTCATTAGTATAAATAATTAAGTTACTTGCAATATTTATTTCGTAGATACTTCATAAATGTTTAGGATGGATTCAAATAATTGTATTGCAAAATTCAATGTATTTTACATAAGTGAATCAAATATAAATAAGCCACCATAATTTAAAAATATATATATTTTTATATGTCGTCTAATATTTCTGGAAATTTCTCATGTAGATTCAAATTTGTGGTACATTGAATCAAGTTTCTTGCAATGTATATTAAACTGAAAAATATCCTAGATATAAATATTGATAAAGTCATCATTATTTTCTAGGATATCGTCATTTTCATTCATTATTTTGTGGCTGAAGCGACAAAGGGCATATTTCAGTAACAGAATATGATCGCGTATGTTTTCTATTTTGTTGGAATTGTTGGAAATAGGTCAATATAATCATATCCTGCCATCGACAGACATACAATCAAAAAGTTGCGGGCAAAGTTAGCGCTGATGAAATATTTATTCTTCGGCAATAATAAAATAAGTAATGTATATTACCGATCATAATAAATTTAGTAAATGTATTAACACCGTATGCCATGCAAAAGCCATTTGTGACTTTAAATTTTATATGAAATAGCGAGTATTAAAGATATTTATCAACGTAAAATTGAGAAATACAAATTTAAGTTCTACCTTGTTTTTGAAGTGAAACTTCTATAGGCGCGGTAGGGCAAATTGGCCTGAACGTCACGCAAAGTGAAACGCTTCCGTCACGAAAAGTGAAACACACTATGCGCATGCGCCGCGTGTACTGTGTGTATACGTGGCAGAAGGCAACCAGTAGACGCTTGCGTATTTTATTATATATTACACAAACACAGCTTAATGTTTTAGCTACCAATTTCCATTGTGTGAAAAGTGAAATTGAGAAAAAGACAAGTACAGACAGAGTGCGAGCCTTTAGAGAACGGAAGAGAGCGAATAAACCGCCAAGAAAAGTGCCAACAAGTACCTTGGAAAGAAGTAGAGAGTATCGAGCCAGGCAAAGGGCGTTAAAGAAACACGGTGGACAACATAACCTTCCAACGACCTCAAATACACTGGATGAATCATTAAATGAGGACACAGTGAGTGGTATAGAGAATATGAATGCCACTGATTCAGGCGTGGCGTCTACACGTGAAGATACACGCGGTGTGAGAGATCAACGAAATGAATCTGATACAGCTGAGCCAGCCATCGACAAATAGAAATGCATCCACTAGTGCATCATACACAAAATTTACATTCTTTCAACCTGCTCATCGCGAATTTGATAAACAATTTTTCAATAATCAGCTAGGTACAGTGTGTTCATAATCCGGTATGTATTTTTTTTAGTTTGATAATATCTTGAATGTAATTTAATAATCAAGTGTAGGAGTGAAATATGCTCGGAATGTATTTTTACATATATTTTATTGTTGTGTACGCGAATATTTCAGATTTCTCATTTTCCGTTCATATTGCAAGGAAATTGACAAATGTTGTAGCTATATGAGGGCCGCTAGAGTGGCATATAGATTTATACCTACCAATCGAAGAAGTTCTAAAGTTTATAAGCCGCCATTTCGTAAACAAGAGAAATAAATCTCTAAAGTTTTTATTGTTGATAAAATATTACTGGAATATAATCGAAATGCTATAAAAGTTGGAAAACAATAAATTATATGCACTACCAATTTCTGATGTACAAACGAAGACAATGTTAACGCGTCAGTATAAAACTTCTGCGCAGTGCAAATGAAAATGTGGTGGGTATATCGCAAATATAAACTTTCCTATGAACTTTGAAGTGAAGTAGGTGTTAGGACAAAGATTTAGACTTAGATCTTGACTTCTTGAGTGACATTATATGTTATAATATATCCATATATGTGACGTATCTTAAATTGAAATACACAAATATGTAGGTTGTAAATTTGAGATGATTCGAAATTTGTAACGTATACCAAACCAAATATATGATTAAAGTCGATTGTCCAGCATTTTCTACAGTTGATTACATTTAACGACAATGAATTATTTTCAGTTATCTATCGTGTTTTTAAAATTATATAAAAAATAGTAGCCAAAATTTCTAGCCTCTATAATATGTCGAATCACCATTATTTATAAGTCTGCAAAATAATATTTTTGCATGGGCAGCCTTTTCGCTATGAAATTTCGCCATCCAATCCTATATGGCTGTATAGCTTCAGTAATCTATTATGTATATGAAAAGCTGTTTTTTCATTAATCGGAAAACTACATTGTATACGAACAGTGACAGCGTCGTACGTCCGCTTAGCTAGCGTACGCAATGGAAAAAACTTTTGCTTAAAAGCGACCGTGACGAGATTAGCTCCTCATGAAATATCCAACAAAATTTATATCACTAAGTTCATATATTATACGGGACGATTCTCTCTATGCGATTTTTTTTTTTTCGTATTTGCTTAAATTGGGACGTAAAATGGAATTTTTAAATGTATTTTTTTTGTTTATATCGAAGATGAAGCTTTTCTTAAATAATATATAAATTTTTATTTTCTAAAAAGTCGAATATTATTAGAGCCAAGTGGAAATATGACTGTCAGATTTTAAAAAGGACTAATAAATCGTGTAGACCTCTTACAATTCTAAAGAAAACTTTTTATGCGTTATTAACAAATTTTGTAGTTTTTACAATGGAACTACCGGATCTTGGATATGGTATTTCAAAAAATTTACTTCTAAAGAAATTCGATGAAGAAGCATATATGTTTTGCGAGTCGCTATTGATATTAAGAGAATGGTAGTGGAATTTAGAACGAATATTTGAAGGAAGGTAAGAAAATAATAATAAAAATAACAAAATCCAAAGTAATGCCAAAATAGCATGAAAAGATGTGAGATTATATTCATATTAAGAGGAATATATTTAAGGAAATGGCGTGCTGTTCTCAACCAATCTCTGTGAAAAACTATCAACTAAAAAGATGAACCTATTATTCATAATTAATACGGTCCGCAATATTTTTTAAAAACACAATTATATAAAGTTTGACGTTGCGTGAATTGATTTGCATATACTAAATTTAGTTAAGTCACTTAGAGTTATGTTGAATGTGCATAATGTGAGTTGTGTGTGATTGCATTTATTTTGCACGGTATGTTTTTCTACTCCTATAAGCCCTAATGTAATTACAATCGATTTAGATTTTTGAACATATTTCTTGGGTAAATGTGCATATACAACATTGTGAAGCATTTGCTATCAAGCTGTATGGTTATGCTTGGCGAATATAATAAATATAAAAGAAAATTAATAAAACAAAACGAAAAAATCATAATTTAACGAGGAAATATTTTTAATTGTTG
The DNA here is from genome assembly GCA_947310635.1 of Leptodirus hochenwartii. Classification (NCBI taxonomy): domain Eukaryota; kingdom Metazoa; phylum Arthropoda; class Insecta; order Coleoptera; family Leiodidae; genus Leptodirus; species Leptodirus hochenwartii. The sequence goes on along the minus strand of OX371176.1, from coordinate 7,166,829 downwards.
TTTTCTGCTTGTTTAGCTGTCCAATGTTTACATCTAAAAGTTTTTTTTTCTTCGATATTTGCACATTTCTATATCTAACAATCTTAATTTTTTTAACTTTTGTATTTTGGTATTTTTAACAAGTATTTTTAACTTCTTGTAAATAAGCGTTATAAAATATTTAATGCCGTCTCTCAATATAATGGCGAAAAAAAGATGACAATATAATGGCGAAAAAAGAAATATTTATGAATTCACACTCGGTATTAAATTAACCATTGACGTAAATATATTATTCAATATATATGAAATAATTATATTATGTGGTCGTAGTAGGAAATATAAATTTGTTAAGTCGTTTTAATTATTACGAATACCTTCACAAACGATTTCAAACTTTATATTAAAAAGAAAAAACTGTAAATAATAGCTCGTTCTTTGTAAACCTACACATTTTTTATTATTGAATTTTTTTTATACTAATATGCCCTCGAGTTTTTTATACTAATATGCGTGTAAACAATTTGCAATATTACAATGTTCCCAATTGCAAAAAAAATTCGCTAGTTTTAACATGTTAACAGATTGTGAATTTTATTGATTTAGCCAAGTTTATTTTTCGCATCGATTTAAAATATAAAACAATTACGATGGAAAGTTTTATGAACAACAATAATTTAATAATGTAGAGTAGATTGAGATTTAAAAAAACGGGCATAATTAATATAGTAAGTAATATTTTAAATTCAATTTACGAGATTTAAGTCAAGTTGCTAATAAATATTTGTTAAACAAAATAAATATAAATTACATAATACACACGCGAATAACATTTCAAAATATATTGTAGGTCCGTAAAAACCTTAGAAAAAAAAAATGATTTGTGATCATTTGTGACTACTTAAAATTTCATGGAGAATCAAATAATTTTCTACTATTATAAATAAATTTGTTTAAAACAATTAAATTCTACCAAAATTCTTCATATTTAGAGATCTCCAATTTTCTAAGAATTCTATAGCATTGTGATAAAAAATATCTGTATCATCCCTATGGGTTAATTTAATTACAACTTGTACCTCTTGATTTAGTTATATTGGAAAATTATAAACTAAATAAATTTAAAATATAATTTATTAAATTACTTCTGACTTGTGGTATATAATATCACCCAAATACCGTAACTTAAGTAGCTACATGTACATTTCGAAGGTTATGCCCCCATCTTCAGTAGCACAAGATAAAAACGAAATAAAATACCTCTGTCACGAATCGTGATTTAAAACAAATGTTGTCAGGTATAAAAATATTTGAAATATACTTTTGAAAGTTTTTTGACATATGAAGTAGTACGAGGTGATTTAAATAAATAACAGTTTAAGTACCATATAAAGCTCCAGTGAAATATTTCATAGAATTTATATCTATATTTATTTTATAAATAATTAAATCTGTAATATTATTAAAATTTTGCGAAAAATACAATTGTTAGGCGGAAAATACGCGGAAAATTTATATTTTATTTTATTACAAAAATAGAAACATTGCCATGTATAATATAATTTGACCAATTTCAGCTGGCGTACTTGTTAATCTAGTTTGTGAATCTAGGATGTAATTTTTATCAGGGCAATTTTGTAAATTACATTGCCGGCTATTTCCATTTCCATTTCCATACGCTATAATTTGATATTTTCGTATTTTTTGAGGTTTCTTGACGCATAAATAACAAATTATCGGCTCGCAACATCAATTTTCACTCGTCGTTTATTTAAATTGTAGCTTAAATATCCATTTTTAATTCAAAAAGTATATACAAGTATGTATATCTCAGTGTATAATAATGAACCAAATAAGAAGTTTGAAAAAATATCACTAAAATGATGTATGTCTCGATTCGTGACAGAGGTACTTTATTTTGTTTTTATCTTGTGCTACTGAAGATGGGGGCATAGCCTTCGAAATGTATATATATGTATAAATTTTTAATTTGTTCGGTAAGAATCTATTGCTAGTTTCATATGAGAAATAATTGAAACGTTAACATTTTTTTAGTACATAAATCAACAATGCGTTGTTAAAAAAGTGTATGCTAACAATACGGTAACTCTTTTCTCTATTGAAGAGATGCTGTGAAAGATTTCGTAGTGGCAATGAGCGCAGTCTATTACAATAACCAGCTATGACGACCAGAATTCGCAACATATTATTCTTTATAAACTGGGCATTGCAACTGGCCATATATCATCAGGTTTTATTACCTAAATGCTCGTTGTTCCGCTGTTTTTGCGAATGCCTACTTTCACACTTTATTATACCGATATGACACATAGACGCACATGTTTTTTCGGTATGGATTCGCAAATTACTCGATAATTAAACTATCAGTGCTTAGTTTCAGTTTAAATTAATTTGAGCGTGAGAGTGCCACGCAAGAAGTTCAGTATTTTGAGTCGAATATTTGCTGTATAAGTTGAGTTTACATCTGTATATGCACACGCCGCAAGAATAATTAATTATCGCATCGCGAGATAGGATTATTTTACGATGAATTTAAGATATCGCACAATATAGATATTAATTTTGATAAAAACTATTTCAAGAATTTTTTTAATCAAATAAAAAAATCGTTAAGAATTATTTTTAGACGGCTCATATTTATGGAAGCTTTCGCAGGAGCAAAAATCTCGCAGCAATTATAAAAATTATTTAATGTAGCATTCAATTATTAAGATACTAATGAAGAAGCAAAATTTATGCTGCATCTTTGAATTCTATTGTTTCGTGAAAATGAAAATTTGTAACTAACAGTTTTTTTTTATATTGCATATATCTTTGAAATAAACCACGTAAGAATAAAATTTACGACTCCCCGAAAGGACGTTTAAAAATAATTGCATATTGTCGTTAATTAATTTAATAATTAGACAAAAAAAATCTATTTTAAAGGATCTACTAAATTATATTACTTAATAACAATCGTGGCTGATTTAAACAAAATAGTGTAATTCTTCACTATTTATTTTTTTCAAGTAGTAAGTGATAAATATTTATCAACGAAAAAAAATTTCATTTGATACTTTTCACTTGCCTCACAATTTCCAACATAAGATTATAAGATCCTAGTTTGATATGAAGCAACCTCCCTCAATTGCTTCTGCTTGATCTTCGTCACTTGTATACTTAGATACGTTAGAAGAACGAAGAAGCACAATCAAAGTTTCATCTGTATGGCATATAAAGTTTTATATATTATAACACGTTGATTTTTAGTGATGATCGTAACTAAAACACACTAGTTTAATGGCACAAACAAATACAAGTAGCAAGTTGCAAGAGTCTTACGTTATGTAAATGGCAACAAGGATATATTAAAAGTTCTGGAAAACTATTATAGTAACAAAATGTTGTAGTCGTAACACCATAGAATATACACTTAGGGGAGAAGAAAAGTTTTGTGTGAGATAAATTGATGCACCGGGCATAAAAGTTAGAGAATGATGAACGAAACATTCAGCACCTTTTTAAATAAAAAGTTTAGTACTAGTTAAATGTTCACTTCATTATAGATTATTTTATCACTTTACACAGATAATTCATTATACCAGTTAAAATCTAAACATTAACATCAAACCGAAACCAACTGAAAAATCGTTTGTTAAAATACACACGTTTAAAAATCGCATAATAGTTCACTAACTAAAGACAACGATTAGTTTATCAACAGACGAAACAACTGTTGCTCTCTCTAAAATCACGCGCAACCAAAACAACCCAAAACAAACAACTATAGACCAGGATATTCATTATCCTTTGCGAAGGACACTAACTATTGTCCTTGCACACTTTTCTGCGGTTTTTTCTTCTTCCAAAAAACCGCTCCTAAACCGATATCGCTGGCATCGCGTGTATCAACAACAGCAACTGCGTTCGGTGGGATATCGTCCTCTCTGCATCGGCGGCAGTTCCACGGATGATGTGGATGTTACACGATGAGGCAACTGGAAGCGGCGGCGACGGCGGCTGTGGTGGTGGTGGTGGTGGTGGTAGACGCTGAGCGCACTTTGGGCGGCTGGCCGGCTCTTCAGGAGACGCATATGGCGCGTGCGTCGAATGGCCTGTAGATTGTCTTTCGAAGATGCGGAAGTCGAAGTCTCTAATAGATCAAAGTATCTATGCTAATATGATAGACAGCTATAGGAGCGATAGATAGAAAACTTTATTCAAAAACCGTTTTGGTGCAGAATTACAGAAGATATTATAAAATTCCATAAATAACAGTTGTAATTTGTTAACTTTAGATATAAAAAAATAACTAGTCTCACATTCAATATGAGAAAAATCAATACCATGATTGAATACATTTTTTAACAGTATAAAGACTACAATATACCATTTTGTAAAAAAAGTGTGTTCGGAATAAATAATATTAATACATATCAGTAAATATAATAAAAAATATCTTAAAACCATTTAAGATTTACATATATATCTTAAATCTACGTTATTAAGCACTCACACGAAAATATTTATTTATTTAAAGCTATCAATGAATTCTTCTATTGTATAGCATATCATGTATTTTTTTTATTAAATTTATGGATAAATGTAGAATCCTTTACTACACTAGGAAGAAGGTTAAACAATGTAAAAAAATAGTATAAAGTGCTAGTTTTCTAATTTTCGCAGTAAGGTCGTTGTGGTTTCAATAGGTCTTTATTGCCAGTTGACTAGCCATGACCAGGTAATTGATTTGTAATTTAGTCTTCATTCTTATATACGCTATTGTGTAGCGATAGTATGTATTTACCCATGGAACCGTAAGTATTTTTAAATCTTGAATACCTGTTTATAATTATTTCAGACATATTTTAATTAAATTACCGCTGTTGAGGTGGGTTGTTTACGAAAAGATTGAACAGAAGTGGTCCCAGAATAGATCCTTGCGGAACTCCCACGTTAACCTGGTTATATCTGGATTTGTAATGAATGTTTTCAGAACTTAAGGTCACATACTGGTCACTGGATATCAAGAACTAGAAATATTCGCAAATGCTCGGAGTTTGAAATGAAACTTTTAATGTATTGTAAATTAATTGTATAGCTCAATATTGTATTGAGAGGAAATTATTTGGTTTATCAGCTATCTTGTTACGATACTTAGAAATTAGATGTGTATAGATTTATTTAAAAAACCATCGTATTATAAAATGATTTTCAAAAATAAAATTTCTATTTTAAGATGTAACATTATCAACTATTCGACAAAATCATCAATTAATTTGTAAATTTATTACAACGGCGTTAAATAATTGTATAAAATATCACCCAAATACCGTAACTTAAGTAGCTAGATGCGCATTTCGAAGGCTATGCCCCCATCTTCAGTAGCACATGATAAAAACTAAATAAAATACCTCTGTCACGAATCGTGATTGATATACTGTTAATAGTTTTTATTAATAATTCAATAATAAACATTGTTTTGTCAAACCTAAAATAACTTAGTTTGATTTAAGATTTTGCATGTATATACTTTCATAAATATTTTACTCGGAATAATTCAAAACACTTTTAAGAAATTTAAACAAACTAATTTGAATAGGATGACCTGAGTTAGTCAAAAATATGCTCGACCACAGCACTTTTATCTTTTCTATTTAATCTGAAATGAACTAAATGCTCCTTAAATTTAGTTTTAATTGGTGTACGTGTTTGTCCTATATATACTATATATATGATATATAAATATATATATATATATTTGCATCTTCCACTTCTGTGATTATATTTTATGGTATAATTTTTATCGCTTAAGATTGCAGTTTTACTACCACATGTATCAGACCTGAAGAAAGTGTTGCTAAAATATTAAGTAACTTTGCTCCATATACAACTCACAGGACAATTTCTTTTTTTTTTCAAATTGAAACACACCAAATCAAATACACATCAAATATGTATATACACGAGTATAATCGAATTTACCGACAGTTTTCCGTAATTTTAAAATTCGATTTTATTTTATTTTGTATATTATTATGTGTGCAGCATTTTACTTTCCAAAGATGCGCTTATTTCATCTATTAATTAAGCCGTAATTTAACTATACTTCTTGTGCAACGACATACATAGCGACATCTATAACATTTGCATGTACTAGTAAGATTAAAATGAAAAAGAATAAATATACTAAATTGTCATATTTTTGTTTAGAAAAAGCACCAACAGTTTGAAGAAAAGTAATTTATTTGCGATACTTATGCGAAAGCTTTTATTAAAATCAAGAACAATTAATTCCAAGTTTATGGTAGTCTGATAGCACATTGCTACATGCAAGAGTCACAGCATAACCAATAATAAAAAAAACTAAAAATTAAAAAGTAAAAATTCCTAGCGTAAATAAATCGCACTAAATTTATGCTGGTAGGTCAGCAACATTGAATTAATCATACGAAGCGTCGAGATAAGGCAACCAAACTATTAATTTTTGATATGGAATATTAATATATATTCCCTATAACCATATTAGAAAAGATAAGTATACCGATAAAAAAATTTTGGAGTATGGAAGAGAATATTCTATATTTCAATTTGTATCATGTTGAGAAAAATATATTTTGATTTAATGCATTTAGAAGAAAAAAATTATAGTTGAATAAGAATTGCAGTCGACATGTTGTTTGTTAGAGCTTTACAGAAATGTTATTACAAAATAATACAATAAATATCAACAACTGCAAAATGTACCAATATTTTATCCTAGTTCTAACAGTTTAATCTACAATTCATTTCTGATCACTCTAAAGTTGCAAAAATATCGAAAAATGTACGAGTTCACATAATACTATCCAAATATTTTCCTGGTATTTATTTTTTTTAAACAATTAAGAATTTAAAACAAAGTATGCACATTTCTAAAACTTTCCTAGTCTTCCATATAGTATAAAATATACATCAATCAATCTCATTTCTATAAAACGCCACTGAGGAGGAATATTCAAAAGAGGTCCAAAGGAGGAGACAGGAAGTAGACGTTAGCAGGAAGTAAGATACGGTTGGCCTCCGTAATTGTGTCCAGGGTGTTTGCGTAGTCAGAGTGGTCAGAGATTGTTTTGTTCTTAGGAATGGATTGCGTAAAGTTGGTGGCAAGCGACTAAGAATCGTAAATTTAATTTGTTCCAAAATCACTCTTTTTGCAATACGAGTATAAAATGTTGTTCTTTCGTGCAAATTAATGTGGAATAATTTTTACAAAATTATGAGAAATTTTCAATATTAATAAATACAACAAATAATTTGCCCTATAAGGAACATTTCTCCAGAGTTTATATTTGATTAATGAAAGTAATGTTCATGCGTGTAATTTATGTTTGAAAACTTCACATCAAAAGGACATGTCTTAGGTAATTTAATTATATTGAGATTTGCGTATGTAACTTACAGTGTTGTTCGAATTTTAGCAAAAGTGATAAGTTATGTAATTAAATTTCTTGGTATTTAGCATGCCCAAGTTATATATTTACGAGAGACATTTATTTCGAATAATTCTGAAGTTGCAAATTCTTCCCGAGCTCAAGATATTTCAAGTAAATAAACAGGAAATATTTGTTAAGAGCATAAAGCTAACAATATTATATTCAATGTGACTAAATTTATTTTCAAAAAATATTCTGACCGTAATTAGGTCTATTTTTTATATAAATTTACATGCAACTGTTTTAAAATTTGCGAACATTCTTTTAAGAATTTTATACATAAATTACTATATAGGTGGAATAATATTTATTTTATTAATAAATATTTTTCTCGTGACTTAAGACATTTACGTATGCAAATGATATTGTGTCGAAATATATCAATAATTTTAATAATACAAAAATATGCTGCAACAAATTCTTCAAAAAGCTTCTTTTCTGAGAAGATCGCGGTTCTTTTGTGTTTTTTTTATTCTTAAAATGTTATCCTTATATATAAATTTAATGTGTATATATAAAAGAAGTTTATTGAATTTAATTATTTTAAGGTTGCTTTTGTTTTATAATTATTTTTTTAAATCTGCATTCCACGATGTTCTTGGAGAATTTTCTGGAAATTATGTAATGGGTTTCTTACTGAAGGTTTTCCAATTTTCATTTAATATATAATTTATTTCTTAGTAAAATATGTTTATTTTAGTATGTTTTGACTCTTTAAACCTCTATTAGGCATTATTATAATACGATAAAATTAGGATGAAATCCAATAACATTGACCAATAGAAATTTTGATTATTAAATATATAAAACAAGCAAAAAATCCATTAACATCAATATATATTTTTCAACCACAGAATTATAATGCATTTTCTTCCAAGTTGGAACATTTTCAAGTGTCTAATATCAACATATTTGGTTTGCTATTTAAATATGTAGACAATTAAAATCGAAATAATATACAAAGACACTTTATGAAAGCGCACATATATTATTTTAATTAATATTATAATTTGGAATTATATTTGAAAAATCATTCTATAATTGTTTCAACACCTCAATATATTTTCAACGATAAATTAAAATATTGGTCGTAGGATGTATTTAACGGCTTTTTGTTAATTAATATTGAATTATAATTAATTGTAAATTTTTTCATTTATATTACATTGCTGTTTCTATGATTTAATATACCAATATTCAAAATGTACAACACAAATATTTAAATTTTAGCTTTATAAAAATAATACGACTGTTCTTATAAAATCATACTTAACATTTATTACATTAATCAAAGAGTTTAGAGAAAATATATTTTTCGAAAACTAAGGCTTTCTTTTCGTTTATAAAGGCAATATATAATATTTGTTAATTAGTTAAAGAGTCCGCAATCCTAAAGATTGGTTGGAAACAGCACGCCATGCCGATCTATCCTGAGCTAATCCCTTCATCTCCCTATAGCTATTCATCTCAACGTCTTCAACTATCTGACTCACATACTCCAATCTAGGCCTACCTACCCCTCTCTTTCCCTCCACTCTACCTTCTATGATCAATTGCATAATCCCCCCATGCCTAAGAATATGCCCTACTAATCTGTCTCTCCTACGCTGTAACACTCTCCAGATACTTCTCTTCTCCCCTACTAACTCTAGTACAGCTTCATTTGTTACTTTATCTTCCCAACCAATCCTCATCATCCTCCTATAACACCACATTTCGAATGCTTGTAATCTACGCTTCTCTTCCTTTCCTATAGTCCACGCCTCACACCCGTACAGTGCTACACTCCAAACATATACCTTCAGTAATCTTTTTCTAATACCCAAGTCAATATTTGATCTTAAAATCTGTTCTTTTTCTACGAATGCCTTCCTACCCTGTGCAATCCTACACTTTATATCTACCTTGCTTCGATTATCTTTTGTGATTCTACTGCCTAAATAACAAAAATCTGACACTTCTTCGATTCTATTATCTCCTATTGAGATCCTCATTTTTCTACTGCATTCCTTTTTGTCACACCTCATCACTTTAGTTTTACCTATATTTATTTTCATGTTAAAATCCCTAGTCAATACTGCCTGCATACCATTCAATACCCTTTCTAAATTCTTTTCGCTTTCTTCCAATATAGCTATATCGTCGGCGAATCTCAACATATATATTTTCTCTCCCTGTACATTCACACCTACACTATACTCTTCTTTTACTTTGTTTATTGCATCTTCTATATATAGATTAAATAATAACGGTGAGGGTGTACATCCCTGCCGAACTCCCTTCCCTATTTTTGCTACCTCTTCTTCCCCCTCAATTCTAACTAAGGCAGTTTGGTGTTTATATAAATTAAAAATTATTCTCCTATCCTTATAATCTATACCCGTTTCTTTTAAAATTCTAAACATTATGTCCCAATCTACATTATCAAATGCCTTTTCTAAGTCTACAAAAGCTATGCAAGTTACCTTTCCTACCCTATTTCTTTTTTCTACTACCGTTCTTAGTGCTAGAATCGCCTCTCTCGTCCCTCTGTTTTTCCTAAAACCAAACTGATCTTCTCCTAGCCTTTCCTCTACTTTATTTTCTAATCTCCTATAAATAATCTTTAACAATATCTTCGATGCATGTGATAGTAGACTAATGGTCCTATAGTTCTCACACAAATTAGCTCCTATTTTCTTCGGCATTGATACTATTCTAATACGCTGAAAATCCTGTGGTACTTCTCCCTTCTCATATATTTTACAAACTAACCTGTATAATCGCTCCTGCATTTTTTCCCCTGCGTGTTTTATTAATTCGGCTGGTATCATATCAATCCCCGCTGCTTTGTTATTCCGTAAATCATTTAATGCTCTATGAAACTCTGACCTAAGTATGCTAGGACCTAAGTCATCCTCATCTATCTGTTCCACACTTTCTAGCTCCTCCATGTCCTGCCTACCTTTATATAAATCTTCAAGATACTCCTTCCATCTTCTAGCTTTTTCCTTATTTTCTGTGAGTTCCTTACCCTGCTTGTCACATATAATGTTACCCTTTGGTTTTACTTTAGAAAAATGTGACTTAATTTTCCTGTAGCCCAAATCTACTTTACCTCTTCTCATATCCTCCTCAATATCCTCACAGTTTCCTTTTATCCACTCTTCTTTCGCTAGCTTGCATTTCCTATTAATTAAGTTCCCTAGTTCCTTATATTTTTCCTGTCCTGCTTCTGTGTTTCCTATTTTAATTTTCCTTCTTGCTTCAATCATTTCCACTATTTCTTCCGTGATCCATTCCCTCCTACCTGCCCTTTTCTTTGTGCCTAATACTTCATTTGCTGCTGTAGTTAACCCATTTCTGATTTCCCTCCATTCGCAATCTATGTCGCTCCTTGATGTTCCATTAGCCATGATTTCTACTTTCTGCTTGTACTTTTCACATACATCAGCTAATTTTAACCTATCGACATCTACTCTGACCTGTTTGGACTTCTGTAATTTCTTGAATTTGACTTCTGAGTCCAGGACTACTAAATTATGATCACTATCAATATCTGCTCCAGGGTAACTCTTACAATTCTTAATCTGGTTCCTAAACCTCTCTTTAACCAGTATGTAATCTATCTGATACTTAATTAGATTTTATGTAATTTTAACTTTTGGATAAGTTTTGGATACTATTTTGCTATGGTAGACTTTCGCGCTTTGGATATTCATTTCTTCGCTCTCTGCGCTTCACTACGTTAATGGAAATATCAAACTTGCCTCTTTTAAATTGCAAACAAAACAAGAAAGAACGATCAAAAAATTCATTGTTAGATGAAAATGGATATATTAAAACGAAGTAGCAAAAATAAATGCAACTAACCTCGGAAATAATTCAAGCTAGAAGTAAATAGCCAACATTTGCAAACATATTTTCTCGCTTAGTTTAAGTTACCATTCCGGTTTCTGAAAATATAATACATGCGGTTGTTGTGTGAAATGTGACTGGGCTATTTCTCCATTCCGCTTTCACCATGGAAAAGCTTCGAATAAAAAGAAGATGGAGAATGGAGCGGGCTTGATGGCGTGTACGTTATTTGAAAATGTGAAAAATCGCTAGATACGTCACAATAAGGGATGATACGCCATGGACCAGTCTGAAAATGCTGCATGTTCTATGCCACTAAACCCGCATAAATTTCATTTAAATTTCTAAGTGTTAATTGCCGCACAAATAATATAGAATAAAGATTTTTAGACGCTCAAATATTCAAATATTTATTCTCAAAGAGTATAGTGATGAATCAACGATTTCTTGGAATTGCCATCGTGCGTGTCTTTTCAAAAAGTATGCTTTTACGTATCCTGTGAGGCAACGTTAAATCTAAAAGTTAAATAAAATAAAATTGACCGCAGAGCATCGGTTTACATAAAAAAAGCGAGCTATTTACAAAAGCTTGATTATAAAAGCTGGAGACTAAGCGCGCATTTGTGTTGTATTTTCAAATGCCTGTTTAACGATAAAAAGGAGCAGCATACTACATAATTATCCTTCATAATTGAATCCTTTTTTTATTGCGGAAAATTAAGCAATTATCGTTATATTATTACGATTGCTGCTACAAAAATATATATGGAAGAGCTTTTTTAATCTTTTCATTCAATCTTTTGCTACTAAAAACTAAATAAATGTTTCTCTCCATCAATGGCGACTCTAAAATTGGTCAAAAAAAATTGATAGTTTTAATACATACATCATTTCTTACAGTATTTTAATTATCAAAAAAAATTGAACTTCCACGACAGGATATGATCCAACCTTTTTCATATAAACTTGAGAAAATTTTTGTGGTATGAAAATTCTTTATGATTTATGGAGATTATGGAGATTTATGAAGATTTATGGAAAAAAAATAGTATCACAATTAAAACATTTAAAATATATATACGAGATATTTCCTAGTCGAATATTCGATTGGCTTGCTATATCCGTGTTTTGCATCAAGTTTTCTGGAAATTGATAGAAAATTGAAAGGAAAAGGTTTGCTTTTGCAATATTGTCAATCTAAGCGAAAAATATCATCATGATAAAATCGGCACAACGAAAAAGTAGTTAAATTGAATAAGCCTCAATTTAACTACTTCATTTAAAAAAAAAAAACATTAAATACGCGATTAAATTAAATATTTTCTGTAATAGATTTCTGTATTTTTAATTTAGATTTGAAATATCCACCCACAAATTACAATATTATAATAATTTAAAATTACGAATAACTTTTTCTTGTTACGGTTGTCCCGGTTGTTCAGATAGTTGAAGTAAAAGACACCAAGGATAAAAGTCAAACTTCTTGTTGAGCATTTGACCTTATACGGATTAATTTGTGTCGAGTGAAATTGTTGTCTTTTTGGGGCGTTTTGTGACAAAAGCCGCGGAATGTAATCTAAAAAATTAACTCGGGGGAAAGTTTAATCATTTACCATTGCAATGTAGTCTTTTAGACTTACGATGTTATATATTGTTTCTAGGTTCTAGTGGCATATTCATCAAGAGAATAATTAGCCAATTGAATGGAATGAAGAAAGTTGATGTAAATTAAACAAATACACGCATATATAAAATGAAATTACACGAGCTATTGTATATTTTTAAATAATATTTTTTGATGATTTATCGACAAAGGAATTTTTATCAACGTTTAATATCAACATAGAATAAAATTAGGAGTGACAGGAGCGTGTATAAAACAACGAAAGCGTGAATTAAAAAGTTATGACTTTTAATTGGATTTGAATTAAGTTACAGAATACATAATGGCAGCCAAACTCACTTTATAATTACAAAATAAAAGTACGTTGCTAAAAAATTACTCAATTTTGTCATGTTTATATTATACTCTAATTTTTTTATAAACGGGTTACATACCACTAAAACAACTGGCTGAAAATTTGTGCCTTTTAATACTGAAAAGATTACTATTTTATTAATTGCATTTGTTTTAAACAATATAAGCAATTTTTAGTAAACCACGATTTCTGGAATAACTTACAAGTTATTGCATAATATTTTTATCAATGATTTGTGCTAATAAGAAAACTTTTAAAAACAATTAACATGAAAAATGCAATACTGGAAGTACGTATAATTCAAAACTCAATAAATATTTCCTTCTGGTGCCATTTTTCAGCTTGGAGAGCTTAAATATAATAATTAATACCACAACTAATTTAATATTTAACCTTTTTTAATAATATATATATATATATATATCCATGGTAGTCATTGTCAATGTATCAGAAATATATAAATATAAAAATTGTCTTAACATGCTAAAGTCGAAATATTCTCAGGTTGTCTTCTATATTTTATTGATATAACGATGTCATTTACTTCAAATCAAGATAGTTTTATTGTTATTGTGGACTTGCCTTAACTACACTTGGGTCAGCGGGAGTTTTATTCGCTGAAAATGGCCAACATATTGATATTTATTACACTTTTATATTGTTATTATTACGGGAATACATGTAAGTAAATATATACGCTGTGTCTATTTAATCGCTTTTCCTCTGTATTTTATTGAATTTTTATTTTAAAGTCTTCATTTGGTACGAATAAATCTTTTAAATCCTTTAGCACAGCGAATTTATATGAGTAGTATAAGAACGATATGTATAAGTAATTTTTTATATCTTGGCAGACAACCTCTACTGCGCATAAGGGTTGAGCTTCCAGTACCATTGTTGCCATATATGAATAAAAAAACTTCAGTACAAAGTGCTCAAATTGTAAACTGCATAGCAAAATTCAGATTGAGAATATTTAATGTATGAATATATACGGCTTCGATTAAAGTCCACTATTTAGTAAAAAGTTTGCAGTTATTTATTATTTGTTTTGATCAATTATGCTAATATAATACGCTCTGTATTTGTTGGCTGTCGATATGACAACATTGCAGTCATTTTGCCAACACCTTCAAATGACAAAAATGCAGTGGCGAGCATCTCTTCACGAGCATAAGGTTTCGGGGTGTTGAAGCGGCCAGTAGATTTTTAATTTTTTTGAATTGTATAGTAATATCATTGGTCTTATGCATAAACTAGGCTTAATTTGTAATGCGCAGTAGAAGGGGCGGGCCCGTCACTTCAAAAAAAAATAGCCTATAAGTAAGTTACATTTGCTATTTATCAATTCTGAATCGAACACAGTGTATACAAAAACGGTAATAATGCTAGAAATATATCATTATAAGAGATCCTTGATCCAATATTAACGTTGTAAAACTTCGTTGCTAGTGTTATGTGTTAATAAAACCATCATAATGGAAAACTCAATTAATTTTATAACCGCTAGCAACAAGAGTCGACGACAATGTATTTATATCAAGGTCCGAGAAATGGTCAGATGATATTATGAGCAATTTCTAATAAAATACTTATACGAGTCGAAGGATGCTACCTCAGAATAGAAATCAAGTCGTACGTGTAGATAATATTGAAGCCAGAAAAGAATTTATACAACTTATTAAGACTCTTCTTATATTTTACCAATATTTTGATATATTTTATCTTTGCTTCAATTTTTATTTCACTTAAATGCTCAGCACAGTTCTATTGTTCCCCATGTTCTAAATCGTCTGTTCATAATTTTTATATACGATGGCATAATTTGCATTTTCATTATAGTTGGCAATAATTTTTTATTTATACATTTGCATTTATATATAATGGTATATTAACTTCATCTTCAGTATAATGTATTGAATGTTATGCGTATTTTGTTTATATCAACCGTTAAATGAGCTCATTCGCTTTTTTATTCAACCACCTCAAGTGTTAATAAAAACTAACACATATTCTCGTAGCACCTCAAGAACTGAACGTTACTTTTTTCTGCTTAAAAATATCGCAAAAAGCATAGAGGTACCATGCACATCCTAAAAATCATCATTCGCATGATTAAATAACTCGTGGTCCAAAATAAATCGTTGTCAGAACATTTTGTTCGTTCTCTAAAGGTTGTTAAAGACACGCGGAAATCAATAAGCAAATGTGGAAACATATTTTGTACGCCACTGATGGAAATGATGGAAAAGGGTAGGCGAACGAACGCCGAATGTGTTGCGGAAATTTTATTCCATTTCATAAAGAAAATGTTATTGAAGAAGGTGAAAGTAGAAGATGTAAAAGATGCCAAAGACACTACCAACACCAGCACTCATGACCTGCTGCTCAGTCAAGAAGAAAAAGTGAAAATATGCGAGTTGAATGGAAAAATATTCCACGCACGTTTATTTACATATAATCATACGATTTTACGCGAATATTTATCTAAAGGAAAATAACTTGCTACTGATTGAAAATTATTTGCTACATCGATGTATTTTGAATTATACAATGTGAAAATCGTTTATATAAAATAAGAGTATCGCTTTTGAAATAGTGCAGGAGATTAATAACCTTAAATCAAAATATAATCCTGTATTTACAAAAAGGAAAATGATATCATTTTAAGGTAACATTTCTACTTGTCCTGTATCTATCGAATTATTTTTTTAATTGTGACAAAGCAAATAAAATGTAAACTTATTTAAGGAACACAAAAATGTTCAAAAATTGTCACTATGGTGTTAAATGTTAACGGCAGAGGTATTTTATTTAGTTTTCGTCTTGTGCCAGTGAAGATCGAGCTATAGCCTTCGAAATGCGCATCTAGCAATTAAATACGTGGGTGCTTTCAGTGATACAAAAATTTTCAAATTTTTAGACAGAAATTCTAACTTCAGTTTGAATGGATTTATCTTCGCATTCACGCATAAACTATCGATAAATTATTTCTTGCAGATTCGAACATCAGTTTCAAAATTGTACATTTATTAATCCAATCGATATTTAATACCGCACTATTCGAACTTGTACATTTTTATATTTTTCTTAACACTTTTCCTAGCAACTTTCCGTATACACTCTAGAAATTGATGGAAGTGGATAAAAAAGTAATTGAACAAGAAAAACAATACTTCCGTCATGTTGTAGAGCTCACGTACACGTCGTCTTTGTTCTACAGCAACAATATTGAGGGGCAGAATGAATGTAACTTGAGGGGCAGAGCAAGTTGAATAAGTGCAAGGCTAAAGGAACATATGCAGCTCGTTGTTTATACTTAATATTTTTTGGTCTAATCAATGGGATCTGGGAAAAGAATAGATAATTTAATAATGACAATAGAAACCTGCCAATAAAAGATGTTCGATTTATAAACGATCATATAGTTTTAGAAGTACCCTTAGAATAAATGGTGACTGTGGTACAAGATTATATATACAGTATGTTCACAAATTATACTGTTAAATAAATGTTTCTAATACGAAAAATGAATTTCATCGTACAATAAGATCATATGTTTTTTTTTCCTCGTGCTAAGTCACTGAAACTAATTTATTTATTTCACTGGTGAAAGTTTTTAGTTGGCTAACCCGTACAAGATGTATCCTGTCAATAAGAATTGCAATTTGAAAATATACAAAAAGGCTTGTTAATAAAAAACTACATACATTTTTATTATCCGAATAAACAAATAAAACGTTCCATTTCAACTGGCTGAAGAATTTTAGTCATGTAATATAATAATCATAATGCACACACTATGTCTTCGAGGAGCCATTCCATAAACAATTTCCCATTAAATACCAAAGTAAATAAGACGTAGTAACTCTTCGCTTGTAATGGCAACAGTCCATTATAGCCTCAATTTCTATTTTGATTAAAAAGAAAGAAACTGGATATATAGCGTGAAAGAAATATGTTCAATATTATATACCAGCTGTTTGTCGTAGTAAGAGACGTTTCATGATATTTTTTTTGATAGAAAGTCAAAGATGGATAGATCTTTGTCAAATCTATATTTTTCGTAATATTCATTTTAATTTATTTAGTTATCGAAATCATGTAATTATTAAATACCACACTTTTCGTCGTCTTGGTTGGGACGTAAAATTTGCATTTTATTTTTTAAACTTGCAAGGATTGGTTTTATTTTGACAATAAATGAACTACAAAAAATGAAGTAAATTTCCATGGTGAAGATGTTTCGTAGGTGACCAATTGGACTGCATTAGAAATATAAGGGGCCGAAGAAGAAATCTTTATTAAAAAGAAAAGGGTACAGGACTAGACGAACAGTCATTTAGTTTTTGCATTATAGAAAAAAATATATAATTATTTTGCAATGCAAAATTCCTAAATTATATTGCCTAAAATAAATATAATTTGCAAGATATTGGTAAATTTTAGAATCGTGGTTGTTTTTACAATAAAAACAGATGAAGCTTTTTAATCTATTTTTTTTAGCTATTAAATTAATATTGCAACAATAACAAGCTATGAAAAAAAAAAATAATAAAAATTAAAAAGGAAAACCTAAAGGTGTCTTAATTTTTTTGTTTAATGTTTAGTGTTTTAATAATTAGTGTTTTAACTTTCCTCTAATTGCAAAGCAAGTCGTGTTTTTATAGTAAGATGTAATATAAGGTAGCTTCTTTCAATTTCATTTACAATCTTTTCTTTCAGAGTCTTGTTATTTGAGCATATACCACGCTCCAGTTTATTCCTACAGTGTCCTTTTTTTGCCTTCACTTTTTATTGCCAGCAGTCTGGTAGAAACTTGCACAAGTGCCAAGATCAGTACTCTCGGCTGCTTCTATTACAGCTATCCTTTTGCCTGTGTAATGAAGACTTATCCTTTAAAATAATCTCGTCGTGTACTGCTTAAAAGTCACGCATATTTATATATAATTCGCGTTATATCGTTAAAAACGTGAAAGACAAATCCACAACACACTGAACATCTTAATTTGTAAAGAATCAAATAATTTAAATAAACTACTCTAACTTTATACACTTTCTTTCGTTTTGAATAAGATCTTTATTAAATGAATACATTTCTGGCAAGATACCCGAAAACTATATGGTCAATAAACACCATTCTTAAGCAATAAGTTGATTTGGCAAATAAAAGATTATTACTTATGTCACAATGATTTATTTATTATTGTGACATAAAGAACTAAATAATTTTCTGTTACTTCTCGTGTTATGGAATATCAACGAAGTAACGGCTAAATAAATCAATGAGTTAATATGCCCTATATAAAAAATTAACTAGGCGATAAAATATTTTCCATGTAAGAAAAGATTGTTTTCATACATTTTGGTCAAGTCAAACTTACCATAAAAACAATGGTTTTTACTTTCCCAGCTACTGAATTTTTTCCGAGTTCATGATAAATCAAATTTGTAACATAAGCAATATCGTATGTTTGAAATAGTTAGTTAGAGAGTCCGCAATCCTAAAGATTGGTTGGAAACAGCACGCCATGCCGATCTATCCTGAGCTAATCCCTTCATCTCCCTATAGCTATTCATCTCAACGTCTTCAACTATCTGACTCACATACTCCAATCTAGGCCTACCTACCCCTCTCTTTCCCTCCACCCTACCTTCTATGATCAATTGCATAATCCCCCCATGCCTAAGGATATGCCCTACTAATCTGTCTCTCCTACGCTGTAATACTCTCCAAATACTTCTCTTCTCCCCTACTAACTCTAGTACAGCTTCATTTGTTACTTTATCTTCCCAACCAATCCTCATCATCCTCCTATAACACCACATTTCGAATGCTTGTAATCTACGCTTCTCTTCCTTTCCTATAGTCCACGCCTCACACCCGTACAGTGCTACACTCCAAACATATACCTTCAGTAATCTTTTTCTAATACCCAAGTCAATATTTGATCTTAAAATCTGTTCTTTTTCTACGAATGCCTTCCTACCCTGTGCTATCCTACACTTTATGTTTGAAATACGAACATTAATTTTTACATGTTCCGTAGTTTCTAGGACCAAAACTGAATTTCGTGCGAAACTGATTTCTGGTAAATTAGATTTGTACCAGCAATGTATATTTTTTCCAACATGTGGTTTTTTCTGATATATAATTTTTTTATATAGACTCACACGAAAATTATACCCGGTCGGTATATACAGAGCGATTTAGCCTGTTCTTCTTTAGCAAATGCAATTGAGCAGTCGGGTTATCACCGTAATAATACATTCTCTGAATAATGAATGAAATATTTCATACCAAAGCATCGGTAAAAGTTCTTAGTGCGAATATTTTCTACTAGTCAACTGTATGTATGATACGTCCTAAGGTAGAATAAGTGATGATTTATGTAGAAGGATACAAGGACGCAGCGAAATGAGACGGCTCACTGTAAAGTATAAGAACACACACTTTACTTCACTGTCCTCTACTATCCCGATTTCTGTCCACACCATCCCATTTTTTCAGTATGAAAAAGGAAAACTATGAAGTAGGTATGATAAAATTTACAGTAGCGAATAAATATAGAAGCAAAACAAATACGGAAGGTTTAAAATGCATTCTGCATTTTCTCTTAATGCAACTATATTTTATTTGCATTAAAGTACCTGCTTCTCTTCCTGTAGCTGATTGTTTATTTTTCTATAGAAATATAAAGCTTAAAGAAACTATTTTGTACACCTTTGCTCTACATCGATATAAAGAAATATATTCAACTTTCCCTCGGGATGCAACTTTGGCTTTTGTTAAAAAAAAAAAGGATTTTTCAACATAATTGTTATAAAAATAAAATTTGTTGTTGCAAATCACAGTGTAATCTTACAATGTGAAGATATAAATTGCCATCGCATTTTTAATGAAACTATTACATTTTTTAAATTATTAAACTTCAATCCTTGTAAGTGCCCGTCAACATTTCCCTAATAGAAGAGTCCTTATAAAGATCTTTACACAATTTAAGTCATAATCAACTAATACGATCTCGCTTGTTAAAAGAAAATCTATTAAAAGGAATGAAACAGGCAAATTTAACGATTAACAAAGAAGTACTAAGGCTTTGGGAAATTAATAAGTATAAGATTTCATTTTTAAAAAAACAGAAATTTCTTTAAAAAAATCTGATCGTTCATTAATTTGTGATAATCACATTGATAAAATAAAATTATATATTTACTTTTAAAATCCTACTAGGTACGGATCAAATTTTATCATAGAATAAAAAATAAATCAATAAAGTTTAAACTTAAAAAAATTGACAAATACAGTACAGGTCTTTTTTTTAATCTCCAAGAAGAAAAGACATTAAAATCAATTCAATTCACAGATGGTTCAGTGGAAAGCTTCAGATTGATTTATCGGTAACGATAATTAAATTCGATACGAATTTACATCTTCAGTTTCGATTCTAAAAAACTGACTGTTACATATACACAATGAAAAAATTAAAAATCTACAAACTCGCGTCAAGGATTCTATTCAATACGGTTGTGAGCTAATTATTTATTCTCTTATTTTCTTCTGATTTTGCGCCTCTGTGATTAGTGGTTATAAAATGTCTACTCCAGATCTGTTTACAACTGCAAATCTAAATTGTCACGAGGTATTAGAAAATGGAAAATTGCGATTTAAAGATTATATGGTATATGTTTCATTCATATTGAAAATATAAAATAACTATTTAAAAAATTATCACTACGGTGTTAGTTAGTTAAAGAGTCCGCAATCCTAAAGATTGGTTGGAAACAGCACGCCATGCCGATCTATCCTGAGCTAATCCCTTCATCTCCCTATAGCTATTCATCTCAACGTCTTCAACTATCTGACTCACATACTCCAATCTAGGCCTACCTACCCCTCTCTTTCCCTCCACTCTACCTTCTATGATCAATTGCATAATCCCCCCATGCCTAAGAATATGCCCTACTAATCTGTCTCTCCTACGCTGTAACACTCTCCAAATACTTCTCTTCTCCCCTACTAACTCTAGTACAGCTTCATTTGTTACTTTATCTTCCCAACCAATCCTCATCATCCTCCTATAACACCACATTTCGAATGCTTGTAATCTACGCTTCTCTTCCTTTCCTATAGTCCACGCCTCACACCCGTACAGTGCTACACTCCAAACATATACCTTCAGTAATCTTTTTCTAATACCCAAGTCAATATTTGATCTTAAAATCTGTTCCTTTTCTACGAATGCCTTCCTACCCTGTGCTATCCTACACTTTATATCTACCTTGCTTCGATTATCTTTTGTGATTCGACTGCCTAAATAACAAAAATCTGACACTTCTTCGAGTCTATTATCTCCTATTGTGATCCTCATTTTTCTACTGCATTCCTTTTTGTCACACCTCATCACTTTAGTTTTACCTATATTTATTTTCATGTTAAAATCCCTAGTCAATACTGCCTGCATACCATTTAATACCCTTTCTAAATTCTTTTCGCTTTCTTCCAATATAGCTATATCGTCGGCGAATCTCAACATATATATTTTCTCTCCCTGTACATTCACACCTACACTATACTCTTCTTTTACTTTGTTTATTGCATCTTCTATATATAGATTAAATAATAACGGTGAAAGTGTACATCCCTGCCGAACTCCCTTCCATATTTTTGCTACCTCTTCTTCCCCCTCAATTCTAACTAAGGCAGTTTGGTGTTTATATAAATTAAAAATTATTCTCCTATCCTTATAATCTATACCCGTTTCTTTTAAAATTCTAAACATTATGTCCCAATCTACATTATCAAATGCCTTTTCTAAATCTACAAAAGCTATGCAAGTTACCTTTCCTACCCTCTTTCTTTTTTCTACTACCGTTCTTAGTGCTAGAATCGCCTCCCTCGTCCCTCTGTTTTTCCTAAAACCAAACTGATCTTCTCCTAGCCTTTCCTCTACTTTATTTTCTAATCTCCTATAAATAATCTTTAACAATATCTTCGATGCATGTGATAGTAGACTAATGGTCCTATAGTTCTCACACAAATTAGCTCCTATTTTCTTCGGCATTGTTACTATTCTACTACGCTGAAAATCCTGTGGTACTTCTCCCTTCTCATATATTTTACAAACTAACCTGTATAATCGCTCCTGCATTTTTCCCCCTGCGTGTTTTATTAATTCGGCTGGTATCATATCAATCCCCGCTGCTTTGTTATTCCGTAAATCATTTAATGCTCTATGAAACTCTGACCTAAGTATGCTAGGACCTAAGTCATCCTCATCTATCTGTTCCACACTTTCTAGCTCCTCCATGTCCTGCCTACCTTTATATAAATCTTCAAGATACTCCTTCCATCTTCTAGCTTTTTCCTTATTTTCTGTGAGTTCCTTACCCTGCTTATCACATATAATGTTACCCTTTGGTTTTACTTTAGAAAAATGTGACTTAATTTTCCTGTAGCCCAAATCTACTTTACCTCTTCTCATATCCTCCTCAATATCCTCACAGTTTCCTTTTATCCACTCTTCTTTCGCTAGCTTGCATTTCCTATTAATTAAGTTCCTTAGTTCCTTATATTTTTTCTGTCCTGCTTCTGTGTTTCCAATTTTAATTTTGTAAAAGGTGTAAGAAATATAAATATAAAATACTATTTTGTATTTGTACAAAATGGCTATGCTTATAAAATTATATATAACATAATAAGAAATTTTAAAAGAACAAGAGATATCAGAAATATTAGTAGTTTAGAACAAAGTAATAATTCAACTGCAAAATTTGTTAAATTACCATTTGATCCTATAATTGCACGTGGTATTTTAAATAAATATAATTTTAAAGTAACATATAATACTTATAATACATATAATAGCCTTGCTAATTACTTTTACAATTGTTTTTTTCCAAATTGATAAAAAGGCACTATTTAATGTTAATGAATTTCGTCAGTTTGCATTCTAGTTTTAAACAAATTTTAACACTTGATTCAATATATCTTTACTGAAGATGTTTCAGTTATCGTTGTGGTAGATTGGAAAATTCTTAATAAAAAATTGGGGAAGTTATCTCTCGTCCTTTATTAGTAATTAATATAATTATTGAACAACATATTGTAATATATGAATTAGTCACTCGTAACCAGGAATCAGGACCTGGTACTTTTTATAGATATATATCACAAATTGCTTTGAATAGATCACATGTTAAATAGATATTTTTATAAGCATGTCTGCATGTTCATTTGATCACACAAGAAAAATCAAAACCGAAAGGTATATTCGCTGCAGACGTTCATTCATATATTCTGCCTGAACATCCCACACAAGACGTGCAGTCATCGTCCTTCAGCAGCTACAATATACTCTCTTCTCCTTTCAAGCAATCTGGCTTTTATATGTTACACAACATGGATATAACATATGAATGTATGATGTATTTAACACAAATAAATGCTACATATACTGACACGTTAGCTTGACATGCGTTTTGAGATTTTAATATACAGAGTGTTTCATATACTTCGAAAATAAAATTTTGTGCGAGTCGTATGAAATTCACATTGAAAATCACATGTTATAAATCAATTTTAAACGATATTGATATGTACTATAATAAATAATACGTAGTCTTTGATCATGGTCTTAATTTTACATTAAGCAATCTTTCTTACAACAATTTACATTGTTTTTTGATATTTCTGTACACTACTTTATTAAAATATTTTTATATAATTCAAGAGTATAAAAGCATTATTCAAAAACAAATCAGTTAGTTTTGTTAATGGCTTCGATGATTTAAACAATTTAAATGCGATTGAAGGAAGAGCTACTTTAAAAGTTTTGCAGACTTTTCTGTATATAACTTATGCATCGAGTCAGAATAATATTTATGTATCCATTGCTATAAAGATACTTTAAATTCTAAATGGCTAAAGTTTTCTGTAATATATTTCTCACGTCATAAAGTTCATATCTATTTACGGCGATAATTCTTAACAAGGATTTAATGGCACGTTGAAAAGCACAGACAATCTTAAGAATAATCCAAATCTTGTCCAATATTAATAATTTGTATCAAATTCACTACATGAATACAAATATAAGTCACGAAGTATAAATCAAACTTTTGCAATTGTATTTTTTTTAAAACCGGTAATCCAACAAAAGTTATCCACGCTTTTTTTCATTTCCGGTTCATCTCCGAAGATACCCGAATGGAATTAATGATGAGTAGGTTACATTAAGTAATAAATCAAGATAAATAAATACAAAATAAAATGTATATAGATAAAAACACTTAAATATGTGTTTAAAAAATTTATTACGTACACTAATTTAGGTTGACCTACCCTTTCCTTTCCTTGTTGCCTACCTTTTACAACTACTTTCATAATACCCTCATGTATAAAAATATTCTACTACTTTTTACGTTGTTCTAAGACAAAGTTAAGATAGAGTTTTTAAGAATTATCCTCTACGTAATCTTTTTATTTGTAATGAAATAGATGATTATTCTAATAGATTCTGCGTTTAGAATATTTTTTGAATCGCATTCAACTTGGCAAAGAATAAGTTAAAGTGGAACTTAAAAACATTGTTAGATGACACATATGATGTATAGTTATAAGTTTGTCCTCACCTAAAGTTTCAATCATTCTATTCGGGTGTTAACGCTAACTTTCCACCTCTCATGTCTTTGCTTAACAGCTTAGCAAGTTCCTCAAATATTAAACAATTTATATTTTTGTAAATAAATAACTCATTGGAGTAAGAAAACATCAAGTATCTGCAAGTAAAATACTCAAGAATTTAATGATGTATCAAATTTTTTTCACAATAATGTGTGTTCTAACTATCATTCTTCGGCGCTTGCCAAAATGTGGGAAAAGTGAAAAAAATCTCAATGAAAATATGTAATTCGAATATTTGTGCGATATCTCGTATTCTATTATGAACAACAATGTTTGCCCAATTTTCTAACAGAATGCTTACCCTTTTATGATTTTGCAAAGCATCGATACATTTTGGTTAATCGATATTCTTCACTAACGCATGTGCTTCCCAATTCCAAAAAACGGATCATTTTACAAGTAACCATTTACAAACGAAACTACATATTTTTGAAGTGAAACTTCTATAGGCGCGGTAAGGCAAATTGGCCTGAACGTCACGAAAAGTGTAACGCTTCCGTCACGAAAAGTGAAACACGCTACGCGCATGCGCCGCGTTATACGTAGCATAATGCAACCAGTAGACGCTTGCGTATTTTATTATATATCACAAAAACACAGCTTAATCTTTTAGCTAACAATTTCCATTGTATGAAAAGTGAAATGGAGAAAAAGACAAGTACAGACAAAGTGCGAGTCTTTAGAGAACGGAAGAAAGCGAATAAACCGCCAAGAAAAGTGCCAATGAGTACCTTGGAAAGAAGTAGAGAGTATCGAGCCAGGCAAAGGGCGTTAAAGAAATACGGTGGACAACATAACCTTCCAACGACCTGAAATACACTGGATGAATCGATACCGTCGTTAAGTGAAGACACAGTGAGTGGTATAGAGAATTTGAATGCCACCGATTCAGGCGTGCCGTCTACACGTGAAGATATAACACGCGGTGTGAGAGATCAACGAAATGAATCTGATACAGCTAAGCGAGCCATCGACTCAATAGAAATGCACCCACTAGTGCATCATACACAAAGTTTACATTCTTTCGGCCTGCTCATCGCGAATTTGATAAACAATTTTTCAATAATCCACTAGGTACAGTGTGTTCCATATGTGATCGAATATCGAATAAAAAAAATCGTTAGCAAATCTAAAAAAAGCAATACATAAAATCAACTTTTCGTAGGAGCTAAGAAGTTTCACTTCTACCGCGCGAGAGTCTCACGCATTTTTTTTATTCATTGGTATTAATGTTCTGGATGGTTCGTATAAATTAAGGCGGAAGAATCGAAAAAAAATTATAGCAAATACTTTTCTTCTAATCAAATTTCTTTTTCATGTTGATTTTAATAAAGATTTTTATGTATCGCAAACAAAATCGGATATTACAATAAAATCGGATTATTATCACAAATGAAAAAAAGTAGATTTTAAAAGTATTGACCGGAAAATTTAAGTTTCTATAATAGTATAATTTTGAAATCAGCGCGATGAATTTATTGGATACTGGAAATTTTCTGCTGATGTGAAAAACTCGCTACGATTGACTTCCTTCCGTTGTCACCGATTTGCCGGAAATCTTATATATTGTAACAGAATTGACATAAAATACTGGAAATGTTGTAAGCAAATGTCTTGACACGAAGACACTTATATTTCACAAATTACTACTATAGTAATCTAAAAGCCAAAAAAAAAACAATGTATCTATAATTTCCGTGAGCCAAATTAGGGTCGATGTTGCGGAAAATAATCTTTAGATATTTTTCTACGTACAGTATTTTTGGTGGTGTCAAGATTGTTGAATCGTAAAGACAAGTCATATGAAGATTGTATTTTTTATCTCTCTTTCGCTACAACTGTCACACCTGCAGACACATGTTGCCAACAAATTTAAAATAAAAATGGAATAAAGCATTTAGAGTGAGGAACGCTAGAGTGATATAAATAGAAGAAAAAAACGATTCGGACAAGACGGTAGAATGTAACAGAGATCTCTTTAATATGACGTTATAATAATATTATTACGAGTGGGTACATCTTTTTTTTTTAACTCGTATATCTCTTGCAAAATATCTTACAGTAGAGGCAAGAACATGTTTTATTTTTGCTTTTTTAATTAGTCCTTTCATATAATATATCCGTTATCGTTACCAAATCATCAAACTGTAAAATTTTAATTTTTAGTCTAAATTTATGTTATAATCCCATTCCTTATTTAGTTTTAATAATTCATCATATCGTTGTATATTCGAGCGTTAAAAAAATTAATTTTCGATTATCGTTTAATTATTAATTTAATTTATTAAGTACGTCGTTTAATACAGCATGGAATATTTGGATAATGTCATTAAAGACAGTTACTCCAAAAAGGGTCGGTTTAAAGAAAATACTGCGTAAAAATGTCTATAAAATGAAATATACCGATAAATCTTTCTATTCCCTATGACATTGCACGCTATAACATTCTTCTAATGTTAAACTATTTAGTAATCAATTTTTATATTGCGCAATGCGAATGTAAAAATTACTATCTAAATCACGTTCCCGAATACAATAAAACACCGAAACAAAGCATTCCAGACAGGATCAAATGCAATGTTGAAATACAATAAAATTTATTAAATTTAAAAAATGTATAAGACAAATTTATTATATTCTGCTATGTGAAGATTTTTTGCAAAAAGTATAGGATAACAATGCTTTAGTGTTGAACATTTTTGATATTCCTTCATATCTTGGCAAAATTCGTCATTTAGCATTTTAGTTAATAAATAAGAATATTTATGAGAAATTTTAAAGTATTTTTGTATATTCACCGTCACCATTCATTCTTTCTGCACTGTCATGAATGTATAATCTATTTTTGTATTAAATATGCAGGTATGAGAAACTCATCATAAATATATGGACACGTAGAAATTGCCAAATTTCTACTGATTCAGCAAATTTATTAAAGAACACATATTTTCTAGTCTCGAAATTAATACTAAAAATAAATTGACTAATGCATTTTTACATTTACGGCATTTTATTTATTTATTAATAATATATGAATGGCTAATTGACTGTTTTAACAAACAACGTTTATTACAATTTTTACAAACGTGTTTATAAGTTTATTATTTAAAAATGCTTTGTTAATAGTTAATGCACCTTCAACCAATGTATATCAATTTTTTGCCAAAATATAACAAAGCCTTCACATTAAATGAGTTAAAAACCATTTCCTTGTAAATTTTGTTTTATAGTTTAATTGGATCATCTTGGAAATCTAGCAAAATTCCAACATTCCTCAAAAATCCACAGTTTATTTTTGTAGATTACTGTGCTGAATTTAAAAATAATTTATATTTGCATATTTTCTACGTGTATAGTGGACGACGTATGTTTTTTTAAAAATGAAAATAAAATACTATGAATGACGTTAGCTTATTTGCGACTTATTACAAGATAGTTGACATTAACGCAGATTGCTGTCTTACAGATGCGAAAATTTATGAACGGACATTTTGCTTATAGATTTTTTAAATTGTAGTACGTGCAAATTAATTTTATAGAATATTAGTTTGAAGATAAACATGAAGACCGTATAGAGGTAAATGGTGGGACAGAAATACAATTATAAAACGCCTTAAATAAATTAATCTTTATATAAATTAGTTACGTCAAAATTTATAATCTGAAGAAAATCTTTATATTTTATAGTTCTTAGAATTGTTGAAAGATGTCTGAAATAAATTAGCAATGTACTTTTTATTAATGTTTAGTACATTTCAAAATTTTCATGTAATGACCTCTTTACAGTAAAATTGAAGGTTTAGAAAATCTTGTGAGACAATTTCCGTTTTCAAATCTAAATAATCTGTTAATTTGTTCTTAATTTATAACAGGTTAAAAATACACGCCATACTCCGTTGAAAATATTAAATCCATTTAAAAATGAATGTTTTTTTTTTGGTGAAAAACTAAATAAAAATGCAAAACGAACGAAAGGTGGAAACACCAATAATTTTTCATTTGTTTTCGAATCGAAAACTTTATTTGGCAGATTCTTTTTTTTTTAATACTTATATTAATTATTAAAAAATATTCACCCATTTAGATGATGTGTCATTTAAATACCACACCCTTTGTGAATAGGATCTACAATTCAACAGTTTCATGGAAGTTTTCCCAGGCCTATAATTGCGAACGTCAAACCGCAAAACGACACATAGTCTACGAATAGTTTTCCTTTCAGTTAACGATATAGCAATTACATGAGCGTCATTTGGGGAGGAGGGCAAAGGAAATTTCCCTTGCGGAATTTCACAATGTCGTGATTTTAGATATCTAGTTTTCTTACAATTATATTTATTAAAATTCTACTTTCAAATTGTCTATTTTATTCTGCGCTTGTAAGTGTTTGTACAATAGCGATGTGTAGTTCACTCGCGAACCGTTCACTCTGAACGGTTCAATCAAATGACGGCCGTACTGTGACGATGTTTCACAACGACCTATAGGTCACTATGACCTAGTTCGTGAACTATGAACTACGTATTGATGTACTTGTACTAGGTCCTGAACCCGTCATGTACTAATCCATTCAGAATCTCAACGACTCGTAAACGATGCAGTATAGTATATATTACATATACAGTACTAACATTTATTTAGTGATAAAGTGTGTTGGTGAACGGAACGAAATAGGAAACTTGATGCAATATTGCAACAGCAGCATTACCGAGCTGAGTCACAATTTATATGTTGATATCAGATTTCATTTGGAATAATATAATTAATATATTCGCAAGATTAAATATGTTCTTAAATATGTCATGCCATAGCAAATTTTTACAATAATGCAAAAATAAACATCTAAATCTTATAGTTCTTCTATTTTGTACTGAGTGCAATGTAATCACTTAATATCAAATCAAAGCTTTGAAATTTGAATAGAGAAGATTCAGAATAGAAAATATAAATTATAAAGCCAAACAAAACGATTCTATCTAGTTCATTTTATTATAGTTTGTACATTTAATTTTCAAGTGTTAGTAAAGTAGTAAACATTTTCATCACTAACTACCAATAAGTATTTTAGAACTTCATATAAATAATCGTGAGTACCTAGAGAAGATTATATTTCCTTATATATATGTTTTGTATAAATTATAAACATTGTTGTCTTTTCTTCCTCATTCTTAATTCAAAATAAGTATTGTAATATTTCAATTTATTTATGTTTTACTATTTAATATTTTTATATAGAGAAAAAAAGAGATTATTTTCAGTATGTGCATGTATTTTATATAGATCGTGAACTAGTTCATTTTTAAAAGATGTAGTAGTTCACGACCTATAGTTCGTGAACGATATATTGAAACGAACTACGAACTAAGTCTTCAAAGTGACCTACAGCTTGCCATCGCTATTGTACAAGCATTTAGTGCTTAGTTGTAATTATTTTAAAAGCGCATAACTCTAGAAATTGTAATTTTAATTCGATACTTTCATTATTGTAATATATTTCGTCGTTTTTTTTATTAAACTTCCACAGGATGTATATAATTGTGTCTTTTGTTAGCCAACAATTGAATAACACTGTCAAGTTTCTCTTCGTATAAATTTTTAATTGTTAATCTCTAGACATCCCTTTATAGATTTTTAACATTCCCATTTTGCAATTCTACAAAGAGGACCATAGAAGATAATATTAAAATGGTATACTTAAATAAATCTATTGTAGATCTACATAAGAACATTTACAAAAAAAAAATTACTTATAGAGCACCATATGATAATTAATTTTAAAAAAACACGACCAAATATTTGGTGTATATTTAAAAATTTAAAAAACGACGCCCATGAGGTACAGATATATCTCATAGCCACCTACGAGCGTCATCTCAACGTCACCAGTATGACATGTCATCATCATCATTAGATCGCCATCACCCGAACGTAGACTACTAAATTTTACCGCTTTTTGAAAACGTAAAAGCTATTTAAAAAAAATTAAGGAGCATTTAGCTCATTTCAGATTAAATAGAAAACATAAAAGTGCTGTAGCCGAGCATATTTTTGACTAACTCAGGTCATCCTATTCAAATTAGCTCACTTAAATGACTTAAAAGTGTTTTCGAAATGTACATCTAGCTAGTTAATTCTTGTTACGGTATTTCGGTGATATTCTATACTAGTAAAAGCAATTCTTATTGCAATTAGGTATTATTACAATTTCAATTTTTTAACATAGGAAAAATAAAAAGGCCATTGTTTAAAGAATTAAGATAGTTAGACTTAGGGAAGGATTTAAAATTAATTACTATCATTCTTACACTGATTTGCGTAGCTGAAGTATTTGAGCTCAAATAAATCTGAAAAATGTATCAATCCTATTGAAAACAATTGAAAATTTTGGATTATACTAAAGAAGAGGAAAAAATAGCCGAATTATATCTATTAGCAGATTTAAAAAACCACGAAAGTTATTAAAACAACAACTACCCGTCAAAGTTTGCGTACTTTGTCAATTCAAGAATCGTTCTACATTTCTCAGTCTCATCAATCTGGATACAACTAAATTAGATATATTTCTAAATAGATTCTCTAGTTCTCTAGCTAGCCTCTAGTTCCAGTCGTAGCCCAACACAGACCATATCTAGTGGGTGTAAGTTAGCAGCGAGATTGAAGAGAAGAGACGTCGCGACGCTCACTCGGATCAGCTCGTTAGACACACAGCCAGATTGTTACATGATCCCATTAGAAACTACAGTATATTCCCGTTCATATGCTTTTGTATACTAAGTCGGGTTATAATGAGAATATATCTACAGTCTTGGACAATGACATATTTTTTTATTAACAAAGCTAAAGCTTGAGGGGCATATTTTATGTTAATTAACGAAACGAGGTTAATTTGCGAACACCATAAGCTGCATAACTAAAAATTACTCATTAAATTATTACGTATGATTTGTTTGGAAGACAAAATTGAACAATATATGCCACGAGTCATTCATTTAAAACGCTAACATAACAATCTAAATCTCCCCTAAATCATTCCCTTCCTGACTAAATCGCCCAAATCTTCTAGGCGCATTTTATATATATATGCAACACTGGCCGAGACAAAAACCACGTTCATTATACGGAATGAATAACACTGACGACATCACTGGACGTTACAGGAGCTTCATCTCATCATACAAGTGCCCGTTCAATCTCAGTCCACTCTCTTCTATCGTTGAGTGTTAAGCACTGACCAGTGCCGCAGGATAAACTATCTTCTAGCCCAGAGGGTTGACCCAGGGTTGGGTTGACCCAAGCAACAGCAGCCACCATACCGTCCCCCTCGTGGTTTACATTTGGGAGAATATTGTGAGTGCGTAGGCTTTTGATATTTGCGTATAACCGGTGGGCTTTGTTTAAAATGGGCTAATTAGTTCGATGCGTGTTTTGAAATGTGTGCTAATTTTAGATTTTGAAAATGCGCAACAAGGTGCACCGATTTTGGCGGTATTGTATGCTATATGAATAAATAATCTATTTATAAATAAGTCGTGGTATTAAAAAAAATTAGAGAGGATCGTAAAACGTTTGTACAACAATGTGAAAGAGACAAAATTTAATAGGATTTATTACGAGGAAGCGAATATTTATAACAGCAAATGATACGGAAATAAATATATGTTGAACTAAATTTAAATTGGACAATTTTCAGAAATTGTTGCACGTTAGTTAGAGCGATTATTAATCACAATCAACTTTTCCTTTAACATCTACTACAGCAATAAAGTGCCACTTCTATTAATAATTTTATCAACCGATTGGTGGAAAATTATTTTAGCTGTATAGTGTTCAATCGAAAATGTTGTGGAAATAGCGTGTCATTAATTTTTGTCTTCGGCTAATTTTCTTCTATTTTAATGTATGTCTAATTATATTTCTCTTTTCATCTACTTAATTAAAATACCTTGCAAAAGCTTCTCTTTTCCTCCACTAACTATCACGTCTTCATTTCTCATTATTTCTACCTAAAAAAATTGTCATCTTCATCAAATACAGCAACAGATTCGTAACGTTTCTATTTTTAATTCATATTTTATTCTAAGCACCTCACAAACGCAAAATACGAAATTCTGTGCTAAATTAAGGCTAGACATCAAATTTTATTTTATACCCTTTTTTGTTGCAATTTTTCATTTTATATAGTTCTAGCTCGTTAAACCAATTCAAATTACATTAATATTTCCTGACTTGTTGTTTATTAATATTAAAAAGATATTCTGCATACAAGAAGCGGTATATTATTTTATAATCTGCCAAATGACTGTGTTAAATTGCATTGATAATTTTTCTTAGCCAGAATATAAGCAGTTGTTTTTTTGTTGTTTATTGAAAACATTAATTGCATTGAATAATAACAACAATTGTCATATTGCAACATATTTTATTTTTAAACAAGTATATTTACACATATTTGCAATTAGTTTTCACAATTGTTCAACTTGACCTTAGTAGCATTTTAACTCTAAAATTGTATCTTTCTCTCAAAAACACTAGGTTTTTTAATTGTCCATCCGAGCTCGGTCGTCAACAACATTTCAAAAAATATTTATTTTCGTCGAAAATAATTGACACAAAATACGTGAATTCGTTTAAGAAATTGACGTATTTATGTTATTGTACTTAAATTGAAGCAAGGTAAATTGAACATGTAACGCAATTTCAGTGCCAATTTTAAATTTCACTTGGCCAAGTAGTACCCTCATTTAAATTTATATCATCAGTTATTCGCAACGCTTCATTTTAAATCATAATTGAAACGTAGTTGAAAATTCTCTAAAATAATCTAATAATCTGTTTGTGATGAAATTGTTTGTCTATCATATAAAATACTTTAGTTGCACTTATACCATTTCATTTATTAATAAGTACTTCTATAAATCTGATTAGAAGTTGCTAAATATTTAAGGAAATCAGAAATGGGTTAACTACAGCAGCAAATGAAGTATTAGGCACAAAGAAAAGGGCAGGTAGGAGGGAATGGATCACGGAAGAAATAGTTGAAATGATAGAAGCAAGAAGGAAAATTAAAATAGGAAACACAGAAGCAGGACAGAAAAAAATATAAGGAACTAAGGAACTTAATTAATAGGAAATGCAAGCTAGCGAAAGAAGAGTGGATAAAAGGAAACTGTGAGGATATTGAGGAGGATATGAGAAGAGGTAAAGTAGATTTGGGCTACAGGAAAATTAAGTCACATTTTTCTAAAGTAAAACCAAACGGTAACATTATATGTGATAAGCAGGGTAAGGAACTCACAGAAAATAAGGAAAAAGCTAGAAGATGGAAGGAGTATCTTGAAGATTTATATAAAGGTAGACAGGACATGGAGGAGCTAGAAAGTGTGGAACAGATAGATGAGGATGACTTAGGTCCTAGCATACTTGGGTCAGAGTTTCATAGAGCATTAAATGATTTACGGAATAACAAAGCAGCGGGGATTGATATGATACCAGCCGAATTAATAAAACACGCAGGGGAAAAATGCAGGAGCGATTATACAGGTTAGTTTGTAAAATATATGAGAAGGGAAAAGTACCACAGGATTTTCAGCGTAGTAGAATAGTAACAATGCCGAAGAAAATAGGAGCTAATTTGTGTGAGAACTATAGGACCATTAGCCTACTATCACATGCATCGAAGATATTGTTAAAGATTATTTATAGGAGATTAGAAAATAAAGTAGAGGAAAGGCTAGGAGAAGTTCAGTTTGGTTTTAGGAAAAACAGAGGGACGAGAGAGGCGATTCTAGCACTAAGAACGGTAGTAGAAAAAAGAAAGAGGGTAGGAAAGGTAACTTGCATAGCTTTTGTAGATTTAGAAAAGGCATTTGATAATGTAGATTGGGACATAATGTTTAGAATTTTAAAAGAAACGGGTATAGATTATAAGGATAGGAGAATAATTTTTAATTTATATAAACACCAAACTGCCTTAGTTAGAATTGAGGGGGAAGAAGAGGTAGCAAAAATAGGGAAGGGAGTTCGGCAGGGATGTACACTCTCACCGTTATTATTTAATCTATATAGAGAAGATGCAATAAACAAAGTAAAAGAAGAGTATAGTGTAGGTGTGAATGTACAGGGAGAGAAAATATATATGCTGAGATTCGCCGACGATATAGCTATATTGGAAGAAAGCGAAAAGAATTTAGAAAAGGTATTGAATGGTATGCAGGCAGTATTGACTAGGGATTTTAACATGAAAATAAATATAGGTAAAACTAAAGTGATGAGGTGTGACAAAAAGGAATGCAGTAGAAAAATGAGGATCACAATAGGAGATAATAGAATCGAAGAAGTGTCAGATTTTTGTTATTTAGGCAGTAGAATCACAAAAGATAATCGAAGCAAGGTAGATATAAAGTGTAGGATAGCACAGGGTAGGAAGGCATTCGTAGAAAAAGAACAGATTTTAAGATGAAATATTGACTTGGGTATTAGAAAAAGATTACTGAAGGTATATGTTTGGAGTGTAGCACTGTACGGGTGTGAGGCGTGGACTATAGGAAAGGAAGAGAAGCGTAGATTACAAGCACTTGAAATGTGGTGTTATAGGAGGATGATGAGGATTGGTTGGGAAGATAAAGTAACAAATGAAGCTGTACTAGAGTTAGTAGGTGAGAAGAGAAGTATCTGGAGAGTGTTACAGCGTAGGAGAGACAGATTAGTAGGGCATATTCTTAGGCATGGGGGGATTATGCAATTGATCATAGAAGGTAGAGTGGAGGGAAAGAGAGGGGTAGGTAGGCCTAAATTGGAGTATGTGAGTCAGATAGTTGAAGACGTTGAGATGAATAGCTATAGGGAGATGAAGGGATTAGCTCAGGATAGATCGGCATGGCGTGCTGTTTCCAACCAATCTTTAGGATTGCGGACTCTTTAACTTAACTTAAATATTTATCAAAAATTTTAATTAGTACAAATAAATAAAGCAATTGTGATCTAATACCAGAAATAATTATACTTCATAAAATCTATAAATATTCAGTCGAAACTTGAATATAATTGAAAACCACAGAAGATGTAGAACGTGAACGAAAAGTCCACGAATCTATTTTATATGTTTTTATTTATATATTTCATATCTTACAACAACGTCTTAAACATAAATTTAACTGGAGTTCTGTAAATTTGTCAACGGCACTGCAACAAAATATCGAAATGAAATTTCACTTGAATGAAAAGGAAAGTCTTGCAAAACAACATGACAATTTACAAATTGCTTTTTTAACTGGCTACATTTGAAATAAATAAGCGACAAACAAATATTTGGAATATAAACTATTATATAAAACATATATAAAATATTTAGGTGTTCGTGCCAAGAATCTCGTTTATTTAAAAACCGACCGCTTTTCGTATTCAATATCCAGACTTCGCCCGATTAACAAATTGACTAGGTTTGAGTATTCTAAATTGCATACGTTAGATCTCACCAATAGGAAAATGCTTAAATTGGCAAAAATATATGTATCACATAATTCGCGATCATTTAAAATGCGTAATATAAAACTCTTCTAACGTATGTATCTTCATTATTCATTAAATCGACGAAGATATATGTGCTCGATGTTATTCTGAAACTGCAATAAATTTGCTACGACGACGCGAACTTTGTGAAGACTCGCAATCTACTTAATTGCGGTATTATCAAGCTATCGATGCACTTTATCTTTCAATATGTTGCGAATTGAATTGGAAACAATCAAGATATTACCGACCAACGAATAACAGTGCAGTGACTTTGGGACATTTCACCACCAACATTCCTTCGCGCAGCAATTCAGCATCATCAATTCTAAATCACTAACGACAATAAAAATACATATCAGTGTCGTAATGAGTAGCGAAATCAAATTATTCTTCTATAAACCAATCCAAATGAATCGTGGAATTGTTAACAGCTAAATTTAAAATAAGCACCTGAACACATACTTCATGCAAGTATCGGAAACTTAACACTTAAAATACAATAAAATATTTAAAAAATGAATGTTGGAACAATTTGATCAGCTGATGATCTAGCGGCGGCCATTTGTACTAGACCAATGAAATGCAGATAGGGGCAAAGTTAAGATAAGTTTAATAAGGTTTATCACTTTGGAGCAGAAAGTTTCACAGTGTTGAGCACGAGCTAGTGGAACTTATAAAGACAATATTTCACCATTCTATTTTACAGCATCATTGACACCAGCTTTATTTACTATGTGGTCAATTCGAATTCGCAGAAGTAAATCTAAAACAATTCTTTGCTAATGCCATCTATCACTAAAATGCTGAACTACACCGACTGGATTGTCTTATATAAAAATTACAATGTTAATTTTGATGGATAATATCTCCTTTATTTGTGAGGATATTTCCGAGTTATAAGAAATTAATGACTTTGTGAATAATTGCCAAGTTCCTTCACTTTTTAAAATTTTATTAAATATTTTAAAAATGTGTTTTCAAAAAAGAATTAATAATAATAATAATTTTTTCAAAAAAGTGAACTGCCTATTCCTTAGATACCATAATTGGAAATATAGCCACAAAATATTGTTGGCATATTCCCAGTCGTTTTCTCAAAATTATATCTGAAATATTACCATGTTAAATTTAAGGGATAATATCTCCCTTATTTTTAAAAATAATAATAAGATACAAAAACGATCTATCTTATTGCTTCTATCTTAAGAGAAAGCAATATTTTAAAATTTTCAAACAAAATTAAAAAGCAGTTTAAAAAAATATATTTTCGAAATTTTTTTTTTTCGAAAAAGTGAGTCACCTATTCCCTAGATACCATAATTGGAAATATAGCCACAAAATATTGTTGGCATATTCCCAGTCGTTTTCTCAAAATTATATCTGAAATATTACCATGTTAAATTTAAGGGATAATATTTCCCTTATTTTTAAAGATAATAATAAGATACAAAAACGATCTATCTTATTGCTTCTATCTTAAGAGAAAGCAATATTTTAAATTTTTCAAACAAAATTAAAAAGCAGTTTAAAAAAATATATTTTCGAAATTTTTTTTTTTTCGAAAAAGTGAGCCGCCTATTCCCTAGATACCATAATTGGAAATATAGCCACAAAACATTGTTGGCATATTCCCAGTTGTTTTCTCAAAATTATCTCTGAAATTTTTTCTGTACCTTTAGCGCAGCCTTAAGGCATAGTGAATTGCAATTAATTGTCAAATTTTTTGAATTTTTTTGCAACCCACACAATATTTCAAATAAATATGAAATTGTGATTAATAAAGAGCGCCGTTTTGTATCGTGAATATTCCGCGCAATTTTGTATGATTACCAATTTTAAAATTGTCTTCATTTTTACTCCGCTTTAATCAAGCGTATTTAAAGAGACCTCTCGTCGAAGTAAGGCGCGTTATATAATGAATAAATTTTAAAATCTCCCTAATGTTCGTTAGCCTTTCCTTTCGCATAGCTGCGTATATAAATTACGTAAAGAGAAAATGATCTTTCACCGTATAATTATTAATTGCGGTTCCTGTACTTGAATGTTTCCTTTCGCCGCCTGAAGAAACAAACTAAGGCTGCGTGGTCCATTACACATTTATTATACACGGTGATTCATTGTAGTATATGTGAGTATAAGTATAAAAAAATATATATATTTAAGGAGTTGAGTCTAGATACGATGTATGGAACGACATAAATATTAGTGGTGGCATGTTGAAATAATATATATTTTTTTAATCCATCGAAGCTTCACAAGTCAAAAAAAACTTGTACATTTTAATACGTCACGCAATAAACTAATAGGAAAAGCTAAATTCGCAACACTAAATATACAATCCTTGAAAAATATCCTAATTCAAAAACATCTATAAGTAGACTATTATAGTATAAAAAGCGGGAAAAAAAGGGAGAATTAAAAAAAAGAAAATAAATAGAATTATCAATTTATAAAAGTATAAAAATTGTAAAGTATTAGCGATAAATTGAGTTTCTTACTAAAAAATGCAAAAAATGGACAATGCATATTGAAATATTGAGGCTTTTTTAAATGCCACTGCAGTTAATCAATTCTTAAAATGCTGAAATTCTGTTTCATTTTCAGTGAGTTTTAAAAAATGATATAACGCATTCAGTTACATTTTTGCTCATCTCTATATTATATTATTAGAAAATATTGATCCCATTATATATGCCAATCAAATTTAACATCCTATTTTTCAAACTAGTATTCTATTAATATTATATAAAAAAAAAGTTTAAAATACTGATTTTAAAAATTATTTCCACCCAATCACATAGTATATTTACAAGAACAAGCTTGATTACACTAAATATTTTGAGGCCCTTTACAAGAAATATTTAAAGGACTTACTTAATGCGGCAAATTTTCTCTTTTTCAACAAAAATTATACACCGTTCTAAATTAAACCAAATAATTTTTATGCGAACATAATCCAATTAAAGATCATTCATACGAATATTAAACTTTCTGTTATATTAAAGTATGGATTTTCATCAACCATTATTGTTATTATCATTCCCGCCGTATGTAAAATGAAATTGTATTTTCCTGTTTCAGTTCACGGCAAAGTTTAAAGAGGTAGTTAAAAGGGTAGAGCCCCGCGGGGCCTGGGATGAACTTGAACCAACACCGACACAGAAGAGGAAAAGTCGCATAACTAAAGGTACGAGTTCATTGAACATTATGTAAAAACGGAAAAACACTGAACTTGAAATGTACTTCAATTAAATCGAAACATTTGTAAGTACCATACACAAATAACTCCAAACTTACCACGTTTAGGAATTCTGTGTTTCCATAAAAAGATTCTTGTCTAGATTTTGCAAATTCAATGAAAATTTTAATTGTCATCATTTTTGACGTATTTACATAAAATTTATAATTCAATATTGAGCTATTGGGCTGCAAAGTTGTCAGCAAGTGTGGGAATTTTAATAGTGCAAAGTGCAAAGTGAGTTTTAATACTTCTAGTATTAAAATTCAGCAAAAATAAATATATCTTCATCAATTATGAAAATCATCTTAAATGTGTATAATTTCACTTCAAATAATATATCCCCAATTATTGCAAATTAAGTCCATTCATCGTATTTTTTCAAATTTCAATTAGCCTGTTGAATTTTCCCAAAAAAAAATCATATACACCTTTCTTTGTACTTTTTTCCTCAAACCTTATTATAGTAAATTACGCTTAAATCGCATAATAAGTAAAATGGCAACATAGCTCAAGCAGTATCATCATGGGAAATGCTGCACATAAATCTGAAGATCCGCCGTCAGTGCTCATACGAAATTGCAATTTCT
Source organism: Leptodirus hochenwartii (assembly GCA_947310635.1). Lineage (NCBI taxonomy): Eukaryota > Metazoa > Arthropoda > Insecta > Coleoptera > Leiodidae > Leptodirus > Leptodirus hochenwartii. The sequence continues at coordinate 7,126,531 of OX371176.1, read as the reverse complement.
CACGTTGTCCAGTTTAAGTTTAATACCATTCAAGACCTGGACGGAGAATGAGGACAAATCCTGAAGGAAGCTCGTAATACGTGGTGATTACGAAGCTTGCCTTACCCACAATCTCAACTCAAAATATACTACATATAGTGTTTGAAAACAGAAGAGACATGCTTGATATCCTCAGCATGGTAACATTATCCCCTGGTTATTTGGTGAAAATATACTTGGATGTATATGAAAGACTAGAATGTTTATACTCGGGGTTTTATTTAATAGTCATTCAACTACATAAAAGAATAATAACCAGGCAAAGAGAATAGTTTTTAGAACATAAAAATCAATGCTAGAAATGTGGTATTTCTCATGCAAAAGATCAATTATTTGAAGATAAATACAAATTCGCAACCAACTTCACGAAATTTTAAAGCAAATGTTTACCATTTAATTTTTTTCATAAGAAATAATGGTATATTTTGTACGATATTATATACATTCGTTTTTTTTTAATACTCTGAAACATGAGTTTCTCTTTTATTAACATTCTTCATTTTGAATCTCTGCCAAAATCTAACAAGCCATCGTAGAAATTTTCCGATCCGTTAATTCCTAATTTGCAATGTTCAGAACAGCTGGATGGCAAATTTATATCTTACGATTTTATTTATGAATTTTTTTTACCCAGTCACAAAATATTTTTAATGTTTAATATCAACATATCCACATATTATAAAATCAACATTGTAAAAATGTCCTTAATTGATTGCAAAATCGTGCATATCAATTTTTTTAATATAATTAAATTCGTTATAATCCAAATTAAATATAATTCCATAAAATGAAAATTTGAAAAAAAAAATGTATTCCCATGCGCCAGCAAATTATACAAAAAATCGTATGTTCACCACTCTCAAGACTTATGTCAGATTTAAGTAACAATAACGCTCAATAAAATCGGTTGAAGATATATGCCACATATATAATAAAAATACAAATAAGTTAAAATCTAATCAACACAAAAGTCGATGGAAAACAATCAGATTTGACAATTTAATTTTATTATTTAATATTTTATCTTGTTCTACTGAAGATGGGGGCATAGCCTTCGAAATGCGCATCAAGCTACATTAAGTCACGGTATTTGGGTGATATTCTAAACTATGCCATTTTAATGTTTTGTGAATCTTTTTTATAGGATCACAAGAATAAAGTTATTATATTAGTTAATCGGCGCTACAAAATTTACTATTCTATCAACTTGGAGCGTCCCTGAAGATTGTCTCAATAGTATTGTGTCGAGTATCAGTGTGAGATGAAGGCACGCCCGCTCATCCTTTTGGGCTAGCGTTACGAGGGCGTGAAAATGGGCGAAAGTATAACATCTCATGTGTCTGCACAGCTCTTCTGAGATGATGACTATGAGTGAGGATATGTTTTTAGGGAAAATGTAATTATGTTGGACCGTGTGGATTATATCACGTAAATACTCTGATGAGTGCGTGGTTTTAATTGTACAAAACAAAATACAATTAGTCGAGCTAAATGTGAGAAGAAAAAAGCCCTCCGCAACTCCGCAAAATAAACACTTTGCTATTGTAAGTTGGAAAATAGACCCCTGGATAAATGTATTGTTTATTCAGCAGTAATAATTTATGTGGTCCTTACAAATTGAATAATTTGTAATAATAATAATAGATTGGGACATAATGTTTAGAATTTTAAAAGAAACGGGTATAGATTATAAGGATAGGAGAATAATTTTTAATTTATATAAATACCAAACTGCCTTAGTTAGAATTGAGGGGGAAGAAGAGGTAGCAAAAATAGGGAAGGGAGTTCGGCAGGGATGTACACTCTCACCGTTATTATTTAATCTATATATAGAAGATGCAATAAACAAAGTAAAAGAAGAGTATAGTGTAGGTGTGAATGTACAGGGAGAGAAAATATATATGCTGAGATTCGCCGACGATATAGCTATATTGGAAGAAAGCGAAAAGAAATTAGAAAGGGTATTGAATGGTATGCAGGCAGTATTGACTAGGGATTTTAACATGAAAATAAATATAGGTAAAACTAAAGTGATGAGGTGTGACAAAAAGGAATGCAGTAGAAAAATGAGGATCACAATAGGAGATAATAGAATCGAAGAAGTGTCAGATTTTTGTTATTTAGGCAGTAGAATCACAAAAGATAATCGAAGCAAGGTAGATATAAAGTGTAGGATAGCACAGGGTAGGAAGGCATTCGTAGAAAAAGAACAGATTTTAAGATCAAATATTGACTTGGGTATTAGAAAAAGATTACTGAAGGTATATGTTTGGAGTGTAGCACTGTACGGGTGTGAGGCGTGGACTATAGGAAAGGAAGAGAAGCGTAGATTAGAAGCACTTGAAATGTGGTGTTATAGGAGGATGATGAGGATTGGTTGGGAAGATAAAGTAACAAATGAAGCTGTACTAGAGTTAGTAGGGGAGAAGAGAAGTATTTGGAGAGTGTTACAACGTAGGAGAGACAGATTAGTAGGGCATATTCTTAGGCATGGGGGGATTATGCAATTGATCATAGAAGGTAGAGTGGAGGGAAAGAGAGGGGTAGGTAGGCCTAGATTGGAGTATGTGAGTCAGATAGTTGAAGACGTTGAGATGAATAGCTATAGGGAGATGAAGGGATTAGCTCAGGATAGATCGGCATGGCGTGCTGTTTCCAACCAATCTTTAGGATTGCGGACTCTCTAACTAACTACAAATTGAATATCTATCGAAAATAGCTTGCTCTTTTTGATTTTTACTAGAAAAAAACAGAGTATTTTAGAAATAAAGCACTTTTCTATGTGTTCCATTTAAGATACTTCTGTGGACAGATGGCCAATAAATTGAGAATCTCCTAAAGTATTTAATATAAAATTGTTGGCAATATAAAATCTAAAACTGATATTATAACGACTACCTAAACAGTCAGAAAAGTTTTACCATTTTTGTCATATTTTACCATTTTTTAAACAAATATTGACAATTTAATATCCTCTGCATCTTGCGCTTTCTGCGGCGCGCTAAATATGATATATGACATCAGGTGGAGAAATGGCGAGGCCATCTAGTTTCTTCGTTCTCAGTTATGTTGCTTCTACTCTTTGCCAAATATTATTTGTTGCGCATTGGGGAAAATCTAAACGACCTACTACAGCCGACGGAAGAGTTACCACAAACTGCCGAATTGAGGAAGCGGGTAACGTAAATGTTGGTAGAAAAACAGCCCATTACAACAGCCAAATATTTAACCAAAGATTATTACAAGAAACAGAGAAGAAAACCGCTAATTTCTCATTTTAGAGCAGATGTAGAATAATATACGAAAGAATTTATTAGTAATAGCAAAGATAAATCATTGCCGTTTAGTTTGAATTATTTTGGTACATTGAACAATACAAAAAACCCAAGGCTTTCGTGGCTGTTTAGCTTAGGTCTTTCAAATATATTTTTGGTATATTGATAGAATCCATATTAAAAATTATCTGCTCCTCGATGTGGTATTAAAGGTAGTAGTTTTATGATAATAGACGCAAAACGCGCATATAAAAATTAATGTAAATTCACACTTCACTTTCCTACTGATTCAAAAGTTCTTAGATAAAACCGCAAAGAAGGCTGCTATAGCCCCGAAGCTACTCTGGCTTGGCCAATGATGAAACGACGCAAATTTTTTACCCGTTATCGCATAATGCGAGCAAGGAAGAGCACAGCTGTAACAGCAGCGCACAACGTCTTGGGGAAAACTAGAAAGATATATGTTTAGTATTTTCTGGACTATTGCCCACGGCAAAACGAAGGTCCTCATTCCTGTGTGGAACGATGAAACGATGGCCCCTATTGCCATAATACTAATATCATGCCACATCTAGGAATGACCAATTTCTCAAAAAAAAAACAATAATATTACTTAGAAGTAAGGCGATAGAAAATAGTAATATTTATCTATGACCGATTTTCCGAGCTAAAATCAAGTCTTTCAGTTGAAATTGAAAAATCCGGCACACCGTTATTCTATTTATACTGAGCTTTACGCCTAATTTTTTGGTATTTCTACTTATTAATAAATCACGCATCGACATTTAATTCAAATTATTAGATATTTCGAAAACAATTTGGATAACCCTAACGACCTATATACACCCTATTCATTTGACTAGTGAACAAGAGTATTCAGTCTCTTCTGAAAATAGGTTTTGTTTCAACTATGTACATGTCAGTCCAATCTAATATTCCAGTTAGATAGTATACGTGACGAAAAGGCATATGTACATCTGAAGTATCTTACTGAAGACCTCATTTATAGTCCTGCGCAACTTGCTGAGAGTGACCAAATTGAGTTATTTTCCAAGTTCTCTTTTATTAATTTTTTAAACCCATAAACCAACATTCAAATTTGAAATTTGACATACAAAAACATTGACAATCAAAAGTCAACATTCCAATCTTGCAACTAAATTTGTAATAACAAAACTTTCCGCAATTTTGAAATATTTTTACAATTATTTTATGTACCAAAATAAATATTCCTGCAAAAAATACTTTCTTCTGAAAACCACAGTATTAATTTCATGATTTATAAGAAAGAAACGTGATATATTTTTAAAATCCTATAATTCACCGATAGTTGTTTACTAGTAATAGAAACTTTACTCTTATGAAAGTGTACTTTGTTCTTCATAAAACGAGATATTCTTACTTAATTTTTTTTAATTCTTGTTGCTCCATCATGTTCTACAATTAAATTTTGAAGCGTCGGCGATTTCGGTTCACTCGGCCATACACAGTTATGAAAATATTTTTATTCCTAAAAAATCTAAATTGAAATTCTTCGCGGACATGATGGACGGTCGCTAGCATCCGATTCGCTTGTCACGAAATATTAGTCCATAAATATAATCCACGCATCGGTGGTTTTCCTTCAACCGACTCACAAATAACCCGAAATGAACTCAATAAACATTTTAATTTAAGCAATAATATAGCATATTTACTTTATAAAAAAAAAAAAATTGAGTTCAAGCATCAAGGTATCCAATTTAAAGCTATAATTTTATTTTTATTATGTAAAATACATCTTTGGATGATGCCAATATGCAAGAACACAATTTTAGAGAATTGGTCCATATTTTTAAGGACATATTTTAGCATATTTAATTTGTAATAAAAAAAAATGAGTTCAAGCATCAAGGTATCCAATTCAAAGTTATAATTTTATTTTTATTATGTAAAATACATCTTTGGATGATGCCAATATGCAAGAACACAATTTTAGAGAATTCGTCCATATTTTTAAGGACATATTTTAGCATATTTAATTTGTAATAAAAAAAAATGAGTTCAAGCATCAAGGTATCCAATTCAAAGTTATAATTTTATTTTTATTATGTAAAATACATCTTTGGATGATGCCAATATGCAAGAACACAATTTTAGAGAATTCGTCCATATTTTTAAGGACATATTTTAGCATATTTAATTTGTAATAAAAAAAAATTAGTTCAAGCATCAAGGTATCCAATTCAAAGTTATAATTTTATTTTTATTATGTAAAATACATCTTTGGATGATGCCAATATGCAAGAACACAATTTTAGAGAATTCGTCCATATTTTTAAGGACATATTTTAGCATATTTAATTTGTAATAAAAAAAAATTAGTTCAAGCATCAAGGTATCCAATTCAAAGTTATAATTTTATTTTTATTATGTAAAATACATCTTTGGATGATGCCAATATGCAAGAACACAATTTTAGAGAATTCGTCCATATTTTTAAGGACATATTTTAGCATATTTAATTTGTAATAAAAAAAAATTAGTTCAAGCATCAAGGTATCCAATTTAAAGTTATAATTTTATTTTTATTATGTAAAATACATCTTTGGATGATGCCAATATGCAAGAACACAATTTTAGAGAATTCGTCCATATTTTTAAGGACATATTTTAGCATATTTAATTTGTAATAAAAAAAAATGAGTTCAAGCATCAAGGTATCCAATTTAAAGTTATAATTTTATTTTTATTATGTAAAATACATCTTTGGATGATGCCAATATGCAAGAACACAATTTTAGAGAATTCGTCCATATTTTTAAGGACATATTTTAGCATATTTAATTTGTAATAAAAAAAAATTAGTTCAAGCATCAAGGTATCCAATTCAAAGTTATAATTTTATTTTTATTATGTAAAATACATCTTTGGATGATGCCAATATGCAAGAACACAATTTTAGAGAATTCGTCCATATTTTTAAGGACATATTTTAGCATATTTAATTTGTAATAAAAAAAAATTAGTTCAAGCATCAAGGTATCCAATTCAAAGTTATAATTTTATTTTTATTATGTAAAATACATCTTTGGATGATGCCAATATGCAAGAACACAATTTTAGAGAATTCGTCCATATTTTTAAGGACATATTTTAGCATATTTAATTTGTAATAAAAAAAAATGAGTTCAAGCATCAAGGTATCCAATTTAAAGTTATAATTTTATTTTTATTATGTAAAATACATCTTTGGATGATGCCAATATGCAAGAACACAATTTTAGAGAATTGGTCCATATTTTTAAGGACATATTTTAGCATATTTAATTTGTAATAAAAAAAAATGAGTTCAAGCATCAAGGTATCCAATTTAAAGATATAATTTTATTTTTATTATGTAAAATACATCTTTGGATGATGCCAATATGCAAGAACACAATTTTAGAGAATTGGTCCATATTTTTAAGGACATATTTTAGCATATTTAATTTGTAATAAAAAAAAATTAGTTCAAGCATCAAGGTATCCAATTTAAAGATATAATTTTATTTCTATTATGTAAAATACATCTTTGGATGATGCCAATATGCAAGAACACAATTTTAGAGAATTGGTCCATATTTTTAAGGACATATTTTAGCATATTTAATTTGTAATAAACAAAAATGAGTTCAAGCATCAAGGTATCCAATTTAAAGTTATAATTTTATTTTTATTATGTAAAATACATCTTTGGATGATGCCAATATGCAAGAACACAATTTTAGAGAATTGGTCCATATTTTTAAGGACATATTTTAGCATATTTAATTTGTAATAAAAAAAAATGAGTTAAAGCATCAAGGTATCCAATTTAAAGTTATAATTTTATTTTTATTATGTAAAATACATCTTTGGATGATGCCAACATGCAAGAACACAATTTTAGAGAATTGGTCCATATTTTTAAGGACATATTTTAGCATATTTAATTTGTAATAAAAAAAAATGAATTCAAGCATCAAGGTATCCAATTTAAAGTTATAATTTTATTTTTATTATGTAAAATACATCTTTGGTTGATGCCAATATGCAAGAACACAATTTTAGAGAATTCGTCCATATTTTTAAGGACATATTTTAGCATATTTAATTTGTAATAAAAAAAAATTAGTTCAAGCATCAAGGTATCCAATTTAAAGTTATAATTTTATTTTTATTATGTAAAATACATCTTTGGATGATGCCAATATTCAAGAACACAATTTTAGAGAATTGGTCCATATTTTTAAGGACATATTTTAGCATATTTAATTTGTAATAAAAAAAAATGAGTTCAAGCATCAAGGTATCCAATTTAAAGTTATAATTTTATTTTTATTATGTAAAATACATCTTTGGATGATGCCAATATGCAAGAACACAATTTTAGAGAATTCGTCCATATTTTTAAGGACATATTTTAGCATATTTAATTTGTAATAAAAAAAAATTAGTTCAAGCATCAAGGTATCCAATTTAAAGATATAATTTTATTTCTATTATGTAAAATACATCTTTGGATGATGCCAACATGCAAGAACACAATTTTAGAGAATTGGTCCATATTTTTAAGGACATATTTTAGCATATTTAATTTGTAATAAAAAAAAATTAGTTCAAGCATCAAGGTATCCAATTTAAAGATATAATTTTATTTTTATTATGTAAAATACATCTTTGGATGATGCCAATATGCAAGAACACAATTTTAGAGAATTCGTCCATATTTTTAAGGACATATTTTAGCATATTTAATTTGTAATAAAAAAAAATTAGTTCAAGCATCAAGGTATCCAATTTAAAGATATAATTTTATTTCTATTATGTAAAATACATCTTTGGATGATGCCAACATGCAAGAACACAATTTTAGAGAATTGGTCCATATTTTTAAGGACATATTTTAGCATATTTAATTTGTAATAAAAAAAAATTAGTTCAAGCATCAAGGTATCCAATTTAAAGATATAATTTTATTTCTATTATGTAAAATACATCTTTGGATGATGCCAACATGCAAGAACACAATTTTAGAGAATTGGTCCATATTTTTAAGGACATATTTTAGCATATTTAATTTGTAATAAAAAAAAATTAGTTCAAGCATCAAGGTATCCAATTTAAAGTTATAATTTTATTTTTATTATGTAAAATACATCTTTGGATGATGCCAATATGCAAGAACACAATTTTAGAGAATTCGTCCATATTTTTAAGGACATATTTTAGCATATTTAATTTGTAATAAAAAAAAATTAGTTCAAGCATCAAGGTATCCAATTTAAAGTTATAATTTTATTTTTATTATGTAAAATACATCTTTGGATGATGCCAACATGCAAGAACACAATTTTAGAGAATTGGTCCATATTTTTAAGGACATATTTTAGCATATTTAATTTGTAATAAAAAAAAATGAATTCAAGCATCAAGGTATCCAATTTAAAGTTATAATTTTATTTTTATTATGTAAAATACATCTTTGGATGATGCCAATATGCAAGAACACAATTTTAGAGAATTCGTCCATATTTTTAAGGACATATTTTAGCATATTTAATTTGTAATAAAAAAAAATGAGTTCAAGCATCAAGGTATCCAATTTAAAGTTATAATTTTATTTTTATTATGTAAAATACATCTTTGGATGATGCCAATATGCAAGAACACAATTTTAGAGAATTGGTCCATATTTTTAAGGACATATTTTAGCATATTTAATTTGTAATAAAAAAAAATGAGTTAAAGCATCAAGGTATCCAATTTAAAGTTATAATTTTATTTTTATTATGTAAAATACATCTTTGGATGATGCCAACATGCAAGAACACAATTTTAGAGAATTGGTCCATATTTTTAAGGACATATTTTAGCATATTTAATTTGTAATAAAAAAAAATGAATTCAAGCATCAAGGTATCCAATTTAAAGTTATAATTTTATTTTTATTATGTAAAATACATCTTTGGATGATGCCAATATGCAAGAACACAATTTTAGAGAATTCGTCCATATTTTTAAGGACATATTTTAGCATATTTAATTTGTAATAAAAAAAAATTAGTTCAAGCATCAAGGTATCCAATTTAAAGCTATAATTTTATTTTTATTATGTAAAATACATCTTTGGATGATGCCAATATTCAAGAACACAATTTTAGAAAATTGGTCCATATTTTTATGCACATATTTTAGCATATTTAATTTGTAATAAAAAAAAATTGAGTTAAAGCATCAAGGTATCCAATTTAAAGTTATAATTTCATTTTTATTATGTAAAATACATGTTTGGATGATGCCAATATGCAAGAACACAATTTTAGAGAATTGGTCCATATTTTTAAGGGCATATTTTAGCATATTTAATTTGTAGTAAAAAAATTTGAGTTAAAGAATCAAGGTATCCAATTTAAAGTTATAATTTTATTTTTATTATGTAAAATACATCTTTGGATGATGCCAATATTCAAGACCTCAATTTTTAAGAATTGCTGCCTTTTCAATCGGGGTAAATACCCTTTCAATATATATAGGTATGATTTATACCATCAATTAGATAATAAGTTTCCGTATACTTATGCCAACAAAATCTAAATTTTTGAGGTAATTTTAGAATACCTTGCTAGCGTATGCCGAAGTGGTTTAAATTTAGGCATTTAACCTACTGAAATATTTATACTATTTGCAAAGAAAAATAGTTTTATGTGCGGTATGCACATATAACTCTTCAGCGGATTATAATCATAGAAAATTTACGTAATACAAGTTTTTCCACAACTTCATCAGATATTACTCCAAATACATAAGCTTGTAATTATAATTTTATTTAGTTTTTATCTTGTGCTATTGACGATGGGGGCATAGCTTCCGAAATGCGCATCTGGGTACCTAATGCTTTAAATTACGGTATTTGGGTGATATTCTATACAATTATTTAACACCGTAGTGATAATTTTTAAAACACATTAAGTAGTTAGATATTTTATAAAATTTTATAATTGCGATATTTAAAAATTATTTATCAACACTGTCTACTTTAAGTTAACTGTCGATTTAACTGTAGTATATGTATGAAACTACATTGAATATGACAGGAAAATGTCCGCTTTATAAAGTAGATTTTCATAAAACAGCAATTTAAATGCATTTTGCAGCAATCTCGAACTGCAATAAAAATTTTAATATTTCATCGGTGCATTCCATATAATAAAATTCAAATTTCGTACGAATATATAAACTTATATATCTTTCAACGGAAGATTTCTGCCATTACAATATATCTCCATAACGCAATATTTCAGGATCGCTTATTTGTATTTTTTTTTTCGCACAACCCGATATTTCATCGAAATAAACTATATTCTTCGGCACATGTAACAGTGGCTTCAATCCAGATACAAGCATTTAAATTGTAAATATTTATAAGGGGGAGTGAACCTTCTTCTGAAATTCGTATACAGTGGCGTAGTAAAGAATTCAATAAATATTTAGTAATAATCGTGATTTTTTAATTAATAATCGATCGTTGTATGGCGTTTTATAGCCATCGGAAGAGCCTATACGAAGATTGGTAAAAAAAAATATTTTGCTTGTATGCGCCACTGCTTGTTTCGTTAGCAACGAACATTTACGGGCTCTAGTTCCGACAAAGATGAATGGGGAAATTATTTACATTTTCACTTTATGGTATAGTGAGTTCTAAGTATATGTGCGAAAAAAAGTGGGTCATATATCAATTTTGACTGGATTTCAAAATATGCAGATTCGCAATAGCTAATATGTTTAATGCCATTGCAAATAAAAATGTATGAAACGTTGATCAAGTGAAAAATGATATATAAAGAAAATATAAAACACTATTTGATAAAAAATATTATGTAACGTTTATACAATTTGTTAAACAACCAATTGTTTTACTCCAATTTTGGCTTAACTATAATATATAGGGTGATCTATTTATCGATCCTGATTAAATCCATATATCCTAATATGTTACTATAATTATTATACAGGAATTAAAATGCATTGATAAATACTTAGCTCATACAAATAATAATATGTACTTCAAAAAATAATTTCCATACACTGATTCAATTAACTGTATATTGGACAGTAATCTGTCCAATGTAATGAACAGATTAATGAACAGATGGACAGATTACTGTCCATTATCTTGCACGGATTTATTGATTTATATATTTAATAATTGCTATTACTGAATATACAATTCAGTTATCTTTGATTATAGTTATAATTAAATGAATTTACATCATTTCAGTTTATTTTGCCATTTACCTTTACCTCATGCTTATACTCGAACCAAAAAAATGGATCAATAAAATACGACAGCATCCAATAATATGAAGACAATTTAAAAACCATATAAGCATGCATAAATCGAATATTACGCAGAATGTAAAATTTAAATATATCCAGGATATAATACTTTTTATAAAGTCCAAATATAAAACGCTTAATCCATAATATGTGCGTTTATTTTTATAAACAAAATTTAAATCGACACTTTTTTCTTTCGAATGCAATGTGTTGAAAATTTATTTTTACGTATAAACTGGATATTCTGCCATAAAAAATACAATACGCTACCCAAATATTCACTTTACAATAATTGAAGATATATACAAGTCTGTTAAAAGTACATATGAAGTTCGTAGACCTCTAAAAAATTAATGTAGTTTCTGTTAAAAAAATTTTCCAAGTCTTGCAATAGAAATATCGAAATGGACTTAACGCATAGATACTTCGTTTGATATTCTGCGTCCGATTTAAAGTAGTTAAAAAAAATAACATTCAAAAAGTTGTAACTTAAATTGCTTATTGGTGAGGGGCAAAAGAATATTATTTCGTTACTCGTGGCTCTTGGAATAAATATTATAATTCTTTTTTAAGTAATTAGAAGGTAGCAAAGAGTGTTTTATCGTATTTTAAAATAAAATATCCACCAAACCGAATAAGTTAGAGGATATACAATTATTCAAATAAATTAGAGTAGAAACTCAATCGTATTTTACGCTTGCAGGATGAAATATATAAAAAATTTTAATCCTTCCAAGCAAACAGGGTACACCAAACTATGACTCGAGTAAAATTATAAAGGCTTCGACTTTTTAGCAATATATACATCGTTTTTTTTTAAGTGGCGCACCAGTATCGTCCACTACTGCGCATAAGGGCTGCACATACATATACTTATATACACAAGGTACTCTGCCACACCTAGTTTTACTGCACTAGAATATTCAATACGACTGCGCCATACTATTTTGAATAGCACTGCTCTGTACTGTATTGGTCAAGCCATTATACAGGTCTTGATTTATGATGCGTGAACTTCTGTCACTTTCCTGCCACTTTCAATAAAACGGTGTATAGCTTGCAAGCTTTTATACATTAATATGCATGAAGCGTGGATTATTATTACGATTATGATTAAGAAAAGTGGGTAGAATGAATTGAAATAGCTTCTAAGTCACCACTGTTGCCTATAAGTATACATTCTACCATTTCATGTATAGCAAACGGAAATCTCGCGTACTATATTCACTTACGTCTACCTACCAGCGAGGCGCGAGTCTAAAATCGTATTTAGATCAACTTCGGCCATGTTCTCTTAACCATTTAACAGTTGCCGAGTGAAGCGAGAAGATATTTGCATCAGTGCTACCGTATATACGCTAAACTAAGCAAGACTAAAGAAACACTCATCTACCTATGATCATCCAACTCTTCAACATACACCTGTGATATTTATACTAGTGATGACATTATTATAGTTTCTTTTTGGTTTATTCTATTTATATTGTACTCAGACTAGTCGTAAGTTCTGATGTTGGTTGTGAATTTGTTATCGATACTAACCGCTTTTTGTATACTATTATTAACAAAATAAAGCATGAATATCAAAGATTGATGATTATGTAGGCTTGATTAATCCTGGTCGATTTAGAGTTTTATCCATGCCGTTGATAAATGACTTTCCTGTTGATTGTGTAAATAATTTAATAAAAAGTCCCCGTGCCGAATTCGGATTTTAAGCGATGATAATAAGTGGGTTTTCACGCACGTTGAAAACCATTCTTCGTGTCGATACAAAGCCTTTGATCGGCTTATTTGCTATTGCTTGTTTCGGAATGTTTTTGTGTGAACTTATAATTAGCGATTTTTTTTTGTATCCGCCGAGCTTCTATCATTATTCGTTCCAGAGGCCGATTATTTTCGAATATACGTCTTGCGCTCATCATCGTTTCTTTTTTGTTGAGCTAATAATACTGTAATCAAGGTTAGCTTGCATTAAACCTAGTCAAAATGTACAATGTTACTTGTTCGGAAACCAAAACTATTTCAATGTGGAATTAGCTAACGAAATTGTGGAATTAAGACATGAATTGATTTTTTATTTTGAAAACTGTAGCTTAAAAAATTAAACCCGTGCAATTATATGCATAACGGAACTTTGTACTACATCAAAGTTATTCTATTTTCGTGCGAGAATGTTCACAAAGTGACTAAGAATCGTACAAAGACAAATAAACAAAATAAACAAAATAAACCCATCAGAAATATGCAAATTTATTTCGGGACTCGTGAAACTTAACAAAACACGATTCTTTTTAGCTGGCGCAGTGCTTATATATTTTTGTATAAGATTTGATCCTGATATGGTCAAAAAATTTTGTAATTTGCGAATAATTTATGTCTGAAATTGGAAAATACAAGTTAATACAACAAAAGCATACTTTAAAAAGCTAAATCGAAGGAAGAACCCAAAAGAAAAACGTCCTTTTATATATTATAATCATTGAAAAGATTTGGAATAAGTGATTATCATTAATGATTTTTGAAAGTTGTTTCTAGAAAAGAATCAGATTAATTACTTTATTCAATGATTTTCAATATACATAGAAACTACGTAACGGCGTAAACTATTTTAAGCTTCAAGACTTTTTAGAATCATCCGTTTTGTTTTTGCAAAAATTGCATGCCAATTAAATTAGGAAAATGTTTCTTCAAAAATATCTACACCTTCGAGTGATCTATTTTTAAAAATCTTTCTTTCGAAATCCAGTGTTTAGTTGAGATTGTTAGCATATGGACAACTGCCAACAGAATGTCCTAAGACTACGTGGCAGTATCAATATACGAACAGATCAATTCAAACCTTGAAATTTACCAATCCTGATAGTCTGGCTTAAGTTCAATTAGAAATAGAAACTTCAGACAAAGTGCATCAATGGAAACTTATACATTATCGAAAACTGTATTTTCCTATATTCCTAACCGAGAATTTAATGATTGCTTATGTAATATTATGCAAAAAATGCGTACAATAAAATGATTTTTTTTTTAAGAATTGCGGTAATTGTTGGTTTTATTTGTAGATTTGATTTTATTATTTTCGTGTATGATTTTTGCAGAAAAATGGAACAATTCGAGCAACTCTTAACGTGCGCTATATGTCTGGATCGTTATCGGATCCCGAAATTGTTGCCATGCCAGCACAGCTTCTGTATGGAGCCATGCATGGAAGGTTTAGTGGATTATGTGAGACGACAGGTAAATAAAACAATAAAAAAAGTTTTGATACAAAACGGAACTCGTAAAAAAATGAAGAAAATACATCGGCTTTGCACTACTTGTTCGCAACAAAATGCTCCTTGAATTTATATATTCACATCGGAGATGTAATTAAATATAAAGTTCCGATACCACGATCATATATTATTTTCGATGTTAACTGCTTTTCTAGAAGTAAAATTACCCTGCAATGTATGAGATAATAAAGTATTAATAACAGCAGTAATAAATGGCATAAATTTAGGCATCTAGAGCATATATTTTTACGACGTCGTATTCTTATATTCAACGTGGATATATCGATACTGAAATTTGCGAATGGGTTATATTGTCGAATACGTTTATAACATATTTACGTTATCCATGGAACACAGTAATCGCTAAAAATATCACAAAATAACACACGGAATCAAGTTCAAAATATTTCTCAAATTGAACTGTTATGTTCACGTTATGAACGGCCCACGTGTAACTGTAAAATATAGAACATTTTTTGACGCAATTTCCAACGAAAAGTATTATATGGATTTTGAAGATGAAAACATAGAAAAATCAAATTATTCTAGAATTTTTTTGGCAACGTATCTCGAACATATATTTCATATTAATATTCAAACACAACATGCAGATATAGAAGAATTTCAAATCACGATACTTGTTAAAGTAACAAACAAGTTAAAGAAAATCGATGCAATAAAATATTGAATATAAAAATAACAATGTTCCTAATGTTTTTATCTGCGTGAAAACTGTGAAATAGGCATTGTTATACTTCAAGGCATCAATTACATTAAAGGCATATAGTTTCTGAAAAGTTGCAGCTTTGTTTTTAATTATATCGCGTGTAGTATATTGAAAATAACTTTATTTCTGCTTACTATATCTATTTTTCAAAAATTAATGTTATACCAATAATGGATATCTCAATAGCAAAGAACAAATCGTTTAATCGCCAGATACCTTTCGAAGCGATAGGAATAAGAATGTATACAATTTCATCAAACACCTTCTTCAGTTCAATTCAATACTGGGACATATTTCAAGGCGGGAAATATACGGGGCAATATATACGTATTTCAATGAGACACGAACGATTTAATAAGACGCTCCCATCCAATAGAATAAATATCGTCGTTTTTGTGTTTCCAGGTGAAATGTCCAGAATGTCGGGCGGAGCACCGGATCCCATATCAGGGGGTGCAGGGTTTCCCCACGAACGTGACTCTCCAGCGCTTCCTCGAGCTGCACATTGAAATCACCGGGGAATTGCCAGACCCAACCAGTGGCCAAGTAATGGAACGATGCAACGTATGCTCTGAGAAGGCGTATTGTAGCTTCTGTCAGCATTGTGACAAGAAGATATGCGAGGAGTGTAAGGGCGCACATATGGACATTCTCCGGCGGGAGATCTCCCGGATCAATAATCAGATACGGCGCGGTATCCATCGACTCCAAGACGCCTTGGCCATCGTCGAGAAGAACACTCAGAATATACAGACCAACTGCCTGTCCGTATCCGAAGAGGTAGATGAGATCTACAGGCGGCTCTCAAAGGCCCTCAAGGATAGAACCGATCATTTGCGAGGCGAGCTCGACAAATACTTGGGCACGGAACTGCGAACGCTCACTAATCTAAAAGACAACTTAGATCAAGAAATATCTAATATTCTGAGCAATTGTGATTTGGCAGACAAGCATATGACGGAGAATGTTAATTGGGACGATTGTGAGCTGATGGACGCTAAAGAAATCTTCCTGAAAACTGTAGATTTTATCAGAAACTTTGAATATGAAACGTCAGACTATACTAGAAAAGTACGTCTCATTTTGGCGCATGATCCAAATCAATTAGTTTTACACGTAGCTGGATTTGGAGACTTGAATATAACAAATACTAACAATCCGTTCAACCAGAGTGGATTACTTCAGGCACCTGGAGCACCGGGATTGAAGAGATCGAAGAGTGATCACAGATTAGCCACACAGTTTAGACAGCAAGAAGAGCGCGCTGGTTACGACAGAGGAAACTATGGCGAGGGTAGCAATGAAGAGGCTAATAGGAAGTTCGGTGAACGCGGCAGTAGAAGCGCGGGTGGTAGTAGTAGATATGACCGATATGGTCGTGCAGGTGCAGGAGACGCTGGCGAATATGGAGAAGATTATGATAACGAATCATCGAGAACAACTAGATCTAGATTCCGATCCAGGTTTGGCCGGCACGGTGCTGATAATGACTCAGACACAGAGCAAAACTCGAGAGGAGTTAGATTCACGGAACAACCAACACCAAGAGAACGAGAAAGAGTACTAGATACGGAAGATGTAGCAAGAGGTCCACTAAGTGGAATCACTAGACTGGCTGACTCTCCAAGAGTAATGAAAAAATTACAGGAGAATGAAAGTGGAGTTAAAAAGAAGGAAAAAGACCCTCCGCCAACTCCAGCACCACCGAAGGTGGTACCGAAACGTCCACCACCACCACCAGCCAATAGGCAAGTAAGCGAGGAAGATGAGATCACTCGCATTAAAAAGCAAAATAAAGGTGCAACTACATCAACTACTACCCCTGCTGAAACTGAAACGCGACCGGCAACAGTTACCCCGCTGAAACGCGAAGAGCCGGAAGAGAGGCATCCCAGTCAACGGAAGACACCTGTACCCGAGGTGAGTCTTGATGAACAATAGCCTCTTTATTCTAGAACCTCTAAACGTACCTGAATTATAAATAAAAATATACAACAAGATACAAAAACCAATAATATTAGTTTAGTTTTAATATAGTGAATGCTTATTTTGCTTACTTCCCATGTTTTTGAAGTTTATTTATGACACTATAAATTGGCATATACTTTCATAATATATAAGCGATCACACAATGGCATGGCTCTTTTTCTATGTACACCAAAATTACACAATCCTACTTCAACAACAATCAAAGCTTCGTCAGAATCTATGAAGCTCCTTATATATGTGTTATGCTATGTCGCATGAAGAGTGCACCTCTACTCCTAATGAAATGTATTTATATAGGCTGCGTCGAGCAGTGAGGAATCTGATGAATCAGACGTCGCTACTCTGCCACAAACACAACGCAAAACACCTGTCAAGATATCTGCGCCCCGTCGCCCCTCTGTCGAACCCGCCAAGAAAACTAACCGTTCCGCCAGCTCAGACTCAAGCTCCTCTGACACATCTTCGGGAGCTGTTCATAGTACCGGTGCAGCTTATACTACCGAAGAAGTGAAACAAAAGATATTGTCCCGTAGTGGAGATCATGCTACAGAAACACCAATAAGAACTCGTCAATCATCTACAGGATCAAACAGCAGCAAAGAAACTCCAAAGACCACTTACCAAAATCGTTACGGTAAACCTGCCGTTAATCAGCCAGCCAAGGTGGAAGAGACTGAAAGTAGTTCAGAAGAAGAAACTGAGACTGAGAGTGATTCAGACGATGCTAAGCCAGAACCAAAAGAGGTAAATAAGAACGATATTGGCCCTTTGCTAGCACGTAGCGCTTTAGCAAGAGATAATAGCAGCGAATCTACCAGGCGAATTAGTCGTGAGGAGCCTGTGTCTTCTTCTGTTAGGTCTAAATATGGAGTTCAACGAGAAGAGCCACCGAGTTCGCCTGTTAGTAGATACACACCACGTATTAGGCCTGCCCCATTAATAATGCACGATGACGAACCTCCACCTTCCCGATATACCAGCAGATTTCTCAACAAAAGTAAAAGCAGCGCTGCAGTATCTCCGACCGAGGAAGAAGAGCGACCTAGATTCGGATCAACTACTACCGCAAATTACGACGATCCCGATAAGTATGCTACAGGTCGATCAAGGTATATGGCTCTGAAAGACCGAAGACAGCGATTGGCTCGAAGCAAGAGCAGTCACAACTTCGCTGACGATGACGATGATAATATCGACATGTCCCCGACAACATCAAATCCCACAGCATACTTGGCATCACGTGGCTACGGTTCAGCAACATCGTCCAGCAACGATCTCGCTAGAAGCCGCTCCACGCATGCGCTGAAGTCCCGCGAAAACTCGCCCGATCGCCCTTCACCGACATCTGCTACGTCAGGCAATAATATAGCGAAGGATGGTGCGGCACTCAGCTCGTGGGCCCGTTATCTAAAGAATAAGTATGGCAATCGTACAAACTCCAAAGACAAAGAGAATGGAATTCCTAGCAGCAGTTCAATGACCACGTCATCGGCTAGTAGTTCCGCGGCGGCCAGACGCCTATCATTAGGTCTTCCGTTGCGATCTTCCGCGGAGATGGGAAGTTCAGATGACGATTCAAAAAACATGCTAGGCTCCCCCACTACCCCTACAGCAGCTACGGTAGCGGCGCAAGTCGGTACGATCGCATGCGTCATGATTCTTATGCTGAATACATTATCTGCATGTATTTGTTGTTCTAACCGCACCACTATTACATTATACACTCATCAAAGAACACAATTATCGATATTAATAATGGCAACGTTTTAAAAAAACGGTTGATATGATAGGCCATCATACATAAATAAAAAACCAAACAATATGGCCTATACCCATGTATTTATTATTCAGTTGCAGAACTTTTTCAAAAAATTAAATATTCATCTTCAGTGCTCTTTTGATGCATTTGGCTTACTACCCTGGTTAGTAATTGAACAAGATGAATATTTGAAAACGTTCTGCCACTTAATGTATGGGTGAAGATCATATCGATTGGATTTTATTTAATGGCAATGTTGTATTTTTAACTTCTCACGTAATAGATGTTGTTATCAAGCAAAGTGTTGCATTTTAGCATTTAGTAAAACATTCCAGCTTTACTAATTCATGGTTTTATGTATTATCATGATGTTTCTGTGGTGCAAGATCAATTCAGCAATTCTTAGTCAGGGAAGATGTAAAATTCATCTGTAACTTCTCATTACGAGATTTGTACACAGTGATGCATTTTATGGAGTGAATAAAATATTCTACGCAAATGACATATTCAATATTACCACCATTCCAACTATATACAACAATAATAAATTTAATATTAAACGTTTAGTGTTTGAAGTAGTTTTCATTTACTTTTAAACTAAAACTTGTTGGCAAATTGATCATGAATATAAAAATCATTCAATGAAGTATCTCGTTACCTACTAAAGCTGTCCGACAATCTATTTATAGAGCGTCCAAATTTAATATAATGTCGTTGATTAATACATTTTGGCTAGTCTAGAACGAATTACAAGGACTTAGATAACAAGGACTTAGCAAACACTTAACATTAACGTTTCAGTGCAATCAATATAATTTCACAAAAAAATTTATATTGATGGCACTGAAATTGTTGCTTCAACTGAATTCTTTAAGGTGTTCACTAACACTATTATTGTAATGTTCTAACTGATATTAAAATTTACTTATATTCCAAATCGCGGCAGTAATTTGCAAATACCACAAGTCATAATATTGGTCGATCCAGAATAATCACTAATTTGGCTAACATAGAACTTGAAAAGGTATTGACCACATAAGTAGCGTTAGCAATAAAGCAATAAACCTAAACGATGTAAAATGATTATATTGACTCATTCTGAAGGTATCGCGGTGGCAACAGCCGGTATCTCCCCTAAAGGGTTATATCAGCAGAAAGGCCATCAACTGTTTGAGATAGGGAGTCGGGGGAGCGAGCCTGGATGTTTCACGTGGCCGCGGGGTGTTGCCTGCGGCCCCGATAATTCCATCGTCATCGCGGACTCGTCGAATCATCGAGTGCAAGTGTTTGATGGTCAGGGTCGATTTCGCGAAGAGTTTGGCGCCTACGGAAGCGGCGAAGGCGAATTCGATTGTCTCGCCGGTGTGGCGGTTAACCGTATCGGTCAGTACATCATAGCCGACAGATATAACCATCGAATACAAGTAAGCCATAGTTTGAAGCAATTGAAATAAATCACTCGTTAACAACATGAAAATTACTAGCAAAGAATTTTTCGCTGATGTGAATTATTAGAAGGCTAAGGCCCGTTTTTTTCAAGCTCAAGTAAGTAACAATTAAAATACAAGTAGTGCTAATTGTCCAGTAACTCAAATCGGCGTTTATTCACTCTCCAGTACGTTTACTTAGAAGTATCTTACAAGTAAATTTACAGACGACTTAATGCCCCAAGTAACCGACAATTAGGGGATGAAAATAGAGACATTTTAGTTTACGCTCATATTTGCATTTGCAAAAATGGATTTTTTAGATGATCGTTTCAATTGATTATAGAAAATGAGGAGATAGGTGAGATTGATTATCACATACGTGAGCGCAGTGTCTACAATAATAACAATCGATTCCATCGCAAGGACTTTTTCACAAGTACAACATTATAGTCTTACTTTATTCGGCTTGAAAAATAAATACTAAACTTGACAAATAACATCCAAATTTACGCATGTATTTGTTGTTCTTGTATCCTTCTACTTTGCACGACTCACGTGATATTTCCCTCTTCGTTAGAAAAGACAACGAATAAGATTTTTGTATAAGAAAGTACTATCTTATACAAGAAAGTAGGGCGGACCTCCGATTAGCTACTTGGCATAAAAATATTACGAAAAAACACGGCAGTCAATTAATCGCCAAGTAAATTTAATCCTTTGGTTGTTATTTGATATTTACTGGATACTTTAGTTCAAAATGAAAAAAACCGGGCCTAAGTAATATAAAAAACAGCAGAATGAAATATTAAAAATTATGAAACTATTGTCAAATCTTCAGAGCAATTCGAGTATTAGAGAAGAAAAAAATGCATCATCGCAACAACAATCTATGAACATTCCCAAATGTATCTTAGGGATTTACGAATATGTACATAGTTAATATTCGTAACTTCACTAATAGAAAATTTTATGGACACGTCTAACTACCTGTTGCATAAACCTAATATTTTGCCAGAAATATGGAATTTAACGAAGATAGAATCTAATTTTCTCTAGCAAATATTGCTGTAGATAGTACAATTGTTCTTTACATGCGAAACGAAATGATATTTAATCATTTATCTCGTACAAAAAGTTCTACAGAATGATCTCAAATTCATTAAAGTATACAAAAATTAATTTTACATAAACTCATTGTGTTAGTACACCAGAAAAATTGTTACACAAAAAGAACTTCAAAGATAATGGAGAGCTGTAAATTAAGCAGCCATTATTTATGAAGCGAAACGTGGAAATATGAACTTCATTAACCATCACCAAATTTGTTTAATTTATACGCAACAAAATAATTCTTGTATCTCTTCTATAAGTCATTTTTTATATCTTGGCGGACCTAATTCATCCTCTACTGCGCATAAGGGTTGAGCTATCAGTACCACTGTTGCCATATATGAATAAAAAACTTCACTACAAAGTGCACAAATTGCAAACTGTATAGCAAAATTCAGATTGAGAATATTTAATGTATGAATATATACGGCTTCGATTAAAGTCCACTATTTAGTAAAAAGTTTCCAGTTATTTATTATTTGTTTTGATCAATTATGCTAATATAATACTCTCTGTATTTGTTGGCGGTCGATATGACAACATTGCAGTAATTTTGACCACACCCTCAAAAGATAAAAATGCAGTGGCGAGCATCTCTTCACGAGCATAAGGTTTCGGGGTGCTGAAGCGGCCAATATATTTTGAACCTCTTTCAATCACTCGGTTTATGAATATTCATATAGCAGCCTTATCGGGAGTAACGTTTATCTACACGCGTATCTTCTATACTGTGCATTTGATTTCGTATAGGTTTTTGATCCTTCGGGACGGTTCCTGCGGAGCTTCGGCAGCCAAGGCACATCCGACGGTAGATTCAACTACCCCTGGGGCATCACCACCGACGCACTCGGTTTCATCTACATATGCGATAAGGAGAACCACAGAGTACAGGTAGAAAGTAGTACCGGTAGCATGTGCTCAAACATGTGGCGAATTATTCAGTTTTGTTCTCTTGCTGCTTTTAAATGTGCTGTAAATTTCTTAAGTATAATCGAATTAACATTACACAGATTTTATACAGCTAGTGATGTTTGTTTTTTTCTTGACTGTACAAAAAATAATAATATTTCGCGTTAATTTGATTATTAGGTCCTTTATTTGTCGTAACCAAAAAGTAGCATGATACCGTTTTTTTTGTGGTTTTAGTGTAATTTTAACTAAATTTCTTCTATTGTGTAAAAAAGGGGTAAGTACCAATTCCATCCAATCATTTGTCGTATATACACAATGGCTTAAATTTGATGATTCTTTAAAAAAAACTGCTTTATAAATTGTGCTTTGTTTGTTTGTAACAATTTTTTTTACAACAAAATGTTAGATAAAAGCTAATTATCAATATATTACGTATAATATTTCCATTATACAATATAGATGAGATGATAATATGGATGAAATATCAGATTTTTGTTAATTATGAAGTTAATTATTGCCGGCAAATGAAACGAAAATGTGAATTTGCATAGTAGAAATTACCTATATAAAATTACAATTTATAAATTATATTTACTAATACGTAAATAAAAATAAATAAATCTGAATAAAGTTCGAAATAAATACTTTTCTGGAAAAGCCCAAGCCTAAAAATATAATTGTTTTAATTGAATATAATTCGACTCTTTCCAATCGTTGTTAAAATTTCTTGAATCATATAATAAGATATTCAAGGATTTATATAAACTTAAATCGCAGTATCATAAAATAAATATGCAGATCAAGGGAATTAAAAAATAAGAAAATGAATTGTAATAAATCAACTTTGGTTTAAACAGAATTAAACTAAGAGTAACTAAAACAAAAAAAATTCTTCAATCTTTTTGAATGGATTAAAGGTTTTTCAATCGGATGGAACATTCGTCGGAAAATTCGGCACTGTGGGCAATAAGCAGGGTCAGTTGGAACACCCGCAATATATCGCCGTATCTAATACGAACAGGGTCATGGTGTCCGATTGCAACAATCATCGGGTGCAAATTTTTGATGTTAATGGAAGAGTGGTTAGTGCCTTCGGGACCGAAGGATCAGCTGATGGACAGTTTAAATTCCCCAGGTAAGGTGCAGTTTTAAGGGAGTACAAGACCTTTTAAGACCTAAGCGTGGGTTCGCTAAAAACTAGCAAAAATATACCTTGTTCAAACCCTAGCGATTTATGTAATATTAAGAAATAAAAACTATTCAAATTATTTGCCGATTCTAGCCAATCGGCTGCGGTTTTTCTTCGGGCAAATTTGATGGAGTATTTTGTCCAATGATAGATAAAGAATGCATTTAGTTAAATATATATAGTTTGCTTTGCAATAATAGTAGTCGAAATATTTTTGTGCAACCAAAAAAGATTTTATTTTAATTATTATGCAAAATGTCTATTATTTATTCATATTGCTAAAAAAGCAATATGAATATATCAACAAAAAAACAAAAAAAGCAGACAAAATGATAACAAACGTTCGTAAAATTCATTTGAATTACATATGTGCTCTATTTTTTTATATAGAGTGATAATAATTTTTTGGACGATATAAATGAACACGTTTTCCCGAATGGAGTAATAAATGGACTTTGTAATCTAGTTTGTTATTAACATACAACAAAAATCCAATCTATTCAATAAATACGATATTTTACAAATATACAAAATAAAATTATTGTTGTATTGCATATACATTTTTTTATATCAGCCTGTTTTATATCTACAAAATGTTTCTTAAAAATTTGTTTTGGATAGAAAACATTCTATATAATAAGATCCTTTATCATGATCCAAAAAAAAAACGGATTGGAAAAGATTATATAAGGTTTAATAAGTTATTATATATAAATTCGTATAAAATTGACATGAACATGGTTTAAATTCTGTTTTAGTTACCTTAAAATTTATTTTCTTGGCGCAGTATTTATTATATTTTTGAATTTAATGTTTTATTTATCCAAGCAGAATAGATGTTAAGCTACTGTGGTGTATTATTGAACATGCGGAAATTGAAAGTAATAAAATTGCGCTGCAATTAATTGCAGTCCACAAAACGTTTACTCGACCAACATAAATTCAGTTGTGGTTATTGCGACTCAATTTCAGTTCAAATACTATTTAACTGGATAAACAAAATAGCAATTTTCGACACGAAATTTCTGTTCTTTCCAATGGAATTTAAGTCACCAGTACAAGAAAGCTAGAAGTTCTATAAAAATTAAATTAAGCGTTATGAAAATAAATTCTTACGAGACGGAAGGTGATTCAGTTAGTGTAAAATTATAGAATGCTTTATCACTGTCTGCATTTTTATTACATTATCAAAAATTATTTACATAATCCAAATAAAACGTCCTAAAACGAGATCCCGGTGCAAATAATAAATGCCGACTAACTTTCATATCATTAAATTTTCACGTTCTATTGAAGTTCATATGAGTTATGAACTTCAAGGATTGAGTATCCAAGATGACATTCGAACAATATTAATAGGATTTCAAGCGTATCACATTCGCGGCGGTGCTTTGAAGAGAATAAATTTCACGAGCCTGTGCGAGAAATTCGCAGACAACATTATTTGTCTAGACAAATATTTTAATCGATACATTCAAATGCAATGGTTAAAAATAGTCATGAATACCAATCATCTTTAGCTTATAGCTGAATGGATACGCGTTAATATCTTCTTTTTATAGTGTGAAGATGATTAATGATCGTAGGTCCTTTTTCGAAACAAGTAACTAAATCTGACAGAAATGAAAATTCAATGAAGTACGATTAATAGCAATACATTTTGCATAGAACGAATCAAATTTTATAAAACGCTCAAAAGAAATTCAAGAACTAAACGGTCACTGTCATAATATCGTCGTTTCTTTGTGGTGTAGAATTATAAAAATCAGAATTTTATTTTTTTACTTAAAGCAATGAATAAATCGTAATGAAAATCCTAAGAAAACAATTTACCAAATTATTAATTATAATATTTGTAAAGTTCTTAATGCACGCATACCTTCAATATTTGGAAGTTAACAAAAAGCTATTTTTTACACAGATGATATCTTAATAAAAAAAATACTTTTAGGGGGATTGCTGTCGACGATCAAGGATACATCTGCGTTGCGGATTCTGGGAACAACCGCATACAGATCTTCACACCGGAGGGAACCTTCCTCAGATCATTCGGAGGTTGGGGTTCGAGGCCCGGTGAATTTAAAGGATTAGAAGGTGTAGCCATTTCGTCTAACGGATATATATTAGTGTGCGATCGCGAGAATCATCGTATACAAGTCTTTTAACACTCTTAGAGAAGCATTAAACCGATCTAATATATGTACACTTTCTTAATACAATTACTATCGATAAGAAACTTGAGTACATTTTTTTATTATTATGAGCCACCCATTTTTCTAATCCGCTTTCTTTTACAAATATTTTATTGTAACTTTTGTGTGATGACTATCTTATTATATCAATCCATTGTATTTACTTAAATAAACATATGATTGCATATCTGAAAAGATTTTAAGTGTACATTCGAAGAAATTCTTAAATATTCAATTATCCGAACTTATCAACTTTATCATTTTGTAGCCTTGTGCTTTTGCCTTTTGAATTAAAACTATATTTTTATGTCGTATCTCAAATTTCAACTGCAAAATAATTGATAATAATCTAGGCAGAAGTTTCGAATAGTTCGATATTAACACCTGTCATGACAAAGATCACTTCCATCAAAGGAAAAAAGGATGTTACAAGGGAAACAATGACGCACAATTTTTTTGAAGTGAAACTTCTATAGGCGCGGTAGGGCAAATTGGCCTGAACGTCACGAAAAGTGAAACACGCTACGCGCATGCGCCGCGTGTATTGTGCGTATACGTAGCATAAGGCAACCAATAGACCCTTGCGTATTTTATTTTATATTACACAAAAACAGCTTAATCTTTTAGCTAACAATTTGTTTATAAAATTCGCGATGAGCAGGTTGAAAGAATGTAAATTTTGTGTATGATGCACTAGTGGGTGCATTTCTATTTGTCGATGGCTCACTCAGCTGTATCAGATTCATTTCGTCTGTTGCTATTTTTCTACACACAAGCATTATGATTCATGATTTTAAACCATGATTCGAATCTCTGCCTAAAAAAAAATGCATGAGACTCTCTCGCGGTAGAAGTGAAACTTCTTAGCTCCTAGGAAAAGTTGATTTTATGCATTGCTTTTTTTTCCATTTGTTAACGGTTTTTGTTTATTCGATATTCGATCACATATGGAACACACTGTACCTAACGGATTATTGAAAAATTGTTTATCAAATTCGCGATGAGCAGGCTGAAAGAATGTAAATTTTGTGTATGATGCACTACTGGGTGCATTTCTATATGTCGATGGCTCGCTCAGCTGTATCAGATTCATTTCGTTGTGGATATCAGTGGCACGCCTGAATCAGTGGCATTCAAATTCTCTATACCACTCACTGTATCCTCACTTAACGACGGTATCGATTCATCCAGTGTATTTGAGATCGTTGGAAGGTTATGTTGTCCACCGTGTTTCTTTAACGCCCTTTGCCTGGCTCGATACTCTCTACTTCTTTCCAAGGTACTTGTTGGCACTTTTCTTGGCGGTTTATTCGCTTTCTTCCGTTCTCTAAAGGCTGGTTAAGGCTTTCTTTTCATTTAATGAATGAAAATTTCCAATTAGCAGACATATAAATTTCAAGGTTTGCTTTATAGAATTTGTTAATGATAGATTTGTAAGCATTAAAAAAGTCTTAGATTTGTTATAAAAATGCAAATTGTCCTCTAGATCAAATTCTTATTATGTATATTTCTTGAGAAAACTTATTGAAAAAATATTGTCTTTATTTAATATATGTACGTTAATTCCAATTGTTAATTGTCATACATTTTTTAACCCTACGAATTTGCGACATAATCGCTTCATAAATTATGAGCGAATGTGCCCACGGTTACAATTTGAATTATTTAAAGTTTATTTAACCAAGTACAAAAATAATTTGTTCAATTTTATATTCGTGACTTGCACGCCATCTATTACAACACAACACGCTCAATTTAAGGACGAATTTTCCGCGGCCGGTGATTAGAGCGACCTCTACATAGTTTTCCACGTCAGTAGAATCAATTCTGCAGTATTCTGTTTTATCAGTGTTTGCCCATTTCACTTGCGGAAAATACTTTACTAGATCGATAATGCCGATGAGAATATAATATCCGCAGGACCGTGAACATGGCGTCATCGCCTTAGATTATAAACAGCTGTAGGTCGACGTGGGTGATATATTATGATATATTTAAATATAACGTGTTGTGATTTAGACGATAGTCTTTAAAACATATAAATTGATATGGATAGAGAAGTATTTGTAGGAACTTGGGAGGTAAAATCCGTGGCTATTTTCAATACATTATTCGAACAGAATCGTGTTGTTCATTACCACACGGATTATGTTTTTGTTTACCTGCAGCTAAGATTGATGTTTACATTATTACGCTCAACATATATGATATTATGAAACAACAGATAATAATAACTAATTTCTATTGCACATATGCCATATTTTGCTTGTTTATAAAAAACTATTTAATTAAGAAAGCTAACAAACTAACTTTACCTTTGCAGGTAGTTGGATTCAAATATAATAATAGCACATTTAAGGAGGACTTAGGATTGGAAGGGTAATATCGATCAATTCGAATTATTTAATTAAATTCTTATCTGATACGCATTTATAGCGTTAAATTCAGATTAGATGAAACTGGAGATGTATTCTGGTATTATGATAAGAAATTAGAGAATGCTGCCTTGTTTCTTTGCGATACGTACGAAATTTATAATCATGGCGCTATTCCAGAAGAATATGGGATTCTTAGGTTTGGCGCATATGCAGGACAAGTATTCGAGTTTAGGGTAAGATTTTTAATTAAAATAACTAACTAAGATTTTCGAGTATTGGAAATTGAAACTAAAATATGTCAGTCAAATGAAATTTTATGGTCATCATCTTGATTATGAAAAAACATTTTCATTCCATGTAGTCAATCGCCTAAATAACTTGAAAATTTGATAGTATCTTAATGTGCGACTTCAATAATCAACTTTAAAACTGCACAAAGTTTAAAGCTGCAGTCAAACATCGATGTATCCATTTTCCAATTCCATTCATCTACAAATACTGTTAATAAAAAGCAAGCCTCTTCTTCAAAACACACACAAATATCATTGTGGACGTAATTTTCTAAACCAACTAATCAAGTTTAATCAGTTATTAAATATAAAATTTCCTAGTGTGATGATATGCAACACCATGAAACCATGACACTCCTCTTCGAAAATTGGTGTACGTTGAACTGTATTTGGGTGAAGAACGGATTCGTGGACACACATTGCAATATTCCATTCACCTTGTTACCCGCACTAGAGGAAGGTTATTTCTCAGATATGGTGGTGAATTCTGATCATTGCAAGGCCTTCCCTGTACATTCCATTATTTTACAATTACATTGTGCCAACGAAATCCTTCTAAATGAAGATACGAATCCATTGAATGGCCTACCTGAAAATGTTCTATGCACCATATTGCATTATATGTATACAGAATGTTTGCCGAATAACTTGGATGTGGAAACAGCTAAGAACGTTATAGATTTTGTCGTGGGTTACCCAAGTTTAGCGAGATTAGAAGAGTTGTGTCAGAAACTTATTGCAAACACGACTTTAAAAGAACGTAAATATATGTTATGGACAATATTATGGTCGTGTGAATTCTGGAATATATTTTGTAGAGATATTGGGTTTGGTAAACGATATGCATACGACTTTACAGACAGTTATTGATAGATTTTGTTCAGATGAATGTCAAAATATAGATGTTAGTACAGATGGACCGGAGTTACTATGTAGTATATTGAAACAATCAATTCAGGACTTGGTTGTAGGTACGAACAAAAAAACGCAACAAAATAGTATTTTGTTATAATTATGATCCATTGTTCTATTCAAAAATTAGTTGCTGTAAAATTCGTACTTTTCTGCGATGCTTTCAACAAAAAGAGATGCGAATTAACGAGAGAAGAACGCCATCACGTAATCCGATACGCAAGGCAGAGATGTCCAATTTTCTTCAATCAAATGCAAAAACTGTTTGTGGCATTAAAATCGTGCCTAGGATCATTAAATAGTATAGAAAGACAAATGGTAGCGGCGTATTTAGTTCCTGAGGTAACATTTTCGGGGCTAATCGAATTAGTTCTTGGAATTACAATATTAATTTAATGAATTTTAGATTGAGGCATTTTTAGATGTTGGATCAACTTTACTGCACGAACTGGAAACACTGCTGGAGGAAATAATTCCAAATTTATATCCAGTGAATGTTGACCATACATGCGCATTAGGAAAAAGTCTCGGTATGTTGGTGTATTACAAAGAATTGGCCAAAGCAGGCAAGCTTAAGGATCACGTATCCAGGGCATTGAGTCATCTTCTTCATAAAAAGTATTCTTTGCTGGATTCCTGTATTATCATAGTATTTACTGATATTTCCATAATAGGGATCGTTTTAAAGAAATGGCACAAGTCCAGAAAGTTAGATCAGTAGCTAGAAATTTAGAGCAACTTATTGAAGACTTGCCGCATTTCTTGCAAGTACCAGATGAAATTATCACCTCCGAAAAACTTGATTGGGCAGAATTTAAGTTTATGTTCAAAGTTGGCACTAGCAAAATTGTAAGTAACGCAAAATTAATTGACCTGTAGATACCATATCGAAATTAAATTTTTTTTTAAGGCGGCTCTAATTGAAAAAATACAGGTCTATCGAATACCCTTACTGAACATTTTAATGCATCTGTGCGATCTTATAGAAAGAGATATATTTTCCCAAGCTCTGTATCATTTAGATATCATACCTTTAAGTCCAGAATTGGACACGCAAAAGAATAGCGCGGCCAACAAGCCTTGCACGCCAGCTTCCTCTACGACTGAATTTCGACAATCACAATCAACTTTTAATAACCTCTATCTCTTAGAATCCGTCTGCACGTCACCTACAACCGATCTTAGTATTACCGCGGATTATTTACTAGACATGTTAAGGAACGGGATTGGAACTGATATGGAATTTGAAATCATAACCGTTAAACTAGCCGCTGAACCTGAAGATGCAAACTCGAATCTGAATGGTATAGAAGAAGAGAGGTGCATTATTTTAGCACACAGAGTAATCATTGCGGCGAGATGTGATTGGTTTAGAAGAGCTTTAATGTCAGGCATGAAGGAAGACATAGATAGGTCTTGTAGATTAATTATTTTGAAGGGACACTTTCAAATGTTTGAGCTATTTTAGGAGAATCATTGTTCATGACACGGCAGCTAATTTATTTATTATTTTTCTGGAGTACTTATATTGCGGAAAATTATCACCGGAACTGTCTATTGATGAGTTATCCGAATTATTGTTGTTAAGTGATAGGTACCAATTGGACACTCTGAAAACTACGTGCGAATGGACGTTACAAAAGTTTCTCGACTATGATTCAGTTTTGTATTTGCTTAGCTTATCTGATCAATACAATGCGCAAGTATTAAAAGTAAGTTTGTGTCATTAATATTGTGTAGAAAGAATAAATACAATGTTTGAATCGTTCATAAAATGTTGCCATTCAAATTTTTGTAGACAGCTACAATGAACTTCATTTCAAGCAATAAAGATTTGACCAAAACAGATTTATTTCACGAATTACCCGCAGCCTTACAAGCAGAAATAATTGACGCCTTTCCTATTTGGGGAGCTCGAAATTCGTATAGTATAGATGAACCTTGGAGTGGGACACAATTTGCAGATCAAATGTCTCACCTGCACATTTCAAAGGTACTATTAACGAACGAATTCATAACGGTGCGATAAGAATTTATTATGTCCGATAGAAAGGACAATCATCAGAAGCTGTTGCAGAGGAGAGTTCACAAGAACACATCGATCGGCTAAGTGACTGCGTTTCTCAATTGCGCGATATTCTCGGTGAAGATCCTGCCCAAGAAAAACTGGTGCAAGTCATTTTAGCTGCAGATTTTGATATTAGTCGGGCTATAAATTACTACTACGGAAGCAACGGCGCTAATTTAGAATGATTTGTTGAGTTCAAACGGTCAACTGATCAAAAGCAAATTTATTCCGAGTGTATTCAAATCACGTTTGGCTCCTCATTGGGTAACCCAAACAGTTTCGTGAAGTGAAATTAAATATTTTCCTCGCACAACTAAAAGTTTATAACATATATAGTTATTCAACTAAAAAAATCGTAGTAATAACAATATAAATATCAAAAATCTGGCAAACAAATATTTTGCGAAAATATGTCTTCAAGTTTAAATTCGATTACAAATTTTTTTTAAGCGCTTAACAAGTCCCAGTGGGTAAGGCCTCTATAAAAATTCCAAAATCTTCAAATAAAATCGAAAATATCAAAATGATCTTTTTTTCATTTACTTTTCTAAGTTAGAAGTCATCTTGATCCATTTATGGTTGTGATAAAAATATGAAGTTTAGAAAATTAATTCACAATTTTAATGCAACTCGCTGTGCAATTTTTAGCTTAAAATGTATGTCAAAACTATCAGCAGTTCCGTCTAATACAAACCTCAAGAATTATATAAGTGACCACGAACAATTATAAAAATTACAAATAAAAGTATTTATTGACTATTACATAAATAAAATATATTACCGTTTTATTAAAAGAAAATGAAACGTTCAAGCGTTGTTATAAAACTTATAGATTTTTTATTTTTTTATTTTGGGCTATGTCTTGAATTTATTGATGTCGAACCAATTTAAAAAAAATCATCTAATTCCGTACCACTCTCTTATGTGCAATACCTGCTTTTAAACAATCTAATTTCAATTTTCAATGCGCAGTATTTGAAAATACGTATTAATAGCATCTATTTTAAATAATCTTAAATTTTTTTACACAAATTGCTGTCGATTTTGCATATAACTATATAATCTAATTTATAAAAATCTACATCATATTTACTATATGAAATTTTGGTGGATAATTTCTCGATATAGTAAACTTACGATTGACTTATAAATGTTATTGTTGGTATTTGTTTAAGAAGATTAAAAAAATACATTTTAGAAGAATGATCCATATTTATTTCAATCCTTAACAAATCCTACGAATAGTTGTGAACTCTCGTTAAATCAAATTTCCATGGCTCAAAACCTACTTTCCGAATATTGTTTGTTCTTCGTACAAACATCCAACTCCTAATAATACGCATTGTTGTATGATCACATAAACACAAAGAAGATCTTGTTGAATGTTCTGAACAATCTTGATTTCACTAAATTGCTGCAAAGCAGAAGATATAACAACTTCTAGTTCTAGAACTACCAAATGCACTATCGTGGACTGTCAAACTTCCGTAGAAATAACTTTAAGGAGTTATATATACCCAGTGATTAGTTTACTCAAATTTAAATACGAATGGCAAAAAGAGACAAGAATTATATCGATTCATTTCTTCTCGATAAGAAGGGAAATAAACTTTCGAAAAGTTTCATTAAATGTAATCAGGTTTTAAGTATGTTGAATTCTGCTGCCAGCAGAATTATGTCTTATTAAAAATAAAGTATCTAATACAAGACATAAAATTCCTTCCAATACAAATGCGAGATCCAAATAATTTTCAATTTCAATTATTTGTACTGGGCATAATTTCCGAAGGATTATTGATGAAATTCAATCAGGAAATTAATCGTTCAATGTGTGACATACATATAAGCTCTGTTAAGGGACGTAAATATGATGTAGCGTACAGCAATGTTCACTGACAACCGCTGATGTCTTGATTATCGAAATGGGATGTTAGATGAATCAAGCAGCGTCGTCCCAATGCATTATCAACTCCAACGCGCTCCAGAGGATGAATTGGACACCGTGTAAACATGCCGAGGCATCGCTAGTACACGGCTGCATCAACAGTAAATGGTATTCTAAATTAAATACAACCCCTAAATGTTGTAAATAATAATTGAAATATTTACGACTGAACGCCAATAAAGTGTCAAAATCGATAATGCTGTTATTCATTCGGTATATATTTGAAAATATACATTATAGTGCAGAAATGTTTGCAAGATATTGCCTGTTGCTCTTCAGCATAATGAGGTGACCTAATCTACGATCTAAATAGGATGGATCAAAAATTTAATTTGGTATTCATATGTCAATAGTGTGCCAATGCACTGCATATGCCTCCTAGGGGCAAGACATGGGCAACGACGCTCTGGCCTATAGAGCGGTCCCTATACAGGGATCCCGGTCTATAGGAAAGATTCAGGCTAACCCACGGTATTAGGGGGATTAGGCTGAATCGGTGGGGCGACGGCTAAAATATACACTCATTGGTCGGTGCAAGGCAAGGAGAAACCAGCACTGTACCTTTCTCAAGCCTACAGTTATGAAATGTCGATTGATATGATACCAGCCGAATTAATAAAACACGCAGGGGAAAAAATGCAGGAGCGATTATACAGGTTAGTTTGTAAAATATATGAGAAGGGAGAAGTACCACAGGATTTTCAGCGTAGTAGAATAGTAACAATGCCGAAGAAAATAGGAGCTAATTTGTGTGAGAACTATAGGACCATTAGTCTACTATCACATGCATCGAAGATATTGCTAAAGATTATTTATAGGAGATTAGAAAATAAAGTAGAGGAAAGGCTAGGAGAAGATCAGTTTGGTTTTAGGAAAAACAGAGGGATGAGAGAGGCGATTCTAGCACTAAGAACGGTAGTAGAAAAAAGAAAGAGGGTAGGAAAGGTAACTTGCATAGCTTTTGTAGATTTAGAAAAGGCATTTGATAATGTAGATTGGGACATAATGTTTAGAATTTTAAAAGAAACGGATATAGATTATAAGGATAGGAGATTAATTTTTAATTTATATAAACACCAAACTGCCTTAGTTAGAATTGAAGGGGAAGAAGAGGTAGCAAAAATAGGGAAGGGAGTTCGGCAGGGATGTACACTTTCATCGTTATTATTTAATCTATATATAGAAGATGCAATAAACAAAGTAAAAGAAGAGTATAGTGTAGGTGTGAATGTACAGGGAGAGAAAATATATATGTTGAGATTCGCCGCCGATATAGCTATATTGGAAGAAAGCGAAAAGAATTTAGAAAGGGTATTGAATTGTATGCAGGCAGTATTGACTAGGGATTTTAACATGAAAATAAATATAGGTAAAACTAAAGTGATGAGGTGTGACAAAAAGGAATGCAGTAGAAGATGAGGATCACAATAGGAGATAATAGAATCGAAGAAGTGTCAGATTTTTGTTATTTAGGCAGTAGAATCACAAAAGATAATCGAAGCAAGGTAGATATAAAGTGTAGGAAGGCATTCGTAGAAAAAGAACAGATTTTAAGATCAAATATTGACTTGGGTATTAGAAAAAGATTACTGAAGGTATATGTTTGGAGTGTAGCACTGTACGGGTGTGAGGCGTGGACTATAGGAAAGGAAGAGAAGCGTAGATTACAAGCATTCGAAATGTGGTGTTATAGGAGGATGATGAGGATTGGTTGGGAAGATAAAGTAACAAATGAAGCTGTACTAGAGTTAGTAGGGGAGAAGAGAAGTATCTGGAGAGTGTTACAGCGTAGGAGAGACAGATTAGTAGGGCATATTCTTAGGCATGGGGGGATTATGCAATTGATCATAGAAGGTAGAGTGGAGGGAAAGAGAGGTGTAGGTAGGCCTAGATTGGAGTGTGTGTGTCAGATAGTTGAAGACGTTGAGATGAATAGCTATAGGGAGATGAAGGGATTAGCTCAGGATAGATCGGCATGGCGTGCTGTTTCCAACCAATCTTTAGGATTGCGGACTCTTTAACTAATTCATGTAAGTCAAAATACGTGACGATTTACATATTAAATTAATGTTCAAGAGATATGATAAAATGCAAAGTAAAACTTAAGTTGCTGTTATACTTAAACTTTTCTATACTTCTGCATTTTTATAAACTCACATTGATATAACGAATCTAAAAACTAATAATAAAACGTTGTGGAAGTCCATCTTTGTAAGGTTGAATATAATAAACTATTGGTTGAGTAAATCCTTACAGGTTTTTTTATATTTTGTAAATTTTCGACTAGTTTCGGCTTTTGGCCATCATCAGGTGAAAAACCGAAAGTAGTCGAAAATTTCCATAATATAAAAAAAACATGTAAGGATTTACTCAACCAATAGTTTATAATAATAAAACGTTCTAGGAATAAAAAGGTATTTTAAAAGAAATGAAGCGGAATTTAGTATGCGGGAAGTAATGACGAAAATAAATATAGTTAAAAACAAAGTGATGAGGCGTGACACGAAGGAAGGCAGGCGAAAGATGAAGGTTAGAATAGACGAAATGTCAGATATCTGTTATTAAGGAAGTAGAATTATGAAGCAAAATAGATGTTTAGGAGATTTTCTTTCATAGAAAATGATCTCGGGATTCTATATTTGCAATTAGTATTCCTCCGAGACTAACCGTTTGGAAAAATTGATAAATATTCAATTTCAATTTATTATTTATCAATTATTATTCAAAGGGGATACCCTCTTTGAAATGTTTTGGTAAAACTATCAAAGGTTTTAAATATTCAATTGGTTTTATTGGGAAATGTTTATTTCAAAAAATACAGATATTATAAATAGGCAAGTATTTTAATATTTGTATATGGAGGTCCTATGTAAAAAATTCACGTGATAAATGAATACGTGGAACATTTTCTAATAGAAATTGATATATGCCAGCAGTTTTGCTCTAAAGGTAACCACTTGGAAGATATCGTCAGAAAATGTGCGTTATAGAATATAGCATTATACGGCTGTCAGGCGTGGATAATAGGAAAGGAATATGAGTTTATAGAAGGATTAGAAAATGTATTTATATAGGGACATCATGAGGATTAGGTAAATAGAGAGATGAATGAAAATTTGCTAGGTTTATTTTAGGAAATTAAATTAGTATTGGAAATGTGTTACAGCGAAGGAGCATTAGACTAGTATGTCATATTCTAAGACATGGGGGAATTACGGAGTTAGTTACAGAAGGTAGTGTAGTGAGAAAGACACTGGTACTTAAACCCAGATTGGAGTATGAAAGTCAGATAGTACGAGGTGTTAGGATGAATAACTATAGCGAAATGAAAAAGATAAATCAATAGAGAGTTACGTGTTTCTAACAGATTCTTAGGATTAAGCACTGAATAAATATGTGAAAAGTAGTGAAAAATATGTAGCTATATTTTCTAATTTATTTTCGTTACCAACTGCGAATTATTTTATTATACTAATCACGAAATTCAACAGGAAAGAACAGAAGACAATCATACAGATCAACAGGTCTTCGTTTTGTAGCATAGGGATCCCAGAAGGATAACAAATATGAAACTCAATAGAAATTCTTCACGCCAATATAATTAACAAAATCGTCTACAATGTAGCCATCGAATATAGAACTACCATTTCACTTAACATAATCAAAGTATAGGAATCAGCAAGTGGGCCACCTTATGTAACAAACGATCCTTTAGAACACACTTCAGAGTACGTCGTCACAGTAGGCTGGCCGGAGGATCAATACCGCGCTGCCTAGAATCGCAGATGACTGGTAGCTCAACATCTGCACGACCAATATATAATGGACTTATATTATCATTTATATCTAACGTGGACATGGTTCCTCAGATAATGCACGAGCTCATTCTCCAGTGGTGGCAGAACACGTTGTCCTGGGTACGGGACATACTATTACACAACTATATCCCATCGAATATTCCTGTAGTGAATGCATGCTGCGATCAGGACCATCAGGACAATGCGATGTATTCGTATATGGCAAGTGTGCCATGTATAGAATGCAGCTCAAAAAGGACTGTGATCTCGCATAGATATCTAACGTTAGATTTTAGAAAATATAGAGGTAACGCAAATGAAAAGAACGTGAAAGAAATTTCTTCTAAAGAAAGATAAGTGTCGTTCGATAACTATGTCTTATAACGGCAGTAATTATCGTTGAATAAGGACGATTCATCAAAGAACAAGAACCAATGGAAGGATGATACGTTACCTTTGAAAATAACCATCATGCTCAAATTAAAAATTTCTACAATGCTAAAATTGTGATTTTTAAATCCCAAGCTGTTTGAACTCACACTTCGTCCATTATCAGCACATGAAATTTGGACGTAAAAAGAATTTTTGGTTTTTTATTAAAAATATGTTGAGCATCTTTAAATTAACTTTCTAGGAATCAGTGATATCAACGTCATTACGATTTCAAATTCAAGGTGCAAAGTTTGTGGAAACAGATTTTGATTTATTAAGAAGTCGAGCAAACGGTAAGCAGAAAACGGAAGAAAACTCTAAAAATGTGTTCATTTTGGTTTTTGCCGATTAGGACTTTGGTTATAAATAGAGTATTTTGGGGAAACTGCGCGGTACATCAGCGTTTCACTCTTCGACGTGATCTTGCACAGTATATGGGCATTTGAACCAGGTTTCGCTGCAGTTTCTGCAACCGCCGCCTCTGACTGCTCTACAGCCGCCACCAGTGCCACCAACTATTATATACACAGTACAATCTTTGTATACATCAGAGATTCCCAACATTTCCATTGCATTAAACTACTATAACAAATAATATATAATTTTATCTCCATCAGAATTTGTCCATCAATAGTTCATGAATATTTGCATTAATTTTCTACACTTGAAGTTGCAAGAAATTATTAGATCAGTTAAAGAAAGTCGAACGTGATTCATTTTGTTTTTATTATTCGAAAATTTAAATGATTTAAAATTTTTTTTAACTGATCGTATATTTTTTGATGTGATCAAAAAAAACAACAAAAATCTGTTAAATATGGCCAAATATTACAATACTTCTTTTATAAAAAGTTTATATATATATTGGCACGAAAAGGCCAAGTTTGCTATGCCTTGAGCTATAACGAAAAAAAGTTAAAAAAAATATTTTGTAAACCAACCAATTTTGAATTTCTACTGTTTAAAGTGATCAATTTCAAGTATTTAAAATAAAATAAAAACCGAAAATCATAGTCCGAATTGAGAAGCGAAAAACTATCAAAAAGAGTACTCTTGAATTTTTGTAATCTCGGTGGGAATACTATTAAAAGTCTTAGCTACATTAGAGGTAAAACCTTTTTCAAAATAGGCAGTTCTGTGCTTAGGACGTGTTAACAAATCTCCCCTACGAGTGCTCAGATTATGAACATCTGTTCTGAACTGAATTCTTTCATATAAATACACCGGAGTTTTAAACTTGATAATCTTATAAGCCAGGCACAACAATGCAATGACCGTCTATTGTCCATATTCAACCATTTGATATCAGCAAATTTATGCGAGATATGGGCATATTTCTGGATACCGTAAATAAATTTGAGGCACGCAGATTTTATGCTACCCGAATTTTTCTCTGATCAATTGTATTTATTAGCTAGATGCGCGTCTTTATTTGTTCTATTATTATGCTACTAAAGATGGGGGCACAGCCTCCGAAATGCGCATCTAGTTAATAAATGCTTTGTGTTACAGTTTTTGGGTGATGTTTTATACAATTATTTAACGCCATAGTGTTTATTTTACAAAACATACGATCAGTATTAAAATCGAGCTGAAAATTTCAATTTGACTAATTCGAAAATTCCATGGATATTAAAATAGGAATTGGACAATGTAAATTTATTGGAACATTAAGGATAGAATCCTAAAAGAAATAGGAATATAAATAGATTATAAGGATAGAATTTTCAATGAATGTAAACATAAAACCGCTCTGAATAGATTGAGGATTGAGGGGGAAGAAGAAGAAGCTAGAATATGAAATAGAGTTAGGCAGGGATGTATCTGTTTGCCGTTATTATTCAATCTATGTAAAGTAAATGTAATAAACAAGATTAATGAAGATGTAGTGTGAAAAGTATAAGCGTGAAAATTCAAAAAGAAGAAATAGATATGTTGAGGTTCGTCGACGTTATAGCTATCTTAGAAGAAGGAGGCCATAAAGGGTATGTAGAATGACTACGGATTGCAATATAAAAATAAATATCAAGACGAAATCAGGCGAAATATGGAAGAATAGGATATGATGAAATACAGGATGTATCAGAGCAATGTTCTTTAGAAAGTAGAATTACAAAGGATAATTGATATAAGCTTATATAAAATGTATGATAGCATAGGGTAGAAAAACATTGGTAGAAAGATAAAAAAATTAAGCTATAATATTGATTTAGATATTAGGAAGAGGTTTATGTTTATGGGGAGAAAAGGTAGGAAGGACACAAGAAAGGAAGAGTAGTGTAAAATAAAAGATTGTCTAAGATTGAGTAAAACATCACCCAAAAAACCGTAACACAAAGCATTTATTAGCTAGCAGTGACGGCTCTTGACACTTCAATCGAGGAGGGCGCATTTCTTATAAAATAATATAATAGTAAGAAATATGACCTAAAATGGATGCAAAATGATTAAATTCAATCATTTCTTTAAAGTGATATTCCACTCTGCTATCTTTCATTGACGTACACACTCCTTGCACAAGTTTGTGATCAATTTAAATCAGACAATGGCCTAACCAATTCTTTAATTTTTACTTTATCCTCAAGTGAAAGTCTACAAAACACTATTTTCAATAAACAACTAACACTATTCATTTTTATTATATATATTCTTGGAGAAACACGTGGCAAAATCGTACATACGTAACTACACAGAACAATGCAACTGTCTTATCTGGCTCTTCTATATCAATTTTCCTGTATACTAGGCTTCTCTGTTTGGACGCTAAAGAATCGCGGCTAGGAATAGCTTAAAACAACGATATATTCTTAGCTGTAGGAGCAGCGTGACGTCACGTTGCCGTAGCAACACGGGCCGCTAGTTTGTATGCGGCCAGATGAAACAGATGATATACTGCATACTGTCGCTCTCACTTTATCGCTTGCAACAGATAGGATGAGTGCATATGGATGTAACTCATCTTGCTCACTGCCACACCGTGTTGAGTGCTATGGCAACGCAAGCTTTATCTTTTAGGAAAAAAATGCCGAGATAATTCGCAATACCATTATATATGTTCAGGAGGAGCGCGCGGCCATTCCATTGTTAGCTAGGTGCACATTTCGGAGGCTATGCCCCCATCTTCAGTAGCGCAATAATAGAACAAATAGAGATACGTGTTTGTCACTCATCGGGATTGCTATACCGCGTTTTTAACGCCTCAGTGACGATTTTACAAAACATACGATCAGTATTAATATCGAGCTGAAAAATTCCATGTGACTACATCGAAAATTCCATGGAACGCCGGGGGCGCCGATATCGATCCCGTTGGGAATCTCTGGTGTACAGCAACGAGGA
Source organism: Leptodirus hochenwartii (assembly GCA_947310635.1). Taxonomy (NCBI): domain Eukaryota; kingdom Metazoa; phylum Arthropoda; class Insecta; order Coleoptera; family Leiodidae; genus Leptodirus; species Leptodirus hochenwartii. Next base: position 7,085,133 of record OX371176.1, on the reverse strand, counting down.
TTTATGGTGGGAACGCTTGCGCACCAACTGGCGGGGACGGCGACGCTGGCGGCCGCCACTCGCTCGCGATCGCACCGTCGCGGCGGCCGCTCCAGCTACGACCGCTATCTACCAGTCCGCCGTCCGTCGCTACAACGTCACCCGCACACATACACACACACACACACACACACACACACAAACACACATCACCCCCACATACACACACACACACACACATACACACACATGCGGACAACAATTGCCAGACAGCACACGCCGCGTTGTGTATGTGTGTGTGCTGTAACAACGGTGCTATTGACCACTGGTCATCCATGGAGTACCGTAACACATGGTGCGTTCGTCCCAAATTGCAAACATTCACGTAGTGGGACTACCAATCAGCCAACGGCTGTTCAATGTATGACCAGACTGATGTCCGACCGTCTTCAGTAAGAGAGGCAACAAACCGCTGTATTCGTTCCAGATGCATTAGCAAGGATAAGGCATTGTCCTTAATCGGTGGCTCGACGTCGTTATCGTTGTTATTGTTGGCGTCGCGGTGGAGGTGTCGGGCGAGGACGTCTTCTCCACCTCCTGCTGCGTGGACGCTGCTGCTGCGGCTGCTGTTGCCGCCTCCAGCGACGTTCGAATTACCGCCGTCGCGGTGCTGCGGTAGTTACCGAGCTGCTGCACCGGCAGCACCAACTGTTATATACGCCCGCCGACAAAACGCTACCGTTCGTAAGCGCGCCGCGAACGGAGACCTATTAGTGGTGTATGGTGTAAGTTGTAGTGGCCTCGGATGCATTCGCAAGCTCGCAGATCGTGTAAGTAACCTCAACGTGCTTCCAATCCATCTAGCTTCCGTTTTCCGTCCCTCGACCACGTCATATGTTACCCACGACTATTATACCGTATTTCCCCGTAAATGAGACCTAACTGGAAAATGGGCCTTAGCGCGATTTTTTAGAATATAAGCCCTACTCCCCAAATAAGCCCCAGTTAAGTTTCTTGAGCCAGATGAATGCATTTACCTAGTACGTCCGTTGCAACACACGACGGTACTTAATGCACTGTATAAATTGTAGATTGTTGTACATGAAAAATTAAACATCCCCTGAAAATTGCGTCTTTTAGAGCAATAATTAATATAAGACCCAGTCTTATTTTCGGGGAAACACGGTATGTATAGTACTAGTACAATGCAGCCTCCAAAAATTGATTAATACTTTGCATGCGACAAAGTTTTCACTATAGAGAACTTCTTCACTTCACTTACAATTTTGATAATCTCAGAGATATTGCATTTTTTCAATTACAAATCATTTTCATGGATCATTCCTCCATATAAATAAAAATAACTTGGCGATTTAACCGAACATTTGAAAATAATCCTTAAGTTCGTTGGCTTCCTTTAGTTTATTTTTTAGAAGAAAATGTTCCCAAAGCGCACAACATTTAATTTCCCGCCTTTTAGCACAAGCTAGGATTAGAACATGATAAGCTACTTATCTCATTTTGCTTCGACGGATTTTAAGTTCTCTTTCTAAAAATGAAAACGTAAGAAATTTCTTCCGATTTTCCAATTGTCATAGGCAGAAAATTATTATGCCGCAAATATTTAAGCTCAGAATCACTCAAAACGTAATTTAGTCACACTTCTTTTTATATAGAATTTATAGTAATTCGTTACAGAATATAATTATATATGACATTCTAGAATCTTTCCCAGGAAAAACTCAGAAGTAGCAGGCAAAAACAAACACAATATTATTCGTACCTTCACGACACCTTTACATTTACATTGTGAAGTTTGCGAGTATCAATATTGTCATCCCTTAAACTTTTTTATCGACAGAGATACCGTTAGATAATAATTTTCGTTGTATAAAAGCATGCAAGAGTTTTTCCATCTTACATGTTGAATATGCACATGGGCGTCGTTATACAATACATTAACGGAAGAGAATAGAAACAAAAATTATAAGCAAGCAATTGCATTTCTTGTGGTGCTGTCAAATTTCCTCTCATGAACCGGTAACCCGGTATCGTCCATTGTCATCGGTGCACTGGTGCACCGCGTACCAGTGCACTGGTCCATACCATACGTACCGGTACGTATGGTACGGACCGGTACGTAAAAATAAACCGGTGCGCCGAATGCGTTGATGCACCGGTACGGTACGGTACGGTAAAAGTTCTGATTTTAAAAGCCGCTGGCGTAATAACATTTGTTGTCCATATGTTTATAATGTTACAATGGACCTAAAGTATAATATATTGAAAGCTGATATATAATTGATTTTGTATAAGATTTTGTGCTTCATTTCTAGTACTTTTAACATTTATACTGATATTTTGAAACGGCGCAATTTTTGTAAACCGGTGCGCAGTGCGCGTTACAGTACACAGCGGTGTGGTGGTACACAGCGGTACGGCAGCACACAGCGGTGCGGCGGTACGTACCGGTACGTACCGGCGCACCAGGAAATGAAAAGTAAGCGGTCCCCAAGAAAAGTTGGACCGGTGCACCGGTACACCGGATTACATGACAGCACTAATTTCTTGCAAGAATTACAATACTGAATATAATAAACTAATCGTCCAATTTCTAGATCTTAACATTTACAAAAAAAAATAAAAAAAATAAGGTGATCGTGAATTTTTTTAATACTTCCAATGATGTTATATTGTGATAATCAATATATGATGGAATTATAGGTTTTGTATATGATTAAATTAAATCCCACAGATAAGAATATAGATATTTCGTAATTTTATGGCTCCTATATTTTAATGTAATTATCAATGTCCACTTATGTGATATGATAAAAAATCAAATTCAAGTTATTTTTGTTATCTATATAACCATAAAATGTAGATCTTACATCTAAACAATTGTTGTCGCAACAAGTTGTTTATTATAAATGCAAATAGCAACTAATTATTTAAAAGCCTATAATATCAGATAAATTGTGTATTATCGCCAAATAATTAATATAAACAATACCTTTCCACATATTTCATAAAACGGAGCATAAATACGTGAACGTGTACTAATCGATTATAACTAAAATATTGAAATTATGCAAATATGAATCATTTGCACATTGTGTGTGGATTTTTTAAAGAGATTTTCTTAGAACCACTATTTAAAATAATAACCGTTGAATAGACCCAAGCAACATGATTACGTTGAATTACAATGATTTGAATGTGTATTGTCTTAATGAGCAGCTAATTATATTTTTACGAAAGTTAAAAATCGGAGCAATGTATGTCGAATGATTTTAGAAAAAGAAAATGCAAAAATGCACGCGGAAATAACATGGTTAAGGTAGATCAATTCAAAACTTAAGAGACTTAAGATTATAATGAAATTAATTAATATCTAATACGTAAACAGAATATCGCATTTATTAAATAGATGGAAGATAAATACGGAAACCTTAAGAAGAAAATTGGAGAATATTGTACTCGATCGTTTCGGAAATATAGAAAACAATATGAAATAGACTCTCATTTTTTAGACACCACATGTTTAAGTTTCAAGAAACAATTAATTAGAAAAATTGGTGTGGATCAAACAACCATTATATAATTAAATCGCCACAACTGACGAATTTTGCATATATAAAAGACACATAACATCCTCATTAACTACAAACAAATTTTAAGCGTAATGAACAATTTATTTCACTAATCGACCAATGCAATTTTTTTCATTCCCGTTATTCCATTTGTTGAACGTACTTTAATGATTTAAGTAATGCAGTATACCGAACTAATTTACCAATATTTTTTTTTAGTCTATTAAATTTAGAATTATTTTTTTATCTGAATACGGGCCGAAGAAAATAATGGGGGAGGCCGCAAAAGGCCCGGGTGAAGACTAGGATTCGATATAAAGGACACTATTTCAATTGTATGCATAATTTACAAAAGCCATACCAAAATATGCATATTTATTTATGCACTCCCATCGTAAAATATAATACGTCGTAACTGCATCGTAAATTGTGTATTATCTGATATATGAGAATTGTTTGAGGATATTACCATACCCACCGTTAGAGTACACACAAATATACAGGGTGGTCCACCTATGGCACCTTGGAGTGTCTTTTATAAACGAATAAACAAATAATGAACATTTACATCACCTGTATAAGCATATATATAAATATAGATCTTCTAGAGACTATATATCTTGTAACTGAATTAAAAATAAACCATAAATTCGCGGGAAATATTGATAAAATTTGCGAATTGTGCCACGTATTTTATTATGAGGCTGACAAGAAAAATTGCGTGCATAAAATCATTCAAACCTAAAACGCATATATATATAAACTTCGCCAGAAAACTTATTCACTTGCAATATAAAAACTCGTAAGTATTTGGTTAGTTAAAGAGTCCGCAATCCTAAAGATTGGTTGGAAACAGCACGCCATGCCGATCTATCCTGAGCTAATCCCTTCATCTCCCTATAGCTATTCATCTCAACGTCTTCAACTATCTGACTCACATACTCCAATCTAGGCCTACCTACCCCTCTCTTTCCCTCCACTCTACCTTCTATGATCAATTGCATAATCCCCCCATGCTTAAGAATATGCCCTACTAATCTGTCTCTCCTACGCTGTAACACTCTCCAAATACTTCTCTTTTCCCCTACTAACTCTAGTACAGCTTCATTTGTTACTTTATCTTCCCAACCAATCCTCATCATCCTCCTATAACACCACATTTCGAATGCTTGTAATCTACGCTTCTCTTCCTTTCCTATAGTCCACGCCTCACACCCGTACAGTGCTACACTCCAAACATATACCTTCAGTAATCTTTTTCTAATACCCAAGTCAATATTTGATCTTAAAATCTGTTCCTTTTCTACGAATGCCTTCCTACCCTGTGCTATCCTACACTTTATATCTACCTTGCTTCGATTATCTTTTGTGATTCTACTGCCTAAATAACAAAAATCTGACACTTCTTCCATTCTATTATCTCCTATTGTGATCCTCATTTTTCTACTGCATTCCTTTTTGTCACACCTCATCACTTTAGTTTTACCTATATTTATTTTCATGTTAAAATCCCTAGTCAATACTGCCTGCATACCATTCAATACCCTTTCTAAATTCTTTTCGCTTTCTTCCAATATAGCGATATCGTCGGCGAATCTCAACATATATATTTTCTCTCCCTGTACATTCACACCTACACTATACTCTTCTTTTACTTTGTTTATTGCATCTTCTATATATAGATTAAATAATAACGGTGAAAGTGTACATCCCTGCCGAACTCCCTTCCCTATTTTTGCTACCTCTTCTTCCCCCTCAATTCTAACTAAGGCAGTTTGGTGTTTATATAAATTAAAAATTATTCTCCTATCCTTATAATCTATACCCGTTTCTTTTAAAATTCTAAACATTATGTCCCAATCTACATTATCAAATGCCTTTTCTAAATCTACAAAAGCTATGCAAGTTACCTTTCCTACCCTCTTTCTTTTTTCTACTACCGTTCTTAGTGCTAGAATCGCCTCCCTCGTCCCTCTGTTTTTCCTAAAACCAAACTGATCTTCTCCTAGCCTTTCCTCTATTTTATTTTCTAATCTCCTATAAATAATCTTTAACAATATCTTCAATGCATGTGATAGTAGACTAATGGTCCTATAGTTCTCACACAAATTAGCTCCTATTTTCTTCGGCATTGTTACTATTCTACTACGCTGAAAATCCTGTGGTACTTCTCCCTTCTCATATATTTTACAAACTAACCTGTATAAGCGTGTTTTATTAATTCGGCTGGTATCATATCAATCCCCGCTGCTTTGTTATTCCGTAAATCATTTAATGCTCTATGAAACTCTGACCTAAGTATGCTAGGACCTAAGTCATCCTCATCTATCTATTCCACACTTTCTAGCTCCTCCATGTCCTGCCTACCTTTATATAAATCTTCAAGATACTCCTTCCATCTTCTAGCTTTTTCCTTATTTTCTGTGAGTTCCTTACCCTGCTTATCACATATAATGTTACCCTTTGGTTTTACTTTAGAAAAATGTGACTTGATTTTCCTGTAGCCCAAATCTACTTTACCTCTTCTCATATCCTCCTCAATATCCTCACAGTTTCCTTTTATGCACTCTTCTTTCGCTAGCTTGCATTTCCTATTAATTAAGTTCCTTAGTTCCTTAAGTATTTGGTAAATTAATAAAAAAATGCTTTCAAAATTAGTCTTTATAATATAATTTATGACAAATTTTTCGCAAACCGTTTGATATCCGTAATATGGCTGAGCAAACGTTTCACGTGGCAATATTTCATCGATTTCTTATAAATCTCCACTTATAAATGCAATTAAATGTCGCAAACTTTTTGTCGAAATGCTGCGCTATTTGTTCGATTCTGAAGGTTCGGTTTTTCATAAGCTCAACATTTCTCTAGGTCCCGTTTTCATCGAACCGTCGTCCCGATGTCGTTAGGGCATTATTATATAGATATAAAAAAAAACCCGTCTTTTCAAATGTTTATTGCGAAAATGCGAATAGTCGAGGACATTCGTAATGTGGTCTGAATTCGGCCCATAATGTTGAAGTTCCAAGAAACGATTATATTCATATAAGCAGCTTAACATTTTCGTTGGTATTGGATTCTAAGCGCACGCCAAAAGAAAGTACGCAATATCGAAAAAACTTATTTATCCTAGCTAGAAAATATTATTCGTAATTCTAATAATTTTGACAGTGGTATAAAACAACAATATAAGAAGACTTAAAAAAAAAGTGTTTTCTTCGCATCGCTATAAGAAAATGTACGATTTAAAAGTCTCATTGGTCCAAAGCACTCAGAGCCTCAATTCAGAAACTCCGGGTAAATTGGAACTTTAGGCGGCAACGAAAATCAAATATATGATGGCAGACCAACGCATCTTTAATCGTTATACGAGTTTCTAGAAACTGATGGTGTGCTGGGCATTCGGGCTTCAGAACGTTTGTTCTTTAATATAAAATGGTGCAAAAAGAATTAATTTACGAGGAAGATATTTATTTAGATTTAGCCAACTGTGCGATCCCAAAATAAAAAATAAAATAGATATATGTGTATGAATGTAACAAATAAATTGCCTATGAAAGCAATATGAAAATCTACATTATATTCCTGTCGAAGAAGCATAAATATATATCATATCACATCCTATTTACAATTTAATTATATTTGTTGATTTGAAAAAGAACGGATTGAAACAAATCGTCATATCAATTTGTCCTGAGGTAACTTCTTCATTTGCCCTATAGCTAATATTTTGAATTAAATATAGATCTATCGAATCCTTTCTTTTCTCTCACTTTATCTTTCATAACTAATTGCATAATAAGGAAGAATTTGTATCTACGAAAGTACGTTATTTAGTTTTAATTAATAGCATTCGCTTTAGTTATAATTTTGTAGTATAATTATGATATTGAAAAAATAATGGAAGTTCTCATCCGAAAAATGAGTACTTTCATTTAGATATAAGATATCGTTTAAAGAGTTTGTTTCAACTTCTTTCCACTTTGTGTATTATTGCAATATCATCATACTTCTTGATGTGAAAAGTCTAATTATATATAGTCTAAGAGGAAATCTAATTTCTCTGTATGAAGTCTGTAGTGGATATAATTTAGAAGCCAAAATAAGTTCCTATTGCTCCTCGAATATTTTTAAGAAAAAACTTTCAAAGTACCTTCTGAATTCTAACTAGAATTAAAATTGTTTGTAAGCTGCTACAACATTTTCCGTAAATTAAGTATAATCCAATTTTTCTATTTCTACACAACTGTTAAGTGACTAAAAGAATTTTTCGTATTTTTATAACTGTATATAGATTTATTCGCACCAAATGTTTCCCTACGAGGTACCATCTGTACATAAATGTATTAAAGTAATATTTAAAAAAATAAAATATGTAAAAAAAATATTATTTTGGACAAATAAACTACCAACTGAGCAATAAAAAAAAATAGTTTAATACCGTACGTGCTTCGACGATCATTCCGGAAAGTTCGACTATTTATAAATTATAAATTTATAAATTTATAATTTATTATAAGTACATTACAAATTTTCATAATTCATTTGGTTGCGCACAACAAACTTTATGAGTAGGTTATAGATTTGGCCGTTACGTTGTGATATTCCATATTATAGGAAGGTTGAAGAAAAATACGTAGTTTTAATATCACGTAAAAATATTTTAAATATAATTAGATATTTATTCGACTAGTTTCGCTATGAAGCATTGTCAAGACTAAAGAATAACAATAACAAAAAGGGGGGGGGGGGGAACAAGTGTATATAACCAAACAAGATTTTATCTGCGCACAATATCGAATAAGGGACTGTAGACCAAGTCTAATTGGTCGTTAAGTAGTGTATAATTGGGGTTTTTTCGGTACTTATGAATTTCCAATGATTCAAGTAAATAATCCCTCTATCCCTCTTAGTAATGAACTACTTAACCTAGAAATTTCAAATATCCTTGAGATAGCTAGATTAAATGGTTTCCCAAAAACCTCAATTTCTAATCTAATTCACAAAAAACGTAAACAATTGATTTTCAACTCTATCTACCCTGTATCTACGACTACTAATACTATTAAATATATTTCCTTCACTTTTTCCACGAACACATTAAAAATTGCCAATACTTTATCTAACTACAACCTAAGCCTTTCACAACGAACTCCTTATACCCTATCAAATCTTCTGTTTAACCATAAAGATAAAACAGATAAAATGAACAGGAGTGGAGTATATAAGATAACCTGTCCAGATTGCAATGCAATATATATTGGCCAAACAGGCCGTAGTTTTAAAATTAGATTTAATGAACATTTTAATAGTTATAAATTTAAAAAAAATAATTCAAATTTTGCAAATCATAGTATTGAATCTCAACATAATTTTCTTTGTATTAATAATTTAACGATCTTGCATATTTGTTCAAAAAGCCCAAAACTAAATTTACTTGAATCATTGGAAATTCATAAGTACCGAAAAAACCCCAATTATACACTACTTAACGACCAATTAGAGTTGGTCTACAGTCCCTTATTCGATATTGTGCGCAGATAAAATCTTGTTTGGTTATATACACTTGTTCCCCCCTTTTTGTTATTGTTATTCTTTAGTCTTGACAATGCTTCATAGCGAAACTAGTCGAATAAATATCTAATTATATTTAAAATATTTTTACGTGATATTAAAACTACGTATTTTTCTTCAACCTTCCTATAAAACTTTATGAGATTTTACAATAGTATATAATTTTCTCAAAGTTCCTCAAATTTTCGAAACAGACGCCATACAAAACTTTAATAAACGCAAAAATATTTAAATATTTATACCAAATTTTAAATCTAGTATTCGCCCATTGTGAATCATTAAATATATGTAGAGGCTTTTCAAAATAGAATTATTTCCTATATAACAAGATGTTAATATAGAACTGTTTGTGATCTACGTACAAATATATGTTATAGTTTTAATATATACGATAGGGAAATCTAGAAAATGCAATTGCCTTCGAAATAATGCATCCGTTTCTTAATGTGCATTATTTTGGACAAATTTATGCACTGTTCTATAAGACAGCGGCAAAGTTTCCGAAACTTGACAGTACCGAAAGCACGCTCTGCGAATATAATAAAGCTGATCATAAACTAACAGAAAAATACCGTGCTGTAAGCAGTCAGGAAGGAGCGTGCTCATATATACGTGGCCTTGGAGACTTCGTTAAAATTTATATTTTTCATATGCCAAATAGCCATAAGTTCTGTCCCGAAAATCGAAAGAAAAATTCTCAAGTAGTGAAATACGCTTTCAATACGTATAAAATCTAGATAAACTTCTTCGAATATTTAATAAAATTACTGCTCAATGTAATTTCATAACTCTCCGATTTGTACGTGATTGATTTTAAATTTTTTGGAAATTCTGATGAAATGGCTACTTGGAAAACGAATAATGGATGAAAATATCCACTATGCCATCATTTGCGTACATCATCACTTTTTAAAAGTTAAAAATATTAACCTAATTGAAGAATATCATATCGCCGCCTCTTATTTGGTACTTTTTGTCGACCCACAGATCGACCCAATTTTTTATTTTATTTTATTAAATCTGAACTAATAATTCAATGCCGGTTTAAAAAATAGTCACTCGTTAAAAAAATTCCATCTAATTTATTGCCGAACTTTTCGACTTTAGATTAAAACATAATACTAAAGGATGCCAACTTTTTAATTGAAACTGAATTCGTTCAGCCCATCTTAAATATCTTAATGACTAAAACTTACACATTTTCTAGATTCCTCAACGCTAAGTAATTAAAAACTGCTTACATCACCCTCGAGGCATGCCCTGGGTATTCGGCCACCCCTATATACTTCAGGGTCCAAGAATAAGACCACATATATACTTTCGGTAATACTATAGTGTTTAACCTCAATTTCCTCATGAATATAGCTAAAAAAGAATACATGATACCTACATACTTTTAGTACTTTGACCTTATGACTTATGCCCTTATGTACTTATGACCTCTTTCCTTAATTCTATACTTACAACAGTACTGGAGAAGCCACAGAAAATTGATGTCTTAATTTAGAATCTTTAAATCACACTATTAAAAATACCACCATATTATTAGCACATACTCTAATTGCAATAACAATAAAAAATATAAAAAATCAGAAGGAAAATGACACCATTGGGCCTCTACCGAAAATGATTGACTTATTATATATACACCGCAATAATGAACTTTGTATATAAGCACGCATATATTTCTTAATCTATCGACTATATGCCTTATCGTAGCTATCGATAAGAACCATTAGAAGGTTGTGTTCAAACTACCTTTACAGTCGATCGCATAACATTTGCAGAACTACCATATACGCCATGTACTATAAAGACATTGTGAAAGACTGTGCGAATTACGCAGGCGTACGACAATCTATAAGCATTTTTTCATCTAGATATAACAATCGTTTCTTATCCTTCCGCGCTGCATAGGTGTATATATCCATCCAGCCAGGACCTCGGCAGGAATTTAAGGTTCGTTTAATTAAGTAAATTCAGTAAACGTTCGGTTAATCATTGCATTCTAGGCGGTGCCAATATTAATAAGTAAAAATCAATAAATTTTCTTGTAATTGAATATATCTTTACAATACGCTTTGATTGAACGATAAGCTTACGAAAGAATATATGAACACAAGATTATTTTAGAGAAGTTATTTTTTTCTATTTGTGTAATAATTGTTCTGCCCATCTAAAGAGAATTAATTTGAACATTCACAGAATAGTCACGAAAGTTACACAAGTTGTTTTAATAATGACAAATAGCAAGAATATCTATCTTAGTATAGAATATCAACCAAATACCATAACTTAAGTACATCTAACAGTAGCTAGATGTACATTTCGAAGGCTACCCTCCCATCTTCAGTAGCACAAGATAAAAACTATTATTTAATACCAAATAAACTATGTTTTAATATCTCTGTCACGAATCGTGATTGATATACTTAATTAACAATAATAAACATTTCTATTTAATCTGAAATTTATAGCTACTTAATGCTTTAAGTTACGGTATTTGGGTGATAATTTTTAAAATATTTAGCTTAATACTATGATTGGTTTTGTGACCTTGATGTGACATTTAGATGGGTATATATATAATTTAAGGGCAGTTTATAAAAAAAGCCTGCAATTAGATCCCCGGGGATCTAATATTTGCTCATATCGCTTGTGACGTGTATTAATCTGATATATACAAGGTGTTCCAGCAACAGTTTATAATTTTTCCAGTCGATTTTTGTTATTTTTCAAAATAAATATATTTCCATTGCAAATTTAACACGAGGTTGCTCGTAATTGCATCTCGATTATTTCAAGGAAAATGTGAAAGCTTTAAATATATATTTAAATGTCGTATGTTATTTCAGAACGTAATATTTTGGAAATAAAATAAAATTTTGGGTGATATTCTATACAATGTAGAAAATGATTTCAGTGTACTACCATGCTCTTAATTGAAATAGCCTGATTCTGCAAATTGATGTTTTGTAAATTCTGTTAGAGGTGTAATCTATAGTGGACCTAAACATCTTTGTTTGCCATATACAGGGAGATTCAATTGTTAATAGCATTCATAAAATATCTCGTATAATGATGATATACGGTTCATTGCATTTTACTTAATTTTTTTCATAAATCTTCAATTTTTTTTATTATGGGCATACCTGAACTTTTGCAGTCTGATGTGGTCCAACAATCATTGTATTACCTAAAGAAATAACCGAATTACTATTAAGAATGCAATTATGGAAATATAGAAATATTAGAAACATCTCACAGATAATTTTTTTTTATAGCGAATGAAATATATGCAGCTCAATTTGTTTTAATTGGCTGAGAATTTTGGTAGTCGTCTGCGCATAGGGTTGTACTTATCGGGGTTATACAGCACCAGTGGTGCCAGACAATGAAAAATACTCTAGGTCTAAGAATTTAAATTTGTCACTATTTTATAGCTATCGTACAAATTAATTATGACATAAATATGATACTATAATAAGTATTTATCAACATTTCTTATATTCTAGTATAACTTTTGTATTAATTTTAAAGAATTCATTTTAATTGCGTAAAATGGTTATAACTGTGCGTGGTGATTTGTCAACATTGCATTTCTTAGGACGCCCACCTTCTGCACTAGACACACCTACTTATTCTTTGGAGAAGACAGAAGCGTAGCATAATTGGTCAAGCCATTATGCCGGTTTTGATTTATGATGCGTATACTTCTGTCATTCTCCGCCAATTTAAAAAAACAAGCTGTACCTTAAGATGAAGAGGTTTGGGAGCGTTATTTACTGCTCATTTAAGTAAATAAATATATTAACTAAAAAAGCCGCTTTCACCACGATTGTATTTAAAATTACACATACGTATTTCGATAGCCAAGCTACCTTCTTCAGTGTATTTCGCTTGGAGTGGCTATAGTTCCAAGTGAAGAGAATAATGATGGATTTGAGTATTTAGAACCTGCCAGATGAGTTGAGGTAATTAAAAGGTGGGATCCACTTTTTTTTTTAGTTCATTTTACGCCACAGCATTTATTTTAAATAAATATATATAATATTAGTATTTATTTTATTTTCAGTAACGACTTTTTCGTTGTATCTGCGACCTCTGCACCGTTCTACGTAATTTTAAAGATTTATCAACGTGGTGGTACAAATTATAAAATTGGATCTCTAAAAAACCAAATATTAACTATTACGCGAAAATCATATATGGTGATTTTTGTGATAATTAAACTTCTTTGCCGCAACCGTAATTAAATGTTTTCCAACCGTCCGCCGTGGGTTGTTTAAGATTTTCAATAATTCACGTATTCTTTAACTCTGACTCCATAGAAGACGAAGAATTCATATTTTATGGGATATATAAAAACCTGTAAAAGCTCATTTTTACGGTCGTGAACATTATATTACCTACCTATAGAGAATATATGAGCAAATTACCTTCTCATCATTCGATATTTATTTTTATTTTTATGATGTATGAACGCATACATATTAATTTGAAGACTAGGCCCTAAATGAAAACAAAAGGAAATCACTGAGGGCATCCATTCTCCTAGGAATAGTCTGAAATTGCTTAAAGACGAAATCTTCAAACGCCGAAAATGGTTATCGTTTTCGTCTAAGCCTGACATTTCGAAAACACCTAACCTACGTTTATCTTCCTTTTCAATTGTCCACACCTCACATCCATATAATGACAAGCTCTGCACGTATGTCTTTTTATTTGATTACCCCAAGTTTCGAAGTGAACGGTTGGCCTTTAAACGCTTTGCAACATCAAAGATTTGAAGAAGTCAAGTCCTTGAATAGTTTTTATGTTTTTAGCGTATATGTGGTGGTGACTGAAGGCATGATGGGGCGGAGGGGGCAGAGCCCCATGGAGCTCGGCTAGGAGCGTCCGTCCGGCTGCCCGGCCCCTCTCTGTCCCGCAGGCCGAGTCCGGCAACTGCGACGAACACGACGAAGAGTGCAGCAGCTGCATGGAGCCGGACCGGGATAAATGCCACAGGCCTAGTGCCTTTGACAAGGTATGGCATAATAGCAAACATCTATTAACCGCAAATATTTGCGCATTTAATTAATCCTCGACACAACAGAATTTTGAACCTCCGGTAGTTCGTTTCAACAATCCATATGCCAATCCCATTTAGTCCTTTAGCTACTGCTTCAATTATAAAAAGGATGTAGTATCAACACTTCGTCATTATTATACAAAATGTATTCATAATGAGTTATACTTCAACATAACTGTACAAGACCCAGAAGAATTCAAGGTTGCAATGAATTAAACATTAAGAAACGTTTCTAAAGTACAGCGATGAAAAATATATATAAAAAAACCATAAACTAATTACCGTAAAACATTAAAGTCAAAAATGAGCAACAAATTTCAATCACCAACATTTTCTTTAATCAAAACTATATATGTAGATTTGTTACTTATATTTCCAAAATGAAGGTGACATCCATTTTCTATATGCACACTATAGATCTACAAATATTCTGCATGATAATTCGATAATGTAATTTGTTGAAAGCTGAAGGACCTCAGGTCGATGGCGAATTGAAGATCAATAATGGAGTATACGAAGGAACATTTTCTGTTACTATAATTATAGTATAAAATACCGTAACTTAAAGCATCAAATAGCTAGATGCGCATTTCGAAGGCACATCTTAAAGTATATATAGCGCAAACACGTAGACCAATTGAAACTAGATTTAAGGTGCTCATCTCAGATTAAATAGTAAAGATAAAAGTGCTGTAGCCGAGCATATTTTTGACTAACTCAGGTCATCCTATTCAAATTAGTTCACTTAAATTACTTAAAAGTGTTTTGAATTATTCCGAGTTAAATGCTTTTGAAATCATCATAATCAGCATAAATCTAAATCAAATTTAATGAATTTAGATTCAGGCCCAATTTCATCTTGTCTATTTAATTTATTCTGTCATGTTGACTTATTTATTTAATAGTATATCAATCATGATTCGTGACAGAGGTATTTTATTTAGTTTTTATCTTGTGCTACTGAAGATGGGGGTATAGCCTGCGAAATGCGCATCTAGCCACTTAATGCTTTAAGTGGGTAATATTCTATACTATTATTTAACACCGTAGTGATAATAACAAATTTATTTATATTATATTTTAATCGCTGTAACTTTCTTCAATAAACTACACATATAAAATTTGTTGGTGGAATGAATTTGAATAGACAATTAAACTTTACTATCAAATCTATTCGCTTGGGAAATAACGCGCAGTTAATATTTCTGTTTGTGTAACAAATAATAAAATTATCAGTGCAAACTAATTTTGTTTACGAACTCATTGAAGTAGAAACTCGTATTTTGCTTAAACTATACCGATAATATACGAAATGGATTTAAAAAATACGTGTTTCTCCATTTTAAATCGTAATGTAATAAATATATTTGTTCCCCGGTGGATTTTCCACTCTATTAGTTACGAATAAGAGTGTAACTATATAAATTTGATTCCATTGCGTTTATGGCTTGTATTTGAATAAATAATGCAAAATTTACTACTTCGCAAACTCTAAACATTTATCTAAGCTGTTTCAGATACCCTACTTATTTCTAGCGGAGACAAACTTATTCCAGATCACGAATTAGTGCATGTTATATCTTCTATACATGAACTTTCCATTAACATCGCACTGTATTCAATTTAATATGCGTATTCAAATGAATATTTAGATTCGTGAGCGAGCAAAGAAATTCTTTCTTAATTGCTTTATGGATGCGAATATGTTTTCTATATAACAGCTGTGTTTTCTTAAAATTGAGAATTAACCGAAGTGTAATAAGTTATAGTGGTTGTAAGTTAAAAAGAGGAAGTAGGATTCATTATCATTGCTAGATGTATTTATATAAACTTTTAAATATTAATTATATAAATTCGTTTAGTACTTTTTTTGTCAAGGAATTGAATTTATACAAGAATCTCGATTTTTTTTGCTAATAGAAAAAAATGTTCCTTATAAAAAATATAATAATGAAATTATTTAACAAACAGATTCCTAGATTAGCAATGAATAGTTTGTATATAGTCATATTGAAATAATTTCTCGTTTATACTTTATTATTGCAATTTTCAAACGGTCAATATTTTTGAAATGTATATCAAACATTTCCCAACTATAACAAATTGTACTCTAGAGATCATGATCATATTTCTGCAATAAATTCTTGTACTTAATCTCCCATAATAATTAGATTAAAACTACGATGTTTGCACAAATATTAATTTCAGAAAAATAAATAAATTTCCACAACTGATGATTTAATACGATTATGCACAATCGCAGTGACATTTTCGAACAGGTACTTTAGCAGTTGTTGGTATAAGCAAAATATAGTATAGCCGTTCTATTTACAGATATCAATCGATATCGTGGGTAGAATCTATATTTTCAATAGTTGCTAAACGGATTTTCAGCGATAATCAACGATAATACATTGTGATCTGCAATTATCTTCCATATCGACATCACGGTCGCCTGATAAATTATTAATGCATCGATATGATAGACGGAAATGGTTAGCAAATCCATCAATTCCTGCTCTATGAATGTACAATCAAATTTTCATATGCGTAATATAAATTGTCTAAACGGTTAAATATTTTTTAAATAAAGTCATTTCCACGGATTTTTGCCTTAAAGTTACGATTATTAAATGTCCTTGTGATAAATATTGTGAACAGCTGCCAAATATAAAAGGCAAATCAAGTTTTGTATTATTTATAAATATATATTTTATATATTTCTAAATAATTATATTAAAGTGTATTAAAGAAAAGTACGCGAACAATAGTTATGGCAGTTTTCTTTATTTACATTCCCGAAAATTTTATTTGGACTTGGTACTTCGGAAGATGATCCTAAACTCAGATGAATAAATAAACCGCTGATTTCGTTATTTTTTTATACCGGTTATATTCCGTCAAAACTCTTTATCATCAATATTATTTTGTAGGCGCTTCAACTGTTTGTCATCGTAAAATATTCGCATATTTTACATTTGAATATTTTGCATGCACATCGACTGACGAAGAAAACAACAGCATATCAAGGTATAAGTAAATCAAATCCCGGAAAATTTGTAAATATTCTAGAATTCCCAATTCAATAAAATAAATACGCATTCGTAAGGAAAATGCGTCCACGCAAAATGTCTAGGGTTCTATTTTGAATAAAAAAATCAATTTTGAAGAATGTAAATTTAATTCTGATATTTGCTCACTATGGGTGTAATCGAAAACAATTTTTATGAAATATATATAAATATAATATTTTATCAACGACCGAATCTAATAGTAAAATATGCAAATTTTAGGAAAATACAGCAAATGTTACAGTATTGACAAAAAATGGAAAATGTATCACAAATAGCGATGGCAAACTGTAGGTCACTAACGAGGACCTAGTGCGTAGTTCATTTCAATGTACCGTTCACGAACTATAGGTCGTGAACTACTACATCTTTTTAAAATGAACTAGTTCACGACCTATATGAAATACATGCACATACTGAAAATAATCTCTTTTTTCCTAAATATAAAAATATTAAATGGTAAAAAATAAATAAATTGAAATAGGTACAATACTTATTTTGAATTAAGAATGAGGAAGAAAAGACAACAATGTTTATAATTTATACAAAACATATATATAAAGAAATATAATCTTCTCTAGGTACTCACGATTATTTATATGAAGTTCTAAAATACTTATTGGTAGTTATTGATGAAAATGTTTACTACTTTACTAACACTTGAAAATTAAATGTACAAACTATAATAAAATGAACTAGATAGAATCGTTTTGTTTGGCGTTATAATTTATATTTTCTATTCCGAACCTTCTCTGTTCAAACTTCAAAGCTTTGATTTGATATTAAGTGATTGCATTGCACTCAGTATGAAATAGAAGAAATATGATTTAGATGTTAATTTTGCATTATTGCAAAAATTTGCTATGGCATGACATATTTAAGAACATATTTAATCTTGCGAATATATTAATTATATTATTCCAAATGAAATCTGATATCAACATATAAATTGTGACTCGCTCGGCAATGCTGCTATTGCAATATTGCACCGAATTTCCTATTTCGTTCCGTTCACCAACACACTTTATCACATAAATGTTAGTACTGTTATTGGTACTGTATATGTAATGTATACTATACTGCATCTTTTACGAGTCGTTGTGAGTCATGACCGGTTTAGTACACGACGGGTTCAGGACCTAGTACAAGTACATCAATACGTACACCGTGCACCATGTAGTACATAGTTCACGAACTAGGTTATAGTGACCTAAAGGTCGTTGCAAAACATCGTCACAGTACGCGCGTCATTTGATTCAACCGTTCAAAGTGAACGGTTCGCGAGTGAACTCACATCGCTAATCACAAAGCCTGCCGTTGTAATGAATTGAGTAATATTTGCATATATTGCTGTAAAATATAACGAATCATGTTTAGGGATATAGATATTTTTGATAGATCATAAATTCAACTATTATTTAAAAAAATATAATATCAATACATCACCCATCTGCACCTATAATATATACCTGTAGTTTACTATTTCAATTTATCCGATCCAATATTATTGTGGTGAGTAAATTTCATATTGTATTGGTGTGGATAAATTACTAATAATTCGTATTTGATCGTAGATTGGTAAAAATTGTTAAAAAAATTTAAAAAGTGGCAACAAAAGTTGTTAATTTACTTAAATCGAGTAATCATCGTTTTTTGTTTTTGACTTTTTCGTCATTATAATTGACTTATAATCTTCCATCTGGCTACAAACGGAAATAAATGTTATAATTTAAATTACAGCCGATATTCTGTTAACGTTGATCCAAAAAGCTAGGCAGCAAATCTGTGATAAATTCTAGATTATTGACGTTCAGGTGGAAAATTGTCTGTTCACTTGCGAAAATGAAAATGGAACTAACTATACGTCCAAGTAGGGAAAGTTCAATGAATATATGTTAGGTAGTAATCAAAGTGTGTCACGTATCCAAAGTCGTTCAAGAAGAAAATTGGTGAACGTTAAGGTTCAAGTACAGAAAGGTGCAAACCTAACGTTAAGAAGCGGAAAAATTGTTATAAATAAATATTGCGCGCAATAAGATGTTTTCTATATATCATTTATAGTCTAACATTGAGATGAAAATTAGCAAAAGACTATGTGGTTCTGCGGCGCATTATTATCAATCAATGGGATGTTGAAGGACAATGACGACTTAAAAAAAAAATTATAATAAAATATGCAAGGAATTCTTGTACAAGAATTTTATAAATAGCATTTGATAGTTGGAAAGCCATTTTTGGAACTTCAAATCTAATGCAAAGTTAAAAATGGATGGACAAAATGAAATACACATAACGAGTAATCTTTCGTTCGCGTTAGAGGTTTTATAGGGACAACCACAGCAGTGGGGGTTCCTTATGCAGGCCGCAGGGTCGCACGCGCCCCTCCTGAACATTGAGCGCATCACCGTAGATATATAATTGTATTGCGATATTTTATCTAGGCATTATTTTTCCTAAAAGATAAATCTTGCGCCGCGAACATACCTAACACTCATGACTCACATGATATGGCAGCTAGCAAGTACCAGTCAAATGCATATGCCCTATCTGTTGGAAGCGCTAGAGTTAGAGCGACGGTATGCAGTATGTCTTCTGTATTTCTTCGGTCGAC
The DNA here is from genome assembly GCA_947310635.1 of Leptodirus hochenwartii. NCBI lineage: Eukaryota > Metazoa > Arthropoda > Insecta > Coleoptera > Leiodidae > Leptodirus > Leptodirus hochenwartii. Next base: position 7,065,234 of record OX371176.1, on the reverse strand, counting down.
TTGTACTATATTACGACTAGTGTGCAACATTCCAGCGGCTTTGGATGAGTCATAGCGACGTGACGTCACGCCGCTTGTACAGCGAGAATATATATCGTTGTTTATGCTATTCTAGGCTACGATTCTTTAGCGTTCTAACAGAGAAGCCTAGTATACAGTACAAATTGATATACATATAGTTGCATTGTTCTGTGTAGTTACGTATATACGATTTTGCCACGTGTTTCTCCAAGAATATATTTAATAGAAATAATTTAATAAAAATGAATAGTGTTAGTTCTTTATTGAAAATAGAGTTTTGTAGACTTTCTCTTGTGGACAATGTAAAAATTAAAGAATTAGGTAGGCCATTGCCTGATTTAAATTTATCGCAAACTTGTGTAAGGAGTGCTCAAAACCAAACATTTACGCGGCGTTTTACAAGAGACATTTACAAAAAAAATTATAACACAGATGAAGGACAGATTCTCATATCGTGGCCGTCTACAAGCCGCTGAGTTATTTAACACGAAATCGATGCCAACATTTTCTAAACAATTTCCAGTGGACCTTTTGGAAACCGTGTGTCATGCATATCCATTTTTGAATAAAACCAGATTAAAAACAGAATTGGAAGTCATTTACTCGCGTTCGGATTTTTATCAAATAATTGGAGCCACAAATTTTCTTTCGTTATTGCTACAAAATAATCTCAGTGAAACTTTTCGGGAAACTATAAAAATACTTTAAATTATTTTAACAACCCCGATGACCACTGCTGAATCAGAGCGTTGTTTTTCAACACTTAAAAGAATCAAGACTTTTTTGCGAAATGCTATGGGTAATGATCGTTTAAACGCGTTGGCGATGATGTGTATTAATAATAATGTACTTCGAGATATTTACAATTTTAACGAAAAAGTTTTGGAAAAGTTTATATCAATGAAAGATAGAAGAGTGGAATTCACTTTCAAGAAATGATTGAATTTAATCATTTTGCATCCATTTTAGGTAAGATTTCTCACTATTATGTTATTTTTTAAGAAATGTGCCCCCCCAGATTAAAATGGCACGAGCCGCCACTGAACCACAGTACAAAAATGTTTGTTTATCAATTGGGTTTTGCAGACAGATGACATCAATAATTTATTATGGCATCGAAGAGTATTATATAAAATGGGAATAGCTTTCTAAAGCCTATAAAAACGTTGTGAGGTAGTATTTCTTCATTCCGAGTCCATTGAAAAATACGCATACATAATTTTGCTCTCTGCGATGTATCTTATTGTTAACTTGTAAACTTTTCAATTGAATAGTCACAACCTTGTTGGGAATGACTGATTCAAATATTGCACAAATGTTCGGTATGTCCTGAAACTACATAACCGCCTCCACTGTATAATAATATAGTCTTCCAGATTCTTTAGTTAGCGGCCGAAATTACAAAAAGTCGTTTGGCATATTATTCGCATCGTTTAGAATCGCTGCAGTAGCTGTATCCATTTCCTTCTTCAACATTACCGTCATGATGCTTACGGCAGCAAGCAGATGATATTGTTCCCACCCAGGCTCTTCCACTATCATCAAGACAGTTGTAGCCCTTTCTCTAATGCAGTCAGAGTGGATGATAAGGCCGAAGCACTTTAATCTAAATAAGGTTGTTTGTATGAACCTCTTCGTTTCAACTGTTTTTCATACATTTTTTTTTATGGTTCGTAACAAGGACTAACCAATTCTTTAAAAATGAATTAACTATCAACGTATTGGTAAGATTTTATTAGAAATAGAATAAATTTTCAAAGTCGTTACTTCAGTTATTCATTATCTTTTTGATGCTAATTGACTCCTTTGGTTACTTTACAGTCATTTAGATAGATATATTTCAAACGAACCACTTATCAAAACTCAATCATCCTCGGAAACAATCTTTCAGCAAGCCATATGGCCAAAACACAGTCATCAGTCTCGATTTAAACCATATCATGTGACCTGCCTTTTTCATCAATTTGCACACTGAGCATTCTTAATACACGTCCTGAAATACCGACAGCATCGCCAGCAGATAAAGTTGCTCTTCTGCCTGTTGGAGCTACGAAGAATGGAATTCTCTTGCTAGAAGTTCAACATGGGCATCAGGCAACGTGCAGCCTTGAAGGAATTAGAATGGTAATGGACAGTGACTGACGATAAATTCCTCCCCGGACTAAGCAAATAAGGTTACGCATGACCTGGCATCTATATGCCAAAGACAAACACATCCAACCATTTCAAGATCTACGAGCGACTATACGAACCAACGTTAATGCAGAATTAAGCCTTTATGCCAAGCGAGTATAATAATTTGGATCCAATGTTATTTTCTAATATGGACGTTGTTGATTCTGTGAGATGAGCAATTGGTGTCGTCATTATACCCCCAAACTTGAAATAATGTTCAACAACAAGAACTATTTTGGCGTTCTGAAATTGAACGCACATAGAAGTCTTTTTATTAATCTATTGACTCTTAAGTTAATTGGGTTAAACACTGTTTCTTAAACTAATTGAGAAAGTAACAAGTGTAAATAAAAATGTTCTTCAGACAAAAACGAAATATTATCTAATCATTTGTTAAAAATCCTTTAAAATGGGTATATAAAAGATAAATTAAACTCGTATTATAGTTAATTGAAAAAAGAGAAGCATTTGGACCTTGTCCAATGTAGTAGGAGAGATAGATAGACTATTTGGTCATATTCTTAGACACGGGGGCATTTAAAATGCGCATAACGAAATAACTGAAATCATTGTTCGTTTTTTTTACGAAATTGACTGAAAAATAAATTTGTTATAAATTTATTCATTCTAAATTGAACATTTTACATACATCTCTTTAATGATCTTGAGAAAATAATGTAACACTGCTGCAAAACTAGTTAAAAAAAAATTATTTACTTTTAATCGATCATATCGATCGATCTATACTATAGAAGCATATTACATATATATTTACAATGTCAAGGATGTCCTTCGATTGAGTTGTTTACCACACAAATAAATATTTTTGTCCAACCTATGTTTGGCATATAGCCAGGATATTACCTATATATAGGTTCGAAAAGTATTTTGCTATCTAATAATGTCTTCTTTGCTACACTCTGTAGCATGTTAATTCAAGTTTTCAAAAACAAGTCATAGTCTTATTGCAGATAGTTTAAAAATGCATGTACTTAAAGATAACGAGGTCTTATTTATAATAAACGATAAGAAGATAACACAAGTAATCAAACATTTACAAGATACAGATGATATAAAGTACAAGATAGTACATATAATCTATAAATAATGCCTTTGTGTTTTGAAGATTGAATACGAAAGTTTATGATTCGATTTGGCGAATATTTTTCTATCTGTAACTGAAATTGCGTCTATGCCAACTATTGGATATTCCATGAAGTTTTGACTACAATGGATCATATATTTCATCCTTTCGCGCAAATGTAAGCAAGAATAACGACGTTGGGCGTAGCTTATTGAGGATATTAAAGAGAAGTAGTAGCTCGTTTACTCCGCAAGTAAATCAATAAACGTGTATAAATGAATATGGATGAAGAAGAAAGCAAAATACGTACGCCATAAAGGGCCGTATCACTGTGCGGTAGAAATATGAATTTCTTGGTTCAGTAATGGATAAAGGTAGCATGATGAAGTAGTAGGATATAGATAGATAATCAAGGAAGAAAATTGCCAAAAAAAATATTAGTTCTAATGCTGATAATTAATAAATAAATAAATAACATTTCTGCTACCTTTGCATCAAGAAGCGACTAAATTAAGAAGCGATAAAAAAGCTAAACATGATGTTTAAACAAAGATACATCCCTGTATCCTTAAGATACAACATATGGTTAGCGCTGGAAAAACTTATATGCACTTCATTCTGCAATTTTCCAAATAACAGTATAGTCAATAAAGCATTTTAAGTCAACAGAAATATTTAAATAATTTGAAATGTTCACGCCAGTTGAAATGATATCAATTCCTTTGTAAAGGAACCATCGTATCATCTGGGGACGTATTCAAAGAGAATACGTCAAACATATACCAACCAACTGACGCTTAGATCACCATTCCTTCTTGATAGCTGCGGTAATACAGTTGCAGTTCCTCTTGCGAGCTGGAATGAACCAAACAAAGCACTCAAAGAAATACGAGGCGAACAACGATGGAATTCTAATACCGCATTAATAGTGGAAAGTAAATTGTGTTGCTTGCAACGGAAAATATCTACAGGATGAACATATCTTGTATAGAATATCACCCAAATACCGTTACTTAAAGCATTAAGTAGCTAGATGCGCATTTCCAAGGCTATGCCCCCATCTTCAGTAGCACAAGATAAAAACGAAATAAAATACCTTTGTCCACCAACTGTTTTTTACTTACAACTTATTTAGTTTTTAGATTGTGTTAGTGAAGATGGGGGCATAGCCTACGAAGTGCGCATACAGCTATTTAAAGTTTTTAGTTATGGTATTTGGGTGATATTCTATACTATTATTTAACACCGTAATTTTAAAAAATATATTAAAATTATTTAACACCATAGTGACAATTTGAAAATCATTTTTAGGATCACGCTCGTTATAGGACCGTTAGATAAGAGAAAATCGACGAAGAAAAAGGGCTTTTCTTTCATTATTAAACCAAACAATTTGAAATTGTTCTTTTTTAATTGCTCCAAGCATCGGACGAGGAAAGACTTCTTTTTTCACCTTTTTATCGCTATAAGTTTCGCTTTGCATTGATAACGATAATCCTTTCAATTTCAATATGCCAATATAAATTAGCTACATTTCAGAAACAAGCTAAAAAAAAAAACCAGCTGAACGTTGCGTAAGTAACTGTCATTTTGAAAACCAGAAGTAGCGAGTCATTCAATTTTATGGGAATTACTTCTGCGTTTCTTAATCTCTTTCAATCTTGTTTATAAAAATGTTACATCCAAACGACTTGTAATATAGAATAGTCACGCGTTATATATTTTTAATTGTCTAATATTATTCCTTTTCTTTCACCAGTCTTTGGCCGAAAATTTAATGAACTGATTTCTGCTATTTTACTTTACAAATTAATTATTCACACTTTAATATATACTTCGAAAAAATGTTATGTGAATAAGAAATGTTTTTAAACACATGCTATTTGTTATAAAAGAGAGTGCAGAAGGAAAGATAGATCTAACATTAAACTCAGTAGAAATCAACGCGACTTTGATCAACCAATATCGATGATTGAAGACAATCACACACAAAATATAAAATAAATATATTTTTCAACTTCAATTTCTTCCATTATTAAAGCAACATTAAATTTTGCCAATTCATTTTAGACTATACAATATTTCAGAAATATGTTCAATATTATATTGTAGGTTTAATTCAAACAACCACTAATTTTCCATATTACCAAATTATAGTGTAGTATTTGTCAACGATAGCGTTCTAGTAAAGTTTGTTAACAAATTTCCCAAAACGCTTTATAAATTCTATACGTTAAAAGGATTGTAGTGCCGATAAACTACGGATAATTAGTCATGGAAATTGTTTTCAAACATTATCAAGCTAATCCAAAATACACATCGTTTTGGAAAACCAAAGCATACGACAGATTCGAAAAAAAAGCTAGATTCGAAAATTTCAGTAATTTCGCAGAATATTGCTATTATGTTCCAAACCGATAAATATATTAGATTATGAAGTAAATATTCAATATTAGCACATACTTTTTTTTTTATAATTAGTTAAAGAGTCCGCAATCCTAAAGATTGGTTGGAAACAGCACGCCATGCCGATCTATCCTGAGCTAATCCCTTCATCTCCCTATAGCTATTCATCTCAACGTCTTCAACTATCTGACTCACATACTCCAATTTAGGCCTACCTACCCCTCTCTTTCCCTCCACTCTACCTTCTATGATCAATTGCATAATCCCCCCATGCCTAAGGATATGCCCTACTAATCTGTCTCTCCTACGCTGTAATACTCTCCAAATACTTCTCTTCTCCCCTACTAACTCTAGTACAGCTTCATTTGTTACTTTATCTTCCCAACCAATCCTCATCATCCTCCTATAACACCACATTTCGAATGCTTGTAATCTACGCTTCTCTTCTTTTCCTATAGTCCACGCCTCACACCCGTACAGTGCTACACTCCAAACATATACCTTCAGTAATCTTTTTCTAATACCCAAGTCAATATTTGATCTTAAAATCTGTTCCTTTTCTACGAATGCCTTCCTACCCTGTGTTATCCTACACTTTATATCTACCTTGCTTCGATTATCTTTTGTGATTCTACTGGCTAAATAACAAAAATCTGACACTTCTTCGATTCTATTATCTCCTATTGTGATCCTCATTTTTCTACTGCATTCCTTTTTGTCACACCTCATCACTTTAGTTTTACCTATATTTATTTTCATGTTAAAATCCCTAGTCAATACTGCCTGCATACCATTCAATACCCTTTCTAAATTCTTTTCGCTTTCTTCCAATATAGCTATATCGTCGGCGAATCTCAACATATATATTTTCTCTCCCTGTACATTCACACCTACACTATACTCTTCTTTTACTTTGTTTATTGCATCTTCTATATATAGATTAAATAATAACGGTGAAAGTGTACATCCCTGCCGAACTCCCTTCCCTATTTTTGCTACCTCTTCTTCCCCCTCAATTCTAACTAAGGCAGTTTGGTGTTTATATAAATTAAAAATTATTCTCCTATCCTTATAATCTATACCCGTTTCTTTTAAAATTCTAAACATTATGTCCCAATCTACATTATCAAATGCCTTTTCTAAATCTACAAAAGCTATGCAAGTTACCTTTCCTACCCTATTTCTTTTTTCTACTACTGTTCTTAGTGCTAAAATCGCATCCCTCGTCCCTCTGTTTTTCCTAAAACCAAACTGATCTTTTTTATAATATACTTGGTAAAGTTATTATTGGAAATTCTATTGATGTTAATAGCATTTAAATATTGCTAACAATAAAATTGTTACTGAGTTTAAGCAAGCATCAGTTTTCTCCGCAATAATTAAACTTTGAAAAAACCTTCTATATTTAGATATCAATATCGATCGATGTTTTATTGTTATGTGGTACGCCTCCGTGAATTACATTCCAGGAATATCAATGTAAGGATCAAATGGGAAGCCGTTATTGTTGGGGTGGGACGTTATTGGGAAGCAAAACAGACGAAAACAAGGACAACTCGTTCAATTGAAGCACGATTATATTCATCCAGCGAATTTAACAAGAATACAGAACACCTTGGCTTGTGTTATTTAAGTCTATTAACCAGAAGATATTAAACTATTCAGAAAACTGTTGTAAAAATATAGGGAATTATTAATTTTTGGCAGGAAGTCTTCTTAATAAAAATAAATCGTTTGATATACTTTTTGCAAAAATTTTGTTATTTTCAAAAGTATATTTTGCACGTGTTATTTACAATAAAAAATACACAAAATCTAATATACATTCATTTAATAGTTTCGCACATTCGTCGGACCAACTATCGCAAAATTAATTATAATTCACACCTCATCAAAAGTAGCTCAAACTATTTCCAAGCAAAATAATAATTAATGTCAAATTAATATTATGCCTTTGGAAACTGTGGTTGTTAAATATTAACAAAACAATCTTGTTTAACTAATATTATTTTATTAAAATTTTTCACAATGCGAAAGTGAATTGCATTTTGCGAAGCGGAAAAACATCTGCGAATAAACGAAATGGAATATATTTACTGAAACTGAAGTAGTTTCACGCCAAATATAGCAAAGCGCATACAGGATGTCACATAAATACGTTTTACACAACGTAGTTTCATGCAATTTCAATTTATGATATCGGCCGAAAAAAAAACGTAATGTTTCAATTCGCGTTCGACATTTAGAAGTTGTTGCAAATTAGTTTGCACGGATTATTGCCTAAAAATAGTAATCCAAAATAATTTCTCAAATTTTTGACAATTTGTATTGAATCTACATATGAAAATAAATTTTAAACATCCGCTACAAATGTTGGATAATAATACTGGCCGTTTTAGAAGAGTTGTATGTGAATACCAAGAATTGATACTTACTAAATTTATCACAATTAAAATTAGATTTTAAAAACAAGAAGGTAAAGAAAGAAAAATAAAAATATGTCGATATATCCTTAAACTAAATCACCAACAATGTCAATAGAAACATTTTTAAGAATAGAACCAATAGATTAATAATTGACAAGGAAAGTGTTAATTTTCGCTATAAAGTCAATAGAAATTTGTATGTCATAAAAATATCGCTCCAGTTGCCTTTTTAAGAATGTATACAAATTTTGTAAGATTACGTTATTATATTAAGACGAATCATTCTGTATGCTATGTATACATAACATACATTTCTGCAAACAAAAGAAGGAAGCGAAATAAGTCATCCACTAGCAAAATATGCAAAAAAATAAGGATATGGTTTGCGGCAACGAAAAAGTTTACTTCATCACACATATACTCGTAAAAGCGACATGAGAGAGTAAATTTTTTCCTAGTGTGAAAATAAAATTTAATCTTCTAAGCATATTGCGTATGAAGGACTTTTTTACGTATAAAATTTTGAGATGTGGTACTCAAAATATTGTGTTTGTAAACGTAAAAACAAAAACAAACGTCCAGAAGATAATTAAAATGTAAAAACACCCAGTAATGAAAAAGTTCATTTTTATATTAGTATACGGCAATTGTGGAAGGAAAAATATTATATTTGTTGGCAAGAATTTTTTTTGGAAATAATAACATTTAAAATAAACCTAAATATTGATTTTCTCATAGGTCCTTCAAAAATGTTTAAATGTGATCTTTTATTGGTGCGATAATTTTTGTTTCTGGTTGGAATTGTATTGTAGTGATACACTTAGTACTAGTACGCATCGAAGACTATAAAAATTTCATTGAACAATTGATCAGAAAGGCTATTTGATTACAACTATTGTATTTGCTAGAATAGTGAATTAGGTGCTTTAAGTTTTACCACCGTTATCGATTTTATGGGCTGCCAAGTCAATCCAAATGGATTAAATTTTTACGTATGCTTCGGAACGAAAATAAGCCGGTCACGATCCGTGATGGGAAATTGTCGAGGATATCGATATTCTTAATTTTATAGTATAATTTTTTGTATTAATATCTGACCAATATTTCTAGTTAGTTATTCGTAAAATAATCAGATTATTAATTAAATTGGTGACGCATCTTCATGTTATTTCACGAAAAGTTATCATATATTAATAAAAAAATAATTTAGAACCAATTTTTCGTTTGAACTACAATTATTGGCGATAAATGTGTCAACATTTTTGAAAAGGCTAAAAAAAACTTCAATATAAGCTCAAGTAGATATATATTAGCAATATTACCTGTCTTTATCCTTGTACAATAAAAAGCTAAGAATAAATTTCTCTTGACGTATTTTTTTTTTAAACAATAGAATATTTATCAGCTAATATTCATGATTTTCGCTTTACGTTTAACTTTTTTAAAATAGTTGCTATTTAAAAAATATTGTAAATTCCTTGAATATTTTTTACGTAATAATCGAAGAAGTTTTCTCGTAATACTTGATATACAAAAATTATGTAGAAAATTAAAAATTAGAGGCAGATATCTAGAAATTTATGCATTTCTACATTAGAAATATTAAGTTTTTATTGACTTATTAGAAAGTTTTTAGTGCCAAGCTAATAGAATGCTTAAAAGTGCAAATAAAGGGACTCCTTCAGTAAATATCTTTTTTTGTGTGTTATTAAAAATGCATAATTCAAATATGTATATGCGGACCTTGCAAATTCTGCGCAGAATTTCATTTGCAAGTTAACTACCATAGTTTTAACAGCTAAGATCGTATATTCTACGAGTACTTTCAAGTTGTTTTATAGTTCAGTAATGACTATAACGACATTTTACAATTTCGTGATGAATGCTTTAAAATCGGCTCTTATAAAACTTTTTAAATCGGAAACTATTAGAAAAATTATGACTTATAAACAACGTAATTATAAATTATTTAAAGAAGAATATAAATTTGGATATTTAAGTGTTGGAAAAGTATGATGAAACAAACACTTATCTCTAAAAAAAAACACTAGAAAAGCAGTACAAAAAAAACCTGAAGAGTAAATGAAATCCATAAAATAGCGGGAATAGTATTATCCAATTAAAATATTGGATTTTAATTTAGGTACATAATGAAAATGATGCCATATACTTGAAGGGTTTATGACAAATTAAATACTCTTTTGAAGGTATCGCAAGAAATCCATAAAAACTGCAGGTACTATTGCCAAATTAAGTTACAAGCGAGTTGTAATCTTAAAATTTCTCCATGCTGCATCTAATATTTTATATGTACTTTAACTTTACGGAACGACAAGCTTTCAAATAGAAATGTTGCAAAATTTGGATTTATTGTGACATTTTACAGTCTACTAATTTTCTAAATTGCCTCGTTCTAACTTAATATACTGCAGTAGAAAATACCTGGCATTTATCTCATATGTTTAAATTAAGGATATTAAAATTCCGCGAGGAATATATAGTTAGAAGCAAGTAAAAACCTATACAGAATGTTATACTTATTAAAAGTGTCTATAAGTAAATATATATGCGTGTGTGTGTGTGTGTGTGCAAAAAAATCGTAAAAATTGTACCATAATCTCCTTAAAATTGCATATTATATAATTATTCAATTTTAATTGAGAATTGATTTTACATATCGTTAAGGATTATTTATTTCGATTTACTTAAAATACGGTCCCTTATTATATATTGTGCATACAATTATTCTTCCTATACACTCTGTATATATTATATTTTACCCCCATCTCTAGTCCTTAAAAAGATGATTAGTTGCAAACGAGAACTGAATAATAAAAGTCACGATTTCCGTAATGACCTCTGCATTATATCAGATTCAAACTCGAGTTTTCAGTTTAGTAAGTATTGTCTTCGGGTAATTTGACTTTTTAGTTCGTTCTATAAGTTTATGGTCGTTTTAACAGTAAAGCACAATATGAGCATTATATTGTGAAAATATAAAAACGAATTATCATAATAAAAGCTTGACGAATATTGTTTTACCATGATAAAAACTTATTGTGTATTCCAATTTGCAAAACTGTATCTCGTAGAAGGCATACCTTATATAAATCACTGCGTCATCGGTAACGATACAAGAAATAGTCCAATTCACAGCCATTGCTTTCACTCTTTCGATTTCACCACGGTTATATTCGCAATGTGTTCAATTTCGTTAGGATATTTACAGAGCTACGCAAGAAATCTCCACAAAAACACGAGAAGTACCCAATTACATGTTACCCGGCGACATGTTGGTACTGTACTGGTATGCGTATTGTCATACCTCAGCTCAGATCGAACGCTATATGGCTGGGTATGTCTCATCAACAGTGTTATCATATTTTAACTATACGCGCAGAGTTCTTATAAACACGTCGCTGCGTCCACTTACGAACACAGTGGTCGTTAGTTAATAGAGACGTATGAATGGTTTACTGTGTACTGTATTCTAGATATGAAGCAGGTTGAGTTGTGATTATTTGCAGTCATATCTACTCACCTTCCAAAGGATAAACATAAAATGATAGCTAATACAAAATATTACGCGCGAAAATAATTACTATATGATTGCTATATGTAATAATATGGTCCGGATTTTTGAAAAATTGCATGAAAAACAAATTATGCTTATTTAGAAAATTCTGTTAACATGAAAGAAGCCTAAAGATTCCATTTTTTTTGCAATACATTTGTAAAGAAATTAGTTAGTTTTTATTATATACATTTTCACTCATTTATTATAAAAAGGAAATACGTTTTCGCTCAAATAAACAATAGACAAATTGAATCGTGAAAATTCTTCAGATACGAAATTAATAAATACTTCAATATCACTATAAATTTTAGAGATAAAAATATAGGATTTCAAACTTTCAAAGGCAAATTGCACAAAACTGAAGTTTTATTTTCCCCTTAACTTAGTTAAAGAGTCCGCAATCCTAAAGATTGGTTGGAAACAGCACGCCATGCCGATCTATCCTGAGCTAATCCCTTCATCTCCCTATAGCTATTCATCTCAACGTCTTCAACTATCTGACTCACATACTCCAATCTAGGCCTACCTACCCCTCTCTTTCCCTCCACTCTACCTTCTATGATCAATTGCATAATCCCCCCATGCCTAAGAATATGCCCTACTAATCTGTCTCTCCTACGCTGTAACACTCTCCAAATACTTCTCTTCTCCCCTACTAACTCTAGTACAGCTTCATTTGTTACTTTATCTTCCCAACCAATCCTCATCATCCTCCTATAACACCACATTTCGAATGCTTGTAATCTACGCTTCTCTTCCTTTCCTATAGTCCACGCCTCACACCCGTACAGTGCTACACTCCAAACATATACCTTCAGTAATCTTTTTCTAATACCCAAGTCAATATTTGATCTTAAAATCTGTTCTTTTTCTACGAAAGCCTTCCTACCCTGTGCTATCCTACACTTTATATCTACCTTGCTTCGATTATCTTTTGTGATTCTACTGCCTAAATAACAAAAATCTGACACTTCTTCGATTCTATTATCTCCTATTGTGATCCTCATTTTTCTATTGCATTCCTTTTTGTCACACCTCATCACTTTAGTTTTACCTATATTTATTTTCATGTTAAAATCCCTAGTCAATACTGCCTGCATACCATTCAATACCCTTTCTAAATTCTTTTCGCTTTCTTCCAATATAGCTATATCGTCGGCGAATCTCAACATATATATTTTCTCTCTCTGTACATTCACACCTACACTATACTCTTCTTTTACTTTGTTTATTGCATCTTCTATATATAGATTAAATAATAACGGTGAAAGTGTACATCCCTGCCGAACTCCCTTCCCTATTTTTGCTACCTCTTCTTCCCCCTCAATTCTAACTAAGGCAGTTTGGTATTTATATAAATTAAAAATTATTCTCCTATCCTTATAATCTATACCCGTTTCTTTTAAAATTCTAAACATTATGTCCCAATCTACATTATCAAATGCGTTTTCTAAGTCTACAAAAGCTATGCAAGTTACCTTTCTTACCCTATTTCTTTTTTCTACTACCGTTCTTAGTGCTAGAATCGCCTCTCTCGTCCCTCTGTTTTTCCTAAAACCAAACTGATCTTCTCCTAACCTTTCCTCTACTTTATTTTCTAATCTCCTATAAATAATCTTTAGCAATATCTTCGATGCATGTGATAGTAGGCTAATGGTCCTATAGTTCTCACACAAATTAGCTCCTATTTTCTTCGGCATTGTTACTATTCTACTACGCTGAAAATCCTGTGGTACTTCTCCCTTCTCATATATTTTACAAACTAACCTGTATAATCGCTCCTGCATTTTTTCCCCTGCGTGTTTTATTAATTCGGCTGGTATCATATCAATCCCCGCTGCTTTGTTATCCCCTTAACTTAAATCAAATTATTCGTTATATAGTTTTTCTCAATAAACTAGTATTAATTGTTTTATTATTAACGTCATTTTAGGTAAGATTTCTCACTATTATGTTATTTTTTAAGAAATGCGCCCCACAGATTGAAATGGCACGAGCCGCCACTGATTGTATGTGGATAAAAGAACTAGGGGGAATTATTCTTACGCTAAGCTAGTTTAAAAGATTTGACTTATTTATTTAATAGTAATCAATCATTATTTAATCAATCACGATTCGTGACACACGTATTTTATTTAGTTTTTATCATGACGGTGGGGACATAGCCTTCGAAATACGCATCTATCTACTTAATGCTTTAAGTTACGGTATTTGGATGATATTCTATACTATACATATGATTCTTAATATTTGATATAACTTTCCTTTAATCATCAGTGCATTCAGCTAGTTGTTGACAATATTAAATTGTTGACACTTATCAAAATTATCTGTAGCTAAACTAATTAAATCAAAGTACAGGTCCACGTATCTATTCCCACAGGTAACAATAATTGCTTATTAGTGTGTTGAACCCTGGACATTTGGGGGATCCATACCCACCACATTATCGCTATAATTACCCTGTGACCCAACCAATCATGCCAATTCAACATGTCCATGACATCTGACAATATTAGTTCACATGGCGAGCATCGCTCAACTCACGGGACAGTGCTTACTTATCACTAACAACTAACTAAACATCCCGTCGCAATCATCGTCCTTTGTTACAAGGGCAGAAGAGAATAATTATAGACACGCTGTGATGTCCATTTAATTGAGATATAACTCGAACGTTCAAAGAACCTACTATACATGGTTTTATGCATGAATTTAAGAGAAGCTAAAATGTGGCGTCTTGCGAATGAGGTTTCTTTTACTAACAGTGACTAACTAACAATTCGTAAAAGTCTTTGTTTACTTGAAGAAAATTGTTCATTTAATCTTCAATCTAAGATTGTAAAATCGTCGCTTAATACGGCGTTAAATAATTGCATAAAACATCACTATAACACTGTTACTGCTACTGAAGATGGGGGCATAGCCTCCGAAATGCGCATCTAGCTAATAAGTGCTTTGTGTTACGGTTTTTGGGTGATGTTTCTCTCAATCTTTGAGATTCTTTTATTTTACACTACTCTTCCTTTCTTTTCTCCACATATAGATAAACCTCTTCCTAATATCTAAGTCAATATTAGACCTTAAAATTTTCTATCTTTCTACGAATGCTTTTCTACCCTATGCTATCATACATTTTATATATCGTCGACGAACTTCAACATATCTAGTTCTTCTTTTTGAATTTTCACGCTTACACTTTTCATACTACATCTTCTTTAGTCTTGTTTATTACATTTACTTTACATAGATTGATTAATAACAGCAAAAAGATTCATCCATCCCTAACTCTATTTCCTCTTCTAGCTTCCTCTTCTTCCTCATCAATCCTCAATCTATCCAGAGCAGTTCATTGAAAATTATTCATTAAAATATCCTTATAATCTATTCCTGTTTCTTTTAAGACTTACATTGTACAATTCCTATTCTGAATATATTTAAGTAGCTTTAACTTGTATAATTTTTTTACTACTCTTGTCCTTTTCATCTCTCCATTCTTATTAAACCAACCTGATCACCTTTCTTCCATTTTATTTTATAACCTCCTATAAATAATCCTTAATAATATCTTCGATGCGTACAATATTAACCTGCCTCTTGTTACTTCCTCTTCTCCCTTCTCTTTATCTTTAACCGGAGCGTATAAATCCATCATTTTCTATAGCAGATATAAATTGCGCTCCATTAATTTGATTGAAAATGTACTCCAAAATTATCAACTGTCTCTTGAATTCACAGCGAAACAATTAAATCTAATAATTCCTTAACTAACAAGATACGAGAAAGGAAATTACATATTCAT
Organism: Leptodirus hochenwartii; assembly: GCA_947310635.1. Lineage (NCBI taxonomy): Eukaryota > Metazoa > Arthropoda > Insecta > Coleoptera > Leiodidae > Leptodirus > Leptodirus hochenwartii. The sequence continues at coordinate 7,049,743 of OX371176.1, read as the reverse complement.
CATTGATATTTGTTCTAAATTACGTGAAGAGCTCCTCTAAAATTTCATATTTAGGTCTGTTGAAGAATTAAACTGCTTCCATATCCAAGAGTAGATATGATGCTATTACGATAGGGTATTGGGTATTGGGTATTAGGGTATTGCAAGGGCTTAGCATAAGTTACGAGTCTAAGCTGGGTAGAATTACGAACATGTTCATATACTTTAATTCTGACATTTCTGACATTCTGCTGGTCGAAAGTGTTGCAATTTAAGGAATAAAGCCATATGGAGCGGAATGAAAAAAGTTTGTGTGTTTGAGCCGACTGAGCGAACTTTAAATAGAAATACTTATGGATAATCTAAATAAATAAAATAATTTTACAATTATAATTTATTAATAAATAAAATAAATATTAATAATTCATAACTTGTAGGACCGTCTAAAAAATTGCGACGTAGCACCAAATTATTTACATAGCAAATTATTTGCGTATATTAATGTTGTGCCAATGTACCCTAATAAATGTGAAATCCCGTTGACAGGCAAATAGAAGAGTTAGAAGGCCGCTGCTGTCCACGAAATGAAAAGAGACCTAGATATCTAACTGAACCCATATAACCAGCAGATGGCGACACTCATTTTCGCATTTACATTTCCATATTGGGACATCATTCATTTCTAATCACACTGTATTAATATACCCATCCTCAAATACGCATATGTTAAGGGAAATCGTAGATGGAACTGAGTACTGTGTGACTACTCTAAAATTTCAATATAAAGAGCTCATATAGATGTATTTTATAGAATGATTCTAACAAATTTCTTTTAGAGTTTCAATTTTATTGTAACATTTTTAGTTTTCGATAGATATAGCTATTAAATGAATCGAGGATGGTAAATTCCTATGAATATGGGGTCAGGTAGAAGAAACCGAAAATGTGCATGGTCAAATTCCTACAAACGCCTGTTGTCCATCGCCTTCCTCTTGCACGAAGCACTTATTTCTTGCACATGTAACTTTGTTACCTCGGGGTGATCTTGCAATAAAATGCAGGCTTCTGCATTCTGAATTTCTGTACTTTCACCAACTGGGTCATCTGGGTCATTATTAATTGGGTAATTGTCACGTTCGTTAAATATATGGGAACCTATATCTATATCTTCTTCAATGTTTGATTTCAATTGGAAATATTTCTTTTGAATATCAGTAACGAGGGATTAAGGAGCTTATATTCTTGGAGACCGAACCTTGTAGGAATTTACATGTGCCTTTGTAGGAATTTGACCATCATTAAATCGACTACCTGGATATTATAGGAATATGTATACACCCAAATAAATCATCACGAATATTGACTATGACTTGATCTATCGAAGCAACACATTACCCCGGAAGATTTTGTATCAAATTTGGTACATATTTCAGCTGCTAGTTAAAAAAAACTTTCTTCAACAACATGTGTTTATGTATCAAAAATAAATAAGGCTATTTTTTTATTCCAATAACTTAATTCAGTCTAGTAAGCAAAAAAACACTTGTAACAGTAAAAAATGTCAACGATTTGTAAGTAATTAAAATATACACTTTGCATATTATGCGGTCTTTACTTTTTGAATAAGTTAGTTTGGATTAAACCGCCTTGGGCAGAGCAGATTACCGAGGGACAAAGGATGTTTAATATTGGCAAGCTAAAGGATAAAGGTTGTATTTGTGATGATCGTAGTGAAAATTACTTTGTTTCTGAATGTGTTTATGCCAAGAAGGAAGATATGGAGGAACTTAAAGAAGTCAGGATGGAGATTCGAACTGCTGTACAAGATATTCATAAAGGAAAAAGCGATGATTGTGATTTTGATCATAAATTCCTTCTAGGTCAAAAATTTGTCACATGGTAGAGTAGTGGAGTCCTTTACTCACCCCAGTATTATTTCAATATTAGTTTAGGGAGTTATGACCCGAAAACGCTGCGCTGTTGGCACTCTGGAAACAGTTTAATGGTGGAATGGCTAATGGTCACAAAGTTCCTGCATACTTCCCCCTATCCCAGCTCAAAGCTATGGTGCATTTACTACTTGTGTACAATATCATCCTGGCTGGAATAGACTTGAATATAGTACAGTTAACCATCCCAAATCAGCAACTTCGATATCGTCAGCGAATTGTAATTTTCAACTTGTGATCAAACTAATTGGATATTGACCCTCGGCAAATACAATGCGGCTTCTAAAACAATTAGAAATGTAATTAAATATTCCATTAATCCAATTTATTGTGCAATATATTAGACAATTGAAAAAATAATCATAAAAAGCAAAACGACTCATTTCAGTGAAAATATTTAACTCGCACTTTTATTCGAAATATCACAAAAATACTACAATTTTCAATGCAAAATCTAATTACGTTATAAACGGTAACATTTATTTACTCCATATTTAGTCCAGTTACAAAATGCAGTACGTAATACAAAAATAACAACTCTTTAACATGTTATATTGTACCGAAGGACAGCTGTCAATCCAAACTTAAGCAATAACTTTAAATATTAACAATGGAAAACTTCAGCAAGACGCTTTTCCATATTTTGCCCTTCTGAAGATTATTTAAAAAAGGATTTTTTACGAATTTATGAAAAACCATAATGAATAATTTAAAAAAAGGGAAATTGGCGGTATCTCCAGATTATTTACTCAACTGAATTCTTGTGTATTGCGTCAAACGTGAATATGGCTATCTTATTTTATGACTTAAAATAAAATTTATAGCGAAATTTAAAGAGCATTAGAAAAATAGTATATAGTATATATAACTTCTAGTACAGTATATTTTACAATACGCAAAAATATGTAATTCCTATGTATGGATTTCGAAATGAATGCTCTTTTCGTAACTACTGAAGAGATGGAATGAATGGACGGATAGGTCATCACGATAAACTGGTTGAATCAGTGTTTTCCTGCATAACATGGGGATTTCCAAACTGGTAATATATGCGGGCAGAAATGACGAAATAATGGGGTTTTGTAATAATGGTATCGTTCGTATTGTACCTACGTGTTTTTAAACAAAGTTTTTACGCCCCAAGAGCCATATTAATCATATAACTAAAATTGACTTAATCCTACCCTTCTATTCGACTATATTGAATATTACTAAGCAAATTTCAAAGAGGCAAAACTAAAGCAACTGACATATATAATATGAAGAACACAAATTAATATTGTGTAAGACTATTAAATAAAATAAGTTTTAATTTAATTGAAAGGTATTTAACCGACATGCTAAAAATATTATAAAAATCTGCAATTTTTAAATTAAGAAAATAAACTAGTGCCCAAAAATAAATATTCTAAAGCAAGACAACTTAGAACATGACGAAAAATAAATATCCTTGACAAAAATTCTCGTTTTCCCTACTGCCAACTGTCAAAATGAAGCTGAGGTCGACTGTTGAGTGTCCATTGATTATAAATGGCGCCGTTATGCAATTAATGCATCGCTGGGTATATTTTTCAATACGTGTCATATTTCGGAATATTTTGCTCACAGCAGTGATATTTTGAACATATCAGGTAGGTCAAAAAAAGGTACTTTCAAATCCAGTCCCTGGTTTTATGTTCATTTTAAATCAGAGGTCTTTAACAAATAATACTCCAGTAAAATGAAGATGTGTTACAGTTAGTGAAGGAAAAGAGAAGTATTTTTCGAAGTTGTTGCAATCTAGTCATAAGCTGTCATGTAAATAAGGTAAACAAGGGGAAAACAGCTGCAGAATGTTGAGAAAAATAATCATGGAAAGTAGATAGCTCAAGACAGGATAACCTGCGAAAGTAAATGGGAAATGTCACTTTTAAACAGAAATTTAATAAATCAGGTAAATATCTACTAAATTTAATAAATCAGATATCTACTAAATTTCGCTTAGAAATTTTTAAGGGACGTAATCCTTCAAATTTCTAAAACTTCCATGAGGCTTAATAATCTCAACATTACTGACCATTACTGAGCCTATTTACGTAAATTATTAATACACTACATACTTAAATTGGTAGGTCCTACCCTCAGAGGTGCTTTACAGGAAATATTAATTATTTCCAAAATATCCCTATGAAATAAAGAAATAGAGAGATCACAGGACGAGGAAATTCATCATGTGAATCTGATACATGCAGTAAGTGTTCTAAAATATAAAATTCCCTTCATTTAATACACGAACAAAACAAATTAGCATCTGCATATATTTTTATATAAAAACTCAATTATTTTTATACCTAAAAAGTTTTTTTCCTGTCGTCAAATGCATAAATTCATAGTCTATTGTTTCAATTATTCGCAACATTTTGTGTAGGTACACAGATTTAAGCATAGTAAAAGAATTTATTCAATAAACTAATATTTTATAATATATTTCATATATTTGCAAAATATCCCTATGAAATAAAGAAATAGAGGGATCACAGGACGAGGAAATTCATCATGTGAATCTGAACCATACAGTGATGAAATGTTGTTCTAAAATATAAAATTCCCTTTATTTAATACACGAACAAAATAAATTGGCATCAGCATATATTTTTATATAAAAACTCAATTTATTTTTATACCTAAAAAGTTTTTTTCCTGTGGTCAAATGCATAAATTCATAGTCTATTTTTTCAATTATTCGCAACATTTTGTGTAGGTACACAGATTTAAGCATAGTAAAAGGATTTATTCAATAAACTAATATTTCATAATATATTTCATATATTTCCAAAATATCCTTATGAAATAAAGAAATAGAGGGATCACAGGACAAGGAAATTCATCATGTGAATCTGAACCATACAGTGATGAAATGTTGTTCTAAAATATAAAATTCCCTTTATTTAATACACGAACAAAATAAATTGGATTCAGCATATATTTTTATATAAAAACTCAATTTATTTTTATACCTAAAAAGTTTTTTTCCTGTGGTCAAATGCATAAATTCATAGTCTATTTTTTCAATTATTCGCAACATTTTGTGTAGGTACACAGATTTAAGCATAGTAAAAGAATTTATTCAATAAACTAATATTTCATAATATATTTCATATATTTCCAAAATATCCTTATGAAATAAAGAAATAGAGGGATCACAGGACGAGGAAATTCATCATGTGAATCTGAACCATACAGTGATGAAATGTTGTTCTAAAATATAAAATTCCCTTCATTTAATACACGAACAAAATAAATTGGCATGTGCATATATTTTTATATAAAAACGCAATTTATTTTGATAAATGCATAAATTCATAGTCTATTTTTCCAATTATTCGCAACATTTTGTGTAGGTACACAAATTTAAGCATAGTAAAAGAATTTATTCAATAAACTCATATTTCACTGTAACATGTTTGGAATTTGATATTATAAGGTACGTTGTCTATAGAGGATGATCCAATAAATTTTTGATCGATACCTGTCAATCATTCTACACCCTGATGTGACGATAAAACACCTGTTTGATTTTATAAGACGTGCATATATTATGTCTTGCCTCAATCTCGTTCAAGCTTCGTGGGCGAATTAATTTATCTCAGATGCATATATATTTTTTAAATATAGTAACCCATAAAAAAATGCAGGACAATAGTTAAAAAAATTGTACAGGTATACAAAGCATATATATATATTACATTATATTTACACAATTAAGTATATATACCTGGGCTCTGTCTACATTTAAAAATAAAATGTTTACGTATGAAAAAAAGCTAGGAAATGCAGATGTGTAAGTAAATACTCATGAGGCGAAAAGTTAAAACTAACAAAACAAATCTCGAACTGTGTTCTACCAAGCCACAAATGTACGAAATTTCCTTCGTGCTATACGCCGAAAAATAAACGATATAATTCTGTCATCCCATTGTTAAAAAACTGCGAAATAAAACCTGAAATTACACGAGCTATGATTTTTTCAAACGAATTTGTGAAATGTGAATTTCGTACGTTCATATTGATTTAATTCTAACATCGAACAATTTATTTTTAATTTGTCGTGGTCTACATATTAATTCGAGAACAGAATTACAAGGGGTGGATGAAAAACTTATTCCAGGTCAAATTACAGTATTGAGCTAGACATTGAAAAATTGATACAGAACAAAGTTTGGACCCGTCGCTTATAAATTGCCCACGTTACCAACGAATGTTGGCCCTGAGCTGCAAAACTCGACCGCAATCGTAATTAATTGGTGATTAATAAACTTGACACTATGCCTTTACTCGTTGTGGCCCCGTCATTATACAGCAATGGAACAGGATTCGCATATATAAGGATCCTTACAAATTTATAATAAATCTGGAATATATTATTTTAGGTAATATGAGAGAATTTTGTCTAATTATATTTACTAATGTTTTCGTTTTTATATCATAAACACACCATTCTACTTTTTCAAATTATAGTCAAACCAAAAGTAATCAAAATTTATATTAAAAATATTTTTATTAAATAAAGTAAATAGACAAGATGAAACGTCGTTAATCGTATTTTTTATTGTTTAAAAATAAGCATTTAAAAAAATAAATTAAAAAAATATATGTCGTGGATAGAAAAACTTTTAGCATGTTGACTTTTTATTCAGATGTATAGCAATCACGGTTAGTGACAGAGGTATTTTATTCATTTTTTTAATTTTGAGCTACTGAAGATGGGGGAATAGCCTTCGAAATACGTATCTAGCTACTTAATGCTTTGAGTTATGGTATTTCTATACGAATCAGTGTACAATTGATTTTTGAATCCAGATATGTAAAATAATATATTCGGCTTGGAATAATATTAATATTAAACGTACCAATAGATATTTTACTAAACAAATTTTGAAGGAGTTAAATATGTAATCCTTCTCTGTGGGAATGTACGTCACTATGTTAGTGTGTAATGGCTATTATCCTAGATCCTACCGCTGGCTTTAGTGCCATTGAAATGGTTAAATAGGACTCCGTTTGCTGTTCCTTTCTCTGTGTAGGACCTCCACTATAAGGATATTTTATGTATGTACAACAGCTTGGGACTGAGCAAGTGACGGTGGTCGTGTACATCTTGAAGTGGTTAGCTACCGTTAGTAGAAAGAAGTAAGTTAATATTATCTTCGCCTTTTCTCGTCCACTGTATTAAAAAACTCATGTTTGGAGAGATGAAGAAATTATATTTAAGCATTTTTTCTTGAACCATTTCTATTTTTTTTTAAATAATGCTTTCTTCTATCGGATTAGAAATATATTGAAATATAGCCGCGTAGATTCAATAATTTAATAATTCAAATTTGGTAATCAAAGTATAATATAAAACACAACGTACATTTTAATTGAAATATTCTGTCTAATATGCAGATACTTTTTTTTTATTCTATATTTTATATTGGCTTATGATTAAAACAACGTTGCAACTCTGTTTTACGATCGTCAAGCTTTGAAGTGAAGAATGCTTGGATCGATAACTATTATTCTTTCATACAACGTTGTCAGACTTCATAAATATAGTCGCATATTTTTTATATAAACAGCTGGCAAGTTTATAATTGAAATTCCTGTGTAGTCTATTAAATCTTTAAAGGTTTATCTGCGTGAAGCAGAAAATAACTAACAACATTCATGTTATGTACATTATATACATATTGTGATTTTGCTTGAAGCCATCGCGTTCTCTTAAAAAGCAAAATTTAAAAAAAGGATAATCGGAATGCCAATAAAAAAGATTACTAGCGTTAAAAAAAAACTAGATTTCATATTATATTGTAGGGATGTAATAGACTAGCCTTTGTTCCCTATGTGAATTGATTTCAAAAAAATGGTTTACTAATGTAAAAGGAAACTGTGGAGGATGGGACTTTAGAGAACAAGCTCTTGCAAATGTGCGAACCATTTTCAAATGATTGTATAAAATATAATCCCAATCGCAAACGATTAATTTGCAATATTAAAAAGGATTATAATCCTAGAGAAGGACAACATTTCTGTCTGTTTCGTTCCGTTCTGTTTTTGTATGTTAAATGAGAAAATCCTTCACATTTCAGTACAACATTGGCAAAGAGACAATTTATATCTTATACCGCGAATAACAACGTCGCTACATTGTATTGTCCCGCGTAACATACATTATATTGTCAAGTCGATGCTCCAGTATTTATCCTGTCTGTGTGAGAAGCGGCAACAGTGTATAAATCACGGTCGCCTTTGTTTTATATCGCCTTGGCGAAACGATACAACCCTCTCTAATGTGACAAGTCAACGCTGGCTACAGTCATCCTGACTTTCGTGTAACTGTTCCTGGAATGACAGCACATAGCGGGAACTCCCAGATATACCTCATCAAAATTCTGAAGAATACTTTTATAATTTGCAAATTTTTGATTAAACATACAATATAGGTTAAAATTATACATATAACATATTTTTTTGTCGAAATTCAACCGAATATCAAAAGAATGATAATTTGTGGGTTTATGGAATTAAAAGTTGCAAATTGACAGAGTGTGTTAGATATGATAAAATTATATCTCAATTAATGTGTAGGTACAGAAAAAATTATATATAAAGTGGTAGATTTTCTTATACGCTAGTTCAACCCAAAATATCACGAAAATTCTGGAACTAAAAAAGTTTAATTTAACATTACGAATATTCCGCAAATGTTACCGAATCCAGAATGGAAGCAGATGGTAAATTATGAAATAGCTCCTTATACGCTCCTTCATACCCCATACATTTCTTTCAGCAGCTTATGATTGATCGCTTTAATCTGTTGCAATTAGTTGAGATCAAAGATCATCTCACATCAGATGCAGCAAAAGCAATTTGAGGAATATATGCATCATGAGGCTCCTTATATAAGACGCAATTAAAGCCACTACAAATTATATGATCAGGACTATTTATAATTAAGACAGGCAACATTCGATGGTAAACTTATATATACCAAATGATACTCGTATATTACACATTCCTGGATTGTATATGTTAAAAATTGCAGAATACGAATATGATTGTAGTGAAATATGAAATAATGTAGACTCGCACAATCGCTATATGCGAATAAATGTATACAAACTGAGTCTAGGTAAATTGCTACAAAGCAATTGATCCAAGGTAAATTGATCCACGGTAAATTGATCCAAAGACAACTTGATACAACGGTAAATTAATCCAACGACAAATTGATCCGACAGTAAATTATTCCAAAGGTAATTTGTTCCACGTGCACTTGATCTAATAGTACATTTATCAAGAAATATCATATACTTTGACCTGACCTCACCTGACCGGTGTAAACATGTATAACATCAATTAATTACCTAAACAGGTTTTTTTTCAAGATAATTTCTATGTATATTGAATCCTGATCTGACCTGACCATATATTGTGCAGTTTACTTTGACATAACCAGACCTGACCTATTTCAAAGATTTTTTTTGGATGAAAGTACCATTGGATCAATTGCACATGGATTAAATTACCTTTGGATCAATTTACCATCGAACCAATTTGTCGTTGGATCTATTTACCATTGGATCAATTGCTTTGGTGGAGCAATTTACCGCAGGCGATACAAACTGCATATTATACAAAGAAAATTAGTCTATGTTCATTACATTTTTATGCAAGTAAGCTGTATAACGAAATACTAATAACGATTAAGACATTAGATACAAAACAATATAAAAAGCAACAGAAAAATTATATCACTAAACAATAAGATGATCTATATTGATATATCAAGGAAGACATATATCAAATAAAATATTTTTATTAATATATCCAATATTTTGCAGTGTAAATTAACAGAGGATCATAAAGGATGACAAATCCTACGATTCCTCCATTTCTTTACTTTGTATTTTCAACTTCTTCCAACCAAATTTCATTTATATTGTTAGAAACACAATTTTAGAAACATAATATATATTATCTAGAAATGGAATAAAATTTACTTTACTTTATCAGTTTATTTTGTTCGCTTTTACTCGGATTATATTAGTCCGGGCTAGATTTATGAAAACTATTTAAATTTATGGCTCTGTTTGTATATTATTAAATCTAAAGTGGCTTATCTTATTGGATATTATACTCAATATGGTCTAAACCTAAAAATGAGTTTATCTGGCTTTAGTCTAGATGGACTAGGTTTGTATGGAAAAGAGTGGTTTAGAACATGATATGGGAATTGCATTCCTTTGAGCTCTGACTCGCTCTGCCACCTTAGAAACTTCTATATATTCGATATATACTTGAATAATATAAATACTTGTTATCATACAGGAAGTTTATCTTCCTTTCTAAATACAAAAAAAAAAACTCTTCTTCAACATGCTCCAAAATGTTTTCCTATCCCCACGTAAATATCAAATCTTAAAAAGGTATATTTCTCTATTAATTCTTTACGTTATCTTATTCATATCAAGTTGATTCTGCTAAAGTTCGTAACTTCATTTCCTCAATAGAAATGAGAATGTCTAAGATATCAAATAATTGATATGTTGCAAGATTACTTTGTGATAATTCATATTAAATGAAATAGGCAATAAAACTACATAATGAAAAAGATTTCATCCATTTTACCATCGCTTTAATCTGTATACTTATCTTTCGTCTGTTTCTTAACTTCTTCTTTTATTATATAGAATTGACAGTGATGTAGTTTCATAAAAAGTAAATGCATATGACCAAAATTAATGTCCCTAAAAAACGTAACAACTAAAGTGCAGAGAGATGAAAAATGGCAACGGATGGTCTCCATACTTTATATTTAATTCACCAGGCGAAGACGAGATATGTACAATTGTATATGTTCCCAAATGGTGCAGTAAATCATACGATAAGTATATTCGTATCTGTTGTAGCATTTATATCTCCAGAGAAATAATACCAAGAGAAGGGAAATTTTGAATAGAATTGTGTTACATACAATAGTGGCATTTCTGTAAGAATATTTCTGTAAAATACAAATATGAGTGCTCGAATAGTGATTACTCTGCAGACACTTCGAAGATTATATAGAGTTCTAACTCAAACTGGAATTTTCCAGAAATGCCCTGAATTTCACGGAATTCTGGTAATAGTTTTGATTTAGTCCGCTAATGGTTTAGTTTCTAGTCGTGTTCGAAATGAAATTTTAATTGAAGTTACTACTTTTGACATATTTTATTAAATAAAATTCTATTTCAAAGTTCCGAGGACTAAACTTTACGCACTAATAGACATTGCGCTAATCTTTGATGGATTCTAAAAATTGATCGGTTTCTTTTTACAAAATACTAAAAATACAAAAGGCTCAACAGAAGAACCAACTGGAAAAAGGCTCAACAGAAGGACCAACTGGCAAAAGGCTCAACAGAAGGATCAATGTTCAAAATTAAGAACTATGGCAATTAAATACCTTTAAACTAACAATAAATTTGCACTATCCATAAGAAACTTTTAAATTAATCAACAGTTACAGAAAAAAATATTTTGACAGGAAATGATCATATGGTCGATATTGCCACACATGTTCCGTTTATCAGGCAAGGACAATGCTTTCCTGGGCTGAAAGGTCCTGAGGCGGTTACATGAACAGCGAGCAGATAGAGAAATATCAGCAGGAACTGCAAGAATTATTTATGGGAGGATTTAGAGAACGTACTATGATGGTCTTCAGTTTGGCAATTATCATGTTAAGCATTCATTAGCAGCTTTCACCCTTACCGATTTTCAAACATTCACTTATTAAGTAAAACTTTGTAATCAACAGTTGATAAAATATAAAAAATGTTTAACGATTTAAATTCTAGTATCGAATATCACCCAAATACCGTAACTTAAAGCATTAAGTAGCTAGATGCGCATTTCGAAGGCTATGCCCCCATCTTCAGTAGAAATGTCACGGTATTTGGGTGATATTCTATACTATCATTTAACACCGTAGTGATCATTTTTTAAATCGATTTAAATTCTGACAATAAAATCTGCTGGAAAAATGCTGTAGCAAAAATTAAGAGAGAACAAACAAACGCCACAGTAAAAATTTATAACTAACAGATCAAAAATGTTACTGTAAAATATCTAAACGCAGCAAATTTGGTGGTCAGCACAGTACCTACTTCACCATCCTGAGCGGTGTTTGTTTATGGCATTGGAGGCCGCAGGATTCGCAGGTCCTTCGTCACTACCGCCAGAATGACTACCGGGCGGGCACTGCCCGTAGATGCAATTTAGCAAACTAACATTCGCGATAAGCTGTAACCGCTACGGTATTACCCGAGTAATACCCGAGTATTACAAGCCGCCTCTTCAGCAGCACGTATACAGAGCTGTAAAGAATGTTTACGATCGTGCTTTCCAACGACTAAGCGTGAAACCGATTCCAAATTAATACTGTGGAGTTTGTTCCGCGAGTTGATGATTCTTTATTACGGCTGGATTTTGGAAAAGTACACAAGTACATTTAGAGCGAAACGATTGTGCTGTATGGAAGACAATAAAGTGTACACCCAGATGAAAAATATTAATCTTTGATTATTAAAATAATCGATTTTTCATCCAGAAATTTAAATATGGCATATAAATCGTAGGATTATATATATTTTATTAAAAAATATATACATAGGTAGGCGTTTTCATATAATCAACAAAAGTGCATGAAAAATCTTGATTTTTCGTGTTGAAATCATTTTTTCGTTCGAGCAAACAATTTCCTTCCTTCTCTTCATTTCTGTGTAATTGCTGCTAGTTTAAAATGACTTTGTCCTGTACATGAAATAGTTTCGTATAATTTACGCCTGATAGGTTACAAGCCGACACAAGAAGATATGACCTCGTTCGGTCACGTTTTGATTCGGTGTACAACTCGATGGCGACACACCGCAAGATAATTGTACCCCGGGAATACCTTGCCTCGATAATTAATTCTTTTGAATAATTAAGACCGCCAACGATTTACCCAGCATACTATCTCCATTATTGAATTATAACCGTGGAGAATCTCGTCGACATATCTCATAAATAACAGTCACGACGTAAAGGCGAAATTACAGAAACGAACAGAATTTTTTTATTAATTTTATTGCAACAGCGATATTATTTTATTTGGTGGCCATCAGAGTAGCACAATTCGAAATTTGTTTATTAATATTATGTGTTAATATTTTATTAATGGTTTCATAATATTAAATTTAATTCCTAACATTATTAACATTAATTCTCATTAAGTAACTTTCGAAAACAACTAAGGTCATACATTTATGTAGCATAACCGACTTTTCCATAGAACTACGATAACAATTTAGTGTTTTTATTTTCATACAAAAGGGAATTTAGTAGAGAAAAGCAGTGTCACACGTTATTCCCACAGGATGCACTAGGACAATCGTCCTGACCTGAGCAGGAAACACGATTTCGGAGTTCGCTGCAACCGACAAAGAAACTTGATCGTTTTGCGTATATACGGATTACTGTCAGTTCTCGACTTACGACCATTCGCACTTACGATGAAAAGAAAAATCGTAAGAAAAATCCGTTGTTTTCAGTTTTCGTCAAATATTCACTGCGTGCGCCTTATAAATAATAAACCAGCATGAGAACTTAAATTGTTCCATTCAACCGTTTCAACTATAATAAAGGACAAAGAACGAATTCGTGAAGCAGTAAAAAAATCGGTATCAGTAAAATCAACGATCATCATAAAAAAACGAAATGGTCCCATACATGAAATGGAAAAATGGAAAAATGGAATGTAGAAATGACTTGGATGGAGGACTTATTACAAAAGAATGTTCCACTTAACTTCATGACCATCCAAACTAAGGCACGCAGTCGTTTCGAAGATTTGAAGAAGAAGGAGGGTGATAACTGTAACGAAAATTTTAATGCAAGCTCCAGCTGGTTTGAAAGATTCAAAAAACGTGAAATCTACCATAATGTGAAGATTTGTGGAGAAGCAGCAAGTGCAGATTCGAAAGCTGCCGAAGCATTTAAAGATAATTTGGAAGCGATGCTTGAAAAAGAGAATTATTTGCAGCAGTAAATTTTCAATGTCGATGAAGCCGCCATATTTTGGAAGAAAATGCCCGAACAGACATACATTCATAAAGAAGCTAACTGCATGCGCGGTTTTAAAGCATCCAAAGACCGTTTGACCATTTTGTTGGGTGGAAATGTCACCGGGCTTAAACCGAAGCCATTTTTGATATATAAATCTCAAACCCAAGTCTACTTTACCGCTACATTATCATTGGAATAAAAAGGCTGCCTTTTCCAAGACTAGTTTGATAACTGTTTTATTCCAGAATTAAAGAAATATTGTGATGAAAAAGACATAGCTTTTAAAATATTATTGATTCTTGATAATGCTCCAGGTCATACTCCACACTTAGCGAAATCACATCCAAACATAAAAGTGCTTTATTTACCTCCTAACACCACAAACATTCTACAGCCGATGGATCAAGGGGGGTATTGACAACTATAGACCAATCTCAATGCTACCCGCATTTACTAAACTATCGGAAAAAGTGATAAACACACGTCTGACACAATTTTTGAACGTAATAATTTTTACCATAAGGATCAACATGGATTTAGGAAATCAAAGTCAACTATAACAGCAATTATTGAAATAATTGAGAAAATAGTTGAGGCTCATGATAAAAATGAAAAGGTACAAATTACTATGTGTGACTTAAGCAAAGCATTCGACTCGGTTGATCATGAGATCTTGCTTCAAAAGTTACATTTCTACGGCTTGCGGGGAATTTATCTAAATCTAATGAAGTCGTATCTGAACAACAGACGCCAACAGATCTATTGGAATGGAAAGCTTTCTAACACAGACACGATTACAACTGGGGTACCTCAAGGATCTATTATTACGCCAGCATTATTTGTAATCTACATCAATGACCTTCTGTACATCGTAAATCCCATAGCGGCCAGTCTATATGCAGATAATTCCTCTTTTATAACGGGAAGTGACGATGCCAAAACAGAGGTGATAGAACAGTGTAAAATTTGGTTTAGCAGCAACAAATTATTACTGAATGTTGACAAAACTCAAAATATGACCTTCACAACAAAAATACGAAGAGAGGAGTCAGTAAAATTCCTAGGATTGCATGTGGACCCAAAAATAACATGGTAAGAACATATTGATAAGCTATGTAAATCACTTTGCTCCGCTATATATTGCATTAGAAGAAGGAAAGAAATTAGTATATTACACAACAACAAAGATGTTTTCATAAGAAACGAAGAACAACACTCTTACAATACCAGAAATGCTAAAGATATTGTGGTACCTCTTCATAGACTTTCACAATGTCAAGAACGGTCAAGATACTTGAGTATCAAAATGTATAACTTTCTTCCAAACCAACTCAAAATGATAAATAACAACAATTTCAGAAAAAACTTTTTAAAAAAATTCTACTGTACGAAGAACTATACGAGAAGGACCAATTTTTAATATTAATTTTAGTATGTATATGAAAGTTGCTAAGTAATTATGTATGCATAAAATGTATCGTAAATCTTATTATGTGACTATTATTGACAATTTGTAGAAATTTGAACAATAAATGTATTCTATTCTATTGCTAACTTCAAAACGCATTATTGAAGAATCACTTTTGCCCAAGCAATTTGAGAGAATTTTGGAAAAATTACAACATCTTTCATGCATTGAAAAAAAAAATATCATATACTGTTTCGGATAATAAAATTAATAGTTAGTAATCGAACTACAATGAAAATAATTAATTTGAGCATATACTCGATTCGGTATCAAATATTGATGGAAAACAATACAAAATAATTACATTTAAACAAATCAATGGAGCGCATAATTTAATTAAAGACCATTAATAAATAACGTAGGTCAGTGGATTCTATTTAATAGTGTGTAAATGTTTTTAATTGAATTATTCTACTTGCAGAAAATCATTGGCAATTAAAATAATAATAGGGTAATTGATCTCTAAAGAAATAACAAAAATCACACTTGAATCATCCCTTTCAATCTCTTAGTTAAAGAGTCCGCAATCCTAAAGATTGGTTGGAAACAGCACGCCATGCCGATCTATCCTGAGCTAATCCCTTCATCTCCCTATAGCTATTCATCTCAACGTCTTCAACTATCTGACTCACATACTCCAATCTAGGCCTACCTACCCCTCTCTTTCCCTCCACTCTACCTTCTATGATCAATTGCATAATCCCCCCATGCCTAAGAATATGCCCTACTAATCTGTCTCTCCTACGCTGTAACACTCTCCAAATACTTCTCTTCTCCCCTACTAACTCTAGTACAGCTTCATTTGTTACTTTATCTTCCCAACCAATCCTCATCATCCTCCTATAACACCACATTTCAAGTGCTTCTAATCTACGCTTCTCTTCCTTTCCTATAGTCCACGCCTCACACCCGTACAGTGCTACACTCCAAACATATACCTTCAGTAATTTTCAATCTCTTGCAAATAGAAAATTTATTCCACGAAGATTTTGAGCAAACGATGTCATATTTCTCTTATATTACTTTCAATGCAAAGTCAATCTATGTATGACATATTTTATAATGAAACAATTTCCTCATGTTTCTTCAAATTGATAACAAACTTAAATTTTATAACAAATTGTCACTGTTTATATGGCCCGATGTGTAACTTTATAAATTGAAAAGGTTTGATATTAAAAAGGCATTTTCCGAATAAGGGAGGTTTTAGGGTAAGAGCAACTGATATATATTAACACTGATAATATTCCTTGCAAGATATTTTATGCAGATTGAGTGCTCAATGAAGGAATATGCTAAATTTCCGTGAAGAACTAATACTTATACATTTAATTGCTATCATTTTTAAAGTACAAAAAATGGACGTAATTGTCCTTCTTAGTTTGAAAATACACTTTACGTTTAATAATAAATAACAGCGTTTTGAGGTGCGCGAGATTAAACTCCTGAACATGATTTGATTTCAGTAACTATATACAGAACATTGACGATGATGGATTACCACCTAATAGATTCGAATTTTATTTTATGAAAGGATCGCCTTCTTTAAAGGACGTAATATCATACTGGATGACAATTATTTGGACCACTAATTTACTATTTCTTTGTTCTTTTTTTAATATAAAGGATCGAACTAAATGCTTAGCTTTTATTCGAAAGCGTTTGTTTTAAAAATGTCGTTACCATATGGTGATAATGAACTGAACATACAAAAAAACATGTTTGAAAAATTATACAACATCATTTATCATTGTTTTGTTAATATTAAATAAATAATAGTGGTATTTAATATTTTTTAATGATTGTGTCTGCATTTCATATTTGTCACTCTGTATGTAATATGCAGAAGGGGTATAAAGTCCATTTATCATTCATTAAAATGATGTAAATATTTAATGAAAAAGGCTTTATTTTCTCTTAAACAGCGTATATATAAAAGAAAATAATTTAACGGAATAAAAATGAATGTAGAAATGTTGTGTTGCATTGTATATATTAAATTAATACTAATTAATTGTTTGGTTTATTTATTTCAACTTTTAATTTGTTTCAGGTGAGTTTACAAGATGAAGGAAACTAGGAGACATTTCTCAGAATGCTTAATTCAGAAAAATTGGTATGTACTAAATATATTGTGCATAAAAATGTTTTTTTTTCATTTTGTCGCTTTAAATTTTCAACAAAATTCTTTACAAAGACACTATTTACTCTTCAATAACAACTGTTTGATATCATGTCATTAAATTGTTCGCAAGAACAACAATAATATTCGAAAATTCTGCAGAAATGTAAAAACAATAATGCTAAATAAATAAAAATGCATTTTTATATAGGTAAATAAAACACAATTTTATGTAGATCAATTGTGTTCGAAATATTTGCAATTTTGCTAAACAATTTTTTATATCGGTGCTTAATGAAAAGAAAAAAATGTAGTACTCAGCAAGTGTTTATTTATTGCTATAAAAAAAAGCCTTATATTCCCATCACTAAATCCTTCGTTTGCTGCTCAACTATTTACGATAGAATGATACATTTTTAAGAAAATCAATTTGGGTATTACGATTTTATTGCAGATACAGAAAGGCCCTCAGATTTTATATATACAGAAATCACACAGTATATCATAATAAATTCGTATACAAACGGCATAATTCATGACAAAAGAACAAGAAAATAATAAAGAATACCAGCGTATTTTTCTTTGTTATCATCGATCTAGATATTTCGATTAAGAATGTTGTATTGTTGAAATTTCCTTCATAATATCGAATACGTCGGTTGAAGAAAATTTAATAATATCCTTAATTTCTTGCACCAAAAAACACTATATCCTTAAAATCACTATCGTCTTTACCATTGTACTGAAGCTTTCGTTTGTTGATTTTATTAAAAATTTCTAGTACTATTGTCTTTTGTAGTTCCCCCATTTAATTTTCCTATCCATCCTCCAATTTTTACCAAATTTCTACTAATAATCACAAAACCGAATATATCTGCTTCAACCTACAAGCTTTAAAATCATCATATTTTATTTCCAAGACTACTATTAATAAAAATCGTTCTCTTAAAGTAAATCAAAAAAATTAACGAACTATTGAAAGAATATTGTAGCTGATTATATATTTTGCACATTTTTATATGGATTGCCTACACTAATTTTTAAAATTTAAATTTCAAACAACGTATTTTAATAGATTTATTAGTTTGTCGAAAATTTCTATTTTATTCGATTCATTTAGATGTTTTATTTATTCACACAGCTGACTTTTGGGTAAAATGTTAATACTCATAAGTAAGTTCAAATAATTTATACGAATAAAGAGTAAGTCAACGCATTTATCCAAATACAATTCTTTTGCACGTTGTTTAGACCATCCATCTAAATTTATTACTAAAATAATTCTCCATAAATTTTATAAGCGTTTCCTGTCATTTGAATAACGAAAATAATTTTAGCAAAAAAATGTTCAATTTCCCTAAAGTCTTCTAATACATCGCCGTCACAATCACCACGAGAACCGTCTTTGATATTTCCACAACAAAAAATGCTATTTGTAAACCCCCACGGAAGAATCGGAACCGGAAGAATCCGCACGAACACACGAACAACCAAACAGAATAAAATATATCGGACAATTTGAACGCTTAAAAAGGATGCGTACTTAATTACTGGAAAAAACACTTTTTGCCCGAGTTTAAATTGCAGTATTTTTTCGAATTTGTAATTTAAATTATTTTTATTACGAATTGAAAACTAGGAATATGAAGACCCTTAAATTAGCAATCAAAAGTCCTTCATTATATTCATTTGCATTTTATTTTGGCATCGCACTGTACGAAATATGAATATATATTATATCCTGTTTCTGTGCGCGTGCTCACGTTTATGTTTGCGTAATAAATATACGTTGGTCACGCTAGAAATCCACCAACTTTATGTATGATGTAAAAAAGTGATTCATCTACATAACACAAGAACAAATTTTACAAGACTATTGAGATTTTTATGAGTAGATATAAATAGAAAGTGCGGAGCAAAAATAAATCTATTTCGTACAATAAAATTTCCTACATTTTATTCTAAATTATATTTAGAATATATGATTATTAGATTATGGTGATATATTTTACCATAAAAAAAAACTGGATACTAAATAATTTTTTTACTTGATATTTTTAACCCTACACTATATTAATGCTATATCCTCAAAATTCGGCCCAAAATACCTTCGGCCAAAATTACCATTACCATTAAATTACACATTCCGAAATGTGTGTATAGAATATTGGAGTTCATCCATTATAAACACATAACACATGGCCCTTATTTGGGTACCACCATCATCACATTGTTGAATTAGATGAGATATTATTCCTATTTAATGGGAAGCTTTGTACGTGCATGGGATATGGACTACCAAAGTGGAGGACCAACGTGTGCATTACATCATATGTGTAATCATTTTACGAAAGTACGTGGTCTATAATAAGTGAGAATCCAAAATTGTTGAATTTCACCAAAAGGTTCGCTAAGAACAAATGTTTTAGAATGGCTGTAATTTATTTTGGCACCTGTTCAAAAATGTATATATATTGTATATATTATATAATGTATATAATATTAAAAATTCGAAACCGTTTTGAACAAAATGAAGCTTTTTCAGAAATGTTTGTTTTCCATTTTTTAATTTTGATAGAAATGTCGGTTACATAAATTAAGAATTAATTTAAATTTAAATTATAGCTTCTTTAGTATGTGAAAAATGTTTGCCTATGCAAAGCATTACAATATTTTTTTACAGGAATATCAGAGTCCACTCAATTTTGACAATGAAAATTTAATAAAAAATTGCAATTATTTGTTAACAAATCTATATAATTAATATATACTAGTGGAATATCTACAATTCTATGTAGCAGTTATATATAGAATAGTTGCTAGGATCAATTGGCCACCCCTGTCTCATATATGCATGTTAGTTGCCCTAGGGGATCGCTTTGTGGAACGCAAAATCTTTAGTGCGATGTTTGAGTATTAACGTTTGTGTATAATACCATTTCAGCAAATTACAAAATACATAGCGAAATATTTTGTGCTTGCCAAAATTTGTCAATTTTTGCCAAATTTGCCAAGATCAAAATTTGTGGATCTGCTGATGTGCTGGGAAATTTTCGAAAAGGGAGAAAATTAATTATTGCAGAATTTTATTAAAACGTTTTAACGTAAGATCCCTTAAGGAAGAATCATAACTTTGTAGCATAATCTTCATTATTTCTAAAGAGATTTTTGATGTTCCAAATTGGCTGCTGGAACATGCTGTATATCATGTTCTAAGTTTGCAATTTTTTAATAATACATACTACGAAATGTAATCATCATTCAATCTATTTCTGAAACATTCTTTTATAAAATTGAAACATTTGAGGAGAACAAATATAATAATATAGCCATCGCTAATTTTTTCAAACAACTAACGGTTTCGAACATATTTCTTGTGCATTATTTTGAAGTGAAACTTCTATAGGCGCGGTAGGGCAAATTGCTATCAAATTGTTAATCAAATTCGCGATGAGTAGGTTGAAAGAAAGTAAATTTTGTGCATGAGGCACTAGTGGGTGCATTTCTATTTGTCGATGGCTAGCTCAGCTGTATCAGATTCATTTCGTTGATCTCTCACACCGCGTTTATCTTCACGTGTAAACGGCACGCCTGAATCAGTGGCATTCAAATTCTCTATACCACTCACTGTGTCCGCACTTAACGACGGTATCGATTCATCCAGTGTATTTGAGGTCGTTGGAAGGTTATGTTGCCCACCGCGTTTCTTTAACGCACTTTGCCTGGCTCGATACTCTCTACTTCTTTCCAAGGTACTTGTTGGCACTTTTCTTGGCGATTTATTCGCTTTCTTCCGTTCTCTAACGGCTCGCACTCTGTCTGTACTTGTCTTTTTCTTCATTTCACTTTTCACACAATTGAAATTGTGTGAAAAAAAAAATATATATATGAAAAATAATAAAAATCGTTAACAAATGGAAAAAAGCAATGCATAAAATCAACTTTTCTTAGGAGCTAAGAAGTTTCACTTTTACCGCGCGAGAGTCTCACGCATTTTTATTTTATTTCGCCCAATAAAAGATTATTTCAATTCTTTCCAAGAAATTTCTCAAATCAACAAACTTCGGTTTTAATATATGGAAAGAAAGCTTCTTTATATAGACAAAGATATATTAATATTTGGTATTTGCAAAAATCCTCCCTCGAAAATTTTCAAATCGATATTTTTTACTTATGTGCTCTTTGGAGCAAAATTAATATTGATACTTGCATGAATAAACTGTAAAATCTTTAACAAAATTCATTAAATATCGACAATATCTAGACAAATCATATTTGTTTCTTTCGTGTGAACCAAATTTTTATATGTACATATTTCAACAATTAAAAAAATTAATAATTTATATTGGTACAATATTTACATTTTCATATAATCGCAGTATTATTAACATCGTTATTTTGAAAGCGCCTAATTTTGTAAAAGCGCCAAATTCAAAACATTTAAAGTACTAGTAGATTTTAGTTGATATTATGAGCAAGTTATTTATAATTGTTAAAAAAATAGCAATCATAGAAATAGTAAATAAATGTGCATCATCCCCCAAAATCCTAAACAAACGAATTTTTAATCATACAAATTCTCAAATGATTTTGTCATTTTAATTATGATATTCGTTCCGACGAAACAATAATCAAATCTACTTTAACACAACAATTTTTCGACAATCAAATTCATTCATCCAATTAATCCTGGAAGAAATACCTCTCCATTAAAGCCGATAACACAACCATCAATGATAACCATCGTTATCTATTACGTAATTACGCCTGTTTATCTGCATCATGTTCGTTTATGAAATAAATAAAAAGTACGTCAATATCTGCCAATTTATTCATTCTGATGTGGTTACAGTTATGCATTTACGTACGTAGAAAGAGAGGTAAGCAAAGCTGACGCAACCTCGAGGCTGACGTCAAGTAAAACTAGTTACGAAAACTACATATACTTAGCGCTTGTTTATTTTTTGTTTTGTTATTCAACCAGGTTAACAGATCAATATCATTTATGAACAGATAGATAATTTTCGGAATTACATTAAATGTAATTTTGTTGGTTTAATACATATCAAACTATTTTACAGAAGTGTTTTTAAGCCTTCGTGTACGCAAATGAAAATACTGGCTTTTTAAAATCTTTGATGGCCGTTTTCTTAAATATTTTCAATGAGAAGTCCCATTAATTAAAACGAAGGTAATCGCATATGCATACAAAACAAAAATTAAATAAGGCTTTCAGATACACCAATACTTTTTATTATTAAAATTCCGCGAGATATTTTTTACGCATTCAAATATAATTTCATATAACCGTTTTTGGAATATTTTTCGATATAATAGCTATATTGAATTTGCCCAAAGATGCAAAAAATCGTTTTTTATTATCCAATTATAAAAATTTCCTTATAAAATAATCGATAAGCTCTCCAAAGGTTATGCTCCAAAAAATCATTATTTATTTCTATTTAATTGAAAATATCTTTTTAAATTTTAATGTTTTGTATGACAAAAATATTTTGTTACACATCATCCACGTATTATCAAAACTTTATTTCAAAACGAAGTTATGAATATATTTCATAAACATAAAAATGTTCATGTTATGTACAATATGTCTAAGAATACTTGAAACGAATATTTACGAATAAAATTTTATGAATTCTTGTTCATCTTTGCATAACTGCTAGCAAGTAGAATTCAAAAACTAAAAACGCGTCTTCGGTAGGCCAAAAACTAACTTCATCTGCCTTTTATGAATTTCGAAGTGTTCTTTTTTATTTTATTAATTAAAGAATGAACTATTATCGTATATTCCCGATATTAATCGATTATTTATATATTTATTTATTTATTTATTTATTTATTCTTTATTGCAGTTAATATATAAAAATATTTTACAAACGTCACAATTATAATAGGTAAAATACACATTATTTATACACGTTAAAAGAGATTATGAACATGGACTATTTGATATTTAATTCACGCATTCATTAATATTATAAAACGATTTTGATAAAAGAAATTTCTTTATAGTTATTTTTATTTCATTTTTACTCCAGTTTTTTACATTTATCGGTAACGTATTAAACAACATTTTACTTTTGTATTCTATACTTTTTTGTGATGTAGTTAAACGACAGTTAGGTATATGAATATCATGTCTTTGCCTGGTCAGGTGATCATGGAAGTCACCATTACACTGATAGTTATCAATATTTTCTTTGGCATAAAGTATACAATTTAAAATATATAGAAGATAATGTTAATATATCCAGTTGTTTAAACAGATGCTGACAATCGTCTCTGTAGCCAATATTAGCAACAATTCTGATTGCTCTGCACTGGATCCCAAATAATCTCTTAACTGAAGCACAATTTCCCCAAACTATGTTACCATAATTTATGTGACTATATACCAAAGCGAAATATGCGCAGTTTAGAAAAGATTGGGTAATATTTGATGCAAGACGACGCAAAACAAATATATTCCGACTTATTTTTGCTGCTACTTTTTCTGTGTGTTTATCAAATCTTATAGACGGGTCAATAGTTACACCTAAGAAATTACATTCGTCTTTATTTACATAAATAAAATGTTTGAGGGATAGTAACATATTCACAGTCTTTTGTTCATTTAGACATAATTCGTTAGTAACACACCAGTCCGATGCCTTCAACTGCGCTCTCTCTGCTTTCGCAAGTAAGTCGTTAAAGTTTTTATTTGATACAAATAGACCAGTATCATCGACATAAAGGAGACACTGTGCAAATTCACCAATATATTGCGGGAGGTCATTAATGAACATTTAAAAAAGAAGCGGGCCCAGAATAGACCCTTGGGGTACCCCTCTAGATACTGAAAGAGCACTCGAAGATTTACCATTGCATGTTACAATTTGTTTCCTATTTGTGAGATAAGAACTCACAACGTTAGTTTTTATTATATTTTTTACATGTTTCCTAGCAAACGACGAAGGAATTTTAATATGCAATAAATTAATAATTTTATGGGATATTCGTGCAAGCACATAGCGAGAGCTTGAGTAATTAGCTATAATTTCCTGGTGTTTATTTTTGCAGATATTTAGTAGGCATTGGAAAAATAAACAATATATCGAGAGTCTGCCTCGATTTTCAGAATTCATGGCATAATCAAGATTTGATTTCAATCACTTTCGAGTCCAGAAGAGATGCTTCATTTTTCATGCTTCCCATTTTTTAATTAAAAAAGCGTTAAGTTCGAAATTTTACACATGATATTAACAAATAGAAACTATTGCAATTAAACTTCCTTTTTATGTTAAAACTTCAATAATCTCAATTTTCGTTTTATATTATTATATAGACAATTTTTATTTCATTCAATACTTGGAACTTTATACAGTCATTCAAGAGATAATAAATTTTATTCTTATTAAGTGGTTACGCAAATAAATGTTTACTTTTATTATTTTATCGCTACATATCAAGAATTCAAAGAAACTGAACAATCGAAATATCCGAATTGTTTATTTTCGGCAGATCTTAAATAATCTGAAAATAAACGATACTGAACGATTTTACAGCGTAAATAAATAACATCTTTCACAACATCAATTAAATTACAAAATGATTAATAATTTTCGGCTTCGATCCAGATTTCAGGCTGTCATAATTCTGTACCGAATTAAACTTTATATATATATATTTCCCCTTGTTTCGTAAACTTATCCAATAAAGTTTAGTGCTGTATATATCGGCTTTTCTTTGTCTTCTCTCTTTTCTTGGCCGCAATTAAATTCGTTAAGTATCCGCACGCGAACATAAACGCGCAACTTCAAAGTCCACTTTAATTACAAAAACAACGGTTAAGGAGTTCTGCATCGTTCTACCGATGCGTCTAAATTTATAACAAGCAGAGAATTGATCTTTGCGAAATGTAAGTGAAGTGAAATATTGCGCGATATTTCACTTTATGAAATGGTTATATTATGCTGCAAACTCATTGAGCAGAACTCATTATTGTGTAGAAACAACAACTACTGAAAATATATCTGCTTTCGTTCAATGATGGAATATTTAAGCAGCACTCATTAGCAAATATTTCCAAACTTAATTCGCACGTACTTTCAACCAATATTCAAATTTGCCTGCATATAAAAATAGTGGCAGTAAATTAACCCAAATTTTACGAAAATAATTTCAAATTAATTCCCAGATCTTACAGGGTGATCTAAATAATCAGTATAATATGAAAAAAACTAGAAGGTTGAATTATAAAAATTGCTATGTTTCGAATATAAGACAATATATTAATTATCTTAGAAAAAAGTCTCTATTCTTTTATATTACTATATTTTCCTTTATTACTTGTCAATTTTCTGTTTCGATCGATAATACACGTATTAAATTTGCTAGAATAAGCAAACCTATTTCTAATTGGCAAATTGGAATCCATTGAAACGTAGCAATAGCAACGGCTACTATATAAGCTGCACAAAATTGATTAACTCGTAATTATCCTGTCAAGGAGTTTGGTAACTGGTATCGATGTTTCATTTTGCTCGCTTCTCTAGCTTGCATTATGCAATTTTTCACGTATATGTAGATTTATGCATCAATAAATAACTTTATAAAAATGCGAGTAGAAATGTTAAACGTAATAAATATTTATTAGTTAGTTAAAGAGTCCGCAATCCTAAAGATTGGTTGGAAACAGCACGCCATGCCGATCTATCCTGAGCTAATCCCTTCATCTCCCTATAGCTATTCATCTCAACGTCTTCAACTATCTGACTCACATACTCCAATTTAGGCCTACCTACCCCTCTCTTTCCCTCCACTCTATCTTCTATGATCAATTGCATAATCCCCCCATGCCTAAGGATATGCCCTACTAATCTGTCTCTCCTACGCTGTAACACTCTCCAAATACTTCTCTTCTCCCCTACTAACTCTAGTACAGCTTCATTTGTTACTTTATCTTCCCAACCAATCCTCATCATCCTCCTATAACACCACATTTCGAATGCTTGTAATCTACGCTTCTCTTCCTTTCCTATAGTCCACGCCTCACACCCGTACAGTGCTACACTCCAAACATATACCTTCAGTAATCTTTTTCTAATACCCAAGTCAATATTTGATCTTAAAATCTGTTCCTTTTCTACGAATGCCTTCCTACCCTGTGCTATCCTACACTTTATATCTACCTTGCTTCGATTATCTTTTGTGATTCTACTGCCTAAATAACAAAAATCTGACACTTCTTCGATTCTATTATCTCCTATTGTGATCCTCATTTTTCTACTGCATTCCTTTTTGTCACACCTCATCACTTTAGTTTTACCTATATTTATTTTCATGTTAAAATCCCTAGTCAATACTGCCTGCATACCATTCAATACCCTTTCTAAATTCTTTTCGCTTTCTTCCAATATAGCTATATCGTCGGCGAATCTCAACATATATATTTTCTCTCCCTGTACATTCACACCTACACTATACTCTTCTTTTACTTTGTTTATTGCATCTTCTATATATAGATTAAATAATAACGGTGAAAGTGTACATTCCTGCCGAACTCCCTTCCCAATTTTTGCTACCTCTTCTTCCCCCTCAATTCTAACTAAGGCAGTTTGGTGTTTATATAAATTAAAAATTATTCTCCTATCCTTATAATCTATACCCGTTTCTTTTAAAATTCTAAACATTATGTCCCAATCTACATTATCAAATGCCTTTTCTAAATCTACAAAAGCTATGCAAGTTACCTTTCCTACCCTCATTCTTTTTTCTACTACTGTTCTTAGTGCTAAAATCGCTTCCCTCGTCCCTCTGTTTTTCCTAAAACCAAACTGATCTTCTCCTAGCCTTTCCTCTACTTTATTTTCTAATCTCCTATAAATAATCTTTAGCAATATCTTGGATGCATGTGATAGTAGACTAATGGTCCTATAGTTCTCACACAAATTAGCTCCTATTTTCTTCGGCATTGTTACTATTCTACTACGCTGAAAATATTTATACAGCTTAAAATCTGTATCCTAATCCAGATATTTTTAAATGTTTATTGCTTTTAACTAGTTGAAAAGGGAGTAGCTAAAATGAATATAAAAGAATTTATTTCAAAACTTCAAAATTTTGAAGGTATCTCCACCAATTGCAAAACCACTGTATATAAAAAGTAGAAGTATATTACGAATGGAAATTGCAGTTACAAATGAAATTTTCTGTCGAAAAGAAGCTTTGGTACAATAAACCTAATTTCAGAATTTCGATGTAACGCTTCATGGCAATAAAATTTAAATTAAATCACTAGAATATTCCTATATGAATTGAACTAAATTAATTAATTAATACACCTCTTGTAGGGATCAAATAATACACGCACATGTTGACTAAATGGTTTAACAAGTCGAATATGTTACACTATTCACGTACCCAGGGAAAATTGACTGTTACAAACCTGTCAATTACATAGCGCAAATATTTATAATTTGTACGCGTGGAAATTGGAGAACAAACAATTCATATATGGTAGGTTCCATAAATTTTCAAATGTGCAAACTAGAGTTGACAATTTATCGAAAGTGTGCATATTTTTATTGAATTCGGTTATAATTGAACGTTGCATTTTTACTATAGCAACTCCGGATGGACCATATTTTATATATACCTATAAATATTATATTTGACAGTAGCAAACAAACTTTTACTCCAACCGAATCTTTACTACAAAAAAAAAACTTTTAAATTCTTAATAGGATTTCATGGAATTACCAAAATCAGGAAGGTAGAATTTTTGTAAAGGGCTACTGTACATATTATATTACCAGGCGAAGAGTGGCGACAGACTTTTAATTACATTACAAAGCCACTCTGGCCATAAGAGTTGGAGTATTATGCGAAATGAAAGACGCCAATGGACAACCCACCAAGTACATAATCCCAACTCAACTACCGGATGTTGAAAGACTATTTTATACTTTCCGCATGTCACATTCTAGGCCCTTATTTTATAAACGCAACTACAGAGTTAAAGCTGTTATAAAAGAATAGCAAATATGAAACAAAAACAAAATCGTTGAGGATTATGTGACATCGAAAATGTTTGAACCGAATATTCCTATGCCAATGCATATTTTCGTAAATAAAGTGACCTATGAACAATTCATATAAAAATTTCAATAGTCGAAGAAAATCGCAAATTTTGATCGTATAGAGGTAATGAAACCACGCTGTCAATCTGATTTTGGGCATTTTTATTCTATGCCATCGGCAGAAACTCGTCGCATCACACATAACTAATTTAACCTTTACATTTTACGGTTTGAAATCACGTGATGTTTTTTTGAACGCGCTTATTTAAACTATTCTGTAATTCCAGCACATATGGCCACGATAATCCCATTTATTAAACAGGGAACTTTGCCAAGCTTGAAAGGAACAGAATGATATGTTTTCACGAGCTCGGACACGTAATGTTGATAGCTAATAGAGTAGACAAGGAGCTTAATTAGATGCTACGGTAATTGAGATTTGTTCTATTAATGTTTGCTTGGCATGTTGGGGTAATTTTGTATTCGTATATCGTGGTGTTGGAAAGCATCGTGTGATGAAAGGAAATAAAATGTATACGCATAACATTCAACATTACGAATGGTGGAAATTTACTGCGTGATTCAATTATCTCATATTGTATGTATATGGAGGAAAAATTATTATTCTGTGCGTTATATAACACTATATAAATATACACTCATATTTCGCAGATTTATTTACCGGGTGAAATATTCATTCTCTATAAAATCGCAGATTTTGTTCGAGATTGTTGCAACTACATTGAACGAACGAATTAAGATTTTTGGAAGGGATACTTCTATAGGCGCGGTAGGGCAAATTGGCCTGAACGTCCCGAAATGTGAAACACGCTACGCGCATGCGCCGCGTGTACTGTGCATATACGTAGCATAAGGCAACCAGTAGACGCTTGCGTATTTTATTATATATTACACAAACACAGCTTAATCTTTTAGCTAACAAATTGTTTATCAAATTCGCGATCAGCAGGTTGATAGAATGTAAATTTTGTGTATGATGCACTAGTGGGTGCATTTCTATTTGTAGAAATGCGTATTTTATTATATATTACACAAACTTTTATCTTTTAGCTAACAATTTCCATTGTGTGAAAAGTGAAATGGACAAGTAAAAACAAGTACAGACAGAGTGCGAGTCATTAGAGAACGGAAGAAAACGAATAAACCGCCAAGAAAAGTGCCAACAAGTACCTTGAAAAGAAGTAGAGAGTATCCAGCCAGGCAAAGGGCGTTAAATAAACACGGTGGACAACATAACCTTCCAACGACCTCAAATACACTGGATGAATCGATACCGTCGTTAAGTGAGGACACAGTGAGTGGTATAGACAATTTGAATGCCATTGATTCTGGCGTGCCATCTACACGTGAAGATAAACTCGGTGTGGGAGATCAACGAAATGAATCTGATACAGCTGAGCGAGCCATCGACAAATATAAATGCACCCACTAGTGCATCATACACAAAATTTACATTCTTTCAACCTGCTCATCGCGAATTTGATAAACAATTTTTCAATAATCCGCTAGGTACAGTGTGTTCCATATAAAAGAACTATAAAAATATGGCTACAATATTTAATCCAAACTCCTCTTTATAGACTATACGACATTACAGTTAATAATGCTTTCTTTGATGATCAAAATCAATAAAAATCAAAATCGAACGTTAACAAATGGAAAAAAAGCAATGCATAAAATCAACTTTTCCTAGGAGCTAGGAAGTTTCACTTCTACCGCGCGAGAGTCTCACGCGTGTTTTTTTTTTATTAGGTATGCTTGCAAAATATGCATACTAATTAATATTGTAATATAATTACACAATATTGTATATACTTTATTGAAACTAAAAAATTTCTTGTGCTACAACAATCTAAATGAAGACTATTTAATATTAAAATACATAAAATCTAAATTTCTATTAATTCTTTTATGTTAGAACTGAAAAGTCTTCCACGTTCCGGTATAAACTTCTATATTTACAAGTCGATTAATATATACTTTCTATCGCCAACGAAAACTTCGTATTAAATAACCGAATTACAATACGTACAGAAACGTGGTATCTCTTTTGATGTTCTTATGCACACAGACCGGCTTCTATTTATATGGAATTGATATTTCAGTTTATTATCAGGGAGGAAACTAAAGCTCCGTAAGTGTATAAAACGAAATCGAATAGCAAATTGTTTGTTATTCCATTCCATAGAGAAAATAGTATCTCCGCAACAAAGAAAAGTAAATAGAAATAAAGTTCTCTGCAGCTGCGGAGTGGTCTTGTTGAAGTTGTTTTAGTTTTAGATAATACGTAGACGAATGTTCTTGCAAAATATATTTCTGCAAGTATGAATATGATATTAAACTAGTTACGGAAAATATTCTCTATAACACACGTACACCTGATCTACTCGACGTTTATATAAAAAAAATTTAATAGCAAAAAATTCGATGCCTATTCGCAATGGTGATATTAAATTCGAACTTTAACAGTGCTTTATTTAAGCGAGTGTGTCAAAACAATTTTTTTTATTTGAATTAATCCATCCCACAAATTATATATACACCAGGTATACATTTATTGTATTTACAAATTTTCTTTAAAATAAATATGAAACTAATAATCATGTCCATCAAATTAGCGATGGCAATCTGTAGATCACTTTGAGGACCTAGTTCGTAGTTCGTAGTTCATT
Organism: Leptodirus hochenwartii; assembly: GCA_947310635.1. NCBI lineage: Eukaryota > Metazoa > Arthropoda > Insecta > Coleoptera > Leiodidae > Leptodirus > Leptodirus hochenwartii. The sequence goes on along the minus strand of OX371176.1, from coordinate 7,018,340 downwards.
TCAATGTACCGTTCATGAACTATAGGTCGTGAACTACTACATCTTTTTTAAATAAACTAGTTCACGACCTATATGAAATACATGCACATACTGAAAATAATCTCTTTTTTCTCAATATAAAAATATTAAATGGTAAAAATAAATAAATCGAAATATTATAATACTTATTTTAAATTAAGAATGAGGAAGAAAAGACAACAATGTTTATAATTTATACAAAGCATATATATAAGGACATATAATCTTCTCTAGGTACTCACGATTATTTATTTGAAGTTCTAAAATACTTATTGGTAGTTACTGATGAAAATGTTTACTACTTTACTAACACTTGAAAATTAAATGTACAACTATAATAAAATGAACTAGATAGAATCGTTTTGTTTGGCGTTATAATTTATATTTTCTATTCCGAATCTTCTCTGTTCAAACTTCAAAGCTTTGATTTGATATTAAGTGATTGCATTGCACACAGTTTGAAATAGAAGAACTATAAGATTTAGATGTTTATTTTTGCATTATTGCAAAAATTTGCTATGGTATGACATATTTAATCTTGCGAATATATTAATTATATTATTCCAAATGAAATCTGATACCAACATATAAATTGTGACTCAGCTCGGCAATACTGCTGTTGCAATATTGCATCGAGTTTCCTATTTCGTTCCGTTCACCAACACACTTTATCACTAAATAAATGTTAGTACTGTATATGTAATGTATACTATACTGCAAGTATATATATAGTACAAGTACATCAATACGTACACCGTGCACCATGTAGTTCATAGTTCATGAACTAGGTCATAGTGACCTATAGATCGTTGCAAAACATCGTCACAGTACGCCCGTCATTTGATTGAACCGTTCAGAGTGAACGGTTCGCGAGTGAACTACACATCGCTACATCAAATTTTCGATACCAAATATCTATTGAACTTCGTAATGATGAAAACAAATATTTTCGTATTTTATGAAAAAACAACACTATGTAAATACATAACTCAACGAGCAACTCAATCAGTTCTCTACATATTATAAACATTTTCAGCTAGCTATTACATTGACATATAAATTACATGTTACATGTATAAGTTCTATTGGATTTAATTTTCCAGGGGAAAAGCGGCGTGTTTTATTCAAACGCTTTGAGAATACTATCAGCTGTACTGTATGCAATCGAGTCCATATCAATAATTTATCAGTCGGATTACATTCTTTCTCTCTAGGGATATTCAGTTTTATTTGATTTGTCTTGGTGTTCGGTCATCGGTTTCTATATATATGCGATCCATATAAATGTAGTGCATCTATTGAAAATCAAGATTACAAGCGGAATAAACTAATCTGTAATATAATAGAATATCACCTAAATACCGTAACTTAAATCATTAAGTATAAAATATAAAATACAAATACGGACTGCTATATAAAGAACGATTTAAATCATTGTCGTCAACATAAATATGCTGCTTTTAATTTTTAATTAACCACTTATTAAATCCAATGATAAATATAACATTGAATTAAATAATATCCAAAATATAGGAGTACAAAATGGCTAATCTTATAAAATTAAAAATAACATATTAAGAAAAGTTAAAAGAACAAGAGATATCAAAAATATTGGTAGTTTAGAACAAAGTAATAATTCAACTCCAAAATTTGTTAAGTTACCATTTGATCCTATAATTGCACGTGGTATTTTAAATAAATATAATTTTAAAGTAACATATAATAGTCTTGCTAATTTTCTGGGGAATTCCAAAGATTTGGTTGATTTCAATAAAAAATCTGGTATTTATGAAATATTTTGTTCTAGTTGTCCTAAAGTATATATAGGACAAACACGTAGACCTATTGAAACTAGATTTAAGGAGCATTTAGCTCATTTCAGATTAAATAGAAGAGATAAAAGTGCTGTGGCCGAGCATATTTTTGACTAACTCAGGTCATCCTATTCAAATTAGTTCACTTAAATTAGTTAAAAGTGTTTTGAATTATTCCGAATTAAATGCTTATGAAAGTATATACATGCATAAATCTAAATCAAATTTAATAATAATAATAATAATAATAAAGCATCTTTATGAGATGTAAAACATAAATTACAAATTATGGGTATACATACAATAGAAAATTAAATCAAAAATGATTGCAAAATAATGCATTACATCTAAGGGCGAAGTTCAGTATTGATAATGAAAAATTAATCAATAATAACAATAATTCCGCAATGATAAATATTTATTTAAATCTACCTTTTTATATCACCAATAAGAAATTGAATAAAGCAGCTTAAATATAAGTCCATAAATCGGGAAAAAATAAAAAAAAATCTTTTTATAATGGTTAATATTAATTTATATATGTTAATAAATGTTAATATTATGAATAGCATCACGCTGTATATTACAACCTGTTATCTGATTACGCAACCTGCTTTCTCGAATATTTTTCTGGATACACCCTTACCGTTAGAATACCCAGGAGTGGTCAATATTAAAATGCAGAAAAGTAGAAGACAATTTTTACACACAACTACCAAAAAAAAAAAGGTAGATATCTACGACTTAAGTGAGGTATCAAAATTTCATTGTCTTTTCAAATAATATACAGAAGAAAAACGGGAAAAATTGAAATAATACAAAAGACCTAAACTTGCCGTTTATTCTCTAAATATGCTCAAGAAAATTCCATGTTTAAAATAGCGATGTGTTGTTCATTCGCGAACCGTTCACTCTGAACGGTTCAATCAAATTACGGGCGTACTGTGACGATGTTTTGCAACGATCTATAGGTCACTATGACCTAGTTCATGAACTATCAACTACATGGTGAACGGTGTACTTGTACTAGGTCCTGAACCCGTCTTCTACTAAACCGTTCATGAATCAACGGCTCGTAAATGATGCAGTATAGTATACATTACATATACAGTACTAACATTTATTTAGTGATAAAATGTGTTGGTGAACGGAACGAAATAGGAAACTCGATGCAATATTGCAACAGCAGTATTGCCGAGCTGAGTCACAATTTATATGTTGATATCAGATTTCATTTGGAATAATATAATTAATATATTCGCAAGATTAAATATGTTCTTAAATATGTCATGCCATAGCAAATTTTTGCAATAATGCTAAAATAAACATCTAAATCTTATAGTTCTTCTATTTCATATTGAGTGCAATGCAATCACTTAATATCAAATCAAAGCTTTGAAGTTTGAACAGAGAAGATTGTGAATATAAAATATAAATTATAACACCAAACAAAACGATTCTATCTAGTTCATTTTATTCTAGTTTGTACATTTAATTTTCAAGTGTTAGTAAAGTAGTAAACATTTTCATCAGTAACTACTAATAAGTATTTTAAAACTTCATATAAATAATTGTGAGTACCTAGAGAAGATTATATTTCCTTATATATATGTTTTGTATAAATTATAAACATTGTTGTCTTTTCTTCCTCATTCCTAATTCAAAATAAGTATTGTAATATTTCATTTATTTATTTTTTACCATTTAATATTTTTATATTGAGAAAAAAGGAGATTATTTTCAGTATGTGCATGTATTTCATATAGGTCGTGAACTAGTTCATTTTTAAAAGATGTAGTAGTTCACGACCTATAGTTCGTGAACGGTACATTGAAATGAACTACGAACTACGAACTAGGTCTTCAAATTGACCTACAGTTTGCCATCGCTAGTTTAAAAGAACATTTAATATTTAAAATACTAAAGTGAGAACGAATCAAAGCTTAAAAAGGGGACGAAAAAAAAATTGCATTAAGAAAATTTGATTTAAAAAATTAATATTACATCAATGTTCATGTTTTGCCATATGAAGCGATACACGATTTTTCAACGAGTTTGGTCATCCTGTGTTTATACAAGATCCAACGGAAAATAAGTAAATTTAATTTCACGTTAAAACCTGCAAAGAGTTGGCAGCGTGCATTTGTGTGTTTGTGAGCATGCCCGCCACTGTTTTCAGGTGTTGAAACCATTAGAAATGAACACTGATAAATAATCAAATTTGGCCGTAAACTCGCTAGGCTTTTCCACGTTATAAATAGTAACCTAAATAAAATCAAAACGAAGCTTAACATCAACAAGATAGAAACGTTTTAGAAAGAATATTCGAAAACACCCGAAGAAAACTTATAATGTGAAAAAATATAAAAAGTTGGGCGCTCCTGTTTGTAAGTTACTTTCCAACATTGTATGGGCATATTTTTACGTTTTCCAATTAATTTTAGAACGAAATTTTTTTAGCAACATTCACTTTTCATGTAAAATAAAGTGGCTAATTTAAATAACGAGCGCATTTGCTGGTAAACTGAAAACAAGGTAGTGAAAACGAGGCCGCAGCACTACAAATTTTCACAATTTAACCTGCGGCTACAAGATATATGTATAGTCGTATTTTCAGGGAAAGAGCGACATATATAATACAATATATATAACTATATTACAGAGAATCATCATTAGGACTACAACTTTGTCAATTCTATAGTTGAAATAACTAGCAAACTACAAATATCTGAAATTTGAACACTATTAAAACGTAATTAACTTTTTAACTTACAAAGTATCGATGTTGACTAATTGATTTTGTACATACAAAGAGTTTTTTATAACGTTCAGCAATGCAATTATATTGAAATCAAATTTGCGAACAACAATATTATTACTTTTCTTTAATTTTTATATGATTAATTAAATATAATATACCGCTCACAAGTATCTTCTTCTTATATGTAAAATCTTATATTATATGTAAAATTCAATTGATGTTTTCGATACTTATTATCAATTTTATTTGTATTGAAGGAAATCCGTAAGCAATAAAAAAATCGGAACGCAAAAAGACAATTGGCCTCATTAAACATCCGTAGTTTGTAAGAAATTTTTTAGCAATTCAAACAATTGTTGCTTATAAGGCATCTATTTGAAAATTAGCATTATTGTATTTATTAGTATACGTCTATATAAATATTATGCTATATTATAATATTCAATTTAAAATTTGATATTACGTTATTAGACTTCTCGTGCGCTCCAAACGTACGAAATACAATAAAATAAAATTTTAGAACACATTTAAAAAATAATAATTCTTGTTGCATGGCGTAGAATTTTGTGATGAATTGAGAAATACAGAAATTATATATTAATAAAGTTAAGGTAATATTTAAAACAATTATTTATAAAGGCTAGTTATAAATCGTTTTATTGTTATTTTACGCTACGTTTTCTATTTATTTTCTCTTTTTACACACAATGAAGATAAGGACTTGTAATAAAGTTTATCATATGTAGTATTTAAATCTGCAATTATTTTGTATTCGTCTAAAAACACATTTCATCTAAAATAAAGAAAATAATTAAATTTTCTACGTAAATTAAAATACATGTGTATATAAAGAAAAACTGCTCGACATGTTTATGCTTGATTAAAAGCTTTATTTATTTTTTTTAAACGACTATAATTCCCGAGGCTATTAAAATAAATTAGATTATTATAAAAAAATATATATTAATGTTTTTATTATGCGAGGGTACCGCAGTTTCGAAATAAATTTGTTTTTTAATCGTTTCTTCATTATCTTCTCCTACTTAATAATATTTTGCATATCTCACAATATGATAATCCTATGTATAATCCTCGTAGCCTTTGATGCTAAAGATATTCTTTTTATGATAACATTCTGAGTAGTAGTGAATATTAACTGCTCGAGTGGGTTTTTGGCACATTATACTCCATAATAAAGGGCACAAGGATCTGATGGTATCCACCATGCCCACGCCCACGCCCACGCCCACTTCTCTGCCTTCCGCAACATTTATACAGCAGAGCGTCAATTATCCTAATGGGAACAATCGAAATCTAACAATGTTTACCCAATGCTCATTTATTCTGAAAATGGTTTACTAATTTTTTATTTAAGGTACGTCTTCCCGTATAAAAAAAATTAGTAAATTTGTAAATATAATATTTCAGATTTAATAAATAAATCGCAAGACCGCTATGGTATTTTAATAATTAATTATAACATTTGTATAAAAATTGCTTCGGATTTACATCATAATTTGATATTTGTTTCGGTGGGAAAATGTGCTACTCTTTCGGCGCTAGAGGCCTAAAAGTTAGGCAATAAAATGGCGGATTAATTACGTTAAATGCATAAGCAGAACACAAAGAACACTTTTGAAAATTAGTAGGGCAACAAAGGGAAGTGAGAATTGAACGAAATTGAAATTTGAACGAAGTGAAATTTGAACGAGAATGGAAATTTTAACTGTCGACATTTTAAGGGTCAACTTGATCCTTAAACACTTAGTCAGCTTGAAATAGTTGTCTATTGAACAGAAATTTTCATAAAAGTGGTCCTATGTATAAAAAATAACAAAATTACGCTTAGCAATATAAAAAGGCCAATTTTGGAAAAATTGTGGCAAAATATATTAAATTACCGTAGTAAGGCTTTAGAAATTTCTTAGCAAGAAACGAAATCATCCCATATGCGAATTACATTACGTAAACTTCTAGAAATATACGGTTTATTTGCATATACCCACGCATTCGGTACACCTCTAGTAATTGGTTCAATAGAAACTTGAATACAAATATAATATACCTACGCAAAAGTTCAACAGCTAGGCGTAATACAAAATATTTCACACTATTAAAAACTTTAAAAAAACACGAAGGTAATCTCAATGCGAGAACGTCATAAAATGAATTAATTTGATTAATTGGGCAACTAATATATTTAAAAAGTGTGGATAACAATGAATCAAATTTATTTATTCAGACATATATTTGAGAAAAACTTTTGTTTAACTTTTTGAATATTTTTATTGAGTAGACAAAATATTTCCAATGCAATAAAATCCAAAGTAGTTGTAAAAGCAATATCTTTTAATTTAATCAAGATTTTTTTTCCGAAAATTTCTCATCTCGTCTTCAATTTTAGCTAAACAAAACATTATAAATCAAAATGCATTGGAAAGAATATCTTACAATTCAATACAGTTTTTTCCATAAAATTTTCTTCGTATTTTCTACGCTGTAATGCTATTTAAATGCTTGCTTCTATTTTCTTCAACTAACATTAATACGACTTTTCATTTTTAAATTTATCAAAAATTATACATGTCCTAAAATAGACGTAGACCAATTGAAACTAGATTTAAGGAGCATTTAGATCATTTCAGATTAAATAGAAGAGATAAAAGTGCTGTAGCCGAGCATATTTTTGACTAACTCAGGTCATCCAATTCAAATTTGTTCACTTAAATTACGTAAAAGTGTTTTCGAAATGCGCATATAGCTACTTAATGCTTTAATTTACGATATTTGGGTGATATTCTATACTACGACTTTTCATCTTTAACAACCCGATATATTGAATTCATCGAACTAGTGCAGAATGAATAATCATACGGTAAAGCGAACGCAAGTCATTTGATTAATTACCCATCATTCAAAGCATATCGCGTCAGCCCCCCCCCCCAAGGAAACAAAGACAATAATAAAGAATACCTTCAATTATATCGCCTGCGAATAATACAGAAGACAACAGGCGGTACCATGTAGTTCTTTTTAACAATTGGCTTGCCACAATGGACCGAGGGTTAATAAATACTGTATTATTCTGTGTGTTATTGATCGATTATTGTTTTATTGTGAATTGTGTTGATGTTACGTTCGAATATGTGGATTTACTAATAGAAATTGACGACCTAATAATAGAACGCAGAAATATAGCGAATTGTATATAAGTGTGCGAATAATCATAAGTCAATGCATAATATACAGGGTGATATATGTATATATAGTAGTAATACGAAGCGTTCGTTTTATAGTTGCGGATTAGATTTAAGTAAAATAATTTAAAAATCGTCTATATGATTTTATTCACATACATTTTTGAAGTGAAACTTCTATAAGCGCGGTAGGGCAAATTGGCCTGAACGTCACGAAAACTGAAACGCACGCTACGCGCATGCGCCGCCTGTACTGTGTGTATACGTAGCATAAGGCAACCAGCATTTGCGTATTTTATTATATATTACATAAACACAGCTTAATCTTTTAGCTAACAAATTATTTATCCAATTCGCGATGAGCACGTTGAAAGAATGTAAATTTTGTATATGATGCATTAGTGGGTGCATTTCTATTTGTAAAAATGCGTATTTTAAGTAGACGCTTGCGTATTTTATTATATATTACACAAACTTTTATCTTTTAGCTAACAATTTCCATTATGTGAAAAGTGAAATGGAGAAAAAGACAAGTACAGACAGTGTGCGAGCCTTTAGAGAACGGAAGAAAGCGAATAAACCGCCAAGAAAAGTGCCAATGAGTACCTTGGAAAGAAGTAGAGAGTATCGAGCCAGGCAAAGGGCGTTAAAGAAATACGGTGGACAACATAACCTTCCAACGACCTGAAATACACTGGATGAATCGATACCGTCGTTAAGTGAAGACACAGTGAGTGGTATAGTGAATTTGAATGCCACCAATTCAGGCGTTCCGTCTACACGTGAAGATATAACACGCGGTGTGAGAGATCAACGAAATGAATCTGATACAGCTAAGCGAGCCATCGACTCAATAGAAATGCACCCACTAGTGCATCATACACAAAATTTACATTCTTTCAACCTGCTCAACGCGAATTTGATAAACAATTTTTCAATAATCCGCTAGGTACAGTGTGTTCCATATAAAAGAACTACAAAAATATGGCTACAATATTTAATCCAAACTCCTCTTTATAGACTGTACGACATTACAGTTAATAATGCTTCTTTGATGATTAGAGTGTCAATCAAAATCAATCAAAATCAAATCGTTAACAAATGGAAAAAAAGCAATGCATAAAATGAACTTTTCCTAGGAGCTAAGAAGTTTCACTTCTACCGCGCGAGAGTCTCACGCATGTTTTTTTTATTTGTTATCTTTTTGAAGAATATATATATACCGCGAGTTAGTAAATGAAATATAAACTGAATAACGAAAGCAAATTTGAATTATTTTGATTAATTTTGTTAAATCATACTGCTTGAAGAATCTTTCATTCATATAAAATCACTCAATTGAATATAATTTTTTTCCCTCGATTATAATTTATAATTTCGGCCTAATTAACAATTGGAGGATAAACAGAAGAATGAGCATTATTTTAAATATACTTTTTCGTTGTAAATATCAACTCGTATTATGAACTCACAAGCAATTTTCATTTTTATTTGTAACATCGACGGCTTTCATACCCACGCATTATGTTAGGCTGTAAATTTTCACCAGTTCTTCTGAAACAATAAAAACTTTGTATTACTACAAAGATCACGTATATACTGTCAGTCACTTGTCTAAACGAATCACTTGGTATCCGTTTAGCCTGTCAAACTGACAATATATTTGAGCGATTTCAAACTACATTCAACATCTGCACTAGATTTGGGTATAAGATGAGTTTGCTTCTGTTAGAGTTGACCACTCACTTTCTATTGTTTCCAATTGCATTATAGAAGAAATATTCCTCGAGATTTCATTATTTGAGATATCCAACATTTTTCTTCATCGAGATTCTATAGATAGAAGAGAGCAAATCTCTCTCTAGGATCTAGATTTAGACTTATTCAAGAATAAGAACAGCTGCTTTAAATGTCAAATGTGATTTTCTAGTGAAGAATATATGCATAGTTTATTTTGTGGAACGCTGCAAGAATAACGAAGAAGTGCAATAATGTCGCCAACGATTGCTATGTATTAAAAAAGTTGTCATGCTGACGTAATACGGAAGAGCTATTTTGCATGTTTTATTAGTCGAAAAAATTTTTTTCAGAAATATTTTTTTCAGTTCATGTGCTGATCTAAATATGGTTAAATTTTTTCGTTTCATGTTTATGTATATATTTGGCAAGGTAATAATTATTTACTTTTCTTTCTCAAGCACGCTGCATAAAAAATTACGTCGGCAAACTTTTTGTAGCGAACTGTTAAAAATAGGGCACAATAGGGCACAAAAATTTACCGCAACACTAGAACGTCTTAAGAACAGCAAATAAGCCCTATTTATCGAATTCTTGTCTTTCGTGTAACGTTACATTCTTTTTTATTCGGCAAAAAAAATGCTACATCCTTTAAAAAAAAATATTTGGACTTTAAAAAAATATCCTCTGATATTTTATCGATTATTTTCCCAGTACAAAAATTTACCACAACATTAGAACGTCTTAAGAACAGCAAATAAGACATGTCGAGTGTGTTGAGGTGTTTTATCAAATTCTTGTCTTTCATGTAAAGTTACATTCTTTTTTATTTGGCAAAAAAATGGTTGCATCGTTTTAAAAATATATATTTGGACTTTAAAAAATATCGTCTGATATTTTATCGATTATTTTCCCACTACAAAAATTTACCACAACATTAGAACGTCTTAAGAACAGCAAATAAGACATGTCGAGTGTGTTGAGGTGTTTTATCAAATTCTTGTCTTTCATGTAAAGTTACATTCTTTTTTATTTGGCAAAAAAATGGTTGCATCGTTTTAAAAATATATATTTGGACTTTAAAAAATATCGTCTGATATTTTATCGATTATTTTCCCACTAGAAAAATTTACCACAACATTAGAACGTCTTAAGAACAGCAAATAAGACATGTCGAGTGTGTTGAGGTGTTTTATCAAATTCTTGTCTTTCATGTAAAGTTACATTCTTTTTTATTTGGCAAAAAAATGGTTGCATCGTTTTAAAAATATATATTTGGACTTTAAAAAATATCGTCTGATATTTTATCGATTATTTTCCCACTACAAAAATTTACCACAACATTAGAACGTCTTAAGAACAGCAAATAAGACATGTCGAGTGTGTTGAGGTGTTTCATCAAATTCTTGTCTTTCATGTAAAGTTACATTCTTTTTTATTTGGCAAAAAAATGGTTGCATCGTTTTAAAAATATATATTTGGACTTTAAAAAATATCGTCTGATATTTTATCGATTATTTTCCCACTACAAAAATTTACCACAACATTAGAACGTCTTAAGAACAGCAAATAAGACATGTCGAATGTGTTGAGGTGTTTCATCAAATTCTTGTCTTTCATGTAAAGTTACATTCTTTTTTATTTGGCAAAAAAATGGTTGCATCGTTTTAAAAATATATATTTGGACTTTAAAAAATATCGTCTGATATTTTGTCGATTATTTTCCCACTAGAAAAATTTACCACAACATTAAAACGTCTTAAGAACAGCAAATAAGACATGTCGAATGTGTTGAGGTGTTTTATCAAATTCTTGTCTTTCATGTAAAGTTACATTCTTTTTTATTTGGCAAAAAAATGGTTGCATCGTTTTAAAAATATATATTTGGACTTTAAAAAATATCGTCTGATATTTTATCGATTATTTTCCCACTACAAAAATTTACCACAACATTAGAACGTCTTAAGAACAGCAAACATGTCGAGTGTGTTGACGAGTTTTATCGAATTCTTGTCTTTCGTGTAAAGTTACATTCTTTTTTATTTGACAAAAAAATGGCTGCATCGTTTAAAAAAATATATTTGGACTTTAAAAAAATATCCTCTGATATTTTATCGATTATTTTCCCACTACAAAAATTTACCACAACATTAGAACGTCTTAAGAACAGCAAATAAGACATGTCGAGTGTGTTGAGGTGTTTCATCAAATTCTTGTCTTTCATGTAAAGTTACATTCTTTTTTATTTGGCAAAAAAATGGTTGCATCGTTTTAAAAATATATATTTGGACTTTAAAAAAATATCCTCTGATATTTTATCGATTATTTTCCCACTACAAAAATTTACCACAACATTAGAACGTCTTAAGAACAGCAAATAAGACATGTCGAATGTGTTGAGGTGTTTCATCAAATTCTTGTCTTTCATGTAAAGTTACATTCTTTTTTATTTGGCAAAAAAATGGTTGCATCGTTTTAAAAATATATATTTGGACTTTAAAAAATATCGTCTGATATTTTGTCGATTATTTTCCCACTAGAAAAATTTACCACAACATTAAAACGTCTTAAGAACAGCAAATAAGACATGTCGAATGTGTTGAGGTGTTTTATCAAATTCTTGTCTTTCATGTAAAGTTACATTCTTTTTTATTTGGCAAAAAAATGGTTGCATCGTTTTAAAAATATATATTTGGACTTTAAAAAATATCGTCTGATATTTTATCGATTATTTTCCCACTACAAAAATTTACCACAACATTAGAACGTCTTAAGAACAGCAAACATGTCGAGTGTGTTGACGAGTTTTATCGAATTCTTGTCTTTCGTGTAAAGTTACATTCTTTTTTATTTGACAAAAAAATGGCTGCATCGTTTAAAAAAATATATTTGGACTTTAAAAAAATATCCTCTGATATTTTATCGGTTATTTTCCCAGTACAAAAATTTACCACAACAGGACGTTCGCGAGAACGGCAACTTGTGCCAAATAATCTTGATGCCTTTTCGCTACATTATTATAGTAATTATACAGATGATTTCGCTTAAATGCGCTGAGTATATAAAAATTGATCCAATAGAAATAACAGGCCGCTGGAGCATGCCATAATAAAATTTTCAGATATGTTTTCATATGCAGTGACTAAATGGATTATAAAACAGAAATTTATCTAGGCATTTTAAATCTAGGCTTTAGGATTAACAGTTTAAAAGACACTTTAATAAAAATTAAAATATTGATCACTGCGAAGGGAACTCTGAAATTTGATTTGTAAAATTTTGATATTTTCGAAAGAATGTTTATCCAACAATATTTCATCTTAGGTTATAGAATATGCAAGTAATTTTAAGATGAGATTAATATTTTAACAGACAGCTTATTGAAAGTTTGAAAATTGTGGATAGAAACATTTTTTTGTGTAGTTGATTTGTTAAAATTTCCAATTACAAATGAAATGTTTTCAAATAGATAGACAGATAATGTCTTTATTTTACTGAATATTTACAAAGATAACAAAGAGTTCTAATACAAAATATATAAATCTCCTAAATGTGCTGAAAATATAGAGAAAAATAGTGTCTAAGAGTAAAAAAAAGGATAGCAAAAACTTACAATTAACATTGAAGGATAACTGAGTGAGATTATTTATAGTTGCAAAATTCCGATAATGCATAAGGTTCAATATTACATATATATTCGAATACGATTGTAAGTTATCAATAGTGAATAAAAAATTATCTCAAGATTCTAAACCTGTAGGTAGTTTTGCTGTAACATTAAAAGTTTTGTAGGTATAGTAAATAAATGAAAAATTGTAAGGATACCCCTTTGTTTTTATTTTCTAATATTTTCTCAATTTCAAGACTCTTTTAATGATATTTTCTAATGGAATTTTATCATATCGTTTCACTGGACAATTTTGGAATTGGATTTTTGGCCTCTTTTTTAAAATAGTGTATATTTAAATGTGATATATTTTGAATACAAGCATGTTTAAATAAACTTCTCATTCTAAATTTTTGCAATCTTATTTTACGGTGATTACTTTCTAAAATTCTCAGAAATCTATACGTAGAAAGAATTTCACTGCAAAATTTAAAACCTTTATTTTTATGTATTCAATAGATGCATTATTTACTTTTGCAGATGGAGGGGCTGGTGCGGGAGATGCAGGATCCTGAAAATGGAGTTCCTGTTCGCAGTCAGAAAATGTTTTTAACGTCGATTCCCTCGTGTTTCCTGGGTAAGTAAAGCGCAGCACACAATATTTGTGTCCCAAATATACTCGTCATTAAATGTACAATTACACGAAAGTTGCAATAAATAATAACACATGTCCGTAAGTGGGTAAAATGTATTGGTTAAGTCCCGACGTAAACATTTTTATTCGCAACGTAAAATAAGTTGATTCTAAATATTTTTTATACATACTTTTTGCCATTTGATATAAAGCTACATAAAAATTTTTAAGATGCAACACAAGATGAAAGAAATACAACTTTTCTATTCGGAAATTTGTGTTAGAGAACCAAAAAAAGAAGCAAAAATCAAGTTTATCAAGAATTTTTTTTTGTCATTTACAAAAGCAAATTGCATTCGAAATCAAACAGCACTGATCCAGTAGAATTATACATCTCCCTGTTCCGACATCCATAATTCTTCATCATATCTAAAAAACGCGCATTCCGTAACATATGCGTGTTCTATTCTTGCGCTATTGTTGACAGGAATAGTTATGGAGGAGCCCGGGCATTATTATTCGAAGAAAATTGAATTGTATAGCAATTTATGTTCCAATTTATAGAAAACAACTCGGCTCTTATACGGGCGAATAATTGAATTAGCGCACAACGTTTTGGAGGTTTGCCACCGAACTTTTGTTGGCTGCGGACGTTCGCTTTTACATACGGATCCTCGCCATTCTACATACCCAAGCAAATCATCTGTTATTACTGCGAAATTTACCTGCGGAAGGATATCTAAAGGTCAACTGAAATTCGCAGTAACAAATTTGCACGACGAAAGTAAACAGGAGCTACCCCCTTTTCGGTATAATGTTTTGTGTATCTTCAAATGTAATCCTCAAACCTTGAAACATGCAGATTGCTTTCGCATAAATAATCAAGACTTGCTTGCTTGTAACAGTTGAAAAATAATTTTGTGCAAGCTTAAACGATTAATTGTCCAAGTTATATCACCGATGCTTTTAATTATCTCTATAATGTTGGTATTACTGGTTTACCTCAAGCAAGCTCGTCTTGGTTTGGTATGGGGTAAGTTACACAGTTATAGTTGCTGTACAGTTATCTTGAGAACTTGATATTTGCTACCGAAAACTTTCGCATACAAAGATCAACGCAAGATGGGCAATTCGAAACAAGAAGTTAACACCCTAAATTAACCTCGAAGTAATATAGAAGCAGACTCTTTAATTTAATTTAATATAATATAATACTGTCTATCAACTCCACGGTAGTGTTAAAAAAATTCTAAAAAACTTTACTTCAGGTTGTTACATTCTTCTTACAAATTAGATTCTTTTTATTTGGTAATTGTATATTTTCTAGAAGGTAACTCTGTTCGATTTGATTTCTGATTTTATCAGATACTTATCGATATAAAATATGAAATAATTGCGTTTTCTAAGGAATTTAATTGATACAAATTTTAATTTTATAGATTCGGACGAAAACGTCCGAAATCTATAAAATGTTACAAGCGAATATTCCAGGAAATAAACATGTTTCGGTCATAAATTGATACCGTCACTAGTTTAATAAGAAGTGGTAGCTTAAATACGAGTATATTGCTTTGAGGATGTATTATCTTGAGTATCGGAGTGTGGAAAATGGAATTAACGTGGGAAATCGTAAGTTTTCCGCAGAAACAGCGGAGGAGAGCATCAGCAGACGATTTTGCACCAACAAGAAAGCAGCGCAAGGGTAACACGCGCGAAGAATGAAATTGCATTTGTCTCGTTTATAGAGAAATATACGTTACAAGAAAAAATAAAAACGGAAATTGTACAAATGCTTGAATGAAGAAAATACGTTCGGTGGTAACAAACCGCGTTAATATATGTTGCACGTTTCATCAAACGTAGGAAATAAAGAGGTAAGATAATACCTTTCAACGTAAATAGCAATGTTTCTTGCAATAATGGTACACGTTTTAGAATTGTATTTAGTATTAACTTCATATTGACCTATATTCTAGATAACAGAAGTTTAAGGACAGATCAGGAAAGGCCAAGAAAATTTTCATGCTTTGAGATAGGATTCAAACTCTATGCTCAAAAAATCATATACCCAATGCATTGATATAAATATTTTGAAATACAATTTTATGTAATTCGAAAGTATTTTGTTAATTCTTTGTCAAGTTTTTGAAATCCTTCAAGTTTTTTTTCATAGAAAATTATTATAAAGATAGAAAAATATAAAATTATTACAAAGAAAAATATATATTTACGCAATGCTTCTATTAAGTAAATAATTATAATTCAAAAACATTTTTGCAATTTTTACATAATATCACTTCTCGGAAGAGAAGAGAAGAATATAAAATCGGAAGATGAAAAAATCTGAACAATTTACATTGCAGAAATTTCTCCGATTTCTTAGATTTTCAATCCACTACAAGTGTTTTGCATTTTTTGTACAAAAAGCTAAATTTCGACCTACCTAGTACTATACACATTATTTTATGTTAGAAAATATGTAGATTATTAATTGACATCTGCATATTAATTTATTTCATATAATTTACTTCATATGGAGTAAATACTTAGATTATTAATTGACATCTGCATATGCATATGAATTTACTGCACATTTATTTTATATATAAGGAGAACTAAATGTTACTTTATATTAAGCAAGGACTTGTGTTATAATACTAACTTAACATGCAGCATAAGTTAAGTGAATATTTAGACGATTGTTATTTAATACTTGCCGTAAAATCTTGTTATAAAATTGCAATAAAATTGATTTATTTTATATCTGTTATTAGATAAACTCTTTAAACACAATACACAGAAAATATTTTTATATTTGCATATATTCTTTACAAAAATTCAGTAATTTTCATTTAAAAATTAAATTTGAATCGGGTGATAATCTCTACAATAATTTTCAATTTATATTTACCTAAATTCTACTACAATTTTTAACTACAGCTCCACTGGAATACTCGGACTTTGAATTTTTAACAATCCCATGGTAATCCTATATTATTCTGACATTACATTATAAAGGCGAGGTTCAAAGCTTCAACACCAAAAGAGTGAGGCTTAACGTTAACACCGAATCCAGCTAGAACTACATTGTTAACTGAAATAACATATAACGCATTGTTTCCGGTTCCGGGTGCCTGTCGCGCATGACGTGTGATGTGTCACTGTAACTAACAATAACGTTGTGTACAATGCCAGTGAAGACAGAATAATATTATAAATGCTCTTCTAGTATATCAGAAGAACGGTTGCTTCTAGCTAGACTTTAAAGGATGCACGATGTACTGAACTTATAATTAACATTGAAGAATATTATCAAAACGTCAATATTTCCTTCAATAATCTAAGATTAAAAGGTAATCTTTGTGTTGCAACAAAACCATTGATAAAAGTAACTTGAAAACCGACTTTGTTGTTAGTTTGGTAGTCCTCAATCATAAGGATTGATCTGGAGCTATTCGTCCAACGTCTTCCAACTTCTCTTCTCTTCTCTTCTCTTCTCTTCTCTTCTCTTCTCTTCTCTTCTCTTCTCTTCTCTTCTCTTCTCTTCTCTTCTCTTTGTTACACTTCACACATATGCTTTTTGTATTTTTTTTCCTAATACTCAAGTCAATATTAGATGCTAAAATTTGCTCATTTTCTACAAACGCTCTCCTACCTTGTGCTATCCAACATTTTACATTTACCTTACTTCGATTATTCTCTATAATTCCACTGCCTAGATAATATTTCTTGTAATCTATCACCTCCTATTCCAGGGCTTCTCAAAGTGTGGGTACATTTGCTCGGGTAAATGGAAAAGTTTGGGAAACCCTTTCCTATTCTAATCGTCATCTTTCGCCTGCCAAAGTGATTTCTTTATATTTCTTTTCCTGTTATAATCCCTAATCATTATTTGCTACATACAATTTTATGGGTTAACTACAGCAGCAAATGAAGTATTAGGCACAAAGATAAGGGCAGGTAGGAGGGAATGGATCACGGAAGAAATAGTTGAAATGATAGAAGCAAGAAGGAAAATTAAAATTGGAAACACAGAAGCAGGACAGAAAAAATATAAGGAACTAAGGAACTTAATTAATAGGAAATGCAAGCTAGCGAAAGAAGAGTGGATAAAAGGAAATTGTGAGGATATTAAGGAGGATATGAGAAGAGGTAAAGTAGATTTGGGCTACAGGAAAATTAAGTCACATTTTTCTAAAGTAAAACCAAAGGGTAACATTATATGTGATAAGCAGGGTAAGGAACTCACAGAAAATAAGGAAAAAGCTAGAAGATGGAAGGAATATCTTGAAGATTTATATAAAGGTAGGCAGGACATGGAGGAGGTAGAAAGTGTGGAACAGATAGATGAGGATGACTTAGGTCCTAACATACTTAGGTCAGAGTTTCATAGAGCATTAAATGATTTACGGAATAACAAAGCAGCGGGGATTGATATGATACCAGCCGAATTAATAAAACACGCAGGGGAAAAAATGCAGGAGCGATTATACAAGTTAGTTTGTAAAATATATGAGAAGGGAAAAGTACCACAGGATTTTCAGCGTAATAGAATAGTAACAATGCCGAAGAAAATAGGAGCTAAGTTGTGTGAGAACTATAGGACCATTAGTCTACTATCACATGCATCGAAGATATTGTTAAAGATTATTTATAGGAGATTAGAAAATAAAGTAGAGGAAAGGCTAGGAGAAGATCAGTTTGGCTTTAGGAAAAACAGAGGGACGAGGGAGGCGATTCTAGCACTAAGAACGGTAGTAGAAAAAAGAAAGAGGGTAGGAAAGGTAACTTGCATAGCTTTTGTAGATTTAGAAAAGGCATTTGATAATGTAGATTGGGACATAATGTTTAGAATTTTAAAAGAAACGGGTATAGATTATAAGGATAGGAGAATAATGTTTAATTTATATAAACACCAAACTGCCTTAGTTAGAATTGAGGGGGAAGAAGAGGTAGCAAAAATAGGGAATTGAGTTCGGCAGGGATGTACACTTTCACCGTTATTATTTAATCTATATATAGAAGATGCAATAAACAAAGTAAAAGAAGAGTATAGTGTAGGTGTGAATGTACAGGGAGAGAAAATATATATGTTGAGATTCGCCGACGATATAGCTATATTGGAAGAAAGCGAAAAGAATTTAGAAAGGGTATTGAATGGTATGCAGGCAGTATTGACTAGGGATTTTAACATGAAAATAAATATAGGTAAAACTAAAGTGATGAGGTGTGACAAAAAGGAATGCAGTAGAAAAATGAGGATCACAATAGGAGATAATAGAATCGAAGAAGTGTCAGATTTTTGTTATTTAGGCAGTAGAATCACAAAAGATAATCGAAGCAAGGTAGATATAAAGTGTAGGATAGCACAGGGTAGGAAGGCATTCGTAGAAAAGGAACAGATTTTAAGATCAAATATTGACTTGGGTATTAGAAAAAGATTACTGAAGGTATATGTTTGGAGTGTAGCACTGTATGGGTGTGAGGCGTGGACTATAGGAAAGGAAGAGAAGCGTAGATTACAAGCATTCGAAATGTGGTGTTATAGGAGGATGATGAGGATTGGTTGGGAAGATAAAGTAACAAATGAAGCTGTACTAGAATTAGTAGGGGAGAAGAGAAGTATTTGGAGAGTGTTACAGCGTAGGAGAGACAGATTAGTAGGGCATATTCATAGGCATGGGGGGATTATGCAATTGATCATAGAAGGTAGAGTGGAGGGAAAGAGAGGGGTAGGTAGGCCTAGATTGGAGTATGTGAGTTAGATAGTTGAAGACGTTGAGATGAATAGCTATAGGGAGATGAAGGGATTAGCTCAGGATAGATCGGCATGGCGTGCTGTTTCCAACCAATCTTTAGGATTGCGGACTCTTTAACTAACAATTTAATACATTTCCTAAATTAGCTTCTTTCAAAATTTCCTAAATTAGCTGTAAAAAATATAAATGTTACGCAACTCAGCTTATCAAAAAAGTGACGTAAATATTTGTGTGATTGTTAAAATTAAGAGATGATATCTTAATCGATATCGAAATGAAACTTTTAAATTCTACAACTTTCAGTTCGATTTTTCAGTGATATTAACAACATTTTTCAAATGCCGTTATGTTATTTTTAAACAATGTACTACCGAGTATTTTTTGCAGGTGGTTTGGATTTAGTACAGATTTAATCATTATTAATTACCATTCAGATTAATGGACAGGAACATGACGATGACAGATCGTTTACACAATAAGAAGTTTAATTGAAATGCGAGAATCAATATTTATAATGAACGCAAGAAGCATTGCTAGCAGTAACGAAGTTTCTCCATCAATCAAATCTTACCGCGCCTAATTAAATGCAAACTGTCTAGAATACAAGTTTACAACACAAATACCCGCGTTTATTAGTTTATACTTACAAGTATATCACACTTGTATTTTTTTTTTAATTCGATAATAACTTAAAAGTTATTATAAAGCACTTAAGAATAATAAAGCAACTCAACAAGACCGGATAATTTTATTACAAACCAATTAAAACAAATGCTAAATAGTTCTAAATAGAATTCTTCAGGAAATATTCTGATAAATGAACTTAGGATTAGATGTGCAACAATTTGTTAGTGTATTTTACAATTTCATTATTTAGTTCTTTTAAAAAAATTGAATGACTTTTCCGATTCCTGAGAAAGTGTATTAAAACATAAGACAATTTACGTGAAATTAATGTAAATTGATTTGATATTTATCAAAATGGTTTTAATCTAATAAATTAAACACTTGTACTAGTTTATTTACAGAGTGTCTAAAAATTAACATTCGTAGATTTCGTTTTGTAATGAAATATCGATTAGTAAACATTCTCCTTGACGAATACTTAAAATGATTTCATTTTATATTTATTCCGACTTTAATATATCCAAATGCAGTAATTTGAGTACGAACAAAAAATCTCAAATTGAAACGAAGACAGACGAGTCTGAAAAAGCAATTTAATTCTGGGTACAAGATGCAACTTTTTCTTTAAACACACTTAATTTAAGTAATGTTAAACAACACTTTGTATAGATATGATTGCAGTGCGAAATAGAATTCAGCGAATATTAATTTGCAAGGATATCTAAAACGTTTCAACTACATTATATTCTGGGGCCAAATAATTAAACTATATAGGGACGGGCAAAATATATATTACCTTGACTTAAAATTTGGTAGATACATTCCTGATAAAAAATTCTTTTATAATAAAATAATTTATTCAACTTCAATAACATGATAGAGAATATTAAATTGAAACGTTTTAAACATGATTTTTTTAAATAATTATAAGAAAATGTTATAATTCTCGTTTATTTTAGAGGAAGTATATTTTTGCTCACAATAGATGATAAATTCAAATTTTGAAAATTATAAATTATCTACTGTTACTTTGTCATATGTATAAATTAATAAAAAAGTTCAAAAATTCGAAAAAACTTTTAGTGCCAAATATTATTGCACGGGATTCTATAAAATGTCCCAGAACATCCACTTTTGGTTGAGCACTCTCCATGGTCGGAATTCTCTAGCTTAAAATGACAGTTGTAATCTACAGCGAAGATAAATCAACAACAGTGGCGTACGCTTATAAATAAGTAGCTTCGTATGCATATACCGACGCAGTTACAATGATTTATGGGATATTTTCCTGTGAATGTTACACCTTAAGAATTAAAATCGTGGAACTTTCCATGGAAATTAGAAATAATCCATCCGTGAGCTTCGTTTTGACATATTATTATCCATAGAACGTGATAAAAAAAAAATTAATACATTCTTGTATTATTAATGCTTCTAGAGATCGAAAATGTAACATGGCAAAAGATAGGAAAGAATTAATAGAAGCAGCAAAAAGTGTCAGATAAATTAAATAATCGTTTGCAATATTATTATAAAAGACATCACTTAATTGTTTTGAAAACTAATTATTTCAAAGATACGTATTTTATTTTTTAACGTGGTATTCAATTTATCTTATTTATTTATTCAGCTTTCGAATGTTTGATTAAAATTGAATTCTTTATTTATTGTTGAACCGTGCTATTAAATTATCGACGTTTTTTACACTAAATAAACTTTTTCTTACACTATTATCAAAAATTAATATAAGTGCTTCATTAATTTATTAGAAGCAATAAAAAAATTCAAATGATATAATGTCTTAATATTCAAACAAATCAAACTAAATGTTGCCTATTTTGTTTTTCTGTCCGTTTTAAAAATATTTTTTCCTGAGTAGTATTTTCCATTGTATAGATTCAGAGAAATATACAGTATATTATTTTGCATTAGCAAAGAAACAAAATTTAAAGTGTTATGATACATATATGTATGGGATAAAATGTCTGGCACCTCCATCTATAATTCTACATATCCAGAAAGAAATATAGTCACAACTTGGAGAGAAAATAATAGTTAAATAAATTGTTTTTTCTTCTGAAATATATCCAAAAGGTTTTTTTTTTATATGATACATGAAGGTCGATTTATTCTACATATTAATTTAAACTTTTAACAATATATCAACAAAAATTGAATGGACAAATCAAAGTTGGATCAAATTTAAACGCCCAAAAACTAATCGAATATAAGTCGAGTAATGAGTAATTTCAGGACTAGACCTTAACTTTTAATATCATCAAATTGAATTTTTATTTATGATCTCTATACGAACTTGATTTATACACAATTTTCCATAATTTTTTACCTACGCGTATTATCTCATTATATATAAAAATCTAAATCCGAAATCTAGCATACGAAAAAATATATCTTGTGCTTTACTTAGCATTAGTAGTCTAAAAGACTTTGTTCCCGGCTTTATTTGTATTTTTTCATACATATTATTCAGAATGCTTATTATCCTGTACATTCAGCCACTCATTAATACCTTCCTTGGAAGGAAATTAGTTATATTCTTGCCTGTTAATTGGAACCATAATTGGCAGTAATTATCGTTCCAGGCTCCAAGAATATAACTAACGTGACAGCAGCTATTACAAGAACCAGGTAAAATGATTTTCTGTCATCTTAGCGATTTGACTGCTTGGTTTTTCTAACGTATGATAAGTATAAAAAACGTACATATGAATGAAAATTTAAGCCCTACGCTTTTTGTAGAAGTAAATTTTATTTTCGTACCATTTACTAAATATTTATTCACGAGATAGATATACATCGTTTTTTTTAAAGTGGCGGACCAGTATCGTCCACTACTGCGCATGAGGGCTGCACTTATATACATCACTATATACTTATATACACAAGGTACTCAGCCACACCTAGTTTTTCTATCGACAATACACAAGCGTACCCACAGCACTATTCAATGTGCCGTACGACTGACGACATACTGTTTTGAATAGCACTGTTCTGTACTGTATTGGTCAAGTAATTATACAGGTCTTGATTTATGATGCGTGAACTTCTGTCACTTTCCTGCCACTTTCAATAAAACGGTGTATACTTCGTTCAAAAAAATACACTGTAAACATAAAAACTGGCTTTATCGATGCTTAATTCTTTCAAATAGTCTTAGTATTTCCTCACACATGCTCTGAAACTTCCAAAATCCTGCTACATCCTCGAGACTCATATCTGCAATCCTTGCCCACCATCTCTAGAACTATACTGTCTGTTCGCGTTTAATTTGCCTGGCCATGTAATGCGCACTGTCCAAAAATAATGGGGTGCAGTTGCTGTTGCTTAAGACGCGCCTAGAATTATTCATCCTTGGCACTATCCTTCAGTCTGTGTACTATCAGTGGCGTAACAACTTACTACCAAAATGAGTTCGCTTTTAAATGGTAAAGTAATCCATAGCCAATCAAGGGAATTGATTTTCAATGTGTATAAATACTTTAAATCTGATGGCAATTTGTCATCAAAGAAAGTAAAGGAAATAGTATCTGCAGCAACCAAAGTGTCTATAAGAACGGTAGCTACAATTATAAAGGAAGGTGAAGCTCCAGATAACGAAAGTGAACCGAAATTTTCTACACCAGGAAAGAAGCGTATTCGAAAGGCGACATTTAGAAGATTTTGAAAACAGTGACTTTCGAAATATAATATATAATTTCCACAAAACCGAAAATACAAGAGCTACGCTTAAAACATTATGTGAAAAACTATACAGTGACTTAGGATGGGAAGGACGTAAAACTTCCTTAAATCATATTGTACATGATTTAGATTTAAGTTTAGATGCACAAAAAATAATCGTAAAGTTTTAATTGAAAGGCACAATATTCAAGTTTTACGAATTTATCTTTCCTGTTTTGTTGGGGTCGTTCAGAACCGGATTGGGACTCCGTGTCATATTCCTTATCGTTTTTTTGCAGTGGCCTTACCTTGATTATAGTTATTACTTCTTAATTTCTTAGCTCACCTTTTCTTCTTCCCTTGTGATAGTGAAACGCTTGCCCTCTGGTTGATAAATCGTAATTCGACCGTCATACGTGGAAACATTCTTCGGCCCGAATTCTTCTTTGGCCTTCCGGAATGTGTTCATCTTCATCGATGTTAGATTTGCAGTCACATAAAATTTGTTCTGCCCGATGTTCTTTTTATTAACCTATATGACATGTCTATCTGCGTATGAAATAAATTTCACTATGATGGGCCGATGTTTGTTATGTCCTTCTAGCTTTTTCTCTAGACGATGGCAGCGGTCCATCATATTTATGGTAAATTTCCAGTTGTTTAGACTTAGTTCGGTAAATGCAGAGAAGACCACCACATTCACGATCTCCTTTTCGGCTTCGGGTATCATATGAAGAAGGAGGCAATTTCTACGCGAATACGCTTCAAGATTTTCCATTTTCACATCGATTGATTTAACCTGCGATCTAAGTTCACTCAGGGAATTATTCGTCGCGACTTGGAATAACTCGAATTGTTTTTTTCGGATCAGCAAGCGCCTGATTGCCATATAATTGCGGATTTGGTTCAATGGGTTTTGAATTTGTAGCTGTTACAATATCGGTGAACTTGCACTGAAGATTTTCATATTCTTCTCAAAATTCGCTTCCATATTCTCCATTCTGTTTATGATTTCATCGAAAGTAGTTTTCGGCATTTTGTCTTACTCCGGTATTGTTCAATGCCAACTATATACGATAATTTGTTAACTACATGTTTGCACAAAAAGAGTATTAAGTGCACTTGGGAGACTGCTTCAACTTTACTAAATGATATAATATTAATCAGTGTCACATCTCGATATTGAAAAATGAAAAACAAGTGAAAAACAGTACCCAAAAAGTTGCCCAAACAAATTTCTTATATTACGAACATGGTAAGAACGACAAATGTATTGGGAACGCCACTGGTCGACAGAGTTGAAGAGAAGAACGCCTTCTCTTCACGGAGAATGCCGAATATCTCTTCGCTATCTGCGCGACCCGAGGAAAGCTTATAGCGAACACACTGTATGTATATTCCACATTGAACCCTCCTTTCCAATCTATCACACCCCTTGCTTTCACACTACATCCCTTATAGTAGAGCAATATCTACGTCAATACCTTCTTACGAGCATCTACAACTACACACATCAATATCGGGGCATCCCAATATGCCCAGTTCTTCAGTTGTATGTACGTGAGGAACACATATAGGTGGCACTTCTACCGCAGTTAATTTTAGATGTAAAAAGGAAAATTGAAATGATTGACGGTCCTAACAAATTTAATCATTCCTAACACAAACGCACCAACAATCTCTTATTGAATTTAGGTCTATCGATATTAACAAAAACAACGATTCCGCTAACCACCTAGCGTTCGTAAATTTCACAAACATACTTTTAGAATTGAACACCACAATTCTTCTAGGGCAAATTCTTTTTATGATGTTATTATAATTTGTAATAGTATAGATAGTATTTGTAATAGTAATCACCCAAATACCGTAACTTAAAGCATTAAGTAGCTGGATGCACATTTCAAAAGACTTTTAAGTAATTTAAGTGAACTAAATTGAATAGGATGACCTGAGTTAGTCAAAAATATGCTCGGCTACAGCACTTTTGTCGTTTCTATTTAATCTCAAATGATCTAAATGCTCCTTAAATCTAACGTTTAATTTACGGTATTTGGGTGATATTCTATACTATTATTTAACACTGTAGTGATAATTTTTAAAATAATTTGTAATGTTTATTTCAATTCATAAGTCATCGGTTCATAAACACGCATACCGATAGGTTTTCTACAATCGAAATTTTCTATGGGTCGTATTTGTAAGGAACGCCAAGTGTTATAATCATCCGGAATTTCAATACCCGAAGGAATGAGCAGCGTTGGCACTAGCTACGAGGAACCGAGCACCAATCACAACAGGACACTGAAGTATTTTTAATCGAATTCAAAATACATCGTTAATTATCGCAATAATTGTTTTACTTCTATGTTAGATATTTGTAATGACAGATTTTTTTATTTGGTCTGATCACGACCCATATACTTGTTTGTTAAAAAAAAATCAATATTTGCACAATTCACAACCCCTATGATTAGGAAGGAATATTTTTAAATATTCCTCCTCGTAATAATAACTAATAATCACGAAATTAATTAAAATAAGATGAAATATTAAAATTCATATATTAAATATAAAAATTGCTATCAAATGCTTACTTTATACACGCCTTTTATAGCTTTATCACACAAATCCTCGCATAAATTCTTGAATATGAAGTGAATTTGTAGTAAGTTATTTATATATATATATATATTACGATCTGCATTTTCATGATTTTATTTTTTCATAAAGTTATAAAGGTTTGTAAACTTCTAAAGGTTGTAAATCTTTGTTAGAAATGTTTACATTACAAAGCATTTTTTTTTTGCGTCTGTCGCTTATAATTCCTTTTTTTGAATTAATATTTTGTCGGAAAAATTATGGAAAAATGTAAAAAATGCTTTTATTATAATTATTCAATAATTATCATTATTATTATTATTGTTTGATAATAAATAGTAGCTTATGTAGTAAAAAAAGAACCTTATAAAATTTTTGCTTTGAGCAACCTATATTTATGGTTTTTAGTTAAAATAATTTATTATAATTTAATATTAATGTAGGTAATTAGAAAAATTATTTAAAAATATTTTCGCTTTTTGTTTAAGGAACCCACCATGCAAAAAATTGTTAATAACTTTTTATAAAAAAAGAACTGATTTATCGAATTATCTAAATAAGACTATATAATATCACCCAAATACTATTAATAGTATATCAATCAGGATTCGTGACAGAGGTATTTTATTTCGTTTTATCTTGTGCTACTGAAGATGGGGGCATAGCCTTCGAAATGTACATCTAGCTACTTAATGCTTGTTACGGTATTTGGGTGATAATCTATATTACTATTCACACCGTAGTGATAATTTTTTAAATCTAAAGAAGACTTAAAGATCTAAAAATCAAAAATACGATTTCCCATGGAAATAATTAGAAACGTTGACAGGAGCGCCAGAGTTTCTCGGTCCTGCCCTGTAAAAGAGGGCAGGTTGAACGTGATAGATGGAGCCTCAAGATGGTATAAGGCGACAGGAAAGAATGCTCATAATGTTAAACATCAAAAGGTGGCAGATAGGAACAGGTATAGAGAAGGTTCAGAACCTCAGACGCCAATTCAAGAAGGAACATCGCTTGGGGGATATATCAAGGTGCCTTGTACGTGCTTGGTGTACTAAAGTTGGATTGCAGAGGCGCTTTCCGGTTTGGTCACGCCAAAATATAACCTCAGCAAATGTGCAATTAAGAATTTTATTAGTTCATGGAACGAATATGAAAAATGATGAATTTATTGATACAGATACAAATTGATTGGCCACAATTACTTTTTTTGAATTAAGGACAATATTAAAAATATTTTCACCTATTGTATAAATACAGATAGAAGAAGAGATGATCAAGAATTTCTCTAAGCTATAGTTAAAGTAACAAAAAATATTTCTTAGTCGAAAAAATATATTTTGTCCAGAATTCACAAAGAAATTCTAAATGCGATGCTGAATGGTACGTCGTAGACAAAATTACTGGATGATCAAAAGAGCTCCACTAAAGCTCCAGCTTCATGTAGATCGTATGGTGAAGACGCTCTACATCCTGTGAAGATATAGTGTTCAACTGTAGACATGAGAAGCATGGAAATGGAAAATCCATGTGGCGGTATATAACAAGATAAAATAAGATCATAATTATGGTTGGAGTAAGCTTCATAGACACGGCTTCATTATGCTAAAATATTGTTTATACAAAGGAGGTCCTGGAGAAGAGCTGTCATAGTCAGAGATTCTAACATCAACATATGATTTCATAAAATAAAAATTGGAACCAAAATACGCCACATATCATTTTTTTAAAAGAAGATGTGTGTTTCAAATATTCAGAATATAAAATTAAGGCAACCTGCGCAACATAAAAACTATTAATTAAATTTGAAAAATATGTCAAATTTCGTAAATTTAATATTCATGAAATTTCATTCGCATTTCGTTTGACACATCATGAATATATCAATTTTATGAAGAAAAATTAAACTTACACACACATATATATATGTGTGTGTGTGAATAACATAAAATGAATATATAGTATTTCATATTTTTTATTTTTTTTTCCAATAAAATCGAAAAATAATCAACATTATAAGAATAAACGTTAAAATGAAGTTTTACCAAACGTAACGTGTATAAATTTATCCTGGACATATTTTGAAATATCGAAATATATAAAATATTAAATAATAAACAAATTATTGTGCCTTATTTTGTGAATAGAAATATTTCATAGCGCAATAATTAAAATGATTAAAATATTGGACAAAAAGGAATCAACGGAAATTGATAAAAACGAAAAACGTGGACTTTTTGAATTTTTGTATTATTTATTTCATTTAACCTGGAAATTGGATTATATAAATGAAATTTACTTTCACTGAATTTTTTTTATATGAACTATTTACTAAAATAGAGTTTTTTAATTTTTTTAAATATTTTTAATGAAATTTTTGTGAATGTACGCGAAAATGTCGCGGTTATATAAATGTAGATATTATATTTGAAAAAATATGTTTAGCATAGTTATATATTCAATTAGTGAAATGGTCTTCAAATATAGAAATTAGTTAGAGAAAAAGCAATCCATCCTCTTGCTAAGCTTCAGTTTTCTTGACTTTACTTCATCTAGCATATTAAATTCTCTAATCGGTGTTTATTTCTTTTCCTACATGTGCCTCCTTGCATATAACAAGGATATGTGTTTGTTGATAAGTTGTTTAAAGCCTCAACTTTAGGCTCTAACTTAGAATATCTAACTATCCATCTGTGTCCAATTTCATGTTTTATCAAAAGCATAACGCATGAATATTTCAAATATATCGTGCTATTCTGTCGGATATCCCTCCCAATTTTTCCCTAGGTGAACATTCGTTGAAGATTTTCCCTTTGCGATACTTCTAACGCAGCCGGAAAATCCTTATCCTGGCTTTATATATAGCGACTATATCTACCTCTACGTCGTCTTCGGACATTAATACTATATGTGACGATTTTTCCACAAAACCATTTTTCTCCGTCCGGCGACTCTAGTGAAAATTTATCACGTCAGATCCATATACTCTTCCATATACTCCCTTCTCATGTTAAGAGTTGACCCACGCGTGTCTGCCCATAGACCACATTACCAGAACATGCTAAAGATATAGGAACAGCTTTCAAGTGATATAACGTCGAAACACAACCATCAGTTTATTTTCCAATAATTTTAATAAAACTTTAAGTAGTATTTGGGCCTGAATCTAAGTTCATTAAATTTGATTTAGATTTATGCATGTATATACTTTCAAAAGCATTTAGTTAGTTAAAGAGTCCGCAATCCTAAAGATTGGTTGGAAACAGCACGCCATGCCGATCTATCCTGAGCTAATCCCTTCATCTCCCTATAGCTATTCATCTCAACGTCTTCAACTATCTCACTCACATACTCCAATCTAGGCCTACCTACCTCTCTCTTTCCCTCCACCCTACCTTCTATGATGAATTGCATAATCCCCCTATGCCTAAGAATATGCCCTACTAATCTGTCTCTCCTACGCTGTAACACTCTCCAAATACTTCTCTTCTCCCCTACTAACTCTAGTACAGCTTCATTTGTTACTTTATCTTCCCAACCAATCCTCATCATCCTCCTATAACACCATATTTCGAATGCTTGTAATCTACGCTTCTCTTCCTTTCCTATAGTCCACGCCTCACACCCGTATAGTGCTACACTCCAAACATATACCTTCAGTAATCTTTTTCTAAAACCCAAGTCAATATTTGATCTTAAAATCTGTTCCTTTTCTACGAATGCCTTCCTACCCTGTGCTATCCTACACTTTATATCTACCTTGCTTCGATTATCTTTTGTGATTCTACTGCCTAAATAACAAAAATCTTACACTTCTTCGATTCTATTATCTCCTATTGTGATCCTCATTTTTCTACTGCATTCCTTTTTGTCACACCTCATCACTTTAGTTTTACCTATATTTATTTTCATGTTAAAATCCCTAGTCAATACTGCCTGCATACCATTCAATACCCTTTCTAAATTCTTTTCGCTTTCTTCCAATATAGCTATATCGTCGGCGAATCTCAGCATATATATTTTCTCTCCCTGTACATTCACACCTACACTATACTCTTCTTTTACTTTGTTTATTGCATCTTCTATATATAGATTAAATAATAACGGTGAAAGTGTACATCCCTGCCGAACTCCCTTCCCTATTTTTGCTACCTCTTCTTCCCCCTCAATTCTAACTAAGGCAGTTTGGTGTTTATATAAATTAAAAATTATTCTCCTATCCTTATAATCTATACCCGTTTCTTTTAAAATTCTAAACATTATGTCCCAATCTACATTGTCAAATGCCTTTTCTAAGTCTACAAAAGCTATGCAAGTTACCTTTCCTACCCTCTTTCTTTTTTCTACTACCGTTCTTAGTGCTAGAATCGCCTCTCTCGTCCCTCTGTTTTTCCTAAAACCAAACTGATCTTCTCCTAGCCTTTCCTCTACTTTATTTTCTAATCTCCTATAAATAATCTTTAACAATATCTTCGATGCATGTGATAGTAGGCTAATGGTCCTATAGTTCTCACACAAATTAGCTCCTATTTTCTTCGGCATTGTTACTATTCTACTACGCTGAAAATCCTGTGGTACTTCTCCCTTCTCATATATTTTACAAACTAGCCTGTATAATCGCTCCTGCATAATTAGGAAAGCATTTAATTAGGAATAATGCAAAACATTTTTAAGTAAATGAAGTGAACTAATTTGAATAGGATGACCTGAGTTAGTCAAAAATATGCTCGGATACAGCACTTTTATCTTTTCTATTTAATCTGAAATGAGCTAAATGCTCCTTAAATCTAGTTTCAATTGGTCTTCTATATATACTTTAGGTCAACTAGAACAAGATATTTCATAAATACCCGATTTTTTATTGAAATCAATCAAATCCTTGGGATTTGTTAGAAAATTAGCAAGACTATTATGTTACTTTAAACATATATTTATTTAAAATACTATCTAAACCACGTGCAATTGGTAATTTAACAAATTTTCGAGTTGAATTATTACTTTGTTCCAAACTACTAATATTTCTAATATCTCTTGTTCTTTTAAATTTTCTTAATATGTTATTTATAATTTTATAAGAATAGCCATTTTTTAAAACATTAAGTGTTATTTTAAGAAAAATCCTACTAGAAATGTATGAATCCTTGAAAAATACAAAACATGTACTTATACTTTTAAAAATGTCATGAAAGGGCTGAAAGAATCATATTTTGTTTTATATATATTTTTTTTTTCGACTAAGGTATTTAATATCAGCGATTTTTTTCACTGTATAAAAATACATCTTCTGGGTGGATCCAGATTTAAAAATTTAAAATTTAACACCGTAGTGATAAATTATATCTATAGTTTATACGTACACCTTCGCTTTGTTAGGTGTCTTAAACTTTGAGTATTTAAAGTATTTTTATAACCCATACAAAATACAAATTAACATATCAAAAAAATGCTTTGGTTTGACAGATTTTTACAAGCATGGGATTATGGTTTAAGGATTTTTTTAAATAGATTTCAAATTTTGAACGCTTCCATATGACATTGCGTTTTCATATGCTCTTATTTTTGGCAACTTTTCACCTTACCGGGTCTAGTATGAAGTGATGTGAGTATAAACAGACAAAATATATTTTTAATGTTCTTAAGAAAGATATACTCATTAAACATCATGTGTAAATGCGACGAGCGACGTTCGATAAAATAATCATGTCTACTAAATCAAATACTGTATTTTTCCAATCCACCGCAACGAATTGCATGTCTCTGTCGTCTCTGTGCTGACCCATCTAAGACCGAAATTCAATAAAGAGACTCTTCTTCGCCAGTCAACTCTTATCTCAAATGTATGAAATCTACGTACTGCAATACGAAAAATAATCAATATAAAGAATCATAATGTATTGGCATTGAAAGAACAATGTCGGAAGGGTCACCACCAGTGGCGGCTCGTGCCATTTCAATCTGGGGGGGGGGCGCATTTCTTAAAAAATAACATAATAGTGAGAAATGTTACCTAAAATGGATGCAAAATGATTAAATTCAATCATTTCTTGAAAGTAAATCTTTCATTGATATAAACTTTTCCAAAACTTTTTCGTTAAAATTGTAAATATCTCCCACCACATTTTTATTAATGCACATCATCGCCAACGCGTTTAAACGATCATTACCCATAGCATTTCGCAAAAAAGTCTTGATTCTTTTAAGTGTTGAAAAACAACGCTCCGATTCAGCAGTGGTCATCGGGGTTGTTAAAATAATTTTAAATATTTTTATAGTTTCCAGGAAAGTTTCACTGAGATTATTTTGTAGCAATAATGAAAGAAAATTTGTGGCTCCAATTATTTGATAAAAATCCGGACGCGGGTAAATGACTTCTAATTCTGTTTTTAATCTGGTATTATTCAAAAATTGATATGCATGACACACGGTTTCCAAAAGGTCCACTGGAAATTGTTTAGAAAATGTTGGCATCAATTTCGTGTTAAATAACTCAGCGGCTTGTAGATGGCCGCGATATGAGAATCTGTCCTTCATCTGTGTTATAATTTTTTTTGTGAATGTCTCTTGTAAAACGCCGCGTAAATGTCCGATTTTGAGCACTCCTTGCACAAGTTTGCGATAAATTTAAATCAGGCAATGGCCTACCTAATTCTTTAATTTTTACATTGTCCACAAGAGAAAGTCTACAAAACTCTATTTTCAATAAAGAACTAACACTATTCATTTTTATTAAATTACTTCTATTAAATATATTCTTGGAGAAACACGTGGCAAAATCGTACATACGTACATATCGTACATACATATAACAAATGCTACTGTCTTATCTGACTATTCTATATCAATTTATATACATATATATACTCTCTGTTCTCTCGAACTTCTCTAGGACGTTAAAGAAGCGCGACATCCAATAGATGATATAGTACATCGGTCGCCTGCCCTCTATGATACACTCATCTCATTGCATATGCACTGTATATATGTGTTTAATTTGTACTGGCATTGGATAGCCGCTCGGAATGTGTGACACATATTAGACGATGACGCAAGGAGCGAACCGAAGAAACAGAAGATATACTGCATACGGTCGCTCTCACCTATTGCTTGCAATAGAGTGAGATGAGTGCATATGCATTTAACCTGTACTGTGTGGCTGGTTGGCGCTGGACATCCAGCGGCGGCACCAAATTAGCGATATATGTATACCACGCGAAAGATAGATACAGAATGATACAGCATCGGTCGCTGCTCTGACTTGCAACGGATACAACAATGAACGCAACACCGTATTGTGTTGATTGTTATCGCGGCGCAAGCTTTATCTTTTATGAAAAATAATGGCTAGATAAAATATCGCAATACAATTATATATCTACGGTGATGCGCTCAATGTTCAGGAGGGGCGCGCGGCCCTGCGGCTTGCATAAGGAACCGCCACTGGTCACCACATGACTAACGTTTACGGTTGTTTCAAAGGGAATAAGACAAATAAAAAAGGCGTTTCCGTCAGTTCATTTTTCTTAGTAGCGAGCGAGCTGCATTATATTCCATCCACGCTATTGTTCCCCTGAAATTAATTCTTTTGATGAGAGAACGTATACACGAGAAAGAAATATTCAGATACAACATTATGTATAATTTGCATTTTATATGCGGTGCAATGTAAATGAAGTTAGTCGAGCGGATATAGCACAGGGGAAGAGGTTGTTCAGTGGCGTACAGGTAGCGTAATGTGTTTTTTGCAGCGACGCTCATTTTAGTTTCATACTGAATTATAATGCTCAAATGAGACGCAAGAATATTCCTCCAGCTCACGTTTCCATTATCTCACGGAATAATTAGTCACGCTAACTTTACATGAATAAATTAATCACATCGATGCATCATATCGATTTTGTGCAATGAATATTGTGTAGAAATAAATTCTTTTTTATAGCATAGCTAGTTGAAGATTTTTTTGTTGCATTGATCTCACAAATTCTATAAAATATTAATATAGCAAATATTTTGTGGTCTGAAAATTGCACGCTTGCACAAAATTCGATGTATTTGTTAATCTTGTTTATAAAACCAAATTGGTCAAGGACTCACTTCTTGTCAACTCATCCATCAAATAAACAGAGAACCTACGAATTTATATCGAAGCCAAATTAGGATTCATATTATACTATTTTCTAATATAAATATTGATCTCAAGCAGCTTTGCTAATATAAACCTGGAAATGAAAAATTATCAAGGTACCCCTAGTATTTTAAATCAAATATGCACATTTTTTTAAGTTTGCTTATAACAATTGATATCAAATTTTAGAATGGACTTTAAGGGCGTTAAATATTGCTAACGATGCGATAATATCATGTGCTAAAGTAATTGGACAGAACATTTTTTTAAAGAAATTAATCTCGACATATATATAAGTACTCAGTATATATTATTTCTTCTGATTAGACAAATATAGATGAATTGAAATTCTCATATATATAATACATTCAAGTTTTTGTCGCTAACGAAAATTGTACAATTTCGAAATATATAAAGCTGTTACACTTATGTCTATATTTTTTTATTTTCAGGGTATGACTTAATTGAATGGCTGATGGAAAGACTCGGAGTCGAAGAATCCGGTGAGTTATTTTTGTTCAAAATGAATGACAACCGCCTTTTTCCTTTATGTTATATTTAAATTTATTTATTGTTTATTGCAGAGGCTTTAAGTCTAGCCCATCAATTATGTCAATACGGCTACTTGTTTCCTGTAAACGATTCCAAGAACCTCGTGGTCAAAGATGACAGCTCTCTCTACCGTTTCCAGGTAAAACATCCATATTAGCAAAAAGTATCTTTAAAATGTCTTTACTAGTAAACCAACTATAAATAATTTAAAATTTATAAACCGAAGCAAAATAATATATTAAAAATTTGTGTCCAATTAAGGACAATTAATTGTTAATATTCCGTCTCACGAAGTTATAGAAATAATAATGGTGAAAGTTGTTAGTGAATAGCTGGAAGCTATTGTAATTGAAGTTACAAAATCATAATCATAATGCTGTACATATGGGCTATATTTGTTATTGTGTACAAGAGCATAAGCATTAACATATGTCAGAAACAGAACATACTAGAATAAGCAAGTCAAATGAATGTAATTCAACTTGGTAGAAAGCTATACGAGATAGTATTTATATATAACAATTACGTGAGTAGAGTATACTTTACGAATTTTTAGGAAAAAGATTTGAAATCAAATAACACAAAGACTACATGTAAGAGACAAAACTGATGTTTTTTTTGAAGTGAAACTT
This sequence comes from Leptodirus hochenwartii, assembly GCA_947310635.1. Taxonomy (NCBI): domain Eukaryota; kingdom Metazoa; phylum Arthropoda; class Insecta; order Coleoptera; family Leiodidae; genus Leptodirus; species Leptodirus hochenwartii. Next base: position 6,982,598 of record OX371176.1, on the reverse strand, counting down.
CTATAAGTGCGGTAGGGCAAATTGGCCTGAACGTCACGAAAAGTGAAACACGCTACGCGCATGCGCCCCATGTACTGTGTGTATACGTAGCATAAGGCAACCAGTAAACGCTTGCGTATTTTATTATATATTACACAAACACAGCTTAATCTTTTAGCTAACAATTTCCATTGTGTTAAAAGTGAAATGAAAAAAGACAAGTACAGACAGAGTGCGAGCCTTTAGAGAACGGAAGAAAGCGAATAAACCGCCAAGAAAAGTGCCAACAAGTACCTTGGAAAGAAGTAGAGAGTATCGAGCCAGGCAAAGGGCGTTAAAGAAACATGGTGGACAACATAACATTCCAACGACCTCAAACACACTGGATGAATCGATACCGTCGTTAAGTGAGTGGTATAGAGAATTTGAATGCCACTGATTGAGGCATGCCGTCTACACTTGAAGATACACGCGGTGTGAGAGATCAACGAAATGAATCTGATACAGCTGAGCGAGCCATCGACAAATAGAAATGCACCTACTAGTGCATCATACACAAAATTTACATTATTTCAACCGGCTCATCGCGAATTTGATAAAGAATTTTTGAATAATCCGCTAGGTACAGTGTGTACCATATGTGATCGAATATGGTTTAAGAACGATGTGAAACCTATTGATCCTAAGCACGAGCAACTTTTACATACCGCGTTTCCAGCCATTATTATTGAAGATGTGATAGCGTGCAATTCATGCCGAAATGAATTCTCACTCGGAATACCATTCAAATGTTATCGAAGTCAAATGGTTTTGTCTACCCAGAATTACCTGGTCATCTACCAAAATTAGATTTAGTGTCAGAAAGGTTAATTTCACCCAGAATTCCATTTATGCAAATTCGACGTTAATGACATGTACATGGTCAACATGGGATTTATGGGCAAATTATTAATGTTCCAATATCTGTGAATACGATGGTGAATCATTTGCCAAGAGACATTGATGATGATCATTGTATTAATGTCCATATAAAAAGAAGAAAAATACACAGATCGAGTTATATAATTGGTTTGGTGAGAAAAGGAACTATAAATATATGGCTACAATATTTAATCCAAACTCCTCTTTATAGACTGTACGACATTACAGTTAATAATGCTTTCTTTGATGATGAGAGTGCCAATCAAAATCAATCAAAATCAAAATCAAATCGTTAACAATTGGAAAAAAGCAATGCATAAAATCAACTTTTCCTAGGAGCTAAGAAGTTTCACTTCTACCGCGCGAGAGTCTCACGCATGTTTTTTAATATAGATCGATGGTTTATTTTCTTTGTAATATCTTCACAAGTTTAACCGAACCCATTTTCTCGAAATATATGTACAAAAAATATATTTTTTGATCTCAAAAATGTAAACAAATTTTAATTATTTTTTTAGTCCCCATACTATTGGCCTTGGCAGAACCGACCACCGGACAATGTCGAATATGCCATTTACTTGGCGAAACGCACGTTAAGGAACAAACAACGTCACGGCCTAGAAGAATATGAAATGGAGACGCTTGGAAATCTACGTAAGAATCTCGCCAATAAATGGGACTTCATCACAATGCAAGCAGAAGAACAAGTAAGTTTATCATAACTTTATCAAAATCATCATAACTTGGTTTTGCCAATTTTTTTGCAATACTTGTCATCTTGACGCTTCAAAAGTTACGATGTTTCACGAAAACTCAGAAAAGCGTAATGTACGAATAAAATGTTAGCAGAAAATATATAAATATTCATATTTTAAGCTAAAAGTTGGCTGAATATAAATAAATGTTATGCAAATTTAATGTCTTAAGAAATACAAATATGAAATTTGATGTAAAAATAACAAAAGTAATGAAGTATAGAGCGAAGAAAGGTGAAAATATAAAATGATAAAAATGCATGGTTATTCAGGAAATAAAAACCTTCGAAAAAAGTGGATATAAATATGGTGGAAAAGCACAAAAGAAGAGCAAATTTTAAGATCTCACATTAAATGTTTTTTTTATAAAATGATTACTAAAGACATGTTTGTGAAGTATAGAGTACAGACATCACGTGTGAATAGTTAAAACGGAAGATAAATAGAATTATAGAAGGATCATGAGGATTGGGTGGATAGATAGAGATATAAATGAATCCATGAAAGGGATGCATTTGAAAGGTATTATAATATAGAAGAGATAGAATGAATCAATGTCTATATTTGATGACGCTCGGAAATTTTCTGGAGAAAATTTGATTTTATCTAGCATTAAAACATTAGGATCAATTAAATGTAGTTTAAAGGAAGTTGGCGTTAACTTTTTTAACAGAATAAAATTGTACACACTTTTATATAAAAACAGAAGTTATAAAAAGTTGTCCTTACATTAAACGAGTACTTAAAACTTCTCCCAAAATATTTGAAATCTTTGTTCATTAGTGTAATCCTAGTTATGAAGGTTGTCGTTAATGTTGAATTTATAAAATATATTCTATTCGTGCATGAATGCTTAATGTTTAGAACTCACATCCTGTTATAATCTTAAAATGAGTCTTAGGTACCCTTTAGGATTACTCCTCGTTACGTCCGTGCTAATTGCAATTCTTTTGAAGTTAGCGAATATTAAAATAGACAAATGTCTCTTGCAATAGTACGTGATGATTATATTAATTATATGCTGTATTAATATTAATGAATATTGTTAAATATTCTATCATTATAACAGAAAACTGGTAGAAATCGTAAAAGAACTTTCAGATATCGATTTAACATGCACTTTGCACATTCAAAACAGTAATTTTAAACTTAAAAATAATCGACGGGTATACGTTATTATTATTGAAATTATTTCTCCTACGTTTTATAACTGTTAACTCAAAAAAAACACAAATTAAATATTAATTCGTGTATACAGGAAATAAATATTTTACAATCCACAACAGAGTAGAAACTCGCCTTGTCAAGAATTTTTTCTTTTTCGTCGCAATCTATACGTTAAACGGAGTATGCAGAACTTTATTTTGTAAAGGACTTCAATTTTGTCACCCTATATATTGAATCAAATAGCAGTTCCGTTATATTCTTGTATGGTCCAATGAACACCCAAGATATTGCTACCTTCACACAATAAATTCTTTATGAGAATTTTTATTAAATTTTGTAGCCTTTGTAAAAGCGTATTGGCTTCACCAATTTATTGTATAGGAATGCAAGGAAGTAATAGAAAGAAACGTGTTATTTACAGTCGAATAAAATTAGAGTGAGAAGGTACTATGTGACAAATAGTTAATTAAGACGTTCTTTCTTCCAAAGCATATTAAATACGTTGTTAGATTAATGGTCAATAAATGGGAATATATAAATTCAATGTTTAACTTTTTATCCATATTTTGTAGCGACAAGGCTCTTAATAATAACTATACCCTGTAGTATAACTACAAAAACTACAAAACTCATGTCTAAGAATGGGTGTATATACATATTCCTATATTTTTCAATTAGTCAAGTTAATAATGGTCAAATTCCTACAAAGGTACATGTAAATTCTTATAAGGTTCGGTCTCCAAGAAAATAAGCTCCTTAATCCCTCGTTACTGATATTCAAAAGAAATATTTCCAATTGAAATCAAACATTGAAGAAGAAGACATAGATATAGGTTCCCATATATTTAACGATCGTGACAATGACTCAATTAACAATGACCCAATTGGTGAAAGTACAGAAATTCAGAATGCAGAAGCCTGCATCTGATTGCATGATCACCCCGAGGCAACAAAGTTACATGTGCAAGAAATAAGTGCTTCGTGCAAGAGGAAGGCGATGGACAACAGGCGTTTGTAGGAATTTGACCATACACATTTTCGGTTTCTTCTACCTGACCTCATATTTATAGGAATTTACCATCCTCGCTAAGAATCATTCACGGGATAAGAAAATATGACCATATATCTCACATCCTAAAGCCTTAAATATGTTTCAGAGAAGAGAAGTACATAAAAGTTACCTTTTCCATAAAATTTTATTAAAATGCCAGCTATCTTCATAAGAAAATTCAATTCAGATTAGATGTGCACAATCTAAATGTAAGAAGAAAAGATGTGATTGATAATCCTAAATATAGAAGCTCAAAATTTAGATCTGATTTTTACTACCAAGCAGCAATTAGTCGAAATTTTCTACCGGCGAAGGTAAAAATATGTTCTATAAACGATTTTGTTAAAGACTTTAGGAAATTTAAACAGTTTGATTTCCGATTTATTTATATATTGCTATAAAGAAAATAAATAAGAATAATTGCGATTGTGGTTGCAAATTGATTTTGGTTTGTTATTTTTTCTTTATTTTTAATTTATGTAATTTAATTTATTTCTAGTCCAATTGAGAGAAAATAAGTAAGAAATATTTTGCTTCCGATTATTATTTTTATTGTAATTTAATTCTGTAAAAATAAATTCAATTACTACTCATTTAAATTGGGGAAAAAGAAGGACAAACAAAAAAAGTTTTTTTTAGATAATGAATTAATAAACATGTTCTTTCGTACGAATGTTATTTATATTTATATTTTATTCTAGTTTTTTCATCTACTTGCAATATATAAACTTTAATCTTTGAGGTCACTATGGAAGAACAGATTTCATCTGAATAGTGACCTTTTGATCGTATTTCATCATTATATTTATTTAAAATATATATTTGTATTGTATGTATATACTAATATCAATAAACGAATTATTATTATATCCCCAAAACTATATCAATAATCAAATATAACGTCTCTAATATACATAAATGTAAAACTAAATGCACCCGTGCATGCAAATGTAAGAAAACTATAAAATTTTATTAACCTTTCATATGAAAAAAAACGTGCTAAATGTGTTTCACAATTTATCTGCAACTTATACTCTTTCAGCGAGTTCTCTTTGCGATATCTATTCGGACAGAGTTTTATTGCTAATCGATATAAGAATTGTTTTCGTGGAAATAGAAATAGGACTGCACACATTTTCCCTGGATGCGAATACGTTCCAGTGCAGTATATTTACATAAATTTAAAGGGGGCACGTGTTTTTTGAACAAATAAATCTGATTGCATTTCTATTTATATCCTTAAATCTCCGCTTGGTTCAGTTTATACACTCAGAATTAAGTAGGTTGTATATTATTGCAATGACATATCGATTAATCTATCTAAAATAGTGTGAAATAAATGCTCGTTTCTTAGTTGGCAACAGAACTGGAATATATACGTCATCGATATCTTAAATAAGCGAAATATTTCTTGGTATCACGTGGTGTATCAAGTGGTGAATTAATGAAATGTCCTTTCCTTCGCATATACTCTGAAATGGAACCACAAATCCAAAATTCTCTTATTTTCTACCGAGTAATCACAAGATTGATTCATCAATAAAAGAAAAATTTATTTGCGGTTTGGAAATATTTTCACTCTTCACTCTTTTCCTGAATATTTCATTGATTTTATTCCTTTTCCAATATTTACTCGCATTTCTCCTAATTTCTCTTGATTTACTAATATTTCCCAGATATACAAATATTTACTAATATGTCCTCTTATCCTATACGAAGAATTTTATCTTTCCAGCGTATTGCCACAAGATAATAGTGTCAAATCATTTTATGTGCGTGTCAGTTAATCTTTCGCGTGCCTGCCAACATTTTTATAAGTGCCACATCTGGCACGCGTGCCATAGATTCACCATGCCTACAAATTACAGATGATCATTGTACTCGATACTTTTATAAATAATTTTTATTTACCTTTGAATAAATGATCGTCATTGTTAATTTGAGCAAAAATCGAATTTTATTCATAAATAGTATACACAAGGGATTTATTATTAATTCTATGTATGATTTATTATTTTATCAATGGATATACGCAAACAAGTACGTCAAGATAAATATTTTATCTTACTATAGCTTGTCATATCATAATAAGACGTCATTGTAAATAGTCGTGACGTGTATTTAAACAAAATTGCAGTTTTGTTTATATATTTCAATGGCAAGAAGAATTTAATATATATAATACCAACAATATTTAGTTGTTAGATAAAAATTAACAATAAAAATTAATTGCTAAAATAAAACTGTAAGAAATCTTTTCTACTAGAGTATGTGTAATTGAGGATATAATTTGCATATTTAAAATTATTAAAGGTTCTTCGTTCATATTTTAGAAAATACAAAAACTGAACCTTCTCATCACTTTTTTCCGCTTCCTAAAATTGAGTGGAATATCAAGTATATTTTTGGCTTGATCCTTTTTTGCGTTGGCATAAATTTCCTGACACTTAAGCACAATTTTCCACATGTAGAATGAATTGCAACTTTCTATAATATCGTCAAAATGGAAATATTATTATATTAAGTAATCCTAATTATTTTTGTACTTTTTGTTTCATGACTTATCTTGGAATTTAAATATCATTCTCATTGCTTTTTTTTAAAGAATCAAAATTCATCAATATCTACGCTCTTTTCCTTCGTAAGGTACCTCGCTGCATTTAAAAATACGTGCAATAAGAATGGTCTTAATACTGATCCTTGTGGAACTACATCAATATTAACATATGGTATATTAAAATTCAGTATGTAGACAAAATATTTGTTAATTACAATAGGATTTTAATAAAAATCCAACAAGAGAGCTAGACAAAACGCATTATTGACTTAATCCACTTATTGACTTAATATTAAAATCGTAAAATAATATAACGTATGTCTAAATCTATTCAAATTATTATTTCAAGTGAAAAATTATATATATAAATAGCTATTTACACTTGGAATATGTTTTAAGAGTTGCGATGGATAATAAAGATCAAGCTTCGCAAAAATTAAGATTAATTAAGATGTATCTATCTAAATGTTGATATAATACGTGGTAAATCAAAAAAAAATTGAAAAATCCAATGATGTTTATTTTTCATGTTTAAATCAACTATTGGCTTAAAGGATAGAAGAATATTTACTGCTTCAAGGAAACTTAGCTAATAAATTTCTATAGAGAGACCAGAGGAATTTATTTTTAATATTCTGCTATAATAATTATCGAATAGTAGTTGAAAATTATTTTCTATATTTCTTCAGTAATTAAATAGAACACGATTTTTTCAGAGAAATGTATTACTAATTCCAGCAACCTTAAAATAACATCCAGATTTGATATCCTAAGATAATAATGCAAATACACATTGCGATTTTCTAAACAATTATTGGCCTGGAATACATTTGGGTTAAACGAATTTTATGCAGATTTTTTTTGTGTCTATATAACCAACCACCGTTATGTATTGTCTTAAGTAGATCTTTTTTTGTATATATCGCATATAAGATAAGATAAGTGAGTTATTACTTACGCCTTGTCAGCAAATTGCAAATATAAATAATTTAAATATAAAAATATATAAATCCTTTTAGAAAATGTTAAATTTGGTCAAGTTTCCTAAGGAACCATATTGAAAGAAATATTATTTAGAATGTAGCAGTGATAATATCACCCATCTAATCCAAATTCTGCATTTTATTTTATTACCTAGCTTATAATTTTATAATTTCAATATCATTAATCGAATATTTTATTATACAATATCACTTACACATAATACACTTTTGCGAAAAAAAATAAAAATTATTACAAATAATTATATGTCGCTAAAACATGTTTTACGGCAAGCATTCATATTGTCGATTATTAGAAATATATTTAGATAGACGTAAAATTTTTACGACATGCATACACACCATTTAATATCAGATAGTATTTGATATACTTTACGTTGGCCAGGGACTATTAACAATATCGGTTCTGTTTTTCCGGTAAATTCGTAGATGAAACGCAGTGGCGGCTCGTGCCATTTCAATCTGGGGGGCGCATTTCTTAAAAAATAACATAATAGTGAGAAATCTTACCTAAAACGGATGCAAAATGATTAAATTCAATCATTTCTTGAAAGTGATTTCCACTCTTCTATCTTTCATTGATATAAACTTTTCCAAAACTTTTTCGTTAAAATTGTAAATATCTCCCACCACATTTTTATTAATGCACATCATCGCCAACGCGTTTAAACGATCATTACCCATATCATTTCGCAAAAAAGTCTTGATTCTTTTAAGTGTTAAAAAACAACGCTCTGATTCAGCAGTGGTCATCGGGGTTGTTAAAATAATTTTAAGTATTTTTATAATTTCCGGGAAAGTTTCACTGAGATTATTTTGTAGCAATAATGAAAGAAAATTTGTGGTTCAAATTATTTGATAAAAATTCGGACGCGAGGAAATGACTTCTAAATCTGTTTTTAATCTGGTTTTATTCAAAAATGGATATGTATGACACACGGTTTCCAAAAGGTTCTTGAGATACCAACACAACATAGCCTACTGGCTATGTTGGCTTTGTATCTCAAGAACCTACCTTACAAGAAATTTCTTAAACCAAACGCGTACTAGTTCTTTACATACGGTAGTTTCAAACCCTTGTGAACTGTTTGCGGATAATTTGCGAGGAGCTATTTCCGTACAGTTCAGGGTTATCTCGTTAGTCCCACTCACGTCTTTGCAAGGACGATTGTGCAATACAATCAAACTTACACCGATAAATAAAACAATCCCGAAGACGTTCCGATGATGCTCTTACGTAAGATCGGAAACAATGATGTCTCGCGAAGCTATATTGTTTGAATTATTGCATTAACTTGCAAATGTTGACGATATATCTCAAGAAAGTGAAAATTTCTATCATCTATTAAAAATTCAATTAAAAATCTCCTGGTTTTACATACAACAAAACCTTCTTCAATCTATACATACATGAAATTAAAAGAAAACAAATTCCTGAAGAAGCAATGTTCATTTTTCAGGCTATGAAAATTCAATATTATATCTTATTGTAAAATATTTTTAAAAAATTGATAAACATATTTTTTTATCTTGAACTTAATATGAAGGATAACCAAACAATACTATTATAATTTCGATATCTACACCCCCTATATTTAGTAATGCAAAAATCGACAAATAATTTAATAGCATAAAAATGCAAAATTCTATTTTTATAATTATCCGAATTTCTATAGGTTACTGTAATTAGTATTAATATAAATTTATTGTGATAAATGTTATTAAACTCATATCATTGCGGATATTAGCAGCCGCAGATAATTTTAATAATAACTTTGATTACAATTTATTGTTTATTTGTTTTATAAGTCTTGTTTACGTATCATACCTAAACAATTGCTTCGATAATAAGGAATTATTATTCATATTTGTACGCAAATATTTCTATTTGAGTATAATAAATCAATTTTTGATTTGCTACGTTTAATACTCGTTAATAGAACAAAAATATAACATCGAACGTTATATAGAAGAAAATAGAACAGTGTTTTATTGTGATTTTTTTTAATATTTCAAAATGGGTAGAGTATTGAAACGGCTGGCTAGTTTTCGGAGAGAGCCAAAGAAAAACATATCGGGAAAATTTTGTGAAAATAATAACAACGGTACAAAATCATGGACGAAAATTGTAATGGTAAATAAAAATGATGAACAAATCGTGAATCTTTGTTTGATAAATTTTTAAATTATACCAAGTTATAAAAAAAATATTTTGTAAAAGAAAAACGAACTGTTTTTGTTGACCCTTTCAATGAAGCACATAAGAGAATTAAACATTAAATCAATTAACTATATACGCAATTTAAAATAATAGCAAACGTTATAAATTAGTCGATTTAATTTATTTATTTATAATTATCCTTATGGATTATCTGTGAGCATTCATTGTGATTTATTGAAATGCACCGAAAAGGATTGAATTTCCGTGTAATTTGCACAAAACCAAACAATTTCGAAATGTATTGCGCTGCAAATAATTGAATTAATTCATTTTGCTTGTTAGTTAGAAATATTTTTGTGTTCGTCCAATAAATATTTTTCCAATTCTCTGCCCGCGACATTTTTTTTTAACTTGAAGCACCCCAATAGCAGATATAAGCGAATTCAATGAATCAGTTTTCATACCACGTCTTGAAGAAATTACGTCCTTCCTTGATTCGGTACGTGAAGGAGATGCAAGCCACAATTAGTTTTCTTCATTCGAGATTTTCTCAATTTTATTCAATTATAAAAGCTCAATTCAACTACTTCTCGTGGCCATTTCTTCGTAGTCTATTACAAAATGTTTTTTCTAGGTGAAGTTGGCAAAAGTGTTAAAGAAGGGTGATAAGATCGTGAGTGACTCGCAAGAAAGGGCGTATTGGCGCGTTCATCGACCACCACCAGGAATTAACAGCAGTATGGAACAATGTCCGGTGCCAACTAGGTGCCGAAACGGAAATAGGCAACGGAAAAGAACAATCGTTGATTGCAAACGAGAGGTAAATATACCCTTGCGGATACTAACGGATTTTCCTAATATCACACTTTGAAGAACAAGAACCAAGCATCCTTATTAAACGTTGTAACCATTTTTCTGAAACATACCTCTGTGCAGTACGAAAATTTAGCAATTTCAACTATCTTAAACAGAATATAGTTTAGAGAAATCAAATTAATTTTTGTCAGCACAATGTATCAGGGAAATGATTTTTTAAAGAATTTAAGATGCTTTCTATTGTGCAAATATTTATATATTTTATTGTGGAAAATCTATCCACACATTTGAAGTTTCTACATTAAAAATTGTTATGAAAAAATGGCCCATTAATAAATGGTTGGTTTAAAGAATATTCAAAAAAAAAAAAAAAACGATGAAGACACTATAGAATTTAAAGAAATTCCAACTGGACCTATTAAAATGATAAATTTCAATACTAAATAAGATCTCTCTGTTAATTTATATTTTTTTGCAATTATGTAGAATTATATCTATCTATTTTATAATATTAATTTTAAATGTTAAAAGATTTAGATCCATAATGTGTTCAGTCTTTTATCGGGAAAAAATAAATATCCTACCAATTGCATCAATCCCTTCAAAAATATTATAATATTACAATTTTTCAACGGATATTTTAACGCTAAAAAGTTGTAAATTTATTTCCAATTCCTTTAAGGTGAGGGAAAAATATTTATTGACGATTTTCCAGACATTGCGTGCGATGCAATTTAAAATTGGCAATTAACTTGCAGAAAATATCACACTTAAACACGAAATGTCAAATATATTCAGAAGCAAAATAATATCTTCGAGATATTGATCTTTAGCCGTTTTATAACCCAAAAACTTCATATTAAAAGCAGAAATTATAGTGATAATAAATTTGGAATGGCTTAAACTCGATGTAGAATTAACAGTTTATCAATAATGAAGAAGTATAACTATATACAACAGTAACCGCTTAATGAAAATATAATTAAGAATCATGCAACCTTATTGTAGCGAAATTGTAGTTCAGTATAAATAAATATTAGTATTATAGAGCAAAATATAACGATTCATCAAAACATTGCATGAGTGTCTGTCGGGCAAATCAAATTAATGCTTCACCGTAAATTTTAGAAAATTATTTCATGTACAAATTCAACAAGTAGTAATTTTCGCGTTACATTTCGTAGGTAGAACAAATCCCAGATATATTAAAATGTGCTAAATGAATGAAAATGTGAAACGTCGTCCAGTAATATAGGACGACGTAACTAACCTCCTATAGGGAAATGAAATATGATAATGTAAATAAATTTTAAGTAAAACATATTACAACGAACATTGAAATGGAATAACTTGAATGAATCAGGTTTTGATTTGAATGAACAAATACAGTAATATTACTACGAATTTTACGACAAACATTTCTAGTGAACCTTGAATGTGTGTCCCGTGATTTTATTTTTGTACTTCATAACGCGATGCATAGAAATTCTGAAAAAAAGTTTTCACTGGATTTATATTTCAGTGTCATAAACTGTACATTTTTCATTGTAGATGCTTACTGCTTTTCGGTTAAATGTAGCGTAAAAGAAAACTTTTGCATCACATGGCGGTATATGTTTCAAAAGTTGCCCAGTTTCGGCTATTAATATTATTTAAACGGTAATCGATTTGGTTGAAATTGTGTTCGAGGAATCGATATACAGTCACTGGGGTAAAGCACCACCAAAGTCTGTACTACCATCAACCAAATGTTAGTTGTCATTAATTAAGTGTTGCGCTACTGCAATAAACGAAAAGCCACGCACCAAGATTCAGATTTAAAATAAAAGAGCGGTTTCTGGAAGTAATCTTATTGGCTCAGAGAAATTACAAATCGCAAATCTGAAATACCAAAAATATGAAGACACTAGTCAAGTACTTTTATCCTCAAATCCTAAGTACAAGAATTCTCAAACAATCGAGTAGTATTTAAGCCCAACGTTTCCTCCTACGAAAAGCAGGGGTTCGCTAGCGTATTTCTCATTTCCACAATTTTGATTATTTTTTTACAATATTTTTAGAGAATGTTCCTAAAGGATGGGGTTTTTGAACGGTATATTTCTTATATTTATAAATTTGCAATGACATGTCGAAAAAAAAATCATAACTTTCATCAAAAAAAGACGATTTTTCTAACGTTGTTTTATAGAAGAAGCTAGTGAAATAAATATAAAAAAGTTTGACCGTTCCATAGCTAAACATCTTGTCTATAATCAAGAAAAACTGTGTAATTTAATTTGCGTTCATTTAATATTTGGGCTAACGTTAGTAAACACTTGCAATCTAGCATGTAATTCAGCATATGAAATTAATTTACTTGAGCCATTTTTTGTATAGCGTAGTGTAAGGAATTCATAATAGATGGTGCTGGTTTACTAATACATTCGTTATGAAGTATATTTACGTATCCATATTCAATAAGAGGGTTCAATGAGACAACTACAAGACTAATTGAAATCTTTGTGCTGAAATATTTATATTTATTATATTTAATTACAACTTTCGCGATTCTTCTTCAGGTGGAGTTATTACACAAGAGTCTGAATCGAACCAGGGTAAAGGTGTCCCAGGCATTGGAAGGTATGGTACAACACGTGGAGACGTACGCGGAATACGACCCACTCATCAGTGGTACCCAACCCTCCAACCCCTGGGTCAGTGAAGATCTTGCTTTCTGGCACATTAACAGTCCACTGTAAGTGTATTTGTTAATAATTTTTAGGGAAACTAGATGATGTCTTGATGTTTAGCTATCCTAATGTGATATTTCGTTTAAATTCATCTATTTTATTTATTTATACGAGTGCTTATGACTGCATGTCTTTTGGAAGAAGATAGTAAATTTCAGGAAATATTAATTGGCTTTTCTAACACTCCTCTTCGCAGTTGATGGAGTACATTTATAGCTGCGCTAAGTTATACAAAAGGGGAACACTTGTACCAAGTTTTTCATTCCAGAACTTGCAAAAAAATTTTAAATTAATTACGATATAAATTATATACTATGAAATATAACATATTTCTTCATCAAATTTATAATCAAAATTGATACTTTATAATACTCTAAAAAGACAAATCAAATAAAGTAATATAAAAATATGAAAACTGTAAATATTTATTGGAAAATATTACCTTTAGTTCAATGACTATTTGATGGATTGTAATAATTTCCCAAGTCGAATTGATTCACCGTTACACACTTTGAAATTTGATTTCTCTGTCTATACTTCTGGATTTCTAGATACCTTCACTTTTAATATTCCTATTCCAATATTGTTCTGGGTGTGTAAAGTGTAAAGGGTGTGTAAAGTTAAACAAACTATCATATGGTACCACAGAACTTTTTTAAACGTAATATTATACTACAACTCCGTTTACAATCACGAATCACGTATCTTTTGTAGGAAGACATTTTCAAATACCATTTTAGCATATTGAGGTCTAAATTGGAAACAATTAATAAAACGAAAGTAACACTAAAGTTACTCATTTACACTAAACAGTTTGTATTAAATCTTCGTGAAATTAGACAGGACTAACTACTTAATGTAATAAACTTGTTAAAATGTTCGTCTTGTCCAAGCTGAGTTATGCACAATACTGCGCAGTGATTAAAATTACGATAGACGATTAATACGAAACATCTAATTGTAGTATGAGAAATGAAATAGTTGTGTGAAGAACGAACACCTGAATGACAATGAAGGTGGCGCATATATTGCTGCTTTTTTCGATACTGAGATTGTTATTTCATTATCAGAGATGTGGTTCAAATCGTGATTTCAGATAACAAAACTTAATCTTCTAGTCAACACCGAATTCGAATACAAAAGGACATGGAAGGTCACTCTTAAATGTAATAAAATATTATTATAATGGGTGTTGCAAATAATATTGTGATGTTTAAATTTATTAAATTCTACTTTTAGTAGTTTAACTTTTCCAAATATAATAACAGTTAATTGAACAGATTTTAGACATAAAAAATATAAAATGAAAATTATTTTTGAAGATATATTCTGAATAAAATCATTAGGATTGTTAAACTGACCTCTGGACAAAAATAAAAACTCACACTGCTTCGTAAAATATCCAATTAATGAAATACACTGAAATTAGAATAAACTAGATATGACGCAACTATAACGGCAAGTTCTTAATCAATTGAACAGAATCATCAAAAACAATATAGCCTTATACTAGCAAAAGAAAAATCATTTTTGATGCTTCTGAGATGGAAGGATTAGTTAGTTAAAGAGTCCGCAATCCTAAAGATTGGTTGGAAACAGCACGCCATGCCGATCTATCCTGAGCTAATCCCTTCATCTCCCTATAGCTATTCATCTCAACGTCTTCAACTATCTGACTCACATACTCCAATCTAGGCCTACCCACCCCTCTCTTTCCCTCCACTCTACCTTCTATGATCAATTGCATAATCCCCCCATGCCTAAGAATATGCCCTACTAATCTGTCTCTCCTACGCTGTAACACTCTCCAGATACTTCTCTTCTCCCCTACTAACTCTAGTACAGCTTCATTTGTTACTTTATCTTCCCAACCAATCCTCATCATCCTCCTATAACACCACATTTCAAGTGCTTCTAATCTACGCTTCTCTTCCTTTCCTATAGTCCACGCCTCACACCCGTACAGTGCTACACTCCAAACATATACCTTCAGTAATCTTTTTCTAATACCCAAGTCAATATTTGATCTTAAAATCTGTTCTTTTTCTACGAATGCCTTCCTACCCTGTGCTATCCTACACTTTATATCTACCTTGCTTCGATTATCTTTTGTGATTCTACTGCCTAAATAACAAAAATCTGACACTTCTTCGATTCTATTATCTCCTATTGTGATCCTCATTTTTCTACTGCATTCCTTTTGTCACACCTCATCACTTTAGTTTTACCTATATTTATTTTCATGTTAAAATCCCTAGTCAATACTGCCTGCATACCATTCAATACCCTTTCTAAATTCTTTTCGCTTTCTTCCAATTAGTTAGAATTGAGGGGGAAGAAGAGGTAGCAAAAATAGGGAAGGGAGTTCGGCAGGGATGTACACTCTCACCGTTATTATTTAATCTATATATAGAAGATGCAATAAACAAAGTAAAAGAAGAGTATAGTGTAGGTGTGAATGTACAGGGAGAGAAAATATATATGCTGAGATTCGCCGACGATATAGCTATATTGGAAGAAAGCGAAAAGAAATTAGAAAGGGTATTGAATGGTATGCAGGCAGTATTGACTAGGGATTTTAACATGAAAATAAATATAGGTAAAACTAAAGTGATGAGGTGTGACAAAAAGGAATGCAGTAGAAAAATGAGGATCACAATAGGAGATAATAGAATCGAAGAAGTGTCAGATTTTTGTTATTTAGGCAGTAGAATCACAAAAGATAATCGAAGCAAGGTAGATATAAAGTGTAGGATAGCACAGGGTAGGAAGGCATTCGTAGAAAAAGAACAGATTTTAAGATCAAATATTGACTTGGGTATTAGAAAAAGATTACTGAAGGTATATGTTTGGAGTGTAGCACTGTACGGGTGTGAGGCGTGGACTATAGGAAAGGAAGAGAAGCGTAGATTAGAAGCACTTGAAATGTGGTGTTATAGGAGGATGATGAGGATTGGTTGGGAAGATAAAGTAACAAATGAAGCTGTACTAGAGTTAGTAGGGGAGAAGAGAAGTATTTGGAGAGTGTTACAACGTAGGAGAGACAGATTAGTAGGGCATATTCTTAGGCATGGGGGGATTATGCAATTGATCATAGAAGGTAGAGTGGAGGGAAAGAGAGGGGTAGGTAGGCCTAGATTGGAGTATGTGAGTCAGATAGTTGAAGACGTTGAGATGAATAGCTATAGGGAGATGAAGGGATTAGCTCAGGATAGATCGGCATGGCGTGCTGTTTCCAACCAATCTTTAGGATTGCGGACTCTCTAACTAACTAACTTCTTCCAATATAGCTATATCGTCGGCGAATCTCAGCATATATATTTTCTCTCCCTGTACATTCACACCTACACTATACTCTTCTTTTACTTTGTTTATTGCATCTTCTATATATAGATTAAATAATAACGGTGAGAGTGTACATCCCTGCCGAACTCCCTACCCTATTTTTGCTACCTCTTCTTCCCCCTCAATTCTAACTAAGGCAGCTTGGTGTTTATATAAATTAAAAATTATTCTCCTATCCTTATAATCTATACCCGTTTCTTTTAAAATTCTAAACATTATGTCCCAATCTACATTATCAAATGCCTTTTCTAAATCTACAAAAGCTATGCAAGTTACCTTTCCTACCCTCTTTCTTTTTTCTACTACCGTTCTTAGTGCTAGAATCGCCTCTCTCGTCCCTCTGTTTTTCCTAAAACCAAACTGATCTTCTCCTAGCCTTTCCTCTACTTTATTTTCTAATCTCCTATAAATAATCTTTAACAATATCTTCGATGCATGTGATAGTAGGCTAATGGTCCTATATCCTAATGGAAGGATTAGCCGGCTAATATCATTAGTGAGAATGACATTAACCGTTGCCCAGGGGACGCCCGAACGTTATACAAGAACAAATGCAACACTGTATAACATTCTTCGGGGAGGCTCCTTCCTCGTCCCCCATTTTCTACCTCGACATTTTCTAATTTTATCAAATATGATCCTTTTAGTGCGCATCTTAATGGGTCCGCTCTGTATCTTCTGACATATATTCACGTGAGATAGATCAGCAATCAGGCGCAATAAACCCTATTTATGAACGTGTTTAACGTACATATATAATGCATTTGCTGCGTGTGGAGAGAGCGAATAATGACGATGGAGACGTATTTGCGAACTACAACATTAATTATTGCGGTTGCTCCGAAATTGGGAACGCTAATAGTTATGTCATGTTTGTATGGCGCACATACATACGAGACGCCAGAGGTGGAGAATCCAGTAAAGTATCTAACACGACATTGGAGCAGTGCCTAATTGGTTCCTATGTCAAAATCGAAGAGGATAAATGGATCCCGTTTTAAACTCAAATATATATATGGTGTAGGAAAGGAACTATAGCATTCATTAATCGAATTTTCTTGATTAAGAATGTCTGGACCTATCTTTTGTTTTAAAATGTGCATGTCCTTCAAATATAGTGGAAGTGACCCACATAATATTCGACTTTTACAGACTTCCTACTTTTTTTTTCTAGCTTTTTATCTAACATTAAGAAGACCTAATGTAGAAGGTGTGCTATGAAGCCGCTCCCATACAACTTAGATCATGTTTCATATTAAAAGTCTTCGTAAATGGAGGTACCAAATGAAATATATATATAAAGAACGAATTGTTGGTATATGGATTTTCCACCGCTAAAATGTTAAATTACCTCCTCCGCGGAGAAACCATTATGGAAGCTATTATCAACAACTTAAAAGTGCAATGCTTTTACTCGCTCTTTTACCTCTCCGCAATATAGCTTCTGAAACTATCTGAATCGAGCAATTACTTATTTTGCAATGCATAAAAGACTGTAACTTCTGTTGATTCTAGGTCGTTGTGGGATTATAAAGCTTATCTAAGTTTCTATAAAGTTCTTGGACACCGCTTATGCATTACAGAGCTCGTTTATTACATATTTTAAACCATACAAGTTCAAAGATATATACTAAATCTAGAATGATATTTGTGTGTTGAAATAAAGATAAGAAATGTGCTTCCTGATATCATTTATTATTAGAACAAGATAAATGGGAATGTGACGAATCTGATGTAGGTACGTGTATAGAATATAAAATCAGCATGAAATGAAACATGTATTTTTGTTTTTCCTTTAAAATGATGTGGTATTCCCAACTAGAAAGATCATTTCAAAATACTTCCAACTTTTCTAAAGATATCTGTGTATTAAATATTTTAGTAAAACTATGCGTATAAAAACAATTAGATATCTTATCGTTAAAAACACATGTTTATTGTTTATGCATGTCCAGATTTTCAAGGATATTTTAGCCTTTTCTTTCGATCAAAATGTAACAGGACGTCATTGCAAATGGACACATGATAATATTACATAGGGCATTAATATTAAATTTCAAATTGAATATTATGCTTCCAGCAGATGACGATATTGCATCAATAATTGCTTATCTGACAAGGCGAACATGCATCGGAAATAATGGTCTCATGACTGATCTACAGATTGGCAAAATTAAAGCCAAAAATCCTACGTAAACTAACTCTTCTTGCCATAAAATTAGTCCCTTCCAACATGGATATTAAATGTATGAAACAAAATCTTACGTGGAATTGTTTTTTATGCGGAATAAATTTAAATACCGCCAAGGTGATAAAAAATTGAATGTATATACCAATTAATTAATGGACAAAGAAGAATTATATACATCTAATTATTACAATGGTAAAACAACATTTCCAGATTACGTAACAATAAACTAATTTATACACATGATGGGGCTCGGTAGTTTTATCTGATGTTATAATTCTTTCGGCTTATATGTGGAGAGCCCTCGCTTTGTAATAGGAATCAATTCTTCTATTGTTTGGCCCAATATATATCCCCACAATTAATGACTTTCATTTTCTTTGAAACCCACTATTTCGGTATACTATATACATTTAAAACGTTATAGATTCATTCGACCGTTCCAACAAAATCGCTTTGAGGGAACGAACGTGTAATTGAACCGCAAAAATCATTAATAAAATCTACTGTGTAAAAGGAAATATATTTTCACGTCGACTTGAAACAGACAAACAAATGTTAATCTGTGAAATGAATGAAAAAAACTTTAGACTTTGTAAAAAATGAACAGTTATAAAAATATAATCAACAGGCTAAAATGATTAATAATTTTCCATTTCTGCGAATGAATCTTTCGAAGCAAAGAAAGTCGTTTTCTTCAACAAACTCACAAAGGATGTATTCGTTCTTTTCATTGAATTTAGAGGCAAAATCAAAGATGGTTTGTATAAAATGACACGCGATGTAGGTGGCCACATCTTTCGGCGTGTCCTCTTCTTCGGTAATTGTAAATTTACATATGCATTAGGGTGTCTAAACGGAATTCACTTGGATATTTTATTAGTGTATATAAGACCTAATATATTCAATTATGATATGGTAATTTGTTCCGAAAGTAAAACGGCGGCAATGAATTTAACCGACGCGTGTAAAGTTGGGCTAAGAACAAGTGGGTAAAGGTATTGGAATTTAGTCACTCTCACAAGGGACGATACAAATTTGTCCCCATTAAAAAGGATCGCTTGTACATCACAAAACACGAAAATGTATTCATATCTTAATTCGACGCAAAAATTGGTAGCGAATTTTTGGCCAAAATTAAATGTCTTGAAACAAGAAATGTTCTCATCCTTTTCGCAGTGTGGAGGCACCAACAGAGAAACGCGTGAAGCGCTGGAGTTTGAGCATGGAGGAACTGGTGTCCGACCCGACCGGCCTACAAGAGTTCACCAACTACCTGCGCAAAGAATACTCGCACGAGAACATCCGCTTCTGGATGGCTGTGAACGACCTGCGTCGATCCTCGCACTCCCAGATTCAGCGGAAAGTCCTCGAAATATTCGAGTAAGTCTTTTCTACTCATTATCAGCACAATACCCTTGAATATCTAGTCTATAATTTAGAAGATCTCAACATCTTCGTAGTGTTATTAATCATGTCATCAAAGAAAAGGAACAAATCAATTACAGTCAATTTAATCAATATTTTTTAAAGCTACTGAAGCATTTTAGCCATTCTTGTAATTATGACATCTACCTTAATTTCAGTTAACGTTAATTCTCCTATGCCAAATTGTAAATAGAACAAAAAAGTATGTGGTAATCGACGGAATTATAAAGTTGATAATTTAGAGGAAAAACAAACTGAATAGTGTCAAAAATGTTATTAATGTTTCGCTTATAAAGTATTCATCCTGTTGAATTTTAATTAAAAGCAAATAATGCAAAGGATTATAATTATTTGATGTACCAAAATCAGGTAATAGTGCACAAATTTTTAACGAGGACTTACAGCTGAACTTCAATATAAAATTAATGTTTAGAACTGACTATAATATAGTATAACTTTTAACTACATATCATTTTACCACATAAAATTCATTATCCTCTCGTGAAAGTGTAATATCGATAATCAACGAAACTACAATATTAATTCCGATTTAAATTACGTGTATACGTTTCTCATTAATATATTAATTAAACTAAAATATTAATGTAAATACATGAATACTGAATATTCGATCTGTTATTCTAGGCAATTTAATCACATTTGTATCACGTATTTGTATTTACCTTTGTATCGTATTGAATTATTGCATCGTGAACATTCTCGTAATTTTTAGTAACAATTGTTATAATTTATAAAATGAAGCGAAACTTTTTATTTCTACGCATTTATTCCCATTATATTTTCAATGAAATTTTTAAATATATTTTAGGAATTAATTTAATTTTAGTCGTGGAATTACCCAATATATTTATTTTGATATCGTATAACACCCAAATTAAAAATAAATTGCTTGAACAGATTTATTAATAACTTTGAAAAATATATCCACTTATATTAAATTAATTTATTAAATGAATTAAGATTCATTTTAAACGTCCGGGTAATCTAATACGTTAATATCCGTTTTTAATTACTTCATTCCCTGGCAATTCGTTAGAATTAATTATTCATATCATTCATATAGAGTCGGCTTTCACACAGTACATATTTTATTCGTTTGCAAAAAAATGGAGTTCTATTTCATGTATGCCTTTAAGGTACTCGTACCTCTATCATTTATTTGTGATTTCCCGAGACTTAATAGATTTGGCGATATAATTTATTATATACGTATTTACATTGCATTTTTCAAGACTCTCTGTGTATTTTCAACTTTGCGATTGATATTTCAAAATTTTTACAACAAATCTTTTTATTTGTTTTCATTTCATCTGTAGATGACGATTTGATTTGAACGAAAAACAGATGATTTTTTCGCAGAAGAAGATTTGATTTGAATGTTTGTGTGTGCAGTGAATTTTTGGCACCTGGTGCCCCATGTGAGATCAACATTGACGGTAAGACCATGGAGAAGGTGCACCATGAGATGAAAACACCAAGTCGATTTACTTTCGACGCTGCACAAGATCACGTCTACACATTATTGCTCAAGAAAGACTGCTATCCACGATTCATTCGGTCCGATCACTATAAGACTTTGCTAGCCGCTGGAATTCAACCATCTACGAAGAAGAGGTATAATTTAAATCATCATGAAGTTTCAGACCTCTTTTATTGTTTCATCTCATCATTTTAGTGTTAAAGGCTCATTGAGGTATCGTTTACATTTTTGTTAGAAGTCTGGTGATTAAAACAGTGAAGAGCTGGTTTTAACTTTTCGCTGTCCTTCTTTTATGCGACGTGAATAGTACTTCAAAAAATTTAAATTTCGAAATCATCATAAAATAATATTAGGTCTATTAACATTGCTTTTATTAAAAAATAGTTTGTCATATACTGTACATTTTATATTGCATGCAACATCATTAATCAACTCTTCGTCGGAACCAATTCAGATGTTTGTGACTTATATGAACATTAATCATAAGGAAGCAGAAATTTCGCCCTCGACAAGAAAAGTTTCAACATGTACAAGTTTTTATGTTGCTCGTATAAATTATTTAAGAAGATTGCGAGTCTTTCTCAGGTTACATACGGTTACTATTATAAATGCATTAGCCTGGAGATAAAAAGTTGATCCGAACGTTGCCATCCTAGTTTAAGGAAACGGCGCTTTGTATTCGCGAACCCTGGATAAATTAGGAACGACAGGCTACCGAACCACAAGTAAACGAACTGGCCATCCTCCTTTATACAACGGCGATACTCCGGGTTAAATTTTTACAATGCAATAAGCTTAATTTTAAACTTTGCGTCTTAACTTCTTCGCTTCGCCGAGTTCTTATATAGAATTTTAGTTGTAATATATTTTTAATATTAAAGTTTCGTGGAATAAGATCATTTCATCTCGTTAAAAGTTTCTTCATAAATTATTAATGTAAAGTTGGCCGTAGTTAATTCTTTTCCCTTAATAATACAAAACGCAACATGTGTTTGTTTGTTCTACTAACATTGCAAAAAAAAATATCATGCAATAGATTAATTATTACAAGTCCTGTTAAAAAAATATTTACTACAGCAAACGTCTTTTGAGTATCCATTGTTGGTCTATTTCTTTTGTCCTTTGTCCGTTATCCATTCAGCTGTTATTGTAAGAACATTTTCTATGGAGAATGCAATCAGAAATGCAATTAATTATTACGTTTTCTGGTGTATGTTGCGTACTGTAAATATTCTTGTTTGCTACATTCTCATTAATAAATCAAAAAATCGACGTTTTAATCAATACCAGCGTGGGTGTGGTTTTTTACCCACAGTATTTTTTATAACGATTAGGGTTACTCAACAGCATTCTCAAGTCAGCCCGACCTACTTTACAGCGACCAATTATTATTTCATCTTTTATTGACACACGAAATTTCATTTCCGCGCAAATATTTCATATTTAAGTTTACATTTCCAATCGGAATACGTGACACTGATGCAAACACACATGCAATATCTACGAATCAATTTTCAGCGACACATGGAAATGTTTTCTTTTGATATAACTTATATAAACTAAAATTACTTCCACCCACCTAAGGAAATCAATTGCAAACTAGCTTATTTTACATTTAAAACATTTTTTAAGGCTTTTGTGGCTGTTTAGAATATCAATTTCCATATGAAACTTCAAGTCGCTCTGCAGTTTCCAACCAAACTGATATATAAACTGCTATAGAAGGTCTTATTTGCTATTGAAAGCATCGTGTAAACACCCCATTTCTGATTAATATTTGTCGAATCGTCGACCCGAATACACACTCCTTTTGATTGAACTTGTTGAAGCAAATTAGATCCATTTTCTTTTGAACTGAGCTAAGCGACTGCCTGGATGGCACGGTTTATATTTTAATATTCAGTTTCAAGCAGAGACATATTAATAGCTATTTTGTGGCTGAATGAATGATTTTAATAATACCATAGAATATATGGATACTTCCCAACCAAGAGGCAAATATTGTCCATATTCGCAATTTAAAAATATTGTATATACCTGTGAACAATAACAATTTTTATTCGTCCGTGAGTTTTCATCTCTTTCATATTACACGTGAATGGAATTCTTGCAATAACTTTAGAAGTCATCATTTTCTTGTTATCGCAAAGTATAATATCCACAGTAAACTAAAGTGATCGTCATACTATCGTCAGGTCTAGAAGACTTTCGAATACTGCCTGAAACTGCATGGATTATTGTACAGCCTCGAACAATATGATTTATTAGTTTAAATATGATCTAGATTCTTTGGTTTCGGCCCAACTAAGAAGAAAACGTCGACGAGCAGCGCCCCGAACCCGGGCCTTTTGCAACAGCAATCCAGCCAGGGTGGGACTAGCGGTTCGGCAACCGCAAGCGGTGCCGCACCTAACCCAGGTACGCTGACGAAACGGCGCGGAAGTGACCGGAGTCTTTCCGGTTCCGCTCACGAACTGGCCGTGTCCGGGGTGCGAGACAATAGGGTGCCGCACTCACATTCGCAAAGCAACTTGAGTGATATACCATATAGGTACATGATCAGATACATTGAATGCCATATAGATGAACACTATTAGGAAAATCAAGGGATTTTACAATTTTACTTCATTTACAATTTTGTATTCATTAAATATATATAAAAAGTTTTAAAAATTATCACTACGGTGTTAAATTATAGTATAGAATATCACACAAATACCGTAACTTAAAGCATTAAGTAGCTAGATGTACATTTCAAGGGCTATACCCCCATCTTCAGTAGCACAAGATAAAACTAAATGAATTTAAGTGAACTAATTTAAATAGGATGACCTGTGTTAGTCAAAAATATGCTCGGCTACAGCACTTTTATCTATTCTATTTAATCTGAAATGAGGTAAATGTTCCTTAAATCTAGTTTCAATTGGTCTACGTGTTTGTCTTCTATATATACTTTGGGACAAATAGAACAATATATTTCGTAAATACCTGATTTTTTAAGTGAAACTTCTATAGGCGCGATAGGGCAAATTGGCCTGAACGTCACGAAAAGTGAAACACGCTACGCGCATGCGCCCCATGTACTGTGTGTATACGTGGCATAAGGCAACCAGTAGACGCTTGCGTATTTTATTATATATTACACAAACACAGCTTAATCTTTTAGCTAACAATTTCCATTGTGTGAAAAGTGAAATGGAGAAAAAGACAGATTACAGATAGAGTGCGAGGCTTTAGAGAATGGAAGGAAGCGAATAAACCGCCAAGAAAAGTGCCAACAAAAGTACCTTGGAAAGAAGTGGAGAGTATCGAGCCAGGCAAAGGGCGTTAAACCAACACGGTGGACAACATAACCTTCCAACGACCTCAAATACACTGGATGAATCGATACCGTCGTTAAGTGAGGACACAGTGGGTGGTATAGAGAATTTGAATACCACTGATTCAGGCGTGAAGATACACGCGGTGTGAGAGATCAACGAAATGAATCTGATACAGCTGAGCGAGCCATCGACAAATAGAAATGCACCCACTAGTGCATCATACACAAAATTTACATTCTTGCAACCTGCTCATCGCGAATTTGATAAACAATTTCTGAATAATCCACTAGGTACAGTGTGTTCCATATAAAAGAACTATAAAAATATGGCTACAATATTTAATCCAAACTCCTCTTTATAGAGTGTACGACATTACAGTTAATAATGCTTTCATTGATGATCAGAGTGTCAATAAAAATCAATCAAAATCAAAATCAAAATCAAATCGTTAACAAATGGAAAAAAAGCAATGCATAAAATCAACTTTTCCTAGGAGCTAAGAAGTTTCACTTCAAACGCATGAGAGTCTCACACATATTTTTTTTATTGAAATCAATGAAATCTTTGGGATTTCCTAAAAAAGAAATTTTGTTTTATCTTGTGCTACTGAAGATGGGGGCATAGCCCTTGAAATGTACATCTAGCTACTTAATGCTAGTTACGGTATTTGGGTGATATTCTATACTATATATAAACAGATTTTCAATTCTATTAGACGCAATAGCTTGCATTTCACAAAGCAAATTTTTCCATGATAATATTGACAATCACGTGTTAAGAAGTATTTTTATGGGAAATTACCTTTGTGAAGTTCGCAATATAAATGTTATTGCGAAAAATCTAGCTAAATATAATATTGTTATTAGTAAATGTAGTACATTTTTCAGTTATTG
This sequence comes from Leptodirus hochenwartii, assembly GCA_947310635.1. Classification (NCBI taxonomy): domain Eukaryota; kingdom Metazoa; phylum Arthropoda; class Insecta; order Coleoptera; family Leiodidae; genus Leptodirus; species Leptodirus hochenwartii. The sequence goes on along the minus strand of OX371176.1, from coordinate 6,956,783 downwards.
AAAACATTTATAAACTTACTCCACATTCGCTTTATATAGAAGGATTTACGCAAGGACATAAGTTGTATTATACACCAACGTCAATCACAGCATAAGAACACCATTTAAATTTCTATAATTACGAATTAATACGAATATTTAAATTTTACTTTAACACAATCCCGGGATGTTTCCCCTATATTAAGCGCCCCGGGGCTAGTCCCTATATTTATGGCATCCCTTGATTATCCTATAGAGAATAGTTTTAAGGTTTGCTGCACACAGGGTTTCCTCCGTTCCATATTCAACTAGCGAATATGACTAATTTAAGGAAAACGGCCATTCAACGGTTGATTTGGTTGATCTGAGACAGTTTTATACTTGCGAGAGAGAGTAATGCAAAATGATGTTACGATCCAAATTTGTCTGCACGCACGCCACGCATGCTCGCATTCTATTAGAGGTTATCAAAGCGCTCCAACGAAGAGCCATAATATCATACTTTTATTACGTGAATTAAATACGATTAATTAATATATTAATCATATTTTTGTTGTACAATGCGCTTAGGATAGGGCATAGCATATTCTTTATTATAAGTAATTTGAAAAATGATTTATTACACCAATACGCGACTAATATCGTCGTACAGTCTTTCCTTTTGCTTTAACAGTATTCATAATTAAAAATTTATGTAGAGAGCTTTTTTAACTGCATTGTGGTAGTGCTTGAAATTAGTGGGCCAGTTTTATGATCCGGTTAAATTTAAGAATTCATATCCAAAGAGGAAGATTTCTTATCAAATTATAAAAAAAAACACAATTAATGTCATCACCAATATACATTCCAATAAATGAGAAGAGCTGTATTTTTTTTGCTTTTTTCAAAAAAGTGTTAGTTTCATAGGCAATTGTTGTCGCTTACAATTTCTCTAATTTTTAACTGTCACTTTTTTTTCTTAATTCATATTCAAGGATTTATGGAGGACATTTGTTAAAATATACACTAAAATAAAGTGTGGCATAACGCTTACAAATTCTCTCATTAATTTGACTTTATATTATATATCCGTCATGCAGTTTCCTTCCTATTTAAATCATACAAGCAACATTGTTTGAGAATGAGTGGATAGTATGTGTGATTATTGTTAAATATATGGCGTTAGTTAAACGACAGGTATATGTATTTATGGTACTCAGTCATCGGCTTGCGTCGGCTTGTGACATTTCAGGGGTGATATGCCGAGCTGTCATCACCAGAGTCCGGCTAGTACTTATAGACCCGCAGGTGCACTGCTGGTGACAGTTGTAGGTCCGATGGCAGCCAGTGCGTAAGTTGCCTCTCACACTTCCACACTTCTATTCTATATTCTCTACCTTGTCTCTTAATCTGTAAATTATCTCCTCTATCTATCCAAACACATGTATTGGTAATTTTTTTACAACTGGCGAACGTGCGCGGCTGCAAGGGTATGCGCACTCGTCTTACAGCCCTGGAGTAAGCACTGCTTCTAAAGCGTTCATATGTAAACATCCTCTATAGAATATCTTATTGGTTGTTGCTATCTATGCAGTGGTTATCGGTGCGCAGACGTTCGCCAGTTGGAAAAAATTTACCTGTACTTAATGTTTGTATATTTCTCATACATATTCGTCTCTCTTCGTACGTTTGCATTTGCGGTGCGAGAACACTGCCTCTACTCTACTCTACTCTAACACTGATGTACAAATTGAGTGCTTAGCCTGAATGCCACTATGAATACTGAAGAGACTTAAGTGATTCAAGCGGTATTTAAGTTTAAGTCTCATGTGGTGTAGATTTAATCCATTATCTAGGTGTCTAGGTGTTGTTGGAGTTGTTGTGTCGGACTTGTCTTATTGTTGCCGTCGCCAGTTTGTTGCCTCTCTTTATTATTATTCTTTTGATTACACAACCACCGTATATATGATTAATATAAGTACTGTCTTATGAGTATTTGACTCGATGTTGTCTACATTATCTAATTCTCACCAAATATCCCGAACAACACGCTATATTAGAATTGATTCACGAAGATATTTTTTATCATCTTCTTGCTACACTAAAATATAAATATTTAAACAAATTTTTAAAATTATCACTACGGTGTTAAATAATAGTATAGAATACCACCCAACTCAAAACATTAAGTAGCATTTCGAAGGCTATGCCCCCATCTTCAGTAGCACAAGATAAAAACTAAATAAAATACCTCTGTCACGAATCTTGTTCTACTGAAGATGGGGGCGTAGCCTTCGAAATGCGCATCTAGCTACTTAATGCTTTGAGTTACGGTATTTGGGTGATATTCTATACTATTTAAACAAATTATTAAATAATTTTATAGAATATCACCCAAATACAGTAACTGAAAGCATGAAATTATATGCTACACACGCATTTCTAAGACTAAACTATCATCTCCAGAAGTACAATATTTAGATAAATAACATTTTTCCGTCACTCTTGTACTAATCTATACAACTGTATAGTAATCTGGGTGAATGTTGGAATTGTATTATTTATTGGAATATTGTACTGATGATAGGTGCTTACCCTTCGATATACGCATATAGCTTTCATAGACTTTCAGTTGCGGTATGTAGGTGATATTATACATAATTACGCCCTGCTGAAGATAAAATTAAATATCTTAAAAATTAACTACAGACTCAATAGCAAAGGAATGTCTATAATTCGGTATATAAATATGCAAGAACGTGGTATTAATAAAAGCTTCCGTAGACAAAATGTAAATAAATATAATGTACAAATTATAAACAACATGTAAAAAATACTTGCTAAACGTTTCTCCACTTATTGCTGCGAATCCTAACGGAAATATGTTTAATTATAGAAATTTAGTTAATTATGTATTATGCAGTAAAATACCAGATGGGTAAGTATTTTTTATTTAATTTCGGACCAATTGAGGATTGATGATATTAAATCGAGCACACTGATTTAGTTTTCCACTATTTCCTAAAATAAAACGTTAATGAAGTTTATATCACATATTCACTGAAATATCATTTTCAATAATGCGTACTTAATATTTATGCAATAAATTTTTGGAATGCGTTTGGGTTTTGATGAAATCTACTTGCCTGATAATGTAGTATTTTGAATATATTACAGTGAATCTATTGATTGCTCTTAAATCTTTTAGAAATTCTGCACCAACACCTGTTTAGATTGACAACACACTTGTATTTGAATGATTACCATTAATAATAAATGCATTGAAACTCTTGAATTTTCCAAGTTTCTTGTAAAGTAAAAAATCTTATAGTGTATTTCAATAGTTCGCAATGACTTAGTCATTCTCCTAAAAATGAATATTTAATTTAATGGACTTAACATTTTCCTCCGCCACATGTATGCGCAGGGTGAAGAAACCAAATATCGCCATAGCAGCTGCAGCTTCCACATCTGAAGACGTGTGTCCATGGGAATCCGGTCCATCACCATCCCAGCAACAGCAGAGTTCAACTTCATCATCAGCAGGTGCCACTGTAGCCATAGCAAGTACTTCCAGCCGTAAGAACTCCATGCATCAGCTTGACTCAGGTAGCTCTTCGTCCGAAATAAGCGTGGCCGTTGTGACTGAAGTATCCGATCGACTGCGTCGAAGTTGCGGCCTCACCCAGCAAAATACCTTAGACGCCGATTCGGGAATACATAAGTTGACAGCAAAGAGTGCCGTCTTGTGTGAGCCAAGAAGAGCGAGCGTCTGTGTGCCAATAACATCCGAATTGGCCACGCGTCGAACAGTGTCCACGTTCGAGGACGTTGCCAGTCCTGCAAGTAGTCCCAAGGTGTCCAACACCAGTGTCACGGTGTCGCAGTGTTGTGTTACCGTACAAGAGCCAGATAAAAACAAGACTACAATCGCTAGTAATCATCGGGAGGGAACAAGTGTTATTGCCAGTGTTTCCATCCTGGTGTCGAATGCACCCACCATCAGTGTTAGTGCCGCAACGGACGAGACTAATACAATTATCATTACCGTTGCTAATGATAACAATACCCCATCCACCTCTGTAACGACCAAATCCCAACAATTGCCCACAATCAGTGAGCCTCCGCCAGAGCCCGAACTACCAGCACCAGAATCTACCGTTGAAACAATGGAACAAGAATCATCACAAGATGAATCAACTGAACCTGCTGAACCAGAGCCTGGCTGTAGTGTAATAACACCTACAACTAACCCAGTTCTCTGTTGTAGTAGTCCCACATCCAGCGGCGCTTCTATCTCGGCCGCATTACCACCGCCTCAATCTACATCGTTCCAGCAGCTACAGTTAGCGCCCTTGGCGGAGCCCGATAGTGAATCCCCCATTAGCGAATTGCCACCCAGCCCTCCCGATCTGGGATTGGGAGGCGCCGATGAAACCACGGTCATCCACAGTGTAAACGATGATCAAACAAGAACGGGTGGTGGACAAGAGTCTAAGAGTGGCGCGACAAGTAAGAAAGACAAGGAACAAGAGACGGGCGTAGGGACGACGAAAGATAGCGATGTTTGTCCGTGGGAAGATGAGTAAGTTGCGTCCACTACTTAGAAAGGGGATATTAGTTGAATTTAAACTAATTACTTTTCATTAATTTGGTGTTCAACCAGTAAATTATTACAAGATGCATACTCACTTGAAAAAGAATCTGTATGGGACAGACTGTAGCGGAACTTAAATATTTAAGTATCGCTCCAATCTTTCTTGAAGTATGGCACCAACTTTAACACTCACTTAAACAATTGTTCAAAACTTATATAAAAGGTTTGATTTTGTATATGAGTTAAACGAACAGCAATTAATTTTTTTTGTTAATTGTTCAAACATCAACACGACCAAGTTCCTATGGATTTCAATTGTAACAGTCCGAAATAGATAGAATGATAGTTCAGCCGCGGTCAGCCTCATATTCGTTCTTAGTGGTTGTGTATGCGTCTTCATGGACCGGCATGAACTATATCGAATCACGAGAAATTTAGTAAAATTGAAACAAATTTTAATGAAGGAATATTATTCCGGCTATGTATATATAATGTTCATTCGCGATTATTTATTATCAGAACAAATATGTTCCACTATTTTAAATGATACATTCATCTAAAGACAAACATTTGTTTGCAAATAATCTGGCTTTCATCCAGGGATTTAAATAATAGGTCAATTGTTGATCGCGAATGTTAAACTTACTAATTATTGATGCTACGATGCTTTTATATGAATTTTTCCAAAATCCCTATGGTGGTTGCACATGTCCAAGATGTTTTCGTATGAAGCACAGTTCTATACTACATTACACTGTTTTCAAAATGCAAATAGTACACTGTGCACATCTTAGAAATCGCAATTAGTTAGAACAATTTGTTAGCATTAGTAAGAACTACGTTAGTATACGTACACCATTAGAAGACACCATTGTTAGTACTCATTTGCCTCCTGTATTCTTATCGTCATCCTCGCTTGCGCACCGAACCTACATTCTGTATGGTAGTACTTCAACCAATTGATTGTAACATGTTTCTCCTTCGCAGGGAGACGTGTAAAGTGGACGCTCCTTTTAGGAAGACCTATGCCACTCTGGGCTTTCTCTAAATTAACAAAAAAAAATCCAACAAAAATTATATACTAATGCATTTTATTACTTCAATATTTATGTACAAAGATTCTGTATACTGACCCGCTAATACCTATACCCTCTTAAAACATGTTATGTTGCACTACAATGTGAATATTGAGATTTATTTATGACAGAATTACTTTGGTAAGAGAAGAAATAGATTTTCTCTTCTCATTGGTTGTGATTTTATGTTATATGACAATGTGAATATAAAAATAATTCCCAATTATTAATGGAACATGTAGAATGAGTATTCACATTGTGGTTTTATGCCATCTAAATCTGATTCGAAATAAAATACGCATCGTTTTTGTGAGCAGTGAAAAGACATTCCTATAATATTTGGTATAGGATAAGACACGGGCTAAAGAGATACAGATTTTTCTACGTGCGTATTTCTTTGGAATCACTTTAAAGCGTCCTTAACAGTCACAATCGTATACACTTGTTTACGACTACACATTACATACAAATAGAAATGTACTGATGTTAATAACATATTCGTAGAAAATCACCATCAATCATACATTTATAATTTCGTACATTTTTCAAACATCAACCGCATATTACGTGCAACGTATTTAAACTACTTCATTTTTAAGGTAACGTATTTTCTAAGAAACATTAAATTCTAAATTGCAAAATCAAAAACCTAAGCGTACTACCACAGCAACATGTGAGGCACTTTGACGAAGAAGGATAATTTAGCTAGACACGACGTAGCTTTCAGTACTTGGGATGATTTGATTGTTGAAGAATAACTTAAAAGCTATAAAACGAAAAGTTTGAAACCTCCATAACAATGTGGTCAACCACCAACAATGAGAACCACATCTTTTGTAGCTAGATTGTCCTTCCTGGTCAAGGAGTGCCATAATGGTCAATTTTCTTTTCATTATCGTTACTATAATAAAATAATTTGTTTAGTTAATGAATAAATATGCAACGTGTTGTTATATTCAATTTAAAAAAACAAGAAGAACAATGGAGAACAAGAAAAAGTTATTATTTTAAAGAAAAACTAACAAGTACAAGGCCATTAAAAATTCAATGCATTTTCACCATTGATTATTATATTTCAAATTTAGGAACATAAAAATAAGATAATCACTATTAGCAAATATTGGTAAAGAAGAATTTGGTGCTTACTGAATTTTGATCAATGTTTTGACTCGCTGACTCGAGCCCAGTTGCTTGCAAGGCATTTTGACAAATATTCCGTATGCAACTTATTCTTTGCGTCAGAAAAAACATAATAAATATGTTACCGCAAATCATCATACGCATAATAGTTCAGAAAGCTTCTCAAATAGATTGTAGTTTGCACTGAATTTTTAACACGATCCCAAGAAATGTTCTTTTTCATGGAAAAATTCGTGTCTGTCCTCTAACGGAGACATTTTATTATATTTCGTGCAATAGGAAATAAATTACTTTTAGTAACTCAAATTATTAAATAATATATAATTTGAACGTACCCCACAAAGGCATTTTCTATAGTTTTAAAATATTGCAACACAACTTTATAATTTACCAATGTTGGCTAATATAAATTAATATATATTCACGTTCTTTAAAGCTTAAATAAAACATAATTATAACAATCTTGGTGTTGCATGTTGTTTATGAAAATTATATTAGGATAAATAAAACTAATACTGGATATGAAAATTAAAAACAACAATCAATTCATCAAATGAGTAAAATAATTCAGAGACGGATGGATATTAAAAAAGAACAGTACATTCTCGAAAGAGAAAAAATCGGTATAGTACAATTTCTGAATTATTTGTTAAGAAATATGGAGATTAATTACGAAACGAAAGGTTAGAATAATTTTCATTTTATAAAACTATACATCAGGATAAATGGCGACGTAGTATTCCAAGAATATTTGATAATTGAAAATATGGCAATGGCAGTTTTCTATTTGCGCACTAATCTCATGTCATAAACTACGACCCTTAATCCTACTATTCGTTTGCGCACACATATAAGCAGGTATACGGACGGCTGGCTACAAATTATTAACAATTAATAATATTCTAATAAAAAAAATTTATAATGTGGTCAGGTCAGGTGTATGTATGTGCGCAGTTGATGTATCTATTTTCGGTCGAAGTTTTGTTGTTGGCGCAAATAGAGAATCTTTTAATCCGGTAATAAAATTTGTGCGCAGTTAAAGACCAGCCGAAAATATTAGTGATAACGCTGATAACGTTTAAAGAATGAAAAAGTGAATACTGTTGTTTAAAAGGGACGCAAAAAACCAACACACTAATATTACTAAAATTTAGATTTTTCTTATCAATATTTCTGCTTTGCTAGTTTAAATAATATTAAATGTTACGGTGTTATTATAACAATGTAGCTTGTATTAGTTATATGATATAATCATATTAAATCAAAAATTTGAAACTAGTCAAAGCGCAAACGTGCAGGTTTGCTGAAAAAGTTTCACACAAAAAAAGTATGTGTTTTTAGAAATCTACGTATATAAATATTTAATTGATGTAGGTAGTGTTTCAATAGGCGTTATTTTAAAGCAAATGTTGTTTAGATATAGAATCATATTAAGAATAGATTAATAATAATTTGTAACTACCAATTTGCCCAAAAAATTGTGAAAAATACAAACCAATATTCTAAACATCGTAAATGGTTCAAATTGAGAGATTTTATAAATTTTACAATAAAATTATCACTCCGAATGTTGCTAATTCACATAAAATATAGCAAAATTTTACAGGAGCATAGTTTATATTGTAAAATTAACAATTAAACATGAACTGACAAAAACTCTCAATACGTACGTAAAAGAAGTTCTTGTGCATTGAACCACAACTAACAACTATGATAATTTCCATAGAGTACTAATTAAATTTAGATGATCCAGCGTTTAAAATAAAACAATTATTGAATGTTTACATTACGCAACATTGATGTTGATCTTAAGTGTTTCTCGTATTCAATGTGTCAACATATTAACTGTGTCATCAATGCGGCTGATTGTAGATTAAACTCCGTACAAGAATGTCTTAAATATTTCCTTTACGGTAAATTATAGAAACATGGTAAATTAAGGGTAGGAAAAATCAATGGTGAAAATCGCCGAATAGACGGTATTTAACAGAAAAGAGTTCAATTTTCTGGTGCTAATTTAATTCGGCAAAGTCACTCATTTAAAAGACTAACTATAACGTATTGCATATTTATTTAAATAGTTCAAAAATATATTTAGTTCAAAAAACTGCTCAAAATGGAAAGCCTACATAATTCAATTTATCAGTTGCGTATTATTATATGTTTGTTTCTGGCTTTATCAAAGATTATTACCATCCAAAAAAGTGACAAAAACAATAGTAACTGATATATTAAATGCCTATTTGTTCATATGATTCGATTTATTAATTTTTTTGAATAGTTGACAATAATACTTAGGCTAATCGAAGTATTTATTTATACCAAACATTTATTTAAGCGATTTTTTCCTATATTTCTTACACTGATCGATTATATAGCGACTAAAAATTCAGTGTAAAATGTACCCCCTTTTCCATTTCACTTGCCAACATTTGAAATCATAATGTCTCGTCTAAATAATCAACAGTATTAAATGGAGCTAAAACTGTGAGAATCCTAGCTAAATAATATAATCCTCTTTGATAGTCGTACATTCCGTATTTGTTATTCGCTACCATGTAATTAATAACTCTAGTCGTAAATATGAAGAAAAAAATCAAAAAATCACACAGAATTCATCTTCATATACCATATTATATCTCTGGAATCAACAATCTCTTTACTAACGTAACTTAAAACTATTCAAATATTGCATGAAAATCAATGTGAGTATTTTTATGTTATAAAATGTTGTAGACTACGTCATAAAAAAATAACATTTTGAGAGCATTTATATCTCAAAATCTTACGTAATTATTTATAATCATTTTTCGACATTTACAGTGAAAAAAATTAGTAACTAAATATTTAGCGTACGTAATTTTAATATACATATTAAATGAATAAATATGCTTCATAGGCCTACAAACTGTTTGTTTATTATAAATCACATTTTGGAAAAATCCATTTTTATTGTATAAAGGTGCAAAACATTACTATATACGTATATGGTTGTATATATGAATATAAATATTATATTAAATATTGAGCGTTTAGAGAGCGATGTATTTAAAATATCTTATTAAAAAATTTATCCTATATGTACGGACTCTGAAATTTGTAATTGAGCCAATGAATAAAACAAAAGAATACTCAAAACAACAGCATGATTATATGTTATCTTAAAAAAATCATGATGCAATCGATACGTTTTCTATTTAAAACATTGCCAAATTCTTTGTATGATTCTTATAAGTAATGAATGACATCATTCTTTTACCTAAACCATCTTTTTAGACGATATAGGAAAATAACTTAAAAAATGATGTAAATAGATTTTTTTTTTAATTATTAGAATTTTTGAGATATAATTACATTACTAAAGATGTTAAAAACGTAATTAATATTTAGACACTTGGAGAAAGAATTAGATACATACATTTGTTGATAAGATGTTATTATTAAATAATTGTAGAAATAAAATAATATTACGAAATGTTAAGTTTTTTGCATCATTACCTAAGTATCCGTATTCAATCTTTTCACGTCTTTCCAAATATTTCCATTGTAATTGTACAGAAATATATAAATGTGCATGTAGATCGGTGAAGTTGGCAAATGTAATTAAACCTGGATAAACCCCTAAACCATAAAATGCCAAAAGATGCCGTTTTTGACATTCGAAACGTTAATTTGACATTGTTAGGATAAGGTAAAATCATGATGGCCGCCAAATTATTTTTACAACATTGTTACCATAACAAACAACATCATTGACCAATAGGAGCATTATTAAATTGCCATTTTGATATATTGCCTAATTGATTTATTTTAACGCGACATTGTTCGCATTCAAATGTCAAACAAGGACAAATAATAATAATAATTGTCTTTATTCATGGCCATATCTTTTCAAATTAAAATATAGACTATGATACTAGTTGTGTTCACATCCACCCAATGACCTACTTTGTGCAATATGAGAAAACATGGAAAAACTCATGGGTAGCACATTGCTACTTACAATGACAATGTATATATTGTCATTGGCATTAGTTACAATGCAAATTTAATAAATATACGAGCCATACATTAACTTGCACTCCTCAATATATTCCTCCTCTTACACTCCAATAAAAACAATTTTTAAAATGCCCAATTCGTAACTTAAACTTCCGTCATCAACAAATATTTCACTTCTGTCACTCATTACAATTTCTATATAATTGTAACTAAAGAAGTATTAATAATTGTACCTAAAGAAGTATACAATTTACTACCTTCAAAACTATTCAATTTATTTTCTAAAAAATCTTTAACAATTTTCAGTTTAGCAAAAAAAAACGAAAAGGAAATTACATTTCCTTCACAAAGATAGCTACTACAAATTTGTATTTAGTACTTTGTTGTGTTGTGTTTTATTAATCGTAGGAATTCTTGTAGAAATACGTTTTACTTATATATTTTACAATAAATTTTACACAGGATCGAACGTTCGACCCTACGGTGGCAGGCGATACCTTAACGCCGAGACCACTCCGACACCTACAAAACATGATTTTACAAACAATATCAACTACACCTACGCCAAAAAATATTTTAAAAATCCACGAAAAATCGAAATATTTCAAAGGTATAAATATACACCCCTTTTTCACTTTTTTCGACGATAATTTCTATTTTATCCATTTGAACCGGAAATCAGTAAAATAGAGTTTTAAGAAGATTTATAGCCATTTTGCATTGTTTTGGGCAGCACTTGTTAAACTTTGACCAAAATCGCCAAAAAAATCGGAATATTTCAAAGGTATATATACACCTCTTTTTCACTTTTTTCGACGATAATTTCAACTTTTTCCATTTGAACCGGGAATCAGTAAAATATAGTTTTAAAACGATTTATAGCCATTTTGCATTGTTTTGGGCAGCTCTTGTTAAACTTTGACCAAAATCGCCAAAAAAATCGGAATATTTCAAAGGTATATATACACCTCTTTTTCACTTTTTTCGACGATAATTTCAACTTTTTCCGTTTGAACCGGAAATCAGTAAAATCGTGTTTTAGGACGATTTCTAGTCATTTTTCGTTGTTTCGCGTACATTTAAAACTTTGAGCAAAATCGACCAAAAATCGAAATTTTTCATAGGTACCCCTTTGCATTTTTTCGACGATTTTTTCGACGATTTTTTCAACTTTTTCCATTTGAACCGAAAACCGAAATAGCATTTAAATCTAGGGATGTATAGTACACATGTGTCATAGCAACCCATACAACGTTGCCATATCGCATCTAAATTCTCACATTTGAAGAAATTTAGGAGTAGAATTGGTCGTGCACAATTTCCAAAAAAAACGATTAGTTTGGAAACGTTTCATCTATTCTCATATACTTTATCAGGTCTAAAGGAAAGAGAATAGCCACAAGAAGTACGTTGGTTACATAAACAGTAATTAAAACAGATAAAGATAAATACGGTAGTGATAAAATTAACAAAATACTTTTAAACAATTTTATAGATTTCTAAAAAATATGTCGTATCGAAAGTACATTTTCATAAAATATTTTTACATTCGTACATTCCCAATACTTGTGTATATTGGAAAAAAAACTTTGCGCCAAACATGAATAGCATGTTTTAGCAAACATGAATAGCACAAACATCAATGGCTAATTGTATATCACCGCACAATAAATTAAAATTAAGTATTTAAAAAAAAATTAAATGTAAAATATTGTACATATATAAAAGACGATTTTTTTATATATATATTTTTTATTATTAAAAATAAGTAGTTATACAATATAAAATATCTAAATGTAACATTTGTAATTTTGAACACTGCTAAACAAGCAAAGCAAGGTATTAAGCAGTCAGTCTTAAGTAAAAATTGTTTTTTGAACTATATATCTATTTCACTATAAAATATTAAACATCATGTTGCAATACATATTGATTCAGAAGCTTCTTAAATTATATTAGTTTTGTTGCGTTTCTTGTATTTTCATGCAATTGATTAAATTGTTGTGCTGCCCTAAATATTAAGTTGTTGTGTCCTTTATTACTTCTAACACTTTCTAAGTACATTTTTCCTCTATTTCTGGTTCCTAAACTATGTATGTCTGCATTGAACCGCAACTGTAGGTTAGTTTTTATTTTCTTATTTATTATTTTGTATATTAGTTTGCAGTTTTCTATGAAATTTATTTGGTTAATATTCGATAGTTCTAGGTTTTTGTATAATATCACTGAGGGTGTCATATGAGGGATCTTGAACATTACTTTAAGTGCCTTATTTTAAACTACATTTAATTGTTTAAAAACAGTTTTTGCATATTGTGAAGTGACTGATATCCCATATATTAAGTTCGGATATACGTACGCATGGTATAGAAGTTTAATAAGTTTTTCAGGTAAAGTTGGCAGTCTATTTATTGCACTCACTAACGGTATTATTTTCTTTTTGATATTATTAATATTTAGTTCATAATTTAGATTAGACTCAATTACTACACCCAAATATTTTGCACTAAATTTCCGACTTAATATTTCATTGTCTATGTTAAGGTTGAGTTGTAAATCACTTTTGTTCTTTTGCTTGTAAAGTAAGTATTCTGTTTTTGTTGTGTTTATAGTAAGTTTGTTGGTTTGTAGCCACTCACAATATTTTTAAGGTCACTATTTATCACGTTTTCTATTTCAATAGATTCTTTTCCACTATATAATAGCACAGTGTCGTCCGCGAAGATCTTGTAGGTCCCGTTCAAAATCCTATTCTCTGCATATCTTGTATATAAAGTAGGTACAATATTGGGGCAAGGACTGACCATTGCGGCACTCCTTTTGTTATTAATAGTGGTTCACTAATAGCTTCATTTACATACACTTGTGACTTTCTGTTTTGTAGATATGTTTTCAAGATGTTGGCTGTAGTTCCTTGAATTCCAAGCTTATCAAGTTTCTTTACTAGTATCCGGAGGTCTACCGTATCGAATGTTTTTTTAAATCAATAAATACTGATACAACGTAATCGCCTTGATCCAGACCTTTGTTTATAAAATCAAGCACCTCTATCGTAGCCATTTGGGTATTGCTATTACTTTGAAAGCCGTGTTGTTGTGGGTCAAATCCTATATTTTGATTTATATAATTGTATAGTCTTAATTTATCACCTTCTCTGTTATTTTTGTAAACACGTTCAGTAGTGATATTGGTCGATAGTTGTTACAATCAGTCATGGTCCCTTTTTTGTGAACTGGTATGACTTTGGATTGTTTTAATGTTTCTGGAAACGTCCCTTCGCTTAAGACCTCGTTTATTAATGTGGACAATATATATGCTATTCCCTCCATATTATAAGTTAAGTCTTCTTTTATAATACCATCAGGACCTGGAGCCTTATTGTTCTTAAAGTTTATTATTATGGATTTTATTTCCAATGTTAGGGTTTTTTTTCAGGTTGTTATAAGAGCATAAATAAATATTCGTTCGATTACGCTAGTTTAATGTTATTTATTTAAAATTATCCTGTTTATAAGGGACATTTATTATTATTCGAAAATCATTCATTATAATCATCCTTTTCATAGAATCTACATAAATTATAAGAAAAAAAAACACTTGGACATGATTTTGTTCCGACGTCCACGCATGTAGCAATTTAACATTCCTAAAACGTAGCGCCTAAAAAGATAGTCCTGGGGAATTTCAAGGATAATAGTATTCGTATCCGTTCGACTAACATCGGCAATGTACGACTTCATTGCTATAGCGCAGTAAGAGTTTCAATTGGGAATTGTGAACTTAATAAATTCATTTAAAAATTGAAAATCCAATCACTTATTTATCTAATTTTATCATTTAGAATTAATCGGTGATACAAACACAAACATACACAGCGATAACTGACACGACGATTTTTACGACTACATATCGAATGAATAAATGGCCGATTTCAAAGAGTTTATCAACAGTATAAGTGCATCGCAACTAATCAACAGCAGTAATACGTGATAACATTTATAATCTCGACATTGACAAAAATAGAAATAAATACAATAATCTCATTGTTCTTTTTGACTCACTTGGGAATCCAGCTCATAACCTATAAATATGACGAGGCCCCCGAACGAGAACCTACCGACTGTTAAGCTAGTTGTTGTCGGGGACGGTGGCGTAGGGAAAAGTGCTATCACTATTCAGTTCTTTCAGAAACTATTTGTCACTGATTATGATCCTACGATCGAGGATAGCTACGTCCAGCATGTAGAGGTGAATGGACAATGGTGCATCCTGGACGGTACGTATAGCCAAGTTAAATAATAAATAATCTGCTTAGAGATAACACTGAACGAGTCTCAAGATTTGAATTGAATCATTGGTACGATTCTGGCTGAGATAGGAAGGGGAAGGAACATAAATATAGGCAACTGACACTACATGATAAAAACCTAGAGTTGCCCTAAAAAAATTGCAATTAATATTGATATTGCAATTGATATTCCAGCTAAATAATTGACAAAATATTAAATTAAGTAAAATTTAAAAATCATCCATATGTCAAAGTAAGTCTTAATTTTATGTATTAAAGACCTGACCTAGGGTCCATAGGTCAGCTTCTTGGTGCATCGAAAATCTGGCAAGCTTAATATCCCTTGAGAGTAGGCAACTTCGTAAACACAACTGTATCGCGGAACATGCACTAAATCATCCCTATTCTCAGCCAGAATCGTACCGAATCATTTACAAATTATTGTATAAAACATCACCCAAAAACAGTAACACATAGCTTTTATTAGGTGCGCATTTCGGAGGCTATACCCCCATCTTCAGTAGCACAAGATAAAAACCTCTGTCACGATTTAATTTATTTAAAAATTCATAAATTCACATTGATTAATACCATTTTTTTACATATATATATAAACTGTAAAAGTAAACGGACGTATGATTTTAAAAATTATCACTACGGTGTTAAATTATAATATAGAATATCACCCAAATACCGTAACAAGCATTAAGTAGCTAGATGTACATTTCAAGGGCTATGCGCCCATCTTCAGTAGCACAAGTAAAACTAAATAAAATACATAGCGCATAGCGCTTGAAATGTACATCTAGCTACTTAATGCTTGTTACGGTATTTGGGTGATATTCTATATTAGAAGTATGATTTGTTTAAATTTATGGAATTAACTCGAAAATATACTACTGTAAAGATATTTTAGTGTAAAAGCATTTTAAATTATGTATAAAATGAAATTTGGGTAAAATAAGGCGAGAGATTGATACAGAAAAGAAGTTGGTGGACTAACCAACTCGACTAACGAATTTCATTAATCTAAGAAGATTATGCCCCCATCAGTAGCACAATAATAAAACTAATAAAGATACCTCTGTTACTATACACCGGGATTTCTATACAATTGTATACATATTATTGTATATCACTCACGATTTGTGACGGAGATATTTTATTTCATTTTTATCTTGTGCTACTGAAGATGGAGGCATAGACTTCGAAATGTGTATGTGGCTATTTAATGCTTTGAGTTATGGTATTTGGGTGATATTCTATACTATAAAAAAAAGATTAATAAATTGATTTTTACCCAAGGCTGTACAATGTACTATTTGGATTTAAATCTGTAATGTACTAGGACCAATAAATAATGGAATCAATACATCTTGTGCTTGTTCGGTTTTGTCGCCGCCGTAATATTTTACAAATAAGAGTTGATCCCAAGAATGTTTTATAATTTATTTTAGTGCTTGATACTGCCGGGCAGGAAGAATTCAGCGCAATGAGAGAACAATATATGAGAAAAGGCGACGGTTTTCTTTTAGTTTATTCCGTTACTGATAAAAATAGTTACGATAATATTTTGCATTTTCATACTCAAATCCTTCGGGTTAAAGATAGGTAAGAAAATCGTAATTTAATTATTAACAAATTTATATATGTACCAATTATTTTCGTTTAACTAAAGGTCAATGGGCACCGAATTATTTAGCTTTCAAACTATTTAATGTCCTTCCCAATAATATTAAAGATCTCAATGTACAACGTTTTAAAGGGATTATGAAAAAATATTTAATTACAAATGCTTTTTATAGCATTGATGAATACTTTGATATAGTGAATTGTTGGAATTTAATTGTCAATTCTATTACTTAATTTTTAACTTCTTTTAATAACTTTTATCTTGTATGTTTTATTGATGAATTTATAATTTTTATGACCTGTGTGAATAATATTTTATTGTATAAACACCAATAAAGGAATTTGAATTTTATAGAGATGTATATCCAATGTTGCTAGTAGCGAATAAAGTAGACTTGGTTCATTTGCGCAAGGTGACGGAAGAACAAGGGCGAGAGCTAGCTGCAAAATTAAGTATTCCGTATATTGAAACTAGCGCTAAAGATCCTCCGTTAAACATCGATGCAACGTTCCACGAGGTAAATTACAATATTTTTTAATTTTTCCGAAATGATATTCTAAACCTATAATATGTAAGAACTTTAAGTATTCGTAAACGTATTATTCTATTACATTCACTCATATGACGTAGATATCTTCGGTTTAAAGTCTCTAATATAAAACACAAAATTTCTTGGACGATATGAAAGACGGGTATCAATGTTTCTCCATAGATCTTTCGCGTTCAGAACAGTCTAATATTGTCAGAATTAAATCTTTAGGCAAGGAAATATGTTTGTTAATTGCCTACGTATTAATTCCTAATCAACATACACTGCTTCAATAAATAATAATTTACTATATGTATATATATATTTTATTTTGGTTTTTGGGTTCTTTTCAGATTTTATTTACGTATATTATAAGCAGATAGTGAAACTTTCATTTAGTCCAACCTGTGCATGGTGCATACAATTTTATTTAAATTTTTTAGGTTGTTCGCATAATAAGAACTCAACCCCAAGGTGAAAGTATTCAAGAAAAGAATAAGCTCATGGACAAATTGAAGAAGAAGCTAAGGAGTAAGTGCGTCATTATTTGAGATCGGCTATTACAAAAAATAAATCAATTATTGATTTTTAAGATAAATGTTAAATAGTATTATGTAAACCGAAACGCACTGTATTTGCTGTGTATATTTATTAATTAAAAACTTTGTATTAGTAATGAAATAGGATTAGGACAATAAAATATTTAACTACCAAAGAGTCGAACCAAACTTAAGGTTCGTACAGTGAGATTTGTCAAAATTTGCCAAGCTTATTATCGTTATTTTTTAAATTTGTAATAATCAAAGCAAAAAATCATTGCATGATGAAATAACCAAATATTTCTATAAGATATTATAACATTTTGTAAACAATTTTGAAATAGTTTATAAATCAATGATTGCGTAGGAGTAGATGTTGGTGTTTTTGAGAAAGAATCTTTAAGATTCTTAATTTTGGCCTAACCAAACGAAACTTATAATTATATAGAATACATATAACACAAATAAACATGTGACTGTTATGGAAGCCTATTTCACGTTGTTATAATTTATTATATTTACTTTTACTATTTATTGGAGCTTTCGTGTATGATATGGAGTAAATAAAATATGTAGAAAATAAAATAGGCTCTTTTATTTAATGAAATTAAAATAATTACGGTATATGTAATCTAAAATGTATCGTTTTATCATTTGTATCACATTTCATTAATGATTTAAATGCTGAGGTTTCCCATTGCATCCAAAGAAAAGCATCTGCACGTACACGATGTTACAGGACATTCAGAATGCTCACTAAAATCACATTTCACCCCAAATTCATATTATATTCATCCACTTATCTATCTGATCTAAATAGTGGGTTTATTTTTTGCACGCGTTTGAGGGAAATATAAAATACATACCCTATAATATTTATACAGGGTGATCAAATAATTCTCAACGGGTACACAAAATGACTTCTTATTTAGGAAGTAAGATTACAAAGGATAACCGAAGGTGGATATAAAATGTAGAAGGCACAGTAGCACAGGGTAAGAAGGCATTCGTAGAAACGGCGCAGATGTTAAGATCAAATAATGACTAAGGTGTTAGAAAAAGATTACTGAAGGGATATGTGTGGAGTGTGGCATTGTACGGGTGTGAGGCGTGGACTATAGGAAAAGAAGAGAAACGAAAAATAGAAGCATTCGAAATCTGGTGCTATAGGAGGATGATGAGGATTGATTGGGAAGATAGAGTAACAAATGAGGCCGTACTAGAGTTAGTAGGGGAGAAGAGAAGTATTTGGAGAATATTACAGCACAGGAGATAGACTGGTAAGTCACATTCTTAGACACGGGGGTATTATGCAATTAGTTATAGAAGGTAGCCCTAGATTGGAGTATATGGGTCAGATAGTGAAGACGTGGGATGAATAGCTATAGAGATGTAGGAATTAGCTCAGAATAGATCGGCGTGGCGTGCTGTTTGCAGCCAATCCTTAGGATTGAGAACTATTTAACTTAACTAACACACAATAGTCACAATCACAAGATTTGTTATATTACATGCTTACTTGAACCAATGCGTCATATGCGATGCATGGCCACCATGTCTGCACGTTTGACACCACGTAAACCAATTGGCAAACTCGACCATTTTGCACTCAACCTCTGTCGAACTACAGCTACCAGCTGTAGTCGTGCCCATGTGCATCATACAGATCGCGCAACGTGGCAAAGGTTTACGGCAATTTGGACACGACGACATCTAAATGAATTATATTCGTGCAGGTTGCAAAGAAATTATTCTTTTGAAAATCAAAGATAAATTTACGACGCGATAAAATCAATACCTTGGCAAACATATTATATATCAATTTGTTATTAAACGTGAAGTTGTGATCACTTTCAACTCTTAGATCTGTATTTTTCTGTACATAGTATTATTTACAGTATAAAAAAATGGAAACTCATAAAACAACTCTTGAAATCACCTTGTGAGCTAAATTTCCGCTAGGAAATCGTTTACTTACTTTCAACTTATTTGGTGTTCCACCAATTCTAGAAAATTGTTGTCTCCTATTTAAACCTTGCATGTGTAAAGATATACTTTTACCGCAGAAATTACATGAAACGTAAACCTGTTGCGGGTGTTTTTCAGAACTACGATGGTGACTTAACATTATGTCGAATAAAGCACGTTCGTTCCATAGTTGCCAAGTATCTAATAAATTCCTATAACTAAAGATATAATATTTTAAAAATCTCAGTTCTTAAATATAAATTTTATGAATAAAAAATACCTTTCAATCCAGTCATTTGCACTTTCTGAATTAAACGCTCTAATAGCTAATAAAGCGGTAGATTGAATGTCATTGGTATTATCTAAATAACGCTGAAGGAGTCTTAAACCTTCTGTATCATTTCCTATATAAAATAAATGTTTTCAGTCACCGATTAAGTACCAATGAAATTGTCAATGTACCTGTTAATAATATGGCTTCTAAGTTACCTTCTTCAACTAGTTTCGTTGTCAAAGAACGTATATACTCGTACAGTTTATTGTCTGGTAAAAAAATGGACGCAAACGCTACGCGATCTTGTAAAGTTACACCCGTTTCATTCTAAAAATATTATATATTCACAAATACTCAGAGCTGATTTATACATATGCGTTCTATAATGCAGATTCATAGATATTTACGAATAAAATCGATTAAACTTAATATTTCACACTACGTATTCTTTTTTTGTTAATTTTAATGCTTCAACTTACGAGGACAGCATCATAATTATAGTTTTCGGCGGTGATAAATGCGAACATAGCTCGCAGATACGGATCGGATAATCTGTTTCGTGGAAACGCGGCCAGTTGGCGCCAAACTACAGCTACTTTGTCTGCGCAACAAGCCACCACAGCTAAGGCCATTACGCTTAACACCAAGGCGGTATCATTAGAGTGTGCTAACGGGACATCACCTAAAGAAAATAAAAATCCTGAACCGTCCAATCATAATATCAATAATTAAAATATATGAGAATGATACAACTCTGGTTTGTGCAAACCAGGATGCTGAATCTCTGCAACAACAGTTAAACTGTGATCTGAAGAAATTGCAAAAATGGCTAATAGGAAACAGAATATTCCAACAGAAGAACAAAAAAATTCCTGACATTACGATTATGATCAATGAAGAGGTAATCAAGCAAATAAGCACCGTCAAATACCTTCGTTTAACAATAGATAAATGCTTGAAATGGGATTGCCATACAATGAACATAACAAAGAAATTTGCTCCAATAATTGGAGCCATAAGGATAACCAGCCTACTACCTCCGAAAATAGCTACACTGCTTTATAATACATATATACTGCCTCATAACGTATGGACTAACAACCTGGAATACAGCTTATAAAAAGAATTTCAAAATTATTTCTATTCAAAAAGAATCTAAAGAACCACATAATAAGTAATAGAACAAGAGAAGAAGAATAAGAAGCATAAAAAAATATTTTTCTTTACGCAATATTAGATTGTAACTATGATGCACCTAGATTAAAAATTAGAAACTTACTTAAATGTTTTTGATATTAAAAATGCAAAACAAACCCGTTACCACACCCTCTCATACCAGCGTGAAGCTGCCTGAGGGGTGGTCTATTATAAGTTAGATTATAATATTTGTTATTTTATAATACCGTTTTTATAAATAAATTAAATATTAAGTTTTTATATATATATATATATAGTCGCAGATCGGCGTGATGCCAGTATAAATTCCTCACCAGAATCTGGACTAGCGGGAGTTCCGCCTCCCCCACCACGATTTAAAATATCGACAGCTTGGCGCACGCGCAGGTTCCATAGCGCCAGCGTTGCCGCTTTTCCATACGCTCCATCTCGTTCTAATTGTTCTAATTGCCTTTGCAAAACATTGCCGTCGTTGCCCAAATTCCAGCCGCATAGCAACAGAGCGCGATCTCTATCCTCATGTCTAACAAACATACAAAGAAAATGGTATGGCAAAAAATGATCAATACGATTCATATTTACTTGTATATTCGAGCCATGTTACTATTATTTCCGTTTCCAGCATCCATAGGAACAGAGACTGTTTCCGATTTGACAACATTCGGTTCTAGTTTAAGTACGGATTGAACACCGGGATGCTTAGTTTGGCAACCTCGCAATAATGGATTTTCTTCCACCAGTTTCGAGCTTTTATACAGCCAGTTCCAAATATTTTGCAGATATTTATCATCGGCTAATTCTCCATTTAAATATAACTCATCCTAAAATGAAGTATTTCAACACATCTTTTTAATTTATGTGCGAGATATATAATTACTTTCAAACCGTATTCTTTAAATGCTCGATCGCGAGTCTTGTGGGATATGTCGTGAATGGAATCAGCTTCACTTAAATGGACGGGGGATTTGCTAAAATTAGGGTCATTATTTAATTATACTTATATAATTTAACACATTCAAAGGATAATAATAGGACAAAAATATGTAAACTACATTTATTTAACGTGATCTTACTTCCAGGAAGTATTCGTATTAAAACACTTCATCACTTTTTGTCCGTACGACCAAACAATATTAGAATTTGGCGCCCAATTTAATGTAATTCGGTCCGATACTGTATAGTCTGTTATTTGTCCTTTAAAATCAAATGAAATGAATATAAATAACTACAGCTACAAAAATTAGATAGTATTATATACAAGTGAAGTCTCAATGGATATAAATTTATGCTACAAATAAAAATGTATGCCGACCAGCGTTATTGTGTAATTACCTGAGATAGCAATACTAAGAAGTCTATTTTTATCGTGTTCGTGCCAAGAAAATGAGGTAATGTTATGAGGAGAACCGGGAATAACCACGCGCTCGAGCACAGAAGGCTCAATCTCTTCATTCCCGACCATCGTGTGCTTAATGTCGTATAAGTTTAAGGTAGAACATTCACGTTCAAGTGCACCCAACAAATTATGCCTTGTAAAATTTAAAAAATATATAGATTAACCGTAATAATTAGAATATGCCGCATTCTATCAAACTTGACCAACATGTGATTGACCATAGGTTACTAAAATCAAGTAGAGCCCGTGATCATCAGGTTATTATTACCACATAAAACATACACAGTGGGCATTGTATAGAAATAAAAACACTAAAGTGGCATACATCCATTTTATCAGGCTCATACTATACATTCAATACCTTTTCATATAAAACAATGCAATAGTGTAGTTTTCGGGGGCCAACTTTCATTGAATGTGACTTAAATCCTGTACAATACACATTTATACAACAGTCCCTGGCTATATTCATATGACCACTACCACATTTGACTGAAATTCATACTAGCACCTCCGTTCTAAAATATAGTTATCATTTTGTGGAGTTAAAAACTGTTTCCTAATGACAAAGAAGACTTTGATGCGGGATGGAGCACCATGTCATACGGCTAAATCTGTGAAAATTCCCCTGATCTCAATCCTATTGAGAACGTATGACAACTCGTAAAACGTGAAATTGTAAAGGAAAACGTAACAAATAAGAAAGAAAATAATATTGAGAAAATAATTTATCATTGGAATCACATTGTTCTAATATTGTCAAGTGATTTTAGATTGTGCAAATAAATATTTCTTTTTTCATTCAATTTTCAATATTAATAGGGCCAGGGACTGTATAATATTTTAAGAATGACAATAGTGCGAGAGCTCCTGAGATACTATACAAACGATACCTTGTAGGACACCATGCAATTTTGCGTATGTGCTTTAAATGTGGCAGTGTTGAAATTGGTTTCTCGAAGTTTCGAGTATCCCAGACGCTTATCTGATAATCGTGAAAGGACGCTAAATGTCTGTCGTTACTATGATCGACGCAAACGCCGTAGACAGATTTGGTTAAGGCCGTACTTGCCGCCTTATACGTATCTTAAAAGATAACATGCGCAAATAATAATTAGATCAACAAAATACGGAGTCTGCAGTACAAATGTGCCTAATAGTTCTTTCGCTATCTTACCCCTGAAATCAATAAGCCTGATCATCTTTCCATTCATACCGGCTGCCAGTAGGTTACTATTCCCCGTGAACCATGCCAAGCTATTTGTCGTATCGGACACACCAAATTCATGCACAGGTTTCGCGAGCTCAACAGCCGCGGCACTGTTCGCTGACCATGCGGCGGATGAACTAGCGCCATCCAGAATGGTCGTGTTGTTAATTGAAGCGGGAGGACACTTGTGGATATCCCACAGTAAAATACTGGCATCTGCGCGATATTTCTCTAGACCCGCAGCTATGCGATGGCGGTCTATTGGGTTCCATGCTATAGCGTTACACTGACGTGGGTATTTAGGCACTGCAAGAACGATATTTCTTGGCATAAATGTGGATGTAGTAAATACATTTAAATATCTCGGTGTATTAGTTGATAGTAAATTAACATTTAATGAGCACATTATCAACACTATCAATCAAATTACACACAAGACTTTTTATCTTAAAAGAATAAGTGGCCAACTAAGTGCTAAAACTAGAAAAACTATATTCAACACAAGAGTGCTTCCGCTTTGTAATTATTGTGAGACGGTATTAATGGAGGCGAATGTACAACAGAGGCAGCATAATCATTAATAAGAACTATTCTAAGGAAAAATCGTTATACCCGAATTACAGGTATGTTGCAGACGTTACAGTGGTTAAATGTTGGAAGACCTCATGAACCTTCATGTTAGGTGTTTTATACACAAAATATGAAACATTACACCAAAATAGTGTCAATACTAGGAAGGAAATTCATAAATATGGAACTAGGCAAAGAAACGACTTTAACATAAGTTTCTCTAAATCAAAGAATGCGTTGCTACATGATGGACTTCGTAGTTTTAATAAATTGCAGGAATTTATAAAATTCATAAGAAATGCAAATAGTTTTAAGAATTTGGATGGAGCTAGGCTGTAGCTAGTATGCTAAATTTTGCAATAACTTGTTGGATTTGTAATAGCTTTGTAGCTACAATAAAACCCTTTAAAACTAATAGATTAAAGCTCCAACATCGATATGCTCAATCATTCTAACAAAACGTACAGAGTTCCTTCCCTGGGAGCCCGTGACTGTCGTGCACCGATGGTCCGAATGTTGAAAGAGTGATGCGCCCATTAGATTGCCCAATTGCGAACAAGATATCATTTTGAGGACTCGGACACACGTCTAGACACTTAACATAATGGGGATTGTTATGCGTAGCTAACAGATTGTATGTAGTTGTGTTAGCACCTTTATCTCCTAAAAGAATAAGCAAATACTTCATACAAGAACGATGATATAAAGTGAGACGCACTTTGAGCACCTGGATCGGTAACGCTTTGAACCTCATATAAACATATTTCATTGCCCCATGTTATAAATCTATTATGTACCGGAGTCCATTGTATTTCTAACCGGCCGTTCATCATATTTTCTTCTTCATAGCGGCCTTATTTAAAAGAAAATTGCCCAATTATCAAAGAAGCACACTATTTTGTTAGAGAGGTTAGTGACGTACGTAGGTTAGTGATTTAAACAAAGGTTGGTAGTGAGTGACAGATAACACGGACTATTTATTCAAAAAAAAAAATCAAAAATAATTTAAGTGTTTAAAGATAATTTAAAAAATTGTATGCACGTAATATTTATTATTTTAATTCGTATTTATTAACAGATGCAACTCCTTATTTCATTATAAACATTTTATTTTAAAATTCTCGAACTGCTAGATAGATTGATATCGTGCGAATGTTATCTAATCTTTTATGATTAGGTGAGGTATTTATCAGTGTATTTACGTAAAATTTAAATGAAATAAAAATGAATTGTGAAATTGTAGTAATTGTAGAAATGAATTTGAAATTCCAAAAGATTATGTTTCCAAAAATATATATTAAAATAGGATACCGTTTAAACCTTCCATATCTCGGAACCATTCGAATCTCGGGTTACCACTTCGTTTTTATATATATTTCTATTTCGCGGCAAATTCAAAATATTATATTTATGCTTTTTCAGCATAAATTAGTTTCAATGCACAATTTATAAATATATATAATACAATACAACGGATTATAAAACATTAACGATGAATATACTATAATCGTATTATAATCAGGAGATATTATAACAAATATGTGTGTCAAATAAAACCACATAAATGTATTTCAAATGTAAACACTAAATAAAAACATTAATAAAAGTTATCAGCAAAATCTGGCACATAATATATCGAGCAAAAAACTTTAAATCTTAAACAAACCAAAATAACCATTTAAAATTGTAAAAAAACAACAATACTTGTTAACTTTTTAACAATACTATTTGGATATCGAAATCCTATTCGGATAAGTTTTGTAATATGAGTAGTAGGATTAGTCTTGACAATCTGTCAGTCTGACACTAGGATTCTGACATTTGCTCTACCGGAGCTAGCCTTGTTTTTATGACTAATACAAAACATTTGTTTGTAGCGGGCGGACCAATTGATAGTCCTCGTAGATTTGTGCGGAATATATAAATTAAACGTAGTGTAAAGTGTTCATTCAAAAAGAAGTGTCCTGACTCATCGGGCAATAATAAATCTGCTGTAGTTTCTGTTAGGTCCCATCAGTATACAGGTAATATTACAAGTCTTTAAAAACAAGGTCATTGACTGAAATACATTGCTCGAAAACAATGTGTACTCGCACATATAAATCGCTTATTGTATTGTGATACGATACTGTGAAGTGCAGCTTTAACAATGCTGTATAAAGTACGATTGTTTGGAATAATTATAGTTTACACGGAATAGAATGAATTCGTGGAATATCTGCAAATGCAACGGTTGAATTAGTGTAATATTGCAGACTTCGACTTGCACGATGGCCAAAAGACCGATAATACAACAAGCCCTGCATAAGGTAATAATGGTAGGAAGTGGCGGTGTTGGAAAGTCCGCCCTGACTTTGCAATTTATGTACGACGAATTTGTGGAGGACTATGAGCCAACTAAAGCGGACTCGTATCGGAAAAAGATCTTGTTGGATGGTGACGATGTGCAGATTGATATTCTGGACACAGCTGGGCAGGAAGACTACGCTGCTATCAGGGACAACTATTTCAGGAGTGGTGAGGGATTTCTGTGTATATTTTCTATTACGGAAGACGAAAGCTTTCAAGCAACGCAAGAATTCAGGTGAGACTTACTGAAAAAAAATATGTATCTGAACTATATATCTCTTTAAAGACAGTTTGCAAGAAGCAACGTTATTTATTCGCCGCTTGGTTAAAGAATGTAAGCAACATTACACGGAAACCTTGTAAATTTCTTTTACCTCCTTGCAAATTTCCTTTTATAATGACGATGATTATAATGGTACTTAAAATTAATTATTAATTAAAAGTTAATACACCATAACTATCGAAGCGTAAAAAATAACTCACTTGAATTTAAGTTTACTGATATACTTTCAACTTTAATTTAAATGTTTGTTATAGAGAATCCGCTTCAATAAATCTCAATTTTATAATACATGGAAAGTGTGCACATGGGCGATTAAAGAATATTAAAAAATTATGGATTAAATATTTGTTCAACAAAAATGATTTTGTGTTGATTTTGAAGTAGCTTTTTTTTAGTATTGATCACATTTTTCGTGTTAAGTCTAAAACTATAATTCACACTCGATGAAAAATAAAAATATATTAATTCACGGATTGACAAACTGTGTGAATGTTTTTTTTTTAAATAATAATTTAATTTTTAAATATTGCATGTATAAGATATAAATTAATCACTACTGACAATTATTTCATTTATAGTTATTTGATTTTACATAGAATTACTTTTAATGTATAAAATTTTATTTTATTATTCATCGCACGAGTTTAAAAACCTTTTAAAGTTATTATCAAAATTTACATAAGATATCCTAAACAAATAATAGAAATTGATTGGTAATTTTATTATTTCTGAAAAGCATTACTGTATAAAAAACATCATCTCGCTTCACTACAACTATATATGCGTTTCAAAAAATAGGAATTTGTTAATTTCTATATGAGAAATTGGCGAAAATTAGGCAAATATTTGTATCATATTTGTGAAACGCTATAAGAAAAATTCCCCCTCATAGAGAACAGATACTTCGAGTAAAAAACGACGAAAACATCCCGTTTTTACTAGTTGGGAACAAATGCGATCTAGAAGAACGACGTAAAGTCTCCTTACAGGAAGCAACGGATCGGGCAAGACAATGGGGTGTTCCATATGTGGAAACTTCCGCCAAAACTAGGCTACATGTCGATAAGGTATGTTGTATATTGTGAAAATCAATTATATTCCGTAGTGAAATGAACGCTACCGTGATTCACACATGAATCCTTTTATATTTACTACGCTTTCACAAAAAATCATGAATAGTCGTACAAGCAACAGATATTATCATTATAATCATTACTTTAATGTAGGTATGACACAATTTGTTGTAATTATATAAATTATAAGCAATTGTAATAATTTGTCAACGATAATTATCTTTTACGTTCCCAAAGGAATATCAAAATCTATGATTCATATCCAGTTCGACTTTTCATAATATAATATTTTTTCGCGGAAGAACAAAAAATGCAACAATTACTGGCGGCGAAGATATATAAACGGCATAAACATTTGAAGTGTAATATAAAAAACGAAGACGTGATTATTCAGTCATATTTTTATAAAATCGCGTTTTGAAAAAAAAATTCAATCATTATATTTTTGCATTTTATCTTTACAGATTTCTATTCAATTAATAATTAATTATATTCAATTTCCTAGTTGTAATTAATAGAGGTACAAGGAGTTATTTTGTTATATCATGTGATATTTATGACGATCTTCGCTATTTTTACCGTTTTTATAGTAATGAATCTAGTAGATTTCACATTCAATTAATCGATTTAATTGTCGTACACTAATTTCACGATAATTATAAGTTTACACCATGCGCGGACTTTGTCTCAGTGCAATTACCCCAAGATATTCATGACAACAACGCACTTAAATCTAAATACTATAAAAAAATCTGTATTACAATAGCACTATTTCAATATTATTTTTATTTACAACTTTATTCAGTGGTAAATATTTATTTTGCAATTATTTATGTGTCCATTCGTGTGAATTAATAGAGTTGTCGATGCGTGCGCAGGTATTCTATGATCTGATGCGCGAGATACGAGCGCGTAAAATGGAAGAGAACAAAACATCTAATGGAAAGGGAAAGGATAAAAGCAAGAAGAAAAAGCTAAAGTGCGTAATTCTTTAAAGCAATCAACAATAATCTTAAAACCCTGTCTCGTACTCGCCTTTTTTAACGTCTGCTAGATTTGATATTATGTTTCGCTTGTTTCACGCATGGATGAAGTATGTTGAATTTAATTGTTACTAATATGGATAAACCTCAATATCATAATTTCGAAAACCAAGATAAGTATTTTTAAAGTCCAACCAATTGCTCAATCTATAACCAAAATACAAAATGCAGAATAATCTTTAAAAAATGCGAATAGTCAACAATAATGTTTGTATTATGAAATATTAACAAAAATATGCTATAGTAGTAACACGGTAGTTAAAATATTTGGTTGGAAATTGATATACTAAAAGTAATTCCTACTCAAAGCACAGGAATTTGAAGTATGTTCCGTCCATATAAATAACAATTAAAATTAACATATATTTCGTCCATCGTCCATGCGCATTTTAGATCTGATACAATACACAATTGAATTATTTGTAGTTTATAAAACAACTGCCATTTGATTTTAGTTGTACGGGTTAAGCTAAAAGAATGATCACCTCAGATTTATTAAATATTCTCAAAAAGTAAAAAAAATAACTCTTGGTAGATACCGCAGAACTTCTATTCAGAGTTGTTAATGCTGCTTTTTAAAAATCCACTTATATTCTTTGAGAAATATTTAAGCCGAAAATTGTAATTCGTTTAGTTAATCCTGTATGTAAAATTCGGGAAAACGAGTTTTTAGACCAAAATTATTATCAATCACTTACTAATATTGAAATACTCTTTAAAGCCACATTGAAAATTGTTTTTTCAACAAATATATTAAGAATCTGCTATCATATTCGGCATATTTTTATAGTCAATGATACAGATACTAAAGTCAACAATATATGTTGTATTTTAATATCGTATATTAAAATATATAAAATTAAAATATGTTTTAATATACTATGATAAAATACCTATTTATCGATGTAATATCATTTATATAGCATAATTATAGAAGGTATTTTACTTCAAATAGTAATTATATACGTATATAATTTAAGCGGAGATTTTTATTTATTTTTTAAAGTAGTGGATAACTATGTTATATAATATTTTTTACGGTGATCATTTGTATGCTTTGGTTAGTACCTAATTTTATGTGTTCTATCTCACGCGGCTATTTGTATTGTTTTTAGTTTGTGTTGCTTCATACCGTGTTAGTCTTTCTAGTAAACAAATTCTTCCTCTGTTTCAGCTGTTTGAGGTGTTTCAGATGTCTATGCGGGAAATAACAGACTGTAAACATGATTATTTTTAGGTAGTTATAAAAAGGATTCTGATCTTCATAATATTAATATAATATTAAACTAAACATAAAGTAATTTATAACTGGAAGTCTAAATAATTGTATGTTTTACGTTTTATCGGTACAAGTAGTTTAATGCTTATGTATTTCGTTATTTAAAATTAGGTACTTATCAAATTATTTTGTTATATGCGTCCATGTTTTATTACACAATTTAGAATAATTATTTATAAGTTTGCATAAGTTAAATATGTTTGCATCACCGTCAGTATTTCTTTTCGTCTCTTTGTACTATACTTTTTGTACTATTCTATAAATAAAATATGCGGTTTGGGAATTTTTTTGAGAAAATGCGTACATTTCCCAAGTTTCTAGTTCAATGTAAAAAAGTAGCAGCGGAGAAGATACTTCTCCAAATTAAATCGTGACTTTTTAGTCGAACTATACTATGGGAAAATATATTGTATAACGAAACAAAACATGCGTGGTTTATTGTTATTGAATATAAGCTCATTTTTACGAACATTATCCAATAATAATATAATTTTATATACTGAATGAAATATAGTCTTACATCAATAGTATAGATATATACTCTATTTATAAATGTACAACAACCCTTTTATTTATTTAAAATTAAAAGTAAAATGTACAATGTGTAAATTTAGATGTATAATATATACAAAATTGTATACGTCTATTTGTATTTCACTTTTGCACATTTAAAAAATAAGTAATCGATATCTAACGGATCAAATTATGCTTAGTTTTTATTGTAATTGTAATAAATACAGTTTATACCTACATCTTTTTATGTGCAAATTATGATCATCACAGCCCTTGTTAATATAATTTAAATTATTTTATTTACAGTTATTTGCTTTAACTTTTCCATCAACAAAAATTCGTAATTGATATGATTGACTAACATTCAAATATCGATGCTAGAAACATTCTGATTGTAGTTGGAACCGTCCCTTTTTACCAACGCTAATTTCAATAAAAATATAATCTAATCAATGTCAGTATAGGTAAGTACCCTTTCTATTAATTACTTTTACGCTAACACATTAACGGTACGGTTAAAGTATTTATAAATAAAGCCGTGAATATATTTTACTTAAATTATTAACAGCAATGTTGCAAATTGCTTCGGATGTGACGAGAATATTAAATTAACCGCAATCATATTTCATTATTGATTGTTTGTGTCTTGGTAATCTCTTAATAAAAGTATAAAAAGTGTATTGAATACTTTTATTTTTTATATTGCTTTCAATGTAAAATGTTCTCTTACCTTTTATCAATTTATATATATTTATCTAAGAATGAAAAATGAAATTATTGCGAACACTAATTCCATCTTTTAAAATCATTCTCAGCGCAGTAATATTGTGCTATAAAAGATGAGTGTATAGTACTCGAAATGCACATCACGCTTACAAATTCCTTCAATTACGATATTAGGATTACATTCTATATGTAGTATCGAAGTAAAACAACTTTATAAGATAAAAGTGTGAAGTAAACTAGATGCAGTTCACAATTTAATCTACATGTTATGGCATAAGGGCCGTGTAAAAGAAAAATTTGACCGCGGTCTTACCGATACTCGCAGAGATGGCCACATCCGGTTGGACATTGTTTGTTCTTGCGCATCCATTGTTGCATATGAACCAGATGACCACCGTGAGAACAACCTTGACACCAAGCATACAATCCACGAACAACCTAAAGTGATACGTAAACTCTGTAAGTGAAGTAGTTTCAGACAATATATCGCAATGTATATTACAAGAACTACTGCCGCGCCTGCCTATACTGATGCATTAGTTTTATATAAAGCTACGTCTTTTACTAATTTTATATATAGAAAATAATTGTAAAATCGTGACTACGGCGTTAAATAATTGTATAAAACATCACCCAAAAACCGTAACAGAAAGCATTTATTAGCTAGATGCGCATTTCGGAGACTATGCCCGATATCATCCTGTCTATTCAACTTAATTAACTAATAATTTTTCTTTTTGGTTAGTTCAATTTGGTAACCATTGGATTTTGTTATGCGTTTGCGCAGTTGGTCATAGGTTCCTTTTCATAGTTTATAATAATTACGATAGAAGTCGCATGAAGACGGGAAACTGCTGTTACAATATTTCGTTCAATTGTATAGCAATCCCGGTGGTGACAGAGGTATCTTTATTTGTTCTATTATTGTGCTACTGAAGATGGGGGCATAGCCTCCGAAATGCGCATCTAGCTAGCTAATAAATGCTTTGTGTTGCGGTTTTTTTGGTGATATTGTATACAATTGAGAAGATTGAGAAAATACGATGTAAATATATAAATGATTACTGTGTCAAATTCTCTAAAAAGTTCAGTTAAATTTTAGCAAGTATCACTAACACTTAGCGTATGAGTTCTGAAAACGTCTGAAACTTAGTATATAATTTATGAGGCTCTGTGTAGAGTACTAATACCAGGATTAATTTATAAATGTTTAATAGAATGTACATTTAATATAAACCTTACCTGATGGCAAACACTACACAGTGCCGCCGTAGTACTGGTATGGCATTTGTCACATAACCATCCAGACCTTTGCAGAGGCTTATTACATTGACCGCAACAACTATTGAACCGAGTAGATTGCTGATTTAATTGATTTATTGCAGGCAACCAACTTAATTTTATTATCTAGAAGGAAATATTGACTTGATCGTTACTATATACATCATCATACTGTAGTACTACCGAGAAAATTTACACTTCAAAGAACTGACATGTCTGTACTAGAGCCGCTAAAAAATCGATCAAAATATCTCACCTGCGTCGCAAAATTCCACAGTTTATACCGTCCCAATACGTCCACGTAGCTACCGAGCCATTGTTCTTGTTCGACCTGCCCCAATCTGCCGCTGAGGCCCGCCCTGCGTTCCCCAAGAACCGTCAAAAGACAAGCGGCAGTCTGTATATCACCCATGGCAGCATGATGCCTCAGCGCATCACTAACGACGCCATTCGGGTCCCAAAACGCGGCAGTGGCAATTGCGGTAGATCGATTATTCTGTTGCGCTGTTGTGGTTAGCGATTGGATAGGAAGAAATGGCTGTTGCGATTGGCGAGACGTGGAGCTAGAAGCAATGCTAGAAGGCTGAGGGAGAGTCGATGTGGGTTTGTGGATATGTGGGATAGTACTGTCGGAGGTGGTAAGTTGTTCTTGGCTGCTGGTTGCAGCTGGGGTGAGGAAAGTAAAATGCGCATTCTTTAAATGTTTTTAACTCATTTTCATTGCATAATACTATACTTTACATATACCTTGATGGTCTCTTTTTAATCTCGAAGCCAATGTTATTTTAATAATTTTCCACTTTGCGCTGCCTTACAGTTTATATCTAGTTACAAGTCTATCTTATAAAAAATTAAATAAAATCTGATACTCCGTCTCCTATTTGAACTTTCATCTACCCACGCTCTTGCTTTTCACACCTCATCACTCTCTTTATATTTGGCCACATATTGTAATTCTTGGCCATTACGTTCTGTATAGCAGTGTATGTCTGTTCTAAAGTTTGCATCCTTTTTTATATATATAACGGTCAAAGTAATTAACCGATTTATAATAAAAAATACCGGCTATTATTAATATAAACCAAGTGTTAAAGTAAATAATTTATAAGAATTAATCACATGAACCGGTAATTCATATCATTCATAGATAAATGTAATAATTTTAAATACGTAAAACAAAAAAAAACTAAGAAATGGTCGGAAGGAATCAAATTTGTTCAATTTTTGATAAATAGAGCACATCACTCTAGAATAAATAGCATTTTATGTATTTCCTGTAAAATTTTCTATAAAATTTGTTCTATTTATGATAAATAGAGCACATCACTCTGGAATAGATCACAAATTAAGTATTTCCTGTTAAATTTTGAATATAAAAATATAATCCGATTTGCTTAAAATTCGTTTTTTTCTTTAATTTATTAAGAACTTTTTATTTCATTGGTAATAATAAATAATATGTGTATGTATCAATATGATAAACATAATATATGAGCAATACTACAAAATAAGTTGTTATTAAATTTACCAGATTTTACCAATAATTATTATTACCACACTGACTACTAACTTGGATAGTATTAATAATAGCTGGTTATTATATTAAAAATCGGATTTATTTGATTGACCATAACATATATGTATATATATATATATATATATATTTTTTTTTTTCTGTGAGGATAATACTATTTCTTATCCGCGCTTTGCCGTAATTCTAACCGTAGCGGTTTGATTCTTATACCAACTATAAATAATTCTAATGTATTGTTTTTTATTCTCGTTTCTCAAAAAAAAAATTCTTTCAAACTTTCAAACACAATTATTTTCTCAACCTAATACTCACCGGCAAACGCTCGGCCACCGCCTCCAGCACTGCCGCTGCCACTCCTCTCCCTGTCACCACCTGTTGTATTCGATGTCGTCGTTGCGGTGTCGCTACTCGCCCCAGCATCCAATATCAAGCCACCTACAACGTCCGACGAAGCGACTTCCGCAGTCCCCGTCATTATCAGCGATGATATTGGGGTATTTGCTATAAGGTTCGGTGCCGTTGTACGATCGAGTAGCTCGTGCCGGATGTGAAAGGCTTCGTTGGGTAGGGTCCAGTCTTGCGGTTGCTGCGAGAGGTGAGATGTAATGGTGCTACGTAAGATGCCGTTGCGGAAATCTAAGGTAAATATAGCAACAGCATTCTTGGAGATGCAGTTTGATTCGAGAAAGTTTTTTAGGAACAATAACAGCAAATGGCATTCAAATGGATCCAATTTTTGAACGGATATTTACGTACTTAACGTCTGAATGATTTAACCAGTCCTAATTGAACCTAGAACTGAAGCTTATACTGGTTCTCAAAAGGGCTGATTAATTTTTGGTGAATGTCCAGTATACGGAAATGAAAGAAACTTTCAAGTAAAGGAAAAAACTTAAAGCATGTTAAAGTAGCAACGAAATAGCAGCAGTAACAATAAGTTATAAATCCGTTAAAAATATCACATATCTTTGTTAACTAAAGAAATAATGAGATATTAAAATATTTAAGATAAATGTACAGAGACGGGTGGTGAAAATTTTACTGATTAAAATAGCCAGAGCGACTAAAATCTGAAAAGTGACAGAAGTTTTGCTTATTTATTTCGGACATGCGCGTAAATGAAAGTCGTATGGTCCACCACACGGCCTTTTTAGTAGAGATTTGGCTATAAATGGCAAAATCTACATTTAAAACTGGAAAATAATTTATTTAGACAATTTCAACCTTAACCCTATAGAAATACCTTTGACCGTCGACTTTCTTACCATTATTTAGCTTATCCAACTCAATATCTAATTCATTTTCACCGAAGGAAAAGTCTCCTTTAGGCGGTGGTTGTTTTGAAGTATTATAAGATAGTGGGCCATTTGTCGCATAGACCAACGCGTGATCTACTTGATCTTCTGCCTCCATTTCGTCATCGCCGCCACTAAATTGAGCTACAGGCGTATCAGCACCTAAAACCAGTTTCTATGTAACCAATAGCTCCAATTAAGAATACAATATGTACATAGTAGACCAAAAAATTATATTTTTAAACGTAGAAAATAACATTATTTTATCATAAGGGAAAAGAAAGTTATTGAGGTTTAAAAATGGTCAATTTTTTTTTGACCCACTTTATACATAAATACAAAAAGTGTACCTCCCGGACATTGTTCATTTTCACAAATATGATCAACAATCGCCGGGTTTGCCATCGTAACAATAGCTTCGTCTCTCTTCACAGATATATTCGGTAGATTAATCATATTCTGCTGAAACTCTTCACCATACATTGTATTTATTATTCGCCATATTACAGATACCTATTCGAAATATTAAAAATAAAATGTATATTGGAAATGTAAAATTGATACTTTTTTAAAATTTATCCTACATTATTTTTGCCACATTCTTTCGCTACGGCTGCATTGTGCTCACAAATATCAGAGAATGATTGTCCAGTTAACTTATACCTAGTGGCTAGATAAATAAACTGCTCAGTATCGCGCCAAATCGGCGAACGAAACTCTTGGAAAATACTAGAGGCTTGGTGAAATTGGTCAGTAACCATTGTCGCGGTAGATGTTTTACTAAAATAATTAAAACAACAAATATTTGTAATATTCTATTATAATCTGTTAAAAATTTGACCACAGCGGCTTTTGAACAATATTTAATAATTCATAGAGGACATAGAGTACTCACCGAGGAGGTAGATATCCCTTCGAAAACGTATTGGCTGAAGGTACATTTGTGGGAATTCTGCATGCGCAAAGTAGTTGATCCTTATTATTTAACGAAATAGTCTGCGGATTCGCTTTAGTAGCTGGCCTAAACGCATCTTCAAATGAATGTTGATATAATGAACAATCCTAAACAATAATGATATTAAAGTTTAGCATAACTTTATCTTATATCATTAATATAATAACATTGGTTTTTCATTCAATGAAAGATTGTTTTTAGAAATACTTTTCATGTATTTCTTTATTGGTGCACTACTAGTTTCGTAATGCTATCATATACAATTATTGTTAATTGGCAATATTGTTTTATATAAGTGTCTATGAGAATTCTTATTGAACAAAAATGTGAAATTTTATTATAGAAATATATATATATGGATTTTCTATAATAAAATTTCACATTTTCGTTTAATAAGAATTCTCACAGAAACTTATATAAAATATTACTAATTGACAATAATTGCATATAGCGTATCTAATTTAGCTTGACCAAACTCCTGAAGATGTAATGATAGCATTAAGGAACTAGTAGAGTGTACCAATAAAGAAATACATGAAGTGTATTAAAAAAACCAATCTTTCATTGAGAAAAACCAATATTTCAAGGAACATGTATACCATGAAGAGTGAAATCAACATGAATATAACAGTTTTCATAAAACTAGTTATTCTTAGCTAAGGTGAATTGATCCGGATATCCTGGTGCAAATCACCTGATTAATCTCGAACTAATATAATATTACAACATGAAAAACGGTCACTAGACAAATCGTCTTACTCTTCCTGTGCTTAAGAATATATGCGGATCTCCCCTCCATGCCACGCCACTGGCGATATCTTTGTGCTCATTAAACGACGCGAATGGTATATACGGTCGCCGAATATCCCACACATTAATGCTGCAATCCACGACAAGGGCGCAACTCGCTATGTGATGCCGCCGTTGTGGCCTCCATTTCACGTGCGCTATAGCCGCTATTGTGTGAATAGTAGATTCACAGTTGGGCTTCGTTGTTAAATCCCACACCTTAAGCCACGGTAGAAGATTAATATCGCCGTATGCCAGATATGAAACTGTATATGTTTAAATTGTGACCGCGATTTTATCGATGGTTATTTCTCATAGCTAGTATCAATTACTTGATATTATATTAATAATTTGTAGTAGATACTAACCAGTTCGAAAATAGAACTTATGTCATATGCTTAATAGCATATATAAAGATATATAGAGATATAAAACATTGTATTTTTATTTCTCTTGCGTATTCATTACTTTCTTATAATGTATTCAAAAATTACTAAATGTGTAACGTAATGATGTGAAGATGTCTAACATTAATCCGGTCGCAAACTTATTATAAATTATTCAATTTAAAACATTGTGAAATTATAGTTCGAGATCAGGTGGGATTCTCGTGTATTATATATATTTAATACTTGTATCATCGTCAGTTAGTTCATAATTCTAGCCCTTTATAGGGCAGTGGTCTCTATGTTGACCACCAACGTTATTATGTGGTTTCCACGTTAACCACCGCCCATTGTCAAAATATCAGTTACCTTAACAAAACGGTGGTTAAAATGAAAACCACCACATTCCTCAAAAAAAATAAAAAGCTATTGGGAATTTTTATTTATAATTAGCACTAAAATATGAATTTATAGTTTTAATTATTTTTTTGCAAAGAAAAAGTACTGCACTATAAAGGGCTAGAGAAATGGCTAGACATACTTTAATTGTTCTATCTCTGCTTGCAGTGGCGAGCCACGTACATTCCGGATGCCAATCGCAGGCGAATACTGGACCACTGTGCGCTGTGAATTGCTGTTGGCACTTATCGGTCCTCCGTATGTCCCATAGTTGTACGCTGCCATTCTCAGAGACAGCCGCAAATGTGTGCGGTAAATGCGGAGAGAACTGTACATCTCGAACACTTTCTGTGTTACTAAAACACAAACGTACTACGCTTAACCAATACACCGAAGATACAGATTGAAATTAATAAACAGTCGTTAAAAAAGGACAAAACGCGCATCTATTTTTCGAGTACCTATAAAAAATAGCAACAGCGGCTTTGCATCTGATATCGAAATAGCGCATGGTACCATCTTGCGATCCAGATATAAGTCGATTCGGTTCAGAGGCATGAAAATTGACTTTATTAACAGTACGTTTATGCTCCTGGTACACTTGTTCCTGCATTGCTTTGCCCATTTTCGTCAAGTTCCACACACAAACGTGACCGTTCGTTGCTGCAGTGGCTAAATAGTTATCTACATATAAAAAAGATTAATTGTACAAAATAGATGGGTAGGTTTTACAATGCCAATTCATTTTACCATCTGTGGAACTCCATGCGACATCGTTACAACTAAAACTTAAGTTCAAATGTTTAGATGCGCGCAAATTGCATATTTCTTTAAAACCATCGGACCCAATCTGATATACCTTGAACACTGAAACCGGATGCAAAGGTTAGTAGGGTGATAGTACAGAAACATTGAATAACAAACCATTTCTACCCCCAATTGCTACTTGTGTATTGTCTCTATTTAGGGCTAGAGCATTGACAGGATGTTCCTGATCTACTTTAAACGTGCCCATTTCTATATGTAATTGAACGATTCAATCTGGAAGTAAACAAGTAATTTAGTATCCGCAGTTGTTGTTTCGCTTACATATTGTCCATTTATCGTAACAACACAATTGGGTATCATCTGGCTGAGCATAGCCGGAAAAGAAATGGAAAATTGCTATAGGCAACCAAAACTGATTGAAAATAACCAACTCATGTAATTGACATAAATTTTATTGTAAATTGATTTAAAATAACTAATACAAAAGAAAAATAAAGAAGTTCGTATTTTATTTCGTTT
This sequence comes from Leptodirus hochenwartii, assembly GCA_947310635.1. NCBI lineage: Eukaryota > Metazoa > Arthropoda > Insecta > Coleoptera > Leiodidae > Leptodirus > Leptodirus hochenwartii. The sequence continues at coordinate 6,917,235 of OX371176.1, read as the reverse complement.
ATTTGAGCTGTAGTATTTTCCATTTTTGTTACTTAAATTTTTGGTACGATTCTAGCTGAAATAGCCGGATAGAAAATAAATATAGGGAACTGAAACTACACAATAAAAACCTACGGTTGCCCTAAAAAAATTGCAATTGATTTAAATAATCTAGCTAAACAATTGGTAATATATTACAAGTAAAATTTTAAAATATCCATAAAATAATAATAACCTTTAAGAGTAGGCTACTTCGTAAACACAACAGTAGCGCGAAACATGCACTAAATCATTATCCCTAGTTAGCTATTCTCAGCCAGAATCGTACCAAATTTTTCCAAATTTACCCCGCACAATGAAAATTTGTAAAGGGTCTTTCCTGGCCAACAATAAATATGATACCCTAATAGTTTCTGAAATATATAATATATTCATAGGAAAATATTTCCAAATGTAACTTTTAAAATACCATTTCAAATATAATTAATTATCTTCGAATATCCATAGGCGTCGCATAATAAGGATGACTTGTTTTGTACTTCAATGTGGCATCTTAAAAAATCGCCTGCGGCGCCAATTAATAAGGACAGCTAATAAAGCATTAGGTTCATAATATATTCGCCAAATATTGTATATATGATATATAACTAAAATGCGATAAAAATATGTGAAAAAATGATATAATAAACGTTGTACTTTTTTTTTGTTCGTCCTGTGAATTAAATTGTTCTTATCGTGGGTTAAGTAGTAGAACAGCTATATCTATTACTATTATTATTTTGATTTTAAAATACTGTATTTTTATTTTTATGCTGAACTTCGCCCTTTGGGAATTTCAAGTATATATAATTTCAATGAATGTAATTTATTTTTTATAATATAGAATATCACCCAAATACCGTAACAAGCATTAAGTAGCTAAATGTACATTTCAAGCGCTATGCGCCCATCTTCAGTAGCACAAGATAAAACTAAATAAATACCTCTGTCACGAATCGTGATTAAATTAAATTAAGTGGCCAAATGGCTAAATGGCCAAAATGGCTAAATGGCTAAATGGCCAAATTAAATTAAATTAAATCACGATTCGTGACAGAGGTATTTTATTTAGTTTTATTTTGTGCTACTGAAGATGGACGCATAGCGCTTGAAATGTACATCTAGCTACTTAATGCTTGTTACGGTATTTGGGTGATATTCTATATTATAATTTAACACCGTAGTGATAATTTTTTAAATAATTTGTTTTTATTTAATTTTTTAATTTTTTATTTGAAATAACCAATAAAGATTATTATTATTATTATTATTACTGTTATATTAATACTGTAGATACATCCGCTGTATCTACAGCAATTGTCTATACCAGTGAAAGCTGCCTCAGTGTAGTTTTTTTTTATAATAAAAATTTATTTCTAAACTTTAGTAAGTTTTGTGATATAAGAAAAACTTTTGAATAAAAAAAGCATTGAAGATTTGTATAAGAGACTGGGTAAGATATGGGTAAGAGAAAACTATAAGAAAACTATAAGAAAACAGAAGAAATGAAATTAAAAAATATTTAAAGTAGCTTTTCGCATTTCTTCATTTGTTCGATAAATATAAATATTTAAATTTTCATGTCTTATTTGTGTCATTTACGTTTGGATTTAAAATACCGAAAAGAAAAAGATTTCATTATAAATGGGTATAAATTTTACGATTAAACATGGGTAAGCAATAAATTTGCAGTAAATCCAATAATCTGTTTATCGATTCGATTGCTTTATCTTCTTAGAGAAGGGCGAAAACTATTATAAACGGCAAGAATACATGAAAGAGTTAAAAATTCCTACGTTTACTGAAATTCGCAATATTCTCGGCAAGGATTTAGGTGACGCTGTTATTAATGAATGTCCAGAAGTTTTAAAGCGTGAATTGGGAACAGAACCGAAATTGCATGGAGCTGGTGATACCCTTTGGACCTCTCCTAGCGATTTGTTGGAGGGAATTGTTGTCCTCAAACCACCGTTTACTAACAGATATATCAAAGCTTTAACACATAAAGGAATATTATGTATGTACTTTTGAATATGTCGAAGTATATAGTAATTTCCAATCACTTGTTCTTCATTATTAATTTGAGCAAAAACAGATAACTCATTAAAGACAAAATTTATGGATTTATCCAATTACAAGCTGTGTTAAGTTAAAGTTAATATATTTGTTTGAAAACAGCAATTGGCGCAATTATAGAAGATCAATTTAGAAATGAGATGGAAGGAATGTGTAGGAATGCTTTAGTTAATCAAGAAGAAACGCTTTTGTTTATTGCCGAACAAGAACGAATAAAAGCAGTACGAGATGCTTTAGTAGAACGCATGAAATACTACGATGAGAAATTTGAAAGTTTTGAAAACGATTTCGAAAAGCGACTTCAAGAAGAGTTAGAGTTGTTAACTATACGCTTGTTGGATGATAACCAGAAGGTCTTAGAAACTCAAAGAGAAGAAATAGAAGATGAATGGCAGGAACGATTAGCAGCAGAAATTGAAGAAAGTACGGCGAACATAACAATTAGATTTCTTGATAAACTAGATATTCAAGAGGCTGAGTTAACAAGAAAATATTCTTTGGAACTGAAGTATTTATTGTTCTACTTCTGTAATACCGCAAATGACTAAGGACCAAGACTTTTTAATTTTATAGGAAAATCGAAGCCTCACATGAAATTACTCTTGAACTTGAGCAATCAATCTGCAAAGAAACTTTGAAGCAACTAAAGCATAACCTGGAGTGCAAGAATATTTCCAATTTAATTTACGTGTTATGTATGGAACGAAGAAAATGTGAATACGACCGAATAGAAATTGAAACACAACACAATGATCTTGTATCAAAGTTATCGAAGCAAGTAGAATCTTCCATGTCCGGAATTGCAACACTGCAGAATGCTTTAACTCTCGCACAAGAAAAAATCACTATTAAGGACCGGTGTCTTCAAGAAATCTTGAAGCAATTTCAAAAATTCGTTTATTTCGCTCTTAAAGCAGCACCTAAACAAGGTGCAAAGTAATAAATATGAAAATGGCAGATATCTAATACATTTTATTCTAGGAGAATTTTTGCTAAACATTGAAAAGCTATTGCTTTACGAATTAGCTGAAACCGTTGAAAATCTTGGTAAAAAATATGCAGGATCACCTGTTTCTATACCTAAGCGTCTACCTCCAAACCAGAAAGACTTAATTCCTCGAGATTTAACACTTCCTCCAGATCACAACTGCTTAGATGAATTTGACCTTCCAGCAGAAAATTCCGAAGAATTATTCTCTGTTATCTTCAACGATAAGTAATGATATTGAACCCATCTCAATAGTGTGTTTTCTTTTCCTTTCAACACATACTTCTAATTTCCATATATATATATCAAATAATATCGGCGAAAGTGTAGTTCCATACCCGACTTCCTTTTTTATTTTTTGCTTTCTCTGCTTCTTCCCTAATTATAAATACATAGAGGTGTGTTATTACTAAATTAAAAAACGATGCAGTACTTGTTTATTAATCTAAATTTCTAACAATAATATGAATATTATATTTATATTTGTGGTTTCCATAGTATTATACTTTATCTTTAACTCCAGATTGTACGTACGAGAAGACTTTCGCAATATGATATCACAGGGCATTGATATTCATCCTACAAATGAGCTATGGAATAATGACGTGGAAGAATTAATAATAACATTAAAATCGTCGATTGAAAATGCAACATTGGGAAGGAAACCAAAGCAAAATAGTAAATCACAATTAACCCACATTAATACGGGTGCCATTAGCACGGTACCCGACCAGAACAATTCTACTATGAATAAGACAGATACTAAGATGATACCTTGTATCCATATAGAAAATGTAGAGTTTTGCGCTCCGTATGACCAAACATCAAGGTATAGTAAAAATTATCACTACGGTGTTAAATATAGAATATCACCCAAATACCGTAACAAGCATTAAGTAGCTAGATGTACATTTCAAGCGCTATGCGCCCATCTTCAGTAGCACAAAATAAAAATAAATAAAATACCTATATATATAGTATATATATATATATATATATATATATATATATATAAATCACAATTCGTGACAGAGGTATTTTATTTAGTTTTATTTTGTGCTACTGAAGATGGGCGCATAGCGCTTGAAATATACATTTAGCTACTTAATGCTTGTTACGGTATTTGGGTGATATTCTATATTATCAAGGTATTAAATTAACTTTCTTGTCTTAAATGATAACAGAACACCGTTAAAAAATAATACAACAAGATCTAGTTTATTCTTTTCAACTTAATATTAAGTTTGTTATATGTTTGATCTGATTTGATCTGACCTATTCGGATCTCGTAATTGAAAATACTTTGATTAATTTGACGGTTAAAGTATACATTTTCATTCTAGCAGATTTGATCATGATTCGAGACGATCGAGTGTGCATTTTGTGAATGATAAAGGTCAGGACCGTCAACTAGATCACCTTGCCATAGCACATGCCGATTTTCAAACAGGACAATCTCAAGAAGTACTACATTTTACTAACTCGTATTTTTCGAAGGATAATTATATTCTTTGCAGCAAAACTTAACAGAGTTTTTATTACCTGCTAACGAAGGCGATGAAACTAACTCGTTACAATTAGCTGCAATGGATAAAAATAACTCAATATTACTATGTGTGAAAGATTCTCTGGAACATCATCGTTTTTCATTACGTATAGGATCACTTCGAGACGATATGGAACAAGAGGTAGTGGATTACGCTAGACACAAAATGATGAATGGGAATGTTGCAGAGGTTCCAAATATCCAATCCGAGTATTTTAAACACAAGTTGCACGAAAGTTCAAAAACTTCCCGTTTTTTAGAAAAGAGTTAGGTCTAATAGTTTTGATTTTAAATAAATATTTAATACTAGATTAGAGAATAATATAATCACGTGCTATTTTTAACCAAAGGGTTGATAAAATTGTTAATAGCTTACTCTTCGAAAAGCGCATTTATCTTATAATCACACCGAGTTATGATCTTGGAGTATTATTCTATACAATAGTTAGAGAAAAGATCAAATAAATCTGAAGAATAATCTATTCCTAACTAATGAGGCTACCATAACAAAAAAAAGGAAATAAAACGAAATGCGCGTGAAATTATTATTTTTTTAAATTGTAGTAAGAAATATAAATGAAGAAGAACTGGAAGGTAAAAAGAATGTAGTGGAAGTGAAGCAATCGATCGAGAACCAGTTAACGAATCTTCTTACAGAGCAGGGTATATTAAGTGCCGATGAAATTATGCGAAAGACACCAATTACAAAAGTGAAAGACGTAAATGAACCACATTCGATAACGCCAAAAGAACGTCGGTTCTCTGGTTTAAGCCTGGCGCAAGATTCTTTCGAGATTTTTAAAGCGAAAGCATTAGAAAGCGCACAGGCGAAGAACATCTTTAAGAATGCTATAATGAGGGAAACAGACCCGGGTAAATTGAGTAGTCAGGAGAAACTTGGTTCATATACAGCCAGCACGAACAGTAAGGACAGGTATGTATTAAATAAGACTAGCCAAGCGCCATTCTTTGTATATTTCAGAATGTAAAATAATTTGCTTAAATTATATAGTTAAGCTCTCTAGTTAATCACTCGAAAGACATAGATAATCATTTAATTGAAAGTAATTCGAGTAAATATGAAGCGGTGCAAAATGGAATTTTATCTTATCGAATGTAAATTTATCAGTAGTGATAAAATATTTTATAAAATATCACCCAAATACTGTAGCCTAAAGCATTTAATAGCCATATGTGCATTTCGAAGACTATGTTCTAGAAGTATTTTATTTTGTTTAATTTTGGCTACTGAAGATGCAGGCATAGCCTTCGAAACCTTGCGCATCTACCTATTAAATGATTTGTTACGATATTTGGGTGATGTTCTATAAAATGAATCTTATCGAGATTCAATATTCTGGTTACAATCATCCAATTTTATACACAAGGTATTTCTAGGATTTCAATAGTTGAAAAGGCGATTGAAATTGAGGCGCATGTGCATACGGAATATAGTTCTCCGCCTCACGAAGAACGAATGTTGGTATTCAAACCATTGCCAGAGGTACGATTACGAAAGTACTTCTTATCACTATTAACCAAAGAGATTGGTTGGAGACAGTACGCCATGACCTATAAATCTATCATGAGCTAGCTAACTCCTTTCTGTTAATCCTAATTCCTAACCTGTTATGTCTGATATAAGTTTTTCATATCTAAAAGAAATAGCATAATTTCCCCAAGACACACTAAGAATATGACCTACAAGTCTATCTATTCTACGCTATAACTCATTCCATCTTCTCCTATTCTTTTAACTAGCTCTCATGTCTTCATTTGTCTCTTTATCTGCCCACCACCATCATCTTCCTAAAGGACCATATTTAAAATCTTTCTATCCTAAGTATTTTTTCGTTATTCTATATTTCGAATTCATTATATTATTAAACTATATAAAGGGTCCAAACTACACAAAAGATATGGAATTGTTGAACATGTCGCCTTATAAAACATTAAAACAATTCACAAAAATTGTTATATAAAAATTATCGGTTATTTAGATTTATCACACGGGAAGTATTATAATAAATCAAGATCAGACGTGGCGTGTCTACGATCACGATCACAAAGGTGATCTGAATGGGGATAAATCGAGCGAAGGATCATCAGGCCGCCAAAAGCACGATTATACGACGCATAAGCAACGAGATAACTTCCTCAAGAAAGAGAACGTAGCCGAAATCACGGGAAGTGAGCAGGAAATCAAAAAATCTACAACAGCATTCACTACAGACCGTATACATTCGTTAATCGAAATGATGAGGGAAGATCCATCTTTGATGAGAATATTTACAGCATGTTCCCGTTGAATGGAATCGATGCTGATAATATTACCTCACAATATATATCCATTTCCGAAATGGCCCATTAAATCGATACGAAAGAATGCAGATATTTTAAATTTATGTAATTTTTTTTTTGTGATGCCTATTAATGTAAAATAAAGAATACAGATAGTATGTACACATATGATTTCTCTGATGCTAAAATCCGTGGTATATTTGTTTCTTCACGAGTCTATACATTGGTTTGAAACCGCACTGCAGCGATTGCAATTTTCATTTTATTTAGTATGTGCGTGTGGCAATCATGTCTATTCCTAGATAATTATAAACTTAATATCCATGAACGAACTCAATTTAATATTGCTAATGTCTATAAGAAAATAAATACGTATAAATGTCATCCAAAACAAGACTGCCCAGCATCATATCGATTTAATTCAGCCAGTCCCTTATTAAAGAAATAAAATAAAAATAAAATAATTAAATGATAACAAATTTAGATTATATGACTGCTTACGCCAAATTGAATCAAATTTAAAATTAATTAATAAGGTTTTAAAGAAACCGGAATATAACATTATTAAAGGGCTCAAACAAAAATAATGTTCTGAATTAAAGGCTGATAAGAGAAATAAATTAGTTATTTTAGACAAACGTGATTATTTAAATAGATGTGATATTCTCATTTCTAATGGGCCTTATGAAGAAATTTAAAAAGACCGCTTAATAAATTAGTATCAAATTACAAAGACATAATTAATTCATGTCATAACGTTATTAAGCCTATTCCTAAGCGAAAACTTTCAATTCCAAATCCTATAATACATACAAAAGGATGTATGTATTACCAAAAATACATAAACCTGGTAAATCTGTAAGACCAATAGTGTCTGCTATTAACTCCCCAACATATTTATTTTCGGAATGGTTAGCAAATGTAGTTAATAATTTTTATTTCGATAGTTTCGCTGTAAAAAATTCTTTAGAAATCATTAATAATGTTAAAGATCTAACACTATCAAATAATGAAATACTTATTTCATTTGATGTTTGCTCATTATTTCCAGGTGTTCCTATTCCTGAAACTATTCTATTTCTTGAAGATATGCTAAAAAATAATTCTGTGGATGATGTTATTATTAATGAATACTTAAAACTTACTAAATTATGTATGTCTCAGAATTGTTTTTCTTTAAATGGTAAATTCTTTGAGCAAAAAGGAGGTACAGCTATGGGAAATTGTCCATTTATTGCTAAATTATTTAGAAACTAAATTAAAGAAAACTTATTTTCTTAGAATTTGGATTAGATATGTAGATGACATCTTGGCGATTTTTATACTGAAAAATCTAATATTGATGATTTTATTCAAATATTAAATTCAAAATTTCCTTCAATTAAATTTACTTATGAAATCGAAAATAATAATCAGTTTACCTTTCTTAGATATTTTGATTTTCAATATATATATTTAAAATATAATACTTCTAATAGTCTTGCTAATTTTCTAGGAATCCAAAATATTTGATTGATTTCAAAAAAAATCGGGTATTTACGAAATATCTTGTTCTAGTTATCCAAAAGTATATATAGGATAAACACATAGATCCATTGAAACTAGATTTAAGGAGCATTTAGCTCATTTCAGATTAAATAGAAAAGATAAAAGTGCTGTATCCGAGCATATTTTTGACTAACACAGGTCATCCTATATAAATAGCCCTTGAAATGCTACGGTATTTGGGTGATATTCTATTTTAATATTTAACACCGTAGTGATAATTTTTAAAATAATAACAAAAGGTTATTGAATATTTTTAAAAACCGTTTTAAATTTATAAATATATATTCGATTATTTATTTTAATATTAAGCGCCATTTTGCAGACTTAGCAGGGCAATACTTTTACTGATATTGAAAGAAGCTGCACTCATATTACTATGCACGGAAAGTCTAAAGACTCTCATTAGCAAAATACGCGCGTGTTCTTGCATAACTACTACTAATTCGGCTAGCCGGTCTAGCACACAATTTATCAAATCTGGGTCTTCACTATCCAAGCAGCCCAAAATCGCGGGTAAGGCGCGCGAACTCTGTTTTGGATCTGTACGTAGATACCTGAAAAATAAAGAATAAGCAATAACTTCGCAGAAAATAAATAATCAGAATAAAAAATAGTTTCGTTACGTAAGATTCAAAGTAGATTTACAAAGTACAAACGATGCAAACTAAATATAAATGTTTGAATACTGCTATGTAGAATGGCGATCGAAAAATAGAGTATACGTTGATATTGACTTTGGGATAAGGGAGATCTTATTAAAGTAATGCATGTGAAGTGCAGCATTGTACAGCTGTGGACAATAAGAAAAGGAGATAAACGTGAGATGGAAGCTTTTGAAATGTAGCGCTATGGAAGATTTATTGAATAGATAAAGCAAACTTTGAACATGCGTAACGAGTTAATTGATGAAAAAGAAGTATTCGTTAAGCATTAGAGATTTTTTTCAAATATGTTCTTGAAAGTCCTTAAATATGTTAAAGTCCTTAAAAATCCTTAAAAACTTCCTTTCCTCACTTCCACTAAAGAAGTCTATAGAAATACAAACCAGCTTCTATTAAATGAACTCATACTAATGGAAGACGTCAAATACATTTACTTGATAAAGAACAACTTAATGAAAAATTAAATAAACATTCACGAAAACAAAGTAATACATAACCATATAACAAGAAGAGCTGAAGATATCCATCTAAAATCGATACATAGAATAGAGGAAAATACAATATCACACATAGAGCATTAGATTGTAAGATATAATGCACCTAGAATAAGATTTATAAACTTACTTAAATGTTTTTGTTATCACAAATTTAAAGCAAACCTGTTACCACGCCCTCATACCAGCGAGAGTCTGTCTCAGGGGTGGTCTATTATAAGTTAGATTAGAATAATAGTTATTTTATAATACTGTTTTTATAAATAAATAAATAAATTTATATATATATATATATATATATATATAAATTATTTTTTTACCTCACAAGCAATGTCATGACGCAGGTTCGAACCCCTTTACTGGTCCAACCGGCTGCCCATCCATATCCGCTATTCTTGCTTGCCCCCACCAAACAATCTAGCAGACATTGCCCAATATCCTCCAATAGATGCGGCCGTTTTTGCGTTATATGTTCTACCTCCTGAAGAGCGGATAGGAGGACATCGCCACCGAGAGGACCGCCATTATTGGATGAGCTGGTACCTTGCACGCTCGAACAGCCGCTGGTTGAGGATTGTATAGTAGAGACAAGTGAGGACCAGTTAGTTGGCGGTGGGGGCTGGTGACGTGATGTTAATGTAGAGGGGGGTCCTTGGAGGGGTGTTAGAAAATTGATTAAGGGACGGATAGAAGGTTGGCTGGATTGCACGTCACTATGAAAAGCGGGTGATTAATGACGTTAAGGACTATCACTATCGTAACAATTTGATAATGTGATTTATACAATATTAATTGGTCGATGACTTAAAAATGTTTGCAACCAAATTCAATTTGTACTTACACGCTCAAATGCAATACAATCATTTCGATACTTATGTGCATTAAATATTACGTTTACATATATTTAATATTAGAAATAATGATTTCGTATATGCCATCGGCCAAATCTGGCTTAATAAAGCACATAAATAGAAATTACATACGACCTCTGTTTCTAATTAATTGTTTGTTATGGTGACAAACTTACAGCAATATTTGTTCTTGTTTCTGCATGTAGCTTGAAGCATTTTTCACGTCGCGTATTAACCAATTTTGCAATAATATCACAAAACGACTTATTAAATGCGACAATTCTTTCGAAGATCCGTGACATTTTAATAGAAGAAAATATGAATCTAAAAGGTTGGCAAATTGCTCCGGTTGTTTAAATAGACCAGGTTGGAGTAACTCCACTAATCCTAGCACCTACGAGATTTGACTATTAGTTAAAAAGAATGGATAATAATTAAGATGTAGTGAAATCGCAAATTCTACTAGGTTCGGATATTACATGGAGCTAGTAAAGGCATGTAAAGGTATCTTTAGTAAAAGCTAGTAAAGGTATCCTTTTTCGCGTAATTTTTAACAGGAAAACATGATTTAACATTTTGAAAACTACATACTTGTCCAAACAGCAATAAGTGTCCACGCCCTTTTAGTACTCCCCAATCAAATTGGGCGCGTCCTTTTAAACTGGCGCCCAGCATAGGCAATTGACGTAAAAATAGACTTGGGTGCGTTGCTGCTAGTTTTCTCGCACAAAGCTCCCACTCATTCGATTTTCTCGTCCAATCTTTAGTTTTCGTCACAACAGTTAAAGCACTTATCAAACCGTGCGATATAACGTCCACCGAGCTACTGTAATTCTTGGAATAACAGCCTATAAAATTATATCACAATTTTATAAAAAAAAAAACCTTTTTAAATTTATTTCACTCACTAAATTTGTCCAAGTTTATACTCATGTATTGGCTAATACTGGGCACTCTCATATAAATTATCAAAAGCAAGTGTTGTGCTTTATCAGTATTTAAGCCTTCCAGATATTTAACAATAGGTTCGCAGCTTCCATCGAGATGATGTAGCAGCAAATTCACGCGAGATTCCATCGTTCGCTCACAAGTTTTTTCATTTGTATTGGCATCTGCTTCTGATATGATATACTTTACAAGAGATAATAACTGAAAGAATTATATCAAACTATAATGTAAAGGTAAAGCGAATTTCGAAATAAACTTGTGAATTATGTGAATTAATAAAAACTTTAAAGTCATTTACTTTTTCCTTGTCCAGATGTAGGACATTTTCTGGTTTAGCGTGTTTCGGGACAGCCTTATCTCTACCTTGCCATAACCTCGGGCTTTCTGTTAAAGCTGTTAGGAAATCCAACGCGGAAATTGGACATATTTGTTCCGTTTTGTTGGCGTGTTTGACCAGTAAATGGTCAACTATGGCGTTTAATGTATGCCAACCGGCCCGTTGGAGGACTATGGACATAAGTAGTGGACGGAACGGTAGCCGTAATGGGGAAAATAAGAGCGGTAGATGATGATTTTTATTTGGCTGTAAAAGCGTCATGAAAAATAGTAAGTTTATTAACGTCATGTGTAAATAAATTAAGTTTCTCTTAAGAATATCAAGTGCATTTTCCTCAACCCTTACAAATAAATATCAATTGATATTTTTACGCTCATCTCATTTTGTCTTAAAAAAAAAATGTTTGAATAATTATCTATTTTTACACAGGCAATAATTTTAATAATTTTTCCTGTTTTATTATAAGTGAAATTTTTATAAATTCAGTTTTTTTAATGTAAATGCATAAGTATATAGTATTACCTCCACGTTAGCAATTTCAAGTTCGACGGCGGATAACCAATCTACTAAAAGTCCTGTATTTTTGTCATCTCTATTTTCCATCAACATTTTCCCCAATTTCTCCCCTAAAGCATCCGCATTTTCAAAAATATCTTTCGTCAATGCCTTAGGAGTTACATTATCAACCTCCATTTTAACTAAGCATTTATTATCAGAAATAGACTGTTGAAGAATTGAATATATTGGCGAAGATAACAGTTTCTAAAATGATATGCAAGATAGAAATGATTGTTTATCTTATCTGTATCATTTAAATGATCAAATGAATGTTTACCTTATCTTCTTGCGAATTATTCTGAATATACGTGCAGAGATTTTTTGCAAATTGGACACTCTTAGATGTTGCCGTAGATTTGCGTAATATAAAGCGAAAGAGAGTAGCGGAAGCTAAATGCCGAGAACATGTAGATAGAATCGCAGGAAATGGAATTGTCTGTACGTAATCTAGTAATTGATTAATTACACCACCATCCGCATTTGTGGAAATGATCTAATTTGCCAAAAAGTATCAATTATTAGTCTATATGAAAATCCTAACATGTTTGAGTCACTCAACTTGGCTAATGGCCTGCAAAATTTAATTATTAAACGCAACTAAATAAAATATCTATGGCATAGGAAGTGATTTTTGGCCGTTATGTTGTATTATTCTTTTGTTTCAAATACTTGAGGTATTTCACATTTTTGGGATTTGACATGGATATAATTAGCAATATGAAAAGTATGTAAATACTTAGCACAGACGATATTTGATTTAGTTGAATGCGAAGAGAACAACAATCAACCTTTACTACATACAAATAATGTTGTGGGTAGCTTGCATTTTATGCGAAATACTTTATTAGTGTTAGAAAGGTATTGAAATGATTCCATTACTTTGAATATCTACCTACAAGCTAAATCTAGCTATAAAAATTCTCAGTCCTCGGCCAATTAACAATGAATATTACATATAATTAATAGCATATAACCTTAGTAACGATTTTAATTTCTGTTGTTATATTGATTGCATTTTCGTCGAATATTCGCATTACATGGCCAAATATTTCATTCTGCCCAGACATTCGAAGAACGCTACCACGCTGCGCTTTGCGAATTGTACAATTCGATGGTAGTTCTTTACGAGTAGAGATCGGATCTTCATCCATATCTTCGTCTAGCGGAGGAATCTATATTATAAATAAAGATAAACAAGTTTTGGGGATCACTGGCGGCTTGTTACATAATATTAATAATCAAAAAGAGTGGTAATTGGAGGTAACTCTGATTGTTGTGGCTTCGAACAAAACTTAGAGAGGAATATTGGCAACTTTGTTAAATTATTATAGGGAATCCAGCTGGAATTTTAAGATAATTTGGACGTACCTGTAATTCTAAGGCTCGCACAAAGACTTCACCACCTGTAGCTCCTCTTCTATTTTGAACTTCTACAAGCTGAATCATATAATTCTTATCCAAAACTGAATCAACAACCAGTTTTGGATCTTGCACTGTTACCCTATCTAATACCTACAAATTAATATAATCATCATCATCATCATCATCATCATCATCGTTGATTCAACAGCATAGTCTGCCATATTAATTTCTACTCAGTTAATTCTTTCATTTCGCTATAGCTTTCATCATAATGTTGTCAATTATCTGGCGTATATACGCTAATCTGGTTCTATCTACACCTGATTTTCTTTATACTTTAACTTCTATATCAAATTGCATATTACCACCCAAGAAATTTAAAGACATTTATTAATATTAATTTTTTATTTTTATATGGACGTTCCATGTTAAAATTTACAATTTTTATTCTACATGAAAAAATGATCGAATGGGATATTTTTTGCATATATTTTCAGATCTGCAAGTAGTTTTGCTGTAGGACTAACAGTTTAGTAGACATCGTAAAAAACTGAAAATTGAAAAATGATAAGGCCCTTTGAAATTTTTGGCAAAGTTTTCAGATTTTCTAAAGTGAGTTTATGATATTTTCTAATACGATTTTGTCTCAGAATTTACAATCTGCGCGTGATTTTGATAAGAAGTGAATATTTCCAAAAATATAAATTTTCAAAGTGAGCACTAAGAAATATTTTTATATGGACGCCCCACGTACGTGAGTTATCCAATACCATACCAATCTACCACTGAACCATGATATACGAGATGGTGTTAATCCATATCGCTGTACTTAGCAGACATTTTTAACTTCTACGCATTTCTTTTACTTACCTGCAGCAGTTTACTAATCGACACCACCGGTATACCGAAGCTCTGAATGAACAGAACCAATTGTGGCGCTTCCAACCTCTCCACCGCAGCCTCCAAGAGCCTACCGACGCTGCTCCTTATCATTCGCAATTTGAGCCAATCTGGCACCAGTAATGCCTCTTCCGACGTGTCCACCAGGTAGGCTTTAGGCTGCTCCTGCGGTGGAGGTGGGAACCAACAGTGGAGCAGTTGGTCGTAGGATGGAAACGAATGCACAGGACCGTAAGTTAGGAGGATTATACTAGCGTGAACGATGAGTATCTGAAGAGTGCATTGAGCGGGAGACGGTGGCCACGTGAGAACTACTTGGTCTTGGTTCTCAGACCTGTTAAAAATATGACGAGAGATAATTCAATTGAATTTAGTTAAAAATTCTTCACAATTAAATTAGTAATTTAATCGTGATATAAAACATTGTATTTTTATTTCTCTTCTCTGTTTTTTTTTTGCAGTACTTTCTAATTCCTATATCAATATTATATATGATGATTTTATCGTACTTTAATTGTACACTTAAATCGTACACTACAACACTTAAAGATTAAAAATGTATGTTATATTTGTACAGAATATCACCCAAATACCGTAACTCAAAGCATTAAGTAGCTAGATGTACATTTCAATGGCTATGCCCCCGTCTGCAGTATCACAAGACAAAACTAAATAAAATACCTCTGTCACGGATCGTGATTGATATACTATTAAATAAATAAGTTAACATAAAATGTACATCTAGCTACTTAATGCTTGTTACGGTATTTGGGTGATATTCTATATTAATATTTAACACCGTAGTAATATTTTTTTAAATCATCTTTCTAATTGAATGATTTTCTACATTTCGAATCATTTCTATTTCTAAAGTTAAGTCCTCATCTTCAGAAGCATATGTGAGAGTTTCTTCAGAGAGTTTTGCCCACTGTTGCTTACTTACCAATGGAAACTACTATCAGTATTCTGTTTGGCCTTCTGCAAATACGCATCAAAGACGCAAATGAGGGCTTTAAGCGTTTGTTGACCTTCTCCCGGTAATATGTAGCTGGTTATGCTATTCCTTTCGACAATTATCGACGCCAGGTCAAAAACAAGGGCTTCTAACATATCTGCAGAATCGTCAACACCATGCACAGCAAGGAATTCGATATAGTTGCTCATATGCACTGGATTTGTTTCGATCAAAATCGCTTGACGCAAAAACTGCCGAAGTAAAATTTAATTTTTACATTGCATTCAAAATGATATGATGGAGAGAATATTTAGATATTTACACATTTGGTTGATTATAAATATTTACTTGTATTAACAACAGTTTAACTGTAAGGAAATGTGAACACCCTTGAATAAAGTGTGTTAACCAGTACGTGTTTTGAATCTGCGCCTGCGTAACTTCTTGTTCGTCGGTAGGGGCGAGAATAAGCGTAAGGGCGCGAATCGCCTGCGCTCTACTTGACGCATGCAACGCGGTTAACCGTCGCAGAAGATATTCCAACACTTCACAGGCGTTCTGTGTTTCCGTTCCATTAACAACGGTTCTAAAACATTTTTATTCAAGATATATATATTTACAGTTGTCTATTATTACCTTAAATGTCCTAATAATAAAGTATGTTTCGTCAGTTTTTCCGCAGGAACTGTGGATAGAAGATATTCGCATAAGCACTGAACTGGTAAATGGGCTAAAGCCCCTTCTGAACTGTGGACGAGTTCAGCTAACCAGGGCATGTTTCCTGTTCCAGTACCGCCCTGTCTCGTCATTATGTCCAATAAGAAGTCGGGATTACGAGATCGGCACAGCAAATGACCCAAACGATGCGTATTGTTTAATGACTACATAAAAATAACATGACATCAACTAATTTCAATTTGTTATCGCAATTCGTTTTACTTGTACGGCATCTAAGACGAGTTGCGGTGGTCTTCTAATATCGCTCGTAGGATTTAATTCCATTAATTGGGGTAATAACAGACTAGTTTGTTCGTTTATTTCTGCTTTAGTGCTAGCGGCTGCTAAATGGCTTTCAAATTCGAGGATTCTTTGCTTTTCCAAGGCGATAATTTGGAGCTCTTTCGACGGATAGTCATCACCAGTAGCCATCGTTGGAGGTGGAAACACAAAATGACTTAAAAGAATTCATTATATTTATTGGTATAAATTATAGTGGGTACAGTAAGAGCCAGGCAAACTAGTGTTCTGTCAATTTGGTGTTCAGAGGTCAGAAAAATGCCCATTATGTACATATTCAGTCGCAATAATGATATGAACATTACAGACTATATAATCTGGTTGTAATCCTAAATAGACGCCATGTAGGCATTCAGATTTTATATTTATATATATATCTCAACATATTCATTTAAATGAATAAATGATGTAATATTAAATGAAATAAAAAAATAAAACTTAGCCCACAAAGCTGTAGGTTCACAAGTTTCATGAACCAAATCACCTCCACTTACTTAGTTATACACATTTCCATTAGCATCCTCAATATTGGCCACTTTTCCCACGCCCACGCGCCGACTGTTGCAGGATTATGCGCAGCCAGGACAAGCAATAACTGCCAACAGCGCCAATATAGTGTGGCAATTGCTAGACGTGGCGCCGTGTATCCCGTAGGTAGCGCTATATTATCCGGGCAACGATATGCGCACAAACTGAACAGGGCATTCGCGACTTCCGCTTGATCTATTGCTAGAGGAGGGAGACAATCTGTCGGTAACGTTGCAGCGCGCTTTACTAGCTGATCGGCGATTTCTATTACTTCATTCGGTGCTACGATACGAAAGAAATTGATGATTTGATTTTTAATGCTAATTAATGAACAAAAACGAACTAATACCATATCATAGGCAGAATAAAATACAGGGAGGAAGTTACTATATGGCAATAAAAGTATATAACCACCTTCCTTAAACATTGAAGTCAACTAACAGATTTACACGACTGAAGAAAATCTAGTCCTTCTATACTTTTGCAGAATATTTTGATTATAAATTTATATGAACATTATAATTGTACATTTTTATACCACATTAAAAATTATGTAATTTATATAAGCAAATCAACTTTCGTGAAGAGATGACACAATGTATTTTTTTTACAATAAACACTGAACATTTTAAAAATTATCACTACGGTAAATAGTAGTATAGAATATCACCCAATTACCGTAACTTAAAGCATTAAGTAGCTAGATGCGCATTGCGAAGGCTATGGCCCCATCTTCAGTAGCACAAGAAAACAAATAAAAATAAAATACCTGTCACGAATCGTGATTGATTTACAATTTTATATAATATTTAGTTTTTTATCTTGTGCTACTGAAGAGGGGGGCATATCCTTCGAAATGCGCATGTAGCTATTTAATGCTTTAAGTTACGGTATTTGGGTGATATTCTATACTAATATAAACTATGATTCAGAGTAAGTGTGTAATACTCGGTAATACAATAATGGTTTCAATTTACACTGTCTAAATTGACCACCTCTGATTGTACTAATGTTGTATACAGTGAGAGATCCTACCTATAGGATGTTCTTTAGATATTCCCATTAACAGAATTCTTAGCAAAGTAGTTTGTAAAAGAGGAACTTCGCTAGCCAAACGGAGAAACAGATTTCGTTCATTTTCTCCAGGCCAAGAGTCCACTTTGTAATAATGTTCAGCTTGCTCCAGAAAGACTACTTTGTGTAGAACATGATGGAAATCTTGGACACTTGGTCGGAAAGTGCGTAAGCAGATATCTTGTAACCTAAACGAAGGATTGATGTGACCTCTGGAATAGCGAGCTTAGTAAAAGAGGATGAAACATTTGTGAAGGGTGAGAAAACTAAGAACTATACCATGTCACAGCTTCCCGTTGTATGCCACTAACTTGCGCCTGGAATTGTTTTAGTACATTAACGTCCCGTTTGGCTTGTGTCGCCGCGTCCCGCACAGGTGGACTGACACACAGTAGCATACACATGCACACTAGATCCGCGCATGCCAAGAATATGCGCTCGCGGTACTCAGACTCGCGCACTAAATCACCAATAGCTTTGCGTTCGCGCAGTAGTGCGTGTACGATCGCTAAAAGGTTTAGGTCGTGGCGCAGAACGCGCGTGATTTCTTTGAGTAGGGCGCGTACAGGCCGCAGGTAGTCGTCCTTATTCATGAACAGCTCCTAGAACAATAGGATGTAATAACGTTTTTTAAAACGGAAACTAAACATGGTATATATGGCATAGCGTATTGTAAATAAGAAAACAAAAAAATATTATTTGGTTCGTAATACTTGATTACATATAAAAATATTTATTAGTCACTTTACATTTCATAGTAGGTGTACAGAAAAGATTGCTTAAAATCTGTGTATCTAAATTAAACGATATATAAATGCATCAATACTGTTGAACAGTTAGTACATCGTATTTATACGAAATTATCTAGTGCTAGTACAACAATTATTTATCAATTATAGTATGAACTTATCAAAGAAAAGACAATTATAAAAATATTATATACTGGTCTGCAATATACAATATCATTGGATAAATAAGTATACGTTTTAATTACATATACACACACATATATACACACTAGTAGCCAAATACAATGCTCAACATTAGGTTTTCGCTCATTAGAAGAATCATTGAGAATGTTTACGAATCATTTCTTATAAATTTGATACACTTCCTAACTTACCAAGGATTCAATATTGAGCATAATATATAGTCCACTCTGTATATTATATTTCGAGATTTACAATTAGTTTTTAAGAGTAGATTTTTAGATTTAATAAATTGTGGTCCGATATTTTTGGCACTCTGTTCTATTTCAGACAAAACGTATGAAAACTGTTTCAATTATTAGTAAGCGTATAAATAGGGGAACTGATAAAAATACAAAGCATATAGAATTTCTTGCTGTTTCTGTTAGAAATTTCGCGCCTAATGTTGCAATACGGGAATTTCACAAGCATTTTTTTATCGATGTTCAAAAAAATATATATATAAAACTTCAAGTCATCTCCAAAATATATTTTTAACTACAGGATGATGAATGCGTGAAATTGTTAATAAAACCACAAAATTAACAAATATAATTAATATGTACGTAAGTACTTGATGTATGTGTAGATACTTTTAATTCATTGAGATTTTAGCGATTAGTTTTTACACAAATTATTTAAGTTTGATGTATTTGTAATCCACTATATATAAAACCGGAATTACATTAAATCAAATATTAGGGAAATGTACACACTGTAGTTCGAAATAATCCTTTTGCGAAATTTCAATATTCCTAGCAAAAAAATAAATCAAATATAAAAATCGAATATCAATGTAGCTGTAGTTGGAGTACCACAATATGAATCAATTATTTTTAAGTTATATAGAGTCGCATAAAATCTATTCCCATTCATATCATTTGCGTATAACTTTTCTTCGACTTAAGTATATAAAATCACATCGGAGCTTCAAATTAAAATATTCGAATAAATCAATCACTATCCAAATCGGCCCATTTGACTCTCGTATTCTTCAATCAGGCCTCACAACCCTTTTCAGCCTCACATCAACCATCGCAACTAATCCCAACCTCTCAGAATAGACGCTTCTCATAGCTGAATAAGCTATGTACGTTTCCCTCGACCTGCGCACTGTGCGACCTACGCTCGAACCGCAAATCGCCTTTACGCATCATCTCCCTGAGGTCCTTCAATGATGGTGCTCCGATGTCCTGACAACTGTGCTGCAAACCGCACTGCAAGTACGGAACAAAACGCAATACGGAACCCTTGTCCACTATGGAACCGCTAACTCCCTGTGCTACTTTCAGCTTATCCATATCATTGTGGAAGTATCGATTCATGGCGGAGCCCATAGCATCCTTGCGGTCCATCGCTTCCAAGCTGCCCATGCCGCGATACTTCTTCAGACGTACACCGTCCGAGAAGAAGTACTCGCCCGGTGCCTCCGACGTACCGGCGAGAAGGGAGCCCATCATCACGGTAGATGCGCCTCGGAAAAGAGTAAATGGTCAGTTGTGCGCATTATACTAAATTTAAGATGTAGAGAATCATGCAGAACTAAATACAAGGAATTAAACGTCCTAACTTTTCCTACTTTGGTACTTTTTGAGATGTGCATTTATAAAAATAAAACTTCATATGCTGTTAATTCTGATATTCACGACCATAATACGAGAAATAATCTCCTCCTACGCTCAGTGCAATCAAATAATAGCTATTTCGGAAATCCCTATCATTTCAAGGCCTTAAAATATTATAATCATTTACCAGATTCTCTGAAAACAATTCCAAATTTCAATTCCTTTAAACTACAACTACGAGAATACTTTATAGATAAATCTTATTCTGTCGGATTAAGATTAATTTTAATTATGAAGTTCTCTTTTATGGTTTTACTTATATTCGTATTAATGTTTCCATTTTTCACTTACAATTTTATTCAAATAGCTATTTAACTAACAGATTTGTGAATAGGTTCACATGAGATATTCTTGTCATTTCTTAAAAAATAAATTATATCAGATTCTATGTTAATTATTACCAATTAAGAGTTACGTGATAAAAATCTCCCAAACAATGTGATATATTTCTAAAAGACAAAAACTTTTGATTGATTTGCCAACAATATATGTGATATTCCATTAATTTACTTCTCTTTTCTTATGTCTGCTTTTATATAAGGATCGTAAATGTATTTTCTAATAATCTGTATATTATTATGTATTATGAATTTTAAAAATTATCACTACGGTGTTCAATTATAATATAGAATATCACCCAAATACCGTAACAAGCATTAAGTAGCTAGATGTACATTTCAAGCGCTATGCGCCCATGTGCTACTGAAGATGGGCGCATAGCGCTTGAAATGTACATCTAGATACCGAATGCTTGTTACGGTATTTGGGTGATATTCTATATTATGTATTATGAAGGTGATTGTTATATGTGTTTTCCAATATATTCCAAATTTTGGGTAAACAAAAAATAAAATAACAGTTACAACGAGCAAGTTCTTTCGTAATACTTTTACGTCGTTATATGTACTGATTGAAACGTACGTTCGAAAGAAAGCAATTCATTTGTTAGAATAGTATGTATATATTTCTTACCTAATGATAATGCCTTCATGATATGTCCAATGGATTGAAGCCCACCATCGGCTATCACCGGAATATTGAATCTCGCCGCATATTCTGACACTTTATACACCGCAGTCGCTTGTGATCTACCAACAGCCATGACTTCTTGCGTAATGCATATACTACCACTCCCCATGCCAACTCTAAGCGCATCAACACCAGCGTCGATCAAATTCGCAGCTTGTTTTACCGTTACAACATTCCCACCGATTATCTGCAGATTCGGATAAGTCTCCTTGATGTATTTGATCATTTCAATTTGGTATATAGAGTTGCCTTGGGACGAATCGAGCACTACCACATCGACACCGGCTTGGCAGAGTAGTGCCAAGCGATGTTTATCTTCAGAACGAGTTCCGATTGCCGCCCCGACTATTAACTGTTTGTTTTCGTCTTTGGAAGCGATGGGGTAGTTGCGCGATTTCTTTAAATCTGTTCGAGCCATCAAGGCGACTAAGTTGCCGGCATCGTCAATGATGGGCAACTTTCCCTTTTTGCTCAACTCCAATGTTTTATTAGCATCTGTTAAAGTAACACCAGCCTTCGCAGTCACTAAATGATCTAAAGTAGTCATTACTTGGCCCAATTTCATAAGCGAAACAGCGTCGGATGTTTCCAAAAAATCGATATCCCGCGATGTAACAATGCCGACTAGTTTTCCGCCCATTTTACCGTTAGCTGTAATGGGTACTCCGCTAAATCCGTGAGCCTTCTTAACAGCGAGTACATCACCAACAGTGTTACGAGGTGATAATACAACTGGATCGTGGATAAAGCCATGTTTGTACTTCTTTACTTTAAGCACTTCGTTCGCCTGATACTCAGGCAAGCAGTTATGATGAATAATACCAACACCGCCACATAAAGCCATGCTAATAGCCATATCGGATTCGGTAACCGTGTCCATTGGGCTTGAAACCAACGGAGCTTTCAAAGATATTTTCTTTGTTAATTGAGATGACAGCTCCACTTGGTCCGCGGCGAAGTTAATATAGCCGGGGAGAAGAATAAAATCGTTGTATGTTAAACCATCTCCTTGGCAGATTAGCGTGCTGCCGTCCACGCCGTCCATTGGGAGCACTTTTACATCGTTTTTAACACTTTCCATCTTCAGTGAATTCGAAACTTTGAAACGTGTGTGAAATGAACGTACGGTTATAGTATTTACGTGGTATTTAGGTCGCGATTTGATAAGATTAGCGTTAAGTGTTCATATCGGTCAGTTTTCCGATAAATGGGATGCATGCGAAGTTGAGGTTATGTTAGGAGTGACAGCGCCGATACCCATTTAAGTGAGAATCGATATATACACGGTGGACGTGTGGACGTATTCTATTCGAACACGTGGACGTATTCTATTGCAAAATCGTCACTACGGCGTTAAATAATTGTATAAAAACATCACCCAAAAACTGTAACACAAAACATTTATTAGCTAGTAATAAATAGCAAATAAATACTCTGTGTTACGGTTTTTGGGTGATATTTTTATACAACATTCTATTCTCAAATATTTTATTAAAACAGTGGCCAAGTATTAAAATCTATTGCCGAATATGCACATTATGATGGGAAATTTATTTAAAATGAGGCTGCTCTTTATAAATATATATATATAATGGGTGGCGGACGGATTATGTCCCATAGGGAAATAGCATGTAAAATTAAACATGTGCTCTCCTGTAAACTTTAGAGCAAAATGGTAAATTACTAATTTGTTCAGAATTATAAAACGCATCAGATGCCGTATTCACTTTTGAAAAATTCATCACCCTTTCCTTATAAAATGATGACAAACTTTTTAGAAACATCCACGCATTTATTTGCAGCTTGCCATGACTCAACAATTCAATTTGATCAAATGTCAGTTTTGACAACAAAACTTCAAATAATTATAGTCGTTTATTTATCTTCCTACGTTAGCGAATGTGAGACGAGAATTTATTGATCGATTAGGATATTGTTTAGCAGCAAATGGCAAATTGTTCGAACATATGATTTAATCTTATGGTTCCATTTATTATGTAGCATTCAGTTATAATTTGGATAATAAATTTGTCAACTGTTCTAACTTTTTTTTTTAAATTATCGCTACGGTGTTAAATTATAATATAGAATATCACCCAAATACCGTAACAAGCATTAAGTAGCTAGATGTACATTTCAAGCGCTATGCGCCCATCTTCAGTAGCAGAAGTTAAACTAAATAAAATATCTCTGTCACGAATCGTGATTGTTATACTATCAAATAAATAAGTCAACATGACAGAAGTACTTCAAAATTGGCATATAATATGAATATAATAATATAATATTATATATAATAATAATAATATTATTATAATATAATAATATAAGTACTTCTGTCATGTTGACTTATTTATTTGATAGTATATCAATCATGATTCGTGACAGAGGTATTTTATTTAGTTTTATTGGGCTACTGAAGATGGGCGCATAGCGCTTGAAATGTACATCTAGCTACTTAATGCTTGTTACGGTATTTGGGTGATATTCTATATTATAACTGTTCTAACATCCATGTCCCGTTATTTTGAAAGAAAACGGTTATAATATTAAGCATATGATTAATTTTGTTGTCAAAACTGACATTTGATCAAATTGAATTGTTGAGTCATGGCAAGCTGCAAATAAATGTGTCGATGTTTCTAAAATTTGTCATCATTTTAAAAGGAAAGGGTGATGAATTTTTCAAAAGTGAATACGGCATCAGATGCATTTTATAATTCTGAACAAATTAGTAATTTACCATTTTGCTGTAAAGTTTGCAGGAGAGCAAATATTTGCACATGTTTAATTTTACATGCTTGGGACATAATCGGTCCACCACCCTGTATACGTATATATTAATAAAACGATAAAAATCTAATAAGAAAAATGCATTTTGTTTTGTGGCACAACGCATTTTGATAATCATCAAACCGCTACAGTTCCACTTGGTGGGAAGTAGAGAGAGAGCAAGAATAGGAAACGAAGTCGGAGAATGTAACTTCCTGTTTCTATTTTGTTATTACTGTTTCTAAAATTATTCACTTACCAAACAAATTTCTGCAAACGCTTCAGCACTAGCATCTGGTGAAACTTGAAACATAGCTCCGACCACAAAGAGATTGTTGCTATTTCTTGAATTGGCTAATTCATTGTAAATAGTATATTTCAATAATGGGTACAGATTTTCCGGAATGGCAGCTACCATCTCTTTTAAACAATTATTGAAAAAGTTCACCATGGGTTTATTTTTTAAACGCAACTTGCTCAAAGAGGAAACAACTTCGTGGTCACGTTGGGTACTCGAGGAACAGTTATAGCATAAATAAGCTAACAGTTCCTAAAAGAAGTTAATTACAGTGCGACGAAATAACTAAAATAGTTTGCTACTTACTTGCGAAGGTTTCATTAACTTATGGTTATGCAACCAAGTTTCAATCCTGGCGACAGCAATGATGCGTATTTCCACTAAACCGCAAGTAATGCTCAAGAACCTTACGAAATTCTTTGTGGCATCAGGTTGCTGTCTTCTAGCTAATTGATCTTTAATTGCCTCTAAGACAATTTGTTCTACAACTTCTGCGGATTGAGTATAACGTGGAAATATTTTTATGTTCCACTGCTCTACTTGTTGCTTAAATTCGGATGTTGCTACAAAATTCAAAGCAAAATGCTACTTGCAAATCAATTCGGAGATTTTACGACAGATATGGTAACAGAATCGTTCCAAGGTGGAATTCTACCCTCAGATATTATATTTGCAACAAATAATTATACTTAAGGCATATTAAAGTATTTGTTATACTACAGTTCATGAATATCATAAATTGTTAGAAGAGAAAGAATTATACAAAACGTCTTAGAATACCTTCATCATCATCATTCAAGTTGATTGTGAGCGGACTTCCAGTATCTCTTTGGGCAGACATCCATGTGTCTGATGCAAGTAAAGCCCTTGGAGGTGCTTTTGTATTAAATGCAGTTACTATATTGTCCACAAAAGGCTTACAGTATGGATTATCGATCCATACTCTGTCACCTACAGCGTCTTCAGCATACAACTAGATAAATATATTACTAACCTGAATAATGAATTTTCAACTTGTTCAGAAAAAATGGTACTAATTGGAAATTTATGCCCGTAAAATTATGATTCCACTCCAGATTAAAATTGTTAAAGTAGCTATACAAATAGGTTACAGATTTTACCGTTATGTTGTGATATTCCATATTAGGGAAGAGAAATAAAATAAAATAAAATAAAAGGGTTGAAACCCTGATATAAAACATTGTAATTTTATTTCTCTTCCCTAGCTATATAAATGGCATAAACGAGTAATAAAATTAAATAATAACGTCATTTTCTTTATGCAGTACAACACGTTCTTAAATACTCGAGAACTTCCGAGCGATTACCTTGAGAAATATATCTGGCCAATGTGTGACATCCTCAAATGCGTGTAGCAGAAGATTGATCAGCAGTATGTGATTATATGTCGCATTTTTATTTGGAGCCTTGGATGAAGAGCTGGCGCCCGCTTGATTGCCCTGACCACCACTTACGTCACGTCGAATCAAACTTACGATAGCGGCGACGACGTGTTCATTACTGTACAAAGCGGGCCTCGTCTGACAACTCAGCAACAAAGCGTTATACGTGACTTTGCACAGCTTGAAACGTTGCGATTTGAGCAAACGAAGGCCGCCCAGTATGTAAGCAGTCTGCAATTAATGTACACTCACTATTTAAAATCTATATGTATCGATATAAGTGTAAGATGTCCAATCAGTAATGATTTAAGAAAACATTTCATATTAACAATGAAAGTATACAAACTGAGCAAGTGAAAATGAGTTTTGTTACAAAAATGAATGTAAAGTATATTAAAGAGGCAACAGAAAAAATTAGTACGACACAACTAAGTACTATTGACGAACTAAATGAAATCATTTATGACGCGAAGAGAAACGCAACTTCTAAAATAGTTACTAGAATCAGAACGAATAATGGATGGATAGATGATACTGTTCTTCAAAAATTAAACTAAAAAGCACGCTTACGATAAAATGAAGAAAAACTACCGTAATGACGATTACAAAAGACAGTACAAAAAAATTCAAAATGGACTTAATCAACTAATGAGAAATACGTACAGAAGAAAATAGAGAACAGTGGAACAAATAAAGCAATTTGGAATATTTTAAATACTGAATTAAGAAGCAGAACAATAAAGATTTCAAACAATATCGAAGAAATAGTATATAATGACAGAATCACAACGCAAGAAAATTAAATATCTGGAGCATTTATTGACCTTTTCAATAGTATATGCCAAAAGCTGGCAGAAGAAATAAAAAAAACTGAAATTAAGTTCTGAAAAACAAAATCAGACAACAGTTAACACTGAAAATAAACTAATACTTACTGATGTCACTTCTGAGGAAATTAAGCAAAGAATAAATGAAACGAAAGAAAATTTACAACCATGAATTGATGAAAACTTGAATTAAAAAAATATATATATATCACGGAATTTATATCGTTCTGACTTACCGCTGTCTTTATATTCCCACTTTGGACTTGATCTAATATAGCAGTTAGTAACTCGGAGGGTTCTTGTTCTTTAGCCATGCTTTCCCAAACCTCTACACCTATATTTTAAAATACATTTCCATTATCAAATAAAACACCCGGACATTTTTACAATTTAAAGCATAAAAGTGCTGTAGCCTACCATATTTTTGAATCAGATCATCCTATTGAAACTTGTTCACTTAAATTGAAATTTGTTCACTTGAAATGCGCATCTAGCTACTTAATTTAAAAAATGATCACTACGGTGTTAAATTATAATATAGAATATCACCCAAATACCGTAACAAGCTTTAAGTAGCTAGATGTACATTTCAAGCGCTATGCGCCCATCTTCATTAATAGTATATCAATCACGATTCGTGACAGAGGTATTTTATTTAGTTTTTATCTGGTGCTACTGAAGATGGGCGCATAGCGCTTGAAATGTACATCTAGCTACTTAATGCTTGTTACGGTATTTGGGTGATATTCTATATTATAGCTACTTAATGCTTTGATATTAGGTATTTGGGTGATATTCTATACTGTTAATTTGTATTGTTTAATAGATTTATAGATCATGCAAGGCATTTTTAAAATACTTCCGTCGTGTTGACTTGTATAGCAATGATGATTAGTGACAGAAGTATTTTATTTCGTTTTTATCTCGTACTACAGAAGATGGGGGCATAGCCCTCGAAATACACACCTACCTATTGAATGCTTTGAGTTACGGTATTTGGGTGATATTCTATATAATTCAAAGGATAAATCAAAAATATGCTTTACCAGTAGAAGCGGTTTGATGTTCTGGGATAATAGAAGTCATGCTACTTGAGGCGGAACTCCCTGGGATGTTCGGCCGTACCGGCACTCCAACTTTTATCTTCTTCGGGGCAACCGTAGGTAATGTGGGCGTTGTAGCCTCGCGTTTTCGCTCTGGGGGCACCACTGTAACAAAGATGATCGGTTTAAATGAAATAATCGCTTAGAGAACATGTTACCTCGGCTGGTATTTGATAATGGGGCATTCCATTTCGGTTCTAAGTCTCTAGACGAAGATGGTTTATTTCCCAAAGCAATAAACGTATCTGGTGGCTGTTGAGTGATTTTACTCTTCGGTCTTCCCGCTAATTGTTTATTCCTGTCCATTTTTGCCAATGATTTATTTACAACAAATTATTGCAAACAAACATTTTCAACAAACTTCTTGATGGATTGATAGTTGAAGATTAGTACTATACAGGGTGCTGAAAGTTTTTATTATTGGTGCATTGTTTTACGCTCATACAAATACCGTTAACATGCTTTGTTTTGGTATATACCATTCTTTTTATGTTTTCCCTAAATATAAGTTTAAATCTAGGATTTTATCATTACGTGTTAAAATATATATAATATCTAATATTTTAACTTAGGTCAATGACAATGTATACATTGTCATGTGTTTGTCATTGTTATGTCATCCTATGTGTTGGCATTGATAATTTGACAGTCAAAATAATCAAAATAACAACATAACCTGTATCGATGGTCCAGCCAAACGGGGCCCCGTAAAAGATGTCCTTATTCCGAGCCCTAGGCAGGAATCTCCCATATTTACGGCAGCAGTTCAGCGCCTTACTGGGTAACACGAGCACTTCTGTGAAGTTCATCTGCGGCGTAGTACTGATTTCGTACTGCCTCTCGTACAACGAACGAGCTGTGGACGTAGTCTCGGTGACTCCGGGCTATTTACTACCTCCATCATTCTGGCTGTGGACGGCATTCACATTTTGCTTCCTAGAAGTGCATTTCTGGGAAGTGCTCGTGGACATAGTCACTGTTGGCTTATGTGGAAAGCTGATTGAACCGCTATGGGGTCAAATCGAAATGATGACGTTCTTCGCTGTGGTGAATATCGGCGTTGCGGTGATAAGCACGGCATTTTATCTGCTGCTTTATATGTGCACGACGAATACGGACTTGTTATTCTCGGTGCATATACATGGGCTGGCTGGGTATATAGCTGGGGTGTCTGTGGCCGTGAAGCAGATTATGCCCGATCTGGTGCTGATTAAAACGCCGCTGGGGAAGTTGAGTAACAGAAATGTGCCGTTGATTGTATTCTTCTTAACGTTGATCGTATGGTTGGTTGGGTTGTTGGAAGGAACGTATCCTACCATGTTCTTAGCCGGATTGCTCGTTAGTTGGGTGTATCTGAGGTTCTATCAAAGGCACAGTAATGGCAGTAAGGGAGACATGGCTGATTATTTCACATTCGCTAGGTATATGTTCGATTTCCTCGCGTGTCCTCTTTGATTTATCCTATTTGTAATAAGTGCTTAAATATTTTAGCTTTTTTCCGAATGTAATTCAGCCTCCGATTGCTGTCTTCGGTAATACTGTATATGGATGTTTTGTTCGAGCGGGTATTTGTAGGAAATTTATCAGACGTTTCGATATGGCGAATCCAACAGGAATAACCATCTCTGTTCCAGGACAGGATCCACATGATATGGAAAGGAGAAGGTAATTTGTTTCTTGTGCTTTGCTACGGATTATATTATGTACTGTGTCAATAATGGTTAACGTAGAATATTATGGAGGGAGCAAATTCGAAGAATAAATATAGATTTGTTAAAGTTCACTGACGACAGCCCCTCTATCGGGCATGCGAGAATAAATTGAAATATAAAAGGAGTATATATAAAAAGAAAGCGATGCGGTGAATTTATAGGTAGAAAAATAGAGTGGTTAAGATAATAAAAACCTGAAGCCCTACATTTTTTATATTTAGGAAGTAGCATTGTAGATTTATCGAAGTACGCTAGATATAAACTGTGGCCAATAATGATTACTAACTATAGTTAGTATTCATTGCTGTGGCGTAGCGTAAGTAAAATAAGAGCAAATTATAAGATTTCATATTGACTTGGATATTAGGAAAAGATTATTAAAGGTAAGTGTGATGGGCAACATCCTATAAATGCGAGGCGTGGCCAATAGGAAAAGAAGTGATGTAGAAAGATGTTCCGGATTGGGTGGGCAGATAGTTTCAAATGAAGCATTTTTAGAGTTAGGTGAGGAATAGCGCATTATTTGAAAGATGTTAGAGCGAAAGAGTTTCAAATGAAGCCTTTTTAGAGTTAGGTGAGGAATAGTGGAGTATTTGAAAGGTGTTACAGCGAAAGAGATAAATGAGGCAGGAGATATTACACAATGAGTGAAATTAGGCGAAACAGAAAATGAAGCATGTGTAAGACCCAAATTAAAATATGTATCGTGTAAAAGATATATTAGATTTTATTGAGAAGATTTTCAGCGTAGTAGAATAGTAACAATGCCGAAGAAAATAGGAGCTAATTTGTGTGAGAACTATAGGACCATTAGCCTACTATCACATGCATCGAAGATATTGTTAAAGATTATTTATAGGAGATTAGAAAATAAAGTAGAGGAAAGGCTAGGAGAAGATCAGTTTGGTTTTAGGAAAAACAGAGGGACGAGAGAGGCGATTCTAGCACTAAGAACGGTAGTAGAAAAAAGAAAGAGGGTAGGAAAGGTAACTTGCATAGCTTTTGTAGACTTAGAAAAGGCATTTGACAATGTAGATTGGGACATAATGTTTAGAATTTTAAAAGAAACGGGTATAGATTATAAGGATAGGAGAATAATTTTTAATTTATATAAACACCAAACTGCCTTAGTTAGAATTGAGGGGGAAGAAGAGGTAGCAAAAATAGGGAAGGGAGTTCGGCAGGGATGTACACTTTCACCGTTATTATTTAATCTATATATAGAAGATGCAATAAACAAAGTAAAAGAAGAGTATAGTGTAGGTGTGAATGTACAGGGAGAGAAAATATATATGCTGAGATTCGCCGACGATATAGCTATATTGGAAGAAAGCGAAAAGAATTTAGAAAGGGTATTGAATGGTATGCAGGCAGTATTGACTAGGGATTTTAACATGAAAATAAATATAGGTAAAACTAAAGTGATGAGGTGTGACAAAAAGGAATGCAGTAGAAAAATGAGGATCACAATAGGAGATAATAGAATCGAAGAAGTGTCAGATTTTTGTTATTTAGGCAGTAGAATCACAAAAGATAATCGAAGCAAGGTAGATATAAAGTGTAGGATAGCACAGGGTAGGAAGGCATTCGTAGAAAAGGAACAGATTTTAAGATCAAATATTGACTTGGGTATTAGAAAAAGATTACTGAAGGTATATGTTTGGAGTGTAGCACTGTACGGGTGTGAGGCGTGGACTATAGGAAAGGAAGAGAAGCGTAGATTACAAGCATTCGAAATGTGGTGTTATAGGAGGATGATGAGGATTGGTTGGGAAGATAAAGTAACAAATGAAGCTGTACTAGAGTTAGTAGGGGAGAAGAGAAGTATTTGGAGAGTGTTACAGCGTAGGAGAGACAGATTAGTAGGGCATATCCTTAGGCATGGGGGGATTATGCAATTGATCATAGAAGGTAGAGTGGAGGGAAAGAGAGGGGTAGGTAGGCCTAGATTGGAGTATGTGAGTCAGATAGTTGAAGACGTTGAGATGAATAGCTATAGGGAGATGAAGGGATTAGCTCAGGATAGATCGGCATGGCGTGCTGTTTCCAACCAATCTTTAGGATTGCGGACTCTTTAACTAACTATTGAGAAGAAAAGAAGCATTTGAAAAGGATTCAAAGATGTTATTTAGATTCAATAACGTATCAATGCATTTTTATACAGACAAATCGCCTTGAAAGCGCTAAGCGAGCGTTTATCTAAATCCTCGTCGTCGCAACAAGACAAACAACCTTTGTTGCCAATTGTATCACCAAATACACTGAACAGCAAACACCAACAACAGCAACAATTGCCGTTGATTGCGCCTGCTGTTGCTCTACCTTCGACCTCACAAGCCACAGCTTCTGGCCCTCTACCTCATCCGTTAGCTCCAATCACGAGCACGTCCACATCCAGTAATCCTCAACAGCAACAGTCCAGTACTAGTAACAACAGTTCCAAAGCTGCAACTAGCAGTAGCAGTACATCGATAGCAACACCTTTGTTGTAGATACATATTTCAATATCACGCTCGTTTATGGTAGTGAATGATTGTCAGTTGAATGGGAAATCTGCTGATACCAGCTACATTACTATAACAAACCAATTACTTCCTGTGCGGATTAAAATTCATATTTCATTAGATAAATTAAGCATATGTTGATGGAAATGGAAAAATCAAGAAGGGCCGCCCCAATCATTAAAAATATACGATTGCACAAGTTCATTGCATAATAAATAATAATAGAAAATATTTACTTTGTAACCATTTTATAATATGATGACCTATTTGAGTCTACTTTCTATTAAACAATCTTGCGGTACCTAAAAACATATTAGTATAATTAAAATGCAACATTTTCCTAATCCGTGATGTAAAAAAGAAGTGTTCTGATATACAAAAAAAAATCTAGTAAAAATATGAAGTCATATGGGGCATTGAGTTACGTGTAAAGATGATGGAAATTAATCCGTTTTTTTTATCGAATTTACATGAATTGAAATTAATTTATTTCTCTTTTTGAAATGAATAATTTCCATTATTCTAAACCATCACATAATTCGATTGTCGTAACTGGGTCAATTGCATAAACGATTGTACAGCTGTTAATAGGTTCTACTGTAGAAAGAGTTCTTTAAAATTAAAATAAGATATTTTGATGCAGTGTATTAAAAATCAAGTGCTATATATTTGAGATGTGAAAGTTTATTGCAAACATTGTATTTGCTATGCTTGGTATATTCTTTAAAGTTGTGCAAACTTCAGATGCATTAAATTAAGGAACGTGCCCTGCTATTGATAGTTTATTTAAAAGTTATTAAAGAAATTTGTTCTGAGACTTCTTATTTCCTAGTCTTGTCGTTGCTACTCATGTGTTTAAACTGTATTATCAATTATTAACTGCGACTAGCATATACATAAAATTTAGTTCAGGCCTTCGGGATTCTAACGAATTGTTACTATATTTTATAAGAAACTTAAACTAACGCTGTTTTTACTTTAATATTATTTTGATTTAGCTAATAACTTAACGTATACCAGGTTGCGTCTTTATCGCTAATTAGTTTTCTGGTTCCAAATATAACTGTACAAAGTTATCCCAATTATTTAACTATTAAATTGTGTAAGGTTTAATGAAAGTGAGATAATAAATATTTTTATGTTTACACCATGTGCTTCATTTTTCCAAACCTGAAAAGTCGAAAGATATACAAGTTAGCGATAAAGTTTACAAATATAACTCTCAAACGAAATAGAGACAAACTAAATTTTAACAACAGGAAACCGGGACTTAATTTTCACCATAAGCACTTTTCTGAAATAATTTGTTCGTTTATTGGTGAATTTTAATTCACGTCATCTATATGTAAGAATTTATTCTCTAAACAAATTGATTGCTTCAACCGATAAATTAATTTAATTAGTTTTTTTCTCACGATAAGTTTTACCATTGAAGTTTTGATATTATTTGAAGTAAAGGTAAAAACATCGATTTTTATATTAATATTCAAATAAATATGCCGCACACGGAGTCCTCATTTTTAAAATTTCGTTTGAGAATCATTAACAAATAAATTTGAAATCCTTTTTCCTAGAGTTTTACAAATCATTCCCAGAGAAATAACACTTCAAGTTTTCAAAAAATTATATTCAGATTCGTGGGTGGGTAAGTTATATATAACAAGAGGATGAATAATAAGAAAGAAAACGAAACAGTAACAACTAGATTTACTATACGGTTCGCTTTTACTGCAATAAATTGGATATTAGTTTTTAAAACTACAATAACAAAGAAAACACGAATTTTTTATACAAAAATTCCACCTATTTCATAAAAATTACCTGAAATTAGCGATATTATACATATTTTTTTGCAATTTGCCACTTTAGTAGATAACATTAATAGCTTAACATAAAATGTGGTAAGATAAAACAAAGTATCGATTTTTTTCTATTAGAAAACATGGGAAAAGGATAAACAGCATAATAATAAACGTATTATATCAACTATAACAAAGAGTATCTGATGGCAGACCTAACAGGAACATTTTTTAAATTGTTGGTTGTGTTTTAAATATTCTTTGTAAAAGATTACATAGACAGGCATTACTTCGGATTAGTGCTCTTGCTTTGGTAGAAAATGTTTTTTTTTTTTACGAAATATGCGTCGTTTCTTTCAATAACGCACGATTTATTTCGATATATTCACACTATGTATTAGCACTAAGGTTCTTTTACATGTAATATTAATTCTACTAAATTTTTGCATATTCCGAATATGAAAAAGTAAATGTAACGTGTCATTGAACAAACATTATGCAAAAATGGTAGATAAAGCATAATTAGAATTATAAATGCTAAAATATGGTATATTATTGTGTTTGTAAAATTCCTTTAATCTTACTCCCGAGAGAAAAGAAAAGAACCACAATTTCGATGATATTCATTCAATGTTATTAACGAGCCGCATTTTGAGAAAATTTCAATAATAAGGGGAAAATAAGTTAGATAGGTACGTAATTATTCAATATCACTTAAAGTGTAACCCAAACAGTTTATTACATCTAGTTAACTGGCAGTTGAATATTAAACACGAACACACAAGGCAAAACTTCATGAAATAAATCACCAAGGAAAATCGAACCCGTAAATAAAAAAAAAAAGAATTCATTGATATTGTTCAAGAGGATTTTCACACATTGTTAAAATACGGTAATATCACAAAGCACCGAGTTCAAAAAGTACTATTGTTTCAAAAGGCTTTAAATTGCGCAAAACAGAATCTATTGCAGCTACAAGGTGATTATGAAGTTGCTTTCTCATTTAAATAGTCCCGATAAACCAATTAAATTACAATATAGAATATCACCCAAATACCGTAACAAGCATTAAGTAGCTAGATGTACATTTCAAGCGCTATGCGCTCATCTTCAGTAGCATAAGATAAAACTAAATAAAATACCTCTGTCACGAATCGTGATTGATATACTATCTAATATATATATATATATATATAGTTTAAACTTGTGCTACTGAAGCCGGGTGCATAGCGCATGAAATGTACATCTAGCTACTTAATGCTTGTTACGGTATTTGGGTGATATTCTATATTATAATTGAACACCGTAGTGATACTTTTTACAATTAAATTACGATTGAGTTCTAAAGGATAAGTCTTGGCACGAGTTAGATGTTGCAGGGTACGTGCGGTTGTATTTACGTCTCGATAAATCATTAAAGTATGACCATGAAATAAACAATAATTAATTAAAAGAAAACATTTTTGTATCAATTTTGCAAATAGACTGAATTGTCTCTGCTCTGGAAATTGTAAAATGCGACTCGTTTCAGTAGAATCAACCACATTTAATCTGAATAAGCTCCAATAACACCGTTTGTCTTCATTATACAAAGTGGAGATCTTGCGTGGTTCCTGTTCCTGCTCGCATTTAATACGAATTTCAGTCGTCGATATTCCGATGCCCTCACTATGTACGATACGAGAAGCATTGGCGGCTATTTACTTTCACATTTTTTTCGCTTTAAATAGTGTGTTAGTTATCGTTATATTATGCGATATTACCACACTGGAAAGGTGCACTAGATCCGTCATAGGGTAGAAAGAAATCTATTGACAATTGGGTTGTTAATTATTCAACTAATTTAGTCTGATTCGACGAGGTAAGTTAGTGAACGAAGTATTTAACTTGATTTCATTTATTAATTGTCCAAACACCAACAAAACTGAGATCTCAATTATA